>CM043015.1:0-2400000 GCA_023690525.1 Holotrichia oblita
AAAATGGTATCTTAAAAATTCTTGGGCGCCGTCAGGCTCTTCTTCCCCGCTGTCGATAAAAGCGTTAAGAAATGACGGATGATAAACCCTTAGAAATTCACGATAGTGTAGGTATGTTTAGAATCACCGATTCTGAACATACCGGCATTTCTTGGGTTTAACGCCGTCATTTTAGCTTTTTCGACTCGCGGGGCTGGTTTTTGCTCCGCTTTTTGCCAGCCAAAAAGCGGAAAAGAAATATTTGGCAACACGTAAATAATCACTATAAAATTAACCGGAGCGTCTTTTAGGTAAATATACGGACATTTATTTTTCTATTTTCCCATTTTGCGCCGCCTTATGCCTCGACAAACCGGTTTGACTGCGATGTAGATAGAGTTTCAATCCCTTGACATGGAATATTCTCAAATTTTTCTTATCTTTGTATTCGATTTTAAGTTAAACCGGGGAATCATTGATGAATAGCCGCAAGATCTTATATGTTTGTCAGGAAATCATGCCTTACTTGCCTCAGACCGACATGTCGCAGCTTTGCAGGACATTGTCTCAAGCGATGCAGGAGAAGGGAAATGAGATCAGGACTTTCACACCCCGGTACGGATGTATAAACGAACGACGGAACCAGCTTCACGAGGTTATACGTCTTTCCGGAATGAATCTCATTATCAACGACAATGATCACCAGCTCATAATAAAGGTGGCTTCGATACCTTCGGCGCGGGTTCAGATATATTTTATCGACAACGACGACTGTTTCGGCCGTAAAGCGGTGTTGGAAGACGAACAGGGAAACTGCTTCCCCGATAATGACGACCGCGCCATCTTTTTCGCGCGCGGAGTGATCGAGACCGTGAGGAAGCTGAGGTGGCAACCCGACATAGTCCACTGCCACGGCTGGTTCACTTCCATGGTTCCGTCCTACATCAGGTACATGTTTGCCGACGATCCTCTCTTTATGAATACGAAGATCGTCATGTCTTTATATAACGACCGGTTCTGTGGCGAACTCGACGGCGGATTTGCGGAAAAGTTGGCAGGGGAGGGGGTAGACCGTAAAATATTGGACGTACTCGGGCAACCTTCATACGAAAATCTCATGAAGTTCGTTATTAATCTGGCTGACGGTGTCATATTGGAGACTGAACAGGGGCAGGATGCCATTCTGGAATATCTTAAAGATACGGGAAAGCCTGTGCTGCAGTATCAGCACAAAAATACAACCGAGTATTTGGACAATTATCAGGAATTCTATGAAAAGATTCTTTAGAGCCTTGCAGGGGCTGTTGGTTCTGCCGGTCGTGGCGGCGGGGTTTGCAATGTATTCATGTGTCAAGGTGGATAACACTTTCGGCCTGGATTATGTACCCGAACACGAGAAAATGATTCTCAGGATCGACACGCTTACGGACATCGGTACATACGTCGTATTTTCCGATTCGCTTAGCGCCAACTACCGCTCCAGAATACTGATCGGCAACATGACCGACCCCGTTTTCGGAAAAACGGCCTGCGGGACTGTCGTCCAGTATTACCCGAGCTCGAACGAATTCAACGACAAAAAACTCTTCGGGTTCAATCCCGTAGCCGATTCCGTGAAATTCACCTTTTACGTATCCAACACATACGGAAAGGGCGATGTGGAACAGACTTTCTACGTCTATACGCTGACCGATTCGCTTGCACGCGACTCGGTGTACTATCCGGATATACCGGTGGAGAATGTGGTGAATTTCTCCAAGCCGGTTTTTTCCTTCACAATGAAGGACGAGCCTTTCGAGGCGGTCAAATTGGTCGATATTACGGCTGACGGAAGGGATTTCCTGAATAAGCTGGTGACGGCCGATTCGGCCATGTATGCCGAACCCTACCGCAAATTCCGCAAACAATTTTACGGACTTTACATCGCGCCCGCGCCTGGTTCGCTGGAGGATGCCGCCGTATACAATATAACCATGTACGAAAGCACGTACTATGTCTACTCAGCCATGACCGTCTACGGGCATAACTACGACCGTCAGAATCCGACCGAAGTTCAGGATACGCTGACTGTCCGCTATATTTTCAGCGAGAGTACCCTTGTGGACAAGGAATTGCCGGTCAATATGTCGGTGAACAAGATAACCCATACATACCCGAACGAAATATTGAATGTCCTGAACGATACCGTAAATTCCCAGCCGGTGACTTACGTGCAGGGACTCAGCGGGGTGGCCACGATGTTCGATCTGGGGGACAAACTCCTCGAACAGATAAATAAACTCAAGACATACAAGGATAAGGAAGGTAATGTTACGGAATACAGCTCGATAGTGGTAAATCAGGCGAGGCTTGTCGTTCCGATCGGGGAGCGTACCGCCGATATTATGGATGCGGCTCCGTCAAGGCTCGGAATGTATACCAATTACAAGGGGAGCAACCCGTCGCCGATCGTGGATTATCAGTATTATAGCGAAGCCTACTATGGCTACACCATACCTTATAACGGATACCTTAACCGCAGCAGGGGATTCTATGACATTAACATCTCGGCGTATATTGCCTACCTGATCAACGACAGGGAAAAATTGGAAGACAGGACGAAAATATGGGTCGGCCCTGCGGCATATACCATAGGGGAGAACTATTCCCAGATAGTACTCAACGGATCCGGCCCCCTGTGCGACGATCCGGTGAAGCTGGTGCTGACTTATACACTTGTAAAATAGACCTGTAATCCTGATAAAATAAAACCTAAAGCACACCCGCCTTTAGGTTTTGTTGTTTAAACCAGGTATTTATTTAACGTATTGAATATGAAAGATAATTTAGTAATCGTCGAATCGCCCGCCAAAGCCAAGACGATCGAGAAATTCCTGGGGAAGGACTATGTCGTGAAATCGAGTTACGGGCATGTCTGCGATCTTGCTAAAAAAGGCATGGGCATTGAAATAGACAATGATTTCGCCCCCGTCTACGAGATAGCTCCCGGCAAGAAAAAGGTCGTTTCCGAGTTGGCCAAGGCCGCTTCGGAAGCTAAGACAGTCTGGCTCGCGTCCGATGAAGACCGAGAGGGAGAGGCCATAGCATGGCACCTGTCCCAGGCGCTCAAATTATCCCCCGACCATACGAAAAGAATAGTATTTCACGAAATAACGAAGGAAGCCATACTTTCCGCCGTCGACAATCCGAGGGAAGTGGACAGGAACCTGGTGAACGCCCAGCAGGCGCGGCGTGTTCTCGACCGGCTTGTCGGCTTCGAACTGTCGCCCCTGCTGTGGAGAAAAGTCAGGCCGTCGCTCTCCGCCGGCAGGGTGCAGAGCGTGGCGGTCAGGCTTATCGTGGAGCGCGAGAGAGAGATTATAGCCTTCAAACAGCAACCCTATTTCAGGGTTACGGCCATGTTCGTAAACAGTGCCGACCGCGACAAAATCATTTTCAGGGCAGAACTGAACAAACGTTTCGATTCGCGCGAGCAAGCCCGCGCCTTTCTTGAAAAGTGTATGGGTGCCGCGTTTACCGTTGCCTCCCACGAGAAAAAATCGGGTTCCAAATCGCCCGCCCCGCCGTTTACCACATCGACGCTCCAACAGGAAGCGGGACGCCGGTTCGGCATGTCGGTATCCCAGACCATGTCGGTCGCGCAGAGCCTCTATGAGAACGGTCTCATAACATATATGCGTACCGATTCCGTCAATCTGTCCGCCCAGGCGCTGGCGGCCTCCAAAAAAGAAATCACGAGACGCTTCGGCGCGGACTACTCGCATTCACGCAACTATAAAACCAAGTCCAAGATGGCGCAGGAAGCCCACGAGGCCATAAGGCCTTCCTATTTCGACAGGGAGGAGATAGAAGGCAGCGCGGCCGAAAAGAAACTGTACAACCTGATATGGAAGCGTACCGTAGCGTCACAGATGGCTTCTGCGGAGGTGGAGAAGACGGTTGTCACGATAGAGACGGACAAGACCAAAGAACATTTTACGGCTTCGGGAGAGGTGATACTTTTCGACGGCTTCCTTAAACTGTATGCGGAAACGGTCGATGACGAGGCAGCCGCCGAATCGGGCGAAGGCATACTTCCCGAACTTCATGTGGGCGACGCGCTCGACAATATCAGCATCATCGCCACGCAAAAATTTACGCAACCCCCCGCGCGTTACAGCGAGGCCACCCTGGTCAAACGGCTCGAAGAACTGGGCATAGGCCGTCCCTCCACATACGCTCCCACGATTTCCACGGTTATAAAGCGCGGATACGTGGTAAAGGAAAACAGGGAAGGCGTAAAACGCGGTTACGAAGTGATGACGCTCGAAAAAGGCAAAATTACTGAAAAACGGGCGGAGGAGACTGCCGGCAGGGAAAAGAACAAACTTCTGCCGACCGACATAGGGATGCTCGTGAACGATTATCTCGAAGGACGGTTCCAGGAGATAATGGACTATAATTTCACGGCCAAGGTCGAGAAGGAGTTCGACGAAATAGCCGAAGGAGAAAAGGAGTGGGTCGGCATGATAAGGGAATTCTACGGCCCTTTCCACGAGTCGGTCGAAAAGGCGCTCGAAATATCGGCGCAAGGTGTGGGACGTACCCAGCGGGTACTCGGCCGTGATCCCGAGAGTGGCCGCGAAGTGTCGGCGCGTATAGGAAGGTACGGCCCCATAGTGCAGATAGAGGGCGAAGAGGGGGAGAAAGCGCGGTTTGCAAGCCTGCGGAAAGGACAGCTGATAGAATCGATAACCCTTCAGGAGGCGCTGGAATTATTCACCCTGCCGCGTACTGTCGGGGAGCTCGATGGCCAGGAGGTCGTGATAGGGATAGGACGTTTCGGCCCATATGTGCGCCATAACGGCAAATTCACGTCGCTCGCCAAGACAGACGATCCTTATACGATAACGCTGGAAAGGGCGGCCGAACTGATCGCGGAGAAAGAAAAACAGGCCGCGGCCGCCAAAACCCCACTCAGGACTTTCGATGAAGAACCCGGCATGTTAATACTCAACGGCCGTTACGGGCCTTACATATCCTTCGAGGGCGCAAATTATCCCGTCCCTAAAGGGAAAGAACCGGCGGAGCTCACTCTCGCGGAGGTAAGGGAGGTTATCGAGAAAGGCAAAAACCGGAAAGCAAGGAAAGCAGGCAATAAGTAGTTTATGAATTTGGTGACAATGCAAAACAGGACTGATTTTATATAAAATCAGTCCTGTTTTGCATTAATGTATGTCCGTATATGTACCTAAAATCATATGAGATATTTTAAACTTTTTCCACTTTTTGCCAGCCAAAAAGCGGAAAAGAAATAATCTGTTTCAACGCATAACCAATCTCCATGAAATTAGACGGGAGAGTTTCCAAGTGCATATACGGAGGACCGGACATACATCTTATATTTCATATACCTTGCGGGTAAGATTATCCTCGGCTCCGGGAACGTTCTGAAGGACGAAGCCGACCGTCTGGCAGGAGTCGAGTTCCCTGCAGTCGCCACAGGTCTCGAAACCTTTCGATCCGGCGCATTTGCGGATCTCGCATTCTGCACAATGACCGATTTTCACGCCGTCCGTGCGGCAGCCTGTGCAGTTTATCATATCGGCGGTAATATCCGGCGAATCGTACATCGCCCGCCATTTCAGGGCGGTTTCTTGCCGCAGTTCGTTGTCATCGGCAATGGTGGCTATGCGGGCGTCGCAGTTCTCGCAGTCGATGCCGCAGCAGGCAATAAGTCGTTTCATATCTTCTTATGGTTTTTGGTCAGTCGCTTTGTTGATTAAAAAAATAGAGATGAACACCAATGCCGCCGAAACAAAGGAGAACGCCACCGCCATCGGGAAGAACCAGATTATCTCGTCCACGGCAAGCAGTACGAGTGCCGGGCCTGTAACCCAGAGAACTTTAATGACGGTTTTATCCTTTGCTCCCGAAACAACCCAGAGCAGTACGGCGATGAACAGCAGAAGAATCGTTCCGCAGTAGCCGAAACCCGAATAAAAGCCCGCCATCGTGGAATCTTCCTTACCCATAAAACTGAACTGCACATCCTGCATTATCCTGACTACCTCCAGGGGTACATCTCCGTCGGGTTTTTGCCAGGTCGCGACCCCGCTCGTATGGCCTATGGCATGAAGCAGCACGATTACCGCTGCGATCCTTAAAAGTAATTTCGATTTCATGGATTTATAGTTAAATTAGGATGATCAATTACCGCTTATTTTTTTGGGAACAGCGCCACCTGGTTGTCCTTGATAGAATAGTCTATATTGGATGTTATTTTCAGCAGTTCCAATACCTGGGAGACGGATTCCGAATTGAAAGATGCCGTGAACCGGTACGACAGTATGGATCTATCGGCGACGCTTATATTTATGCCGTACCATCTCTCCATCTTTTTTATCACGTCTTCCATGCCGGTGTTATCGAACAGAAGGCATCCGTCTTTCCATGCTGTATTGTAATATATTTCGCCGCCGCTCTTCTTGGAGCTTTTAGTCGCCGCTTTATCGGGGATTATGATTTCGTCCTCGGGGTTTACGATTATTTTCTCTTTTGTTTTTTCAACGTAGAGGGTCACGTTTCCCGAAACCAGGGTAAATTTCAGCTCGCGGTCGTTTTCATAGGATGAGACGTTGAAAACCGTTCCCGATACTATTATCGTCACTCCCTTGGACGTTTTGATATACATTGGCCACTGTTCGTTGCCTTCGACCTCGAAATAGGCCTCGCCCGACAGCTCGACATTCCGCATAAGGGGATCGAACCTGTCGGGACATTTCAGCAGGCTGTTGCTGTTAAGCCACACTCTGCTGCCGTCGGGCAGCGTGACTTTGCCCTTGACACCCGGATTGACGAAATATTCCACGAAAGCATCCTCCTGCACGGGTATTTCGGCAACAAGCGATCCCTCTGCCGGAGTACCGGCGGAGGACTCGCGCAGGAAATAAAGACAGGCGGCTGAAATAACCGCAGGGATAAAAAGTATGGCCGCCGTCCTTATAAGTACTTTCGACAACGAACGGCTTTTTCCCGGTTTTCTATGCCTGGTAATGCTGCACGCCTTTTCCATACCGGCAGTCGTATACGGCATGTTTCTGAAAACCCAGTCAGCCTTTACTCTGGAGAAGAATGCGCAGTTTTCTTCACTGCCCTCTATCCACGAAAGAATATCTTCTCTCTCGGAAGCCGAAACTTTGTCTTCGATATATCGTATCAACGTTTCTTTATTCATCAAATCATCTTATTAAGCACACTGCTATTTTTTTATTATTTTGTTAGTACTGTTAATTAGTACTATACAGACAAATAATGGATAAATAAATATTTCACGGTACTTATAAATAAAAAACCTCCAATAAATCCGTTGCAATTTACACATCCGTAATGACTTATTCAAAAAATCGATTACGGAATCAGGTACCTGTGCTCTTTCAGCTTCTTCCTGAGATAACGTAGCGCCAGGATTATGTGGTATTCGACCACCTTGACGGAAACATGTTTTTGCGTCGCTATCTCTTCGTAGGTCATACCGAATTTACGGCTGAGAACGAAACTGTCCCTGACCTTTTCCGGCAGTAGCCTATACATTTTCTCAATAAAAGATTCGAGTTCGAGGGCTTCGAGTTCTTCGCTGACGCTTATGCTCTCCAGGGCGATCGTATTGACGGCGGCTTCCCGCTTGACTATCGGATCCGTGCGCCTGTTTATGGTATCGCGCAGAAAGTTCAGAGCCCTGTTCCTCGCTATGGTGAAAGTATATGAGCGTATGCTGCATTCCGGTTTCAGGTGTTCCCTCGAATTCCACAGCGATATAAAAGTCTCCTGCGCGATGTCCTGCGCGGAAGAAGGATCATTGATGTATTTAGTGACGAAAAAGACGATATTATCGTACTCGGCCATGAAGAAGGCGTTGAAAACTTCTTCATTGCCGTGTCTTATGGATTCGTTGATAATGTTATACTTCTTCTCGCTCTGCATAGTGCAAATATATAAATTTCTATTGTCCATGACTGTTTGTAAAGAATCGAAAGTGGTATCAATTTTTAAAGACGATTTATATCATGCAGATGAATAGTTAGTTATGGCTTGATCTTTTGATCCGAGGATAAAATCCTCCGGTCCTATTGCGGGCTTTACCTGCAATATGAGACGAATTGATTCATGAAATTGGTATTTTTATTTCATTTTTTATTCTCCTTGCGATTTTTTTCAGGGAATGGTACTCTCCGCCGTGTATTATAATTATCGGGCATCACCCGTATAATTTTTCTATTAATTCAAACAATTAAGCACGATGGGAAAACTGAAAAGACTCTTTGAACGACGGATTATGTTCGGATCCGTCATGTTATTTATGTGCTTTGCCGTGCATGCGACAGTTGTCTCGGCGCAAACTCCGGAATTGAATTTTTCCAGAGTTCCTTTAACGACTGTGTTGAAGGAAATTCAGAAACAGACCCCTTACAGGTTTGTTTACAACAATTCCCTGATCGATGTCGGGAAAGAGGTTTCCATAGTATCCTCCAATGAGGATATTGAAACCGTAATGAAAAAACTTTTGGCCGGCACCGGAATCGTCCACCGGATCATAGACAAGCAGGTAACCCTGTCTCCCGCGACTTTCGTCCAGAGTAGTACTGCAAGTCAGCCGACTTCGGTGCAATCTGCCATCGGCGCGAGGAATACCGTGAGCGGTACGGTCGTGGATGCCTCCACGGGTGAAGCCGTGATAGGTGCGGTCGTCAGTCTGAAAGGGACGCGGCGCGCCACGGTAACCGATGTCTTCGGAGGGTTCAAACTCGATGCTCCGGGCGATGGGATAATAGAAGTTTCCTGCCTCGGAATGCTGCCTGTCGAGATGAATATAGCCGGCAGGACCAATATTCCCGTTGTGATGCAGCAGGATGCCATGAAATTGCAGGACGTGGTAGTTACGGGGTATCAGACCCTCTCACGGGAGAGATCGACCGGTTCATTCTCGGTTATAAAATCGGAAAACCTCGAAGCCAAACTGCAGCCCAATATGAAATCGGTGCTCGAAGGCCAGGCCACTGGGATGGTGGTCACGAAAGAGGGGAACATCGAGATCAGGGGCGTGTCCACGATCAATGGCGTCAAAGACCCTCTGATCGTCGTGGACGGTTATCCGCTGATGGGGGGAGAACTGTTGAAGACCGTGTCGAGATCCACAATGGACAGGGATGTGCTGTCCAATATGGGTATGACTTTAGAGTCGATCAATCCGGATAACATAGAGACTATAACCCTGTTGAAGGATGCCGTGGCCGCATCGATCTACGGAGCGAAAGCGTCGAACGGTGTTATCGTAATAACCACAAAAGGCATGAAAGGCGGATCCCCCGGTACGTTCAATATATCATACAAGGGAACTTACGGAGTTAAGCTGAAACCCCAATTGTCCAAACTCAATATCGCGAGCGTCTCGGATTACATGGACGCGGAATTGGATCTATACAAACTTGATCCCAATTCGTATTACAGTACCTACAATTCGTACGGACGTATTTCGGACTATGCCTACCTGCTTATGGCCAAGGACAGGGGGCTGATCTCCGCAGCCGAGGCCGATTCAAAGATAGAGGCGTTGAAAAAGAACAACGCCCTGAAGCAGATAGAGGACAAACTGCTCAGACCCGTACAGTCGCAGCAGCACAATATTTCGCTGTCGAGCGTGGCGAAAGGCAATGCTTTCAATGCCATGATGAGATATTTCAGAGAATCCGGCGATTTGCTCGCAAAGAACAGTTCGAGACTGACAGTCGATATAGGCGATACGTGGAGTCCGAAGGACTGGCTGTCGGTCAAACTTTTACTCAATGTCAATAATCAGAATTCCAAGACTCCGATAGCCAACTTGTCAAGTCTTACGACGTTCGGTTCGTCGAGTTGGATATTGCCCTACTCGCAACTGTACGACGACAGCGGGAATCCCACGTCATGGGCTCCCGTTGGCCAGTCGCGGCTAAGCAAATATGAAACCTATCCGGGGATGAAATCCGTACTGTACCACCCTGCGGATGATTTGAGACAGAGGTATACGGATGCCAATGAACTCTACATAAGGATGGGCGGCGATATCAACTTGAATTTCTGTAAATTCCTCAAGGGAAGCGTCGGCGGGACATGGACGAGGAGCGCCTATGGAAGCAAAACCATATGGGAGGCGGAATCGTTCAGCATGAGAACCGCCTACAACGATGCTACTTCCGCCAAGGATCCCACCGTACATTATGTTCCGGAAGGGGGAAAGATCGATGAAAACAGGGGAACGGCGACTTCGTGGCTGCTCCGTTACCAGCTGAACTACAGCCAGGCGTTCGGCGGCGAAATGCATCGCGTGACGGCAATGTTCGGCGGCGAAGTCAACAGGGATACCTATGAAATAAGCTACCTCCCGACCAGACTGGGCTACAATCCCGTATCGGCTACATACAACTCCGGCTTCAATCCCTACGATTTTAACAACAATACCGGCGGTATAAGGGGGAACATGCTCTTTGCACTGGCTCCGACCAACCTGGGAACCATCGGCTACGGATCCAACTACGGAGTGCGGGACAACAGGTTCGCATCGTGGTACGCAAACGCTTCCTACGAGTTTAACAACAAGTATCTGGTCACCGGAAGCACAAGGCTCGACCTGACGAACTTCTTCGGTACCGATCCCAAATACAGGTACAAACCGGCATGGTCGGTAGGGGCAAATACAAGCTGGCCGAAGAGAGCTTCTTCGAAGGCCTGAAAAGCGTATTCGGAAGATTCGACATCAGGGCTTCGTACGGCGTCACCGGTAACATATCGTTGAGTTATACTCCCTACCTCGTATTGAGCGTGGGTTCGCACAATACCACCACGGGCGGCATATCGTATGCCATATCCACCTATCCCAACAACCAGTTGAGATGGGAAAAAACCAAGACGATCGACCTCGGGGCGGACTTCTCAGTACTGAACGACAAGCTGAACGTAACCGTAGAATACTACAACAAGAAAAGCAAGGACCTGATAGTTTCGGATGCAATAGATGAAACGAGAGGTACGACGGCTGTCCCAATGAATGTGGGATCGGTCACTAATAAGGGAATCGAAGTGAATCTGTCGGGAAGCGTGCTGAAGGGGAAAGATTTTTCCTGGTGGACAAATCTTAACATAAGCCATAATACGAGCATGGTAGACTATTACAAGGTAAACCGAATGTATTTCACCAGTTTCGCTTCAGCCAATGGGATTCTCGTGGAGGGCTACCCGATGGACGGTTTCTGGGGAGCGAAGTTCGCGGGACTTAACGACAAGGGCGTCTCCCTGTATTACAACAAGGCGGGTGACAAAGTGGAAGGAGGAAGCCTCAAGGCCGAAGACGCCGTTTATCTTGGCACGCTGAGACCCAAGGTGGACATAGGTTTCACCAATTCGTTCCGCTACAGGAATTTCGAAGCCTCCATCATGTTTATCGGCAAGTTCGGACACAAGTACAGGAAAGACAATTTCTCCGGTTCCAACTACATAAACAGGCATGTGGGCGAAAGATGGAAGAAACCCGGTGACGAAGCCAATACGATCTACCCCGTGATTCAGTCGTGGAACATGGACATGTTCTACTACCCTTACAGCGATGTCCTCGTGGGTAATGCCAGCTATGTGAAACTGAGGGACGTGACGTTGACCTACAATATCCCCGCAAAAGCGGCGAAAGCCGTGTGGCTGTCCGGCGCGAAGGTGTATTTCCAGACGCGCAACCTGTTCTGTATTACGGCTAAGGGCGTGGATATAGACCCCGAAACCGCCGAGGTCAATACTACGGGAGGAACGGGCGCCATGACCAACCAGGGATATGTATCCATGCAACTCAGGCCGGAGTTTTATTTCGGACTGTCCGTCACTTTTTAAATAACCGTTAAAATAAATGACAATTATGAATTTAAATAACTACGGCATGAGAAAGTTTTCGCTTCTGGTCATATCCGTACTGACCCTCGCCTCATGCAGCAAGTTTCTCGATGTCAAGCCGGCAGGAAAACTGATACCCGAACAGGGCGATGTAGCCTCGTTCGAAAGACTGATGAACAATATCAACTCGGTAGACTGGATACTTCAGAATAATAACAGGTCTTCTTCGCTTGTCTATCTGGGCGACGATGTGGAATTGTCGGACAATCAGGCGGACTGGGCATGGTACAACGGCCACCCCAATATCGACTGTTATTTCGCCTTCGTTTACAAGCGCCCCTACGCCAATCCCGCCGTGCAGGACTACTACTGGAACTGGGGATTCTACAGGGCGGCGCAGATATTCAACACCTGCATAGACGGCGTTAACAACGTGAGAACGGCCGACGTCGAACAGTATGCCAACGAAGTGGTGGCACAGGCAACGGTCGCAAGGGCGTGGCTGTACTTTTACGCGGCAATGGTGTACGGTCCGGTTTACAGGCCGGGCGGTGGCAATTCCACGAAAGCCATACCCTACAGGACTTCGGGAGACGTAATGTCGGCGATGGAGGATCTTTCGACTACGGAGGAGGTTTTCACCAGGGTGCTGTCCGACATACACTCCAATTTGAAAAACATACCCGAGCGTGCGAGTTGGAACACAAGGTTCGGCAAAGTGCAGACCTATGCTTTCCTGGCGCATTACCATCTATTCACAGTCTGTTATGACAGTGTGGCATACTATGCCGACAAGGCGCTCACGCTGGCCGCTTCACAGAATGGCGGTATGGACAACCTGTTCTACGACATGAACAAGTTCAGCTGGGCGAATGCCGGAGTAGCCGGTGACCGCAATCTGAGAAACGGAAGCGCGATCAATACCTCCCAGGGAACGGATCCCTTGTCCGCAACGTACAACAGGGAAATATGCCTTTACAGATCGTCGGCGTCCGCCGGCGGCACCTCCAGCTATCCTTCGGACGAACTTCTTGCGCTGTTCGATCCCGCCACCGATTTGCGCCGCGAGTACTTCTTCTTCGAGTACGACGGCTACAAGACGACCCAGGGAGGGGTCACATATGACGACGGAAGGCAGATACTGAATTACCAGACAAAGCAGACCCGTACATGCGGATATACCTATCCCGAGCTGCTTCTTATGAGGGCAGAAGGCAGGGCGAGGACGAACGACCTGTCCGGCGCGCTGGCCGATCTCAATTATCTCAGGAAATTCAGGCACGTAGCCGGAACTCCCGATTTGGCGATCTCCGCTCAGAACGATCTGATCCAGGAAGTGCTCGACGAAAGAAGAAGGGAACTGCCCGTGGGCTCTCCCAAGCGCTTTTTCGATCTCAAACGGTTCTGCCTGGAGACGGGAAAACCCTGGTGCAAAACCTCCATATCGCACACGGTTAAAGGGGTTACCTATACTGCAAACGTCGATTCGGAATTTTTCGTGCTGCCCATAAGCAATGCCGTGCTCATGTGGAACCCGCAATGGGGTATTCCGTTGAACGAAACTCCATGGAGCAACAGTAAGTAAAGGCGCCACAGTGGCAAAAGGTTCTGGATTTATTCTGAAAACAGTAGGGGAGGCATGCGGCGTTGTAGCGCCTCCTCTACCCCCGTTTCCCAGGGTTTTCCCAGACAACAATTTAGCTGCGCCGAAAGAAATGACGTCAATGAATGACATATTGTTCGAGAGATATTATCAGTAATCGAACAATATCTTTAATTTTGTAAAGTGAAAAATAACCAATCTCTAAAAAATTAAAAATGAAGAAAACATTTGTTCTCATGCTCTCCCTTCTGTTATGTTCTGGAGCGTTAGCCCAGGATAAGGGTGTAAATTTCGAAAACCTGACTTTTGATCAGGCATTGGCAAAGGCGAAGGCCAACAAGAAAGGACCCAAATTAGTTTTTCTCGACAGTTACACCGAGTGGTGCGGCCCGTGCAAATATATGACGAACACCGTATTCCCTCAGGAAGAGGCCGGTAAGTTCTTCAATGCCAACTTTGTAAATATCAAGATCGACATGGAGAAGGGCGAAGGCCTCGAACTGGCCAAGAGATTCTCGGTTGCGGCATATCCCACATTCCTTATCCTTGACGGAGACGGCAAGGAGGTAGGTCGTTTGGTCGGCAGTTCCGAGACGGCGGCACAGTTCATCGAAAGGGCTAAAAAAGCCATAGATCCGGCCAATTCTCCCGATGTGCTTAAAGCAGCCTACGACTCCAGCAAAAGCCTCGATGATGCCATAAAGTATCTGGAGGCTCTCAGCGCAGCTTATAAAAACAATGAGATCAGGACTTTCGTTAACGATAATTTCGACTCTTTCAACGACAGGGAAAAGTTCTCGGATAAATTATGGCCGTATGTTTCACAGACATTATCCATGAAAGATTCCAGAACGCTTCCTTATGTCCTGGAGAACAAGGGCAGGGCTAACGCCGTCCTGGGCAAGGAAAAGGTGGACAAAGCGCTGATAATAGTCTATAAAAACATGCTTATGTCATATCTTATAGGTAAATCGGAAATGACTAAAACGGAATCGGCGCAGGCATGCAACAACCTGTCGCTTCTCATGGACAACGACGCCGTGGCCGAACGTTATATAAGCATAACCAGATTATACAATGACGGCAAGATGGAAGAAATAGCGAAGATGTTCAATGCTTCTTCCCTGTTTTATTCTTTCAACGAAATGGACAGGCAGCAGATCGAAAGAGTTTTCACCGGCATGAAGGGTTTTCCCGAAGAAACGGTGAAAAAATATTATGAGGAAAAGGCCGATATGTACAAGAGAATGGCCGAAGCCAGTTCAAATAGAAAATAGATTTTTTGCAGCATCCTAAGTGATAAATTAAGCACATTGTGCTATTTGCTATTTTTTGTTATACTGCTAATTAGCTCCTTGCAAACAAATAATGGATAAATAAATATTTCACGGTAATTATAACACAGTGTCGCACCGGAACTCCGGTGCGACACTGTGTTATAATGGGTCTTGTCGTAGGCCGGATTTCAATAAATTCCGGTTCAAGTTAGTTCCGAATGATTTTATATTTATTTTTGTTAAATTATTACTTTTTTGTAATAAAAACTGGATAATCCGGTTATTATATATTGGTACTTAATCATACAGACTATGAAGACTAAATTGAATGCGTTGTTTTCGAAGAGTATGGCAAGCTGCGGGATTTTACTCCTGTTATGCTGTTCCATTTTTGTGTTGCCTGTCAGGGCGCAGCAGCCGTCGTACCCTCCTTTTCCGGTCGATACGAAAGTTCGCTACGGAACTCTCGACAACGGGCTTACCTATTACATACGCCACAACGGACTGCCCAAGCAGCAGGCCGATTTCTACATTGCACAGAGGGTAGGGTCGGTACTGGAAGAGGACAACCAGGCGGGGTTGGCTCACTTTCTCGAACATATGGCCTTTAACGGGTCCGAGAATTTCCCGGAACGTATGATGATAGAATACCTGGAAACCATAGGAGTAAAATTCGGCGCGAATCTCAATGCCTATACTGCTTTCGATGAGACCGTGTACAACATATCGAGCGTTCCTGTCGTACGTCAGGGGATTATAGACTCCTGCCTTCTTATACTTCATGACTGGTCGGGTTTCCTTTCGCTGACCGAAAAATCGATGCTCAAGGAGCGCGGCGTTATCCGCGAAGAAATGCGTACCCGCAACTCGGCGAACTTTCGGCAGATAGAGAAACTCCTGCCGCAGATAATGGCGGGAAGCAAATATGCCAACCGCATGCCCATAGGTACGGAAGAAGTCATAATGAACTTCGGACTGCAGGAACTTGTCGATTACTACCACAAATGGTACCGTCCCGACCTGCAGGGTATTATCGTGGTGGGCGATATAGATGTGGACGAGATAGAATCTAAGATCAAAACGATATTCGCCGACGTTCCGAAACCGGAGAATGCGGCGGAACGCACATACTTTACGGTTCCCGACAACGACGCCCCGATAGTCGGTATAGTGACCGACCCCGAAGCGACTGATTCAGGCGTGAGCATTTTCTATAAACGCGACCGGATATCTAAGGAGGAAAGGGGTACACTCCAGGGTATGGTGGTAAATTATTTCAACAACGCTGCCGCAATGATGCTCAACGCCCGTCTGGCGGAGATCGCACAGAAGGCCGACGCCCCCTTCTCGGGTGCGAGCTGCGGAAATTCTGATTTTATAGTATCCAAAACCAAGGAAATGTGGGCATTCGGCGCCGATGTCAAGAATAACGATGTCGGGAGCGCCCTGAAAGCCATAACCGTGGAAGCCGAAAGGGCAAAGAGGTACGGGTTCACCGAGCCGGAGTTCGACAGGGCGCGTACCAATATCCTCAAATTATACGAAAATGCGTACAATGAAAGAGAGAAACAATACAATGGCAGTTATACGCGCGAATATGTCGAACACTTTACGGATGGAGGTTACATACCCGGCATAGAAGTAGAATGCCAAACTATCAACGCTATCGCTCCCCAGATACCATTAGAGGCTATAAATCAATATTTTGCGAGTCTGATAGGGGAAAATAACATTGTAATTGTGCTTACGGCGCCCGAAAAAGAGGGATTGGAGGTACCTTCGGAAACCATGATATTGAAATGGTTCGATGAGGCGAGGTCTTCCGGAATAGAAGGTTACAAGGAGGACTTTGTAAATGAACCGCTGATGAAAAAAATGCCCAAAAGCGGCAAGATCAAATCGGAAAAGAGGGATCCCCGTTTCGGGACAACCAACATTACTCTGTCCAACGGAGTAAAAGTAGTGCTTAAACCTACTGATTTCAAAGACAATGAGATAGTTTTGAGCGCCTTTAGCCCGGGCGGCAGTTCGCTTTTCCCGAACGACAATCCCGTAAACATTAAAACGTATGGTACGGTATCGGGTCTCGGTGGCATTGCAGGCCGTACTCCGATCGAAATGGGAAAGCTGCTTGCCGGCAAATCGGTGAGCGTAAGGCCTACCATAAGCGTAAAATCTCAGGGTATTTCGGCTTCCTGCATACCGCAGGATATCGAGACGATGTTCCAGCTTATATACCTGACTTTCACCGAACCGCGTATGGATCAGGAGCTCTTCGACTCGTACGTAGCCCGTGCAAAATCGCAGCTCGAAAACCAGGATGCCCAGCCGGCTACGGCTCTTTCCGATACCATGACCACGCTCCTCTACCGCGACGTGGCACGTTTCTCCAGGATTAAGACCGGAGATATTGACAGGATAGATTATCAGACGATAATGGACTGGCGCATGGATCGTTACAAGGATGCAGGCAATTTCACGTTCGTCCTGGTAGGCAACATCGACGAGCAGACGATCAGACCTCTTCTTGAGCGTTACCTCGGATCTTTGCCGTCGTCCGGACGCAAGGAGTCGCCCAAGTCCGTAGACCTCGGCTTCAACCCCGGCATGAAAACGAGCCATTTCGACAAGGAGATGCAGAACCCGACCACCACGGTGGTTAATATCTATACCGGCCAGTTGGAAAACACACTGGAACAGAGACTGCATTTCAATATGTTAAAGCAGATACTCGACATCGTCTACACCGAAAAGGTCAGAGAGGACGAAAGCGGGACTTACGGAGTGGAAGTTGGAGGCAACATTGCTTTCTATCCGCAGGGACAGGCTGTTCTGCAGATAGCGTTCGACACCAATGCCGAAAAGAGAGACGTGCTGAAGAAGATAGTGCGCCGCGAACTGGATAATATTGCCGCAGAAGGTCCCCGCCAGGAAGACTTCAATAAGGTAAAGGAATACATACAGAAGAATATAAAGGACGCTTTCAGGCAGAACGGCTATTGGCTCAGCACGCTGATGGGATACTACGAGAACAACTATGACGGGTATACAGATTATGAACGGACTCTGAATACCGTTACCGTAGACGACATCAGGGATGTTGCCAAAGCGCTGCTCGATCAGGGCAACTTCATAGAGGTTATAATGACCGGCGTACCTGTTAAGGAGAAATGACGGTTAGAGAGGGATATGCCGGCAGTTAGCACCGGAACAATCCGTGAGGCGGATTCGGGTCAGACCCGAATCCGCCTCATGGGTTGTTCCGATACCAACTCACCCAGTGTCCGATCGCCCTCTGCCAGGTTCCCATAGAACAGGACTTTGATTCGCTGCCTGCGGCGACTTCCGGAAGTTACGGGTTCGCCTGTATCCGGAATCCGCGTTATTATGAATTAAGTTTATTGCGGATTTATAAAAATAGTCTATATTTGCATTCCAATTAAGCAACCGCGGGGTGTAGTTCAGTCCGGTTAGAATGTTGGTCTGGGGGGCGTTACCCTACACGTTAAATATATGGCCCGCAATGCATTGGCATCGCGGGCTTTTCTGTGCCCTGAACTCTGCCTGAAGGATTCCTCATCCATTTGAAAACGAGAGGATTGCAATCTACAAAACAATTGACACCCTGCATGTTAGACGTTCCAATAATTTTACTATCTTTGTGTCGGAGATCACTCTGATTCTTCTCTTTCGTTCTCCTTGTTGCTCCAAATAAGGCGTTTTGCCGTCAGGTTGGAAAACGCGGTAAAATTGACCCAGTATGAACGGTTAAAAATGACCCATCAAAAACGGATTAAACTGACCCGTGTAAAACGGCTGAAATTGACCCACCAAAAACGGAGCAAATTGACCCACTCTGGGATGTAAGTTAAAAGTTGTCGACCGGAGGTCTTAAAGGAGCCGGATTTTGTTAGCTTAAAACCAAAAGCAAACTAAAATCTGACAGACTATGCCCAACAGACCTTTGAAAATGAACAAATTAAGAACGATCATCCGTTTATACACCGACCGCGTCGGTTTTAAGGGCTATCGCTGAGATGGCCCGCACCTCTCGCAACACCGTCAAGAAGTATGTCAACAAATGGAACTCTCTGAGCCTTAGCTATGAGGATTTCATTGCCATGAGCGATGCGGAGCTTTACGCTTTATTCTGCATTGAAGATGCTCCGGCCGAACCTAATCCCCGCATGGATGTCCTCGAGGCTTTTTTGCCTTCCGCAAGTAAAGAGCTGTCCCGCAAAGGCATGACCGTTATTAAGCAATGGGAGCGTTATCTTACGATCCATCCTGACGGCTACTGCCTGACGCAGTTCCGTGTAGCGCTCCGGCGCTACGAGCGGATAAGCAACCCGTCTATGCGTATGGAGCATAAGGCCGGTGATAAGTTGTTTGTCGACTATACCGGCAGTAAGTTGTGGATCTATCCGCCGTGCGAGCAGCCCCGCGAAGTGGAAGTGTTCGTAGCGATCCTGGGATGCAGCCTTCTGACTTATGTTGAAGCCGTAGAGAGTCAACGTAAGGAGGACTTTATCTCGGCTTGTGAGAATGCTTTCTATTATTACGGCGGCGTACCCAAGGCTATCGTACCGGATAATCTGAAGAGCGCCGTCACCAAAGCCAGCCGCTATGAGGCGATCCTTAACACCGAGTTCGAGCGCTTCGGCGAACATTACGGAGTAACTGCCTATCCGACGCGTACTCGTAGTCCCAAGGACAAGGCGCACGTGGAGAATGCCGTTAAGTTGACCTATAAGGATATCTTTACCGTCATCGAGCCGCTTCACTGTCCTGACCTTCGCTCACTCAACGTAGCTATCCGCGGAGCCCTTGAGAAGCATAACAACCGTAATCTGGCTCGTCGCAACTACTCCCGGCGCGATTACTTCGAGGATGTCGAACAGGAAGCCCTCGGCCCCCTGAACCCGATCCGTTACCAAATGAAGAAGCATATCGTGACCACGGTCGACAAATACGGTTATGCGCGGCTTCATGAAGATATCCACTATTACAGCGTCCCGCACACTTACATAGGCAAGAAAGTGCAGTTGTCTTATACGGCTACCGACGTTGAGATCCGCTACAACTATGACATCATAGCCCATCATACCCGTGACAGGCATAATTACCGCTATACTACCGTCACCGAACATCTCTGTCCCAAGCACCGCGCCGTGATGGAGTGGTCGCCCGAGAGGTTCGTCGAACAGGCGGCGGCCATACACGAAGACGTGGAGCATTATATCCGCAGGGTACTTGAAAAAAACCGCTATCAGGATCAGGCCAACAAGATGTGCTCGGGTATCCTGAACTTCGCCCGCAAAGCAGGGCCTGAGCGCCTTGCAGCAGCTTGCCGTCTGGCCGACAGCTATGGCAAGTATAACTTCCGGGAGATCCAGGATATACTACATAACAAGTCGGAGGCAATCGACCTTCCCGAGGAACCCACCGACATGCCCGAACATGAAAACATCCGGGGTAAAGAGTATTATAAGTAACTTTTAATCCAATAAAACCATGAACAATCAAACATTAGAAAAACTGCGGCAGATGCGTCTGTTCGGCATGCACGACGCCTTCAAGACCAGCTTGGAGAACACCATCAAAGAGAAAATGACCCAGGACGGGTTCGTCTCGCACCTGGTTCAAAGCGAATGGGACAACCGTAAGAACAGGGCGGTGGAGCGGGCTGTCAGGGCCGCCCAGTTCCGCTACAACGCTTCGTTGGAAGACATAGAATACACTTATGAGCGAGGACTGGATCGCAACCAGGTCGAGCGGCTGGCCGCTATGGAGTTCGTGCGCGATCACAAGGATCTGTTCATTACCGGCCCTACTGGAACCGGTAAAAGCTA
Source organism: Holotrichia oblita (assembly GCA_023690525.1). Taxonomy (NCBI): domain Eukaryota; kingdom Metazoa; phylum Arthropoda; class Insecta; order Coleoptera; family Scarabaeidae; genus Holotrichia; species Holotrichia oblita. Next base: position 20,604 of record CM043015.1, read on the forward strand.
TCTGGCTACTGCGCTCGGTTACAAGGCCTGCCAGGACAACTTCCGGGTACTTTACGCAAGTACGGCCAAGCTGATGAGCCAGCTCAAGATAGCCAAGGCCAAAGGCACGATACTGACCGACCTGAAGCGCATCGAAAAAGTCGACCTGCTGATCCTCGACGACTTCTGTATGCAACCTCTCGACGCACAATCACGGGGCATACTGATGGACATCATCGAAGACCGCCATGGGAAACACTCCACGATGATAACCTCGCAGATACCCGTCAAGGACTGGTATGACGTGATCGGCGAAAAAACAATCGCTGATGCCGTCCTCGATCGCATCGTACACCACTCGCTGCGCGTCGAACTGTTCGGAGAGTCGATACGAAAAAGAAAAGCTAAAAACGAAAATGCTTATGGATAAACGCCTGCGGCGCGTAAAAGACATCAGCTTGTCATTTTACAACGAATAGTTATATTTGTAGTATATGTCGACACAATCCCGACCGTTTTATGGGCGAGAGCAACTTAGGGCTCTCGCAATAAACAGGGATAAAAGACTACGAGAAAATGTTGTTTAACCCCGGGCAAAATCAAATCCTTTCAGACCCTATTCCGGACAACAACTTTTAACTCTTTTTGCTCTTCAACTTTAGGGGGTCATCTTCCCCCGTTTTTAAGGGGTCATTTTAACCGTTTTTTCCAATAAATGTTTAATTTACAGTTAATTCACAATTCTTATACGGTAGCAGGAGTTCGTTCATCCTCGACCTCCCCCCTTAGACTTGCCGGTGGATATATGCTTGTACGTCCGTTTGACGAGCATCCTGTAAAAATGAAAAGCCGAAATAGATAATGACAGCTTGTTTCATAACCATGTCCTTTAAATTATTATAAGGCAGGCGGTAACAAAGATATAAAACATTATCAGATAAAATCAAGATATTTATTTTCATTATCTGGGTTGTCTGGAGGTTTACCTAAAAATATGTTATCTAATAATAATCCGGAAGTAGTCACGTACAGTTAAAATTTCACAAATTGGGATATAATAATTATTTTTGTACAACTCTCCGTCATGGAAAGGATTGCCAATATGCCTTTTATTTATCACCGATAAATAGGAAAGTGAATATAACAACAAAATATGGTATTATGTAAGAACCGTGACAATGGTGCGTAAAGCATCGGAAATAAAAGGGTAGTTTACTCTTTGGCCGTCTCAAATACTCGCAATATTTAATTACCTGGCCGGAAGTTATCTATCCCGTTGGAATGCTGTGGCGATATCGCTATGGCATCCTTTGGGCATAGGAGTAACTTTTCCAGGTAGGGCCTTGCGAGGGCTTGGGATGGGATTGTTATCACCTATGCCCTTTTTAAACTCATCACAATTAATACGGATCTTTTAAACTGATCAGATTTATTTGAAAATATATCAGGATGGCGATAAGAGATGACGTCATACCTGAAATGACAAGCAGCCTTCCGTTGTCATGCAAAATCAGGGACTGCCAAGGGCAGTACATCGAGATTCTTCGGAGGTGTTGCCAGCCCGGGTATGGTCCCGACCTAATTGATCGGGACCGGCCTGGGCGTTTTCGACTTGATTTTTGATTGGAGTATCCTTACCTCTTATCCGGGACTCACAGCATTGTCTCTGTCCCGTATATAATCTTTTACGGATTTATTACTGATCCACCAATTGAATACCTATACTGGATTTTGTTTTTCAATTATTCGGATATCATATTAGTGTTTTTTAAAGACAATCACCCATTACGGAGTATCGTTTCGATACTCCGTAATCGAGCGCTGTCGGGTTTATATTCCGGTTTTTATCTGATTCCTATAGATCTTATACTGTCTATCAGTTTATTGCGGGCCATATCCGTAAAAGGAGTCAGGTTTTTCTTCCTGTCGGCTATACTCGACCTGATCTTGTAGGGATCGTCGGCCCTGATGTTGTAAAAATCAGCCATATCGCGGGAAAACCTCAAAAATGAGAGATTCGGAACCCCAACCTGCCTGACACAATCGCTGAAAAATACGAGACATACATACTCCATGAATGATTGTGGTCCGGCAGTCCATTTATATGGAGTTGTTTGTTTCGGTGTGCTGGATTTCAGCAGCGATGGATTGTCGAGGCAGTATTTAATACGGTCGATCTCTATTTGCAGATATTCCCCATAATATCTGTAAAAATTAAGAGATGATTGAACAGGGCGGCAGCTTTCATAAAGGGAGAGCGTCAGTTTGGTTTGTTCCAAAGTCCTTAGCTTTGAAAAAATATTTTCATTATTGTCACTCTCCAGATACCTGTCGGTATTGAGGGAAACGACGGCGCAAATGTTTGTACCGTCGAGATTATCAGAATTGCTCCGGACATAGTCCGCATCGGACTTTTTTGCCGAGTCGATAACCATTTGTTGAAATTCCATTGCGTCCATAGCTCTAATAATGATATGGCTACGTTTCTTACGTCATGCAAAATCAAGGGATTGTTTTTCTTCTTCTTTTATCTCATATTATTCGGGATTTGGGTTTGACATGGGTTATTTAACCGATTCGAATTTAATAATTAATTCATCGAATCCTGGAACACTAAAGTGTGTATATTCACCGGACGAATATGCTGATCTATTTTATCGAAAGTAAAATAAAAAGAGGTTAGGAATTAATTCCTAACCTCTTGATTTCCAGTCGGGGTGACTGGACTCGAACCAGCGACCTTTGGTCCCCCAGACCAACATTCTAACCGGACTGAACTACACCCCGAACTTGCTGATTACCAGATGTTTGCACTGCATTTATCTCTGTAGAACGTCGCAAATAACAGCGTTTCAGAGGTGCAAATATAGGTCTTTTTTCTATTTCTTCAAATAGCTGGATGGTATTTATCTTAAATTCTGATTGATCTAAGTCCAATCATCCCATAGTTATATAGATGCAAATATTTATCGAATATACTATATGACGAAGATACTCTCAATCTGCAAAAGCAATCAATCTTCCCACAATATGCTCATTGCCATATTCTTATAAGATATACAATATTCATAAAACTTCTTGTTTATATCCTCATCCCTAACATGCCTGAAGCAATCGATGGCCCATACTCGCTCTGTTTTATAGACTTCAACATCTCCTTTTTTATTGAAATATTCTCCTATAACCATATTCTCAGGAACTTTGTCGTCATACAACAACGTTTTAAACGGGAAATCTTCACTCGAATGCGTCCATTTTATTCTTCCGTCAATAGCATAAATAATCTTCAGTGGATGGTTTCCAATATCGGCATACCTTAGTGCACATGCCGTTCGGCTAACATTATATTCATCTTTTAGAAAGTCCAATAATTCCGGAGAAAATTTCTTTCTCAGAATATCTCTTTGAAAACGCGGTTCCGGCATCAATAAACATGATGCGAAATAATCAGCTTCCCGTTCAATTATGTAATGCTGTTTTTGATTTGTCAATGAAGGATGCGGTTTCAATAATCCTCTTTTGAGGCCGATCCGATGGGTATCGATAAAATAATGGCCCAACTCATGAGCAAGTGTGAATCTTCCCCTTGCCGAATCTTTTCTATTCCCTTTCCCAATATTAAGGTGAATGAAAAACTGATTGTTATCGAATATTGTCATTCCATCAAAATAAGAATTGCCGTAATCATCGTAATAGACAGACAACTCCTCCTCCGCAATAATGTCATCCAGAGAAGTCATTTTACAGTCGTATTTAAGGGCTATAAACTCTGCTAATGTTTTAGATAGCAGATCGGTCTTATTCTTCATCCTTGGGAGTATGATGCTTTTTCATTCTCTGAATGATTTCATCAGGGATCTCGCTCTCTCCTTTTCGTGCCGCCATTTTAAGCTGTTGCACATCCGATGTAATTATATAGTCATCAAACGATTTAATCTTCAGATGATCGGAGAAATGTATTTTATCGGATAGGATTGAGTCGATATTTATCTGCACATCTTTTAATTTGAAATCATAATCTTTGTATAAAAGATTAAATGAATCTAACTGACGTTCCGTAATCGGGTACAAATATCCCGTTGTAGCCAACCAAGAATCAAGATTAGCTTTATTGATCTTATTTATTTTTTTGCTATTTGTTTTCATGATATTCGGCAAGATATTTATCGACATGCTGATCAGCCTGCATTTTGTAAACCCCTATTGTATTTTGGGTGAGGTCGAGTTGCTCCCGTAATTTTTTACTCACAGAACGCGGAATATTTTTCCCGACTTGGCGATATGCCTTGTAGGTTAGATAAATTATTCTATGTTTCTCCGACAATCCTCCCATTGCCGTGTTCAGAATCTCCAGTTGATAAGAAAGGGCTTCGAACTGCTCGTCGTCTTCAATATCGATCATTGCGGTTATCAATTCTTCGACGTTATTAACAATAGACAAATCTTCTTCTTCGGTAGGTTCTACACATGTATTTTTCTTGACTGTCAGCAGTAATTGAGTGTATAATATCGGATACATCCACAATAATATGGCCTTGTCTACATTCTTGAATTTAGCTTTGCTCATTTTGAATGTGGGATATTTCCAAACTCTTGCGAAAGTACATTCCGCTATTTGCAATGCTTCCGCTTCACTGTAATGCCATTTCGCACAATATATTTCTGACTTTTCCAAAATATCCCGTTCATAACGGGAAACGAATTCTACAAATGCCAATTCTGCTTCACGAGGGAATTCTCCTTTCATTGCCATCAATTCAATAAGCTCGTTCCCGGCCAAAGTTTTGGTGTCAAAAGTTTGTTCGATTACATCAGTTTCCATATATATACTCAAAAGCATTAGTAATGGAATTAGTATATGGGTGAAGAAGATGTCCAATGCTTTATGCAAAGATAGAATATTTACATAATATTACCCGTAAATCGACTGTGATATACAACGATGCATTCGACAAAACGATTACCTGATAAAATAAATGAAAAGACCATGAGTAGAACCAAAATTAAGATACCGCATCAGAATCTACTTTGGGCTATTTCCGGAGGACGATGTCAATATGAAGGCTGCAATAAAGTTCTTTATAAAGATATTTTGACAAACCGAACGTATAATTCAGCCTATATAGCCCACATTGTAGCGGACGAGCCGGATGGTCCCCGAGGAGATGCTAAAAGATCTGTGTTATTGGCTAATGATATCTCCAATTTAATGCTTTTATGCGATGTTCACCATACGCTGGTAGATAGAATAGATATCGATGGCCATCCGGAAAGCCGACTTCTGAAAATGAAAAGGAAACATGAAGATAGGATTCGTATTCAAACATCCATAGCCCCGGACAAATGCTCGAAAGTAGTTTTGTATGGTGCTAACATTGGACATCATACCTCTCCGCTCAGTTACCTCACGGCTTGTGAAACATTATCGCCAGATTTTTACCCCGCTAATGACAAAGCCGTCGAAATTGGATTGACTAACTCTGCTATGACTGATGATCACAAGGCTTATTGGCTGGCCGAAGAGGAGAATTTATGCAGGCATATCGAGCAGCAGATCAGAACCCCCATGAGGAACGGAGAAAATAAACATTATTCCATTTTTGCTTTAGCTCCGCAACCTTTACTGATAAAACTTGGAACATTATTGAATGATCTACATCAAGTGAGGATCTATCAGAAACACCGAGAACCCGACACATGGAAATGGCAAGAAAATGCTGCTCCGGTCAATTTTTCTCTTATTCCGCCTGAAAATTTCGAAGGGGTCCCGGTATTAATCTTGAGTTTAAGTGCCACAGTCAATTCGGATAGAATTATATCGGTATTGGGAGAAAGTGTGAGCATTTGGCAATTTGCGATTGAACAACCGAATAATGATTTTATGAAAACGGAGGACATCTTATCGGGTTTTCGCACTATTGTACGATCAACTTTCGATCTTATTAAGGCTCGGCATGGATATGTTGAATTGCATGTTTTTCCTGCCATGCCCGTTTCTGCCGCAATTGAGTTTGGCAGGGCATGGATGCCGAAAGCAGATATGCCGATGATAATCTATGACCAAAACAAAATGAACGGCGGATTTCACAAGACAATATCAATAAATTAAAATACATATGTTGACACAAGAACAAAAATCTCAATTCAATGATATCCTGGAGTCTTTGGGAGATACTCTGGATATTACTCCGACGCAGTTTGAAACTGCTGTAAAAAGCTATCGTGCCGTAGGCGAATGGCTTTCTAAGCCGGAATCGTCACTGGCTCCTTACCGACCCGAGATCAGGCCGCAAGGTTCTTTCATGACAGGTACGATGATCAAACCGGTTAATGAAGACGACGATCTGGATATAGATTTAGTTTGCGAACTGACCGGCAAAAACCCTCTCTGGGCACAATATGATTTAAAACAAAAAGTCGGTAATCGTATCAAAGACAGCGAGTTTTATCGCGGCATGCTCGAAAAAGAAGGCCGAAGATGCTGGACTCTGAAATATTCCGATGCGGCCAATTACCATATGGATATATTACCCAGTCTCGTATGTCATGGATATAGTACGGTTTTGGAAAAGGCGTTCTCCGCATCGACGGCAATTACACCTGATTACGAAAGCCTTGCCTTACGAATTACCGATAATTTACAACCAAATTTCAGAACGGAACGTGTTCCTGATTTCTGGATGAAAAGCAATCCATTCGGATACGGGCAATGGTTTCTTCGTCGTGCCTCTATGGGAGACAGAAAATTGGCTATGTTCTCAGATTCTATCAAACCGGTTCCATCTTACCAAAAAGAGAAATTACCGCTTCAACGGGTCGTACAAATCCTTAAAAGACATCGGGATATCATGTTTAATGGAGATGAAGATAAACCCATATCTATAATAATAACGACTCTTGCAGCAAAAGCATATCAGGGCGAAACACTTATAATCGATGCTCTCAGCACTGTTATTAACCACATGAAAGAGCATATTAAAGAAGAGTATGATCCCGTCGCCGGAAGGATGATAAAAGTAATTTCAAATCCGGTCAACTCTGAAGAAAACTTTGCTGACAAGTGGGTGGAGCATCCCCAACGGGAAGCTAATTTTTTCAAATGGCTGGATGCTGTGCGTAAAGACATTTATTACATTACCGAACAAAGAGGATTGCACATAATAGGTAATGCGATGAAAGGGCCTTTTGGAGAACAGTCCATAACAAAAGCATTTTCATCGCTCGCTGATAAAACCAAGTCATTAAGAGAGTTCGGGAATTTAAAAATGGCTACGGGAACTGGCATTTTAGGTACTATAGGATCTGTGGCAGCCAAAGCTCATAATTTTCATGGGAAGGATTAGAAATAAAAATATTTCAGTGCATGCGCAAGCAGGGAGGCTAAAGTATTATTTCCCGGATTCATCATTCCGCATCACCGGATACGATAAACGACTTGTCTGGGATGGTAAATTGCAACCGTCGGATTTGAGTCCTTATTATGATATCAGAATCGAGTATAGTTTAGGTAAGCATCCAAATATTTATGTCATCAACCCTAAACCCCTTGTTCTTGCGGATGGCCAGAGAAAGCTACCGCATGTATATGACCATGATAACCAACATTTATGTTTATACTTTAAGCCGGGTAACGAATGGACTCCGAATAAAATGATCTCGGACACGATTATTCCGTGGACTTCAGAGTGGTTGTTGCATTACGAATATTGGGCCTTGACAGGAGAATGGCGGGGAGGAGGCATTGAACATAAATAAAAATATCAGGTGATTTATAACTGTAAATATATCGATGATGTCGGAAGTTGCATTTGTATAATTTAAAAAAGAATTGTATGTTTGCATTAGTAAACAAGTGATATCAAGATCTTTGAATAGTTCTCTATTTTTCTCTTTGTTTCTCCCCAAAGGCCATTTCCGGTCAGGCTTTTGTCAGGCAGAGGAGAAAAATGAAATTTTCGGAGCCTGTAACTTTTTGACATTTAAAATCACACAAATATAGTGGTTGGTTGAGTTAAACGACTGGGGGACCAAAGGTCGCTGGTTCGAGTCCAGTCACCCCGACGTAATGATGGTAATACCGGAATAAGGGGCAGGGATCGACCTGCCCCTTTTCAATTAATAAACCGATACACCATTCAAAGAATCTAAAAAACTTGAGATGCAAAAATGAATACTTTTGTTGCACTGGAATTGCAGTTTCTTTTATAAATATTAAAATAATTACTTTGTGCATTTTTAGCAGTAATTAATTTTACATTTGAGGATTATTAAAAATATTTATGCAAATGGAAAATATCGTGAAGATAGGCATCGCATGCGACCATGCGGGATACGAAATGAAAGAGTTTATTGCGGGGTATCTTGCGGGCATGGGCTACGACGTTTATGATTTCGGCACATACAGCTGTGAGAGCAGCGACTATCCCGACTTCGCCCATCCTCTTGCCTGTGCCGTTGAAAGGGGCGAACTTCCGCAGGGTATAGCCATATGCGGCAGCGGCAACGGAATAAACATCACTGCCAACAAACATCAGGGAATCAGAGCCGCACTGTGCTGGAAGCCGGAGATAGCCGAACTCGCCCGCGCCCACAACGATGCGAATGTATGCTCACTTCCTGCGAGGTATATTACAAATGTCGAAGCGGCTGCGATAATAGACAAGTTTCTCGGGACGCCTTTTGAGGGCGGACGCCACCTGCGCCGTTTAGAGAAGATCCCAGTGGAGCGCGGATGCGGAGACGGTACCCGGTATGGAGAGCCGCGCCTGCGGAAATGACAGTGAAGGCAAAGAGAGATTCTTGATCTTTCGTCGCTGACGCCTCTCAGAATGACAGGGGAAGACGGCAGTCCGGAGCCGTCGGCGGACGCAGCGGAAAAAGCGAAAGTGCAACCAGATGCGCGGGCGGCGACAGTTTGCCGGACTTTGTTCACGCAAAGTCTGAACGAAGCGGGTATCTAATTACATCCCCATGTTTTCCTGTCGGGTCGGTTGCCTCCAAAATTTGGTGGAGCTCAAAAAATTATGCGACTAAAATAGTTTGCAGGCAATCATTATGTTTATTTGCGACTTTTGTGCGTCAGCACGAAAGTCGTGCGGCCTGCCGCCGCCCCACGCGGCAGGCTGCTCAATCGACCTTACGGTCGAGATTCGCGCCCACCGCCGGCGGCATGCCGAAAAACAAAACAATGCAATAAGCATTTTTAGCCTGCGGCTAATGACAGGGAGAGACGGGAGCAGTCACAATACAAACTCTATCTCCTTGAAAAGAAAGCTTTTAAACGAACCGTCCTCGCGTTCTACGATCAGTTCGCCGGTCGGTTCCACATTCCTGATTATTCCGGTGAAACGGTCGCCGCAGGGAAGTTTGTAAACCAGGGGTTTATCCAGGCCGTAGAGCCTTTGCCGGTAATCTTGCTCCAATGCCGCGGTCTCTCCTTCGGCGAGAGACGAGAAACGCCTGTGCAGGGAGTCGTATAGTTTTCCTATAACCTCACCCCTGTCGAATTCCCTGCCTTGCAACAGGTACATCGAGGTGGGATTCGGTAGGTTGCCGCCGAATGCGGCCTGATTGACGTTCAGTCCTATACCCACTATGCTGCGGCTTAATGCCGTGCCCTTTATGTCGTTTTCGATCAGTATACCCGCTATCTTGCGCCTGCCTGCGTAAATGTCGTTAGGCCACTTTATTGCGGCATCAATGCCGTAATCCTCAAGCATGTCGGTTATCGAAAGCGAGACAGCTTCGGACAGGAGGAACTGCATTCCGGCAGGCAGGAAATGCGGGTGTAGTACTATACTGAACGTGAGATTCCTGCCTGCCGCGCTCTCCCAGCTGTTCCCGCGTTGCCCCCGACCTTCGGTCTGCATTTCGGCAACGATCATGTCCCCGTGCCCGTAGCGCGGGTCGCGGGCGGCATCGTTGGTGGACACCGTCCGGTCTGAATATTCGGTGCGGATGCCGTACCGCACGCCTATATTTTTAAGCGCTTCTTTCATAGCTGTCAGACGGTCAGACAGGTACATTGAAGTCTCTGAGGGCGTTGTTCAGCGATGTCTTGGTGTCGGTGGATTCCTTGCGCCGGCCGATTATAAGGGCGCACGGCACTCCGTATTCCCCCGCAGGGAATTTCCTGTTATAGGTTCCGGGTATGACAACCGAACGTGCCGGAACATATCCTTTGTATTCTACGGTCTGTTCCCCCGAAACGTCTATTATCCTTGTTGAACCGGTGATCACCACGTTGGCTCCGAGGACGGCTTCGGCGCACACCTGTGCACCCTCGACCACGACGCAGCGTGAGCCGATAAAGCAGTTGTCCTCGATTATCACGGGTGCGGCCTGCAGCGGTTCGAGAACCCCGCCTATGCCGACTCCGCCGCTCAGGTGCACGTTCTTGCCTATCTGGGCGCACGATCCGACCGTTGTCCACGTATCGACCATCGTCCCTTCATCCACATAGGCGCCGATATTCACATACGAGGGCATCATCACGACCCCGCGCGCGAGGTAGGCGCCGTAGCGCGCTAGGCCATGTGGTACAACCCTGACGCCGAGTTCCCCGTAACCGCTTTTAAGGTCTATTTTGTCGTGGAATTCGAGGGGGCCGGCATTCGTGGTTTTCATTTGCCGCACCGCGAAATAGAGCAGTATGGCCTTTTTGACCCACTCGTTAACCTGCCACCTGCTTTCTCCCAGCGGCTCGGCGGTACGGAGTTTACCGTCGTTCAAAAGTTCGATAACCTTGCCGATAGCCTCTGCGGAACCGTCTTTTTTAAGCAGTTCCCTGTCTTCCCATATACTTTCTATACTGTCTCTCAATTTCCCGTAGATCATTGTATTGTTTCTATTTAATTATTTTCATCATTCCGATTTCGGTGGTGCTTCAAAAAGTATGATGCTATAAAATGGTAAAATACAATATATTATGTTTATTTATAGAAATTTGTGACTTTTGTGCGTCAGCACTAAAGTCACGCGGCACGCCGCCGCCCCACGCGGCGGGTCGCTCAATCGACCTCACGGTCGAGATTCGCATCCACCGCCGGCGGCATGCCGAAAACAAAACAACGATATAAAACACTGACTATATATAAATTACAATAGAATACTTTTTGAGACACCACCCGAATTTCTATTGTTATTCGAACGTAGCGAGGAAATCTGACCTTTGTCATTCTGAACGAAGTGAAGAATCTAGTATTTTTATGCTTTTGCTCGGCTGCCGGACTTTGCACCGCGCAAAGTCCGAAATACGGGATTCTTCGTCGCCGACGCCGCAGGCGGCGAAGAACGGCATACACGGGGCGAAAAGCAGCATTTCCCGCTCTACGAGCGCCGAAAGAACAAAGCTAATTATTTTAACACGGATTATAATATAATCAACGGAAATTGTGTTATTTTTGTAAGGATTTTATAGTATCCGAAAATATAACCTTCAAACATAATCTGACATGAGAAAATCCGTATTTACCGTTTTCAGTACGGGGCTTTTAGCGGCAGCCGTCCTGACCCTGACTTTTACGAGTTGTGGAAACAGAACTAAAATAAAGATGCTGCCATATCCCGAGACGCCGATGGAAGCCACGGTGGACAATTATCACGGTACGCTTGTGGCGGATCCGTACAGGTGGCTCGAGGATGACAATTCGACCGAGACAGCCCAGTGGGTCGAGGCGCAGAACAAGGTCACATATAATTATTTGGAACAGATACCTTACCGCGGCAAGATCAAGGAAAGGCTGTCCGAACTGTGGGACTACCCGAAGGAAGGCACCCCGATGAAGCATGGCGGATACTATTACTATTACAGAAACGACGGACTTCAGAACCAGAGCGTACTTTACCGTCAGGCCGCCCTCGACGGCGAATCAGAGGTTTTCCTGGATCCCAATAAACTTTCCGACGACGGCACGGTGGCTCTCGGCTCGATCTCCTTCTCGGAAGACGGGAAGTACTTTGCCTATTCCGTTTCACAATCCGGTTCCGACTGGGTAGAGATCAACGTGATAAATACCGATAATAAAGAGAAACTGCCTGATGTAATCAAGTGGGTAAAAAATTCCGGAGCCAACTGGGGCGCCGACTCCAAAGGCTTCTATTACAGCCGTTACGATGAACCTGATAAACGTAGCGAACTGTCGGGACAGAACCGTTTCCAGAAAGTTTATTATCATAAACTCGGCGACGACCAGTCCAAAGACAGGCTCATATACGCCGACAGCGAACATCCCCTGCGTTATTTCCACGGCAGCGAAAGCGAGGACGGCAAGTATGTTTTCATTGACGTATCCGAAGGAACCAACGGATCGGAAATATTGTACAGGAAGAACACCGGGAAGGATACGCGTTTCGAAGTCCTCCTTCCGGGTTTCAGGTACAACTACGGCCTGGTAGACTGTATCGACGACAAACTGTATGTACTTACCGACGACGGAGCGCCCAACTACCGTTTGGCTGTAATGAATCTCAATGACCCCAAACCGGTTCTGACCGACATAATCCCCGAAAATCCCAAAGTACTCCTTAGCAGGGCGGGAACCGTGGGAGGCAATATAGTGGTTTTCTATCTGGAAGATGCTCAACATGCCGTATATCAATATGATATGGACGGCAAACTTATACGCAAGGTCGAACTTCCGGCAATAGGCTCGGTCGGCGGGTTCGGCGGTAAAAAAGAAGCCGAGGAGACTTTCTACTCGCTCACTTCCTTCGTTTCTCCCGCCACGATATACAGATACGATATTAAAACGGGCGAATCGACCCTGCTGCGCGCTCCGGAAGTGAACTACGACCCGTCGCTCTACACTTCCGAACAGGTGTTCTTTACAAGCAAGGACGGAACGCGCGTTCCGATGTTCATAGTCCACCGCAAGGATATGAAGAAGAACGGGAAGAATCCGCTTCTTCTTTACGGTTACGGCGGGTTCAATAATTCCGTGACGCCGGGCTTCAATCCGTCTAACATAATGTTCATGGAACAGGGCGGGATATACGTGCTTGTGAATCTGCGCGGCGGCGGCGAGTACGGTGAAGAATGGCACCGCGCCGGCATGCTCGAAAATAAACAGAATGTGTTCGACGACTTCATTGCCGCCGCAGAATACCTCATAGCGAATAAATATACGTCGAGGAAACATATAGCAATTAACGGCGGTTCGAACGGCGGTCTGCTGGTCGGAGCGTGCATGACACAGCGTCCCGAACTTTTTGCGGTCGCTCTGCCGGCCGTGGGCGTAATGGATATGCTCCGCTACCATAAATTCACCGTAGGCTGGGGATGGGCTGTCGAGTACGGAAGCTCCGACGATCCCGAGCAGTTCGAGTATATATACAAATACTCGCCGCTCCATAATATTAAAGAAGGCGTTTGCTACCCTGCCACGATGATAACTACGGGCGACCACGACGACCGTGTGGTTCCCGCACATTCGTTCAAGTTCGCTTCCACTTTGCAGAAGGCGCAGGGATGTGACAAGCCCGTGCTTATCCGCATATCGGTTAAGGCCGGTCACGGTGCGGGCAAACCCACTTCCATGCGTCTCGAAGAAGCCGCCGACATGTACTCCTTCATATTGTGGAATACAGGCGCAGATGTTAAATTCTAATTTTTCTGAAGGAACGGGATGAAGGTCTTTAAATTTGGCGGGGCGTCCGTAAAATCGGCCGAAGGCGTAAGGAACCTCCGCAGGATTGCCGGAGGCGAGAGCGGGGAATTGTTCATAATAATCTCCGCGATGGGAAAAACCACGAACGCCCTGGAGACGGTAACAGACCATTTTATAAAGGGAGAAAGAGAAGCCGCGTCAGCGGCTTTCTCCCTTTTGACCGGTTACCATGAAAATATCTGCCGCGAACTTTTCGACGGCAGGTGTCCGGCGGCGGTGGCCGCACTTTTTTCGGAGGTTGCGGATATTCTGGAGAATGCCGAACCTTCGTGCAGCGAGTTCGAGAAATGGTACGACCGCATAGTGAGTTACGGCGAGATGCTCTCTACGGCCATCGTCTCCGAATATCTCAACCTGGACGGGGTGGAGAACCGTCTGTTGGACATGCGGCGGCTGTTCGTCACCGACCGCAGGCACAGGGATGCCAATATAGATATGGACGTTTCGTCGGTTCTGCTGAAAGCGGAAATCGCGGATAGTCCATTCAAAGTTTTTGTAGGACAGGGCTTTATAGGCGGGACTCCGGAGGGGAAACCGACCACGCTGGGACGGGAAGGCTCGGATTATTCCGCCGCCGTGGCCGCATACATACTGGATGCCGAAAGCGTAACCATCTGGAAGGACGTGGAGGGGATACTTAGCGCCGACCCGAAGATTTTCAGCGATACGGTTCTTATTCCCGAGCTGACATATCTGGATGCGATAGAACTGGCTTACAGCGGGGCGCAGATAATCCACCCGAAGACCATCAAACCCCTGCAGAACAAGAATATCCCTCTTTATGTGCGGCCTTTCGGCGATCCCTCGAAACGCGGGAGCGTCATAAAGGCGGAGACGGACATAAAGGCGGATACTCCGATCCTGATCCTGAAACGTAACCAAATACTCGTTTCGATCCGTCCAAACGATTTCTCATTCGTACTGGAGGACAGATTCGCCGGCATATTCTCCCTGTTGGAGAAGTATAATTTAAAGATCAACCTGATACAAAGTTCGGCTGTGAATCTGAGCATCTGTATCGATCGCTCCAGATATTTGGAGACGGTCATGGAGGAGTTGAAGAGGGAGCGATACAGGGTAGTTTACAACGACGGCATGGAACTGCTCACCATACGCGGATACACGCGCGAACTTTACGAAAAGTACGGCGACCGGCAGGACGTATTCCTCCTCCAGAAGACGCGCAGGATACTGAGGGTTTTGCGCAGGGAGGAAGGCACGCCGGAAAACCGTGCATAAGCCGCCGGCATGAAACGTTTTGAAAATCACTTGGGAAACGTTATTTTTGTGAATTAACCAACCGCGATGGGCAGCTACCATGTACCCGTATTAGCCGAGGAGGCGATACAGCTTCTCGATATTAAGCCCGACGGATGTTACGCAGACCTCACTTTCGGAGGGGGCGGGCATTCGCGGGAGATTCTGTCGCGCCTTTCGGAAAAAGGACGGCTTTACGGGTTCGATCAGGATGCCGATGCGCAGGCCAACGCACCCGACGACAGCCGGTTCACCTTTATAAGGAGCAACTTCCGGTTTATGAGGAACCAGCTGAGGGCGAGGGGCATAACGGAAATGGACGGCATACTGGCCGACCTCGGCGTTTCGTCGCACCATTTCGACACCCCCGAAAGAGGGTTTTCGTTCCGGTTCGACTCCCCGCTCGATATGCGCATGAACCGCTGTGCGGAACTGAAAGCCAGCGACGTAGTGAACGGCTACACACAGGAGAAATTAGCCGGCGTGCTGAGGCAGTGGGGCGAGCTTCCCGATGCCGGCAGGGTTGCCGGTTGCATAGTCAAGGCGAGGGATGCAAAGCCGGTGATCACCGTCGGGGAACTTACGGCGGCGGTGTCGCCGTGCATGCCGAAGAAGGACGGCGGAAAATTCATGAGCAAACTTTTCCAGGCTTTGCGGATCGAAGTGAACGGGGAGGCGGAGGCGCTGAAGATGGCGCTTGAACAGAGCCTCAAGATCCTCAAACCCGGAGGGCGCATCGTGGTTATCTCGTATCACTCCATAGAGGACAGACTGGTAAAAAACTTTTTCAGAAGCGGTAATTTCGACGGGGTGGCCGAGAAGGATTTTTACGGAAATACATACTCCCCGCTCAGGCTTCTGACACGCAAGGCCGTAATACCCACGGCAGAGGAGATCGGCAGGAATCCGCGTTCACGAAGCGCAAAAATGCGGGCAGCGGAAAAATTATAAATAATAATCCCTGAATTTAAAAATAAATGAGACGCGGGCGATATGATATGGATGACGGGGAACTTTACGCTTCCGACGATGTTCGCGGTTTTGCGGACGTAGACGGGAATGCGGACGGACGGCGGAGGGATTCCGGTACGGACGGCGGTAATGGAGAGACCGTCGGGGATGGCGGGAATGCAGATTCCCCCGAAATAGATGTCAAGCCCATTGAAAAACAGCGTTCCAAAGTCTCCGAGTTCCTCATCTCCGTGCTTTCCGGCAATATACTCTCGAAGTCGGAAGTCACGCGGGCTTATCCCTATATGGTATTCGTCTGTATTCTCGCCTTCATTTATATGGCGAGCATGTTCAGGACGCAGTACCTTTACAGGGAGCGGAACGCCCTTATGGAAGAGGTTAAGGAGTTGAGGGCAAGGTCGATGACGATAGCTTCGCATAAAATGACCGCCACCCGTCAGAGCGTCATAATTTCGGAATTGAAGAAACGGAATATACCGCTGGAAGAATCGCTGAAACCGAACAAGATAATTCCCAGACAGGTAAAGTGAGTTCGGAACAGCACAATGTGCCTTAAATAATAAATATCACGAGGGACGGACAGTGCGCTGCCGTCCCGAATCCAGGTTGGACGATGACACGGAAGAAATCCGGAATAGGAGGGGATATACTGCGAAGGGTACGGTACCTTTACGCCGTTTTTCTTATTGCGGGCGTAGCCATAGTGGCGAGACTGCTGTGGGTTCAGTACGGTCCCGAAGCGGACGAACTGCGAAGTAAGGCCATGGAGATAACCTTCGAGAGGCGTTCCATTCCGGCGCAGCGCGGCGACATTCTGGCAAGGGACGGTAGAATATTGGCTACCACGGTACCTGAATACGGGATACGGATGGATTTTGCATCGATCATCAACATGCAGGATACCGCTTTCGTCCGCATGGCCGGCATCCTTGCGGACAGCCTCTCGCGGTTTTTCGGCGACAAGCCGAAAAAAGCCTATGAGGAAATGCTCGATGAAGGGTGGAAAGATAAATATAATAACCGGTATAAACGGATAGGCAACCGTCGGGTGAACTATGAGGAACAAAAGAGGATAAGCAAATTCCCCGTTTTCAGCATGGGCAGATACCGCGGCGGATACATAGCCGAGCCGGTGAACAGACGCTTTTCACCGATGGGAACGATGGCGCGCAAGGCCGTAGGTTACGCCAGCAGCGATACCATAGCCCGCGACGGGGTCGAGTCCGGTTTCAACTCCCAGCTCAGAGGGGTTTACGGCAATTCCCTCATGCAGAAAATTTCAGGTACCTTCTGGGTTCCGGTTTCCGATCCTCTCAATGTGGAGCCTGTGAACGGCATGGATGTGGTGACCACGTTGGACGTGGACATTCAGGATGTTGCGGAGACGGCGCTCAAGAAGCAACTGGAAGAGGGGGGTGCCATGTGGGGAACGGTCATACTTATGGAGGTGTCCACGGGCGAGATACGGGTGATGTGCAATATCACGCGCGAGAGGGCGGGCGTTTATGCGGAAGACAGGAATTACGCCATGGAAAGCCGCAGTGAACCCGGTTCGACATTCAAGCTGGCAACGCTGATGACCCTGCTCGAAGACGGCGGCATGTCGCTGGGAGATATGGTGGACTGTTCCAGCGATGCGATGCACCGGACTTTGGTAGGGCGTGTACCGGTTACGGACGACCACAAGGAGGGTGTGATACCGCTTAAAAGGGTTTTCGAAATATCGTCCAACATAGGCTTTTCACGATCCGTATACAATAGGTACAGGGACAACCCCGCCCGTTTCGTCGAATTCGTAAGGGACACCCTCCGGTTCGGCTACCGCACGGGAATAGATCTGCCCAACGAATTGGCTCCCGTAGTCAAGCATCCGTCAGAGAAGGGAAGATGGGATTACATGACGCTGCAAAAGATGGCCTACGGATACGCTTTCGAGATAACGCCCCTTCAGACCGTAACTTTCTACAATGCGGTCGCCAACAACGGCAGGATGATGAAGCCGATGATCGTCAAAGAGATACGCAGTTACGGGAAGACCGTGGAAAAATTCGACCCCGTGGTTTTAAATCCGGCCATATGTTCCGAGAGGACTTTGCGCAGTGTGAGGGAATGTCTCGAAGGCGTGGTGGACGAGGGTACGGGCAGGTTTTTGCGCAATCCCTATTACAGGGCGGCTGCAAAGACGGGCACGGCGCAGGCAGTGCAGGAACACGGCGGCTACGGTACGCCGGGTAACAGGGATTACCTGTCGTCTTTCGTCGGATATTTTCCCGCCGACAACCCGCAGTACACCTGTATCGTGGTGATCAAGACGCGGCAGCAGCCGGGGAAAAGCTATTACGGGGCGGCGCTTGCCGGTCCGGTATTCAAGGCCATAGCCGACAGGGTTTACGCTTCGAGCACTTTCCTGCACAGCGCCGAATATCCGCCGTACAGGTCGCTTCCCGCGCAGGAAGATATAAAGGGCGGGCGTGCCGATAGGGTCAGGACGGTCGCCGAAGCCTTTTCGCTGCCCTATGGTATGGACGGCGGGCACGACGGCTGGTGGTCGCCGGCAGCCATGTACGCTCACGCAGGCGCCGGCACGGATTCCGCTGCGCATGCCACAGAGGATGAAGGTTATACATATGATGGAGAGGGCGGCGGGGTAGTTGTTCCCGATGTGGGAGGCATGCCGCTGAGGGACGCCCTCTACCTTTTGGAAACGACCGGATTCAAAGTCGACTTCAGGGGAAAAGGACGGGTGGTTTCGCAATCCCTTACTGCGGGGACGGCGGTGGAAAAAGGTAGAAATATCTTTCTGGTACTGGAGATATAGAAAGATTATTCGCTTCGCTCCGTAATGACAAATTGGGTTCGGCACGGTGTGCTTGGTTCCACCTTTTGGCTGTCAGAAGTGGGAAAGAAAAGATTTTTATAATTTTACCATCCTGCATTAAAAATGCAGGGTTTCAACGGTAATAAGATAATAAAACAGTACGGTGTACTTGTAATTTTGAATGGATATATGGCAGTCTTGAAAGATCTCTTGAAGGGTGTCGCGGTAACGGCGGTTCACGGTGACGGGGACGCCCGCATAGATTCCGTTACGGCGGATTCGAGGACGGTAACGGCAGGTACCCTATTCGTTGCCGTGAAGGGTACGGTGTCCGACGGTCATGAGTACATTGCACGCGCCGTAGAAAACGGCGCGGCCGCCGTCGTGTGCGAAAAGCTGCCCGACGGCTTTAACGAAAACGTTGCCTATGTGCAGGTAAAGGATTCTGCATCGGCTGCGGGGTATATCGCGTCAGCATTTTACGGTGACCCGAGCAGTAAACTGAAAGTGGTGGGCGTGACCGGAACCAACGGAAAGACCACGACGGCCACCCTGCTCTACGAGATGTTCCGCAGGCTGGGTTACAAGGCGGGACTTATATCGACGGTCGTCTACCGTATCCATGACCGCGAAAGGGAAGCCACGCATACCACGCCCGATTCCATGACCTTGAATTCGTTGCTCGCGGAGATGGCGGACGCGGGCTGCGAGTACTGTTTCATGGAGGTCAGCTCGCACAGCACCGTGCAGCACAGGGTGGACGGGATACGTTTCGCCGGAGCCGTATTCACGAACATAACGCACGATCATCTCGATTACCACGGGACTTTTGCCGAATACATTAAGGCTAAGAAGATGTTTTTCGACAGTCTGCCGAAAGATGCCTTCGCACTGATAAATATCGACGACCGCAACGGCCGTGTCGTCGTGCAGAACACGAAAGCTCCGGTCAGGACATACTCGCTGTGCAGTCCGGCCGACTTCAACTGCCGCATCGTCGAGATGCACTTCGACGGCATGCTGCTGAATATCGACTCCCGCGAAGTGTGGGTAAGGATGACAGGCCGGTTCAACGCCTACAACCTCCTGTCGGTGTACGCCGCGTCGGTTCTCCTCGGGGCGGACAGGGAAGAAGCGCTGAAGTTCCTGAGCGGGTTGCCGGCGGTCAGGGGTCGTTTCGAGCAGCTTCGTTCGGACGGAGGTGTGACGGCCATTGTGGATTACGCCCATACGCCCGATGCTCTGCGCAACGTCATGGATACGATAGATGAAATAAAAACCCCCTTCCAGAAGTTGTATACGGTGGTAGGGTGCGGCGGCAATCGCGACACGGCCAAAAGGGCGGTCATGGGGAAAATCGCCGCCGAAAGAAGCGACCTCGCCATACTGACCTCGGACAATCCGCGGTTCGAGGATCCCGACTCCATAATAGAGCAGATGGCTGACGGGGTCGATCCGTCGCGCCGGGCGCTTAAAATCGCCGACCGCAGGGAGGCGATCAGGACGGCTGTGGCAATGGCGTGTGAAGGAGATATTATACTCGTAGCGGGCAAAGGCCACGAGACTTACCAGGACGTCGCGGGAGCAAAGAACCATTTCGACGACATGGAGGAACTCCGCGAAGCCTTCGGGAGATACGGCGTGCCGGCGGACGGCCGCTCATGATCCGGCGGAATCGAAGACCATTTAAACTTAAAAAGAAACTTAAAGGCAGATGCTGTATTATTTTATAAATTACCTGGAGAAACATTTCGACATTCCCGGTACGGGACTGTTCCAGTATATATCGTTCCGTTCGGCGATGGCGGCGATCCTCGCCCTGCTTATAGGGACTATCTTCGGACGCAGGATCATCGACCTGCTGAAACGCAGGCAGATAGGCGAGGAGATAAGAAGCCTCGGCCTGTACGGACAGGACATTAAAAAGGGTACGCCCACGATGGGCGGCATTATAATACTCGCTTCGGTTATTCTGCCGGTTCTGCTTTTCTGCGACCTGTCCAATGTGTACGTGCGCCTGATGCTCGTTTCGACCGTGTGGCTCGGCCTCATAGGGTTTGCCGACGATTATATAAAGGTCTTCCGCAAGCGCAAGGACGGCTTGAAGGGGCGCTTCAAAATAGTGGGACAGGTGGGGCTGGGAATAATAGTCGGTACGGTGATGTGTCTGAACCAGAATATCGTAGTAAAGGAAAAAGTGGACAGGGCTTCGGCGAGCGCCGAGATCACCGTAGTGAACGACGGTGCATGGGGGCAAAGGTCGGTCTACCTGTCCGAACCCCAAAAGACGACCAAGACGACCATACCTTTCGTAAAGAACAACGAATTCGATTACCGCTGGCTTTCACCCGACGGAGGCGAGGAGACTCCGGTGACGACATGGATCATATATATCCTTGCGGCGATACTTATAATTACGGCTGTCTCCAACGGGGCGAACCTCACCGACGGACTCGACGGCCTGTCGGCGGGGGTATCGGTCTCGATAGTGGCCGTACTGGCTATTCTCGCATATCTCGGCGGTAACGTTATATACGCCGACTACCTTGATCTGATGTATATCCCGATGAGCGGCGAACTCGTCGTCTTTGCGGCGGCGTTCATAGGGGCGCTCATAGGGTTCATATGGTACAACTGTTTTCCGGCTCAGGTTTTCATGGGCGATACGGGGAGCCTCGCCATCGGCGGCATGATAGCCGTGTTCGCCCTGCTGATACGCAAGGAGTTGCTGCTGCCCATCCTGTGCGGGGTTTTTCTCGTCGAGAGCGTCTCCGTGATGATGCAGGTGAGCTGGTTCAAGTATACCAAAAAGAAATACGGCGAGGGAAGGAGGATCTTCCTGATGTCGCCTCTCCACCACCACTACCAGAAGAAAGGCTATCCCGAAGCTAAAATCGTGGTACGTTTTTGGATTGTTCAGTTGTTGCTGGCGGTTATTGCGCTGGTGACACTCAAAATCAGATGACGGATGAGAAGGATAGTTATACTGGGAGGTGGCGAAAGCGGCTGCGGGGCTGCCGTACTTGCAAAAAAGAAGGGATACGGCGTATTCCTCTCCGACAACGGAACGATCGGCGAAAAGTACAGGGCGATACTCAGGGAATGGGACATCCCCTTCGAGGAGGGGGGACACAGCGAAAGTAAACTTTTAGAGGCCGACGAGGTAGTTAAAAGCCCGGGCATACCCGATGAAACGGCACTCGTGCGGGCTATTTGTTCAAAAGGCATACCGGTCATTTCGGAGATAGAATTTGCAGGACGGCACCTCGACGGCGCCAAGACCATCTGCGTTACCGGTTCCAACGGTAAAACCACCACTGCCTCGCTCATATACCGTATCCTGAAGGATGCCGGATACAATGCCGCTCTCGGCGGCAACATAGGCAAGAGCCTCGCGTATCTCGTCGCTACAGAGAATCATGACTGGTATGTATTGGAAATCAGTAGTTTTCAGCTGGACGGAATGAGCCGGTTCAAGGCCGACACGGCCGTGCTGACCAATATTACGCCCGATCATCTCGACCGCTACGGATATGACATGCGCAGGTACGTGGAGAGCAAGATGGGTATAATACGCAATCAGACCAACGACGATTACTTCATATACTGCGAAGACGACGCGAACATACGTTCGGCGATGGAGCGGCGCGAACTGCCGATGCGACTGCTTCCCTTTTCGCTCTATGACACCCCTACGCTGCACGTTGCGGTGGCAGGTCACGGCCACGAGACATGGCAGGGAGCCTATGTTTCAGGGGACGACATAGTCGCCCAGGTCGGCGGAGACACGGCGGCTGTTCCTGTCCCGGAAATAAGGATAAAAGGCAAACACAATATCTACAACGCCATGGCGGCTACCCTTGCCGCCATGACGGCCGGCGTCGCCGCCGAAAGTATAAGGACATCGCTGCGCAACTTCGAGGGTATAGAACACAGGCTCGAATATGCGGGTGAAGTGGACGGTGTGGAGTATATCAACGACTCCAAAGCCACCAATACCGATTCGGCTTGGTATGCCCTGGAAAGCATGGAAAAACCGGTCGTCTGGATCGCCGGCGGTACGGACAAGGGAAACGACTATTCGGAACTTAAAAAGATAGCGGAGGAAAGGGTGAAGACCCCAGTTTGTATGGGTAAGGACAACTCTAAAATTATCAAGGAGTTCGAAAGCGTGGTTCCCAGGATTTACGATACTCATTCCCTGGACGAGGCGATGTCCGCGGCCAGAGGTGCGGCCACAGAAGGGGATGTGGTGCTTCTTTCGCCTGCCTGCGCCAGTTTCGATCTGTTCAGCAATTACGAGGAGCGGGGAAACATGTTCAAGGAGTGGGTGAGAGATCATTCCGATCATTCCGACAGAACTGCGAGGGAGAAGTAAGGAATTACAGGTGAAAATTGATTCTGTTCAATGCAATAATGCAGTAAGCACACCGTGCTATTTATTATTTATGACTGTCCGTATGTACACCTAAATTTTTCTTTTTCCACCTTTTGACAGCCAAAAGGTGGAGCCAAAACTTGCCGCCCCCATCTTCCGCGGAGTTGCTCTCGGAAGCTTCCCTCGCTACATGGTAGCTTCGGGTGATCTTCCTGCCGCAACTTTCTCCGCGTCGATGGCAGGGCGGGTACGGGTTTGCTTTGCAACCCGAAAAACTACCTGAATGATTCTTAGGCGCCGTCAGGCGCCTTCCTCCCCCGCTGTCGATAAAAGCGTTAAAAAATGACGGATGATAAACCCGTAGAAATTCACGATAGTGTAGGTATGTTTAGAATCACCGATTCTGAACATACCGGCATTTCTTGGGTTTAACGCCGTTATTTTAGCTTTTTCGGCTCGCGGGGCTGGTTTTTGCTCCGCTTTTTGACAGCCAAAAAGCGGAAAAAATTACAAAAGTGTTTTTAAGTACATATACGGATATACATTATTTTTTGTCGGTGTTGCTTATTAGCGATATACAAACAAAAAATTTATCAATAAATATTTAACGGTACTTAATTATGTTTAAATTTGTTTAATTTTACAAATTTCGCCATGGCCGCCACGCTTTTTCCGGCGGGTATATGGAAACCGTGTGTGATTGACATATAGAAACAATATACGGTGAATTATTTTGGAGATTTCCGTTTTGAATAGATAATAGAATTTTCTCAGGAACCGGTTTGACTACTGACAATACGGCGGGGACGAATGTGGCCGGAGCGGCTCACACCCGAAAAATACGCGGCAGGGTCTTCGGCGGTGATCCAGCCCTGTGGATAATCATAGCGGCGCTTGCCATAGTGTCGCTGCTGGTTATCTATTCCTCCACCGCCTCGATGGCCTACAAGAACAGGGACGGCGACACCGCCTATTACCTGCTCGGGCATCTCAAGTACATATTCCTGGGTTTCGTGGCGGTATATGTGATCCACAGGTTCGATTACCAGACATATTCCAGATATACGAGGCTGCTGTTCATACTCTCCCTGGCGCTTATGCTGCTTACGTTTTTCGTAGGCGTGGAAGCCAACGAGGCGATGCGTTCGCTGAGGGTGCCGATCATAAACCTGACGTTCCAGCCTGCCGACTTCATAAAGATAACGCTTGTCATGGTATTGGCTAAGGAGCTGAGCAAGCGGCAGAAAACCATAAATAAACTGGAAATATTGCCGGTGATACCGCTTTCCCTGCGCATGCCGGAGAAGCGCAGGCTGAAGAACAGGGAGGTACTGCACGAGACTACCCTGCCGCTTCTGCTACCCATATTTATAGGGTGCGGGCTTATCTTCAAATCGAATCTGTCCACTTCGGTGCTCGTTTTTACGAGCTGCCTGATAATGCTTTATCTCGGCAGGGTCAGGGGCAGGGAACTGTGGCGGCTCGTGAGGATCACCGGAATCACGGTAATCCTGGCCGTGGCGGTCATGTACGCTTTCGATATAGGAAGGTCGGGAGTGTGGGTCGGCAGGGTATGTAATTTTGCGGGGATAGAACTCAAGTCGTCGGGAGACGGCGAGGCCGAAGCGAAAGCGCGGGAGCTGAACAAAAATCAGGTAATGCAGGCCAAGATGGCCGTTGCCTCGGGCGGTATAATAGGACGCGGTCCCGGCCACAGCGTCCAGAGGACCAATCTTCCGCTTCCGTATTCGGATTACGTATACGCATTTATCGCGGAAGAGTACGGATTGGCGGGAGCGTTCGTGGTTCTCTCCCTTTACCTGTGGCTTTTTTTCCGTACTATAGTCATTTTCAGGCGGTGCGAGAAGGCTTTCCCGAGCCTGCTGGTTCTGGGACTGGGTATTATGATAGTGCTTCAGGCGTTCATAAACATGCTCGTGGCCGTCAATCTTGTGCCCGTGACAGGGTTGCCGATGCCCCTGGTGAGCCTCGGCGGCTCTTCGGTATTCTTCACCTCCGTAGCCCTCGGCATGATACTGGGCGTAAGCCGTCAGATGCAAGAGAAGACACTCGATGAACCGAAGGAATAGTTTTCGATATTTTGTATTGCATAAATAACATGAGTTTCACCGATTACAGCTAATTTAATATCAGACAGAACAGCACTCATATTATTTGACTTATGAGCGATGACAGGGACGTGATAAGTAAAAAAACATGTGTGATCGTAGGGATTGCTCTTGCTGCCCTGGCATTAATATTAAGTAACACATATCGCTCTTACATTTACATAAACCATATATTCGATTTTCATTTTGCCGATACTATAGGGAACATATTTGCTGTTCCTGCTGCATTATTTGTAATAAGTGGAATTCATAAAGAAAAGAATAAAGTAATCTATTCCATCCCTAAAATAGTATTTGCTTATATACTGTATGAGTTTATGGGTTTAACCGGAATACACGGTGTTTTTGATATTTATGATATTATTGCCACGATAATCAGTGGTGCCGTTACATATTTTGTTCTTTCTTTTGGATTCAATATAAGCAAGTTATAAATAATAAAGTCGGATTCTTCGTCGCTTGCTGCTCTGATGTCATGGGGATACATGCCGGAGCCGGAGGAGGCGAGCCGCGGACGGAGCAATCGACGAGTATTCTTTAATATATAATATACCGTTCGCGAAATCGCGTTAAATTAATGGAACATTTGATATATGGGTACGCAGGACAAAAAATACAGGATCATACTTAGCGGAGGCGGTACGGGGGGGCATATATACCCTGCCGTAGCCGTTGCGGAAGCCTTGTGCGAAAAGTCGGGCGGCAGGGTGGAGATACTGTTCGTGGGTGCGGAGAGCAGGATGGAGATGGAGAAAATTCCTGCGCTGGGTTACAGGATCGAGGGATTGCCGGTTGCCGGCCTCCAGAGGAAGTTGTCGGCGGAAAACCTGGCGCTTCCCTTTAAGGTTGCAAGGAGCCTGCGAAAAGCACGGCGGCTGATACGGGATTTCGAGGCCGACGCGGTCGCGGGTTTCGGCGGCTATGCGAGCGCCCCCGTGATCTGGACTGCCCAGAGAATGGGAATCCCGACCCTCATACAGGAACAGAACAGCTACGCCGGCATGGCCAACAAGATACTCGGCAGACGTGCGGAGAAAATATGTGTCGCCTATGACAATAT
Organism: Holotrichia oblita; assembly: GCA_023690525.1. Lineage (NCBI taxonomy): Eukaryota > Metazoa > Arthropoda > Insecta > Coleoptera > Scarabaeidae > Holotrichia > Holotrichia oblita. Next base: position 46,864 of record CM043015.1, read on the forward strand.
GGAACGTTTCTTCCCTGCCGGAAAGATCACGCTCACGGGCAATCCGCTGAGGGGTACGTTCGGCGGTGAGGATATTAAAAAAGAGGACGCTCTCGGGTACTTCGGCCTGTCGGGCGACAAACCCGTCGTACTGGTACTCGGCGGAAGCCTCGGCACGAGGACACTTAATAACATGATGAAGCGCTGGGCGGATGAGATAACGTCCGGACAGGAATTTCAGGTAATATGGCAGACGGGTAAATTGTATCGCGAGGAGATGGAGGCTTTCATGGCCTCGCGCGGGGGCGGCGGGATATGGCACGGAGCCTTCATCGACCGCATGGATTATGCCTACGCGGCTGCCGACGTGGTGATCTCCCGTTCGGGTGCCAATACCGTGTCGGAGTTGTGCCTGACGGGCAAGCCGACCGTTTTCGTGCCGTCGCCGAATGTTGCGGAAGACCACCAGACCAAAAACGCCGAGTCGTTAGCCGCGAAAGGCGCGGCAATAGTCGTGGCCGACGCCTCGGCGGTGGAGGAGGCCATGCCGGCGGCGGCGGCGTTGCTCGGCGACCCCGCGCGCAGGGAGGAACTCGGCGCGAACATGCTGAAATTCGCCATGCCCGATTCGGCGCGGCTGATAGCCGACATGATAATGGAACTTGCGGACAAAGGTAAAAGATGAAAATATATGTCCGTATATGTACCTAAAACTCTCCCCGTTAAATTCATGGGAATTGGTTATGTTGAAATAGGTTATTTTTTCTGCTTTTTGGCTGGCAAAAAGCAGAGCAAAACCAACCCCGCGAGTCGAAAAAGCTAAAATGCCGGCGCTAAACCCAAGAAATACCGGTATGTTTAGAATCGGTGATTCTAAACATACCTACACTATCGTGAATTTCTAAGGGTTTATCATCCGCCATTTTTTAACGCTTTTATCGACAGCGGGGAGGGGGAAGGCGCCTGACGGCGCCAAAGGAATCGTTGTAAAATTGAATGATTTAAATAATTACTTTACTGCAAAAATAATTAGGCATAAATACGGATAATCATTAAGATGAAAGCCGGCGAAGTAATTCCTGCAAACCACGCGAAGGCGGACAATGTATATTTCATAGGTATAGGCGGCATCGGCATGAGCGCCATTGCACGGTATTTCAAGCACGAAGGCAGGAATGTCGCGGGTTACGACCGCACGCCCACGCCCCTCACTTCGCGGCTTGCGGAGGAGGGTATTCCGGTACACTTTACCGACAATCCCGTGTTGATACCAGCACAGTTCCGCGATCCGGCGGCGACGCTCGTAGTGTACACTCCGGCGGTTCCCTCCGACCACAGCGAACTGTTCTGGTTCAGGGAGATGGGGTTCGCGGTGGAGAAACGCTCCGAAGTACTCGGACACATGGCGCGCGGGAAATATCTGATGGCCGTCGCCGGTACGCACGGGAAGACGACCGTCTCAACCCTCGTGGCATGGCTCAACCATTGTTCCGCCTCGGGAGGCAGGGGAGGGAACGGCGGCGGGAGCGCCTTCCTCGGTGGCATATCGCGTAACTTCGATTCCAACGTCGTCACGGGAGACGGACTGCGCCTCGTGGCGGAGGCCGACGAATTCGACAGGTCGTTCCTCAGGCTCTACCCCGACGCGGCAGTCATAACTTCGGCGGATGCCGACCATTTGGACATATACGGCAGCGGCGAGGCGTTCAGGGAGGCGTTCTCGGCGTTCGCGCGGCAGGTCAAAACAGGCGGCGCCCTTATAATCAAGACGGGCGTCGAGCTGGACATACCCGAAGGCGGGGCATCGGGCGCCTCCGTGTACCGCTACTCCTGCGACGAACCGTGCGATTTTTATGCGCGCAATATCGTGCTGCGCGAGGGAGGATATTATTTTTTCGATATATTCTGCCCCGACAGGACAATTTGCGGATGTACGCTCGGCGTGCCCGGGCGGATAAACGTCGAGAACGCCGTAGCCGCCGTCGCGCTAATGTGGGTTGCCGGCTTCGACGAAGAGAAGCTGAAAAAGGCGCTGGCTTCGTTCTCGGGAATAAAGAGACGTTTCGAGATTTACATAAATACACCCGATTTGGTGTACATGGACGATTACGCCCACCATCCGCGAGAACTTACGGCGGCCATAACATCGATAAGAGAGATGTTCCCGCACAGGAAACTGACGTCGGTCTTCCAACCCCATCTCTATACGCGGACGAGGGATTTCCACGCGGAATTTGCGCAAGCCCTATCCCTGTCGGACGATGTGATACTGCTGCCCGTGTATCCGGCGCGTGAACTCCCGATAGAGGGGGTATCGTCGGAGATGATAGCGCGGGATGTTACCGTTCCCTGCCAGTTGATACCGAAACAGCGCTTGACAGAGGAGTTGAGCGGCGGGGATAACGATGTCGTAGTGACATTCGGCGCGGGCGACATAGGGGAACTTTGCGATGAGGTGGCGGAGGTTTTGAAAAGGTTTGCATGAGGAGGCATGAATAGATTTATAATATTTCATATTAATTTTTGATTTTGTAACAATAAATCAAATCGCTATGGAGCTGACTATTTCGATTATTGGTGCCTCAGTTGCAGTTTTGGTTTCCCTGATCGGTGCTTGGCTGGCGAATCGGCACAGTATCGCTTTACAGACCCGAAAACTCAAAGGGCAATATTACCTCGATTTTGTAGGTGCAATACATAATCTCTGCTCTGATAATAAGAATAAGTCTCTCACAGCTAATTATGTGAAGGCACGAGATATTCTGATTACAGTTGCAAGTAGCGATGTTGTATGTAAAATATTCGAGTACGAGAAATATGGAGTTGGTGTACCTGGTAATGTTCATGATAAGTACTTGACTGATCTTATGAAATCCATTCGCAAAGATTTGAAAGTCAGTAATAAAAATCTCCCTACAATATTCTTCATAAAAGCCTAATCTTGTTCGCTTAGACAGCGACTATTCTGAATCCGAATATATTGAAACAGTCTATACCTGTCATATTTTCTTCGACAAGTTCAGGAATAAAAAACCCCTCGTTCCAAACTACCAATGATGTGTTAGTGTAAATTACACAATTTCACGCAACTATCATAATTATATTATACCACATTATTGGGTGAAATTGGAATCGACAGATGAAATTAAATGAAATATAAGTAATTTTGCAAAGCTGGCATTAATCAAATAAAATCCGCATTTTACCGGCAAAACATGAAAAAGATACTCAAATATACGGTGGAGGTCGTGGTATGGTGCGCCATTCTGGCGTATGTCGTATTCGCTTCGCGCCACTGTTCGGAGAAGTCGGGAGAAGTCAGGCTCAGGGATATTTCGATTACGGTTGCCAATTACGGCGACATTCGCATGGTATCTCCCGAAACGGTCGCGGAGTGGCTGGAGGAAAGCGGTTTTGCTGCTACGGGTACGCCCATAGGCGAAGTCAATACCGAGAAGATAAGAAAGCTGATAACCGGAAAACCTTTCGTAAAGGATATGGAGATATATACCGATCTCGAAGGGGCGCTCCACATAGGAATTACCCAGAGGCAACCCCTGATGCGCGTGATCACTTCCGAAGGATACGATTTCTACGTCTCGGACGACGACTGGATATTCCCCGTGCCGGAGGGAGGTATCGAGTATGTTCCGCTGGTCACCGGAAGTTTCAGGCTCCCGTTCGGCAGGGATTACTGCGGATCTCTCGGTGCGGTCGTCGAAAATGCGGAAAAAAAAGATGTGAAAAATTATATATTTCTGCGCAGACTTATTAATTTTGTGGGGTTAATGGAAAGCGACGCTTTCTGGAAAGCACAGGCGGCGGGTATAAACGTCGTGGATAGGGGAGACAGCGAATGGAGGGAACCCGAGGTGGAGATAATCCCGAGGGTCGGCAGCCACGTCGTTGTCTTTGGCTCGTTGGACGATGTCGAAGCGAAGTTCGAAAAATTGCTGCTCTTCTACAAAAACGTTCTCGGCCATGAAGGCTGGAACACATACAGGTATATTAATATAAAGTATAAAGATCAGGTAGTCTGTACGAAATAATAATTACTAAGGGACCGTGGAAAATATAAACTACATTGCAGCGATAGATTTGGGCAGCAGCGACGTTGTCGTAGCTGTCGGCAGGAGGACGTCCGGCGGCAAGGTCGCTGTCGAGGAAGTGGTCGTAAGGGGGTCGCAGGGCGTTGTGCGGGGAGAGGTCAAGAATGTCGAGCTTGCCGCGCAGTCTCTCAAGGAGGCCGTGGGCGAGATGGAGGAAAAACTGGGAGTCAGGATCTCGGAGGCCTATACCGGCATCTCCGGAAGCCATATAAAATGCGCCAAACACCCGTATTATGTCTATGTGGAGAGCAGGGACGGGGAAATATCGGATGCCGATGTGCAGAGACTTAATGAAAGCATGCGGAACGTCAAGGCCCCTGAGGGCTACCGGCTTATGCATATAATACCGCAGCACTATGTCGTAAATGAGGACGAGGAAGTGGCAAACCCTGTGGGTATGTTCGGGAAGACCCTCGGTTCGACTTTCAATCTGATCATAGGCGAGAATGCGATACTTTCGCGTCTGGACAAAGCTTTGCAGAAAGTTGGGATAAAGAAGGCGGGACTTTTCATAAACCCTCTGGCGATGGCCGAGGCCGTTACTTTCCCCGACGAGAAGGAACTGGGCGTGGCCGTCGTGGACATAGGGGCGGGGACTACCGATCTGTGCATATACCAGGACGGCATAGTGCGCTACGTGGGAGTGATACCGCTGGGCGCCGACGCCATAAACAGGGATATACGGTCGTACGGGATAATGGAACGCTATGTGGAGGAACTGAAGACGAAGTACGGGTGCGCGGTGGCTTCGATGGTGGACGGAGAGAAACTGGTGAAGGTTCCCGGACGCACCCCCAGCGACCACAAGGAGATTTCCTTTCATGCCCTGGCGCAGATAATAGAAGCGCGGCTGCAGGACATAATCGATTATATAGTCGAGGAAATAAAGTCGGCAGGCTACGAAAACAGGTTGTCTGCGGGGATAATTCTGACGGGAGGGTCGGCGCAGCTCAAGGAAATAAAGACGCTCATGGAGAAGCGTACGGGTCTCGATGTACGCGTTGCGGTACCCGATGTTCTAGTCGATGATTCTTCGCGCGAAAAGGCTGCCGATACCCGTCTCGCGGCGGTCATAGGCATTCTGCATCAGGGTGCCGAGGAAGGTGTTACTACAGGGGTCAAGCTGGAGAAAAGGACTCCGTTTACGCCGCCCGCGGAAGTGCCGCCACAGGGACAGGATATATTTAATCCTCCCATAAGAACAGGCCAGAATACTGCATCCGGCCAGGGAACGACGCAGGTAACGACGGTACATGCCGGCGACCATACGCATACCGATGTGAATGAGACGAGAGAAAAAAAGGGTTTTATACAGAAACTCAAGGAGAGGTTTGAGAAAACTTTCGATTTCGACGTACTCGACGATGAAAACACGATTTAATGACCACGGGATAAAGCGAACCATATGTTAGACGAATTGATTGAATTCGATATAGAGAGGGTATCGTCGTCCATAATAATGGTGGCGGGTATCGGGGGCGCGGGAGGCAATGCCGTTAATCACATGTACGATCTCGGGATCAAGGATGTTACATTCATGGTATGCAACACCGACAAACAGGCGCTCGAAAAAAGTCTCATACCTCTCAAAGTGCAGCTCGGCGAAGGACTGGGGGCGGGCAACAAGCCTGAAAAAGGACGTTCGGCGGCAATCGAGAGCCTGGACGAAATCAACGATCTTTTCGAAAGAGAAGGCACCAGGATGGTTTTCGTGACCGCAGGGATGGGAGGCGGTACGGGTACGGGAGCCGCGCCGGTAATAGCAAAAGCTGCCAGGGACGCAGGAATACTTACGGTAGGGATCGTAACGATGCCTTACGTTTCGGAAGGCCCCGTACGGGTCAGGAATGCCATGAGCGGCATAGAGGAGATGAAAAAAAGCGTGGACTCGCTTTTGATAATAAATAATGAGAACATACAGGAAATATACGGCGAACTGCCCATAACCGAAGCGTTCGGCCGTGCCAACGACATACTTGCCACGGCTGCGCGCGGCATTGCCGAGATCATTACGCGCCCGGGCATAGTGAACGTCGATTTCGCCGACATTACCACGGTTATGAAAGAGAGCGGAATTGCGCTTATGGGTTCCGGCAGGGCGCGCGGAGAAGATCGTGCGATCGATGTGGCCGAAATGGCGTTGTCATCGCCCCTGCTCAACCACAATTCGATGGAAGGGGCGACGAGCATACTGTTCAACATAACCTACGGGGATAACGAGATCACTCTGACCGAAGCCGCGCGCATTCTCGATTACATACAGTCGAGGGCGGGAAAAAACGCCAATATAATATGGGGCGCCGGCAGGAACGATTTTCTGGGAGAAGATATAGAACTGACGATCGTCGCAACCGGTTTCAGGATGGCGGAAGACGCTCCGAGCCAGATCGAACCCATTGCCGGCAAAGCGGGAAGGAAATGGATGCCTCCGGCCGATCCCTTCACGAAACCATCCTTCGGCAGAGCGGGCGTCGCCGAGAATGGCAACGGCAGAGGCGGGAACGAGGTAATACTGATCTCGGATTCGGGGAAATACGACAATATAGAACTGATAATAAGCATACCGGCCTACATAAGGCGCAAGATAAAATTTGCCGGAGACGGCGGGCGCGGTTCGAAGATAAAACTTGCCGAAGGAATAAACAGCGGCGGTCACGGAAAAACAAGTTCGCTGTTCGATGAATGACCTGCAGGGCATATAGTTTATGACTATTTTACATGTAATTTTTTCTGTTCTCTTTACTTACCTTTAAGAGTACAGAAAAATATTGTGAGTCAAATAATATATTATTCGGAATGCCGTTCGGTAAACGACGGCGTGTCAGTGTTCAATTAATTGTGGCATTATTTGGATAAGTTTTGTTACATATTGATATTCAATGAATTTCAACCCCAGATAATAATTTATCTCTGTGTATTTCTGGTATTGCTTTTATGTTCGGCGTTCGTTTCCGCGTCCGAGGCTGCGTTTTTTTCCCTTTCCCCCGCGCATTTGAATTCCGTCGATGAAGGCGAGAGCCGTTCCGACAAGGCCATACTGAAACTGTTGAGCAATCAGAATTATCTTTTAGCCACAATTTTAATAGCCAACAATTTTATCAATATAGGCATCGTTATTCTCTCGGACAGGATGATAAACATGCTTGTTACTTTCGGCGGCTCCGTTGTGTGGGAATTCGTCATTAAGACAATAATAGTAACTTTCATACTGATCCTCTTCGCCGAAATAATGCCCAAAATATATTCGAGCTACAATCAACTGCATTTTTCGAGGATCGCCGCCGTGCCGATGATGTATCTCAACAAAGTGCTGAGACCTTTTTCGTGGCTCCTGGTAAGATCGGGAAGCAGGATACACGAATCCGTACCGCGAAATAAGGGTATTTCGTTCGGCGAGCTTTCCGAAGCCATGGAAATAACCGGCCACCATACCGAAGAAGAAAAACAGATGCTGTCGGGAATAGTCGGCTTCGTCAATACCGACGTTTCCGAGGTAATGAAATTGCGTATGGACATGGTAACCCTGGATGTGGCTGAAGGATTCGACTCGGTAAAGAATATTATAATGAGGTCGGGATTTTCACGGATACCCGTCTATGAATACAATCTGGATAATATAATAGGCGTTCTTTATGTCAAGGACATGATGCCGTATATCGGCAGAGGAGACGACTTCGAATGGCGGAAACATTTGAGGAAGGCCTACTTCGTACCCGAGAACAAGAAAATAAACGACCTGCTCGAAGAATTCCGTTCCAGCAAGGTGCACATAGCCGTAATCGTGGACGAATACGGCGCCACCCAGGGACTCATATCCCTCGAAGACATACTGGAAGAGATAGTGGGGGAAATATCCGACGAATCGGATATCGAACACAGGTTCTACGAAAAAATCGACGATAACACTTACATGTTCGAGGGCAAGACCCATCTGTACGACCTCGAACGGGTACTGGGTCTCCAGGAAGATTACTTCGCAGATGCAAGCGGAGGCTCGGAAACCATCGCCGGCCTCATGCTGGAATTGAAGCGCGATTTTCTGAAGAACGGAGAAAGCGTCTCCTCGCGCGGCATAACCTTTACGGTCAGCGCTCTCGAAGGACGCAGGATAGATAAGGTAAAGGTGAAAACCGAGAAATAAGTACACCCCCATGCCGCTTCTGTTGAAAAAAAGTATACCCGATGGTATTATTGTCCTGTGGAACATATCGGAAAATGAAGCCGAACTGCAAAGATCGGTCACGCAGGAAGATATAGGTTCGGCGAGCCGCTTCCGTTCGAATCGCAGGAGAATGGAACATCTGGCATGGAGGGCGGCATTGAGAACGGTTTTGCCCGATGCCGCGATAACCTACGACGAATACGGGGCGCCCACCGTAACGGTCTGCGGCGTCGATCCGGTCAAACAGATACATATAGGGGTTTCACATTCGTATGGCATGGCCGCCGTCATTCTGGCCTCGGGAAAATGTGCCGTCGATGTGGAATATGCAGGCCGCGATTTCTCCCGTTCGGCTCCGCGCTTCGTTTCAGAAAAGGAGTCTGCCCTCGCGGAAAGTTCCCATCCCCTTTTCAGGGCTGCCGTATGGTGCTCTAAGGAAACTATGTATAAATATTCCGGCAGGGATAAACTCGACTTTCTCTCCGATCTCGAACTGTGCAATATGGATTTCGGCGGGGGGAGGTTTTCGGGGAGGATCGGGAATGAAACGGTCGAAATACGTTGTTTTAATATCGGCGACCATATAATTACTTATATATCGTAATCGAATTTTTGGTTTTATTGTCATTGCGGGCTTGACCAGCAATCTGAATAAAGCTGTGTATCAGGAGATTGCTGGTCAAGCCCGCAATGACAATTCTTTTTTTAAAACTTAGCGCATCGGTATATTTTGATATTTTGAAAAAGTGCGCTAAATTTGCACGCTGTTTGAAAAACAGCGGAAAGATTTATACGGTGGAAATAGCTCAGTCGGTTAGAGCGTCGGATTGTGGTTCCGAAGGTCGTGGGTTCGAGCCCCATTTTCCACCCGGGAAATAAGGTCATGAAAAGGCGAGGCAAGCACACCGTGCTATTTATTATTTTTGTCAGTACTGCTAATTTAGTGACTTACAAACAAAAATGTATCAATAAATATTTAACGGTACTTAAATGGCGTTTTTTACGCCATTTATTTTTTCGAAATTTTAAAACAAATAATTCGGGAAATAAGACAATACGCGTGTTGAAAATACGTTATATTCATACTTCCCGAAATAATTTTTATCGCGAAATCAGGGTATTTTCACATGAATTTACGGTGTAGGAGAGATGGACACTGAAAAAGTGTTCCATGTAAATATGGACTGGTGAGCGTGTTGTAAAATAAAAACAAAAAATCATTGTTTTTATTTTGGAATGGATGGAAACTGTCATATATTTGCAGCCGCAAAACGGCAAAGACCGTGCAGAAAGTTCTTCTTAAAAATATTTTTTACGGTTTTTTCGACGGATATTTGCAAGTTCGAAAATAATGCCTACATTTGCACTCCCTATTGACGGGGAGCATCGAGAGAAAGACAAAACAGTTTTTTGAGATACAAGTTCTTTGAAGAAATTTAGCAGCTAAAGTTTATACTATTCAAAGTATATACAATACCTTTGAGAATATAGCCAAGATTTACAAAAACATTTATACGATGGAGAGTTTGATCCTGGCTCAGGATAAACGCTAGCGGCAGGCCTAACACATGCAAGTCGAGGGGCAGCACGTTCGGTAGTAATACTGATGGTGGCGACCGGCGGACGGGTGCGTAACGCGTATGCAACCTACCATTAACAGGGGGATAATTCGGAGAAATCTGGTCTAATATCCCATAATATCGGATAAGGCATCTTATTTGGTTGAAAGATTTATTTTGGTTAATGATGGGCATGCGTTGTATTAGCTAGTTGGTACGGTAACGGCGTACCAAGGCGACGATACATAGGGGGACTGAGAGGTTGACCCCCACACTGGTACTGAGACACGGACCAGACTCCTACGGGAGGCAGCAGTGAGGAATATTGGTCAATGGGCGAGAGCCTGAACCAGCCATGCCGCGTGCAGGAAGACAGCTTTATGAGTTGTAAACTGCTTTTGTACCGGAGTAATAGTCTCTACGCGTAGGGATATGCAAGTACGGTACGAATAAGGATCGGCTAACTCCGTGCCAGCAGCCGCGGTAATACGGAGGATCCGAGCGTTATCCGGATTTATTGGGTTTAAAGGGTGCGTAGGCTGTTCGGTAAGTTAGAGGTGAAATTCCGTAGCTCAACTACGGGCTTGCCTTTGATACTGCCGGGCAGAGGATGTATGCCGTGGGCGGAATGTGTGGTGTAGCGGTGAAATGCTTAGATATCACACAGAACACCGATTGCGAAGGCAGCTCACGAAAACATATCTGACGCTGATGCACGAAAGCGTGGGGATCAAACAGGATTAGATACCCTGGTAGTCCACGCTGTAAACGATGATAACTGGTTGTCGGGTCGGTAGGCTCGGTGACTGAGCGAAAGCGTTAAGTTATCCACCTGGGGAGTACGTTCGCAAGAATGAAACTCAAAGGAATTGACGGGGGCCGCACAAGCGGAGGAACATGTGGTTTAATTCGATGATACGCGAGGAACCTTACCCGGGCTTGAAAGTTAGCGACGGACTGAGAAATTGGTCTTCCCTTCGGGGCGCGAAACCAGGTGCTGCATGGTTGTCGTCAGCTCGTGCCGTGAGGTGTCGGGTTAAGTCCCATAACGAGCGCAACCCTTACCGATAGTTGCCAGCAGGTCAAGCTGGGGACTCTATCGGGACTGCCGGAGTAATCTGTGAGGAAGGGGGGATGACGTCAAATCAGCACGGCCCTTACGTCCGGGGCGACACACGTGTTACAATGGCCGAAACAGAGGGCAGCTACCCGGCGACGGGATGCGAATCTCGAAATTCGGTCTCAGTTCGGATTGAAGGCTGAAACCCGCCTTCATGAAGTTGGATTCGCTAGTAATCGCGCATCAGCCATGGCGCGGTGAATACGTTCCCGGGCCTTGTACACACCGCCCGTCAAGCCATGGGAGTCGGGGGTGCCTGAAGTACGTTACCGCGAGGGACGTCCCAGGGCAATACTGATGACTGGGGCTAAGTCGTAACAAGGTAGCCGTACCGGAAGGTGCGGCTGGAACACCTCCTTTCTGGAGCTTTTCCAAAGGTTTTTAGCTGCTAAACTTCAAAGAACTGTTAAAACAGCGACACTTCGGGTGTAGCGGAGCGAAGCCGCGTCGCTGTTCGAGCCTTCGGGCTGAGTTCATTGACATTATTAAGGGATGAGAAATAAGTTTGTCGGGCACTAAAAGCAAAAGGGGTGTTCGGCGAGCTGGAATAATTGAATAAGGGCGTATGGGGGATGCCTAGGCTCTTGGAGGCGAGGAAGGACGTGGTAAGCTGCGAGAAGCTCCGGGGATTAGCAAACATGAATTGATCCGGAGATATCCGAATGGGGCAACCCGGCGGTCGGTGACGGCCGTCACATCCGTAAGGATGGGCAAACCCTCTGAACTGAAACATCTAAGTAGGAGGAGGAGAAGAAAGAAACATCGATTTCCCGAGTAGCGGCGAGCGAAAAGGAAACAGCCTAAACCGGATATGTTACGGCATATTCGGGGTTGTAGGACAGACCATTTATAGAGTGCTTTAAACCGGAACTAATCTGGAAAGTTAGGCCGTAGAGCGTGAAAGTCGCGTACGGGTAGGAAAGTGCTTTAGAGGTTTGCACCTGAGTACGGCGGGACACGAGGAATCCTGTCGGAATCAGCCGGGCCCACCCGGCAAGGCTAAATACTCCCAAGAGACCGATAGTGAACAAGTACTGTGAAGGAAAGGTGAAAAGAACCCCGAACAGGGGAGTGCAAAAGAACCTGAAACCGTACGCCTACAATCTGTCGGAGCCACTAAGTGTGGTGACGGCGTGCCTTTTGCATAATGAGCCTACGAGTTACTGATCATTAGCGAGGTTAAGTGCATTGATGCACGTAGCCGAAGCGAAAGCGAGTCTGAATAGGGCGTTAAGTTAGTGGTCGTAGACGCGAAACCTTGCGATCTACCCTTGGGCAGGATGAAGTCCGGGTAACACCGGATGGAGGTCCGCACCAATAAGCGTTGAAAAGCTTCTGGATGACCTGAGGGTAGGGGTGAAAGGCTAATCAAGCTGGGAAATAGCTCGTACTCCCCGAAATGCCTTTAGGGGCAGCGTTGTGTTGGAGTGTACCGGAGGTAGAGCTACTGATTGGATGCGGGGGCTTCGCCGCCTACCAAATCCTGACAAACTCCGAATGCCGGTACTATATACACAGCAGTGAGCCTCCGGGTGCTAATGTCCGGAGACGAAAGAGGAACAACTCAGACCATCGGTTAAGGTCCCTGAGCATACACTAAGTTGGATGAACGAGGTTCTGTTGCAGCGACAGCTAGGATGTTAGCTTGGAAGCAGCTAATCATTTAAAGAGTGCGTAACAGCTCACTAGTCGAGCGACAGGGCGTGGATAATAAACGGGCATCAAGTGTATCACCGAAACCGTGGATATTGTATTAATACAGTATGGTAGGGGAGCATTCCGTCGGCGTTGAATCCGTACCGTGAGGTATGGTGGAGCTTACGGAAAAGCAAATGTAGGCATGAGTAACGATAAGGCGGGTGAGAAACCCGCCCACCGCAAGACCAAGGTTTCCTGATCCACGTTAATCGGATCAGGGTTAGTCGGGACCTAAGGGCAATCCGAGAGGAGCCCCCGATGGACAATCGGTTAATATTCCGATACTGACTGTTACTGCGACGGAGCGACGGAGAAGCGTAAGCCACGCCGGCTGACGGAATAGCCGGTTAAAGGGTGTAGGTATACGGATGTGTTAATAGCATGTCTGTGCTGAGACCTGACAGTACCGTGATCCTTCGGGTGATCGGATAGTTGGCCCAAGCCTGCTTCCAAGAAAACCTTCTAAGCTATAGGTAACAGTTACCCGTACCGTAAACCGACACAGGTGGTCGAGGAGAGTATCCTAAGGTGCTCGAATGAATCACGGTTAAGGAACCAGGCAAATTAACCCCGTAACTTTGGGAAAAGGGGTCCCTGCGAGAGCAGGGCGCAGCGAAGAGGTCCAGGCGACTGTTTAACAAAAACACAGGGCTATGCTAATAAGTAATTAGATGTATATGGCCTGACACCTGCCCGGTGCCGGAAGGTTAAGAGGGGATGTCATCGCAAGAGAAGCATTGAATCGAAGCCCCGGTAAACGGCGGCCGTAACTATAACGGTCCTAAGGTAGCGAAATTCCTTGTCGGGTAAGTTCCGACCTGCACGAATGGTGTAACGATCTGGACACTGTCTCAACCGTGAGTTCGGTGAAATTGTAGTCCCGGTGAAGATGCCGGGTACCCGCAACGGGACGAAAAGACCCCGTGAACCTTTACTGCAGCTTAACGCTGAATTTGGGTATACGATGTGTAGGATAGGCAGGAGACTGAGAAGTGGACACGCCAGTGTTCGTGGAGTCGCCGTTGAAATACTGCCCTTTGTGTATTTGAGTTCTAACCCTTAATTGGGGACACCGTTTGGTGGGTAGTTTGACTGGGGTGGTCGCCTCCAAAAGTGTAACGGAGGCTTCCCAAGGTACCCTCTGCACGAATGGTAACCGTGCAAAGAGAGCAATATCATAAGGGTGCTTGACTGTGAGACCAACAAGTCGATCAGGTGCGAAAGCAGGGTATAGTGATCCGGTGGTTCTGTGTGGACTGGCCATCGCTCAAAGGATAAAAGGTACTCCGGGGATAACAGGCTGATCGCCGCCAAGAGCTCATATCGACGCGGCGGTTTGGCACCTCGATGTCGGCTCGTCACATCCTGGGGCAGTAGTATGTCCCAAGGGTTCGGCTGTTCGCCGATTAAAGTGGCACGCGAGCTGGGTTCAGAACGTCGTGAGACAGTTCGGTCTCTATCTGTTGCGGGCGCAGGAAATTTGCGGGGGTCTGACCTTAGTACGAGAGGACCGGGTTGGACGAACCTCTGGTGTATCGGTTATGCCGCCAGGTGTATCGCCGAGTAGCCACGTTCGGTAAGGATAAGCGCTGAAAGCATCTAAGCGCGAAGCCATCCTCAAGATTAGATTTCCCTTTAGGGTCGTAGGAGACTACTACGTAGATAGGCCGCAGGTGTACAGGCAGTAATGTCACAGCCGAGCGGTACTAATTACCCGAAAGTATTATTCCGGCGTGGAACTTATTTCTCATCCTTTTTTATGTCAAGAATTTCGAAATATACTATACCGGCGCGGTAGTATGCGTCCGGAGTTAATATAGAATATTAACTGAAGATATAGGTGGTATTAGCAATGGGGTTCCACCTCTTCCCATTCCGAACAGAGAAGTTAAGCCCGTTCACGCCGATGGTACTGCAGCATTATGTGGGAGAGTAGGTAGCCGCCTTACTTAGGAGACCGTCTCAAAATTGGGGCGGTCTCTTTTTTGTTGTTCTCAGGGAGCCGGTCGTGGTCAATCCACTGCCGGCTCCTTTCTATTTCAGGGAATTGTCATCCCGAGCTTTAGGAATTATGGTAGTGCTTCAAAATGGCTGTTCCGTCCGGTGAAATCCGGTCTTGCGTAGCAAGACCGGCTGCAGACCGGCAGTATAGCCCGTCGCCGCCCCGTGGAACTGTCGGTCTGCGACCGGCGGGCTGTGCGCTTCGCTTACAGCACCACCGCCGCCGCCGACGATCTGAATATGGCAACAGCGCACAGTCCGGCTATTCAGAGGCACTACCTGAATTATCAGGACTGTCATCCCAGAATCCTAAACCCCTCCCAAGTCCCGCTCGGAAATAATAGGAGAGACATGCGCTGTTCCCGTCGGTTTTTTATAAATTTGCCATATATAATCTCATAATTCCTGCGATGAAAAAGATAGGCATCATATCCGATACACACGGCTGTTTCGACAAGGTTCTGAAAGACTTTCTCGCCGGCGTGGACGAAATATGGCATGCCGGAGACTTCGGTTCGATAGAAACGGCCGACGAAATAGCCGCTTTCAAGCCTTTAGTGGGCGTCAGAGGCAATATCGACGGAGGCGCTGTCCGTATCTCCTATCCCGAGTACCGGATGTGGGACTGCGAGGGCGTCGGGGTACTCATGATACATATAGGAGGCTCCCCGGGAAGATACGATCCCAAGGCTCTCGGACTGATCGAAGAATACCGCCCCCGTCTTTTTGTCACAGGCCACTCGCATATATTAAAAGTGCTTTTCGACAAGCCATATAATCTTTTTTTCATTAACCCCGGTGCAGCGGGATGCTTCGGTTCCCATACGGTCAGAACCGCTGTCAGACTGATAGTGGACGGTACGCAAATACGTGATATGGAAGTAGACGAGTGGCCGCGCAGCAATCTCAGCAAAATATAAAAGCTACCTTTCACGTTATAAAAGCGTATAAAGTCGAGACCATATATTATTTTACATATAATCATTTTTGTTAGGAACGAGGGAGAGATAAGCACACCGTACTATTTATTATTTTTCGTATTACTGTTAATTAGTGACTTACAAATAAAAAATGTATCAATAAATATTTGACAGTACTTAGTATCTATACGGAAAAGTTCTTTGGCTCTTCTTTCATAAAATATCATATGTAAGATTTATGGTGTCCCGAAAACCCGAATTTTCAACTCTGTAAACTACGAGCCATGAGAATAATACATTCAGAAACTCTTCAGAGATATTTGCTTGCTGCGAGCAGGGAGGCGCGCCGTTTGGGTGTTCCGTTCCTCACTGCCGACATTGCTTTCACGGGCATTGTGAAGGACAGGGCTTCCCATGCCGCGCATATACTCGGCAAGCTCCTCAAGGAATGGGAAATATATCAGATAAGGACAAGGATCGAAAGCGAAATAGCAAAGAATGCACGCAAAGGCGGCAATGCCGTGAACCGTACCTCTCCGGACAAGCCTTTCGGCGAAATAGCCGCCGGATTGGAAACGGTATGCGCATGCTCCGACGCTAATGAGAGCGTACAGGCCAACACCGGTCATTTCCTGACGTGGCTTATGATGAGCCGCGAATCGGTTTCTTCGCAGATGCTCGGTGTTTACGGCGTGACATGCGAGAAAATAGCCGAATGTCTGAAACAGTTGCCCGTCAATGAGGATTACTACGCCGACATCAACACGCTCGAAAGATTGGCAAATACTGATAAGTCGAGTTTCAAACACGGGGATTCGGCTAATGAGCAGGACGAAGACTTCTATTCGACGCAGCAGGCTACGCGCACCCGCAGCCGTAAAAAGAGCAAAAGCGTAATCGAACAGTTCGGGATCAATCTGACGCGCTCCGCACGGAGCGGGGAGATAGACCCCGTGGTAGGGCGCGAGGACGAAATAGAGCGTCTCATCCAGATACTGGGACGCCGCAAGAAGAACAACCCCATTCTCGTAGGCGAGGCGGGCGTCGGCAAAAGCGCCATAGTCGAAGGACTGGCGCTTCGCATGACCGGAAACAGCGTACCCGCTTCACTCAGAGGGAAGGAGATATTTTCGTTGGATATGGCATCGCTGGTAGCCGGAACAAAATACAGGGGGCAGTTCGAGGAGAGGCTGAAGTCCCTGATAGACGAATTGTCGTCCAACCGCAATATTATACTGTTCATAGATGAAATCCATACGATAGTCGGAGCGGGAAGTACCCAGGGAAGCCTCGACACGGCCAACATGCTCAAGCCCGCGCTTGCCCGTGGCGAAGTGCAGTGTGTCGGTACGACCACTCTCGACGAGTACCGCGAACATATAGAGAGCGACGGCGCTCTGGAGCGCAGGTTCCAGAAAATCATCGTGGAACCCGCGACAAGGGAGCAGACGCTTACCATTCTTAAAAACATAAAAGCGGATTACGAGCTTCATCACGGAGTTCTGTATACCGACGAGGCTGTCAAGGCGTGCGTGGAGCTTACCGAAAGATACATGGCCGACCGCAATTTCCCCGACAAGGCCATAGACGTGATGGACGAAGCCGGTTCCAAGGCATGCCTCTTCGGCAGACAGGAGCCCGAAATACTTCGCAGTCTCGAACAAAGTCTTGCGGAGGCGGAGCGGGAACGCAGAGAGGCTCTTGCGCTGATGTCGTACAGCCGCGCTGCGGAAGCCCGCAAAAAGGTACTGGGGATCAAGAGCAGGATAGCCGAATGCCGTTCGGTATGGGAAAAAGAATCGGCGGGTAATGCGTTCGTGATAGATGCCGCACACATTGCCAAGGTCATCACTTCGATGACGGGAATACCCGTGGAACGTATTTCACAGGATGAGAAAAAGCGTCTCGTTAATATGGACGAGTACTTGAGCGGCAGGGTGATAGGGCAGGATGAGGCTGTGTGCAAAGTGACCGGATCGATCCGGCGTAGCCGCGCAGGACTCAAGGACCCGAACAAACCCATAGGCGTATTCATGTTCGTGGGACCAACCGGCGTGGGCAAGACCCATCTCACCAAGGAACTGTCCCGCTGGATGTTTGACCGCGACGACGCTATAATACGCATCGACATGAGCGAGTATTCGGAAAAACACAACGTGAGCCGCATGATAGGCTCGCCTCCGGGTTACGTGGGTTACGGCGAGGGCGGACAGCTCACGGAGGCGGTGCGCCGTCAGCCATACGCCGTTGTCCTTTTCGACGAAATAGAAAAGGCGCACCCCGATGTTTACAACATAATGCTTCAGATATTCGACGAGGGACGGCTCACCGACGGGTTGGGACGCAAGGTGGATTTTCGGAATACGATTATAATTATGACGTCGAACGCAGGTTCGCGCGAGGCGGCGAAAAAACCCAATGCAGTGGGCTATCTTTCGGCGAATAAGGGCAATATCGTCCTGGCCGGCAGGGCGGACAATTACCGCCGCGCTATCGAAGAGACTTTCGCTCCCGAATTCCTGAACCGTATCGACGACATAGTGGTATTCAACACCCTAAAGGCGGAAGACGTAGGTAGAATAGTAGACCTGGAACTGCGCGGCCTGTTGGACAGGGCGGAAAAACTCGGTTTCAAGATGAAAGTAACGCCCAAGGCCAGGAAACTGCTTGCCGACAAAGGCTACGAACCCCGCTACGGAGTACGTTCGCTCAAGCGCACCATACTCGATTCGGTGGAGGAACCCCTGGCGCAGATGATAGTTTCGGGCGAGATAAACGCCGGCGATACGGTGAAGGTCGAATGCCGCGCCGGAACCATCGAAGTAATGCGCAAAGCAAGCTGACACTAACGTAAAGCGCGACAGCGCTGCCTCTCAGTGTAATTTGCAGGGCTGCCCCGTCATTCGGCAGGGTAGCCCTGCTTGTTAATTCGACAGCAACGCCAGCGACAATACTCGCCTTGCGAAATATGCGGCGTTCCGGACAGACGAAAGAAAATCATGAACTAATTCTTACCGAATTTAAACAGACTCTCACTATATTTGCAAAATTATTTCTCAAAAATTCCGGCAGGCAAGATTTCCTTAAAGGTTGTTTGGAAACATCCCGAGAGAAAAACTCCATACCATGAAGGTAGATGTCAAGCATATAATCGATTCCAAGAATCCGGCGCTGGCACGCTGCATTCCTCCTCCGCTCATACGCCGCTTGCGGCGGTTTATCCATGAGGATGAAATCAATTTCTACCTGGAAAATTTCTCCCACCTGCCTCCGGTGGAATTCGTGCGTGCAGTTTTATGCAATATGCAGATAACGTGCGATATGAACGGAATAGAGAAACTCGACCCGCACGGCCGTTACATTTTCGCCTCCAATCATCCGTTCGGAGGTTTGGACGGCTTGGTGCTGGCCGACAAAGTGAGCGGATATTTCGGCGATGCTCGCCTGATCGTAAACGATCTGCTTATGAATCTTGAGCCGCTGAAACCCATTTTCGTGCCCGTAAACAAACACGGGCGGCAGAATCCGCACTATTTTCAACTGCATGACGAAATTTTCTCTTCGGACATACCCATAATAACTTTTCCCGCAGGACTTTGCTCGCGCCGCAAAAACGGCAGTGTGGAAGACCTCGAATGGAAACCCAATTTCATAAAACGCGCGGTATCTTTCCAAAGGGATATAGTCCCCGTATTTTTCGACGGCAGGCTTTCGGATTTCTTCTACCGCCTGTCGAACCTGCGCGTACGGCTCGGCATCAAGCCCAATATAGAGATGGTCTGTCTCCCCGATGAAATGTTCAAACAACATGGCAGTCATTTTAATATAACGGCCGGAGACCCCGTGGGCTGGGAGTCGCTCAGGGTGAAAAACGCACGCGACGCCGCCGCCGAAATACGAAAAAAAGTTTACGCTCTGAAAAAAACGATTTAAATTACGGCGTTATGCTTATTATTTTTATCTTTGTTTCCTTATGAAACAACTCATAAAACCTGTGGATAGGGATCTTCTTGAGAGCGAACTGACCGAAAAGAATTTCCTTAGAAATACCAATAATGCCGGCAATATAATATACGTCGTATCCGCCGCCGACAGTCCCAATACCATGCGGGAAATAGGCCGCCTGCGCGAGTGGTCTTTCCGCGATGCGGGAGGCGGCACGGGTGAAGAAACCGACATCGACGAACTGGATCTTGCGGAGAACGGCTACATGCAGTTGGTAGTGTGGGATCCCGATGCGCGTGAAATAGTCGGCGGCTACCGTTATTTAGTCTCGCGTTCCGAAAATACTCCGAATCTGTCTACCGAACACTACTTCCGATTCAGCGACAATTTCAGAAAACATTTTCTGCCGTATACCATAGAGTTGGGGCGGTCGTTCGTTCAACCGCACTACCAGAGAATGCGCAGCAACCAGAAGGCGATTTATGCTCTCGACAATCTCTGGGACGGACTGGGCGCGCTTATGGTCAGAAACCCCGACATCAAATATTTTTTCGGTAAAGTGACCATGTACGGCGATTATAACAGGGAGGCGCGCGAACTTCTGCTCTACTTCCTCTTCAAATATTTCTCCGATACCGACAATCTCGTGGAACCGATCCATCCCGTCAAGCCAGAAATAAATGTGGAAAAATTATCCAAAATATTTACAGGCAACGACTTCGCGGAAGACTACAAGATACTTAACAGGGAAATACGTATGCGGAACGAGAATGTTCCGCCCCTGATAAACTCGTACATGAGTCTCTCGCCTACGATGCGGGTGTTCGGTACGGTGCGGAACCCCGACTTCGGGAACGTGGAGGAAACGGCGATACTTATAACCATAGACGACATATACCCCAACAAGAGCGAGCGGCACACACGGAATGCATAGCGCCGTTTCCGGCGGCCGGATATACTGTGAGGTTATTGGAGTTATATTGCGGGCTTGACCAGGAATGCCATTTCGTTGTCATTGCGGCCTCCGAGCCGCAATCTTAGAAGCATTATTAACGCAATTTGTTTGAGCATTATTGGTCGAGATTGCGGATCAAGCCCGCAATGACAGCATACTCTTCCGGTTCCCCTTTACAAGAGAGAACAAATTTGGAGGTGTTTCAAAAAGTATGCTGCCTTAAAACGGTTTGATGCAGTATGTTATATTTCTATTTTGTATAATCTGTGACTTTTGTGCGCCAGCACGAAAGTCACGCGGCATGCCGCCACCCCACGCGGCGGGTCGCTCAATCGACCTTACGGTCGAGATTCGCACCCACCGCCGGCGGCGTACCGAAAACAAAACAATGACATAAAACACTGATTGTGTGTGAATTACAAAAGCATACTTTTTGAAACACCACCCAAAATTTATATTTCATTCTCGAAATACATAAAGAATTATGATCATAGATGGTAGCGGGACCGCCGCCGAACTCAAGGCGGAAATTGCGGAAGAGGTAAAAAAGATGCTGTCATGCGGCCTGCGGCCTCCCCATCTGGCGGCAGTACTTGTAGGAAACGACGGGGCAAGTCAGACATACGTGAGCAATAAGGAGAGGGCGTGTACGGAAGCCGGTATCGACTCGACCGTGATACGGCTGCCGGAAGAGACGACCGAATCGACATTGCTTGCGGAAATCGAACGGTTGAACACGGACGATTCTATAGACGGATTTATCGTTCAGCTACCGTTGCCGAAACATATATCAGAACAAAGAATTATCGAAGCCGTAGATCCGGCCAAGGACGTGGATGGTTTCCACCCTGAAAATACCGGACGCATGATCTCGGGGCTTCCGGCCTACCTTCCTGCAACTCCCGACGGCATACTGACCCTGCTGCGCCGGTATGGCATAGAGACTGCCGGCAAACACTGCGTTGTCGTAGGCCGCAGCAATATAGTGGGACGTCCCGTTGCCAATCTCCTCTCCCAGAAAGGATGGGACTGCACGGTAACCATATGCCACTCCAGAACGGTTAATCTGAAAGAGATTGCGCTGACAGCCGACATCCTGATAGCCGCTATCGGCAGTCCCCGCCTGATCGGCGGAGAGATGATAAAGACGGGAGCAGTCGTAATAGACGTAGGTATAACGCGCGTGCCGAGCGAACAAACCAAAAGCGGCTGGAAATTGACGGGCGACGTGAATTTCGAGGAAGCGGCGCCCAAATGCAGCTACATAACTCCCGTACCGGGCGGAGTAGGCCCCATGACAATAGTATCCCTCCTGAAAAATACCCTCAAAGCGGCGAAACACGAAATATACCCCGCCGACTCCGGCCGGCGCCCTGGTTCACTCTGAGAAGCGAACATCCGAAGTTTCTTTGTCATCCCGAGGCTTGTCCGGATTTGTCGCTGTCATTGCGGGCTTGACCTGCAATCTCGACCGATTAATACTCAACGCAAATCTGATTCATAAATGCTCTGAGATTGCGGCTCGGAGGCCGCAATGACAAAATAAATTTTTTCCGTCATTCCAGAACATCCTCTTTCTTTGTCATCCCGAACGCCCGGAATGACAATATGGTATATCAGCCTTTGTTTTTCGTTGGCTTCGCCCTCTTCCTTTTCCCTCTCTGCACGGTAGCTGCAAAAAGCGGAAATGAAGTTTTGTTCGGTTGGATTTATCGATAAATCCGAGATGGAGCAATAAATTCCTTCTTTTGCGAAGAGATTGGCACATATTTGGATAAGTGCTTAAAGATTATGAATCTTAATCTAATTGCAGCGAAAGATGGCGAAAAAAATGATTGAAGTTCCTGTGGAGGACAGGGTAAGAGCTACCATAATAGAATTGAATTTCTACGGGATCGTTGGACATGCCATATTTATCAACAATGTAAACCCGAACGATATCGATACCGCCATAAAAACGGCGCTCGAATCGCGCTTCCCCAACGCAGTGACTATCAGGAACGAAAACATAGAATATGAAAACGACCTGAAAAGACTTATCGAATCCTACTGCGGTGGTGAATACGAAAACAGGCTCACGGTGCAGCTCAGAACATTTTCACCTACGGAAACTATCGATTATCACATCTGGCTCAGGATATACTGGAGTAATGCTCCCGATAACATCCGTATGCCTGACATCACCATTTACCACGACTGCCACGAATATGACTGTGATACCATTGCAAAACAGATGGAAGATATTCAGCCGATAACCAAATACGACGAAGAGATAATTACGATGAGGAAATTCCAAATGCATCATGTCTGACCGGCAGGTTCAGCGGAACTGACATAAAAATTCTTGGGGTCGACAGCAATAGAGTTTTCTAATTGCCAGGTGATGGTCTATGTAACCCTGGCACCATTCAAAGTTTGCTCTTACAGGAAGCAACCAAATTCCCTATCAACAAAATAATTCTTACATGGAATTTTGTGTATTTGCACAAAGTGTTTCAACCGGCAGTCGGCTTGCCTGAACGGCCGGCAAATGCGTCGTCGCGCCACGCGACGGAGACTGTGCTCGTTTTATTCGCGTTCCGCCGCCGTGACATGCTGAGGCCAAAAAATCAGTTAATCTATAAGTTCTATATAATTATTACGTACCATATAAAAAATTTCAGGGGAGGCATAATGCCTCCCCTGAAATTTTCATATAGTTCACAATTCTTTACAAACCTATATTACTGAGCCTGTTCTATGACTACCACACGGTACAGAGCAGGATTCTTTTCAGCCCATACTCCTCCCCTGCCTTCAATGATAAGCTGAGAACGGTTCACTCCGAATTTCACGAGAGCATCCGCAACATTGGCTGCACGCTCGTCGCTGAGTATCTGATTCCTGCGCACGGAACCGGTATTGCTGTCGGCAAAGCCGGTCACGTTGAACTTCTTGTCGGGGTGACATTTGATGGTAGCGGCCACCTGCTCTATGTTCACCATATCCCTGTCGGAAATATTGGAACGGCCGATCTGGAAGAACGCGCTGACAGTAGTAGGCATACATTTGCTTTCTACTGTAACCGGAGCTGTCGGACGGTTTCTGCAGTCTTCGAGTTCCCTGTTGAGCCTGTTCATTCTTTCTCTTGCATCTTCCAACTCACCTTCCAGCCTTTCTATACGGTTGCGATAAGGAGTATAGTCGGCCGGAGCAACTGCGATAGGACGCTTGAAACCGCCTCTCGGACCGAGTTTGAAATTAAGTCCAGCCGTAAGAGAAAGCATACCCTCCAAAGCAGTCCTGTCTTTAACGGCGTCGAATTCGCTCTTCACCATGACTCCCCCGACTTCGATCGTCACATCCACTACGTCGCCCAGGCGAAGATAGTTAATGAGACCTGCATTGGGAGCGACCTGGTTGCGGCGGGTACCGCTATTTTTCCTGCTGGTGTGCGCCCAACCTGCACCTCCATAAACTGCGAAACTCCAGAAACGGTCGTTCCTGAATCCGCCGATTGCATTGGATAGATTCCATAAAAGGTCAGCATGCACGTTTGTGTAATCCCATCTCTCTCTGAATAAATCGTTGGATGAGGCTGTTGCATTAGCATAGGGAGAAGGGAAGCTCGACCATCCTCTTCCTTGGAATCCATTATATTTTACGCGAAACCCTACGCTCGGCGTAAACCATTTACCTATGGATGCATCAACTGCCGGAGCAAGCCTGCGTCCGAAGGAACCTCTTGAATCTTCGGTACCAAAGTATAGGTTGACGCCTCCCCCAACACCAATAAACCAGTTATCACCGAAACGGTTGGTCAGATATGGCCCTCTGCGTGTAACCCTCTCATAGGTCCCAAGATCGCTGCCGAATCCGTCTCTGGGAAGCTGGGCAAAAGCCGATACAGCCAAAGCCATCAGCACAAAAGTAATCGATAATTTTTTCATAAGTACAAATTTACATTTTGGTTTTATTACGTTTAGCATCGTATCAATAGTTATCAAACTTTCTGCCAATCGACAAGAAAGCGTAATTTTTTATCCCCAGAAGAACGTTTCAGACCCTTTAAATGGGGGATGTACGGTTTTAAAAAACCACTCAAAAACGTCCTGCTTTCAATTGTCAAACAAAAGATACCACAAATATAAGAAAAACCTAAGGTTAAAAAATAATAAAAATAAAAAATTCAATTTGAAATAAAAATCCACTTATCCGCGATAAAATAATTATATACCTCAAAATCAATGGCTAATATTCAACTTGACTAACTTATCAACGTTATTCTCAATTCATGTACCAAAGTGGAAACTGAATGGTTATGCAGGTTGTAGTTCGGGAAAATACTATCCATTCCCGGTGAAATTTATTTTTTCATAGTTTCTTGATACATCCTCGTTATCAATTAATTCCAAACCCCCAACCGAGGTCGTCCGGAGACGAACATTAGCCGGACCGGAGCCTGCCGCCGCAAAGCGGTGGGGCAGAAACAGCGCAGAGGGTAAACCGCAGGCGGACTTTGGTTGCCGCTTACGGCAGCTGCCGGCCGGCAGTTTTGAATTCGCGTGCGTTCGCTCCGGAACCACGTATTTTTAAGAACAAGCACCGTACTTATCAAGTAAATTTACTATATTTGCAGCCGGTTTGACCGGCGGGGTGTAGCGCAGTCCGGTTAGCGCGCCAGCTTCGGGAGTTGGAGGCCGAAGGTTCGAATCCTTTCACCCCGACAAAACCAACGAGTTCGAGATTAGCTAATCTCGAACTCGTTGGTTTTACTCCGACAAGCGTTTTTTTCACCTCTCCTGCTCCGGCAGGGAAAGATCAAAATTTCATGGATTTATATCTTTCCAATGTAAGCACTCAGTCAGCAATCAACACTCACTTCATCGAATAAAGCCCAAAATGATTTCCTTCAGTATCTATACATACTGCGCAGAAACCATACTCCCCTATAGAGAATTTCGGCTTGAATACTTTACCTCCCGCAGCTTCTACCCGTCCCTGCTCGATCGAACAGTCTTCGCAGTCGAAGTAGACGAGCGTGCTGTTGCCGCCAGCCTTCACACCTTTCATCTGCACCAAAGCGCCGCTGGCATTGGGAGCGTCATCCACCCACGGGAAGGCCGCCATTTTAGAATCGACGTAACCGTCTGATTCTTTCGATCCTTCTGACATCGGCATATCTTTTATATCGTATGCCAGTACGGTTGAATAAAATTTCTTTGAGCGTTCGATATCGTCCACGTAGATCTCGAACCAATTAACCGGATTTTTCTTCATGACCATTACTCTTAAATTATTCCAATAAAGGTATAAAAATCCAAGTACAAATATCAGTCCTTAAAAATATTAAATCTCCTTACGCAGCCGCGCCACCGGAATACCCAGCATTTCGCGGTATTTTGCCACCGTGCGCCTTGCTATATGGTATCCCTTACCGTTCAGTACCTCCATCAGTATCTCGTCGGTCAGCGGTTTCCTTTTATCCTCCCTGTCGATGCATTCGGTCAGTATATTCTTGATCTCATATGAAGAGACTTCTTCCCCGCTCTCTGTCTGCATGGCCTCCGAAAAAAGTTTTTTAAGGGGTATTATGCCGAACTGAGTTTGTATATATTTGCTGTTCACCACACGCGATATTGTAGACACGTCGAGTCCCGTCTTGTCGGCAATGTCTTTCAGAATCATGGGGCGCAGTTTGCTCTGATCGCCGTCCCTGAAGTATTCTTTCTGGTATCCGAGTATCTCGGTCATCGTCCTCATAAGCGTATCTCTGCGCTGTTTGATAGCCGAGATAAACCATTTTGCGGAATTTATTTTATTCTTGACGAACTGTATGGTCTCCTTCTCCTCTTCCCCTGTTGGATTTTTTTCGCTCCCGGATAATTCCCTTATCATTTCGATATACCTCTTGTTGATTCTGACATCGGGCGTATTGTGCGAGTTAAGGCCGAGTTCGAACTTGCCGTCCTGATAATCCAGCACATAGTCGGGTATTATATACGGCAACGCTTCGTTCCCCCCGTCGCTATAGAGGTTGCCTGGCTTCGGAGAGAGGGATGTTATCTCTTCCATTGCGTCACGGAATTCATCTTCCGTCACACCTAATTTATTTATAAGTTTCTCAAAATGCTTTTTCGCAAACTCAGGGAAATAGTTAGCCAGAATCCTGTGCGCCGTTTTTTTCGAGTCGGTATCTATGGGGCGGCTCTTAAGCTGAAGCATCAGACACTCCTGCAGCGAACGCGCTCCCACGCCCGCCGGTTCGAGTTCATGGATAATACCGAGGATACGCACCAGTTCTTCGATAGAAGTTTCTACCCCGACGGTAAAAGCCATGTCGTCGGCTACCGATTCGAGGTCGCGCCTCAGGTACCCGTCGTCGTCTATGCTGCCTACGAGGTAGGACGCCACCATACTCTCATGGGGTGTAAGATTTTTGAAACCAAGCTGTTCTTCGAGATATTCGTTGAGCGAACGGCCTCTTGTTATGAAAACGGGCCTGTGGCGATCATCCTTGGAGTAGTTGTTCGCATGGTATTTATATGCCGGTGTATCGTCGCTGTTCAGGTAATCGTCCACTGAAACCTCCTTGGGTTCCTCGTTGTTCTCTTCCTTTTTTAAGATTTCCTCCTCGAGTACCGGATTTTCTTCGATTTCCTGTTTAATGCGTTGTTCCAGTTGCATAGCCGGCAACTCCAGCAACTTGATCATTTGGATCTGCTGGGGAGACAACTTCTGCAACAACTTTTGCAGCTGTTTCTGGCTGATAGTAGACATAATATAATTTAAGTTATATGGCCGACGCCCCGTTTTTTACCGTAACTACATATATGTCACTGTAATACTGCGGAAGACAGACCTGATTATTAAATAATTAAATAATTTATATAATATAATATACTATAATAATATAATAAATACAATTTTAAAAACCGGCGTTATTGGGAGTTCTCGGGAAAGGAATCACATCCCTTATATTGGCCATGCCCGTCACGAAGAGCAGTAGCCGCTCGAATCCGAGGCCGAAGCCGCTGTGAGGCGCGCTTCCGAATCTCCTCGTATCCAGATACCACCACATATCTTCTTCGTTTATGTCGAAATCCCTCATCCTGCCGACAAGTTTATCGTAATCGTCCTCCCTCTGCGATCCCCCTATTATCTCTCCTATCTTCGGGAAAAGCACGTCCATTGCCCGCACGGTCTTCCCATCGTCGTTCAGCTTCATGTAGAAAGCCTTTATTTCTTTCGGATAATCGATGAGTATGACCGGTTTCTTGAAATGCTGTTCGACCAAATAACGTTCATGCTCGCTTTGCAAATCGCTTCCCCATTCCACAGGGAATTCGAACTTCCTGCCGCTTCCTTTCAATATTTCGATGGCTCCGGTATAGTCGAGACGCACGAAACTGCTCTCCGTCACCGATCGCAACCGTTCGACAAGACCCTCGTCATACATCTTTTCGAGGAATCTCAGGTCTTCCATGCAGTTGTCCAAAGCATAGCGGATCAGGTATTTAAGGAAATCTTCGGCCAACTCCATATCATCCTCCAGTTCGTAGAAGGCCATTTCGGGCTCGATCATCCAGAACTCGGCGAGGTGCCTCGGCGTATTGGAATTTTCGGCGCGGAAAGTCGGGCCGAAAGTATATATTTTGGAAAGCGCCATGGCGCCCAGTTCGCCTTCGAGTTGTCCGGAAACGGTGAGATTGCACCGGCGTCCGAAAAAATCCTGCGAATAATCTACCGCTCCGTCTTCGGTTCTCGGCGGATTACCCACGTCGAGCGTCGTGACCTCGAACATGGCTCCCGCGCCTTCGGCGTCACTGCCCGTGATTATGGGTGTGTGAAGATAGTAGAATCCTCTGTCGTTAAAGTATTTATGTATAGCGTAAGCCATGGCGTGGCGTACCCTGAACACTGCTCCGAAAGTATTGGTTCGCGGGCGCAGATGGGCTATTTCGCGAAGGTATTCGAGCGAGTGGCCTTTTTTCTGCAAAGGGTAAGTCTCAGGGTCTGCTTTGCCGTATATCTCTATTTTTTCCGCATGCACCTCCACCGGCTGTTCCGAACCCGGACTTTCCACAAGGATGCCGTCCACACGGATACAGGCGCCGGTGGTGACATCTCTCAGAAGAGCTTCGTCGAAAGAGGCCACATCGGCAACAACCTGTATGTTATTTATCGTGGAGCCGTCGTTGAGGGCAATAAAAGCTACGTTCTTGTTGCCTCTTTTGGTCCTCACCCATCCTTTCAGGGTAACTTTGGCGTTTATTTCACGCGAACCGAGCAACTCGGATATTTCGATTCTTCCTCCGTAAGTCATTTCATGCAATTCATTAAGCACATTGTACTGTTTATTATTTTCCGTCATGCTGCTAATAAACGACTTGCAAGCAAAAAGTGTTAAACTAAATCTTATGGAACACTTATTCCTTGCCTGCAAATATCGTTATTTTTAACAAATGACGCAATACACGGCATAATGATTCTTCTTGCAGGCAACGCCGTGCATAAGGAACTGTTTTTGCGTATCCGATGAGTTCAGAGCATGTTCGGGCTTTATCGACCAGCCTGTACTTTCACATATACGGCTCTTTCCTGTAACTTTTTTACATATATTGTTTATTTTTGCACCTTACAGTACGCCAAAAACCACCACCATACTATTTTAATGATGACACAGGAAGAACTTTTCAAGAAACTCATCGCACATTGCAAGGAATACGGGTTCATATTCCCTTCGAGCGAAATATACGACGGTCTGAGTGCAGTGTACGATTACGGACAGATGGGCGCGGAGCTCAAGAACAACATAAAAAAGTACTGGTGGGATTCCATGCTGAAACTCCACCGCAACATAGTCGGCATCGACGCGGCGATCTTCATGCACCCCCGAGTATGGGAAGCCTCCGGCCACGTGGGAGCCTTCAACGATCCCCTCATCGACAACAAGGAGTCGAAGAAAAGATACCGCGCCGACGTCCTGATCGAAGACCACATAGCGAAGATCGACGACAAGATCGAGAAAGAGATCGAGAAGGCGCGCAAACGCTTCGGGGAGGATTTCGACGAGGATAAATACCGCACAACCAGCCCGCGCGTTCTGGAGTTGCAGTCCCGCCGCGACGGCATATATAAAAGGATGAACGACGCACTCTCCACCGAAGATTTCACGGAGCTGCGCGACATAATAATGGAGAACGGCATAGTCTGTCCGGTGTCGGGTACGGGCAACTGGACGGAGGTTCGCCAGTTCAATCTCATGTTCGATACTAAAATAGGCTCGGTATCCGACGGTGCCGGAGTCGTATACCTGCGTCCCGAGACGGCGCAGGGTATTTTCGTGAATTTCCTCAACGTTCAGAAAACGGGACGCATGAAAATCCCGTTCGGTATAGCGCAGATAGGAAAAGCCTTCCGCAACGAGATAGTGGCACGCCAGTTCATATTCCGCATGAGGGAGTTCGAACAGATGGAGATGCAGTTCTTCGTGCGCCCGGGAGAGGAGATGACATGGTATTACAAATGGCGGCAGGCGCGCATGAGGTGGCACCGCGCACTCGGTTTCGGAAGCGACAGCTACCGCTTCCACGACCACGTGAAGCTGGCACACTACGCCAATGCGGCCTCCGATATAGAATACAGATTCCCGTTCGGGTTCAAGGAGGTCGAGGGCATACATTCCCGTACCGACTTCGACCTCGCCCAGCATGAGAAATTCTCTGGGAAGAAACTGCGTTATTACGACCCCGAAACGGACGAAAGTTATATTCCCTACGTGATCGAGACTTCCATTGGGGTAGACCGTATGGTTCTTCAGGTGCTGTCGGCGGCATACAGGGAGGAAAGACTCGAAGACGGGGAAGAGCGCGTGGTTCTGGGTATCCCGCCTGCGATAGCGCCCGTAAAGGCGGCCGTCCTGCCCCTGGTGAAAAAGGACGGACTGCCTGAGATGGCGCAGGACATCGTCGAAAAACTGAAATTCGACTATACTCTGCAATATGACGAAAAAGACAGTATTGGTAAGCGCTACCGCCGCCAGGACGCCATAGGCACGCCTTTCTGCATCACGGTCGATCACCGGACCATAGAGGACGGAAGCGTCACGGTACGTCACCGCGACTCGATGGAACAGGAGAGGATCGACATCGGCGAACTGCACTCATACATAGGCGAAAAGGTTTCGATGAAAAAACTGCTTGAGGCGGTCGATACGGAACCGGAATGTTAACTGCCCTTCATATCATTTTTGGGAGATACAGGCGGCGAAGATCCAAATGCTGATCGTATCACGAGATGCCGCAGCGAGGCAAAGACAAACATATTCAGAAACTTAAAATAATACGGCTCAGACACAGCCTGAGCAGACAGAGGGTTCTTTTCTTGGTAGATGCTGCAAAATAGCTGTTATGCTCTGAAAATCCGGTTTTGCGCAGCAAAACCGACAGCCCGTCGCCGCCCCCGCGGCGGGCTGTGCGCTACGCTTACAGCACCACCGCCGGCGACTGGCCAAAACCACGTTCAGTCAAGTTTCAACACTACCCCTTTCTTTCTTCACTCGTTCAGAACTGTAAATTTACGGCATATTAAAATGGATACGCAATTATTGAGAGAACAGGATGTATTTCCGTCGAATGAGGTACTGGAAAATGCGCTCGGCGAAAGCTATGGCGCATTCGAATCGCTGATGGAAACCATAGCCGGTGCCGGATACGGTCTGACGTATGAGTGGAATTTTTACAAAGACGGCAAATCGTGGCTGTGCAAGGTCTGTTACAGGAAGAAAACGGTTTTCTGGCTTTCGGTCTGGAGCGGGTATTTCAAAACCAGCTTCTTTTTTACTGCAAAACACTTGCAGGATATCGCCTCCTTGGATATGGATGTCATGGCTAAGGAGGATTTCTTCAAGAGGGAACCCGCAGGCCGTCTGCTTCCGATGATTTTTAACATTCACAGGAAAGAGCAACTTGGCGACGTGCTGAAAGTGATCGAACTTAAAAAGAGGTTGCTGCGGTAATCTATTTAGGCAGTAATATTATTTTGAAAAAATAATATGTATGTAATACAAGGTAATCATAAAATAATTATATTTGCATCTGCCAGCAGACAGAATACACCAAATACTATATTAACCGTATTAACCTTTAAATGTATAAGTTATGAGAAGTCGATATTTAATAATTGCGCTTGTCGCAGCAGCTTCGCTTGCCTCCCTCGCTTTCGTGCAGGTCAATAAAACGATTACTGCGAGCAGTAAAAGGATCGAAAAGACTTTGTCCAACCCTTCCGTTTTCTCAAAAATTTCGGTTGCGGGCAGTCACGAGGTAGAATTTACCGGAAATTCCGGCGGCGCCTCCGTACGTTA
This sequence comes from Holotrichia oblita, assembly GCA_023690525.1. Taxonomy (NCBI): domain Eukaryota; kingdom Metazoa; phylum Arthropoda; class Insecta; order Coleoptera; family Scarabaeidae; genus Holotrichia; species Holotrichia oblita. The sequence continues at coordinate 78,659 of CM043015.1, forward strand.
TTCCGTCCCTGAAAATCTCGCTGAATACGCAGACGTCTACGTAAAAGACGGAACCCTTTACGTAAGCTATAAGAAGAACATGGACATGAGTATAAGGGGCGATCACTCGATAAAAGTATATGCATCGGGTCGGGGAGTGAGCGGCGTCGCCGTTGCCGGTTCGGGTAAAGTGGATATAAGCCGCAATAATGCCGTGGATCCGGATTTCAATGTGTCGGTGAGCGGGTCTGGTAAAGTGACGGCCGACGGATCTGCATTCGCCAATAATAAACTGAACATTGCCGGCAGCGGACGCATAGTCGTAGAAAATATAAAGTCCGACCGTCTTAATGCCTCGGTAAGCGGTTCGGGCGGTATAACAGTAAGCGGGACTTCCGAAGAAGCTACCCTTAATGTCTCCGGTTCGGGGTATATCAAAGCCGGAGATTTGAACAGTAACGTCCTTAATGTATCCGTAAGCGGTTCAGGGGAAATAACGACCAGAGAATCGACCGGACGAAGCGCACAGGGGAAAGCATCATTCAGCATATCCGGCTCCGGCGAGATTAATGTCTCCGAGATCAGTTCGGCGGAAGTGACCGGCAAGGTCACCGGCTCGGGTGTGTTGAAAATGTCCGGAAATGCAGAAAAAGTCAAGATGAGTCTCGTCGGTTCGGGACGCATCGAAGCGGGCGAAATGCACAGCAGATCCGCGGATGTTTCGGTGAGCGGTTCCGGTAAGATAGCTTGCCATGCATCCGAAACACTTAATGCCAATACCTCCGGCAGCGGAATGATCTATTATGGCGGCAATCCCGCCGAAATATACATAAGCGGCAAGCGTGAAAACGTGAGGAAATTGTAAGAACTGTACTGTCACAAAAGGCACAATAATCAGAAGGCTGGTTCCGCTTAGCGGAACTGGCCTTACTTTGTTAATATTTACTGCGGACATAAGAGTCTGTTTAAAATTGTTACCGAAGTTATTTCCGAGCTATTTTACGATGATTTTTTTTTCTGAAAGATGAGGCGAATAGCGAGACTATTTAACGAATCTTTCAGAAAAAAAGCGCGGGAAAGAGCCGGAAAGAGCCGGAAAGAACGAATTTAAACATTTTTAAACAGACTCTAAGCCCGTTTTATGAATATCGAAAAAATTTCAGCCGCATTACCGCCGTAATCTCAGCCGGTTCTCCACAGGTTTGGTAGTGTAATATTTATTCAGGGTTAGCTATTTCTTGGTGATTCTCCATGTCCGCCTCGACGACGCCCTCTGCCGGATCAATCTTCCTGACGTTCTTTGCAACGTGCTGTCCCTGCTGATTCTTGTCTATCGTGAACTCGACCGTGTCGCCGGCACGCAGTTCCTCGAAATCGCCTATCACATCCATGCAGTGGAAAAACAGGTTATTATTCGGATACTTCACGAAGCCGAAACCGCTCTTGATACTCAGAATCTCGCTTGTATGAACTTCCTGTTCGTTGGAAGACTTTAACTCTGGACGCATGCCGTCGCCCTCGACGAATATGCCGAGTACGGCTGGATCGCCCGATTCGAGACCTTCCTCGATAATATCGTGCATGGCGACAGGATACGAAGCAAGTTGAAGAAGTTCATGCGATGTCTTGGTTACGACCTTCACTCCGTCGTCATTGACATAGTCGAACTCCCAGCTCAAAAGCATCACGCGTATGCCCAATGAAGAGAGCTTGCGCATCAGGGGCACATAGTCGGTATCCGATATGATCAAAACCGCAGTGTCGATCCTGTCCCTGAGTACATATTCCAGGACTTCCAGCGAGAGCCAGACGTCTATACCGCGTTCCTCCTTCCTGCCCAGATAGCTCCTCAGAGGAAGATAATGGGTCTGGATACCCTCGGCCATCAGTATGTCCTCGAATACCCGATCGTTGTAAAGTTGATTACCCCTCTGGGCTGCTTCCGCAGCGCTTATGCGCCCCCTGAAATAGTGTGATTCGACTATTTTGCAGATGCCGGGGTCGCAGCCCTCCTCAAGAGCCAGACGGTTTCTGATAAATGACTGCAATCCGCAGAGACTGATCCTACTCTTGCGGGAATGAACATAATTGTAGTAATTGGAAGCGTGCAGCAGAAAATTGCCGTCATAAAACACGCCAACCCGTAATGATGAATATTTGTTATTCATAATATATTTTATTAATTTATATTACAAAAATATGATGTTATAATTTTTTTGCACATTAAATGAGTCGCATAATTCCGATTATTCATATCGTTTTTACTATAAAAATAATACGACATAATATTTTTGTTTCGAATTTCGCAACCCGCCTGTTTGAAACAATTTATTTATCCTTTTTCATAAAAAATAAAGATCGGATATTCCGTACAAACCGAATTTGAATTTATAAAGTTTTATTCGGAATAAATATGCATTCATATATGTTCCGATAAAAACAAACTAATGTTATGATAAGATGTGCGAAGATATTAAAATTTCTTAAATATGTTTATAAGTCAGCACATAATATGTATCAATAACATAAAAAATGATTTTTAACGCTCTAAAAATCATTTAAACCGATTTGAAAATAGGAGAATTTTGTTATTCAAGCTTGGATAATAGGGGATATGCTGATTGATACAGGTTCTCAAAACGATAAATATGACCTTTTTCGAACCGCGGTTACATCATATTTCTGAATTTCCTATTTCCCAGCATATAACGCACTACTATCGAACCGTTGTATATGTTATCGGGTTCACGAATCGCACCTTTTCTTATACTTGCACGTTTTTCATGCAATTTCCCCTTCATCTTGCGGAAATCGGCATAAGCCGTCACGACGGCCTGCGAAAGACGGCGCTTACCCTGCAGGAAATATATTGCGGCGGAGGCGCCGTCGAGTATGGCTCTGATAAACATTATATACCATAATCTGTTTTGCGGCAGATTCTTGTATAGCATGGCCAGGTTATTGCGAAAATTGAGATAGGTTTTGCGGGGACTCGTAGAAGACAGCGTACCTCCACCGAGATGGTAGATCCAGCTTGCCGGCTGAACCCTGATTTTGTACCCCGCCAGCTGGGCGCGCCAGCAGAAATCTATCTCTTCCATGTGTGCGAAAAAGTCGCCGTCGAATCCGCCGAGTTCCCTGAACATCTCGGTGCGGACGATCATACAGGCGCCCGAAGTCCAGAATACATCGCGCGCATCGTCATACTGCCCCGTATCTTTTTCTATGCAGGACATGATCCTGCCGCGGCAGAAAGGATACCCTAACATATCTATGAACCCGCCTGCGGCTCCGGCGTAATCGAATTTCGTCCTGTCGATATATGATAATATCTTGGGGGAAACAGCTGCAATATGCCTGTCATTCTCTATCGTTTCTATAAGCGGTTCGCACCAGTTGGGGGTGGTTTCGACGTCTGAATTAAGAAGAATGCAGTAGTCCGCCTCTATCAGTGACAACGCCCTGTTGTATCCTTCCGCGAAACCGTAGTTGTATCCCAGCCGTATTATTTCGACCTGGGGGTGGCTCGATTCAACGAAACTGCACGAATCGTCGTCAGACCCGTTGTCGGCAACTACGATACACACCTCCGGCGGTGTCATTCCGACGACCGAGGGCAGGAATCGTTCGAGATGCGCCCTGCCGTTCCAGTTCAAGATAACTACCTTGGTTTTAGACATTGCCATTATGTTTCCACCGGCGGTGAGACCACATCCACAGCTCCGGTCTTTGTATTATCGACGATTCGAGTTTGCGTACATACCTTTCGGTGATCTCGCCAGGGCGGGTTTTCTCATTGCCGTCGTAGATCATCTCGAACCGTCCCCTGTATTTTTTCCTGCCTGTTTTCTCGGTGCGTAGGAAATAAACTGGCAGGCCGAATTTGACCGCCAATTTCTCCACCCCCATAAAGAATGCGGTAGGCTGGTTGAGGAAATCGAACCAGTGGGGAGTTTCGGAGCGCGGCGGGGTCTGGTCGGCAATCAGGGCGTAAACGAAATTTTTGTCAGTACGCTTGTTGGTCGAGATAATATATCGCAGTATATCGTGCATTTCCACAGGCTGAAGGCCGAACCGCGAGCGCGAATAATTGTACAGCCGGTCGAACGCCCTGTTGTGAAGCGGCCGGTACACGGCAGAGACCTGCTTGTCGGTATATAACTGATAAGAGATGAAGTACTCCCACGATCCGTAATGCGCCAGCGCCCCTATCCAGTTTTTGTCTTTCATTTCCTTTTCGACTTCCTCGGCATTCTCGAAAACCATTCTCCCGCGCATCTCTTTCTCGCTTATGCCGACCACATCTATCGTATCGATGATCACTTCGGCAAGATGGCGGTAAAAACGTTTTTCGATCCCTTTCCTTTCCTTTTCGGTCTTATCGGGGAAAGCTCGGGCTAAATTTTGCCGCGTCACCCCGACCCTGTACCGCGCAACCTTGTAAAATAAAAAATACACGACATCGGGAAGGAAGCGGTACAGAAACCATGCGGGCAGCGCGCCCACTATCCGGCACGACCACAGAAGCATGTAATAGCCCGTCGACGAGGTCACCGATCTCATTTAACCGTCCTTAAAAATTCTTCGAAAATAAGCGGCGAGGCCGCCACGATCTCCCTGTCGAATATGTAATCGTCTCCGCCCGAATAATTGGTGACCATAGCTCCTGCCCTTTGAGCTATGAAACCTCCGGCAGCCACATCCCACGGAGAGAGTCCGATCTGGGAGAAGGCGTCGATCCGCCCGCAGGCTACGTAAGCGAGATCGACAGCCGACGAACCGAGTCTTCGGATGCCGTCGGTCGTGCGCTGATAATATGCCACTTTCTCCATGTATGTTTCCGACCGGCTGAAAGCCTCGTATGAAAAACCAACCGCCACAAGGGCATTTTCCAGCCTGTCTATGCGGGACGGATAAATTACCTTTCCGTTCATCCACGCCTGCGAGCCGCTCCACGCATAGAACATTTCCCGAAGGTTCACTTCATAAACGACGCCCGATACGACCTCCCCGCCCCGCATAAGCGCAATGCTCACGGAATACGGGGGCAGGCCGTGTACGAAATTGGTGGTGCCGTCCAACGGATCGACGACCCACTTATACTCCTCGTTCCCACATGAGGCGCTCCCTTCTTCGGTTATGAATCCCGCTTCGGGTATTATAGCCCGCAGTTCGTCTACGAGCAGCCGCTCAGCCTCCCTGTCCACATACGATACAAGGTTGTGCGCCCCTTTATGTTCCACGCAGCCGGACGGGAAATTCCCGCGTTCCCGCGCTATGTATTCACCCGCTTTCAGGGCGGCCTCCCTGACCCTTTCGTTTATTCTTTCGTAATCGAGCATTGCCTGTTAATGCATTTCGTTGTCATTGCGGCCTCCGAGCCGCAATCTCGGAAATATTTATTTTATAGTTAAAGGTTAAAACCCCGCACTTTAGTGCAGTTACTTTAGTTTCTATAAATTTTTCTTATTATACTGTCATCCCGAACATCCGTAGGATGGAGGGATCTACCGCTTTGTCATCCCGAGGCTTGTCCGAGGGATCTACCTTATCATTCCCGTAAAAAGGTAGATTCCTCACATACGTTCGGAATGACAATATAGAGATGCTTCGCATCTCGCTCGGAATAACCGAACTAAGCAGGAGCAGAGGCTGCAAGCAGACTATGCCCTGCGAGGAGGTTTAAGGCCAAGCGCAGCGCAGGCAATGACAGCGAATTTCATTCGCTCCCTGTAAAACCCCTTCATTTTTAATGCAGGGTGGTGTAGTATTTTTCGTCAGTGCTGCTAATTAGCGACATATAAAACAAAAAAAGTATCAATAAATATTTAATAGTACTTACTCGACATAAATTTTCACATTCCCGTTTTTGGTGCGGGCTGCCAGCCAGCGCGACAACCTATCCCTGTCGATCTCCATACGGACGGAAGAAGGGGATACTACGCATACCAGAACCGTATCCATGGAACGGCCTCCGGTGTCGTATTCGATCTGACGCGATAGCGATATTTTCTTTATATTTTCGACGACCGTACCCGCTTCGCGGGCTATGTCCGCGAGCGTGGAAACGTCCATATAGCCTGAGAGCCTCTGGTTAAGTTCGGCTATCTGCTTGTTTTTTTCGTCCAACAGCTGTATATATCCGGTTTGCAGCGTGTTGATGTCTATCGGTTCGCTTCCGTCGGCCTGACGTACTATCAGTTCGGTATCCTTCAGACCGTAAGCGGCCATCTGGAAGCGGGCGTTCTCGATTACGTCCTGAGAAAGGGTTTCGCCTATCAACAGCAGGTCGATCTGAGAATTGCCCCCTCTCTCCCTGTATTTCCTGGTATGTTCGATGACCTGCGTTTTGCTGAAGTTGAAGACGGATTCCACGTAACGGTCGGCATTGTTCTCAAAAATGGAACGCTGTACTATGTTGTAGGTAAGTATCGTGCTGGGGGTAAGGGTCAGAACGATTATGACCACCATGTAGTTATGTACCTTTCGTGCGCGTTGCCTGTCCAAAAGCACCTTTTTATCGTACTTCAAAAAACGCACGATCATAAAGGTCGCAATGGCAATGAAGACTGCATTTATGGAGAACAGGTAAAAAGCGCCTATGAAAAATGTCCACTGTCCGGTTGCGATGCCGAAACCGGCAGTACACAGGGGAGGCATAAGGGCGGTGGCTATCGCGACGCCGGGGATCACTATCGAAGTACGGTCTTTGCGCGACTGGGCTACGATACCCGCAAGCCCGCCGAAGAAAGCTATCAGGACGTCGTAAATGCTCGGAGTAGTCCTTGCGAGAAGTTCGCTCTGGGCATTGCTGAGCGGTGAAACTATGAAATAGACGGTCGAGGTGATTATGCTTACCGTAACCATGAAAATAAAATTACGGAAAGAGCGTTTGAACAGCTCGAAGTCGTTTACGCCGAGAGACAGCCCCAGACCCATAATGGGGCCCATGAGCGGGGATATGAGCATCGCTCCGATTATCACCGCCGTAGAATTGACATTGAGGCCTAACGAGGCAATGAAAGTGGCAAAGATCAGCACCCATAGATTCGTACCCCTGAACTCTACGCCCCTGGCGATGTTCTCCACGACCTCGCTTTGGGTCGCCCTGTCGTCGTCGAGATTGAATCTGGTCTTAAGGAAATTTCCGAACTTCCTTAATCCGATCTTTATTTCTCTCGAGCTATTGTCAGTTTTCACAATTATCCCTTTGTTTTTTCCCTGCTACCACAATAACGAATTCGCCCTTGGGCGCGACGGTTTTGAAATGGTCGCACAGTCCGGCAAGCGTTCCCCTCACGGTTTGTTCGAATTTCTTTGTCAGTTCCCTCGAAACGGATGCCTGCCGTTCCCCGCCCATGATTCCGGCGAGCTGTTCCAGGGTCTTTATAATTCTATACGGCGATTCGTACAGGATTATTGTGCGTTCTTCCTCCGCGAGCTGAGCGAGCTTTTTCGCGCGTCCCTTTTTATGGGGAAGGAAGCCCTCGAAACAAAACCTGTCGGCAGGCAACCCGCTCTGGATAAGAGCAGGGATGAGAGCAGTCGCGCCCGGCAGAGTTTCGACCTCGATGCCCGCCTCGATACAGGTTCTGACCAGCAGGAATCCGGCATCCGATATTCCGGGAGTCCCCGCGTCGGACACCACGGCGGCGCTCTCTCCCGCCGCGATCCTCGATTTTACCGCCTCCACACTCCCGTGTTCGTTGAACTTGTGGTGGGAATACATCCTGGTGTCGATACCGTAATGTTTGAACAGGACGGAAGTAGTCCTTGTATCTTCGGCGAGAACGAAATCGACCTGTTTAAGCACGTTCAAAGCCCTTATGGTAATATCCTCAAGGTTGCCTATCGGCGTCGGCACTATGTACAGCTTAGGCATCCGGATTCACGACAGTTTTCTGGTTAAAAGATCGATGATCAGACGGGCTCCCTCGCTGTGTGGATTCCATCCGTAATTCTCATGGATGTGCAAAACCGCTTCGTCGAGATCGTCGAAAGTTTCGAGTTCGTCGATCACCCTGATGTAATCGCCGGCGTCTCCGCCGAACAGATCCCTTATGATAAGGAATTTATCGTTAATACCTATGGCCTTGCCTATATGCTCGATCCTGCCCGACGTTATTCTGTCGGCCACATTCGCCGCGTTGTTATTCGCCGCATAGGAATCGGCCAGGGTTTTTTCCGCCGTCCGTATCGTTTCGCCTATGGTCGCCGTGCGCTCCCTTGCGTTCTCCCGATCCGTTTTACGGTATTGTCCCGCCGGCTCTGACTGTAAGGCGGTCTCCAGGCCGGTTTCACGGCCTTCCGGTATGTCCGCAACGGCATCGTCACGCTCCTCCTCAGGGTCTGATGCGACGCCCGCTCCCCTGGCCGGAGATACCGGCTCGTCGTCATCATACAGGGAGAGAAGCGCCTTGCGTCCGCCTTTAACCCCGTAAAACCTGTCGAATGTCTCGATGTCTATGGCACGGATCACATCCTCCTCGTGTCCTGAATGGTCGGAATTTTTGGAATGCCGATCCTGGTCAGGCTCCTCGCTCCCGTGTGCAACCGGACTTTCGTCCTCCTCCGTATATGAAACGGCATCCTCCTGCACAGCCATCTCTTCCTCCGCGGCAGCGACGGCGGTAACAGCATCTTCGGCGGCTTCGCCGCCGGCGTTCTCCGGTGATAAAACATCCGTTTCCCGTGCCGCAGTCAAATGACCGTATACTGTACGTTCGTAGAGGCTGCGCAGTTTTTCCGCAAGAATATCCTTCTCGATTTCGTCTATACGGTTGTTTTTTCGCCACGACGACAAAATCCCGTTTATGACGGCCATTTCATTATTGATCGATTCCCAGTCCATACCCTGAATTTATCATTCAAAGATATGAAATAATGGGATATTTCACAAGGACGCACCGGAAAATAACCGCCGGACAAGGTTGCTTCACGGAGGTAAACACAAGGCCGTTCCGGATCGAAATCCGGAACGGCCTTCCTTTCAAACTGTAAAAACTATTTTAACCTAAATCTGGTCTTCTACGTTCAGAACGAACGCCCGAAGTCCATGCTGTTTGGCCTCGCTGTCCAGTTCCCGCAGTGCGGCAAGGATGCGTTCGACCTTGCTGTCGTCTACGATGGTAATTATGGTCGAATTAACCGTCGGCCATGCATGCGACCCGTAATGGGGTTCGCCGTCGTTCGTACCGCGCCCGTGGGTGAGTTCCCATCTAGTGAACCCTCTGGCGAACGCCTTGTCCAATATATTTATAACCCTGTCGTTCAGCGATTGGCCGTAGGATATTAATATTGCTTTCATTTCGCTTTATTTTTATTGGTGTGAGATTAATATACCCGCCTATTTCACTGTACCCTGGCTGTCTTCTCCAACTCCTTCCTCTTGCTCTCACCCTTCCTTTTACGCTTCTTCAGGTCTGTGGCTCCGAAAATGGAGTATACTACCGGTATCACGATCAACGTGAGCAGGGTGGAGATCAACAGACCGCCGATGACGGCGATACCCATCGGACGCCATATCTCGGATCCTTCCCCGAGTCCCAGCGCAAGGGGCAGCATGCCCAGTATGGTGGTAAGCGAGGTCATAAGCACCGGACGGAGACGGCTCTTGCCGGCATCGATCACGGAACGGTTTATGGAATTACCGCGTTCACGCAGCAGGTTCGTGAAGTCCACCAATATTATACCGTTCTTAACCACGATGCCAACGAGCATTATGGCTCCGATCAAAGCTATGATACTAAGAGGAGTTCCAGTCAGATACAACGCGAGGAACACACCGGTGAATGCGAACGGAAGAGTGAACATTATGATAAACGGCATCTTCATCGATTCGAACTGGGTAGCCATTACTATATACACGAGGATCACTATCAACACGAACAGAAGCATAAGGTCTGCGAATGCTTCCTGCTGGTTCTCTATGGTTCCTCCCACCTCTATGATAACCCCTTCCGGAAGCTGGTAACCGGCGATAAGCGTATTTACTTCCTGAACGACACTACCCAGCGGAACTCCGCTCGCAAGCGAAGCCTGAACGGTCACCAGACGCTGGCGGTTCTCGCGCTCTATGGCAGGGGGAGTGAACACTTCCGTTATGGTGGCCACGTCCTTGAGTTTGATCTTTTCGCCGCGGGAATTGACCAGCGTGATATTGCTTACGTCGTCGAGCGAGGTGCGGAATTTCTCATCGTACCTGACGACTATATCATATTCTTTCCCATCTTCCCTGTACAGCGATGCGGTGAGTCCGTAGATACGGTTGCGGACGAAGGCGGCGGCCGTATAGTTGTTCATGCCGTGGAAGGAGAGCAGATCCCTGTCGAACACGATGTTATATTCCGGACGCATTTCGTCGCGGGAGAGTTGAACGTCGCGGGTTCCTTTCAGCATGCCCAGTTTCTCTCTCAGATCGAGAGCTACTTCGTTGGTTAAATCGAGGTCGTTACCGAAAACTTTCAGAGCGATATTGCTTGCGGAAGATGCGCTGCCGCCGCTCTGGCCGCCTGGTGTTACCGTGAACTCCCGTATTTCCGGTATCGTTTTCAGATCCTCCCGTATAAGGTCGCCTATCTCAAAGATATTTCTGTCCCGTTCCGACAGCTTGGAGAGCCTCATCATGTAATTTATGATGTTGGACCCCGTAGTCTGCATAGCCGCGAAGGCGTTCGAGCTGGTCGAGGCTCCGGCGCTCGAAGACAATATTTTCACCTCGGGATACTTCTTGTAAATAATGCTGTCGATACGGCGTGCGACTCCGGAGGTAAACTCGACGCCTATATTCTGGTCGAGTTTGACCTGCGCCACAATGAATGAATTGTCGGACGGCGGGAAAAACTCGGTCGGAACCCTCGTAAGCAGAAATAAACTCGAAATAAAGATCACGAGAGCCGAAACCATCACAACCGTCCGGTGTCTTACCGACCATGTTAGTATCCTGGCATACCATACGTCCAGATTGTCCAGGAATCTGTCTATCGGTTTGAATATTACGCCCAGACCCTTGTATGTATGGCTTTGGCCGACCTTATACATCAGCGAGCTTAACACGGGCGTCAGGGTAATGGCCGCAATGGTGGATACTGTGATGACTATCGTCACTATCCATCCGAGTTCCCTGAACATTATGCCGGTCATGCCGGAGAGCATGGTAAGCGGGAGGAATACGGCGACCACTACGAGTGTGGTCGCGATAACGGCGAGCCATACTTCATTGGTAGCATAGATGGAAGCCTCCCGCGCGGTGCTCCCTCTTTCGATATGCTTGGTTATGTTCTCCAGAACGACTATGGCGTCGTCCACTACCATGCCTATAGCTATGGAAAGCGAACTGAGCGAGATTATATTGATCGTACTCCCCGTCAGATACAGGTATATGAACGATACTACTAGAGATATGGGTATGGTGAGGCAGATGATAAAGGTAGCCCTCCAGCGTCCGAGGAAGAACAGAACCACGAGGATCACGAAAAGAAAAGCGAACATCACGGTATCGCTCAGAGATGATATACTGTCCCTTATGGATTCGGAACCGTCGTAAATGGTGCTTACCGTCACATCGGGAGGCAACGTCTTTTCTATCTTGGGAAGCATTTCGTTCACGGCGTTCACGATAGCTACGGTATTGGCTCCCGACTGTTTCTGAACGATTATCCTTACGCCTTTTTTGCCGTTGATCCTTTCGTCCATCGTAGCCTTTGCCAGCGTGTCTTTCACATTGGCTACGTCGCTCAGCAGGATTGTTCTTCCTCCTGCATTGGATACGACGATCTTGCTTACCTGATCGCTGGAAATAAATTCATTGTCCGACTTTACGTTGAATGTATGGTTTCCTATATCGATCGTACCCCCGGAAACACTGATATTTTGCCGTCCGATTACCTCTCCGAGCTGTTCGACCGTCAGGTTGAACGCATCGAGTTTTTCGGGATCCACATTGACCTGTACCTCTCTCGTAGGCTCTCCGAACATACTGACGGAACCTACGCCGTCTACACGGTTGAGCACGTTTACGAATTTGTCGTCGAGAATTTTATACAGCCCCGAGTAACTTTCGTCGGCGGTAGCGGAGATCATCAGTATGGGGATCATCGAAGTACTGAACTTGAAGATCGTCGGTTGATTGACCCCCTCGGGAAGCATGGACGACACACGGCCTACGACATCCCTAACGTCATTGGCGGCTTCGTTGAGATCCGCCCCCCATTCCATTTCGAGCGTGATGACGGAAGTCCCGTCGGACGATTTGGAGGTGAGTTTCTTGAGATTATTGACAGTATTAAGATTGTCTTCTAACAGGCGCGTGACATTTGTCTCCACATCGGCCGCATTGGCCCCCTCGTAGATGGTGATGACGGAAATTGAAGGAATGTCCAGATTGGGGTACATGTCTATCGCAAGATTGTTCAGAGAGAACAACCCGAAGATCATGACACCCGCAAAAATCAATATCGTAGATATCGGTTTTCGGACTGCGCTTTCGTATATCTTCATTTCTAAGTTTTTTAACTGTTGTTGATTCGGACGCTTATTCGTTCACGACTTCCACTTCGCTGCCGTTCGAAAGCCTTGCAAAACCGGCGGTGATGATTTCATCGCCCTCCCTGACGCCGCTGAGTATTTCAATCCTGTTGCCGACCTGGGCGCCGGTGGTCACTAATTGCCTTACAGCCTTGCCGTCCTTGACGATAAGAACATACCTTTCGCTCGTACCGGGCTGCCTTTGAACCGCCAGGTCGCTGATCGTAACGCCGGATGAAGAACCGAACTTGACCAGGCTGCGCGCGAACATTCCAGGGCGCAGTTCGCCCGAAGGATTGGGTATGGTTATCTCTATCGGGAAAGTACGTGTCGCCATTTCTATGGCAGGGGAAATTTGAGTTATCTTACCCTCGAAAACCTTTCCGGGATAGGTGTCAACGGCAATTTCGGCTTTCATGCCGATTTTTACCATGGGTGAAAATCGCTCCGACAGGTTGGCCGACACTTTAAGCGTACTTATCTGCATTACCTTGAGAACGGGCGCTCCCGAATACATGTCTCCCGGGTCGTAGTTGCGCTCGGTAACCACGCCGCTTATAGGCGAACGCAGCTCGATATTCTGCTTGAGATTGTTAATGTTTTCCCTCTGCACCCTAAGTTGCGTCTCCGTCTGGTCTATCTGCTGACGCGAAATTCCTCCCGCATCGAATACCGCCTTCATTCTTGCGAAATCCGCCTCGAGGTTTGCGAGTTGTACAGCAGCCTGGTTATACTGTGTCGGATCCATCCTCACCAAAAGCTGACCCTGTTCCACCCTGTCGCCAATATTAACATAGATGTTTTCGATCCTGACGGGGAAAGACGGCGCTATATTGTTTTCCTTGTATGATTCTATGTTGCTTGTGAATTCCTGCGAGCGTTCAATCTCTTCGGTAATGGCAAATTCGGTCTTGACCAACACTTTCTGTGTCTCTCCCTCCGTAGAGGTGGTATTCTTGCTTTGATTGCCTCCGCAACCTGCCGCCAGAACGGCAGTTGCAAGAATTCCAAGACCGATTGAAATCTTCTTTCTCATTTTTTCCATGATTTGAATTATGCTATTTATTATTTTTACCGGTACTGTCAATAATGTGCTTATTTTTCTTCGCCTCTGATTCTTTCGTAATCTGCCTGAGCGGACAAATAGTCATAGATTGATTGCGTAAAATTGAGCTTTGACTGTGTAAGGGACAGTTCGGCGGTGTTCACCTCCAGAATGGTTCCCATGCCCGCATTGAAGCGGGTTTTACTTATATCGTATCCTTTTTGCGCCTGGGCTACCGTAGCGCGGTTTGCCCGCATGGTTTCCCTTGCCGTGATCAGGTTATTTACCGCCGAATTCAATTCAACGTTTATGCTGTTTTCCAGATACGACCTCTGCGCCTGGGCCTGCGATATATAGTTCCTTATCTGGCGTTCCCTGTTTATACGGGAATTGCCCGTGAAAATGGGTATGGACATCCGCACCCCTACCGATATGGGATACATCCACAGGAACTTGCTGGACTCCGACGAAGTGACATCGTCATCACTGCCTCCGAAAGAAAGGCTTATCGGATCGCGTCCCGACACTGTGGAAACGCCGAAAGCAGACAATGTGGGCATCCTCATAGTCCTTTGCAGTTCCAACTGCCGCTGAAGTATCTCTATCTGTATGTCGGCAGCCCGAAGATCTGTGTTCGATTCGAGATCTGTAAAATGATACATATTGCTGTCGTCGTCTATTTGATCAACATACTCATTTAGATTGCCTTTAACCGCAATATCTATCTCCAGAGGCAGGTTGAGATACATTTTCAGTATCTTCTTTGAAATATCGATCGAATTTTCGGTTTGTATGATAGTCGGACGTAGATTGCTGAGCTGGACTTCCGCCGTGATAAGGTCGTATTCCGACGCCAGTCCGCTGTTGAACCTCACCCTTGTCTCTTCGACTGTCTGGGAGGTATTGGTCAGGCTGTTGCGGAGAACTTCCAGCGATTGCTGCGCCAACAGTATATTATAGAAACTTTTTCTGACTTCACTGATAAGTATGACCCTCGAAGCCCTCGCGTCCTCCACCGCGGCGCGTATCTGATCGTCATTCAGCTTGAGCGTCTTGTAAATCGACGGCGCGAATAACGGCAGCCCTACGTTCGCTGAAAACGATACGGTGTTGTCCGGATCGAACGAAAGGCCGCTGCCGAGCTCGGATTTTTTAATTGCCCTGGTATACGAGCCGTCGACACCGACCGAAGGGAAAAGATTTCCTGCGGTTTCTTTCCTCACGTATCTCTGGCGTTCGATTTCGAGGTCAGCCACCTTGATCGTCGGATTATCGTTCAGGGCGATGTCGATTGCCGTCTGCAGGTCGAGTTCCAGCCGCCTGTCCTGCGCATGCACATGCAACTGCGACCCCATGCCGATCACCGCCGCAAAGTACAGAATAATGCTTTTTTTCATTTTCATGCTTTACTGTTTCTTCTTATTTATGTATTCGTCGATTGCCTTTATTCCCTTTTCCGTGGCTATGCCTCTGAAATAATATGTTATTATGTGTCTGGCCGCTTCTGTTTTGGATATGTTTGCGGGATACAGAATGAAGTTCCCTTCGAACAGGCCGTAGATCGAATGGATGAACATCATTGTTGCGAGATCGAGATTGATGCCGCTGACGATATACCCTTCCTTCACCCCTTTTTGCAATTCCTTTCTAAGTAATATGTATCCCCCGCGCAATCCTTTGTTTATTAAATCATTGTATATGCGCGGGTAGAATTTTTTCAGACTTGAAATGAATAATTCTCCGGAATCGTTGGGTTCAAATTCATCCATCGCAAGCAGTAATGTGTCGATTATATTTCCACCCCTTTCGGCAATCTCTTTTCTTCTCTCTTCATGGAGCTCATCCACGCGGTTCAGACACTCGATAATCAACTGTTCCTTGTCCCCGAAAATTTCGTATATGGTACGCTTGGATATCGACATGTCCGTAGCTATGTCGTCCATACGTATCGACCTGACTCCCTGTTCGGTGAACATTTCTACCGCGCGGTCTATTATACGTTCCTTCATCGTCATCTTTTTAATTCATGTAAAGACGGTGCAAATATAGATAGAAAACTTAAAAAACAAAATAAGTTTTCTGTGTTTTTGAAAAAATATTTTAATGCGAGTTCCGTGAAATTTATAACTGGCTTAATATATGATAAATACAAGTTCATCGCACCCCCTTGTCATTCCGATACGAAGAAAAGAATCCGAACCTTTGGACTCCGGAAAACGCTCCTTTTCGACTGACTCCCTCGTTCCACGATCTTGTCGAAGGAACGGGACATTGCGCGAAAATTGTGTATAATTTCCTGGCAGGGCATTGGTAGCGGAGCAGGGAATCCCTGTCCGGTTCAGGTATTTCAGCATTTGTTTTGCTACATTTGCAGTTAAACAAATACCGTGAGTAATTTATTTATCCATTATTATTTGTAAGTTGCCGGCAGAAAGCACTAACTAAAAATAAATAGCACGGTGTGCTTAAATGTTTTAACGATGAGAAACGTTTTAATTTTATTCATATCTCTGCTGTTTTGCGGCTGCGGCAGGGGTTGCGCCCACAGGCCGGAAGGATTCGGGTCGGGCGGCGATACCGTCCGTCCACATGCGATCGAAATACCACAGCCTCCTTCGATGCTTGCCGAAAGCGACAAGGCGGAGTACCTTGCGGTTCATTTCTGGGACAATTTCGATTTCACGGATACTGCCTACATAGATTTACCCGATGTGACCGAACAGGCTTTCGCCGATTATCTTGCCATACTCGGCATGGTTCCGCGGGCAACGGCGGAAAGATCCATAAACGACCTTATGAACAGGGCGCGTGCGAACAGCGCCGTCTTCCTCCACTTCGCCTCGCTCGCGGAGAAATATCTCTACGATCCCAATTCCCCGATGCGCAATGAGGGTTTGTATATAATCGTACTGGATAATATAATTTCGTGGGACGGCATCGACGAGATTTATAAAATGAGGCCGCGCCTACAACTCGATATGGCTATGAAAAACAGAGTGGGGGAGAAGGCCGCCGACATATCGATAACCCTTGCTTCGGGTAAAACGATGCGTCTTCACGACATAAAATCAGAGTATATAATACTTTTCATATTCAATCCCGACTGCCACGCCTGCGCCGGACTGATCGAAGACTTCGGTAATTCGGAAATAATAACTTCGCTCCAGAGAGCGGGACGGCTGAAAATAGTTGCCGTGTATCCCGACGAAGACCTGGAAGCATGGCGTAACAACATCGACAAGATACCGCCCGGATGGATAAACGGTTACGACCGCACGCTGGAAATGCGCAACCGGAATACCTACGATCTGAGAGCCATACCGACCCTTTACCTTCTGGACAGGAACAAGACAGTCCTGATAAAGGACGGGGTATCGGTACAGGAATTCGAGAATTACTTTATAATGGCCGGCACGGTTTAACCGCGGTTGTAATATGTACGGTTAAGATTTAAGATTTTATGTCCGTCCCCCTCTTAATGCAAGAAAATATTCTCTTGCCGGAACGTTAAGAAATGAATATGATGAAACACAGGATACTCTTTGTTTGCCTCGGTAACATATGCCGTTCTCCGGCGGCCGAAGGTATTATGCGTAAACTGGTAGGCGATGCGGGTGCGGCGGCTGGCTTCGAGATAGATTCAGCCGGCACTTACGGAGGGCATGCAGGCAATCTGCCCGACGAGAGGATGCGGCGTGCCGCTTCGGAAAGGGGTTACGAACTGGTTCACCGTGCAAGGCTTTTCCGCGCGGAGGATTTCGACCGGTTCGACATGATAATAGTCATGGACGACTCCAATTACGAGAAGGTGTGCAGGCTCGCTCCCGACAGGGAGTCGCTCGGCAAAGTCCACCGTATGGCCGCGATGTGTACCGGCCACTATATAGACCATGTGCCTGATCCCTACTATGAAGGACGGGAAGGTTTCGACCGCGTACTCGACATACTCGAAGATGGTTGCAGGGGACTGTACGGTTTACTGGAAGGATCAAGCCAGGCTGCCCGCGAGTAATAAGCCAATGAGGCCGTCGCCGCACGCTATTTGTAATTATATGTTATCGTGCGCTTTATGTCGGGGTGGAGACTGAATTCCACGGGACAGGTCTTGGCGGCGTTTTCGATTATCCTCTTTTCCTTGTCGCCATAGGATTCCGGAAAGTGGAAGTCGGCGACGATCTCCACTATGCGGCGCGGGGCAGTCCCCATGATCTTGGTAATATTTACCCTGGTCCCGTCGATGGAAAAACCGTGGGTACGTGCTGCCATACCCATGATTGTCAGCATGCAGCTTCCCAGCGCCGCCGCCAGCATGTCGGTCGGCGATATGTACTCCCCTTTTCCGTTGTTGTCCGCAGGGGCGTCGGTAACTACTTTATTGGAAGAGGCCATATGCGTGATCTCCGTCCTCAAATCCCCGATGTAAATGGTTTCTACCGTTGCCATATTCATAAAATTTACGTAAGTACTGCAAAATTATAAATTCGACGGTATTTTACCACCATCACACATATTTTATATACTTCCGTTTTATGGATTAACGAATTTTTGTAAGTCGCCAATAAGCATCACCGACGAAAAATGATAGCACGGTGTGCATAATAAATGTCTTCTGAGATTGCGGCTCGGAGGCCATAATGACAACGAAACGTCATTCCTGGCCAAGGCCGCAAAACATGGAAAAGTATTAACGCACAAGTAGAAAAAGACAATAATTATTATATGGGTGGTGTTATGAAAAGTATACTGCTGTAATTTATACAGCCAGAGTTTTATGTCATTGTTTTGTTTTCGGCATGCCGCCGGCGGTGGGTGCGAAACTCGACCGTGAGGTCGATCGAGCAGCCCGCCGCGTGGGGCGGCGGCAGGCCGCGTGACTTTCGTGCTGACGCGCAAAAGTCACAAATAAATCAATATATTGCATCTTATCGTTTTGCGCCAGCATACTTTTTGAAACACCACCTAATTATTATATGCAACAATCGATCAGGTGCCCTTTACTTCGAGTATTATTTTCCCGTGCGTAATATCCTTTGCAGAAAGGTCTTTGTGCAGGAACGTATTCCATGCTTCGGCGGCCTTTTCGAGCGGAAATATCTTCGCTATGTCCGTTTTGACCTTACCCGACTCTATCAGTTGGGTGATCTCTTTCAGGTACTCAATGTTAGTCCTGACACTCATGAACATCGCAGTGACTCCGCGTTCCCTGCCCTCGTTCTCGGGAATTTGTACGACAGTGCTGACGAGCCGCCCGCCTTCCTTCATTACGGGGTAAGACCATGTGGGGGTGTCCCTTCCCACAAAGTCGAGGACGAGATCTACGTCTTTCGCGACGGTCGTGAAGTCGGTCGTCTCGTATCCGATGACGACGTCCGCACCCAACGATTCGAGATAGGAATGGTTTGCAGTCCGGTCTACCGCATAGACGAACCCGCCCGCCAATTTTGCGAACTGCACTGCAAAAGAACCTACGGCGCCCGCCGCGCCGTGTATCAGCACGACCTGCCCGGGTTCGATGTGGCCGTGCTGGAAGACCGCCTCCCACGCCGTGAGGCCTACATGAGGTACGGAAGCGGCCTCCACAAACGACAGGTTATCGGGCATAGGTGCGAATCTGCCGTTGTCGATGGCAATATACTCCGCATACGATCCGCCGTTGCACCTGCCGTACACCTGATCGCCTGTCTTGAAACCGGTGATACCGTTCCCCACGAAGTCTATCCTGCCCGCGAAATCGTAACCCGGTATCCACGGGAAATCGATCGTGACCGAGTCTTTCACTTTCCCCGAAGCGACCATAGTCTCGAAATGGTTTACCGAGGTGGCGTAAATCTCTACAAGAACCTGATCTTCTTTCACTTCGGGTGTCGGAGCATCCTCGTAAACCAATGCGTCCGAACCGCCGTAACCGTGTATCCTTATGGCTTTCATAAACTGTTTTTTTAATGATTCGATAATACACGATCAAGCAATAAACAAGCCATGCAGTTTTTACAGGCGGAACTTCGGCACACCCTGCGGAAAACGCATAAAAAACTCCATCGGTTTGAATTCAAAACCGATGGAGTTTACGTAGCCTCGCCGCGACTCGAACGCGAATCTGAAGTTTAGGAAACTTCCGTTCTATCCCTTGAACTACAAGGCCAAGTATTTAGTTATTAGTTATTAGTTGTTAGTCATTAGTTTTTAGTTGGTTCGACAGGGATTTTAGCATTTTGCCAACCTCATCGGGTTGTCGTAACGACTCGGCAATATCTGAATCCATCGGTTCGGCGATACTTATCGCTTTCTGTCAAACAATCGAATCTTTATAGCTGCCACTTATTTTATCTATCTGATTACTAATAACTAACAGCTAAAAACTAATAACTGAAATAGCACGGTGTGCCTGGAGTTCGCTGCTATCTCGAAAAATCTCCGCCGTCGTAAGCCCACTTTACATAAGCCGCACCCCACGTATAGCCTCCGCCGAAAGTGGAGAGGATGATATTGTCGCCTTTCTTGAGCCTCGTTTCGTAATCCCACAGGCAGAGAGGAAGTGTCGCCGCCGTAGTATTGCCGTATTTGTCGATATTGATCATGCACTTGTCGTTATCCAGTCCCATCCTTCTCGCCGTAGCCTCGATTATGCGCATGTTCGCCTGATGCGGGACCAGGTAACGTATGTCATCCGCAGTCAGTCCGTTGCGCTCCATGACCTCGATCGATACGTCGGCCATGTTCGATACCGCGGCCTTGAACACCTGCTGTCCGTCCTGATGCACATAATGCCATCCGTTCTTCACCGTCTCGGAAGTGGCGGGATAGGCCGAGCCGCCGGCTTTGATATACAGGTGCTGAGCTCCTCCCCCGTCGGAGTGCAGGTTTGAATCGAGTATGCCGAAACCTTCGGTATTGGGTTCGAGCAGGACGGCGCCAGCTCCGTCCCCGAAAATCGGACACGTGTTACGGTCTTCGTAATTTATTATGGAAGACAGTTTGTCCGCCCCCACGACCACGACCTTCTTGAAAGATCCCGTCTCGATATACTTGGATGCGGTTACCAAAGCGAACAGAAAACCGCTGCATGCGGCCGATACATCGAACCCGAAAGCTTTTTTCATGCCAGCCTTGTGGCATATCAAATTCGCCGTGGACGGAAAAAACATGTCCGGTGAGACGGTCGCGCATATCACGACGTCTATATCCATAGGGTCCACATTGGTTTTTTCGAGCAGGTCCTTAACGGCATGTTCGCCGAGATAAGACGTTCCCAAACCTTCCCCTTTGAGTATGTGGCGGGTTTTGATCCCTATCCTTGTCATTATCCACTCGTCGGAAGTATCTACTATCTTGCTGAGTTCGTAATTATCAAGTATGTATTCAGGCAGAAATGCCCCGACGCCGGTGATGGCGGCAGTTATTTTTCCCATTGACTGAAGATTTCATGTAATTTATTGACTAAATTTCCTCTTATGTTGAGCTCGGTCTGGAGAATCATGTTCTTGGCCGCGACCGGACTCGAGCATCCGTGCCCTACCATTACTATGGCGTTTATCCCGAGAATGGCGGTACCTCCCACACTTTCGTAATTTAGTTTGTCTATATATTTGTCTTTTATGCCATTAGACTTGGCTATTTCATAGAAACTTTCGGCGAGCTTGAGTATTGTATTTCCCACAAAACCATCGCACACGACAACGTCGGCTCGGTCGCCGTAGAAAATATGCTTCGATTCCACGTTGCCGACAAAGTTGAACTTATCGCCGGCCTCCATAAGTTCATAGGCGGCTTTGGTGGCTATATCGCCTTTTTCCTTTTCTTCCCCTATATTCAGCAAAGCTACTTTGGGATTTTCTACTTTCAATACGTTCTGCATGTATATGCTCCCGATCAGGCCGTACTGATATAATACCTCGGGTTTGCAGTCCACGTTGAGTCCCACGTCGAGGAGCAGAAAATTCCTGCCGTTCACGGCAGGAATCAAAGCCGATATGGTCGGACGTATTATGCCGATGATCGGTTTGGCGAACTGCATGCCGCCCACCATCATGGCTCCCGTGCTGCCTGCTCCGGCAAATCCGTCTATGAGTCCCTCCTGTAAATGCCTGAAACCGACTGCAACGCTCGAGTCGGGCTTCTTGGCGAAAGCCTGCGCGGGGTGTTCGTTCATACCTATCGTTTCGGTGGTATGGACGATTTCGAATTTGTCGGCCGGGCAATTCTCGCTTTCGAGGATACGCAATATTTGCCCGCTGTCGCCGAACAGCGCTATCCTGCTGTTGCTGTCGAGTTCGCCGAGAGCGCACACGGCTCCTTTGACAATAGCCTCGGGAGCATAATCGCCTCCCATAGCGTCTACTCCTATCCTTATCATAAGACGGACGGCTTGATTCCCACTCTTCGATTATTCCGCTTTTTTCTCAACGGCAAGCTTCCCCCTGTAAAAACCGCATTCGGGACATACCCTGTGGTAAAGTACCGGAGCGCTGCAATTGGAGCAAACGGAAACCGTAGGTACGGCAGCCTTGTAATGAGTCCTCCTCTTATCTCTTCTTGTAGACGAAACTTTGTGTTTGGGATGTGCCATTATTGTTAGATTTTTATTTTAATTACCGTTAAATATTTATTTATCCATTATTTATTGTAAGTTGCTAACCAGGTAGCACTGACGAAAAATAATAAATAGCACGATGTGCTA
This sequence comes from Holotrichia oblita, assembly GCA_023690525.1. Lineage (NCBI taxonomy): Eukaryota > Metazoa > Arthropoda > Insecta > Coleoptera > Scarabaeidae > Holotrichia > Holotrichia oblita. The sequence continues at coordinate 100,885 of CM043015.1, forward strand.
AATTACATTGATTACTTGATCCGGCGGAGTTTTTCCCACTGAGGATCACCCTCCGTCTTTTGCGTACTTACATTAGAAACTTCCTCCCCCTGAGCGTCCGACAGTATTGTAAATCTGCCGAGCATATCGGGATTGCATTCGGACATTCCGTTCTCATCCTCGGGATGCGCTTTACGCAGAGGCAAACCAAGGATTATGCTTTCATATATGTGCTGAGCGACGTTAAACTCGCTTTCCGTACGATTCAGCCATACGACGTCTTCGTCGCCGCCGTCTTTACCGCCTTCACCGAATTTAACGTACAGACTGTTTCCGACATCTACCGGAAGAGTACACTCCTCAAGGCATCTGTCGCACTGCATCCTGACCGAACCGGTTATGTGGAATTTCAGGAACAGCATATCGGGCGATTTGGTAAGGTCCAACACCGCGACTATGTCGTCGCTGCTCATGTCGGTATTCCCGAAGGCTTCAAAGAACTCGCTGTCTATACAATATGTAAAATTATACTTGCCGGAGGCGAGTCCCCTGAAAGGAACGTCGTATCTTCTTATAATATCCATTTTCCCGAAAATAGCGTACAAAGGTAAATAATATTAGTTGTAATTACAAAGTTTTGCCTACTTTTATAAACGTTAAAAAACTTGTGATGAACAATAGTAAAACAAGATACGGGGTGGAATTATTGTGCGGCTATCCCGAATGGCGTCGTTACAACGTATATATCATGGCAGTAGGATTCGCGGGCGACTCGGAGAGGGTGTCGTTCGACACCCTCTCCGACCGCCCGTGCGAGCCGGGACGCTGCGACGATCGGCAGGACGTGCATGGCGCTCCGCAAGCGTCGCCCAGGGTCATACGTCTCGATACCGACCCGTGCGAATATGCGGATATATATGTGTATGTGGTTGCCAATACATTTCCGTCTTCGGATATTATAAAAGAATCGCCGTCTTTCACGGTCGAACTCAGAGTGTATGCGGAAGACAGATTGCTGGAGAGCAGCACACACGAGGTAAATCAATGGGGCGGCCTCACGATCGTGGCGCACAGGGTGGGGTTGGCTTCGGAATGACAATTTTTTTATTTTCCGTATCGTTCTCGTTGAGATTGCGGCTCAAAGGCCGCAATAACAATACATTTCGCCTGTCATCCCGAACATCCGCTTTCTCTGTCATTCCGAACGTATGTGAGGAATCTACCGTTTGTCATCCCGAGGTTTGTCCGAGGGATCCGACTTATATGATTCCAGAAATAGGTAGATCTGTTCCGGAGAACCGGCGGAAATCCCTATCTTTGCATCGTGACGCGCAGAGAATTATACGATGAATTGATGGCGGCCGCCGCTGAGGTTTACGACCGCAGGGAAGCGTCGGCGGTGGCTTCGCTCCTGACCGACAGGGTTTTCGGATTCACTTATGCGGACGTTCTGATAGAGCCGCTTCGAGAGGCGGCAGCGGAACGTGGCCTGCTCGAATCCGTCGCCGCCGATGTCGTAAGAGGACGCCCTGTTCAATATATCATAGGGTATACAGTCTTTTGCGGAAGGAAGTTTTATGTAGATGAAAACGTGTTGATCCCGCGTCCCGAAACCGAAGAACTGGTCGAATGGATCTCGGGCGATACGGAACGGGGTGCGAAAATTCTCGACGTAGGCACCGGAAGCGGAGCGATAGCAGTATCGCTTGCCCGTATGGTCCTAGGGAGCGACGTGCGGGGCGTGGACGTTTCGCGGGGCGCCCTCTCGGTGGCGGCGGCCAACGCTAAGGAGAACGCCGCGCATGTGGAATTCCTCGACGTCGATATTCTTTCCCCCGAGCCGACATGGGAGGGGACGTGGGAGAGCGGGATGTTCGACGCGGTAGTTTCAAACCCTCCGTACATTCCCGAGAGCGAAATAACCGGCATGCACATGAATGTCACCGGATACGAACCCCACGGGTCGCTGTTCGTAAGGGACGACGACCCTCTGTTATTTTACAGGGCTATTTCTCAGCATTGCCGGCGTCTTCTGAAAACGGGAGGCAAACTCTATTTCGAAATACATGAAAATGCGGGATGCAGTGTCTCCGCCCTCCTGTCGTCGGAGGCGGGTTACTCCGGTATCGAACTCAGAAAAGACATACACGGGAAAGAAAGGATGATAAGATGCACGAAAGCATGAAAGACGTCGATCCCGAAAACAGCCCTAAGAAGAAAGCCAGGACGCCGGACGATGCGCTCCGTTCCCTGATGAAACTCGCCTCCAAAGGGGAGAAATCGAGCGGGGATGCGCTGAGGCTGATGAAGAACTGGGGGCTGGAACAAGCCGAAAGCCGCAGGGTTTTGCAGGAACTCATCGAGCGCGGATTCATAGACGACAGGAGGTACGCCGAATGCTATGTCATGGAGAAAACCCGACTCGGCGGGTGGGGCGTACACAAGATCCGGCATAGCCTCGTACTCAAGGGAATATCGCGGGAGATCATCGACGACGCCATGCGCCGATCGGATCCCGAAAAAATTAAAACCGGACTGAGGAAAAAACTGGAGAAGAAAGCCCTCGCCATTCGTGCAACGAATGTCCGCGACATCAAGGCGAAACTCGTCCGCTACGGCGCCGGTATGGGGTATGATTACGATGAGGTTGTTACGGAAGTCGAAAATATGCTGAGGGAATCCGTTAATGATCAGGAATGACAGGAAGCGGGAGATGATAGATAAGGTTCAATGAATTGTCATTCTTTACGGCCTCAGAGCCGCAATCATCGAAAAAAATGTTTCTGTCATTGCTGCCCCCGAGCCGCAATATCGGAAGGATTACGAACCGGCAATTTGTGTTGAGCGTTATTGGTTAAGATTGCGGGTCAAGCCCGCAATGACAAAGATAGATGGGGATGCTGCCCACTTCCCAACTATAGTTTTTTGCAGTTTTGCTTGTCAAAAATGCCGACTCCCTCGCCCGTGCAGCCGCCAAAGGCGGCTGAGGGGGGCGGGCGGGGAGTCGAAACCGACACACACCTAATATTTAAATTATCGGTTGTGTCTCAAAAAATATGCTAATGTAATTTACTTACATACAGTTACTTTACGTTCTTATTTTTTTGGCATGCAGCCGGCGGTGGGTGCGAATCTCGACCGTAAGGTCGATTGAGCGACCCGCCGCATGGAACTGTCGGTCTGCGACCGGCGGCGTGCCGCGTGACTTTCGTGCTGACGCACAAGAGTCACAGATTTTGTCAAAAAGAAATATAATATATTGTATCAAGTCGTTTTATGGCAGCATACTTTTGAAGCACTTCCAAATTACCATCCCATGCACTTTTAGTGTATTTTTGGTTTAGTTAAACGGTAATAAAAAGTATTGATATTTTGAATAAGTATAGAATGAATACAGGAAAGATAACCGTTACTCTTTTTTCAACGGCATCAATGGTGTCGCTTTTATTGTCTTCCGCAGTAGTAAAAGCGCAGGGGCAGGGTTCGCTGGCCGGATATTACCGCAATCCGTTGGATATTGAGATGATACTGTCGGCCAATTTCGGCGAGACGCGCGCCAACCATTTCCATTCGGGCATAGATATAAAGACGCAGGGCGCGGAAGGCAAGCCGGTGTATGCGGCCGCCGACGGGTATATATCGCGGGTAGGCGTATCCCCATCCGGCTTCGGGCGTGTGCTGTACATAGCCCACCCCAACGGAACCACGACCGTGTACGGCCATATGAGGAATTTCACCGAGGCCATGGAGGACTATGCCGCTTCCGAGAGGTACAGGCTCAACCGGCACAGCGCAGACCTCTACCCCGACGCGATCAGATTCAGGGTTAAAAAGGGAGACCTTATAGGTTATTCGGGTAATTCGGGCGGTTCGGCAGGCCCGCATCTTCATTTCGAGGTGAGGGACGGCGCCTCCCAGAAGCCGCTGAACCTGCTTGCACGGGGGGTTTACGACGTGAGGGACGATATTCCTCCTACCATAGTGAGGCTCCATTACATAGAGGTGGATACCGTGAACGGGGTTCCGCTGAACTCGCGTCCCAGGGCGATAGAGGTCGTAAAGGTAAGATCCGGCGTGTTCGCTCCCGCCGATACGGCGGCTTTCAGGGTTGGACGCAATGGTTATTTCGTCCTTGAGGTAACTAACCGCAAGAACGGAGCGGACAATACGATGGGGATTTACAGTGTCTCCACTTCACTCGACGGCAGTCAGTTGTTCTCATTCGCCCTCGACGGGTTCCTTTTCTCGGATACCAGATATGTAAACTCGCTCTGCCATTACGCCATGCAGAGAGGGAAACGGAACCAGATGATAAGGACGGCGGTACAGGAAAACAACCTGCTTCCGGTGTACGGCGATAAAACGGTAAGCCGCGGGGCGGTGGTAACCGACGACGACAAACGTCACGTTTTCACGGTAAAAGTGGAGGACGACAACCGCAACACTTCGCAGTTATCGCTGACGCTGGTTCGGCGCAAGGGAGACACATCGTCTTTCAGCTATATGGACACGGAGGGAATACCCGTGGAGTGCGGACTCGATTTCAAAAGAAGCATAGGTGACCTGAGCATAACCATACCCGCCGGCGCCCTGTACGAATCCATATATTACAGGCAGACGGTCGATGAAAACCCCGCGATGAAGGGAGGTTCCCCTTTCCGCGTACCCCGCTGGTCGCCTCTGTATATCATACATGACGCTGAAGTTCCCCTGCACAAACGCATGGCGGTATCCGTAAGGGTTCAAGACGTACCGGAGCAAATAAAGCCCAGGTTATGCCTTGCCGTCCTGTCGCCCGACGGCGCGGCGCTCTCTTACGCCGGCGGCAGTTACCAGTCGGGAAGGGTCGGCGGCGAAGTCGCGGTTTTCGGCAAATACTGCGTCGTGGCGGATACCATACCCCCGACCCTGGAACCCCCGTTCGCAAACGGACAGAATCTTGCCGGCAAAAAATCGTTCTCATTTACCGTCAGGGACGATTTCTCCGGTATCGCTTTCTGCACCGCCGCTATCGACGGCAAATGGATACTCCTGGAACAGAAGAACCCCGGGGCTCCCATGGTACACCATTTCGACCCGTCGAAGTCGGGAGTGGACTTCAACGGCCGGAGCCACAGCCTCGTGATCACGGTCACGGACAATGCCGGCAACAGCTCTACGCTGAAAAGAAGTTTCGTGAGGTGACCGCGATACCGTCTGACTTACGAGTCCCCGAAAAAAAATTATGGGATTGCTGCTCCAAATATAGTTTTTGCAGTTTTGTCTTATACAAAACTTGCCGACTTCCTCGCCCCGTGTAGCCGCCTTTGGCGGCTGAGGGGGGAGTCGAAAACCAATCCGCCGCTCCCGCGGCAATACGAGATTCTTCGCTTCGCTCAGAATGACATTTTTTTCAGGTTAATACGGTATTCTTTGCGGAGTTTATCCAGAGCAAAAACACTTATATTTAATTACCAACCTCATATTTTCAAACAGACTCTAGGGCGTGTTAGCATAAAACCGGATGTTTGGGTTCTGTCCGTCGGTTTTGTGTTATACAAGTGAAATTTTGGAGGCAATGGGGTTCCATTGGCGAGAAAATTTCACGCGGTAGAACGCGAAACCGACAGGAAAACGAATGTGCGGTTTTGTGCTGACACGCCCTAAATACACGGTTCTGTGAACCACTCCGAAAATTTCCGCAAAATTCGGCGGAATTATTGATACGTTACAAATTATTTATTACATTTGTCTTCGAAATTTTAAAACCAATAAAAATGGATTCTGTCCCGCGATGTAAAAACTCAGGGCATTTGTCCACACCTTAAAATCCTCTCGATGGCAGGGTGTACGCAGATGTCCTAAAAATCTTTTATGTTATGACATTTTTCAAGTACGCCCGCATTCAAGTCGCCGTATTTCCGGCAGTTCTCATATCCGCCTATACTTAATCCGTTCGCAAGTAAAGCAGACTTCCGGGGTTCTCATCCCCGAGGATATTTTACTTTATGTTCGACATGTTTTTAAGTATCAGGCAGGATTATGAAAAAGAAAAAAACAATAGCACAGTTCAATACGGAAAAGGTATTTCTGGCTGCAATGCAGCCGCGCGCAGCCGTATTCAACTATTTCGACACCGCAAGAGGCGGTCTGACGGACGATGAGGTCGAATCGCGCGTGAAGGAGTACGGGGAGAATGAGATCGTGCGCGAGAAAAGAGACCGGGGGCTGATCACGTTCATCAAGACTTTCATCAATCCGTTCATAGGGGTGCTGATGGCTCTGGCGCTTATATCGCTGACCATAGACGTATTGCTGGTATCCCGTGCGGACAGGGACTGGACGACCGTGATCATTATCACGGTAATGGTAATGCTGAGCGCCATACTGCGCTTCGTTCAGGAGCGCAAGTCGGGCAGAGCCTCCGAAGCCCTCCAGAAAATGGTTAAGAACACCGCTTCGGTATACCGCAACGGTTCCCGTATGAGTGCCGAGATCAATATTTCCGAACTCGTCCCGGGCGATGTGGTCTATCTGGCCGCAGGGGATATGATCCCCGCCGATGTACGTATCGTCGAGTCGAAAGACCTTTTCGTGAGCCAGTCGTCGCTCACCGGCGAATCGGAGGCGGTCGAGAAGATGCCTGAACTTCAGGAAGAGGAACACCGCACGGGCAGCGTCGTCGAGCTTGAGAACATCTGCTTCATGGGGTCGAACGTACTGAGCGGCTCGGCGGTCGGCGTGGTCTTCGCCACGGGACAGTCCACCTATCTGGGAACGATCGCCAAAAGTATCGCCGGAGTACACGCCCAGACCAGCTTCGACATAGGTATTAACAAGGTAAGCCTGCTGCTGATACGTTTCATGCTGGTCATGGTTCCGTTCGTTTTCTTTATGAATGGATTTACGAAAGGCGACTGGTTCGAGGCCTTCATCTTCGCGCTTTCCGTGGCGGTCGGGCTGACACCCGAAATGCTGCCCATGATCGTCACTACGAACCTGGCCAAGGGCGCGGTAACCATGTCTAAACGCAAGACCATTGTCAAGAACCTCAATTCGATACAGAGTTTCGGGGCGATGAATATACTCTGCACCGACAAAACGGGAACCCTGACGAACGACAAAATAGTGCTCGAACGCTACCTCAACGTCAATGGCAAGGAGGATGCCCGGGTATTGAGACACGCATACTACAACAGTTTCTTCCAGACGGGGCTTAAAAACCTTATAGACCAGGCCATACTCTCCCATACGAAGGAACTCGGCTTCGAGGATCTGGAAAAAGATTATAAAAAAATAGACGAGATACCTTTCGATTTCACGCGCCGCCGCATGTCGGTAATCATCGAAAGTCCCGACGGCAAGCGTCAGATAATCACCAAAGGAGCGATAGAGGAGATGCTTTCCATCTGCTCGCATGTGGAGATAAACGGCGAGGTGCTTCCGATGAGCGACAAGCTCAGGGTCCTCGCCACGGTCGAAAGCAACGAGATGAACCGTCAGGGCATGCGCGTACTGGCCGTAGCTCAGAAGAGCTGGATCGAGAAAGACCTTGACTTCGATGTAGAGGACGAGTCCGACATGGTACTCATAGGGTACCTCGCCTTTCTCGATCCCCCCAAGGAGTCGGCATCCGGCGCGATCTCCCAGCTCCATGCCCACGGCATAGAGGTAAAGGTGCTTTCGGGTGACAATGCCGCCGTCGTCAGGACGATCTGCAGCCAGGTGGGGGTAGATATTACGCACACCCTCACCGGCAACGAGATAGAAACCATGACCGACGACGAACTTAAGGCGGCTGTATCCGAAGTCAAAGTGTTCGCCAAACTCACGCCGATGCAGAAGACCAGGATCATCACCATGCTTCAGGAAGACGGCAATACGGTAGGTTTCCTCGGCGACGGGATCAACGACGCCTCCGCGCTGCGGCAGTCGGACATAGGTATTTCGGTCGATACGGCGGTCGATATAGCCAAGGAGAGCGCCGACATCATCCTGCTCGAAAAAGACCTGATGGTACTTGAGGAGGGTGTGGTGGAGGGACGCCGGATCTTCGGCAATATAATGAAGTATATTAAGATGACGGCCAGTTCCAACTTCGGCAATATGTTCAGCGTGATGGCGGCCAGCGCCTTCCTGCCGTTCCTGCCGATGCTTCCCATCCATATACTGATCAATAACCTGCTGTACGACGTTTCGCAGGTTACGATCCCGTTCGACAGAGTGGACAGGGAGTACCTAAGGAAGCCCCGCAAATGGGACGCTTCCGACCTGAGCCGTTTTATGATATACGTAGGTCCTATAAGCTCTATTTTCGACATAACGACCTACCTGCTGATGTTTTTCATCATAGGCCCCGCCATGATGGGCGGATCGTACTTCTCGCTCGCCGGTGCAGATCGGCTCGCTTTCCAGCAGATATTCCATACCGGCTGGTTTATCGAGAGCCTCCTGTCTCAGACACTGATCGTACACATGATACGCACGCGCAAGATACCTTTCATTCAGAGCATCGCATCGTGGCCTGTTCTGGCGCTTACGTCGCTCGTTATGGCGGTCGGCATAGCGTTCCCGTTCACGAACCTCGGAGCGCGGGTGGGACTGGTTCCTCTGCCGTGGAGTTTCTTCATGTGGCTGGCATTGACGCTGATCGCCTACTCCGTGCTTACCCAGCTGGTCAAGCAGTGGTACATCGGCCGCTTCTCGCGCTGGTTGTAACCATCCCGTTTATATCGTTGCCGTCATTACCTTGCTTACCGTGCGGGCGAGCGAATAGGTGAACAGGGCTTCCCCGCACTGTTTGAAACTTGCGATACCCTGAGGCGTGACTGTAAAAAGTTCGTCGAATCCGCCAATATCGGATGCGTTCAACGGTGTCTCTTCGAGCCGGTATCCGGCCTTGACGACGGCGTCCATGCCGAGCCTGCGTTCCACGCTGTCCGGCACCCCGCATTCCAGCGGCGTGGTGCGTACAGTTGTTCCCGAAGCGGCGAACAGCGGGTTCTCGCCGGCGCCGGTGAGCAAACCGCCGCTGTTCCGCGCGACCGCCGCGTCGTATCCTCCGGATCTGGCATAATTCAAGGCATAGTTGTGGGCGGCTAACGACGCTGCCGTCCTGTGTAACGGGAAAGTACAGTCGTACGGGACGACGACCGCCTTCAACAGGCTGTGCCATAAAGTGTACCCCCTGTACAACAGCTGCTTCTCGCAGCTAAGTATCCTAACGGGCGCAGTACCGCCGTCGGACGGCGGTACGATATAAAGAACTACAAGGCTGCTGCCCGGGGGATAGCTGTTCGCCGAAAGCAACTTTCCGATTTCGGAACCGAGTTCTCCGGCGGCGATCTCCACGTCCGCCCCGTACAGGGCGGCATAGGAACCGGCCGCCATGGACAGGTGCGTTTCGCAGTGCAACGCCCTGTGGTCTAAGGTGTGTATCTTCTGGTATACGAAATTGGCGCCGAGCAGGCGATCGGGATCCAAACCCGCCTCGCCGAAGGATGTTATCACGCCCTGAACGGATATAAGGTCGCCTTTCATCCGGTCAGTTTTCAGAAAGGAAGATTCTGAGCAGCAATTCATTGAGAAGTTCACCGTCGGAAAGGCCGCCGCCCTCCATCCCCTTGCTCTTCATGTCGTATTCGCGGATATGACCCATAATGGCGTAGACCCTCCTGTTGGAGTAGAGGGCGGCGGCTTTTTTGTATTCGCCGACGAAGTATGGATTGACCTTCAGGATTGCGCTCAGTTCGGCATCCGACGGCATCGGACTGCCCTTCCTGCGCGCCGACCACTTCTGGTAATTCACTATGAATATACGCCTGAAGTGGGAGAACAGCGTACTCAAAGTCACCACTAAAGGATATTCCCTGGGGTTCCGGGCAAAATGTTCGGCTATCATCAGCGCTCTGCCCGCATCCCCTTCGCTTACGGCTCGGGTAAGTTCGAAATTATTGAAATCCTTGCTTATACCGATATTCTGCTCTATGTGATCGGCCGTGACGGTCTTCACGCCCTCGGGCAGGAATGTGAAAAGTTTGGTCAGCTCATTGGAAATCTTGGCTATGTCCGTACCCAGATGTTCGGTTATCATGGTGACCGCCGCGGGTTCGATATTACAGCCCCTCTGACGTACATGGCCGGTAAGCCAGCTTCCCGTTTCGTAGTCGCGCGGACGCACCGACTCGAAGACCACCCCGTTCTTAGCGGCCATCTTGTAAAGCGCCGAGCGTTTATCCACATTTTTCTCCTTATGGCAGAGAACCAGGATCGCAGAGGAAGCGGGAGACTGAAGATAGGGCGACAGACGCTCCAGCTTGGGCAGCCGTTGCGCCTCCCTGACGATCACGACCTGGTACCTGCCCGTCATGGGCATCTGGCGGCAGAAATTTATAACCTCGCCGCATTCGGTATCTTTCCCGTATACGATGATACGGTTAAAAGCCTTTTCGCTCTCGGTGAGTACGTTCTCGGACAGTTTAGACGACAATTCGTCGATAAAATAACCCTCCTCGCCCATCAGCAGGTAAACGCCCGCATACCGCCCCGCGTCGATCTCTTTCGATATGGCCGCGAAATCCGCCATACACTTGCTGAATCCGGTAGTTGCCATTGTAAAAAAGTGATTTTCCCGTAAAATTACATAAAACGTTTGAGAGTCTGTTTAAAAATATGGGATTGTTACCCGACTCAAATATATTTTTGCAGTTTCGTATTATACAAAACTGCCGACTCCCTCGCCCGTGCAGCCGGGGATCGAAAAACCCGTCCCTAATATTTAAGTACCGTTAAATATTTATTTATCCATTATTTATTTGCAAGTTGCTGACAGATAGCACTAACGAAAAATAATAAAAAGCACGATGTGCTTAATCGGCAATGTCTACAAAAAATCAGGGACTGGAATAATTCAGTCCCTGACTCTATTCTTCGATATGTTAACCAACTGACAAAAAGATTGTTGAGCTATCGGGACTCGAACCCAAAACGACAGAACCAAAATCTGCTGTGTTACCAATTACACCATAGCTCAATAACTTTGCCGGTGGGGTAGTGCAAATATAGTTGCATTTTTCCGAATCTCCAAAGACACGCATCCGAACTCATCGACCGGTATCGGCTTGCTGCGGCGCCGCAGGCCTGACAAGGCATGATAATTTTCGGCAATACCCGGAACAGAAAACCCGTATTATCTTAATACGGGCGGGTTTTCATAGTTATTTCATTGTATGTCGTCGTTCGGAATATACGACATCAGCGGCAGAGCGAACCCGTTCATCTACGGGGTACGCCCCGTCTAATACTCTTCTTCGTTAAAGAAGAAGTCATCCTTGCTCGGATAGTCAGGCCATATATCTTCTATGCTTTCGTAGATTTCTCCTTCGTCCTCTATTTCGTTAAGATTCTCTATGACTTCCAAAGGAGCGCCGGAACGTACGGCGTAGTCTATCAGTTCTTCTTTGGTTGCCGGCCATGGGGCGTCCTCCAGCTTGGATGCCAATTCAAGTGTCCAATACATATTGCAGTATTTTTTATTCTTCCAATAACTTTTATATATCGTAACGGCTCCGGATTACCTATTCCTGCGCCTTTTTGTTCATAAGGTTTGCAAAAATATAATTTTTTTTCAAACCGAAGCATGATTTAACAAAAAAGTTGTACCTATTTCGGCAATGCAGGTAGCAATTCAAGGATCAACCGGTTCGGTTCCGCCATATTGAACGCTTATTATCCCTTATTTATTTTTCCGGCGGGCGGGTGTCCAGAATTCTTCCTTTACATCGAGTATATCCGAAACCGTGCGTCCGAGCAGATAGAGGTAATCGGACAGACGGTTGAGATATTTCAATACGTTTTCCTCTACCTCGAATTCGCAGTCCGCCCTGCAGGCTTCCCGTTCGGCTCTGCGGCATACGGTTCTGCATATATGCGCCAGCGAGACCACGGGGTGTCCGCCGGGCAGGATGAATTTACCGGCGGGCTTCAGTCGGCAGCTCATGGCATCGATTCTTTTTTCCAGATACGAAACCTTATCCTCGCCGAAAAGAGGAGCTCCGGCCTGAGGAGTATCGCCCATAGCCAGCACCGCTTCGATGTCCATCAGGTTATTCAAAATTACCAGAATGTCGCTGCGGTATTCGTCGAGCGCCGGCATGAAGGGCTCCATGCCGTCGCGCAGGAAAGCGAGGAATGCCGAAAGTTCATCCACCGTTCCGTAGGCCTCTACGCGACTGTCGGTCTTGGGTACCCTTTTCCCGCCTATCAGCGATGTAATACCCCTGTCCCCCGTTTTTGTGTATATTTTCATAAGAATTAAGTACCGTTAAATATTTTATTGATACATTTTTTGTTTGTAAGTCGCTAATTAGCAGTACCGACAAAATAATAAAAACACGGTGTGTTTATAATTTATGATGTTGAGCCGGAAGTTTTCTGCCGAACAGGAAAATCATATAGTTCCCCTTGTCGATGCTCATGCACATTTTGCGACTTACGAGCGAACCGGCGACTCTTCGTGTCTTTCTATCCGTTCGGTGCGCGATGAGGACGACCGTATTTCGGGGACGGTTTCCGCCGTCCAATATCTGTTCCATAAATACCGGCGCCGCGGACGGCCTGACCAGCAACAGCGCGGATTCCGGATCCGTACCGTCGGCTGTTTCGGTAAATTCGAATCCGGTAAAACCGCAGTAGGAGTAAAAATTTTGCAGCTGGAGCGCGCCGCGTTTTTCGATCCCTTCGGTTCGGAGGCGGTCGTACAAAGCGGTATCGCCGGATATGAACTTTTTTTCCATAAAAACGTTCCTCACCAACGAGTAGACAAAAGGCGAGTGTATGCCGTGCCCCCTGAAATGCCTTATGCGCTTTAACGTCGCTATAGACACGATGATATTGCCTGCCACGCCGCGGCTCATGCTCCCTCCTCAGCCTTTTTGAGTTTACCGGCCAGATGTCCAGTCGAGAATGCGATCTGCAGGTTGTATCCGCCCGTATCGGCGTCTATGTCGAGCAATTCTCCGGCAAAGTACAGTCCGCCCACGAGCCGCGACTGGAGGGTGTACGGATCAATGCTCTCCACCGAAACCCCTCCGGCGGTAACGACCGCTTCCTCGAACTGGCCGTGGCCGCTTATATGCAGCCGCAGGTCTTTCAATACCCTGATCATATTATCCCGCATACCGTCGTCGAGAGACGATACGGGCAGGGACGTGCTTATGCCCATGTACTCGGCCATCGGGGCGACCATCTGCTTGGGCATCAGCTTGCGCAGAAGTTCCCCTGCCCTGGCATCGCAGGGCATTGCCTCCGTCTCGCGCGATATTCGGTTCTTCAGTGTTTCTTCATCGAGGGCGGATTTGAGGTCTATGGATATTTCGACGTTTTTACGCTCCCTGAGAGCATCGACAGCCGTGCGGCTCAGTTTCAGGATCACGGCGCCTTCGATACCGCGCTGAGTGAATTCCATCTCGCCGAACTCCTCCTCCGCCGTACTTCCTTCCACAAGCAGACTAACGGATACGTTCTTAAGTTTCAGTCCGGTCAGTTTTTTGACTATCGGAGAGTCGCTTTCCAACGGTACGAGAGCAGGACGGATTTCCATAATGCGGTGCCCCTGGGCGCGTGCAAAGCGGTAGCCGTCGCCTGTCGAACCCGTCGCGGGATAGGAGGCTCCCCCCGTGCATATTATAACGTTGCCGCTCTCCACATTGCGCTCGTATCCCTTTTTGGTCAGGATCCTTACACCCCTTATTTTTCCGCCCGTGGCTATCAGGCCCGTGACTTTCGTGTTGTACATTATCTCCGCTCCGCCTTCCGTAGCCCAATCCACCAAAGCGTCCGCAACGTCCCATGCCCTGCCGCTTTCGGGAAAAACGCGACCTCCGCGCTCTATGATAAGATCCAGCCCTTCCTTGCGGAAAAAATTCAATGTCTTCCGGTTGTCGAAGTCTGAGAACGAAGGTTTGAAAAAGTCGGAATTGACCTTCACTTTGGAGAGGAACTGCTCCGCCGGCGCGGTATTGGTCACGTTGCAGCGTCCCTTGCCCGATATGCGTATTTTACGGCCGGCCTTCTCCATCTTCTCGACCACGAGAGTACGGTACCCCTTGCGGGAGGCCACACCCGCAGCCATCAGTCCGGCAGCTCCCGCCCCGATTATCACGACATCGTACATTCCCGTCATTCGTTCTGAAATTTATGCAAATATAAGTCGTATTAAGGGCAAAAGATGCCGCGGAATCATAATTTCCGGTACCACGAGGCCAATAATTCGAGAAAAATATGTAGGTTTGCATCCGTTAAAAGATTTTTATTGTAGTTCTATAATAAATGTTGAGCCGGAGATTATTAAGGATTAAGGTTATAAAGGCACTGTATTCGCATTTTAAATCGGACTCGGATTCGATGGTATCGTCGGAAAAGAATCTGATGGTCAGCGTGGACAAAACCTATGACCTTTACCATCTGTTGCTGTGGATCGTTGTCGATGTGGCGCGTTTTGCGGAACACCGCATGGAGTTGGCCAGACAAAAGAAGCTGCCCACCGAGGAAGACCTCAACCCGAACACCAAATTCGTGGACAACGCGGTCATAAGACAGATAGAAAACAGCAAACGCCTGGGTGATTATCTGCAAAAAAAGGGTCTGAGCTGGGGGAACTTCCCCGAGCTGATCAAGAATCTCTATGTCTCCCTCGCGGCCGAAGATTATTACAGGGATTACATGAACAATCCTTCAAGGTCTTACCGTGAAGATCTGAAGTTCGTCGAGAATTTCTTTATTAACAGCATAAGCGATAATCCTCTCGTGGAAGACGCCGTCGAAGAGCAATCGATCCTTTGGGGAGCGGACGATGTGGATTTCGCTCTGATGACGGTAACGCGCACCCTCGGCGGCTTCAAGGCTTCGCAGAGCGATATTCCCCTCCTTCCGCAGTTCAAGAGCGATGACGACAGGGAATTTGTCAAGGAGCTTTTCCGCCGTACGCTCGCCGGATACGGGGAATATATCTCATATATAGACAAATACACATCCAACTGGGATGTCGAACGTATTGCCTTCATGGACAATGTGATAATGGCGACTGCCATTGCCGAGATACTTTCTTTCCCCTCCATACCGGTCAGGGTCACGCTCGACGAATATATCGAGATAGCGAAGTATTACAGTACGCCCGGAAGCAGTCTTTTCATCAACGGAGTGCTCGACAGGGTGGTAGAAACGCTGAACGAAGAGGGAAAGATAAAAAAAACCGGACGCGGACTTTTATAGGGGATCGATCTCTAAAATCCACCTGCATTTCAATATTAAGGTCATTTCATCCGATGGGTAACCGTGGAGTAATATTTGCCACCGCGCTTCTGTCTGCAGTTTTGTTTTTGGCATCCTGCGGAGACGGGCGAACCGGCTCACGCCATAAGGCAGGCGGGAAAACCACGGCGGCTACGTCTTCAGGCAAGGAAATAAAAACCGGCAGGACAATCGAACTCTCTCCCTCCGTCGTGGATGAAGGAGGCGCCGACACAATATATCTGGGGAGGATACGCAGCGGTGAAACGGTTGTGTACGACCTGATATTGAAAAATGCCGGTTCCGAACCGATGGTTATTACAAAAGTCGATCTGACATGCGGCTGCGTTGAAATCGACTACCCGAGACAACCGCTCAAACCAGGCGAAGAAGTTTCCATGGAACTCAGGTTCGATTCGAGTGGTTTGCAGGGTCGGGTGTTTAAAACGTCTTTTATCCATACTTCTTTCGGGCACAAGCCTTACACGCTTATTATCAATGCCGAAGTAAATTAAGAATATACGACCGCTGTGTGTCTAAACCTCTGACGGGTTTATTTTTCACATTATGTTTCTGTTTGCGTTATTTCGAAAAGTGCCGTAGAATATTTATTTATCCATTATTTATTGTAAGGTACTAATTAGCAGTATTAATAAAAAATAATAAATAGCACGATGTGCTTATTTTTTTGCAGAATAAAATATTATCACTATATTTGCACCCACAATATCGCGGGGTGGAGCAGTTGGCAGCTCGTTGGGCTCATAACCCAAAGGTCGGAGGTTCGAGTCCTCCCCCCGCTACAGAGAATGACATGACAGGTCGAAAGGAGTGCTCGCAAGGCGCTCTTTGTTATTCTATATCCTTGATTATAAAAATATAACAGGTCGTGATAAAGAATTCCCGTAAAACGGGGACGTTCATCGCGGCCGGTAATCTGCGCGGTTTCAGGCCGAATTTTACCTCATAGTTGGGATTTACAAGATAATACTGTTCGCTTACGGTTTTGAAATAAGACCTTTGCAGGATTTTGTGGAATTTCCTCAGATCGATGCGGGTGTCCTTTATTTCGAGCAGTCCGGTTATTTTATCATGCGATTCTCCGGAAAAACGCAGAACAGCCGCATACAGCCTTCGCGGCAGGAGATGGTAGTAAGGCATCCTGCTTGCAAGCCTGTTTCTGCACATTTGCTGGTGTCCCCCGAAAGGCATGGAAAAAGGCGGGAAAGAGAGGAATATCCCTCCCCCGGGTTTCAAAAGGTCGTGGAGATGTTTCATGAATCTCTCATGGTCGTGGATATGTTCCAGTACATCGCGTACCACGATAAGGTCGAAGCCCGGCAGGGAGTGCGGATCGATGTCGTATACATCACTGGCGATAAGCGTCAGGTTCTCTCTTTCGGGATGGCCTTCATACGATCTTCCGGCATTTTCAATCGATTTCGCACATATATCCACTCCGTAAACCCTACATCCCATATCGAGGAAAGGAAGCATATTGCCTCCTCCACCGCACCCTATTTCGGCAACGGTCATGCCTCTTTTCAAATGGAATACACGCTGAATAAAGGGAATAACATACCGCGCAGTCGTTGCCGACTGTTCCGCAAAATACTGATCCGGGTTAGTATGGCGCGTTTGCATAGACCGAAAATATATGACTGTATATTACTTTACATTATAACACTCTTGATCGGATTGTAAAGGTAACGAAACTTACCGAAACTATAACTTGAAAACTCGACGCACATTTCGAACATGTACCGAAACCGGTAGGTTTTTTCAGTCAATCAGTTTCATAACCGTCCCGTATATGTACGTTTTGAAATTTTCGAATTCGGCTGCGGATAATTTGTCGGGGTAACTCATCACTACCGGCTCATAGGTATATCCGCCTTTGATGTAAGGGGGGTGTTCGTACTTGAAACAGTTTGCAACGAACCCTATCCTTTCATAGAACTTCATTCTTTTCTCGGATATTTCATTTGCCGGAGGGTCTATCTCAAGTATGATTCCGAAGTTCCTGTTCTGCAGCAGGAAATTCGTGATTATGGACGTACCGATTTTTCTGCCGCGAATATCCGGCGCTACCGCGAAGTGTTCGATATATATTTTCCCCCCATTTTTCCAGTAGAATAACAGTGCAAGGAGACAGCCGTTTTCCACGATGATCTTGGAGTGGAAATCGGGATGTTCGCAGGCCACGCCATGGCTGTTTATGCGGCGGCGTTCCTGCTGCGGGAAACTGTCGATATACAGTCTCCACACCTGCTCCCATAACCTGTTATCCGAGGGAATTATTTTTATGAATTCCATAGATTGACGATTCAGTCAATTTTTATGCCATTGTATTTATTTATTAATACAATATTCAACGTAATAAAACAATTATTAAACAATTGTCCGTTATTGGGCAACCAATGCTGAACGATATTAAATCGAAATCCTCGAAATCCTGTTTCAAATAGAGAGTATATAAGTTTCGATTGGGACTCATATCGACACGATTGGTAACGATAAAACAAAATGTGTCCATAGTATCCATATGTCATTACTGTGGCTCTCAGATAGATTGAAAATAAACGCATTTCAACTACATATCACGATCAAAAAACGGGCAATCAAGTTAATATTGTAACAAACAAAAAAAATAATGTTATGTTTTCGTTTAAAGTAAAATTCGCTATCCAGATATTAGCGGAACTGACGCAGGCGGGATTCGAGAAACGGCGTCTGAATATTACGGAACTGAGAAAATTATGCAACTCGAATTCGCACGGGTTCACCGTAACTATGGCGCAACTGCGCCGTAAACAATGGATCGAGTCCATAAACAGCAGGTACAAAATTGTAGAAGACCTGACCCGCAAAACGCTCTACGATCTGATAATGGCAATGGACGAAGGACTTTTTATCGGCTATCCTCCGGAAGACATTGCACGGACTGTCCACAGAGATAAGTATGTCACGACCGCCGAATTAGAGGCTAAACTGTCGGAGGAGTTGGAGGAACGGTTCAGAAATATATTGCTGTATGACCTGCTGGAACTCAGCGGCAAAAAGCCCGAAATCCGACATATAAGGCGGAATACCCATCTGGAGGACGGCAGGATGAGATTGCAATAGTGCCTGATTATCAATACAAATAGCACAATGTGCTTAAATTCAACAAGGGAGCGAATAACAATCCGCCCCCTGGAGGCTGAAAATCCCGGACTCACACCAACCGCACAAAACATGCAGACACACAAATACAGAACCGCGTCCGGCAGCCTCAATAATCCGTCGTTCGAACGGCTTACTGTCGCTTTTATTTGTGTTTGGTAAAAAGACCTACGATAAGCAGGAGGATAATTGCGCCGACCGTTGCCGTTATAAGGCTTCCCAGCATATTATGGGTGCTGATTCCCATGATCCTGAACAGCCATCCGCCGAGTACGCTCCCGACGACGCCTATTACGAGATTCAACAACAAGCCGGAACCGGTTCCCTTAACTATCAGGCTACCTATCCATCCGGCTACCAACCCTATGAGTATATACCACAACCAATACATAACACAGTATTTTTAGTTAATTTTAATACGATAACAAAAGCATTAATCCAATAGCCGTGCCACTCTCTAAAGGTTTGCAGGGGAAATGAACTATTCCTCTTTCTCCTTTTTGTCAGTATAAAGAATCCCTTCGAGATGATCGATCTCGTGCTGGAATATTACCGCTGTAAATCCGACTACCGTTTCCGAAATATTTTTAACGCCTCCGGCATCGACGTAGGATACTCCTATGGTGTCGTATCTCAGCACATCCCCGCTACTGCCCGGTACCGAAAGACATCCCTCGCGTCCGACATGTGCCCCGGCGCTGCGGTATGTTATCTCAGGGTTTACGTAGATTTCGAAAGGTTCGCCCTCCTTGTCGAATCGCTGTACGATTATGATCCTCCGGTTCAGGCCTATCTGTGGAGCCGCAATTCCGACTCCCTGATTTTCAGGGTCTGTCACCGTAGCGAGCATCCTGCTGTGAAGTATGCGGAAAACTTCCGATCCCGTTTCGGCGGGGTTTACATCGAGGCACCGTTTTCTCAAAAAAACCGAGTCTTCGCGATTATCCACGGTGAGCAGGCGCATCTTAACATCCGTCTCATTCCCTATAAGCGTTATTTCCGCAGGTGTGAATATGCCTGTATCGTATCCGGCATTGACATTTATCATAAAGAAGACGAGAAATAAAAATGAGAATTTTTTCATGGTTTCAATAAAAATCCGGAGCGAAAAGCTCCCTGGCTATTTCTTTGTAAAGAACAGAAAAATTGTCTGTAAAAGTATATAATTACAATCTAAATAAACACTCACCACTGGTTTCGATTTGAGTATTTACATATTATGTAAACCATTAGTTAAAAAAAACAACAAAAATCGCTTGTACATATCTTTTATTTATTTAGCTTTGCGACGCACGAATTTTCAATATACATAAAAAAATTATTCAGACCATGCAAAAATTAATCGACCAGATCAACGAACAGATCCAAATGTTCGTGAGCAATTCGAAACTTCAGGTTGAGAAGGGCAACAAGGCTGCGGGAACCCGCGCGAGAAAGGCCGCCCTTGAACTCTCAAAATTACTGAAGGAATTCAGAAAAGTTTCCGTTGAAGAAAGCAAATAGGCAACTGTTGGCCTAATCTGAACTTTTAGGAACCTGTTTAAAATTCATTCAATAATTTTGTTATGCCTCTTTTTCGCGCCTTTTTTACACCGGACTCGTTACAATGGAACCCCATTGCGCCTCATCCGGTATAAAAAAATCATCAAAAAACAGGCTATAATAATTCTTATCAATAAAATTTAAACAGGCTCTAAGATGTGACACGGTATTTGAGCCGTCATGGGCTTGACCGGTGATTTGTATGCCCGAGCAGACAAATTTTTCGGAACTCCATCCAAAAAGACAACTCATACAGTTTCGACATCAATGCAACGGCAGGCGGCTGTCCGGATTCCGGACAGCCGCCTTGGTCTTATACGGTTAAGCCATATATTTATTATGGCAATGGTACCGAGTAATGATTTTTGCAATTTTGCCTGTCAAAACTGCCGGCTGCACGGGGGCGGGCGGGGAGTCGAAGATCAACGTATATTTATTTATATTTCTCGATAACCTCCCAGAATTCGTCTATATCCTTTTGTGAGAGTTTGCCTTTTTTAAGGTAAGCTATCTCGCCGTCCCTGGTTACGAATATGAAAGTGAACAGGCCGCTACAACTTCCCAATCCCCATGCCTTTATTAACAGGTGATCGGGGTCGGTATGTATTTTTGCATTATTTTTCTTTTCCTTCTTCCTTATTATGGAACGTAGCAGGCTGTTCGGAAACAACGGAGCGTCCTTCAGGTTCACAATCCCGAAAGCGTATATATTATCGCTGATTATGTGATTGTCTTCGAGATAATCGGTGAATTCCCTGTTTTGGTATCCGTGAAGCGGATCGGTATAGAAGATAAGCAGGTGTTTTTCTCCGAAATAAGGAATTTTGATCGGCTCATTACTGCTGTTTCTTATCTCTGTCTGTTTTACCTTAACACCCACCGCAGCGGTCTGAACCTGGGCTGTCGAGCAGAAAGGCACACAAATCCCCAAAATAACTGCAAGGCATTTTACGGTATTGTTCATATTGCCGGATTAATAGGTACCGTTAAATATATTTATTAATATATTTTTTATTTGTAAGTCGCTAATAAGCAGCACTGACGAAAAATAATAAAATAGCATGGTGTGCTTAATCGGGGTAAATTTATTAAATAATCATATAATTCCGGCCCAAACGATCCTTATTTTAAGTGCCGTGGAATATTTATTTATCCATTCTTTATGTAAGATGCTAATTAGCAGTATTAACAAAAAATAATAAATAGCCCAATGTGCGCTTATTTTGTTTTTGCATGAAAACCGGCCGGACAGGTCGCGTTCGGACGACTGGAGAGGTGTTATGGCATTAAAGGTGCAGTGTATAATTTAAAGTATGTCCGTATATGTAGCTAAAAGCCTATTTTTAAATTTTTTTTCCACTTTTTGGCTGGCAAAAAGTGGAGCAAAAACCAGCCCCGCGAGTAGAAAAAGCTAAAATGACGACGATAAACCCAAGAAATATCGGTCTGTTTAAAATCACCGATTTTAAACAGACCTGCACTATCGTGAATTTCTAAGGTTTTATCATCCGCCATTTTTAACGCTTTTTCAACAGCGGGGAGATAGGCGCCTGACGGCGCCAAGATCGTTCATATATTATTTTTCGGGTTGCGAAGCAACCGTAGTCCCGCCCTGCCATCGACGCGGAAAAAGTTGCGTTAGGAAGATCACCCGAAGCTACCGCGTAGCGAGGGAAGCTTCAGGGAGCAACTCCGCGGAAGATGGGGGCGGCAGATTTTGGCTCCACCTTTTGTCTGTCAAAAGGTGGAAAAGAAAAGATTTTAGTATACATACGGATATTCATAATTTTTAAAGAAAAGATCACCAAAAAATCTGTTAATAAATCAAACAAACGGCTCTAATACTATGAAGATTAAAAAATTAGCTTTGGTCAGGCATGGTGAAAGCATCTGGAACCGCGAAAACCGTTTCACGGGATGGACCGACGTAGATCTTACGGCGGAAGGGGTCGAGGAATCCTACCGTGCGGGTGACATGCTAAGGGAGGAGGGACTTACGTTCGATATGGCTTTCACTTCCTATCTGAAACGTGCCATAAAATCCCTGGACTGCATTTTGGACAGGATGAATTTAGACTGGATACCGGTGGAAAAATCATGGCGCCTTAACGAGAAGCACTACGGAGCCTTGCAGGGTCTTAACAAGGGGGAGACCGCCGACCGCTACGGCGGAGAGCTGGTTCAACTCTGGCGACGCAGCTATAACACCCCTCCCGAACCCCTCACGGAAGACGACCCACGGAACCCGCGTTTCGACATTCGGTACAGGGATGTGCCGCCGGACGATCTCCCGTTGTCGGAATCCCTGAAAGACACGATAAACAGGCTGATGCCGTACTGGAACGATACGATATTCCCATCCCTGAGCGAGAGGGACAACATATTGATCGTCGCCCACGGCAACAGTCTTCGCGGCATAGTAAAGCATCTGAAAAACATATCCGACGACGACATAGCAGGGTTGAACCTACCCACGGCTATACCTTATATATTCGAATTCGACAGTGACCTTAAAGTGGTAAATGACTATTTCCTCGGAAACCCCGAAGAGATAGAGAAGATGATGAAGGAGACGGCTTCCGTCAGGTAGTCCCGCAGCAGCTCGATTCGAGAAGGATCTCATGCCGATCCGCATACTTTATTTCCCTGCCGCCTTGTTTACTGCCCGTTTGAGCATGCTTCTCACGACAAGACCGTGAAAAGGCCTGATAAATGCAAAATAAACGCGCCCCAGTCTGTTGTGGAAATTGACCAAAGTGACAGCCGAGATTTCCTTAAGCTCCTGCCGTTCCCGAATATGAATCGATATATAGGCATCCAGATGGCTGTCTTTTAAAAGCATCACGGATTCATTTTCGTTCTTTGCGGGAAACGATGCGAACCCGTATTCACTTCCTTCTCGAATATGTCTTTCAAAATCCCCTGTGTCGGGACTTTTTAATCCGACAAACCGTACTGCGAAATTGCGAAGTTTAAGGAGCATTACTACCCATCGCGGTAAATCCGTCCAGAAACAGACCATTATTTCATCGAGCGGAATTTCATTGTTGCTGCCGGTTTCGCATGTAAATACGTCGGAATAATCCACCGGAAGATATTTTTCCGCCAGACTGCCGGAGGGGATTACGGATTTTCTTATTCTCATGTTTCGGATTATTTATCGTTGGACATTCCTGGCATACGAATTGCTCATATATTAGCGTACGTCTGTTTCGGCAGATGTAGTATCGGCGGTTGCAGTTCTGCGTTACCATAGAGATTATGGAGAGTAGCGGTCCACAGAATTTGTAGCCGCCTTTTTATATTAGTGTGAGTTCGCAGGAACAGTCTCCTAACGGCGGCATGCTATAGAGAGTTACTTTTGAGCGATAAAAAACAGGTCGAAGCATCCCTTGCCGGCGGCGGCGAAATAATAATCTTCTTCGGTAATATCCACCGTAAGTTCCCTGTTGCGTGCGAGCAGCGAACGTCTGTTCAAACGGTTGGCAATATCGTATGGTATCCTCAACAACCATGCGGGCAGCCATTTGTGTAGTCCGAAAATATCGAAACGCAGGACGCGGTCTACCGATTCCATGTTGCGGCGGTAGTATTCCATCACTTTTTCATTGCCGAAAACGCCCTCTTCGCTGACTATCTTAAGGCATACACCTACGAGTCCCCTGAATTCCTCAGGGGTGTATTCGCGGATATGCCACGGATTCCGGGTAAGCGACATGTCCCTGTTCGGAGTGGATATCAGCAACCTTCCCCCGGGACGCAGTACGCGGCGGATCTCTTTCAGCATTCGTATGTCGTCCATTATATGCTCTATGACTTGAAACATGATCACATAATCGAAACTGTCCGAAGCAAGGCCCTCAAGCGGCGGCACCTTCATCTCGACGAACCTGACGTTCGGATATTCCGCAAAATCCATATCCGGCCTGTGTTTATCGACCGTAACGAATGTTCCGGCGGCGGGCGAAATCAGGGATACGCCGTACCCGCTTCCGGTGCCTATCTCCAGCACGTCGCCCGATACGGTTTCTGCGGCGCGGCGGTAGGCAAGCAGAGACCTCCGGAAAACATAGTTGTCCGACATGTCGCGGGAGATCCTTTCGGCGCTTTGCATGTGATTAACTATTGTTCTATAAGTTCCATGCCGTCGGCATCCATTTTCAATACGCCGCGTTTCATCAGGTAACCTGCGGTTCGTTTGAAAACCTTTTTGCTCATTTTCGTCAGCGCGGCTACTTCGTCGGGGGAGCTGTCGTCGTTAAGGGGAAGCCTCCCTTCATTTTCGCGCAGAAGTTTAATCAGTACGGCCGCCGACTTTCTGACTTCGTCGAAACCCTCCTGTTGCAGGCTGAGATCTACGCGGTTGTCTTCCGTAATCTTTCTAACGTAAGCCGCGAGCCTGTCGCCTATGCGGACGGGACTGTAAAGTTGATTGCGGTAGAGCATTCCCCAGAAACGGTTGTCGATCACAACCCTGTATCCGGTTTCGGTTTCACGGGCGACCATCACGTTCACCTCCTGTCCACGCTTTAACGAGAGCTTTTCATTGGAAATGAATTCGTTGAGTTTCATGGTAGCCGTAGCGCGGCCTGTCGGCTGGTCGATATAGATGAATACAATATAACGGCGGCCTGTTTCGGGTCTCCCGACCATATTGCTGTTGGGGAGAAAGAGGTCTTTGGCCGTCAGGCCCCAGTCTAAAAATGCTCCGTGGGGATTCCTGTCCACGATTTTCAGATATGCTACTTCTCCTGCCGCGCCGTAAGGTTTCTCGGTAGTGGCCACGAGCCGGTTTTCGGAATCATGGTATACGAATACTTCGAGTTCATCCCCGATCTTGTCGTCGATCGAGACGTAGCGGTTAGGAAGGAGGACTTCATTTCCCTCTTCATCTGTCAGATACAGTCCGAAATCGGATATCCTGTTCACTTTCAGCCTGTGGTATTTTCCGGCATCCATCATAATAGAGTGAATTAGGGATAACAATACTATACGTCCCCCCGTGATTGTATTGATTATTAATATTCTATAAAAAGGTTAAATCTCCTGATCCCCGTACTTAGTATGGCGACTTTAGTTTTTAAGGTTTTTATGGAAGTGGTATTAATATAGGTTTTGGTTTTCGACTCTCCGCCCCCTCAGCCGCCTTTGGCGCTGCACGGGCGAGAGAGCCGGCAGTTTTGTTGCCAAAACTGCAAAAACTATAGTTGGTTACCGTCGCTGCCCGACGGCAGCTCTATAAAGTCAAGTTAATTACGCAAATCTCGGCAAAACTACTTAAAACTGCTCAAATGTCAGCAACATTTGATACTTTTGCAAAAATAAAAAACGAATGAAACTTAAAGCCGCTCTCCTGCAAACCGATCCCGTATGGGAATCGGTGGACGAAAACCTGACCGCAGCCCGCGCGATGGTGGATGCTGCCGACGCTTCCCTGGTCGTGCTGCCGGAAATGTTCGCCACGGGATTCTCGATGAATGCGGCTAAAATAGCCGAAAGGAGCGGCGGCACGATTGCGGAATGGATGAGGGAAACCTCCGCAAGTTCAGGGAAAGCGATTGCCGGAAGCGTAGCCGTCGCGGATACGGAAAAAGGTATTGCCTCTTACCGCAACAGGTTCTATTTCGCCACGCCCGACGGTACGGTACGTCATTACGACAAACGCCACCTGTTCAGGATGAGCGGGGAGCATAACGTTTATTCAGCCGGCGACCGAAGGCTTATAGTGGAATGGGAGGGATTCAGGATCATGCCCATCGTTTGCTATGATCTGCGGTTTCCGGTATGGTGCAGGAACAGGGGCGATTACGACGTGATCCTTTGCGTCGCTTCATGGGCTACGGCCAGACGCGACGTATGGCTCACGCTGCTGAAAGCCCGTGCGCTGGAGAATCTGTGCTTTACGCTCGGAGTGAACAGAGTGGGGGACGATCCCGACGCCCATTACAGCGGTGATTCCATTGCCTGTGATTACAAGGGACGTATCGTAGTGGCCGCCACCGGAGAATCGACGCAGATCGTAACGGCCGAATTGGACAGGGACAAGCTCGAAGAATTCCGCCGGAAATTCCCAGTCTACCTGGATGCCGACGACTTCGAACTAATATATTAGGGTTTATTTCTATCAGGGCGCTTATTGAAGGTATTTGTCTTTTCGATATATTTCTCCATTCCGGCCTTGCGGAATTGGCAAAATAAATGCTTATCTTTACATGTTTATGCTCGGCCGGATTTTTCCGGCTGATCCCGAAGCAAGATCAAGGAAAAGTTTATGAAATATTTATTTATGGCGCTGGCCGTATTGTTTTCAGGTACGGTCTCGAATGCACAGACCTATATTTCTAATGTGGTGATACCGGAAATTCCGGCTGCTATGGAATTTGCAGGAGAGAAAGTCCCGCTGGGCAACTACGACACCCGCGAAAGCCTGCGCAGGGAGCTGCTTACTACCACCTATATGCACTCGCGCACGATGCTGGCGCTGCTCAATACGAAAAGATATTTCGCCATTATAGAACCTATACTCAGACAGAACGGTATTCCTTCCGATTTCAAATACCTGTGCATGGCCGAGAGCGGCCTCGATCCCAATGCGGTATCGTCGGCCAAGGCCGGCGGACTGTGGCAGCTTATGCCGGAAACAGGCAAGAAATACGGACTGGATGTCGGAGATGAAGTAGACGAGAGATTCCACATAGAAAAATCCACCGAAGCCGCCTGCATGCACCTTCTCGAATCGTACGAACGGTTCGGTTCGTGGACTCTGGCTGCGGCGGCGTATAATCTCGGAGATGCCGGAATGGCAAAGAGAATAGAAAAACAAGGTGTGAGCAATTATTACGATGCCTTCATGCCCCAGGAAACCCTGCGTTATGTATTCAGGATATTGTCGTTCAAGTTGATAACTGAAAACCCGGGATATTTCGGGTATGTTATAGCTCAGAACGACTATTACAGACCCCTTACGGATTACCGCGAAGTTTCGGTATGCAGCAGGAAGATCGACTGGTCGGAATTTGCCGCCGAACACGGCACCACCTACAAGATGCTGCGCGAACTCAATCACTGGATCCGCGACTACGAGTTCGATAACCGGCACGAAAAAACGTACAGGGTCAAGATTCCCAACAAGGGATTCAGGAGCGCGTATTAGTAACTAAACCACCCTGCGCTAAAAGTGCATGGGCATGAATAAAGAGAATGAAATTCGGTAGTATTGCAACTTGGCTGAACGTGGTTTTCGGCCCGTCGCCGGCGGTGGTGCTGTAAGCGTAGCGCACAGCCCGCCGCGTGGGGCGGCGACGGGCTGTAGGTTTTGCTGCGCAAAACCGGATTTTTAGAGCGAAACAGCTATTTGCAACTAACCTGAAATCTCATCCGGTAGAGCGCATCTCTTAATATTTTCAACCGGCAAGTCGGTTTTGCTAATGCAAGACGGCAGTCATGTAGCGACTACGGCGATGAGTCGAGGAATTATATGTAAAGCAGTGTATGTTATAAATTAATAGTCCCAACCAACTCAGACAGAAACCATGGAATCGTTGAAAGAGTTATACAAGATAGGGAACGGCCCGTCGAGCAGCCATACGATCGGCCCGCGCAAGGCGGCGCTCCGGTTTGCGGAAAGGAACCCCGGTGCCGGCAGTTACCGCGTGACGCTGTACGGTAGCCTTGCCGCCACAGGCCGTGGCCACTTGACGGACAGGGCGATATTGGACGCTATGGAACCTTCGGCTCCGGTCGAGCTGTTGTGGGAACCGTCGCTGTTCCTGCCTTTCCACCCCAACGGAATGAAATTCGAAGCCCTCGAAAACGGGCGCGTGACCGACGAGTGGATGATTTTCAGCATAGGCGGAGGAGCCCTGGCGAACGAAAACACTCCGAAAGTAAAAGCCGAAGATATCTACCCGATCAGTTCGATCACGGAAATCGAAAAATGGTGTGACGACAATGGCTCGACATACTGGGAATACGTCGAACGGTACGAGGGTCCCGAGATATGGGATTTCCTGCGCACGGTATGGGATACGATGCGCTCCACGATCGTTCTGGGACTGGAAAACGAAGGCGTGCTCCCCGGTGGACTCGGCGTGAGGCGCAAGGCAGCTACCTACCTTGTCAAGTCGCAGGGGCATAACGATTCGATGGCTAACCGCGGACGGCTGTATGCCTACGCGCTTGCGACAGCGGAAGAGAATGCCGCGGGCGGAATAATCGTGACTGCTCCCACATGCGGGGCCAGCGGCGTATTGCCCGCGATACTGTATTACCTCTGGGAATCCCGCGGGTTCTCTGAGATCAGGATACTGCGCGCGCTGGCGACGGCGGGGCTTTTCGGGAACGTAGTGAAGACCAACGGCTCTATCTCCGGCGCCGAAGTGGGCTGTCAGGGCGAGATCGGCGTGGCATGCGCAATGGCCGCCGCAGCCGCCGCACAGTTGTTCGGAGGCACCCCGTCGCAGATCGAGTACGCGGCCGAGATGGCGCTCGAACATCATCTCGGGCTGACGTGCGATCCCGTATGCGGACTCGTCCAGATACCATGTATCGAGCGGAATGCGATAGCTGCGGCGCGGGCGTTGGACTCCAATACCTTTGCCATGTTCTCCGACGGCAGGCACCGCGTGAGTTTCGACCGCGTGGTAGAAGTCATGCGCCGTACGGGACACGACATTCCAAGCCTCTACAAGGAGACATCCGAAGGGGGACTTGCGAAAAATTACGAGAACGATTATCCGAAATGCGATAAATAATTTTCAGTATTTGTAATTAACCTGAAAAAAATGTCATTCTGAGCGAAGCGAAGAACTGACGCCAAAATTCTTAGGAACGAGGGCAATCAAGCCCGCTTGAATTGCCGAGTGACGACAGAATTTATGTAACCCGAGAGCAGAGTCGAGCTTGCTCGAACTCTGCCGAGGCGCAAGGAAGAAGACCGCAGGTCAATCTCGTATTGCGCGGGAACAGCGGCTTTCGTGCAAGGATAATAGAGATTTCGCGCTCCGCAGAGGCTGTCTCGCATTTTGAGACAGTTTCCCGAGCCGAACACACTGAATAATACGAGATTCTTCACTTCGTTCAGAATGACACTCCCCGCCCGTTCAGCCGCCCAGGCGGCTGAACGGGCGGGGAGTCGAAAATACCCGTAACTAAAATATTTAAGTACCGTTGAATATTTATTGATACATTTTTTATTTGTAAGTCGCTAATAAACAGCACTGACGAAAAATAATAAACCACCCTGCATTAAAAATGCAGGGGTTTTACAGAGCGAATGAAATTCGCTGTCATTCCGAGCGAGGCCGTCAGGCCGACGAGGAATCTACCATATTGTCATTCTGAACGAAGTGAAGAATCTCGGCAATGAATTTTGCCAAACATGCTTTGAATGCCTGCTGGCTGCGAGACCCTTCGCTCCGCTCTGGGTGACAAAGGAATGCGTTCGGAATAACAAAGAAAGCGGTAGATCCCTCCATCCTGCGGATGTTCGGGATGACAGTAATTAACAAGAAAAAGAATTTATACAAACTAAAGTAACTGCACTAAAATGCAGGGTTTTAACCGATAATTGGATAATAAATAGCACGGTGTGCTTAATTGTACGGAAATCGCGTTATTGGATATAAGGATTTTTTTATTTAGAGAGTGAAAGAGAAAAGTATCAAAATACTCGGAGCGAGAGTACACAACCTTAAGAATATAGACCTCGAAATACCGCGCGACAAGTTGGTGGTGATCACCGGTATTTCGGGATCGGGGAAGTCGTCGCTGGCATTCGACACCATATATGCCGAAGGACAGAGGCGCTACATGGAGACGCTGTCGATATACGCCCGCCAGTTCGTAGGCACCATGGAGCGTCCCGACGTGGACAAGATCACGGGATTGAGTCCCGTCGTGGCCATAGAACAGAAATCGGTGAACAAGAATCCCCGTTCGACCGTCGGCACCATTACCGAAATAAGCGACTTCCTGAGGCTCCTCTACGCACGGGTATCGAGGGCTTACAGTCCGGTGACGGGCGAAGAGATGGTTCACTATACCGACAGCCAGATCGCCGAGCTTATCGGGACGGGATTCCCGGGTCGGAGAGTAGCCCTGCTCGCCCCGATGGTTCGCGGACGCAAGGGGCATTACAGGGAACTGTTCGAGTCTTTTATGAAAAAAGGCTACCTGTATGCGAGGATCGACGGGGAGATTACCGAACTGAGCGAGGGGATGAAGCTCGACCGTTACAGGGTTCACGATGTCGAACTGGTTATAGACCGCATGGTCGTTAGCGACGAGTCGTGCGAACGGCTTGCCGGCAGCCTTGCCGAAACGCTCAGGCAGGGAAAGGGTACCATGGCGCTGTACGACTACGAAAGCGGGGAATCGCGCTTTTATTCGCGGCACCTCATGTGTCCTTCCAGCGGCATTGCGTTCAGCGATCCCGCTCCGCATACGTTCTCGTTCAATTCGCCCCAGGGCGCCTGCCCCCGTTGCAGCGGACTGGGCGAGGAGGCCGTTTTCGACATGTCGAGGATAATGCCCCATCCCTCCAAAAGCATCAGGGAGGGTGCGGTGGAGCCGCTCGGAAAATACCGCAGCGATCCGGTTTTCACCATTATGGAAGCCCTGGGACGACGCTACGGATTTTCGGTGGACGATCCGGTGGAATCCATCCCGCAGGAGGGTCTGAACGCAATAATTTACGGCGATCCGCAGCCTGTAACGGTGGATACGAAGGATTTTTCGCCGCACGGAGGCAACCGGATGGTTGTCTGGGAAGGTATCGCCGAACATATCGAAAAACAGGACGAGGACGCCAGCGGCAAAGGCGGCAAATGGCGCGAACAGTTCGTGCTGCATACCGCATGCAGCGTGTGCGGCGGGTCGAGGCTCAAAAGCGAATCGCTCCGTTTCAGGATAGACGGACGGGACATAGCGGAGGTTTCCGCGATGGACATAAGGGAGTTCGCCCGATGGATATCCGACCTCGAAACGCGCATGTCGGAAAAGGAAGCCCGCATAGCCCGCGAGGTTCTCAAGGAGATACGCGAAAGAACCGGTTTCCTGATCGATGTGGGTCTGGGATACCTCTCCCTCAACCGTGCCGCGAGGTCGCTCTCGGGAGGCGAAAGCCAGCGGATCAGGCTGGCGACTCAGATAGGCTCCAAACTGGTCAATGTGCTGTATATCCTCGACGAACCCAGCATAGGGCTTCACCACAGGGATAACCTGAAACTCATCCGTTCCCTTATGGAGCTGAGGAATGCTGGAAACTCCGTGATCGTAGTGGAGCATGACGAGGAGATGATGCGCCACGCCGACTTCATAGCCGACATAGGCCCCGGAGCGGGAATGAAAGGAGGGTATGTGGTATCCGCAGGCACCATAGCCGACATAGAGAATTCGGGAAGTATAACGGCCGACTATCTTTGCGGACGCCGCCGCATTGAGGTGCCCGAATCCAGAAGAGAGGGCAGCGGCAAAAAAATCGCTCTGACGGGGGCAAAGGGCAATAATCTGAAGGACATTTCCGTCGAGTTTCCTCTCGGGATGATGATCTGCATCACGGGAGTCAGCGGCAGCGGTAAGTCCACCCTCGTGGACGACACCCTCCGTCCCGTACTCAGCAGGCACCTGTACGGCTCGTACGAGCGGCCGATGGAATACGGCGGGGCGGAAGGGATCGACAGCGTGGACAAACTGGTCGTCGTAGACCAGTCTCCGATAGGACGTACACCGCGCAGCAATCCCGCCACCTATTCCAATGTGTTCGGCGACATACGCAAGCTGTTTGAGTCCACCCCCGACGCCCAGATAAGGGGTTTCAAAGCGGGACGCTTCTCGTTCAACGTTAAGGGGGGAAGGTGCGAAGAGTGCCGCGGAGCGGGTGTGCAGACCATAGAGATGAATTTCCTGCCCGACGTTTACGTGCAGTGCAAGGTGTGCGGGGGTAAGCGGTACAACCGCGAGACTCTCGAAGTGAAATACAAGGGCAGGAATATCAACGAGGTCTTGGACATGACGGTGAACAGGGCGGTCGAATTTTTCGGCAACATACCGTCGATACATCAGAAACTAAAGGCTATACAGGATGTCGGACTGGGCTATCTCAGGCTCGGGCAGCCGTGTACCACGCTGTCGGGCGGAGAGAGCCAGCGCATAAAACTATCCGCCGAACTCGCAAGGAGGGATACCGGCAACACGCTCTACATTCTCGACGAACCGACCACAGGTCTTCACTTCGAGGATGTGAGGCAACTTTTAGAGGTGCTTAACAAATTGGTGGACAGGGGTAATACGGTCATAATAATCGAACATAACCCCGATGTCATAAAAACCGCCGACTATATAATCGACATGGGTCCCGAAGGCGGGGCGGAAGGTGGGGAGATAATAGCCGCGGGAACCCCCGAACAGGTGGCCGAAAACAAGGAAAGTTACACTGGAGAACTGCTCAGGGAGCTGCTCTGAAAATGAAGCGCAGAACTGTTCGTTCGGCAGAACCGTCCCAGTCATTCCGAGTATCCGCAGGAGACGGAGAATCCCGCTTTTGTACGGCTCAAGTATACAGCCTAAGCCTGATACAGGGAAAATTTATTACATTTGTCTGAGTAGTATAATAGTATATCAGTATCTAATAATTTATAGATTCCGTATGAATATATTGATAATCAACGGGCCGAATCTGAATCTTCTCGGCAGGCGGGAACCGGAGATATACGGCACCATGTCTTTCGATGAATATTCGGCCGTACTCGGCAAGGAGTTTCCGGACGACGATATCTCTTATTTCCAGACAAATATCGAGGGAGAGATCATCGACAAACTCCACGAGGCCGAGGGACGTTTCGACGCGGTACTGCTCAACGCGGGCGGATACACCCATACTTCGGTGGCGATAGCGGACGCCATAGGCTGTATATCCGTGCCGGTCGTGGAGATACACATTTCCCGTCCCGAAGCCCGCGAACAGTTCAGGCATGTATCGCTCATAGCCTCCCGCTGCAAGGGCGTCATAGCCGGTTTCGGCCTGGATTCATACCGTCTGGGGGTACTCAGCGTAAAACAACGATAATTTTTGGGACATGGAGAAAAAAACAAAGATAATCGCCACCATCTCCGATCTGAGGTGCGATGCGGATTACATACAGTCGCTCTACGATGCGGGCATGAATGCCGTCAGGATAAACACGGCGCATGCCACTAAGGAGGGTGCCGGAAAAATAATCGAGAATGTCAGGAAGGTATCCGAACAGATAGCGATAATCATAGATACCAAAGGGCCTGAAATACGGCTTACCGGTATGGCGGCGGGATTCGAGCAAGGCATTGCCGTCTCGACAGGAGATATACTGCCGTTCAAGGGAACATCGAGAAGTATGAAATCGTCGCCCAGGATGCTTTATATGAATGACGCATCCGTTGCGGACAGCGTTCCCGTGGGTACCGCGATACTTATAGACGACGGGGAGATAGAGATGGAGGTGGTCGATAAAAAAGACAAAACGCTTTTCTGCCGCTTCAGGAACAACGGTGTTATAAAGCCGCATAAAAGCGTCAATATCCCTGAAATCAATATAGACCTGCCCTCCGTAACGGCCAAGGACAGGGAATTTATAGAGTGGGCGGTTGAAAAGGATGTGGATTTTATTGCGCATTCGTTCGTGAGGAGCAAAAAGGATGTGCTGGAAATAAAAGACATACTAAGGAAGCACAGCAGTCCCATAAAGATCATATCCAAGATCGAAAACCGCGAAGGCGTAAACAATATCGACGAGATACTGCTCGAAACCTACGGCGTTATGGTGGCTCGCGGAGATCTGGGGGTCGAGATCCCCGCCGAACAGATACCAGTTACCCAGCGGTATATCGTCAAGAAGTGCATCGAGAGCAAGACCCCCGTAATAATAGCTACCCAGATGCTTCACTCCATGGTCGATAATCCCCGTCCCACCAGGGCGGAAATAAGCGATATCGCGAGCGCCATATACCAGAAAGCCGACGCCATAATGCTAAGCGAGGAGACCGCTGTCGGAAAGTACCCCGTGGAGTCGGTTACTACCATGGCCAAGGTGGCTCTGGAGATAGAGAACGACAATGCGAAACATGATACGGATGCCGATATGAACATGGTGCGCATTGACAACGAGGTAACCGTACAGCTTGCACGTTCTGCGGTAAGGGCTACGCTTAATCTGCCCGTAAAGGCGATAGTGATAGATACGATGTCGGGCCGCACGGGGCGCTACCTCTCCGCTTTCAGGAGCCGGCAACCCGTCTATGCGGTATGTTACCGCAAAAGCGTCATGCGCCAGCTCGCCATTTCATTCGGAGTGTACGCGATCCACAGGGAACCTTTCATCAGGCACAGCAGTTTCCTGATGAATATCCTGTACTATCTCGAACGAACCAAACGGCTCTTCAAGGAAGACCTCGTAGTAGTCGTGGGCGGGAGTTTCGGCGCCGAGAAGGGTGCCTCATTCATGGAAATAGGGACGGTTCTCAATCTCGAAAACAAAGCCCAGTGCGACGGGGCTTAGGCGTAGTTCGCCTGTTCGCCTACTGCAATTTGCCGCCCCGCCGGCTTCGTACTGCTATTACTGTCTCATCGGGATTCGCAGCAATCCCGCCAACTCTTCTATATGTTGCGATAATTCCGATTATTTCGCTAACTTCGCATGATAATAGAATAATTGGGCTATGAACAGGACGGCGCTTTTCCCCGGTTCTTTCGATCCGTTCACTATGGGACACAAGTCCATTGTAGATCAGGGATTGCAGATATTTGACAAGATAATCGTAGGCATCGGTGAAAACAATGAAAAAAAAGGACTGCTTACCATAGACAACAGGATAAGGCTTATAAACGATATTTATCACGGCAATCCCAACGTGGAAGCGGTATCGTATTCGGGTTTGACCGGAAAGTTCTGCACGGAAAACAATATACGTTTTCTGCTCAGAGGGATGAGGAACACGGTGGATTACGAATACGAGAGGGGGATGATGCTTGTAAACCAGAAGCTCTATCCCGAGGTTACGACAGTGCTTTTCTTCACCCCTCCCGAGTACGTTGCGATATCGTCGAGCATTATAAGGGAGCTGGTATCCCTCGGCCACGACCCTGCCGATCTGATGCCGGAGAACGTCGATATTAAAAATTACCTATAATCTTTACAGCATGGAATTTACAGCCGAAGCAATCGCAGGATACCTCGGAGGCGAAATAGTGGGTAAAAGAGATGCGAAAGTATGGAGTATCTCGAAAATAGAGGAGGGAACCGAAGGCTCCCTCGCATTCCTTTCCAATCCCAAGTACGAACCATATATCTATGATTCCCGTGCGTCGGTCATCATAGTGAACAGGGATTTCGAACCCAGGGGGGCCGTCGCCGCCACTTTGATAAAGGTGGACGATGCTTACTCGTGCTTTGCGAAACTCCTCGAACTTTATGCTGCCGGCAAGCCCCGCAAAACGGGCGTCAGTTCTCTTTCCTCCATAAGCGCCTCGGCCAAAATGGGAAACGACTGCTATGTGGGCGAATATGCCGTAATAGGTGAAAACGTCGTTACAGGCGATAATTGCAGGATATATCCCCAGGTGTATATAGGCGACGGCGTCAGGATCGGGAATAACGTGACCCTTCACCCGGGGGTGAAGATATACGAGGAGTGCGTGATAGGGGACGACGTTACCATACATGCGGGTTCGGTGATAGGCGCCGACGGCTTCGGGTTTGCACCCAATGACGCAGGGAGTTTCGACAAGATACCCCAGATAGGCAACGTGATAATAGAAGATAATGTGGATATCGGGGCTAACACTTGTATAGACCGTGCAACCATGGGTTCCACGGTAATAAGCAAAGGCGTGAAGCTGGACAATCTCATACAGGTGGGACACAATGCGGCGATAGGGGAGAATACGGTTTGCGCCGCCCTCGTCGGGATCGCAGGTTCTTCCAAAGTGGGTTCCAACTGTATGCTGGGCGGGCAGGTCGGTATCGCGGGACACCTCAGGGTCGGAGACCGAGTCCGTATAGGTTCGAAAAGCGGCGTCTCGAACAACATTGCCGACGACGAGACCTTCCTCGGCTATCCGGCGCTTCCGGTTTCCAAATTCCACAGGGCGAATGCCGTATTCCGCAATCTGCCCGAATTGAGTTCCGATATACATTCGCTGAAAAAACGGGTGGGGCAGCTGGAAAAAGAGCGGACGAAGGAACAGGAGGGATCTGAAAAACGATGACAGAAACGGGCGAAGCGTTCGAGTTTAAGCACACCGTTTATTTTAGTTGTTAGTTGTTAGTAATCTCATTTGATGGGTTCGGATATTGCCGAGCCGTTACAACAACTCGACGAGATTGGCAAAAATGCTAAAATCACTATCGGACTAACTAAAAACTAATGGCTAAAAACTAACAACTAAATAATGGGTAAATAAATATTTCACGCCACTTGGAGTACAACCGTCAAAGGGAATGAAAAAGCCGGTTCAGGGCAGGGACAGTAAAATAATTCTGGGAATAGATCCGGGTACGAACTACACGGGATACGGGGTGATCGAGTCTTCGGGAAATTCCTGCCGTTGCGTCGTTCTCGGATTCATCGAACTCAACCGCATAAAAGACCCGTATGCGAAACTGCGCCGCATATTCGAAAGGGTATCCGTAATAATCGACGAGTTCCGCCCTGACGAAATAGCCTTTGAATCCACTTTTTTCGGAGAGAACGTGCAGAGCATGCTCAAGCTGGGGAGGGCGCAGGGCATGGCCATGGCCGTAGCCCTCAGCAGAGGGATCCCCGTATTCGAATATGCACCCAGACGCATCAAGCAGGCCATTACCGGAAACGGCGGAGCATCCAAGGAACAGGTCGCTTCGCTCCTTTGCAGGATACTCGACATAGACTATTCGTTGAAGAAACTGGACGCCACCGATGGATTGGCAGTTGCGTTGTGCCATTTCTACGAAACGAGTTCACCTATTAATTCCATACATAATGGTGGCGCCGGCACGCCGGTGGGCAGGAGATATAATGGTAAGAGCCTAAAGAACAGCGGATCATGGGAAAAATTCCTTTCGGAGAATCCGGGCAGGGAAGTCAAACCGCGCGGGGGAAAAACCGTGGCCGGCAAGGCGATCATAAAAAAGGAACATAATTAAATGGGAAAGTTGTACGTGCTGCCGGTCGTCGTAGCCGCATTTCTGAAAAGCGGACTTTCGGGGAAGGGAGGGAGGATATTTGCACTTTTATTTGCCGCCGCGTTGATGAACGGATCGACTCCTCCGCCGCAATATGTGATAAGCGGGGATTTCGAGGCGCTGGACGACGGAATGGTATATCTGAAAATCGACGGGACAACCGTAGATTCAGTAAAGGTGCATAACGGCAGGTTCACATTCACGGGTACGACCGAAAACCCGCTGTTCGCATCGGTATACAGCGGCGGCGGTCACCTTGCCGATCTGTTCGTAGAGAATGCCGAGATAACTTTGTATGGAGACACCAGGTACCCCGAATCGGTCAGGTCGGGCGGAACCCCTGCAAATGATAGATATACGGAATATTCGCGCCTTGTCCGGCGGCTCCGCGCCGGTCTGCCGGAAGACGGCGCAGCCGGACGGACGGAAGCGGTTATAGCCGGTTATATCTCCCGTATAGAAATGGAACTTCTGGACGAAAACCGCGAGAATGTATTCGGCGCTTATCTTTATTCCCGCCGTATTTCCGGCGGGCAGGACAAAGCCCGCGTTGAGGAGGAGATTTCCCGTTTTTCCCAGAAGATGCAGAATCATCCCTATATCGCCGGAATGAGGCAACATAAGGAAACGGAGAGCGAATGCGAATCTACCGTGGCAGTGACGGAAACACATGATCCCGTTCCCGTTCCTGTCCCCGATCGAGTCCCTGTTCCTGTCTCCGCTCCCGGAATTGCGGAGAATGAACGGGTCGC
This sequence comes from Holotrichia oblita, assembly GCA_023690525.1. Classification (NCBI taxonomy): domain Eukaryota; kingdom Metazoa; phylum Arthropoda; class Insecta; order Coleoptera; family Scarabaeidae; genus Holotrichia; species Holotrichia oblita. The sequence continues at coordinate 138,785 of CM043015.1, forward strand.
CCCTACCGGCGGCGCACCGTTCGACACCTTCATACCCCTTTCCCTGCCCGACCCCGACGGAAGTCATATAACCCTCTCGTCGATCGTGGAGAAGGGAGGATATGTATTGGTGGACTTCTGGGCTTCGTGGTGTGCGCCGTGTATCGGAGAAATACCATTCCTTAAGGAGGCCTACCGCAGGTACCGCGAGTATGGCTTCGAGATTTACAGCGTCTCGTTGGATGCGAGAAATTCCGAGTGGCTCGAAAGCATCGACAAGTACGGAATGGTATGGAAAAACGTACACTCGTCCGGATGGGGGTCGCAGGCTGCCAAAATGTACGGTATTACGGGGATCCCGTCGAGTTTCCTCGTCTCGCCCGACGGCCGCATAATCGCCCGTGATCTGCGTGCCGACGCCCTTTTGGACAAACTCGAAGAAATCTACGACCGCTATAACCGGTATAAGAGATAGAGACCCGTCTTTACTATCAGTTAAGATGAAATTATAATTTTCCGGCTGCAGGTTCGTTTTATATGTAAAATCATTATATTTGCACTTCCAAAACGGCTCCGTAGCTTAATTGAATAGAGCATTTGACTACGGATCAAAAGGTTACAGGTTTGAGTCCTGTCGGAGTCACGAGTTATTCCAATGGAATCGAAATCTATTTTTAAAGCAAGGGGAGTCGTCCGTATACGGACGACTCCCCTTGCTTTTCCGGACTCCGGAGAAATTCTCTAAAGCAACAGATTTTGCAGGTGCTTCAAAAGTATGCTACCATAAAGCGAAGAGATACAATGTATTATGTTTATTTGTGACTTTTGTGCGTCAGCACGAAAGTCACGCGGCCTGCCGCCGGTCGCAGACCGACAGTACCACGCGGCTGGCCGCTACATTTCATTGAGTGTCCCTCCGCCGGCGGCAAGCCGAAAACAAATTATTACATAAAGAGCTGGATGTATATAAATTACAACAGCATACTTTTTGAAACACCACCAGATTTTTTACCGTACCTTTAAAACCGTTTTACCCGACTGTGGCAGTAAGGCAGCGTTCCCTTGCGTTCGTAATAGTTCTGATGATAGTCTTCGGCTTTCCAGAAATCGCCTGCCGGCGTAACTTCGGTGACCACATCGTATCCATTGGCCCTTAGCATTTTTATAAGCCTTTCCGCGGTGGCTTTCTGCGAAAGCGAAGTATAGAAGACCTCCGAGCGGTACTGGTCGCCTGTGTCGGGTCCCTGTCCGCCCGCCTGTGTCGGATCATGTATCTCAAAGAAGAGTTTCGCAAGATTGGCATACGATATTGCCGATGGATCGAATACGATCCTGACCGCCTCGGCATGACCCGTAGTGCCCGAGCATACCTGTTCGTAAGTTGGATCAGGCGTCGTGCCGCCCGTGTATCCGGATTCGACCGAGATCACCCCGCGCTGTTGCTTCATCAAATGCTCGACACCCCAGAAACAGCCGCCTGCGAATATGGCCGTTTCGGTCTGCTCTTCAGTTCCGTCTTTTGCATCGGGATCGTCTCCTTCCTGTGCGGGAACGAAGGTCAGCGATACGGAATTGACGCAGTACCTCGTATTCCTGGGCGTGAAACCCTCGCCTTCGAAGACATGGCCGAGATGGCCTCCGCACCTGGCACATGTTATCTCCGTGCGTCTTCCGTCGGGGTCGGGAGTGCGCCTGACAGTTCCTTCTATCTCGTCGTCGAAGCTCGGCCAGCCGCAGCCCGAATGAAACTTGTCGTCCGAGCGGTAAAGAGGGGTTCCGCACTGCTTGCACAGGTACGTACCCGCGGCTTTCAGGTTGCAGTATTCCCCCGTGAAAGGGGCTTCGGTTCCCTTGTCGATAATTACGTGTTTTTCAAAATCACTGAGATTGTTATTTTTCATGTTCATTTCAGCAAAATTAAGCACACCGTGCTATTTATTATTTTTAGTCAGTGCTGCTTATTAGCACCTTACAAATAAAGAATGTATCAATAAATGTTTAACGGTACTTATTATTGGTGCGTTAATACTTTTTCTCTGTTATTGCGTGGTTTGACATGCAATGCCAATGCCATTTCGTTGTCATTGCGGCCCCCGAGCCGCAATCCCATTCATTACTCGGCAATTTGGTTGAGCATTATTGGTCGAGATTGCGGGTCAAGCCCGCAATGACAATGCTATATAAAAAATTGGGGGCGGGCGGAGAGTCGAAAATACCCGTACCTATTATTCAATCAGCAATACCCCCATCATTTCTGTCGGAAATATATCTGCAGCGGCACGCCGCTGAAATCCCAGTGTTCCCTGATCTTGTTTTCGAGGAAGCGTCTGTACGGTTCCCTTATGTACTGCGGCAGATTGGCGAAGAAAGCGAATGACGGAGTGGGAGAGGGAAGCTGTGCCGCATATTTTATGCGCACGTATTTCCCTTTGACCGACGGAGGAGGAGTGGCTTCTATTACCGGAAGTATGAATTGGTTGAGTTCGGAGGTGGAGATGCGCCTCCGCCTCGACCAGTATACGCGCACCGCCGTCTGCAACACTTCCAGGATTCGCTGCTTTTCCGTTACCGAGGTGAAGATTATGGGGACGTCGCTGAACGGGGAAAGTTTGCGCATGATATACTCGCGGTAGTTCTTCATCGTGTTGGTTTCCTTCTCCACGAGATCCCATTTATTGACTACGATCACGCACCCTTTCTTATTGCGGACTATTAGGCTGAATATGTTCATATCCTGAGATTCCACCCCGTGCTCCGCATCCAGCATCAGTATGCAGACGTCGGAATTCTCTATAGCCCTGATCGAACGCATTACCGAATAAAACTCAAGGTCTTCGGTGACTTTGCCTTTTTTACGCAGTCCTGCCGTGTCTATAAGGTAGAAATCCATACCGTATTTATTGTATCTCGTGCGTATGGAATCGCGGGTGGTTCCGGCGACCGGAGTAACTATATTGCGCTCTTCGCCGAGCAGGGCGTTTGCAAGCGACGATTTCCCGACGTTCGGCCTGCCGACGACGGTAATCTGCGGAAGTTCCTCCGCAGGCTGCTCCTCCCTGCTTTCGGGAAGCGCCGCCACTACGGCATCCATCAATTCCCCCGTACCGCTTCCGCTTGCGGAACTTATCGAAACGGGGTCGCCCAGGCCGAGGGAATAAAATTCATGCGCCCCGTACAGTTGATCGTTATTGTCCACTTTGTTCACGACGACAATGACTTTCTTGTCCGAGCGACGGAGTATCTCCGCCATGAACATGTCGAGATCGGTTATGCCCGTCGATACCTCGACCATGAAGAGAATAACATCGGCCTCATCCACAGCGAGCAATACCTGCCTCCTGATCTCCTCCTCGAAAATATCTTCGCTCCCGACGGCATATCCTCCGGTGTCTATTACCGAAAAAGCGCGGCCGTTCCAGTCGCTTTTCCCGTAATGACGATCCCTTGTCGTTCCGGCGGTAGGATCGACTATGGCCTGCCTCATGCCGACCAACCTGTTGAACAGGGTGCTTTTGCCCACATTGGGGCGACCGACTATTGCAACTATTCCCATTTACATTATTTTAAGGTACAAAGATAACCATCTTGTCCACGATAGCAAAGAAGAACATGCGGAGACTCCTTATTATCATCCGGTGTGAAAGTGTGAAAATAAATCCTGTAATTTTATAAATTTGTATTAATGCTGCCTTGGATACCTCCGAAAGGAGATAAAAGAATAAAAATGAACAGTAATACAATAATTTACAGAATGCCTTTCGCGAGTGTTTATCCGCTTTATATCCGGAAAGCCGGTAAAAAAGGACGCACGAAAGCGGAAGTGGATGAAATTATATGCTGGCTGACGGGATATGATCATGAAGCATTGCAACAGCATATTGACAATGAGACCGATCTCGAAACTTTTTTCTCCCTGGCGCCGAGGATAAATCCGAACGTTTCAAAAATTACAGGCGTTATTTGCGGTCACCGAGTGGAAGAGATAGAAGACAGGCTGTTGCGGCAGATCCGTTATCTTGATAAATTGATCGATGAATTGGCCAGGGGCAGGAGTATGGAAAAAATTTTAAGGGAATAAGCGCAGCTATTGTAACTAACATACAATTACTTTACGTTCTTATTTTCGGCATGCCGTCGGCGGTGGGTGCGAATCTCGACCGTGAGGTCGATTGAGCGACCCGCCGCGTGGAAACTGTCGGTCTGCGACCGGTAGGCGGAACTCGGGTTGCTTCGCAACCCGAAAAACGATACATGAACGATCTTTTGGCGCCGTCAGGCGCCTATCTCCCCGCTGTTGAAAAAGCGTTAAGAAATGGCGGATGATAAACCCGTAGAAATTCACGATAGTGCAGGTTTGTTTAAAATCACCGATTTTAAACAAACCTGTATTTCTTGGGTTTATCGCCGTCATTTTAGCTTTTTCTACTCGCGGGGCAGGTTTTGACTCCACCTTTTGACTGCCAAAAGGTGGAAGAAAAAATTTATAGAAATTTATAACTGCAATAAGGAGTAAGGGATTTCGAGATTGCGGGTCGAGCCCGCAATGACAAAACAAGCCCCGCAAATGACGGCAAGGTTTTTTTCAACAGCGGGTGCAGACACCTGCCAACTACGAGATCCCTCGCGGAGTTTATCCTGAGCGAAGCGAAGGATCTGCCTCGGGTTTTGTAAATCCGAAAAATCATGTAGTTTTGTCTCTGTTATAAATCATTTTACTGCCTATGAATGTGATTGTGACCGGCTGCGCCGGTTTCATCGGTTTTCACCTGACCCGAAAGCTGCTCGCAATGGGGCACGAGGTCACGGGAATAGACGATCTCAACTGTTATTACGATCCCCGCCTCAAGGCCGACCGCCTCGGGATTCTGGGGGTCGATGCGGCTTCGGTGGGGGAGAACGTGCCGTGCGCCGGTGCGGACGGCTTCGTCTTTATCAAGTCGGATATTGCGGAGAAGGAAGTATACGAATACCTGAAGCATAAAAAGTACGACGCCGTATGCCACCTTGCGGCGCAGGCCGGAGTGCGTTACAGTATCACCAACCCCGAACGCTATATATCATCCAACATAGTAGGTTTCTTCAACATACTGGAATACTGCCGCCGTAATCCCGTGCAGCGTCTGGTTTTTGCGAGCAGTTCGAGCGTGTACGGCGACGATTCGCCGGCGCCTTACCGCGAGTCGGGCAGGACGGATCACCCCGTGAGCCTTTATGCCGCTACCAAAAAAGCGGACGAGGTTATGGCTTACAGCTACAGCCGCCTGTACGGCATGAACGCCGTGGGACTGAGGTTCTTCACGGTTTACGGCCCCTGGGGACGTCCCGACATGGCCCCGTTTATCTTTACGGAGGCCGTGCTCGAAGGCAGGCCGATCGACGTTTTCAACGGGGGCGAACTCTCGCGCGACTTTACCTATGTGGACGACATAGTGGAGGGTACTTGCATGGTCGTGCTCGATCCTCCCCGCCATGGGGATGACGGCGGGAAATTCAGGCTTTACAACATAGGCAATTCCGATCCCGTCGATCTGATGGATTTCATAAGGACGGTGGAAAAATTGGCCGGTAAAAAAGCGATCCTGAACTTCCTGCCCATGCAGCCCGGGGATGTAAGGACTACGTGGGCGGATATTTCGCTGCTCGAACGCGATTACGGTTACAGGCCGCAGGTTCCGCTTGAGAGAGGGTTGGCCGAATTCGTAAAATGGTACAGGGATTATTACGGTAAATAGACGAAACTATGCGTTACAGGTATCTTTTGTACATACTGTTGCTTCTGCCGGCCTTTGCATTCAGGGACTATACGCCGTCCAACGAACTGAAATACATAAGCATCGTCGAGGAAGCCCTGAGGAATAATACGTGGTTCACTTTCTACAACCACGGCGAAGCGTATGCCGACAAACCGCCGCTTTACTTCTGGCTGCTGATGCTGTCGCGACTGATCACCGGCGACTACCATATGTGGCTGATGGGATTGTTCAGCCTTATTCCCGCCGCCGGAGTGATGGCGGTGATGGATAAATGGTACAGGGATGAAAACGTCAGGCATAACCCGCTTGTTTCCAACCTGTTGCTGGGTACTACCGCCATATTCCTGGCCTCGTCCATCGTGCTGAGGATGGACATGCTGATGACCTTTTTCATCGTCATGTCGCTGTACACTTTCTTCAGGATATACAAGGGAAGGAACAGTCGGGCTGAAAAATGGCTGCTGCCGGTTTATGTCTTCCTTGCGATCTTCTCAAAGGGGGCGCTCGGTTTCCTGATACCGGTGGTATCCATAGCGGTATTCCTGCTCCTGAAGAAGGAGATAAGACGTTTCGGCTCGTTTTTCGGGTGGGCGCAGTGGGGGGTGTTGCTCGCATTGTGCGCCGTGTGGTTCCTGATTGTCTACATGGAGGGCGGGAGCGGATACCTGAACAATATCCTGTTCAAACAGACCGTGGGAAGAGGCATAGACTCGTTCCATCATAAAAGACCTTTCTATTATTACCTGCTTCATTCGCTCTATACGTTCGCCCCGTGGGTGCTGATGTACATGGTTCTTATGTGGCAGGGAATATGGAAACGGGTTATTACCGGCGACACCGAAAAGTTCTTCCTGACCATTATATGGGTTAATTTCCTGATGCTTTCGCTTATAAGTTCCAAGCTCCAGATATACCTGCTGCCGGTCTATCCTTTCGTCGCCTACCTTGCCTCGACCCTGCTCGTCCGCTTCGGCAAAACCTCGGCGGTGAAAATCACCGCCGCGATACCGGTTGCGGTATTCGCACTGCTGTTCCCCGCCTCGTTTTTTCTCCCGCGCATGCTTTCATTGGAGTACGACAGCCTCGTCATGTTCCGCACAGGATTATTCATACTCTCGGCGGCATCGGTCGCAGCGCTGCTATATATACGCAGGAACAGGATCGGAAATGCCCTTGTCCTGGCATGCGGCGGACTTCTTCTGATGTTTTTCACGGCTTCTTTCGGACTGCCGCAGTTCAACCGCTACATGGGACTGGGAACGATCGCCGCACAGGCGGAAAATGAGGCGAGGAGCGAGGGCATATTACATTACGCCTATTATAAATTCTCCGCTGCGTCCAATATGGATGTGTATCTGGGAGTACAACCCGAAAGGATCGGGAGTGTCGCCCAACTCGATTCCCTGGATAATGCCGGCGGTAAAACCATACTCTTCGTACGCGACAGCGAATTGCGCAGGGAGGAAGAATTAAGGAACTGGATCGAAAGCCGCGGGGAACGGGGACGTACCGGAAATTACAGCTGGTACATCGTCGGCGGCAGACCGGAGGAACAGGCTGTTTCTGAAAGCAAAGAATCGTCACTCTGAGGGAGGCCGTCATCTTTTGTCATTTCCGAGGAGTACTGGTAACGAAGAGCCTGGACTGCAAATTGTTAGGCTCAGGCACAGTCTGAACCGAACATATGGTTTGACGGATCAATTCCGGATTTCTGCCGCCGGTTCCATAATATTGGTATTTAAGGTATTTATGGCGCTTATCTTCGGAGTTTGCGTTGCCATTACCGTTTTTGCAGGTGCCTTGGTAGTCTTGAGTTCTATCATTATGTTCCTGGCATACGCCACTATCCCCGTGCATTGTCCGAGAATTAGTATCGGGTCGTGCCTGATAATGGCATAGGCGATGATCATTGCCGAACCCGTGATGCTTATCAGCCAGAAAGTCATGGGCAGAACGGAATCGCCGAGCCTGCGCGAGTACCACCACTGGTAAATAAACCTCAGGGTGAAAGTGAATTGTCCTATCACACCGAAAACTATAAGCCACAGGGGAATACTGTCCTGTCGGAAAAGTCTGGAAAAAGTATCGCTCCAGTCGAACATGAACCATACGACGGCCGCGGCCGGTACGAGAAGTAACGCCCATCTCATCATCCCGGGTATCTTTTCCCAGAACTTCTTGGCATCCAGATTCCATATATAGATATAGTAGGCGACCATCTGGCCGAGTATGATCGCAAAGTCGTTCCTCATCCAGCCGTATATGCACAGCAACAGGGACGCAACCATGCTCAACTGCCAGAAGAGGGTGGGGGAGAGGACTTTGTGCGCCCTCTCCGAACTTATCCACTGGACGATGATCCGTGCGGAAAAGAGAAGCTGGGCAATAAGTCCTACGGTATATATGATGTATACGCTCATAAATGCTACTACTATAAATCAGTGCTTTTGATGTCGTAGTTTATATAACGGCGTTTCATCCAGCGGTAGGCGAAGCAGTCCTTGAAAGGTCCTGCGAGCCTGTTACACAGATGATATTTCGATTTTCCCGCAGTACGCGGGAAATGCCTCACTGGTATCTGCATAAACGTACATCCCTCCTGCAAAAGTATGAGTGCCGGCAGGAAGCGATGCATTCCCGTAAAGAACGGTATCCTCCTGGCGCACTCCGTCTTTATCACCTTGAGGGGACATCCGGTGTCTTCGGCATCGTCTCCCGTCATCATCCTGCGAAAAGAGTTGGCTACCCTGGATGAGACGTTTTTCACGAAACTGTCCTTGCGTCCCGTCCTTATCCCCGTTACCATGCAATGGTCGGGCGCATGCTTCAGAAGCAGATTGAAATCTTCGGGCGACGTCTGCAGGTCGGCGTCTATGTATCCGACATAGTCGGAATACGTGCAGTCGATTCCCGCTTTAAGCGCCGCACTCAACCCGCCGTTGCGCCGCAGGGATATGTAGAACATATCCGCATACTCACCGCAAACCCTGCTTATAAGTTCGGCACTCCTGTCCGTCGAACCGTCGTCCACAAAAAGTATGCAACTCTTCATAAGACTGATCTTCAGAAAAGAGGAGAGTTCCGACCCCAGACGGGCAATGTTCTCCTCCTCGTTGTACACCGGAACGATTACGGTAAAGTCATATTTGCCGGTTATATTCATAACGTATCACCTTAAATAATTGTTAAACAATTATCGATATATTTTAATAACAGGCCTCAAATTTAGTAATTTTACCCAATGTAAAAACCATAAGGAACAAGTCCGTTTGCGGGATATGAATTTTTTTTAGGGCGAGTTCACATAAAACCGGATGTTTGGGTTCTGTCCGGCGGTTTTGTGTTATACAAGTGAAATTTTGGAGGCAATGGGGTTCCATTGGCGAGAAAATTTCATGCGGTAGAACGCGAAACCGACAGGAAAACGAATGTGCGGTTTTATGTGAACACGCCCTATCCCGCACATGACGTGCCGCAGTCAGGGCGTGTGCAGAATAAAGTCCTGAAACTGGGAAGGAATTTACGTTTTTTATTTTTTAACTTTGCAAACACGCGACTGGAAAAAAAGTTTACATTGCCGGTTTGACCGGACGGTCAAAAAATTTTTTATCATGGACAGGGAAGATTTTATGAGGGATGCCATCGCACTCTCGGAATGCGGAGTGCGCGAGGGAGGCGGTCCGTTCGGAGCGGTAATCGTCAGAGACGGAAAGGTGATCGCAAGGGCATTCAACAGCGTTACGTTGAACAACGACCCGACCGCCCATGCCGAAATAAACGCTATCCGCGCTGCCTGCGCCGCTTCCGGTTCCTTCAGCCTGGAGGGGTGCGAAATATATACTTCCTGCGAACCGTGTCCGATGTGTCTCGGCGCCATATACTGGGCGGGAATCGACAGGATTTATTACGGTAACCGCAGGGAGGCCGCAAAAAACATAGGATTCGACGATTCGTTCATATATGACGAGATCGGCATCGATCCCGCCGACAGGAGCATACCGTCGTTCAACATGCTCGGGGATGAAGCCACAAGGGCGTTCCGCATGTGGGAAGAGAAAGAGGACAAGATCGAGTACTGAAGTACTTACGGTGATAACAAACAGAGGCCGCTTCGGACGAAGCGGCCTCTGTTTGTTATCTGCCGGTGAGGCTTGAGGGAGGATTCGGGAGTGCGATCCACGTTTATTTTATCCCCAGCCGGTTCCTGAGTTCTTTAGGCAAAGCGTCCTTATGAAGCACTATGTTTATGGTCTTGTACGACACGAACGGATATGAAGCGTAAAAATATCCGCCGTAAAGCTGTTTCGTGTCCCATGAGTTCTTGACCCTGAAATATTTATTGCCGGCCTGATCGGTAGCCAATCCGGTTATCAGCATGCCATGATCGTCCGTAGTATCGTAATTGTCGAAGGCGGCCTGGCGAATTTCCTGCGTAATGGTTTTCTCCTTCCCCGGTTTGTTGAATTTGTAGAGGGCATCATCTTTTTCCTTGTCGGTAAGAACCACCCATTTTGCCTGTTCGGTACCGTCCATGCTTGTCAGATCCGCTTCGGGCACCACAGCCAACCCTTTGCTGTATGCGAATCCCTTCTCGCTTACATCCGCTCCCCAGGCAAAGGTATATCCTTTCATAACAGCCGTTTCCATAAGGGAGTTGAACTCGTCCAGGGGGATATTATAGGAAAGCAGATAATCCCAGTTGTCTGGTATCTCGATGGCGAACTGCGTATAGAAGGGATGATGCGAGAAGGAGGTAATTGAGACATAATCATCCATTTTAAGTCCGAGGGAAGATGCAAAACTTTCCGGAGTATATTCCTTACCCTTGTAAATAAACGTTTTGGGAACCGGTCCGAAATAGGCGTCGAGAATACCGTTGAGACCGTCTTTCCATGCCGTCGTCAAGGTCTTCCCCTTGTTGGAAACCACGGTTTTCACATAGGCGCCGAGTATGGCATCGAGTTCGGCATGGTCATGATTGTCGAGGCCGTAATTCAGTCCGGGATATGATTCCTGCGGAATGGCGCCGTATTTTCTTATTACCTCGATGACGTCGGACATCGCACCTCCGCCTCCGAAGTTAGCATTTCCGTGCATGCGCACGTATTTAACCGCTTTGTCGAAATAGGCGTTGCGAACAATCCACATCTCCGAAAGGTTGAATTCCCCCTTGCCCATACGCAGGAGTTCGCTCTCAAGCAACGCTATGCCCGAGAAACTCCAGCATGTGCCGCTGCGGTTCTGATTTTTGACCGCGGTAGCAGGCATATCTTTGGTAATGGTAAATTTATAACCTCCCTGAGGATTCGACAAGTCCTGAGCCTGAAGATTGAAAGAAACGGAAAATAGGACACAGCCTGTAATTATCCAATGTCTCATAGTTTTTAGTTTATTTTCACAAAAATATATATTTTACGACGAATTGTAAAAGAATATTTTTTAAATATACGAATAAATTTTTATAATCAGATAATTCCCTCCCTAAATTATATTAAAATTTTGAATTTAAATATATGTGTAAATCTAATTATAGTTTTTATGACCCACGAGACCTTAAAATCTAAAGATACATGAATTTATATTAGTTACATATATTATTGTAATTTATAATGATATTTTATTAATTTTGTATCAATTCTGTCTCGATAATAATCATAAACAATAAATAAAAAAGGAGAAAATTTTTAAATTTTTTCCTTTAATGAAACAAGCTATATTTTAAAAATATAGCCTAATCGGATAGGCGATATATTTTATTTAGTAGAAATAGATAATAATTTTCGGGGGTATTTTAATGATCATTAAATCAAATAACTTCTTTTGAATTGAGCTTTATAATATAATACTAATGACGCCGCACCCGAACTTTTTTGTCCGTAGATCGATCGCTTTCCAAAAATGATCAGGCTGATTACGGCACATGCGGTAATTTCCGTTCCGTCAGTTTTTATGGGGACAATTTGATTTTCCGGAAAACTATTAGTATTAAAGAAATAAATTGAGAACTCAAACTATTATTTTAGTATGACAAAGAAACTACTGAACTCAATACTTATTGAAGAAATTAAGATCAAGGCAAACGGCAGTAAAGATTTAGCTGTCACACTTATGAATACATTGTGCATCGGGAAAGAAGCCGTTTACCGGCGCCTCAGAGGAGAAGTGCCGTTTACTCTCGAAGAAGCTGCGCTGATTGCTCGTAAAATGGATATTTCAATTGACAAGCTGGCATCGTCCGGCATGATAGAAGACGCTGTATTCGATTTCAGTTTAAAGGGATACGAAGATCCGTACGAGGCATATAATTCGATGCTCGACTCGTCCATAAACGCCGTCAGGCGCATGACCGGAGATTCATATTCCAGAATCGATCTTTCAACAGGCATCATACCCGAGGCGTTTTATATGAAATATGAATTACTGTCGAAGTTAAAGTTTTTAAAATGGCTTTATCAGCATGACAGGGTAAAATTCGCCGAGAGCGTATGCAGTTCGGGGCTCCCTCATGACCTGAGAAATAAACAGGCCGAGTATGTGAATGAATCTCAGAATTTCAGTTTTTCGAGATACCTGTGGGACGATACCCTGTTCCATTCGACGGTTAACGATATAAAGTATTTTGCCGGTATAAATCTGATCAGTAAGGAGGAAACGGAAGGATTGAAGAACGAACTTATGCAGCTCATAACCCAACTCGAAGCAACGGCCGTGAAAGGAAAGTTGGACAATGGGAACGAAGTGCAGTTCTATGTATCCGATGTCAATATAGACGCCGCTTATTGCTGCATGGAGAACATCACGGAAAAATTGGTCATCCTCAAATTTTTCGGCATGAATTCTGTCATGTCTTTCAATGCCAATATTTTCCATGATGTCAAGAACTGGATACTATCGTTGAAAAAATTCTCGACACTCATATCGCAAAGCGGGGAAGTACAGCGCATACGTTTCTTTAACAGGCAGCGTTTTTTTGTGTCCGATTTATAGTTTGGCATTACTGCCGGTGCATTAAATTTTTTTCGGCTGAGATTGCGGCCCCGAGCCGCAATCTCAGAAAGTTTAATAATCAGTAACAGACTCCGATCTTATACCTTTCTTTCCGTATCTCGAAAATCATTAGTATATTTGTAAGTTAAAGCACTGCGGAATCTATGGACGGCAATAGTGTAATAGAGTTGAGAGATGCATCTGTCTATCATGCAGGGGAGCAGGGGAGCAGGTTTGCCTCTCGGCGGAAGAGCCTGCGCGGCGGAGAGTTGGTGCTGTCGGGTGTCAGCCTTACGGTACACAGGGGCGAACTGGTCTATTTCATAGGCAGGGTGGGGTCGGGTAAAAGCACGCTCCTGAAAACCCTCTACGGTGAAATAGAACTCGCCGGAGGAGAAGGACGCATAGCGGGCTACGATCTCAGACAACTCAAACGCAGGGATATACCGCACCTGCGCCGGCGGCTGGGCATAGTTTTCCAGAACTGCCAGCTGCTTACCGACAGAAGCGTCTTCTCGAACCTCCACTACGTAATGAAGGCTACGGGGTGGAAAAACGAAACCGATATAAGACGGAGGATCGAGAAGGTTTTAGACGTTTCCGGCCTCACGAACAAGGAATATAAGATGCCTTTCCAGCTCTCGGGTGGGGAGCAGCAGAGACTCGCCATAGCAAGGGCGCTTCTGAATGACCCCGAGGTTATACTGGCCGACGAGCCGACAGGTAACCTCGACCCCGCGGCGGCGACGGCGGTACTCGGCCTTTTCAGGAGAATAGTGGAGAACGGCTGTTCGGTCATCATGTCTACCCACAATGTCAATCTCATAGAGGAATGCCCGTCGCGTACCGTCAGATTTTCACACGGCCGCATCGAGGAGATAGATATATGCTCCATACTGGGAGCCAATCCTTCGTTTCAGGCGTGATGCGTGTCACGGGGATCGTCGGAAAATACAGTCACAACTTGGAATAAAGCACATTGTGTATTTATTATTTTTGTTAATATTTCCAATTAGCACCTTTACAAATAAGAGGATAAATAAATATTCTACGGTACTAAATTAATGAATACGGATTTGGAACAGATTAAAAATCAAAACGGAACGGAAGAGTATTCGGCGTCGAGCATTCAGGTGCTCGAAGGACTTGAGGCCGTGCGCAAGCGTCCCGCCATGTATATAGGCGACATAGGGGAGAGAGGGCTTCACCATCTGGTTTACGAGGTCGTGGACAACTCCATAGACGAAGCCCTGGCCGGTTTCGCTTCGAATATCGACGTGATCATCAATGAAGACGGTTCGGTAACGGTCGAGGACGACGGACGCGGCATACCCACGGACTATCACGAGAAGGAAGGCAAGTCGGCTCTCGAAGTGGTTCTGACCGTGCTGCATGCGGGAGGTAAGTTCGACAAGGATTCCTATAAGGTTTCGGGCGGACTCCACGGTGTGGGCGTATCGTGCGTGAACGCGCTTTCGGATCTCCTTGTGGCCGAAGTACACCGCAACGGCAAAATATACAGGCAGAGTTACAGCAAGGGCGTACCCCTGGGCAAGGTGGAGGTGGTCGGCGAAATCGACAAGACGGGAACCATAATTACGTTCAGACCCGACAGGACGATCTTTTCCACGACCGATTACAGGTACGACATACTGGCCACGCGCCTAAGGGAACTGGCTTTCCTGAACAAGAGGGTGAGGTTGAGCATTACCGACAAACGGGTGAAGGACGACGACGGGACATACCTCCGCGACGAATACTATTCCACCGAGGGACTTAAGGAGTTCATCAGGTTCCTCGATGCTACGCGCGAGTCGCTCATAAGCGAGGTTATATACATAGATACCGAAAAGGAGGGCATTCCCGTCGAAGCTGCGCTCCAGTACAATACGAGTTACGCGGAGAATGTTCACTCTTACGTGAACAATATAAACACTATCGAGGGCGGTACGCACCTCACGGGATTCCGCAGGGCGCTAACCAGAACCCTGAAAAAATACGCCGAGGACTCAGGCATGTTATCCAAAGTCAAGTTCGAAATAAGCGGGGATGATTTTAGGGAAGGATTGACTGCGATTATTTCCGTAAAGGTGGCGGAGCCTCAGTTCGAAGGCCAGACTAAGACCAAACTCGGCAACAGCGAGGTGGCCGGCGCCGTCGATCAGGCGATAGCGCAGGCCCTGAGCAACTATCTGGAGGAACATCCCAAAGACGCCAGGATCATAGTCGAAAAGGTGGTACTGGCCGCCACCGCCCGTCACGCGGCACGCAAAGCACGCGAGATGGTGCAGCGTAAAACGGTGCTTTCCGGCTCGGGGCTCCCTGGCAAGCTGGCCGACTGCTCCTCACGCGAACGTTCCAAAACCGAAATATTCCTCGTCGAAGGCGACTCGGCGGGCGGGACGGCCAAACAGGGCAGAGACCGCGAGTTCCAGGCCATAATGCCCCTGAGGGGAAAGATACTAAATGTGGAGAAGGCGCAGGAGCACAAGATGTGGGAGAACGAGGAGATAAAGAATATGTTTCTCGCCCTGGGGGTTTCGATAGGCACTGAGGAAGACAGCAAGGCGCTCAATATCGAAAAACTGCGTTACGGCAAGGTTATCATAATGACCGACGCCGACGTGGACGGAAGCCATATAGCAACCCTCATTCTGACCTTCTTCTTCCGCGAGATGAAAGCCCTGATCGAGAACGGACATATATATATAGCCACCCCGCCGCTTTACCTCTACAGGAAAGGCAAGGTGGAGAAATACTGCTGGACGGAGGAGGAAAGGGAAGCCGCCGTGGCGGAATTCGGTTCCAAGGGTGCCCATATACAGCGTTACAAAGGTTTGGGCGAGATGAACGCCGAACAGTTGTGGGAGACCACGATGAACCCCGAAAACAGGATATTGCGCCAGGTTACGATAGACAACGCGGTCGAAGCCGACCGTATTTTCTCGATGCTGATGGGCGACGACGTGCCGCCCCGCCGCGAGTTCATCGAAAAAAACGCCACCTACGCCAATATAGACGCATAGAGTCATAGGCTGTTATTCGGGGAGCATCGACGAGGTATCCGAATGACAGATTGTTTGGCGTAGACTGCTGAAATTAATAAACCCGATACTAAAATATAAACATGAATGTTACGATAATAGGCGTTGCAGGAGGAACCGGCTCGGGTAAGAGTACGCTCGTAAAAAGACTGCAGGAAGCCTTCGCAGACGACCAGGTGATAACCATAAGCCATGACGACTACTACAAGGCTTACCCCGACCTTACCTACGAGGAACGCACCAAGCTGAATTACGACCATCCGCAATCGTTCGATACCGGCATGATGGTGGAGCAGGTGAAGCTCCTCAAAGACGGAATTCCCGTAGAGCGTCCCGTATACTCCTTTGTGGAACACAACCGTACGGGAGAGACGGTGAAGGTGATACCGTCGAAAGTCATAATCGTCGAGGGTATACTTATTTTCGACAACAGGGAACTGCGCGAACTGATGGATATGAAAGTATTCGTGGATACCGACGCCGATATACGCCTCGCAAGGCGCCTGTTGCGGGATGTATGCGACAGGGGGAGATCGATGGAATCCGTAGTCGAGCAGTATGTGGGTACGGTCAAACCCATGCATGAGGAATTCGTAGAGCCGTCGAAAAAATATGCCGACGTCATAATACCCGAAGGCGGTTTCAATTCCGTGGCCGTTGCTATGCTGATTGAGAATATAAAATCGGTCATCCACTCCAAGTGACGGAAACGGTAGGGAATGTCTTGATACGATGAGGGCGGCAGGTTAGAGTCTGTTTAAATTTTGTTACGAAGTTATTTATCAAACCGAGAGCAAGAGTTGAGCTCGCTTGAAACTCTGCCGAGGCGCGAACTGACGAACGAAGCAAGGGGAAACCCCCGAATTTAGAAAGTGCATTGTCATTCCGAGCGAGGCCGTCAGGCCGACGAGGAATCTACAATTATAAAACACAAAAAAATATAAGGTAGATCTCGGACAAGCCTCGGGATGACAGGGAAAGAATGAAACGGCAAGAGAGGGAATGAAAATTTCCCCTGAGTTCACCTCTGTTACAAAATACGGCGCGGGTTCCGCTTCAAGCGGAACCCGCGCCGTATTTCTTGCAGAGTTTCAGCGATTATTTCTTCGGATCCATGATAACCCTGACTAAATTTCCGTCGCGCAGTATCTTGGCGGCCATTTCCTGTAACTGCTTGCTGTTCAATCCGGCAACCAACTCGTCATAGCCGGAGTTGAAGTCGATCCCGCTCATATAATAATTGTTGATATATCCTATCCACGTATTATTATTCCTGAGATTGTCGGGACGTTCCTTCATAAGGAACTCTCTGATCTTGCCGAGATCGTCCGCCCGGGGGCCGTCTTTCGCTATGGATTCGATTTCCTTATCGATCAGTGTCATAAGCTCGTCGGCCATTTCGGGATTGGTGTCGAAGTTGATCCTGAGCGTATATGACGGTACGGGTTGCCTTGTCAAAGAAGGACTTACCGCAACTCCATATGTACCAGATTTTTCTTTCCTTACCGATTCAAAGTACCGTATCCTGAGTATTTGTCCCAACACATTGATAACCAGGCTATTTTCGGGATTATAATCCATATCGCCCGAATAGGTGTAGGTCACGGTCGTTTTAGGAACCTGCATGGATGTATTGAAACGGTTATCTATCTTACCCTTGACTACTCTTACTCCGTCGTCTGCGATCTTGGGTTTGGTCTTCGTGGAAGGTAGCGAACCTATGTATTTCTCGATAAGTGGTTTCGCCTTTTCCGGATCTATATTTCCGACGAAAATGTAGATAAACTTGTCGGGATTGCCGTAAAGTTTGCCGTAGATGGGGGCCATCTTGTCGAAACTTACCTTGTTTAACTTGTCGAGCGTAAACGTCGAACGTCTCGGATTATGGCCATAGAGCGTATTGAGCAAAGAATCGCGGTATATGAAGCCGGGATCATTCTCGGAATTGGATAAACCGGTCCTCGTCTTGTCGATCACCATATCGTAATCGCCCCTGTCGAACCTCGGTTCGGTGAAATACAGATAGGCAAGCTGCAGGAGCGTTTCGAAATCCCTGACCGACGCCGAACCGCTGAGACCGTTATAGTATTCGCCGATATTTATACCGGTACGCACTACTTTTCCCGTGAGCTGTTTCGACAGGTCGGTGGAAGAGAACTTACCCACACCCGAAGAAGAGACCACGTTGGCCAGCATGTTTCCGGAAATGTAATCCGCATTGCCGACAGTGGACAGACCGCCCTCGGAATTTACCAACATGAGTATCTCGTCGGTTTTGAAATCGGTCTGTTTGATCATTACCCTCGCTCCGTTGGAGAGTGTCCAGACCGTCTCCCCGAATTTGCCCGAATCGGTCTTTGCAACCTTGCCGCCGGATAATTGTTTGCTTATAAGCGGTTCCTTCACGGTATTGTCCGTGTATGGTTGCAATTCCTTAACTCTGACGGTGTTGATAATTCTGTGAATGTCGTCTTCGGTCGGGACGGCAATACCCTCTTTTTCGGGACTCATTACTACTACGACCTGATTTTCCGGAGTAAGCATACCTATGGCCACATGGTTTACTTCCCTCAGAGTAGTATTCTGAATGAACGTGCTGTCCAATTCCCATTCGACATTTGCCGACGGTATGGGCGTGTTCCTCCTGAAATTATTTATGTACAGGCGCACGAAATCACTGTTTCGCCTGTCGTTACGGTTATTGTAGCCTGTCTCCGCCGAACGGTAGAGAGAGGTTTTAGCCCTGTCGAATTCGGATTCCGTGAAACCGTAGCGGCGTATTTTTTCCAGTTCGTCATAAAACGCTTCGAAAGCCGAAGCCGTTTCGCCGTCCCTTGCGGTTATCTGACCAAAAAAGGCATCGGAGGTCTGAGCGAGACTCGAATTGACACCCACTCTCGCGCCTATGAAAGGAGCCCCCGGTTTGTCGTATATCTCCTGCATCCTGTAATTGATCATCCTGCCGATAAAACTGTAAATCGTATTCAGTCTGGCAATAAGAACGTTACTGTTGAATTCTTTCGGCACCGGCTCTCTCTTGATATACAATGAAACGCCGGAGGAGGTCAGTTCGGGGTCGGTGGCTACCATAACCAAAGGCTGCTCGTTGTTGGGTATGGGGATCATTTTCTTGGGTTCGGGATTACTTACCGCGGGAATGTCGGACATTATTTTCCTGACCTTGGCTTCCATTTTATCCGCATCGAAATCGCCGACGATCACGATAGCCTGAAGATCGGGACGGTACCACCTGTGGTAGAAGTCCACTATTTCGCTGTGGGGAAAACTTGCAAGCAACCCGTCCTCTCCGATGACATTGCGGTAGGAATACTTGGAATTGTTATAAACTGCGGGAGCGATTTTTTCGCGCATGCGTCGCGAGGCATCCCTTCCCTGACGCAGTTCCTCCCTGATAACACCCCTCTCCTTTTCCATCTCGGCCGGATCGATGGTTATGAAGTGAGACCAGTCGTGAAGTATGAGCAGAACAGAATCCACGATCCCGTCCCGCAGCAAAGGCACGCTGGACATATTGTACGTCGTAGTCTCCACCGCCGTGCCGGCATTCAGATTGGCGCCGAACTTCACCCCTATGGTTTCGAGATAATAGATCAAATTGTTCCCCGGATAATGCTTGGTGCCTTTAAAGGCCATATGTTCGAGAAAGTGGGCTAAACCCAACTGCGTGTCCTCTTCCTGGATGGCTCCCACATCTTGATAAATGTAAAACTCCGCCTGGTTTGCAGGCTTGGCATTGTGGCGGATGTAGTAGGTCAAACCATTGTCCAGTTTGCCTACCCTTACATCGGGATCGACGGGGATCTTCGCATTGGGATCCAGTCCCTGCGCCGCCGCAGCCGCAAAAATGATTACGGCTGAAAACGCTGTTAAGAAAAATTTTCTGATCATATGAATATGGTTAAATTGTTTTTTAAATTTCGATAATCAAAGGTAATATTATTTTCGATACCATAATATAAGAGTATATTTACACTGTTTATACAATTAATTAATTCAAAGCCATGCTGGCAGACGATATTGCACTGACGATGCAGCCCCGCATGGGGGTGAAGGCCATAGTACACCTGCTGGAATGTTTCGGCTCCGCCGAAGCGATCTTCGGCGCAGGACTGGACGAACTTACCGGTAAGGCCGAATTGAGACCCGACATAGCGAAAGAATTGCTGAAAAAGAGATACCATGCGGATGCGGAGAAAGAACTGGAGTTTTGCTGCAGAAATTCCATCGTTCCCGTCGCTTCCACTTCGGAACATTATCCCGCGTTGCTCAGGGAGTGTCCCGATTTTCCGCACGTCCTCTACGTGAGAGGGGAACCCCGCGCACTTTCGCGCCGCATGTTGGCGGTGGTAGGAACGCGCAGGGCAACCCCATATGGAACTAAAATGTGCGAGAGACTGATAGATCGTATGGCGGAACTTTATCCGGATACGGTCATAGTAAGCGGGTTGGCTTATGGAGTGGACGCTTCGGCGCACAGGGCGGCGCTTTCGTGCAACCTTGTCACGGTCGGGGTCAATGCAAACCCCGTTACCCGGATATATCCCGCCCGACATGAACCCATGGTCGAGAATATCCTGGCCGAAGGGGGCGCGGTCGTATCGGAATATCATTCGCAGATCACTACCAACGGAATGGCTTTCATCCCCCGCAACCGCCTGATTGCCGGAATGTCGCAGGGGACGGTGGTCGTGGAGTCGGGGCTGACCGGAGGCTCGATGGTAACGGCCGGAATGGCCGGCGGGTACCACAGGAGCGTAATGGCCGTACCTGGCCGGGTGGGCGACCCCTTTTCGGAGGGTGCCAACAGCCTTATCAGGACACAGAAAGCAGTCATGGTTTGCTCTGCCGAGGATATTGCGCGCGAAATGATGTGGGATACGGAGAAACCTGCCGACCGCAGGAAAAAGGAGACAGAAACATATACGAATTTAAGTAGCGAAGCCGCTGATCTTCTAAACCACATAGGCGAGGGCGAGGCCGTCTCCATAGACGAACTGTCGGTTACGAGCGGATATTCCCTTCCCGTACTTTCCTCCCTCCTCCTGGAACTGGAGATGGAAGGAATCATAAGAATGCTGCCCGGCAAGTTGATAGATATAAAATAGGAACCGAATGATCCTTACCGATACTCATTCACACCTCTACGACGAGGCGTTCGACGAAGACCGCGACCAGGCCATGCAAAGGGCTTTCGATGCGGGCGTTTCCCGAATTTTTCTTCCGGCCATAGATTCCGGAAGCCACGGGAGACTTTTCGACCTCGTGCGGACATATCCCGAAAACTGTTTTCCCATGATGGGACTCCACCCCACGTCCGTGAACGGGAACCGCAGGTACGGAGAAGAACTCGCCCTGGTTGAGGAACTACTCGCCGATCCCCCGCCGGGAATTGGAAAATTCTACGCCATAGGAGAGGTGGGACTCGATCTTCACTGGAGCAGGGAATGGAAAAAAGAACAGATAGAAGTCTTCGAACGTCAGATAGAACTTTCGGTCAGGCATCGTCTGCCGCTCGTAATACACACCCGCGAGGCATGGGACGAGATGTGTTACGTATTATCGAATTTCGCGCGATGCGGTATTTTCGGGATAATGCACTCCTATTCGGGGGGCCGCAGCGAGTATGAAAAAATACGCAGGACGGGGGATTTCCTGTTCGGCGTAGGCGGAGTGGTGACCTATAAAAATAACAATCTTGCCGGCCTGGTGACCGGACTCGGGATCGACAATATCGTACTCGAAACAGACTGTCCCTATCTTACGCCCGTGCCGTTCCGCGGCCGGCGGAACGAACCGGCCTATCTCACATACATATGCGACAAGGTTGCGGAGATAACTTCTTTGATTACAGAGGAAGTAGCCCTTGTCACAACACGTAATTCGCAGAAAATCTTCGGAATCTGAGTAAACCTTCTCCCCGCCATTCGTTTCATTGTCCCTGTCATTCCCAAGCATGGGAATGACCTTTTGTCATCCCGAGGCTTGTTTCCGAGGGATATGCCTTGTATTATTTCGGTAATAATTAGGTAGATTCCTCGTAGATGCTTCGCATCTCGCTCGGAATGACAAATTTTTATTTTCGCATCATTGTCGTTGAGATTGCGGCTTAGAGGCCGCAATGACAATACATTTCACCTGGTCATCCCGAACTTCCACAAGAGGGGGATTTACCTTATTCTTCATGATAAATGATGAAAGTCCTTTCTTTCCACCTTTTGACAGTCAAAAGGTAAAGCAACCACACATATAACTAACCACCCATAACTCATACAAAGACTTTCCTTTCCCGTCTTTTTATACAACTTTTGAATTATTTGGTTGCAGGCTTGACAATGCCATGCCTGCCAAGCTATATTTGTCGTCGGATCAACTCGGATCAATTTCTTCCCGAGATCCTATAGAAGAATAACTGATCTCGCGGCAGATATGTTCAGAAAATTCTTTTGTCTCCTTAAATTATCAGAGCAATAATTTAATATAATTATCAAATAAATTAACACGCATGGAAAATGTATGGTTGACGCATTCCTTTGGAACTTATGCAGGGAATCCAATTTTCCAATTTAAACTATATAGCCATGAAGGAACAAAAACTCGGAAAGAAATGCGTACTGCCGGTCGAAGTTGCCGGCGAAGCGGCGTTGTTACCGTACGGGAACCGTATGGGGGAAAAGGCATGCTGCCCGAATTGCGGCGACGGCATAGCCGGAATGAAGGTGCCGGAAAAAGAGGCGGGCAGCTTCCGCGTAATTCCGTATCGGAAGCGCAATATCCTGGAATGTAAATGGATACATTTATTATTTGCATCCGTGAATGTGTGCGTCCGCGTGTTGTCCGGCAAAATGAGAGAGTGTTATGCCCGCATACGGGGAGCATTCGGCGTGATTCTAAAGGCCTCGACCGGAATATATGCCTTGCCGGGTGTCGGAATACACTGTATGGAGGCGGACAGGTTTCCCGAAATTTTTTCCGTAATGCGGGAAGATAATGAGCGGCTCGACGATGTTGAAAACCTCGGAGATGCCGAATACAGGGCCATCCGCCTGCTGAAAGATTCTTACGAATCGCTGCTCGCATTGGCAATGGCGAGAAAGAGGCGTAAGTTCTCGGGTTCCAAACCGATGAGGGTTGCCGCGGAAGTAAAAGAACTGATAAAAGTGATGTCGGCAGATATTTGCCAACACGGTACCGACAATATATCGACAAATGATTGACATAGTTATTAACAATAAGAGATGGAGCTGTCCGGCTTCGTGGGAGGAAGTAACCATGGAAAAGGCGGCAAAACTGTATTCGTTGGTCGGCGATATGCCCGACGGCGTCAGGGATCGTTTTACGGCGCCGCACAGTATCTGCAAGGCGGGTAATTCGTCCACGGACTGTATGGAGGAGAGTGCGGATTGCCGGCCAGCTCCCACAGCCGTGGAGGACGGGGGCGGAAACGGAGACGACGAAATCGGGGACGGGATCGCTGACAGAACCGGAAACGGAATCGGCGACAGTAATTTCAATGCCGCCGTACTGTCCGTCATGGCAGATATTCCGGCGGAGGTTTGCCTGCGGATCGACCCCGTGCAGGCGGCGGCTTTCGTGGATAAATATCTCTCGGTTTTCGTGGCGGGGGTTCTTGGCGTGCCCGTGTGCCGGCGGCAGGATATGGACGGTTTCGACTGGGGCGGCATGCGGTTGTCGATGCCGATTTCCGCCATTGACCCGCAGGGACGCGAAATGCCCTTCGCCTATGTTACTGCGGGCGAACTGTGCGATGCCACGGAACTTTACATATCGGGCGGAATATCTCATGCCGCGATGATCACCGCCATACTTTGCCGTCCCGACGGGGAGGCTTACGACGAGAAGATCGCAAGGGAGCGCGCAGCCGGTATGGGATGCCTGAAGATGCCCGTGGCGCTTGAAATTTTCCGCCTGATACGCGAAACCCATAGCTATATGGAACGGGAATTCCCCGACTGCTACCGTAGAAATAAGACTGCCGGCAAACGTCCATGCCGGCAGGACGATCACGGCGAAGCGGTTTCCGGCGCCGGAAACGACATATGCAGGGTGCCGGACGTAAAGTGGGGGTGGGGTGAACTTCCCTACCTCGTCGGCAGGTGCCTTCCAGGTGAAGTGGCGGCCGCGCGCGCTATGAACTGCTATGATTTTATGAAACTGGTGAACACGGGGATCATGGTGCGCTATTTCTGACGCCGCGCGGCCGAATAGTGAACAGCCATATCGAGGTACCCAAATACGAATTAAGCACACCGTGCTATTTATTATTTTTCGTTAGTATTGCTAATTAGCGACTTGCAAAAATGTATCAATAAATATTTAACGGCAATTATATGACAAGAAAATCGTTGATTGAAACGCTGAGGGAGTGTTCCGTTCAATGCGGCTACGCTTTCGGTACGGGATTCGAGTACCGTATCGCTTCAGAAGCCAAAGAATTTCCTGCCGCGTGGCTGCTCCCGCCGAAACTTTCGGCAAAGGAGGGGAACACGGAAGGAATAAAACATTATTCGGTCACACTCAAACTTATATGCCTGTGCCGCGACCGCAGCCAGTCGGGCAGGGAGGAACTGTGGGCCAGGATGGAAGACGACGCCTTACTTATACTGTCGGGAGCAGGGGAACGGGAGTGCGTGCGCTCGGTGGAAAATATCAGGTATTCGCCCGAAGAACATTCGGTAACGGTGTCGGGCGATATTTCACTGACGGCCAGCGCCGTAATTTCCATGTCGTTCAATAGCTGCGGCTGCGGCTGTTACTGCAACTGTAACCATACCACCGTGGAGCCATGAAGATAACCTGCATACCCGACAATTATACGGGCGCGTACTCCGACGGCGTGATATTCGCCGTCTCGGAGGCCGATCCCGAACGGATAACCGAAGTCGCCGTCATGGGAGAGGGAGGGGAGATTCTCGGAATAAAGAGATTCCGAGGGGAGAGGGATTTCAAAGTCAATGCGGCGGGCTACCTGAGCGGGCGGTTTGCCGTCCGCCCGCATGAATACGGAGCGCCCGCCGGCTTCTACCGGTGCGCGGGCAGAACGCTGCCCGTAAGCATAAAGGCGGACGGCGAATCTTCACCGCAGCGCATAGTTACCGCCGGATCGGTCGCCTCGCCCGCGGGCATACTCCTGTCGAACTCCCCGTCGAGCCTCTCGGTTGCGGCCGACGGCTGCGACGAACTGTCGGTAGCCGCGCCCGGGATGAGGCTCTCGGCCGAAGTAACCGTGACGCACCGCTCTCAGAAAGACACCGTCCGGATCGACGGGACGGAATGCGAAGACGGTATCTACTCCTTTTTTCTGAACACAGCCGGCATACTCTCCTATGCGGGAGCGGATTACATGTCCCTTACCCGCACGGGACGCGTAAGGCTGACCGTCGGGATATACGGAGACGGACGGAAACTGTTCGAAAAAAGATATGCGGTCTCGCCGCCTTCGCATGTCTCGGCGAGCGTTTGCTGGGTCAATCCCTACGGGTGCATAGACCATTGCCTTTTCCCGCGCTGCACGGACGAAACGGTGCGTAACGAAAAAACCAGGGCGTATACCGCCGAAGGCTATGCCGTGTGCGGCTCCCAGGCCGAGACCTGCGTTACGGCGGTCTACGGATACGGACCTGCGGCCACCGTGAGATGGCTGTCGGAGATGCTCTGTTCTCCGCGCGCGTGGCTCATCGATGCCGGAGAATATGTCCCGATAGATATAATTTCCAATGCGGCGGCGGTCAAAAGCAGCGATCCTGTTCCCTTTCAGGCGGTTTTCCGTCCGGTCAGAAAAACAAAACTGCAAAGGCTATAAATCAGAACCCGATGAAAATATTTATAGACGGCAAGGAGGCGGACATCGAAAGCCGCGCCGGCATATCGATCTCCCTGTCCGTAGCCTCGCTCACCGAATTCGAAACCAACCGCACGGGCTATTCCAAGACCGTGTTCCTTCCCATGACGAGCCGCAATATCAGGCTGATGGGCGACGCGGAACAGGTCAATTCGTCGTTCATGTTCAACGGCTGCGAACATTCGGCGCGTATCGAAAAGGACGGATGCACCGTGATCGAAGGCGCCCTCTACCTTGCGGGATGCGAGAAACGGAGCGACGGAAGCGGATACTACCGCGTAAACATAGTCGGCCCCGGCGGAAAATGGATCGGGAAAGCGAGGGAAACCCCGCTGCGCGATCTGGGGATCGACTTTTCGGCCGTATTGACCCAATCCGTCGTCCTCGAAAGCTGGACATGGAGCAAGCCGGTAAGGTTCCTCCCCGTGGAAAGGAAGGGTTTTGCCGTTGAGAACGCGGAGGCCGCACTTTTCCCTCCGGCAAAAATTCTCGCAATGGACGACTATCATCCCTTCATCCGCCTGCGTCCTGTATTGGAAAAGATATTCGGCGAGGCGGGATACGGCATAAATTCCCGCTTCATCGCGGGCGACTTCTTCGGATCGCTCCACATGAGCGGCAACTACTCCTCCAAAGACACAGGAAATGTCCGCGACAGGATGGATTTCAGGGCGGGCAGATTCTTCTCCGCCGCCACTGTCGCCGATTACAGGGGCAGGGTTTACGCAAATCCGCTGACCGGCGGGAACACCATAGGAAATATAGTGGATACCGCCGACCCGCGCGAAGAGAACAGCGGGGTGACGCTCCCGGGAGTCTACACCGTGGGCGATCACTTCGGGAAGAGCGGAGGGAGGATAGTGTTCACCCCGCCTTCGGCCGTAGTGGCAGCCTTTGAATATTCGATCTATTACACTACCGAGTACTACATGCTCAGCCGCCGGCGGCTCGCGGGATTCGACCGCATAAATCTCGGCGAGAGCCAGGAACGGTCTTTCGAACTGATCAACCGCAACGTGGACAGGAAAGAGGAGATCTGCAGCGGAAAAACATTTATGTTCATAGTGTTCGACCACGAGGAAGGCGAAACCTACCAACTGCGCTACAACGAAATAACCAACCCCGCAGCCGATCCGGAGAACCTCCAGCCCGGGGATTACAGGACCCGCATTCAGGGAACGTTCTCCTCGCGCTCGGCGCAGATGACCATTACGAGTTCGTACGAGGTATACAACCCCCAGTTATATGTCAGGCCGCCCGATTCCCTTTATTTCGGAGCGATGGATAAGGATTGGGCCATGTATGACGGGTATGTGCAGGAGAGGGGAGAGGTCAGCGTGGAAATGGTGGTCAGGAGTACTCCGGAAACGATCTCGCCGTCCAACCCCAAATATTTCGACCGTATTTATTTCGGCGGCGCGGAGGAGGGAATGAAGTTCGTCATAAGCAAACTCACTTCGCTGCGACCGGTGTTCGTCCACTATCCCACGGAAGGGTCCACGGTCGGTTTTTACGACGTGGCTGCCCACAGTATCAGTTGCCTGGAGTTGATAAACGCCGTGAAACACCTTTTCAACCTCTGCTTCTATACCGACGAACTCTCCAAAACGGTCTTCATCGAACCGCGCCGCGATTTCTATTCGCACGACGTCATAGTGGATTGGAGCGACAGGGTGGATCTCGGCGAACCGATAGTAGTCGGCGAACTGGGCGGCGATATGTCGCGCAGGGTCACATTCCGGTACGGTGGAGGCGACGACGCGGTCTCGACATGGAACCGCCGACGCGGCGACAGGTTCGGAAGCTGGTCGGCATCGATCGACGGCAGGCTGGCCGCCGAAGGCGAGAAAATACATGAAAACAAGCTGTTCGCCCCGTCCGTGAATGTATCGGGCGACTTTCCCGATGCACCCGCAGCGTCGCTTCTGCAGGCAGGATACGATACCGGACTGGATGATGCGGACTGCGAAATGAATTTTCCAGCCAAGATTGTCCGCTACTGCGGGCTCGTACCATTGGAAAGTCCGCAGAGGTGGGGGTGGCCCTCATACGGCTCCGGCTATCCTTATCTGGCTTTTCACAGCGAGGATGCGGATACCATAAGCGACAGGGACAGCGCCGTCCCCGTTCCGAGGAAGACAGGCAACGAACTGTATGACAACGGATTTACACTCTGTTTCGAAGACAGGAACGGACACACGGGACTGCACCGTTACTACGACTGGCCGTTGAACCTTTGCAACAACTCCAAGCGGGTGGAACTCTACCTGATGCTCTCTCCGCAGGACGTAGAACCCTTCATTTCCCCAAACCGCCTGATGAGGGACTTCAGGGCGCTGTTCAGGCTCCGCATAGACGGAGAGAACGCCCTGTTCAGGATCGAGGAGATATGCGGTTACGACCCCTCGTCTGAAGGATCCACCAGGTGCATATTCGTCAAGGAAATATAATAGGTACACCAATGTGCTTAACGCGGCTCACGTTAAATAATTTGAATAAAAAGATGGAATATTTCGATTTGAACGTTATCACACCGCCGGCAAACACGGTTCTGCCGGAAGATTTGCCCGAGGCATCGTATGGCTATCCGGTCGCCGACTTAGCCGGCGGGAGGCTTCCCGCACTGTCGCTCCCCGCTTTCGGGGACGGTGTAAACAATTACGCCGCCGGCCAAACCGCCATTACCAGAGAGGAAATTGCGGACATCGTGGCGGAAAGCCTCGCGTCCCTTAAGGTATATGTGGTCGAGTCCGAGATAACCGAAGCTCAGAACAGAGTCAAGGCCATAGTGGACAAGGCGACCTTCTGACATCCCCCGCCTTCGATGAACAGGCGGGAATAACCACCTCGATAACAGGTGTATCCTGAATCGGGAAATATATCAGGGGATACACGTTTAATGCCTAACCCCTAAAAATATAGATTATGACAATTTACATAAAAGAACTGCTTGTCATGCTTGACAAACGCTACGGGAATTTGTCCGCCGACGAACTGACCAAAAAACTCTTTGAGATAGGCGTGATCGATCACACTTTATGTAAGGTGTTGATAGTAAGAGAATACGTGGCTTCGAGAATGAAGAAGGGGGGACGCAAGATAGACGCCATGATGGAGGCCGCAGAACACTTTTGCTGCTCTTACGAATACGTCAGAAAATGCCTCTACTACTATACCGATATAAATATAGATTGAACACGCCGTGCTTAATTACTGGACAAAAAGTGCATTCGGAATGACAAAGCGGTAGGTTCCTCGTCGATACTTCGCATCTCGCTCGGAAAGGCAATAAAACGGTAATACGCTAAAAATCAAATAATCATAAGGAGCGAATCGTATTATTATCTCTTACTGAAGTCAGATTATCGGTTCTTGTATAAACATTCCGCCCGCCCGCCCCTTTAAATTTGCATTGCCGGTGCGGATCCCGTGAGTTCCGCCCGCCCGGTAGAAATTTCCCGATTAACTAACCTTATAAGAGATCATAAAAACAATAAAAAATGACAGGAAAAATTACAGTTGCCAACCAGTCCGGCCCCGTTGCGGTCATAGACATCGAGGGTATCATAGGAGTACCCGAGGAATGTCAGTTTTCCGGCACGGGGGAAAGAGTCGCCACCTACGAAACTTTCTGTTCGGCGGCGGAGTCGCTTAAAGATGCGTCGGTGACGGAGATAATCGTGAACATACGTTCGGCGGGGGGAGACGTGAACGATGCCCTGCTGATATTCGAGGCGCTCTCTTCGCTCGGAAAGAGAATAACGACGCGCTGCTACGGCTACGTGGCCTCGGCGGCCACGATAATCGCGCAGGCTGCCGGTGAGGGATGCCGCGAAATATCGGCAAATTCGCTCTACCTGATCCACAGGTCGGTGTGTTCCGCAGAGGGCAATTCAGGCGAGATCTCCAGAGCGCTCGGAGCGCTCCGGCAGACCGACGGCCGCATAGCGTCGCTTTACGCAGCCCGCTCGGGCAGACCCGCCGAAGAATTCGAAGAACTGATGGACGCCAATAACGGCAACGGACGCTGGCTCTCTCCGCGCGAAACGATCGAGAACTCGTTGGCCGACCGCATAATAGCCTCGTTTCCCCTGCCCGAAGATGCCGAAAGGCAGGTGATAAATCTCGGCCTTCCTCCCATACCCAAAAGAAAGAAGGCTTCCGGAAGATGGAACGCCCTGCTGGAATCACTGGGACTTAAAGCGGCCGACCCCGCGCCGGTCGGCGCGGCGGGTGCGGAGCAGGCCGACGTTACGGGAGCGGAACAGGCTGGCGCGGCAGACAAAAATAATGGGGAAAACGAAGATACGGCTACGGAAGAGGCTGTATCCGTTACTGCGGCTCCGGATGTTCTTCCCGGAAGGGAGGGCTTCGAAGCGGGTGTTGCGGGCGCCGTCTATGCGGAGACTATAAGCCGATACTCCAATGAGATAGCGATTCTCCGCAACCGTGTGGAAACCCTGGAGGCGCAGAACGCCCGCCTGTCTGCAAATCCGACCTCCACCAAACCCAAGGAAGACCCCTCGCTCCAGGATGTGCGGCGTTCAGTGAACGACAGCGCCTATATGGAAGACGTGAGGCGGTTCAAATAGGAGGGATCGCTGCCCAATTATAATTTCTTGCAGTTTTGCTTTTCAAAACTGCCGACTCCCTCGCCCGTGCAGCCGCCTTTGGCGGCTGAGGGGGGCGGGCGGGGAGTCAAAATATCCGTACCAATTTAATTAGCAATGCCCCATTTTCGTTGTCATTGCTGCTTACCCATAGAAAACCCTTTCGTTGTCATTGCGGCCCCCGAGCCGCAATCTCAGAAGGTATTTATTAATCAGTAATTTGTGTTTGAGTATTATTGGTCGAGATTGCGGGTCGAGCCCGCAATGACAAATACAGCGGCATGCCGCCGGTCGCAGACCGGCAGCTCCACGCGGCGGGACGCTCAATCGACCTCACGGTCGATATTCGCACCCACTGCCGGCGGCATGCCGAAAACAAACAATGACATAAAGTATTTATTGTATACAAATTACAACAACATATTTTCTGAAACACCATCAAAATTTAAAACCTTTCGTATCACCTAACTGTAAAAAATTCAAACGATGAGCAAAATCGAATCACCCAAGACGTATACGGGGCAGGATCTCGAAACGATCTTTTTCCGTCCGATGTTCACGGGACCCGATGCCAACGAATTGGGCATCAAAATTATGTACAATATGCCGGTGCCGACCACCCTTCAGTTCTGGAAACGCAGCGGCGATATTCTCCAGAAGTATTCCGCCGGCGGATGGAACGGAAGTTCTCCGGCAAACAAGTTCCAGAAGACGATAAATCTCACGAGGGTCAAGGCCGAAGCAGGTTACGGGGCAGAAGACTACTTCAACATGGTCTACGAAGTGATAACCGGCAAAAGCGGAGTCAATCTCGACGACCTGTCGGGAACCGAACTCGAAGCCGCCGAAACTTCGCTTTTCAAGCAGGCCGTAGCCGAGAGCATACGGGCTACGATGTGGCTCGGCGACACCTCCCGCACCGGCGACGGACAGCTCAACACCTTCGACGGCTTCATCAGGCGCATCGAAGAGGATATAACGGGAGGCGAAACCGAACTGCGCAATTTCCCCTTCACCGCTCTCGCCAATCCTGCCGACGCGGAAAATCTTCTGAAAAAAATGTGGGACGAGTCGTCTACCGTGCTCAGGGAATTCAAGCAGCAAAAGAACCTCGTCTATCTGGTCACTTCCGACATATACGCCCTGTACGAGGAGGCGTTGGATAACGTCGTTCTCGACAGCGCCTACATTGCCAAGCAGAACGGGCGGGATGGTCTGTCTTTCAGGGGGATACCCGTGATAGACATTCAGATTTCGGGCTATCTGCCCAATTTCGGCGACATGCCGCGCTCGTTCGCCATACTTACCGACAGACGGAACATGGCGCTCGCCGTCAATACTTCGGGCTTTCCGGGTACGGAAGTCAAGATGTGGTACAACCCCGACCTTATGGAGAATCGCCAGAGGGCGATATTCATGGCGGGATGCGACTACCTGCTGCCGGAGTTGATAACCTACGCCTACCGGACTTAAACCTTGCCGGTGATGGCGCTGACAGGCTACAGAAATAGCTGCGGCAAGCAGAGCGGTGGCATAAAACACATCGCGCTCGCGGAAGCCGCCGCCGTTAGGGAAGCAATTTTCGACGACGAGTCGGATACCTTCGGCTCCGTCCTGCTCGCGGAAGGATATGCGTTCGCAGTCTACCATTTCAGGGAGGGTGGGGCGTATTACGCGGAGACCGTTTCCTGCCGCGGCGGATCGTACCTGGTCGAACACAGGCTGTCGTTCGCGCTCGGCAGGCTGGACGGAAACTCCGTCAGGGCGGCGGAAGAGATCGCCGAGGCTTCGAAAGACGGAATGATAGCCATTGTGACGACCGGCAGCGGCATATCGCTGCTCGTGGGTTACAGCGAAGAGTTCGGTACGGAAAATCCCCTGCGCCTGAGCGGCAACACGGGGACGACCGGACGGAAATCCTCCGATGCGACCTCCGAAATAATCACCCTGTCCAACCGCGACTGCTCCAAATCGAAAGTCTATACGGGGGAGATACTGTGCGGGTGAAAGGTATAGTATACGGAGACCTGTACCGACATGAAATGCGGGCGGAAGGTCGCCGGCGAAGTAAATATTAAGATATACTCCGCCATACTGCGTCTTCCGCCGCGCAATTCCCGCCCGGCCGCGTGATGGCGGCCGTCCTCGCTCCCGATATTAACCAAAAGAGAATTAAGCACATTGTGCTACTTATTAGAGTTTATATCGATTAAGGTCGTGCGATACGCAGTATCGCCGAAAAGTTTTCGGTGTCGCCTTTTTCAAAAGGCGACAGTTCATAGTCTAATTGTGTGCCACCCACTCCTGAATAAAGATTTGAATCGTTTTGCGATTCAAAATCTTTTGGGGCGGCACCCGAGCAAAGCGAGGCGGATAACAATCAGCGACATTCTATATTTTTTATTAGATATAAACTTATAAACTCTATTATCTAATTATCGGTTAAAATCATGAACTTTAGTGCAGTTGCTATAGTTTGTATAAATTTTTTCTTTCCACCTTTTGACAGCCAAAAGGTGGAGCCAAAATCTGCCGCCCCCATCATCCGCGGAGTTGCTCTCGGGAACTTCCCTCGCTACGCGGTAGCTTCGGGTGATTTCCCTACCGCAACTTCTTTCCGCGTCGATGGCAGGGCGGGGCTACGGGTTGCGAAGCAACCCGAAAAGAGGAATTTTATTCCTCAAAGAAACCCATGCACTTAGTGCATACTAATTTAATTATTTTTGTTAATACTGCTAATTAATACCTTACAAACAAATAATGGATAAATAAATATTTCACGGCACTTATAATGACAAATAAAACCGAAAAACACGGGAAAAGGGTATTTGCGGCCGGCAACCGCTGCGAACCGCTTTTCGACTCGGGCAGGGGCAGGTCGTCCGACTCCGCATTCTGGAGGTGGGGCGACGACAACCTCTTTCCGAGCGCCCTCGCGCTGATGTCGCGGCGCAGTACGACCCACCGCAGGATAATAAACGACAAGGCCGATTATATCTCGGGAAAAGGCTTCGCCTGCGAAGGCGGCCTCACCGTCCTGCCGGAATTCATCGAATGCGTGAACAACCGCGGGGAAACGCTGCGCCAGCTGATGAACAAACTCGCTTTCGACAAGTCGCTCTTCGGGAACGCCTTTATGGAGGTGGTGACCGACCGCAGGCGCTCTTTCCTGTCGCTGTTCCATCAGGACGCTTCGAAGTGCAGGATCGCCCGCGACGGCGAGGGAGTGATACTGCACCACGACTGGTCGTGTTTCGGCCACGGCGACGCGCGGCGACTCTCGCTCTATCCACTGTTCTCCGAAGTGGGCGACGGGACTCTCCGTTCGGCAGTGCATTACAAGGACTACGAGCCGATGTTCGAGAATTACGGCGTCCCGCCCTACATAGCGGGGATGAACGTCTCGGCGATAGCATACAAGACGGACAAGTGGAACATCAGCCGGCTGGACAATTCGTTCCAACTTTCGGGTGTGATGATACTCGACGGTACCGTGGACAGCGAAGCGGAAGCGGACGAGCTTATCAAAACAGCCCAGGGCAAGTTCGCCGGCAATCCCGGACAGGTCATGTTCGTACTCAAGGACAGTACCCAGCAGGACAATTCGCGCTTCATCCCCGTAAGTTCGGCCAATGAGGGCGACTGGAAGGAACTGCATTCGCAGGCGACTTCCGATATAGTGGTGGCGCACTCGTGGTTCCGTTCGCTGAGCGGCCTGGACTACGGTACGGGGTTCAGCGCCGAACGCATTCTGCACGAGTACGAGATCGCCCTCAATACGGTCATCATATCCGAACAGGAGGAACTTCTGGAACCCCTGCGGGCGGTAATCTCGCTGGTACTGGGCGAGGACGCCTCGTCCCTTCAGGTAATAAACAGACCCCCCACGCGCTCCAAACCACTCTACATGAAAGTGTGGGAGGCACGGCAGGCGGACGGTCTCGACTACGATCCCGAAGACCCCCTCCAGCAGCTGTTCGTAGCCCAGATAACAAAATACGCAATGAGGAATATAGACTGACAACCAACATTATGGAACTATTGATAACACCGCAGGAAGTTAAGGAAATAGCGTTTCCGTCGTCATCCGAGATGGAGTCCGGCGCGATAGGCGAAACCGCCATACTGTCGGCGCAGCGGAAATTCCTGAAGCCCGTATTCGGCGATCTGTACGACAGCCTTACCGACGGCAAATACCCCGAATTCCTTGCAGGGTATGTAAAGCCCGCCCTGGCGCACTACGTAAAGCTGCTTATGCTGCCCGCGCTGGCGGCCGACGTCTCCCGTTTCGGAATAGTGCGCCATAGCAGCGATCATATGAAACCGGCGGACGGCGGAGCCTTGTCCGCCCTGGTGAAAAGCGTGCGTTCCGATGCCTCCGTGTTGCTGCGGCGCGCCGTAGACCATGTCGAGGCCGACCCGTTGTCATATCCCGAATACAGGAAAGAGGAAAACGTACTGCACAGGGTGAATATCTCCTCAGGGATAGTAATTTAACGCGGACTGGCGAATTCCAAAAACTCATGATCATTACATTATGGACAATATTTACAAGTACGTTTCGGGCGTCGTCGCGGGGGCGGTATCGTTTTTCGCTCCCGTGCGCGGCCTTATAATCTGCGCACTCGTTTTCGTCTCGATAGATTTCGTGACAGGAGTCGCAGCAAGCCGTAAAAAGGCGAAGGAACAGGGGCGGCAATGGGGGTTCGAAAGCACGCGGGCATGGGACACCGTGGTGAAACTGACATTCATAATGGCGGGCATAGCGCTCGCGTGGCTTCTGGATACCTGCATTTTCGGATTCATCAATCTGCGGTTGGCAAACCTCTTTACAGGATTCGTATGCGGGGTGGAATTCTGGAGTTACCTTGAGAATGCCGCCGAAATATCACAGCATCCCGTATTTAGGGCGCTTAAAAAGTACATGAAACAAAAAGTGGCCGGCGGACTGGGCATACCGCCGGATGCCGCGAACGCCGCAGGCGGCAGTGCCGCCTGCGGCGGATCGTGTACCGGCTTGCCGTCCGGAAACACCGGAGAAAAAGCCGGAACCATGGCTGGCCGACGCGATCCTGCCGCGGATTTTATGCTACGGAGAAAGCGTGAACCGGAAAACACCTGACGGTTATGGGCAAATATTTTACGGTTTCCGAACTGTGCAGGTCGCAGGTCGCGACGGCTCGGAACATGGACAACACTCCGCCCCTGCATGCCATAGTCTCCCTCAAGGCGCTTATAAACAGTGTCCTCGACCCCGTGCGTGAAATATGGGGCAGGCCACTGACGGTGAACAGCGGTTTTCGCTGTCCGGCGCTGAATGCCGTAGTGGGCGGGGCGGCCTCCTCCCAGCATATCAAGGGCGAGGCCGCCGACATAACGGCCGGAAGCCCCGCCGACAACCGCCGCCTTTTCGACATGATCGCGGCAAACGGGATCGTTTTCGACCAGCTCATAGATGAAAAAGGGTACTCGTGGCTGCATGTATCCTACTCCAAAAATAACCGCCGTCAGATTCTGCATTTGTAAATTTTCCGACATTATGAAAAAAATAACATATGCGTTTGTTGCGCTTGCCGTTTTAGTTGCTGCAATATTGCTGTTGCAGTCATTTCCGGAGCGGTCTGTTTTGAGAAATACGGTCGAATACCGTACCGATACCGTTGTGGTCAGGGATACCGTCAGGAGCATCGTTCCCGTACCGCGCACGGTTTTCATAGTGCGGACGGATACGGTTTTTCTGTACCGCGCGGACGACAGCGTGCGGACGGAGGTTCTTCTGCCTGTGGAACGAATGGAATACCGCACGGAAGACTATGCGGCGGTTGTCGAAGGCTACCTACCTTCGTTAGTCAGTATGGAGTTGTTCCCCAAGGTCAAGTATATCACCAACACCGAGATACGTACCGTCGTCCGCAAACCGCGCTGGGGTGCGGGAATACAGCTCGGGTACGGCTATGGTTTCGGCAATGGGAAATTTTATCCTTACGTCGGTGTCGGAGTGCAATATAATCTGTTTACGTGGTAGATCAAGAAGTGAACTCCATGCAATCGGGTTATGATTTACCTTACCTCTATGGTGTAGTCGTTTCTGTAACAGACCAATGCCCAGTTCGTATTGACATTCGTGCCGTAGTAGGCCGTCCGGCCGAAACGGTAGGACATCTGAAGCGGCGGTTCATGCAGGTTGTTCAGCTTGGAGGTGAAATCGGCGCCGGGCATCTTTGCCGCGCCGACGAAAAGTTTTGCGGTATCGTATCCCCTGTAGGAGTACAGCGTGGGTATTTCGTTGAACTCGTCTATATACCTTCCGTCGAACACCGTCACACGGTCGTCGCTGCGATCGGCATGATAATTAGTTACGTAGCACAAGTTGAGTTTGAAGAAAAGCTCCGTGTCCATACTGCTTTTAAATCTTGTCCACGAGGGATTGCCCACGACACGAATGTCGAGGGCAGTGCCTGTCCTCGAAGTAATATTGTTCTGTATGGAACTCAGTTTGGCAAGAATATCGTCCACATAAAGCTCATTGTTCGATGAAACTATAAAGACGTTCTCCCTCGCCCTGTCGATCATGTCCTCGAAAGCCGAAGCGCGCATCGACCGGTCGTAGGCCACGACCGGAACCCCGAACGGCAGGCGCGGTCTGACGGACTGTTCCATATCCGGATCCGCCGAAGGAGTGGTCACATATACTATATTTATATCCCCTTTCAGAGATTCCAACAGTTTATCGTATTTGAAGGATACCGGCGGCGACATGCGGTAAAGCACAGGACTTGAGACGGTTTCCGCCGGAGCAAGAGGGGAAACGACGGCTATCCCTCGATCCTCGGCATACGCTACGACCGGCGGCAGGCTCTCTTCGTACACAGGCCCCACTATTATGTCGGCGCTGCGAAAATCATCGCTGCGGATTATTTCCTCCATCCTGCCGGAATCACGCCCCGTATTATAGAGTGTCAGCCGCGTACTCGTGCCTTCCGCTTTCATGTCTTCGAGACCCATAAGGAAGCCCCTGTAAAACTCCACGAAACTCTTGCCCGACGTACCTTTCTCGTTCTCCAACGGCAGTAGCAGCACGATATTAACGACCCTTTTATCCGATATGTCGGCAATGATATTTCCGCTTCCCGTTCTTTCGCGGCGTCCTGCTTCCAGTGTTCTCTCGCGCACCCTCGACAGGGGATCGACGGACGAACGACCGGTATTGCCTTTAAAATCAGGATTTTTTACGGGTATGCGTATCAGCGCTCCGGCTTTGAGGCCGTCGGTGAGATTGTTTTCCCGTATGATTTCTTCCTCGCTTACCCCGTAAAGACGGCTGAGCGAGTATATGGTTTCCTTTCTTTCGACGAGGTGGTAGACTCCATTTTCCGATACGCTGTTTATGGCGTCCCTGTAATTCTCCAACTGACCGACAATATCCCTGTCCGTAACCTCGCCCCGACTTTCCTTGCGTATGTTCAGCTTCCTGCCCTCGGGAAGACTGGCGGGGTCGAGCCCTTCGTTATCTTCGAGAAGGACTTTTATGGGGATCTCATACAACTTGGAAATGGAATACAGCGTCTCCCCCTTTATGACGGTATGGGTATCGAAAATACGTCCCGCCTTTCTGCCCGACACTTTTTTTTCTTCATCCCTCACGAGCGGGATCTTCAACACCTGCCCTTCCTTAAGCCCCTCCACCACATGCGGATTACTGGCTATAAGGGCCTCCTCGCTGACTATATAGAGCATGCATAGCGAATATGCCGTTTCACCCCGCTTTACCGTATGGACGTAGTAGCTCTCACCGTCTATGGCGACGATGCTTTCGGACCTTTCCCCCCGCACCTGTGCGCCGGCGGGAAAAGAAAAAAACAGCAGGGAAGACAGTATTAATATTGGAAAGATACGTTTCATATACTTAAGTAACGCGAAATAAGTGTCGAACATTATTTAAGTGCGTCGCGAAGTCTGATTTCCGTGATGACTTTTTTCGTATAGGCGGGAAAGTCGCCGTTCATCATCCACGAGTAGTAGCTCGGTTCCTCCCTGAAGACCTCCGTTACCGGACGTCCCTTGTGTTTGCCGAAACCGAAAACCTCCGTTCCGCTTTCATTGTAAATTATGCGTCCGGCGTAGTCCGCACACTGGTTCTGGGTCGAGAATTCGGACAGGTAGTCTACGTCGTTTTTCAGGCAGTCGCCGTACTTTTCGAGCTGGGCTTCGAGAACGTCCAGAGTGGCCAGGGTGTCGGCTTCGGCGGAATGCGCTCCCTCCAGATCCCTGCCGCAGTAGAATTTATATGCCGCGGAAAGCGTCCTTTGTTCCATCTTGTGGAATATGTTCTGCACATCCACCGACTTGCGCTTCTTCAGGTCTATGTCGATTTCCGCCCTGAGGAACTCCTCCATAAGGACGGGAATATCGAACTTGTTCGAGTTGTATCCTGCCAGATCGCATCCTTCCAGGTAAGCCGCAAGCGATTTGGCGATCTCCCTGAATTTCGGGCACTCCCTGACGTCCTCGTCCGTTATGCCGTGTATCGCCGACGAGGAGGGAGGTATGGGCATATCGGGGTTTATCCGCCGTGTCTTGACCTCGCGCCTTCCGTCGGGAAACACCTTGACCAGTGAGATTTCCACTATGCGGTCCTTTGCGGGGTCTACTCCGGTGGTTTCGAGGTCGAAGAATACGATCGGGTTTTTCAGATTCAGCTTCATGCTTAATGCCGAACTTAAACGTTGATCATCATGGGCATGAGGAGCATGAGCGTCGAAGATGTCTGTTCCTCGCCGTAGACCGGTTTGAAAACCCCCGCCCTCGTGGAATCGGCAAGTTCGATCAGGACATCCTGCGTATCGAGGTTGGAAAGTATCTCGACAAGGAACGTGGACTTGAACCCTATCGTTATGGGATCTCCCTCGTAGGCGGCGGGCAGCGTTTCATGTGCCGATACAGAGAAGTCTATATCCTGAGCCGTGAGGTTGATATTGTCCGGGGATATTTCGAATTTTATAAGATTGGTGGACTGATTGGAGCAGACGGCGACCCTTTTTATGGCATTGAGCAGTTCCGTTCTTCCGACCGTAGCCTTATTGGGATTGTTGGAAGGGATAACGGCGCCGTAATTCGGGTAGTTGCCTTCTATCTGACGGCATATCAGCGTACCGTTCTTCAGGTGGAATACCACATTCCTGTCGTCGAAACCGACCGTTACCGGCTTGTCCTCTTTCGCAAGCATGGTTTTTAGCAGGTTTACCGGCTTTTTCGGCAGTATGAAAGAGGCGGTGACATTGCCGTTGTTGCTTTCGGCGGTGTATTTCACCAGCTTGTGGGCATCCGTGGCCACGAATGTGAAGAGGCTGGGTTCTATGGAAACCAGGACCCCGTTCATAACGGGACGCAGTTCGTCGTCGGCTGCGGCGAAGGATGTCTTGTTTATGCCGTTAAGGAGCAGGCCGGCATCAAAGGTTGCTTCTCGTTTTTCGTCACCCAGTTCCGGAATGGCCGGATAGCTCAATCCCGAAGTTCCGGGAATGGCAAGCGAGCCGCTTCTCCAGTTCACCTTTATTTCCCATGTGGATTCGTCGGCATCCACCGTCAGGGGCTGTTCGGAAAATTCCTTCAGCAGATCGAGCATCAACTTGACCGGTACGGCTATCACGCCCTCCCTCTCGGCGCTCTCGACCTCCAGATTGCCGACCAGAGTGGTTTCGAGATCGGAAGTGGTAACCTTAAGAGTTGTTCCCTTGAGTTCAAAAAGGAAATAATCCAGTATGGGCAGCGTATTTTTACTGCTGATAACCTTGCCGGTAGTCTGCAAAAGGGACAGAAGCGACGAACTTGATACTACAAATTTCATATCTATCGGATTTAAACTTTATACGGGTTTATCTGTCAAATATAGCAAGGATTTTTGAAATAAATACCAAAAGACTCTAAAATTAACTTAATCAGCGACTTGTTTTAACAGCTCCGGTTTAAGAGTCTATAGTACCCGTTGTGCATTTAGAGGAATGACTATATTTATTCATCATAATTCTTATTGTCAATTATTTCGGTTTTGCTTCGCAAA
This sequence comes from Holotrichia oblita, assembly GCA_023690525.1. Taxonomy (NCBI): domain Eukaryota; kingdom Metazoa; phylum Arthropoda; class Insecta; order Coleoptera; family Scarabaeidae; genus Holotrichia; species Holotrichia oblita. The sequence continues at coordinate 179,098 of CM043015.1, forward strand.
ACCTGCGGCACGCCGCCGCCCCACGCGGCGGGTCGCTCAATCGACCTTGCGGTCGAGATTCGCACCCCACCCCCGGCGGCATGCCGAAAACAAACAATGACATAAAGCACTGATTGTATATAAATTACAATAGCATACTTTTTGAAACACCACCGAAAATTAATCGGTATAAACTCTAAACTCTAAGTCCGGAACAAACCGTTATCGCAGGCAGGAAAATTGGAAGAATATTTGTTTAATGCGTATTATCGGAGGTTCGTACCGTACGGGTCATAAACACTATTTTTGCCATGCCGGGATCCACACATAAATACAACATGTTTTTCCGTCAGTTACTCTTCCTCGCATTGCTGGTAACTACGGGATGTATAATCTTTTTCAAGATAAAATTCTTCGTCGGCGCTTTTCTCGGCGCCATAGTGCTATATGTGGTTTTCAGGGGTTTTTTGTTCAGGCTGACAGAGAGATATGGCTGGAGACGCTGGGTGGCTTCAGGGACGATCCTCGCCATAATCGTGATTATTACGGGAGGGCTCGGGTTCCTGATTTTTAAAATGACCTCCGCCGAACTGAGTAAACTCGATGCGGAGGAATTGATTTCCGATGTCCGCATCCTTCGGGGTAAGGTGAATGATTTCATAGGATTCGATCTTATTCCTTCCGATTTTTTGGAGGAGTCGGAGAGCATACTCAAAAACGTTCTGATCGTGATCTTCAATACAACTTACAGCTTTACCCTTAATATATTGACGATGATATTCATCCTCTACTTCATGTTTGCATCGGGACGGAAAATGGAAGCCAGCATAATGAAGTACATACCTTTCGAGGGTGAAAGTCTGTGTCTGCTTAAGAGGGAGACCAACATCATGATATTCAACAGTGCAGTCATAATACCGCTTATGATATTGGCACAAACCGTTGTTTCGGCTTTTATTTACTGGTTCGCCGGCCTCAGCAACTTCTTTTTCTGGGCGTTCCTGACTGCGCTGGCCGCGTTGCTCCCTGTGGTGGGCTGCATGATAATTTATGTGCCGATATCGATATACCTGATGGTAGAAGTCGATTTCTGGACGGGCATGACAGTCCTGATCTACGGAATGACGGTTATCTCATTGACGGACAATATTCTGAGAATGATATTTATGAAGAATATGTCAAATACGCACCCCTTGGTAGTTATTTTCGGCATAATAATAGGGATACCCCTGTTCGGTTTCTGGGGCATAATATTCGGCCCCTTGATGCTGTCCGCCTTTATGCTCCTTATAAGGATCTATTATGTCGAATACGGACTTATAGACAGGGGGAATGACGGCGAATGCAGATCCGACGAAGCAAAAGTAAATTTGAAATTTAATTCAAAATTGTTTCGGAATTTCAAAGCCTTATGGCGGCGGGAAAGATTGCCGGAAAGTCCCGATGGTGAGATTTCCGATGGTGAGATTTCCGATGGAGAGGTTTCCGACGGGGAGCAGGCGGGGAACGGAGAGGGAACGGAGCGGACGTAATAAATCGGTTCCGACCGACCCGCAAAGAGTATCCTCTATGTCCGTTACGGCAGCCCTCTCATCAAGCCGGCCAACTGTACGGCATTTACCGGCAGAACCTCTACGGCCATCCACGATACATGCCCGCCGGTATCGACGAGGTATATTCTGGGTACCGTCCTGCCGGCGAAAAGCGAGTATACCGAACGGTCGCCGTCGATATAATACGGCATGGTATAAGATTTCTGTTTCCAGTAGGCGGTGACGGTTTCCGCGCTCTCCTCCCGCGAGATCATCACGAACATGAAATCATCATCATCTTTCAACTCGTTCCATACATTGTCGATCACGGCCAGTTCCCTTTGGCAGTCGGGGCACGAAGTCACGAAAAAAGCGAGAAGCGACCGTTTCCCCGCAAATCGGGAGGAAGAAAAGGATGCGCCGTCGGGTCCGGTTACTGTAAAAACCGGTACTGCGTCGCCCGCCTTTATGAAACTTTCGGGATCGTCGATAGAGATATTTTTCTCATTGCTACAACCGGCAAGCAGGGGCAAGACCAATGCAAGCCGGAACAGAAATATATTTTTCCCGAATTTCATTTAAGCAACTGAACTCGAAAAACGCAGATTTTTACTATGTGTAAAAGCCGGTTATTTAATGGATTCAGATATTGCCGGGCCGTTACAACAAACTCGACGAGGTTCGCAAAATGCTAAAATCCCTGTCTAACCAACTAATAACTAATAACTAACAACTAACAACTAAATAATGGATAAATATTCCACGGTACTTATACAGGTTTATCGGCCGGAGCCGGAACGCTTTTCGGGTTCGGCTAATTTTGCCTCGACTTTGGCGTTACCGAAAGCCTTAAGTATCTGATTCGGATCGGTCTTGCGCGGGTCGTACCATACGGTGACCTTCTGGTTTTTGAAATCGATGCGTATGTCCTTGACACCCTTCTCGAACGGGATATTCTTTTCTACTTTCTGAACGCATGAGTTGCAATGCATGACTGCCGATACGACTACCGAATCGGCCTGCGGTTTCTGGGGATACGCCGGCGAACAGAATGCGGCCGCAACCAGGGCAGCAAACGATAAGGCGACGGTTTTAATAATGGTTTTCATTTCTTTGTTATTTATCTTGTTTTCAAATACGTGGAAAAAATTATATTGAATTTCATAGATTGAAGCGGAATCCCGCATATATCTTTCTGCCCATCAGCGGCCCCCATACGACCGAAGAATTGAAGGAGGTATCGTACGGTCTGTCGGCGGAGATCACGGGATCGCTCTGCGTATAGTCGAGGATGTTCTCGCATCCCAAATATACGTCGATCTTCTTGAATTTCCGCGACACCTGGGCGAAGAAAAGCGGATAGACCGGAGAGTATTCAAATTCAGAAAGCGTGCCATCTATGTCGGGAAGCCTCATTTGACCGTTCAACTGCGCCGTGAAGTCGAACACCCACCGTCTGAACTTTGTAGCGTACTGGAGATTTATAAGAGCCTTGAATTTGTCGGTCAGGGGCTTTGGAGTATCTTTTTGAGGATCTGCGAAAAACCTATTATACCCATATGGGGGTATAATAGGATAATATGCTGAATGCGAAACTTTTATCTTGGTCTTGTTGTAGCGAAATGTGGCGAATATGTCGAATCCCGTGAACGGAGTCCAGTTAAAATCGCCCTGGTAGGTATCGGTCGAGGGTTTGCCCTGCGGGTTGTAGATTAAGACCACATCACGGGAATACTCCTGATTTGCAGTCACTTGATTATCGAAAACAGTCCTGAAGACATCGAAACTCAAGGCCGCACCCTCATCGCGGCCGAGGCGGAAATTCCACGTAAGGCTGCCTCCATAGGTAAGGCTCTCTTCGAGAAGGTCGATTTTATAGTCGAACGAGACCAACTTTCCCGTCGCCAGTATCCAGGAATTGTCGGCTATGGGATTCGATATACGGTACCCTTTGCCGGCCGAAGCCCTGAAGGTGAGACCGTCGGCCACGACCCACCTCACATGCGCCCTCGGAGTCCAGAACCAGCCGCATTTATTGCTGTGGTCGGCCCTCAGTCCTGCGACCAGGTTTAACCGGTCCTTGAAATTAAAGGTGTATTCCGTAAAAATACCCGTCTCGGTTTGGATCCGGCCGAGGTCGTATATCAATTCTTCATTATAGTAAAAGTAATAGTTATTATAATCTCCATTATAGTAATAGTTATAATCTTTTTTTGCGAAGGACAGATGCGTATCGGCGAGAATTTCGTCGTAACTGTCCCGCGTGGCGGAGAGACCCACTATAAGCCTGTTGCGCTTGTCGATATTGAGATTATACATCAGCGTGGCATATGCGGAATTCTGGATCCCCCTGTAATCTTTCGATCTTGAATCGTACCAGTTGGGGGTGGTGAAACCGTCCCCATAGTAATAACCCGTCTCACGTTCCGCTTCCGCCTTGCTGCGGAAACTCTGCCGCCAGTAGCTGTAATCGGCTATGAGGGCTATGTTTGAACGGAGTTCCTCGCCTTTTTCGTCGTTGTATACCGACTTGCCGACGGGCACGGCCAATTTGAAATATGCGTTGAAATTCTCATTGTCCGTACGCGAACGGTAGGAATTGTCCGGCACGGGGTTCTTCTGTCCCCCCTTGCGGGAGTCGTTTAAGTAGCTTACCCCCGCCCTGAGCTGCAATCCGTTGTCGGCCGTATAGAGCCAGCGGTTGGACAGTCCGAACTGACGGGAAGTGGGCAGATCGAGAAAACCGTCGTGGTTGTGATCGGTCTTCAACTTGTCCAATGAGCCGTGGGCAAGAACTATGGTACTCAGTTTCGGGCTGATACTGTGAGCCGAAGCGATATTCAGTTCGGTACGCAGCTGGTCGTCCACGTATCCGTTTATGAACAGCGGGGTTTCGTCGGCAGGTTTGCGGTACTCCAGATTTATCTGCCCCGATATGGCCTCGTGTCCGTTCACTACCGACGAAGTGCCTTTGGATACCTGGATACTCTGGAGCCACATTCCGGGTACGTAATTGAACCCGTAAAGCGAGCCGAGTCCCCTGAATACGGGTCTGCTCTCGTCGAGAAGCTGTATGTATACGCCCGACAGCCCGAGCATTCTTATCTGCTTAGCGCCCGAGACGGCGTCGCTGTAACCGACGGTGACCGATGCGCTGTTCTCGAAACTTTCGGCAAGGTTGCAACAGGCCATCTTGGTAAGTCCGGCGAAAGAGATCAGTTCGGTTTTGGCTATGCTTCCGTAGGACTGGTAGTTGCCGCGCTGGGTGCCTGTCACGGTTACGGCGTCTATCCGGTTGTCTTCGGTTTTCAGGACAAAATCATAAACGCTACTTTCGTTAGAGACGGTTATGGTGTCGGGGATATATCCGGCATATGCGGCCACGAGTCTGTTGTGACCCTTGACCCTGTTTATCGTAAATTTCCCGTCGCCGTCGGCGCTGACACCGACGGTAGTTTCCGCCCAGTATACCGCCGCGCCGGCAAGAGAGTTGTCGCCGTCGGTAACCGTGCCCCTGACTTGCTGTCCGGAAACGGCAGGGATAAAACAGCATAAGGAGAGTGTGAATAATATCGGCAATCGCATGCTGGTCATAGCAATAACATTTTTGCACCGGTTCCAATATTCTAACCTTGCGCAACAGCATGCGTTCAAGCATTCTTTCGCACGGTCGTACGTTACCGGCAGGGGAATAATAAGATTGGTTTAGTAATTAATTATGAATTTGCGAAATAATGCCATTATGGTCTATAACATTTGCGCAAGATATAAAAAACGACTGAGAAAGTCAAGTGTACATATGCAATTTTAATTCCGACTGCTTAATAATATGCCGTTTTAAAAAATGAATGTCAATCTACCAACTTACGGGAATGATAATATAAGGTAGATCCCTCGAACAAGCCTCGGGATGACAAGCGGTAGATCCCTCCATCCTGCGGATGTTCGGGATGACAGTGAAAGCGGATGTTCGGGATGACAAAAAAATTTTGTCATTGCGGGCTTTACCCGCAATCTCGAACCGATAATGCTCAACGTGCCGATTAATAAATGCTCCCATTTAGATTGCGGCTCGGAGGCCGCAATGACAACGAAATGTCTTCGCGGGGTCTGACCCGCAATGACATGGAAAAAGGGCATTGGTAACCAACTATGATTCTTGCAGTTTTGGTACCAAAACTTTCGATTCCCCGCCGCCTCAGGCGCCTGAGGCGGCGGGGAATCGAAAGTTAGAAGCCTATTAGAAACCTATACTTGATTGCCGCTCCCAAAAAAAGAGTTGGTGGCGCTTCAAAAGTATGCAGCCATGAAACAATTACACGCAATTCATCATGTTTATTTGCGGCTTTTGTGCGTCAGCACGAAAGTCGTGCGGCACGCCGCCGGTCGCAGACCGACGGTTTCACGCGGCGGGTCGCTCAATCGACCTTACGGTCGAGATTCGCACCCATCGCCGGCGGCGTACCGAATACAAACAATGATATAAAGCATTGATTACATATAAATTACAACAACATACTTTCTGAAACACCACTTTAGTTTTTAGTTGGTTCGCTTTATGCGGAACGATCAAATCATTATAGCTATATTCATTTTCTATTTATATGATAACTAATAACTAACAACTAAAAACTAAGAACTAAAATAGCACGGTGTGCTTAACGCACCGGCAGTAATTTCTACAATCCCGTTATCTTCTTGATTTCGTTAAGTTTATTCAGCGCTTCGACGGGAGTGAGCCGGTCAATGTCGAGTCCCTTTATCTCGTCGCGGATTTGTTCGAGTACGGGGTCGTCCAGCCGGAACATGCTAAGCTGCAATCCCTGCATCGGATCCGGTTCTTCCCGCACAGGGGACTTTCCCGTCCTCTTCTTCCGGCTTTTCATCATCGACAGGGCAAGTCCGGCGCGTCCTCCATTGTCGTCAGCCGTTTTTTCCGCAACGGTCTCACCTGCACCGCCGCCCGTATCGGTTTCGCTACGGCGCTCTTCCATATTCTCAAGTATCTGTTCGGCGCGTTCCACCACGCTGCGGGGCATGCCGGCCATCCTGGCCACATGTATGCCGAACGAGTGTTCCGTCCCGCCGGGAACCAGTTTGCGCAGAAAGACTATGTTCCTTTCGACCTCCTTGACGGAAACATTATAGTTCCTCACCCTCGGGCAAAGTTCCTCAAGTTCGTTTAGCTCATGGTAGTGCGTGGCGAACAACGTTTTAGCCTTGGAGGGATGGTTATGGATGTACTCGACCATCGACCACGCTATCGAGATGCCGTCGTAAGTACTCGTCCCCCGTCCTATCTCGTCGAGAACCAGCAGGCTGCGGTCGGAAATATTGTTCAGTATGCTCGCCGCCTCGAGCATCTCCACCATGAAAGTACTCTCTCCCTGCGAGATATTGTCGGAAGCGCCCACCCTCGTAAATATCTTGTCCACGATGCCTATGCGCGCCGATTGCGCCGGCACGAAACTTCCCATCTGCGCCATAAGCACTATCAGTGCGGTCTGGCGCAGTAACGCCGATTTACCGGCCATATTGGGGCCGGTGATCATCATCACCTGCTGCTTTTCGTTGTCCAGGTAGACGTCGTTCGGCACATAAACATCGCCTACCGGCATAAGGGTCTCGATAACGGGATGGCGTCCCTGCCTTATGTCTATGACTTTGCTCTCATCGACCTGTGGGCGGCAGTAGTTCCTCTCCGCCGCAGTTTCCGAGAAGGAGAGCAGGCAGTCGATACGCGCCGTGACGGCCGCATCGCGCTGCATCTGAGGCAGGAAACCGGCCAGGTAATCCATCACGAACCCGTATATCTCCTGTTCCAGGACAACCATCCTCTCCTCCGCACCGAGTATCTTTTCCTCGTACTCTTTAAGCTCCAGGGTGATATAGCGTTCCGCCGAAGTCAGCGTCTGCTTGCGTATCCAGTTTTCGGGAACTTTGTCCCTGTGCGTGTTGCGTACCTCTATATAATAGCCGAAAACATTGTTGAAACTGACTTTAAGCGAGGGAATACTGGTGCGTTCGCTCTCGCGGCGCTGGATCTCGGCGATAACGTCCCTCCCGCGCAGGGAAACGTTCCTCAGATCGTCGAGTTCCAGATTGACCCCGTCGGCGATAACACCCCCCTTGTTTATCTGGTTCGACGGATCGGGAAATATATCGGCGGCTATCCTTTCGCGGAGCGCTTCGAGCGTATCGAGGCTTCGCGCCAGCTCCGCAAGTTCCCCGCTCTGCGAATTTTCCAGCAACTCCCTGATCCTGACTATGGCATCCAACGAATTTTTCAGCTGCACCACTTCACGGGGCAGAACCCGTCTCGCGGCAATACGCGACGAGATGCGCTCGAGATCGGACACCAGATGCAGCAGCGAAGCCAGTTCGGCGGAGAGTTCCCCGTCTTCCATGAAATAACCGACCGCATCCAGACGCCTGTCAAGCTCGGCTTTGTCCCTTACCGGCAGGGCGACCCATTTTTTGAGCAGCCTGCCCCCCATCGCGGTCTTCGTCCTGTCGATAACGTCCACGAAACTGCATTTGCCGTGCAGACCGTTACCGGAAAAAAGTTCGAGATTCCGTATCGTGAAGCGGTCTATCCACACGTACTTGTCCTCTTCTATGCGCGAAATAGAGGAAATATGACCCGTATCCCTGTGTTCGGTAAATTCCAGATAATAGAGAATAGCTCCCGCAGCGGACACGGAACTGTCCATGCCCTCTATCCCGAAGCCTTTAAGCGAGGACGTCCCGAACTGCTTGCACAGCTTCCCGCGGTTCGATTCCGCCGAGAAAACCCATTCGTCCAGCTTGTAAGTATACATCCTGTCGCCGAAAACCGCCCTGAACCGCCCCTCGCAACTGCGCTGGTATATGACTTCCCTGGGCGAAAAATTGGAGGCCAGTTTATTTATATAGGCGTCGCTGCCTTCCCCCGTGTAGAACTCGCCGGTCGAAATATCCAGAAAAGCCACGCCCGTGGTTTTCTCCCCGAAGTACACGGAAGCGAGGAAACAGTTGTCCTTTTTCTCCAATACATTGTCGCTCAGAACGACCCCGGGAGTAACCAGTTCTATTATGCCGCGCTTTACGATACCCTTGACCTTTTTCGGGTCTTCCAACTGTTCGCACACCGCCACCCTCTCGCCCGCCCTCACCAGCTTCGGGAGATAGACATCCAGCGAATGATGCGGGAATCCCGCGAGTTCCACATAGCTCGCCGCGCCGTTAGCCCTTCTGGTGAGCGTTATTCCGAGTATCCCGCTCGCCTTTATCGCGTCCTCCCCGAAAGTCTCGTAAAAGTCACCCACGCGGAACAACAGTATGGCGTCGGGATGCACCGACTTCACCCCGTAATACTGTTTCATAAGGGGGGTTTCGGCGTATTTTTTGTCGGTTGGATTTTTGTTCTCGGTCACTGTGGTCGGGCTTTTTTCAAGACAAATGTAATTATTTTTTAAGCACATTGTGCTTATTGTCATCCCGAACATCCGCAGGATGGAGGGATCTACCGCTTTCTTTGTCATTCCGGGCGCACTTTTTTGTCACCCAGAGCGGAGCGAAGGGTCTCAGCGACCGGCAGGTTGATTTGCCGAAGCCCGTCCGGTAAAATTCATTGCCGTGATTCTTCGCTTCTTCAGAATGACAGGCGAGATTCTTCGCTTCGTTCAGAATGACAATATGGTAGGTTCCTCGTCGGCCTGACGACCTCGCTCGGAATGACAGTTAAAGACTGTTGCATGATATTCAATCGCCTGTTAGCCGCGAAATTTACGTTATTATTTTTGCTTGCGTCCGGTCAAAGAACCTTTCGTCGAAATTGACGAGATAGAGCTTGTCCGTAGCGCGTGTCAGCGCCGTATAGAGCCATCGGGTCAGGTCGCGGCTCATAGCCTCGTCGCCGAACAGCATCCGGTCTACGAAGACGGCGCGCCACTGCCCGCCCTGCGCCTTGTGGCACGTCACCGCGTAGGCGAACTTGACCTGAAGGGCATTGAAATGCGGATTGCCAAGCACCGCCTTGTACCTCTTGGCCTTGCTCCTGACTTCGGGATAATCCTCGGCTATGGCGTGATACAGCCTGACCGACTCCTCGCGCGGAAGGGACGGCGAAGAGGAAGCGAGCGTGTCCAACATTATCTTGCAGTCTATTTCGGCATTGTCGTAGTCGGGAAATTCGAGTCTCGCATCGGCGAACCTGAACCCGTAAAGGTTCTCGAAACGCCGCAGGCGCTTCAATCTGGCAATGTCGCCGTTAGCGATGAAATCCCCTCCGTCCTCCTGCTTGGTGTTGTAGGCATAGTTATTCTTAACGACCATCAGCATGTCGCCCGACTCTATCTCCTCTTCGGCAAAAAGCACGTGTTTCCTCACGGCCTCGTTGAAACGTACCGCACGCTTGTTGGAGCGCGTGACGACTATGGTCTGGTCTTTACCATACTTTCCGTAGCACGCTTCGAGTTCCTCCAGAAAACCGTTTCCGTCGATAGACCGTATGTCAGGAAATTCCATGTTGAAAACGGGAATCCTGCAATCGGTCTCCGAGAGCATGCTCCTTACGGCGGTCGCATTATACAGTATGCCGGAGCCCTGAGCCTGCCTCACTACCTCGTCCAGCGTGCCGTAGGTCACATTCCCGTAACGCTCCATGGTTCGGGGATTAAGTGCGGGGCTTACATCATGCCCTACGGGCGGCAACTGGGCGTCGTCACCCACGATCAGCAGGCGGCAGCGTTTCCCGCTGCGCACATAACTTACGAGGTCGTCCAGCAGGCTCCCCGAACCGAAAAGGCTGTTGTCCCCCGATGAGTCCGATATCATCGAACCCTCGTCCACTATAAAGCAAGTATCGCTCTCCCTGTTTATGTCGAGCGAAAAACCGGCATCCATATCGGTCAGACTTTTCTGACGGTATATTTTTTTGTGGATGGTGAACGACTTTCCGCCCGTATATTGTGCGGCGACCTTTGCCGCCCTGCCGGTGGGAGCCATAAGCACAGATTTTGTACCGAGCGACCCGAGTGCGGAAATAAAGGCAGATATCAGAGTTGTTTTACCCGTACCTGCGTGTCCGTTAAGTATATATATGGAATCGTAGTCTGCACCGCAAATCCACTCGGAGAGACTTTCTATTATTTTTTTTTGCCCTAAAGTTGTTTCAAATTCAAAATTAGCGTAAATTTGGGACGCGATATGTTCTTTCAGCATTCGATGCGGTGTTTTTAAGTACCGTTAAATATTTATTGATAGATTTTTTGTTTGCATGTCGCTAATTAGCAGTACCGACGAAAAATAAATAGCACGGCGCGCTTAATTGTCGCCATATAATAAAATCAGAATCGTTACAAATTTAACCTAAAAAATACAAATGAAAAAAGTAGCACAAATTGTACTGGGGATTATCATTATAGGCTTGGTCTATTTAATATTCGAGCAGATCATGACCCCTCTGCGCTTCAAGAAGGAGCTTGCGGTGCGCGAAACCTTCGTTATAAACCGCATCAAGGATATACGCACGTCCCAGCGCGCCTTCAAGCAGGTGAACAACAGATTCACAGGGGATTTGGACTCGCTCGTCAATTTTGTTCTCAATGACTCTCTGACGGTCGAAAAAACCATAGGCTCCAAGGACGACTCGATAGCGGTAGCCAAAGGTTTGGTCAGAACGGAAAAATTCAGGATACCAGCTATCGATACCATATTCGGGAGGAAAGTGACGCCGGACGAGATAAAGCAAATGGTATATGTCCCGTTCTCTAAAGACGAGGCTACCGGCCGTGAAAAGAGGTTCATCATGAATGCAGGTATGTTCGAGACCGAATCGGGCGTGGTGGTTCCGGTATTCGAAGCCCGTGCTCCGTACAGTTGGTTCCTCGCCGATCTCAACCGGCAGGAACTGATAAATCTGATAGACGAAAGGCAAAATACCCTGGGCAGGTACCCCGGCATCATGGTAGGAGCCATGGATAAGGCTACGAACGATGCAGGTAACTGGGAATAAAAAGATATTTACAGAAAAGATACTGTCCATCGCAATCTCTGCCGGTGGACATTCTTTTTGGACGGAAGAACTGTGTAGCGAACGTTCGTCCCCCGAAAAACAGTTTTACGTTCCGCTCTCCAGGAAAACAAGAAAAGCATTACCGTTATTTCCGGCGGCAAAGGACTCTGTCATCGACGCAAAAGTGTCGGAAAAGATCGAAAGATTCGGGAAATATTCCTCTGCGGACAGGGTATTCGTGGTATTGGACAGTCACAAAACCGTCATGATCCCCGAGGCTTTGTTCGAAGAAGAACAGGCCGAAAAATATCTTTCGATACACAATTACCGGCAGGAGGCCGGCGAAACCCGTTTTGTCGGCGGTTCCGTTTCGGGATGCAGTAGCGTAACACTGTTCGACCGGAATGCACTCGATGGCATACGGTCGATATTCGGCGATAAATGCACAGTTATGTCGGGATTGCAGTACGGCAGGATAAACCGCCCCGCAGATATTCCGGACGGAGGGAAATATACATCCGTACTGCTGATGCCGTCGAATTTATATGTCACGGTAAGCCGCTCTGCCGCCGAACCCGTCTACACCGACGTCCTGCCGGTCAGATCATGCGCCGATATCCTATACTTCCTGCAGAGGCTCGATTCCCTGTGTAGCGGTTTGGGAGTTATCTGCATAAAAGGAGTGAATTGCGGAGAAATATTCAAAGTACTGAAAAAATATTTCAAAAACTGCCGATGCGTATAATCAGCGGCAAATACAAGGGACGCATAATACATCCTCCAAAAAATCTCAGGGCGCGTCCGACGACCGATTTCGCCAAGGAAAACCTTTTCAACATACTTGCCAATCTGGTGGATTTCGAAGGATTGGAGGTTCTCGACCTGTTTGCCGGAACGGGTTCCATAAGTTATGAATTCGCTTCGAGAGGCGCAAAAAGCGTTACGGCGGTGGAGATAAACACAACTCATTACGATTTCATAAAGAAAACCGCACGGCAGCTCGGATTAGATAACATATACCCCGTGAAGGCAAATGCTTTCCTGTATCTGAAAAACTGCAATAAATCGTATGACGTTGTCTTTTCAGATGCGCCTTACGATCTTCCGGATTCTCAGGATATTATAAATATGGTTCTCGGATCGACCGTTCTGCGCAGGGAGGGACTGCTCATATTTGAACATTCGAAATCCTCTGACTTCAGCGGACATAAATATTTCTCTCAGTCAAGATGTTACGGAAACGTATGTTTCACTATTTTCATCAAGGAATAAAATATTACGTACAAATTTTGCGGGTTTGAGTTTTATTGCTACATTTGCAAGCGCAAATACAAAATGATTGTATCTTGCGCAGTGCTTGCAAGGCCGGTAAATCGGCGGAAGAAGTTTTGCCGACGAATAGGTTGTACGGGATTATTTAGCTTGATTTTTGTTCGTTTTTTGGAACGATTAGCGATTGATGGATGATGGGTACTCGTAATCGCAGGGCATTTTAGATATTTCTTATGTCTTATTACAGTGATTACCGATTCAAGGAGCTCATGTAATTATAGCAGTAGTATCAAATAAGTATAGCACGGTGTGGTAGTTCAGCTGGTTAGAATGCCTGCCTGTCACGCAGGAGGTCGCGGGTTCGAGTCCCGTCCATACCGCAGATTGAAAATCAACAAGTTAGCCGCTTTAGAGCGGCTTTTTTATTACCCTAATCATAATTTTCCCTGCAAATTATTTGCAAATTTACCCGATTTTACCCGATATTTGCCGTAAATTCAAATGCGATTCATGCAAATAATCTGCAAATATTATGGCTTCCGTCTCAGTCTATCTCGATAAACGCCGAATCAAATATGACGGCACCTATCCTCTGAAATTCAACATATCTATCGGCAAAGGCCGTGATTTTCTCGTAGCCCTCAAAATATCGATCACGGAAAACCAATGGGATGGTGGTGAAGTTATCCGTCACGACAACCGGCGGATCTTGAATCAATACATCAGGCAAAAATATAATGATATTGAAGTCGAGCTGCTTAAACTCGAAACGAGCGGGGAAATAAACACTTTACCGGCGGTGAGAATCAAAGACCGTATTGAGCGGGTATTTTCACGGAGTCAGAATCAAAGCACTGCATATCTCGTGCGGGAACAATTCGAGCGTTATTCCCGCTTCATAAAGGCCAAAACGACTAAGGATATGTATGCTCAAACACTCATTAAAATATCGCACTTCACTGATATTGATTCTCTCACCTTTACCGAAATCAATCAAAGTTGGCTCAAAGAGTTCGAGCAGATGCTGAAAAAAGAGGGGCTTTCGGTAAATTCAATCAGTATTCACATGCGTAATTTACGCACTATTTTCAACGATGCGATTAATGAGGAGCAAATAGAGCAGAATTATTATCCGTTCCGGAAATTTAAAATAAAGAACGAAAAAACGCCCAAACGGTCGTTATCAGTACAGGAATTACGAACGCTCCGAGACTATCCGTGTGAACCGCATGCGCGTAAATATGTCGATATATTCATGCTGATATTCTACCTGCAAGGTATCAATATAATCGACCTTTGCAATCTTAAAGAAATTACGAAAGGCAGAATAGAATATCGACGGGCAAAAACCGGCCGCCTGTACTCTATCTTTGTGGAACCGGAAGCAATGGAGATAATAGGACGGTACAAGGGCAAAAACTATCTACTCGATATTCTCGACATATACGGCAATTATAAGGACTTCGCCCAACGAATGAATAAGAACCTGAAGCAAATAGGTGGGGTATCGATGGGCAAGCAAGGCAAAAAGACCAGAAATTCGCTATTTCCGAATCTTTCTACCTATTATGCCCGCCATACTTGGGCGACTATCGCCGCCAGTCTCGATATTCCGAAAGAGACTATTTCCGCCGCATTAGGCCATAATATTGGCTCTGAAATCACATCTATATATATTGATTTTGACCGCCGGAAAATTGATGAGGCTAATCGTAAAGTTGTTGATTTTATAAAATAAAAAAGGCGGTCAGTTACGACCGCCCAAAGAATCGAAATTCTATCTGTCTACGCTATGCGCTATCCTGGCCGCCTTTTCCTTGCTTTCGCCCCTGCTTCTCAAGGTCGCATACGTTTTCTTGCCTCTTTTAGACTTAATCCCGCGAGGGGCAATAAAATAGCCATCCCCCTCGACTACGTTAGAAGCGGGGAATTTAAGCCTTTTTGCCCTCGCAAGGGCATGTTTTTTACTTTCCGGCATAATTCCCCGCTTATTACATGTAATCTTCGATAACATGAGGATGATCGAAGTCGGTAAGCCTGTCGTATGCCAGTTCATGCGCATGCAAATAGAATTCATGATCTTCCTTAATATTGCCCTTTATATATTCCTCGTGATCGAGGGCTATCGTATTAACCATGAAATAATAAGCATGCTTGTTATACATCTCACGTGCTTCCATTGGAAGCTCATGTCTCTTAGCCATGTCAAAAACGACCTGCGGATTACCCCATTTTGCCCCCTTTTCACCATCTTTTCCGCCGCGAAGTTCCGAAACCATTTTCTTTGCCTGAGATTCAGACAAATAATTATTAACGTCCATTTTCCCTTTAAACATATCCATTATCTCGGACGCCTTCGCAGGATTGCGTTCGGCGGCATCCTCAAACAATTCCATAAGGACGCCAGACATGACTTCTACATTGCGCAGCTCTTTCGATGCAATGGCAAAATCTACATGCTGTTCAAAATCTTGTACTAATTTATGTTTTTCCATTGTTTTTTAATTTTAATTTAATTGCCGGTTCACCAGCATCCTCAGCGCGTTCGATAGATATTTCCTGCTCCGTTTCGAGTTTTGCGAGACGCTCATTAATATTGCTGATATTTTCATGCAATTCAGCATTCTGCTCAATCAGATGCGTCATATATTCGAGCTGATAAAATGTCGCACATTGCGCTTTTTGAGCGTCTGTTTTATATTTTTTGCATGAAAAACAATCGCCAATCGGACATGGTTTGAATTCTGTCATATTATTTTTTCTTAAACGCTGAATTTAATCTAATTGCGGCCTTGCCGATGCTCATTGCGTCCACATTGCCGTTGATGAAACCTTGAAAAATAGGCAGTATGACATCCTGGTGTTGCTCGAAAACCGGAATCGTCGTCAAAATATCATCCGCCTTTAAATGCTTTCCCCGCCTTGCCAAAGAGCGCGTGATATTATCCATATTACCTTGAACGGCTTCCGCTTCCGCTTCGGAGCGGCACAATACCTTAATCTCAATCGCGTAATATTCCATTTATTTTCTTGTTAAACGCTTCGGTTCAGCATCTATATCCACATTGAGCGGATCGCCTTTCTCCTCTTTTTCTTCCGACTTTTTACCTATCAAAAAGCCAGCGCCGCCGCTAATAAGGGCGGTGCCGGCTCCGACGGCGAAATCAGCAATCTTAGGATATTTTTCGGAGAAAACGTTAATGGCCTCGACGACTGATTCTGTTTTTTGAATGAGCGTTTTCGGCGGGATCGGCATATCCGGCACTCCTCTATATTTAACGATTTTATCAGACTCGATGCCGGCCTGTTCTATATCCATGCCTTCATAAGTAATGAAATAATCAAATGCCGATCGCCTGGAATCAAAGGCGCCGGATCGCAGGGCATTTGCCCTGTCGCGCGAACGATCGGAAATCTCACGTTCTTTTAAGACCTCGGTGACGGCGGCCGCCACAATTTCCTTGATCTCGGCTTTTCTTTCGTCCATATTTTTCCCGAAAACGCTCATATCTATTTACTTAACAAATACAGCGGGTAATAACAGAAACCTCGTCAGATTCCTCCTTGAATTTCCGATTTTCGATAAATTCGTTACGATTTCCATGGCGATGATGGTCACGATCGCAATCGCATTCATCGCGCCTGCCTCGCCTGCCGCGTTCATATCCATAGTCCTCGCAGGATTCACGACCTCTCATATATTCGAGTTGCCCAAAATCCTTGCGTTCGTAACATTCCAGTTCTTCGATTTCCTTGGTGTTACATTTTGTCATTGCTTCCAACTTGCCGATTTTCTCAGCATAGCGTTCGCCATGATAGCCATCTTCATGATGCCGCCTGCGACCTTCGCGCCAGATGAGCGCCAAAATCAAGAGGCCTCCGACAATTGCAATAACGGTAACGATTCCGTACCCTATACCCCTGTGTCCATAACGTTTGCAGGTTTCATTATAAACCTCAAAATGTTGTGCTGCTTCCATTTTTAATTATTTTTTTATTACCACCAACATCGGCGGCATGTAAAAATATCCCATGGAATCAGCTTGTTAAAGAACATTGCAAAATATGTATATATTACTGTAAATTAATGTTTTATATGCAAAATATTATATCTTCTTATCCCGTAATTTCAGGCAAATATCAATCGGTATCCGCCTTGTTTTTTCCGGCAATATTCCCCGTCGGGATAATGCCGACGAAAGGCCACTATCTGTTTTTCCTGTGATTTTTTTAGCGGTCTCCCATGTGACTTTTGCCCCGAAAATGGATAATAAGCAAAGGGTGCATCCCTCTATAAAAGAATCGTCAATATCATTCAGTGAACCTTTTTCGGCCAAATCAGCGATTTCCCGAAGCAAGCCAGGTAAATCATTTTTCAAAATGACAAGATATTATATTGAATTCCAATGCCTATATATGGCTGCATTTTCCCGTTATTAAAACCATAGCCATAACCGGCCTGGATGCCGAGGCCGAACCTCTGCCGTCGCGTGATAGTACGAGTTTCAGTATTGGTAATGTAAGTTGTTTTAGGGAAAAGCTCCATGCTGACCAATTGAGGACGGAACCCCTCAATAACTGCCGCATAATCGTCAGTTCGGTATTCTTTTCGCTCTATCGGAACTATTACGGGGACTTCTACCGTGTCGGCGGTAGACTTCAAAAAAACGGTATCTACACGCGAAACATAGACCTTCCGAGGAATTAAAATCGTATCCCTGATAGTGTCGCGGACAATGACCGTATCGCTTGCTCTTTCGATTATAACGACATTGCGTGTGACCGACTTCCATAAACTGAAGAATAAAATCGCCAGGATTATAAAAATTGGCCAATATTTTAGAAATCCCCTCATCTTTTTGTGAATTTTGCCCATGAAAACGGAATGCGAACATCAAGATAGTACCTCCAGTCTTGCCTTAAATACGCTTCTCTTTCAAATGGCATATCTTTGTAGCCGTATTTAATCCATTGCCTTAGATATTTAATATAAAAGGGTAGCCATCCGCCGCAATCTTTTGCCTGTGCCGCATGAATTTTTTCGTGGTCAATGATCAGATCACTTAATGGCTTATATTTTTTTCGCGCGAAAATCACGCCGAAAAGCATCATGGCAGAAAAGCCAGGAAATGGCAGAATATTATTATATATTATTTTCATAAATGAAGAATATGCCGGCGATTATTCGCCGAATATGAAATATGTATCCACGAATAGCAGCTTTCATCGATAAGTTGGTCGAAAGGCAAAGAACTTGCAGCTATCATGTCGAAAAGCCGCTTATTATCCTGTTTATTGCCAGTAGTAATGTCCGCCGCCTCGCCTTTCGTGTGCTGAGAGGCCGTCGCACCACCTACCGCCTTATTCAATATCGGGCATCTGAAGCCACTATTTACCATAATGGGCTTACCCCATCGCTCCCTTACAGGGTCGAGCAGGTTATTTATTAAAGCGGAAAGTGCAACTTTAATATTCGGCGGCGGAGTATTGTCGATTTTTTTATCTATTGCTATTTTTGAGGTGCAAAGCTCCGCAATCGTGAAATACTTACTCATCTTTACTTTCTTTTAAGTTATTTTCTTTTTGCTTTAATTCCGTCAGATCGATGTCAAAATGCCTTTCGGCTTTATTGACCATTACTCTTTGAACCAACTTAGCCCATGTACTGCCATTACATGAGCTTTCATTTTCAAGTATTGACCATATCTGAATGAAGCAAAATGCCCCGGCCACTATATTCGGCAAATGCCATGTGTTGAAAGGAAGAATATATTTATCGATTAAAAATGCCAGGATAATAAGGGAATATATCTTTAAAATAGTGCTTAATATTTTACGCGCATAAGAACTCTTGAATTTCCCGTCGGTTTTCTCCGGCATGGTCTTTCTTACCCTTACCGACAACCGCCAGGCTGTATAGCAATCCATAAGCACGGCAAGCGTGCATATAAACGCGTAGTCTATCGTAGGGGCGAGGATGGCACAAATTCCCCCAATTATTCCGAACATTGATTTATGAATAATAAAGATTATTTTTTGCATAATAATAAATTTTCCCTGCCATTTCAGGGGTTGATTAAATTTCGCCGGTCGATTCCGATTTGCGCCGGCCAAAACTTATGGATTCTGATTTATTATCGGATTCGTATTCATCCCAATCTTTTCCGAGTTCGTGAAAATCGTTCCGGCGGTTCAAATCCCCTTTGATATACCATTCGGCGGCCACATCGGTGAGGTTGGCATTGGTATATACTTTGCCCTTGTATCTAAAGGCAATACCTGATTTCAGCAAATATTTACTCTCCATTTTTCTTCTGTTTAAAAGTTCAACAATAGCATCCTTATAGCCTTGATCGCATTTTTTATTTAAAGCCCTACCGAAAACTACCCCGTACTCCTGGAAAATCAATCCCTTGTCGTTCTCGGTAAGGCTCGTATTAAAATGCGATCTCAACCATTCGCCGGATAACATTATGCGGCAGGTTCAAGTAATGCATTAAGCATTGCCTTGGTTGTTTCGTAATCCCCTGAGAATAGAAAAATATTCGACGTCGAGGCCTTCTCCTCTTTCATTTCGAGTTTCCATCCGCCATTCGAATCCTCCGAATACTTTTCCAGCGTTGCCGTTTCAATTCGCAATCCCTGTTCGACTCCGTACATAGGAAATGCCTGATCGCCATAAGCCCCTTCGCCATCCTTAAGCCCTTTGGCGCGATTTTCAAGTATAACGATATAACTTCCACTTCTCAATTCATCTACTGATTGAGCATTGCGTGGCGAATCGGCGAGCAGTAAAAGTGGGACGGTCTTATCGTAAGCCGTCAATCCTGGCCCAAACGATACAAGTGTTGTCGTAACACCTTCAAATGCATTTTTTGCCGGAGTGTAAACACGGTGCCCGTATTTTCCCGCAATAGCAGCAAGTTTGCTCATAGTATACTTATTCGCATAAGTAACTGCCGTGAAATCTACATAATCCCTATTGATTATCCAGCCTATTTGCTCAAGACCAATCCCATAGGATTCGTTGCAGTCGTTTAAAATTCCTCGATTTAATGAGGTGGTACATTCTTTCTTTGCCATAATTATTAAAGTTTTTTACAAAAATATAAAATGTTTTTAAAATATTTACTGATTGATGTTATAATTAATTAAAGTTTCGACATTCTGTCTAAAACATTAACACGACTGGCCGCATCAACATAGTCCTGAACTAATAATACCGGTACCGGCATATTGTTGAGTGCTTCGGTCATTGCCGCTTTCATCAATTCGTATGTGTTGCTTTCAGGCATGTTCTGAATACTGACGCCGTTGCCGTCCATAAGCCCCATTGCCTGCAACATAGGACTCATTTGGCCTACCATATTAGCGGGAATGACCGCCTCGCCGGCTTGCAGGATAGCTGGAACTTCGGTACCTGCCACTCCAGGCACGATACCGCCTTCGTGGAATTTTGGAGCACTCGGAATTTTCTGAGACTTAATCGAAGATGCCAGTCCGGCAAAAGCAGCTACTACAGCAGCAATACCAGAAGCTATGGCGACTATATTCGTAGGCCACATCTGGCCTGCACCGGCTGCAGTCGCCTTGGCAATCGCTTCAGCTAAATTAAGGGTAACGGACACTAATGCCAACGCCTTCGAGAATATTGCAAGCTCTTGGCTTTCTCCGGCAATGGATGAGAATAAATCACTCATTGAACCGGCAATACTGGAGGCCGCCTTCAATTGAGTAGAAGTAGTCTGCTGAATGACCTTATTAGTATATTGCTTTGCCGCTTGTATTTTTTCTCACCCTCCAAAACAGCGTTTTGATATTGAATTTCGCTGTCAAAAAGAGCCGCCTTGGTTTCGGCATCCATTTCCAATAGTCTGGTCTGCTCTTCGATAGCTATTTGCTCTTTTGTCTGAGCAATAGCCAAGGCTTCTTCCCCTGCAAGTAATATCCTGTTGGTAGCCATGTCGGCCGCCTGCTGCACCTCTTTATCGTAAGCCTCTTTTCTTGAAGCGATTTGCTCCTCGCGGAATATTTTATCTTCATCTTGCCGGAGCTTCATGTATTTTTGCTCAATCAAAAGAGTGTCCAAGCCCGTTTCTTCGGCATTTTTTAGGGCGGCCTCCCGTTCGGCATCCAATTTTTCAAGACGCAAGGCATGTGATTTCTCCGTATTTTCCTCGGCAAGCAATAACCGAATTTCGAGTTCGGTCATGTAGTTTTCGATCTGCTTGGCGTGTTGGTCGGAATCTATCTCATTCAATCTTTTGTTCAAAGCCTCTTGCAGACTTATTATCTGAGAATTCAGAGCCTCCCGCGCCGCTTTGGTCAATCCGGTCTCATTCTTTAATCGAGCTTGCAAATCCTCGATAAGACGGGCGTTGTTCAATTTCGCTACTTCGCGCTGTTTTTCTGCCGAATCCTTGATGTTGGCAAGTTGGGCATCCTGAGCCGCACGGATCTCTTTGAGTTCGGTGTCCCGCCGCTTCTTGGCCTCGTCGGCGGCCGCCTTTGCAGCGGATGCTATTTCATTAGTTAATGAAGATGCTTGCCTTTCTAATCTAACAATGCCATCATAATACTCCTTACTAACCGCGTTAAGTTCATTGGTTAAATCTAATACCGCCTTTTTTTTGTCCGCATCGTCCTCATCCAACGCCAATTCGGTTTTGGCTATGCGCAATCTCTCTTCGGCATTTTCTTTATTCCTATTGAGTATTTCTTCCTCAAGCGCAATCGCCTCTCGATTTTTCTCAAGACGTTGTTCTGTGGTAAATTTGTCTTTTCTAGCAATTTCACTTTTTAGTTTTGATATATTTTTTTCGGCTTCCGAATTTTTCACGCTGTCTTCCGCTTCCTTTTTGCGCAAATCGGCCTTATCTTTTTCAAGTTCAATATATTTATTAGTCTCTTCGTTAATTTCCGCAATATATTTTCCCACAAAAGGCAATGATTCTGCAAGTTTCATAATCCACCCAAGCATACTTGCGGCAGCTTCGACAAATGAAAGAATAGTACCCACGACCGCAACAAGTACTTTTCTAAATCCATCAAATAATACATTGAGAGGCGCCAAAATCACATTTACTCGATTCATGGTCTCTCGGCTCGATTCCATTGCTTTTTGAATCGCCATTATTGCAATAGCTGTTACCCCAAGTATGGCAACAACCGGATTCATAGCCAAGGCAAGCAGTTGTTTTCCGAATCCGGCAGCTGCCGAACCGACGGATTTAAAACCTCCGGCCAATGTATTCTGACCCTTGGTCATATTTGACAACGAGCCTATAAATCCTTTATTTAAGCCGAGGGCGGAATTAATCGAATTCTTGTAGTCGCCAACCGACCGATTAAATATCCCTATGCCCTCTTCCGCTTTCTTTAATTCTTCGGTAGTTTCATTTATTTGTCTCTTGAATTCTTCACCCTCGGCGCCCTTAAATTGAGCTTCATTCAAGGAATAATAGCCGGCCGTCAATCCTGCAAGTCGTGCCTTTAAAGTATCTATATAGCCGATTTTCTCATTTTCGGCAGCCATATTGGATTGAATCTCCTTGGTATATGCTGAAAGTTCATTTTTTACCGTTTTAGTTTCCAGCGCTATATCGACCTGTTTTTTAGCATATTCTTCAGCGGTGAGCTGCCCATCCTTATACATTTTGGTGACATCCTGCCCAGCTATCTTTAAGTCATTTAGCGATTTCTGTGCTTTAGTCGCCGAAGCAATCAATGTATCGGTCGGAATCAATATCTCTATTATTTTTGTTGCTTTATTGTCTGCCATAATTACTTTAATTTTAATAACTTAGTCTCATAAGCGCCATTTGATTTCGTTTGAATCGAATAAACGGCGAAATATTGCCCGAACTGGGAAAAATATACAGGTATCGAAAAATCGAATGAAAGTAAATCGATATATGAGAGCCTGACATTACATTGAATCAGGCGGGCGTCCTTGACAGTATCGACATATCTGCCATATTTAGTTGCTATAATGCCGTTATTACCGCCGAATCTATCAGTTCTTACAGGTCGGAATTTCTGCGCCGGATCATTTCCCGTATAATCCAAGTCATCAATTACCGACATTATGCGGGGCTTTTTACCCTCTTTATATTTAATATCCCCTTTATCATCGGTTGTATATAGGGGGATCATAAAGGGATTGCGACCGGCCGTCTTTTCGATTGAATCGACTGACGAAAAGGCGCTTTTCGCTATCTCTTTCTCGTCTTCGAGCGAGATATTATTTACAGGGAAAGAACCCGATGTATCAGTAATAACGTCATCTTCATTATCATAATCCATTATATTTTTTTGGGCAAAATCTGAGAATGAAAATTCGGTCGCCTGAGGCTCATCGACTGGAAAGCCCTGTGGGGTAACTAATCTATCACTCCAGTCTCTCGCGTTGGGGATATTAGCATATATATCCTCTATTGTTTTCAGGTTGATTTTTGAAGAATATTCATCGACGACGGCAAACAGTCCATTCATCAGCATCAATTCTTTCAGAAAATCACCCTGAGTCATATCGGGATAATTTATATTGAATTGAAAATAATTCGACATATTGGCTGCATCATAAACAAATTCATCTTCATAAAAATCAGAGCGATGATTGGAATTTATAACAATGCTTGCAGTATTGGTCGTGGGGGAAGTTATAATATCTGGGTGATTGACAACATACATCATCGCAGCGTATTGCGATATGTCGAGTTCTAAAGTAATAGCATTTTGTAATTGAAATTCGCCGAAAAATGCCTGAATAGGTTGCATATGTTCATCAAAGCCATATGTCTCATAATAAGTACTCGTACATATCATTGGAATTGTGTCTATTTCGGAAAAATCGTTTGTAAAGACATCTGATTCATTGGTAAATCCGATTATGGATATAATATTATAAGTACTCCCAATCGCCGTCTTCATCCCCTCCCTATATGCCCTTATCTTAAGTCCGGCAGAAAAACTGATTTTAATTTTATTAAAGACAAAAGTTCTAAAATATCCCTTTCCGGAATCAATAGTAGTCCATATTTTATATTGATCAGACACATTGACTGTAGGGCGTAGCAAGCCCTTGGTGCGGGATACATTGGTCAAAATAGACCACTGATTAGATATATACTGTATTATATCAGACTTCTTGCTAACAAGAGGTATGGCATATTCACCGATACCTCCGATATATTTAGAAGAATCCGCCGAATCCCGCGCAATGGATATTCCATTATTGGCTTCTATTCTTGAAAGCAAATAGCTGCTCTTGACATAGGGATGCTGGTATTGCCTATTAGTGCCCTGACCAAAATTCATGCGAAGCATAAATCCATAGTCCTTAAACGAGGACACGTAAGCTGCCTGGTTGTGCCATGCCATACTTATTGCAGGCGTCAATTCCTGTAAATTCTTGTCAAAAAGCGGCTTAAAAACCTCGACATTCCCCCAGGTGAGACCGATATTTATATTTTCATCGACTCCGGCAAGTACGGCATATCCTTTCTGAAAAATCTGAACACCATCGATATATAATTCCGCTGGATGTTTTTTTGAGATAAAATCACTATCTACATCAGGACGATTCGAGAATCCTATTATTTGTTTGTTTTTGGCCGTTTTCTTGAGTTTTACCGTAAGGCTTCTATTAGATACGATCGAACTCAAATCAGAGAAAAACGGAGTCTGGAAAAGCAGCGGAATGTCCGTTTTTTCCTCCAGTTCGGCCATCTCGCCATTGATATATAGCTCTATCATATCTTGTAGACTTTATTAGGATAAGTCAATTCAAAGGATATATTCTGCATATTGTCGAAGCTATCCGTTATGGTTAAATCGGATACCGTGCAATCCTGCCATTCGGGTTCTATAATATCGGGGATAGGGCGGGGCGGCGTACTCGGACGTACCGGAAGCGGATTATCGTAATCAACCGCGTTTTGACTGCCATAATTAATTACACTCCAATTCATTCCGTCTATCGAATATTGAAGCTCGATGTACCTATTTTCGTCAGTAAGATTGTCAGGGATAGATATATCGATGGTTTTAGTTCCAGCTCCGCTATAAATAGACGCATAATTTAAAATATAGCCATTATTCCCGTCATATACAGCAATGTACATCAGCGGAAAAGTTCCATTGATTGTTACGGTGTATATCGCACCGCGAGCCAGTATATAGCTATCATTAACAAGGTTACTTTTTACCGTGAAATTCGGCGTGACTTTCGGCAGGGGATCGACGATCGTTATGCCTCCGAAAGTCCATTCGTTAATCAAAAACCGCACATTGCGACCGGTTGCCAACCGTCTGGGAATATCCAAAAATTCCCTCTTTTCCAATCCTGTAAAAATTTTAACAATCGAATTGCTTTCACGATTAATGACCGATTTAGCCTGCAAGTTTTCGCCCGCAATACTGAACGTGTCCTTTGATTTGGTTTTAATCGCTTCGGAATCGACGCCGAACACATATTGACAGGTATTCTCTTTTTCATCCTCCCAGCGAACGAATAAGCCTTTTTTGCAATCCATATCGACGTCAATGGTGTGCCATATTGTTGGAACAGAAAGCCATCCAATACCAATCTGTATATAATTATGGTTAGATAAATGATTGGCAATAATATCTCTCGGATAGTATGAATGAAGAACGTCGCGAACACGACTCCCTCTTGCCGCTCCAATTTGAGGATTATAATTATACTGCCTATCGTCACCCACAACGCCCAGATATGCATAACGGGCATTTTTTAATGTTCCGGTGAAGAATTCCTGATTATAATCGTAATTATAAAATATTTTCAAATGAGAGGGGTTGAATATTTCGATCTGGTCTCTAAGTGCAAAAGATTGAGAACTTACCGACAATGATTCATCAGGATACGGCAACGTTACATCCGAGGCGCCGTCAATAAGATTAATCGGAAAATCAAGGTGAGCATTATCTATGACTCCAGTGGAAGGGGATGCATAAATATTAACTCGCAAAACCAATCCCGCAGCATTCGGCGCCGCCTTTTTTGCCGCAACAAATAATTCATCGAGCAAAAAGACGCTGCCGTAATCTCGCAAATTGCGTCTTAGTACAGCGCCATATTCGGGCAGTCCGGCAGTATTGTAATAAATCCGACAATCGGCCGAATAATTGCGAGCGGCAGCAAGTTTATAATCAGCCCTTATTCTTAAAAAATTGTTGCTTTGCGTGAAAGTAAATGCATCAGGTGCTATTGCATGGATCCCCTCGAAAGGAAAATTAAATTCTACTTCAGGTCTCATATCGTGAATGCCTCCGCTATTTTTCTTAATTGTTCGTCAAATTCTGAATCTATATTTGCCAAGGCGACAGGTATTTCATTTGAAAAAACATCAGTCCGACCGCCTTCCGATCGCCATAATGCGGTACCCTCCTGTAGTATATTGGTTGATATCGCCCACGCGAGTTTGTCTAAATTTTCATTTGGATCAAATATCCCTTTATCCTTCATCCATTGCAGGATTGTGGCATGAAAACCATATCCTGGCCGCTGACCGGTCGGAGCAACACCGGTCTCTAAATTTTCAAAATCTTCACGTCCGATCAGAGCTATCGATAAATAGGCACTTTCGGCGGTTTCGATATGCATCCCCTCGGCTGTCTTGCCGCTTGCCCATTGTTGATTGGCTCGTATATTATTAGCAATTCGGGCTTTCAAGTCCTCGAATTCAGCCTCGATAAATTTCTTAATATGTGATAAATCAATTCGCATTTACGGGCAGATATTATATGTAAGTGTCACATTGACTGACACTCCCGCCTCCAATGTGTCGAATCTTGAAACATCATTCTGCATATTAGCGACCTCTGTACGCACACCGGCAGCATTCAGCTTCTTTAGAAATTGTACGGCAAGTGTTTCCATTCTGGAGCAAGTCGGAGAAAGCATGGTCATTGCATCAGGCTCCGAACCTACCAAATCGCAGAAATAAAACAGGCAACGCCTACCCCTGATATTGTCGAATTTGCCCAAAATAATACTCTCATTAAAGCCCCTGACCATAGCCGGATATTTTGTAATAGAATCCATCAGGATGCTGTCTTTTCTCAATCGTGCGAAAATATGCGAGATATTCATCTCCTCGCATATTTCGAGTATAATTTCATCGATCGTTTTCATCGCTTTTTACTCATTATTTTAGCGTAATTACGCTCAATCAGCACGCCCTCTTTGTGCTTTTGAAGCGCCTTAAAAACATCTTCCCAGCTTAATAATTCAGCCTCTTCGCGCTTATACTGCGGGCAAATCTTAATGAAGAGTCCGACGAGGTCATAAAGACCATAATTGGAGCATTTCACACCATTTCGAGCGGACTGTTCTTCCTGTGTAAGGGG
Organism: Holotrichia oblita; assembly: GCA_023690525.1. Taxonomy (NCBI): domain Eukaryota; kingdom Metazoa; phylum Arthropoda; class Insecta; order Coleoptera; family Scarabaeidae; genus Holotrichia; species Holotrichia oblita. The sequence goes on from CM043015.1 coordinate 206,251, forward strand.
AATGTTGAGGGTATTGAATTTTTCAAAAATCTTTTTACCTGTTCTGAAAACCATATAAAATGCACGAACGCACCGACAAATTCAAGCCTCAGGATGTTGTATTTTTTCTCACGTTTTTTCTCACGTTTTTTCTTGCTTTTTTTCCTTAAAATGATGCTCAGAAATTCAACCAGTGAATCATTTCCCTTTGTAATTTTCTCGAATGCCATCAAATCGCGCATAGTCAATTCTGGCGGGGATTTAGGCTCTACCTTTTTATCGAACCAAAATCGGCGCTTCAAGATGATATACCCAGTCAAATCCTCTTCTTTGAGCCTCTTAATCACTTTAGCCGGACTAAGATTCATTATATGCTGATATTTCAGCAAAACCGATTTTATTGAAGCGTCACGCTTGATTTTCATAGGTTAAAATCATTGACAGGAAAAAATATTGAATGATCTCTATTGGGCGGAATAATGTCATCATATTTATCTATGAATCCATATATCATATCCGTCATTAAATTCCAAGCCGTTATCAACCTGGCATTGGGCGACGCTGGCATACTTCCTTGTACGGTTTTTTCACGCTCCCCTGCAATGGTAGCCATAGTTATATTGTCGCGCATATACATGAAGTACACAAAGTTGGCAATAGGGGATATTTTATTTTCTTCATCCCTCAAATCATCAATCATTTTAGGATGCTCTATTAAAACATCCTTATAGGCAACACCAAGCAATGCAGTCAAAAACATAGGCTCGTAAACACGAATGTAATCTTCTATCTCGCTGATTTTTTTCTGGCGACCTCACTGTGCTTGCCGTCGGAAAGAGTATCGATGCCGGCTATCTTCGTGATAGCATTTGAACTGAAATATTCCCAGCTTATAATCATGTTCTGATTTTTAATTTTTTAAAAAAACAGGCGGCGATTAAGCCGCCCGTTCAATTAAATAGTTTTCATCGTCTTTGATCGCGGTCGATATTCCCGCACTTTCACATCTTCGCCTTCTGGGTTTTGCTTTTCAGACGAATAAACTGCTAAGCCCGAACCTACAAGATACTTTGCCTGCTCGGGAGTAGCCTGGAAGTGTTCGCCGCTTTTGCGGTAAACGCTCTTATCGGTTGCGGTTAATTCCACCATAATTATGCTTTATTGATCTGCTCCTGAATAGTCTTGAAATTGCCCTTCACGAACGTATCAAGACGATTGGCAGGAATCCAGCGATGGAATCTTTCTTCCATTACCATCGTCATGCGGTTTTGACGCAAGTCGAGACCCTCGCGATCCCAAATAAGCGCAGTCTGATAGTGCCTATATTTGAGATGTTTCCAATCGCCGAGTACGAACTCATCTACCGGCATATTGTTTGAGATTACCAGACGCAATCCCTCGACAATATCCACATATCGACCTTCATTAAAGATGTTGAGGATAGGCCTATTATTCGCATCCTTAACCAAACGCAGGCGGCCGGCGTCAATAGGATTCATCACTATGGCGGTAGGTACACCGCCTTTGCTCTGGCTCTGCGTAATAGCCACATTTATGACATCACGCATACTTGCTCCCGGAACGCTACCATTAAATGCCGCAAGAGAATACGCGGGGGCAACGCTTCGGGCAAATGCCAGAATAGTTCGCTCGCGCTTATTTTCGATGTCCTTCGACATGGTGGACTCTATTTCCGACGATACAAAAGCGATGTCGGAAAGCATCTCGTTAGTGACCTTAGTGATACCGGCTACCTTAATAGCGTTGGAATGCTTCTCCTGCCATTCACGCACAACGTCAGGCTTGGAGCCATTTTCGTCCACTTCCTCGACATCGCCGGTAGAAGGCAATTCCTCGACATAAGGAATAGCGGCGGTATTCGCCGTGCCGGTGTCGCACAAATCGAGAATAGAATCACCCTCCCAGCGATTAAGGTCATACAGTTCGCCTTGCGCGTCGATCAGCGATAATTGCATGCCGGTGCCAATAGGATTGACTGCCTCACGTTTCATCGGATCGACATCCAGGTTAAGCACTAATTGCTTCAGCGCTCCTGATTTCAGGTCGGCAATCTGCTTAGAGTTTTTCAGATAACCCTGCAGATTATTCGTGCGTGCATGAGCCTTGGACTTCAAAGCCGTAATAGCAGCACCCTGCTTTTTAACCGCCTCGGCAATTTCCGTGAATTGCTCTTCGAGTTTTTCGGGGATCATTGCTTTTACCTGCTCAAGGACTTGTTCGATAATCGCATTTTTGTCCTCAGCGGCGGCCGAAAGTGCCTGCGTAATCATCTCTTCGATTGCCAATAAGGCTTTTTCGTCGTCGCTTCCAGCCTCAATATTGGCCGGAACATTTTTTAAATACTTAAATTTTGCCATTTTTTATACATTTGTTAAAATTTTGTAAAATAGTTTTCTTCTGTTCTGATTCGATTTTTGGTACGATTATATTTTTTGGCATGGGTAATTTGAGCCATGCTACTGGATCAAGTGATATATTCGATACATCTCCTGTTATTATTTCATCACACAAACCCTTGTCTACGGCCTCCTGCGGCGAGAGCCACATGCCATGACCATTATCTACGGATAATAATTCTTCGATAATCTCCGGTGCTACATGCTTTGTATAAATAGCCTTTAGCACTTCATCGGAAGCCTCCAATGTTTGCATGGCGGCCTTAAAATCATTCACGTTCCCTTCTACACAGAGCATAGCCCTGTGTATTAAATAAAGCGAGGTTTCAGATATTTGACGTTTACCCACTCCGGCCGCCTGTGCTATAATCGTTGCTGCTGACGCGACGTATCCGTAACACCGAGTAGTAACCTCCGCATCGAGATTCCTGAGTGCTTCATATATCAAAATCGCATCATTTATATCGCCTCCGGTCGAACGGATATTGACATTCACGGCATTGCCCTTTATCTCGGCGATTTCTGATACCTTACGCGTGAAGCCATCATATGTTGAAATCTTATCGGCGGGACTTGAGAATTGGAAAAACTCCGGAACGCCGATCACGCCATCTATGTCTACATTGACGACATCCTTATTATTCGTTATGCTTATTTTCCCGAGCATATTTTACTCTACTAAAAATTTATCAATCTGTTTTCTTGCCTCTTCCGGTAACATCACTCTCGCCTCTATGAGTTTCGTAATTCCCACGGCCAGCTGATTTAATCCCGCCGCTTGTGCGCGTTTTGCTTCCTGGAACATTTCAAGATGATCAAATGCGGGCACAAAGGAATATGCCTTGCCGAAGCCCATCATGCGATTAAGTTCTGAAAAATGAAATCGTGCTTCAGGGATTATCGTATCAGTATAGAATGACATTGCGGCCTGCGTGACATTTGAAAATGTAGTACCTTGCACGTCGAGTAACACTGAGGGCATGCCGTAGAGATCCGCAATATCCCTTTTGCACATTTGCTGAATTTCGTTCAACCCTAAATCCCCGAGATCGGCGCCTATCTTACTATAACTTGCGTCAAGGTGAGTGACAATCGATTTATCCTGCCCACTTTTTATCCCGTAATTTGCGCTCAATGCGCGCAATACAATATCCTTTTCCTCTTGTGTTTTGGGCGAAAAATCACTTACTGCACTCTTCATTGAAAGTATGCCAAGCGCACCCCTGTGCGCAAGGAGGTCAAGAGCGGCATCATATGAAGCTACGAGTGTGTTAATTTGATAATTTACTGCCTTAAGACGGGATTCGAAATGTAAGAAATCGGATATTTCAAACACTTCATCGGGAGATAACTCAAATTTTTCACCCTTGATATTAATTTCGTAGAACTCCACTTCATTCAATCCCTTGACGGCCGATCGAAGGCCGCGTTCTTTGTATACGACCCTGATCGTTTGATTTTGCAGAATGTAGTATTCCGTCGCGCTAAGTCCGAAATATGGTTGATATTTCCATACGTAGCATCGACCAAAGATAGAGGCGGCTGTTTTAGCTTGCGCAGCAAATAGACCCATATCCTGCATGGGATTTGGCGCCATGAAGCGCGCCATTTCTACTGGCACTTGGATGTCATTTTTCATTGGCATCCAATGCCCATATTTTAGCGTTGGCGAAAGCCGCCGACTTCTTGCTTATGATTGATTTAACGACGGAACATTTTGAGTATGCTTCTAATTGTCCTGCAACAGTCTCGGTATTAACCGTATTACTTTTGCCTGAAAATAAGGATGTGACAGTAATCGTATCACGTGCAGTCTCCTGCAATACTTTCCGAAGTTTTTCGGGATTATTCTTTTTGCGAAAAAAGGCATTCCTTATATTTTTCACAAATATAATCAAAAAATCTTATAATCTAATTTTTTATTTAATTTACCGCGAATTATTAAAAATTACCACGAATAATAACGCCATTCATTAAGAATTGTATATCGAACAGCATCCCATAAGTGATTATTTTTATCTTCGGGATAATTGACTGATATTCCATGCACCTTCATCCAGCAATATGAATTCGCCTCGGCGGCCATATTCTTGGTATTGACATAATGAATCCGATACTTCTGCATCTCCTGTATGCCAATCATTACAGAATCATTGATTTTTTTACAGGCGTGACGAACATTCCGCGTTGCTGCATAGCCTGGATCATTCCAATAGGATTCTTCGCATATTTATCAGCGGAATCTGCATAAGCATATCGGCCTCCTGTAAAATGCGGCTCCATTAAATCGCAAAGTAACCAGGGATCTTCTACCGGCGAATAGAATAGTTCTTGAATATATAGGTTGAAACCTTTAACGCCTGTTAGTGCAAGGGCGGTGGGGTCATTCGTAAATCCAAAGTCCAGTCCCAAAATAGTATGCTCAAGGTCATCGGGAAAACTATCGATAGGCTTAGCATTTGGAAAAATAAGTCCCTCGGCGGCAGCGCGGATTCCGAGTCCATAGACTTTCCATCGGTACTCATCGGCGGTGCCGGCTAATATATTGGCTTCAATCGGCTCCAAGGCTTCTATTCTTGCCTTAACTGCCGGCGGGCAATGTCTATTATCCTTGAAAGTCGTGTGTGTAAAAAGACATTAGGACGTCCCTCGTAAGTATATGCCCAGTGTTCTGCGTAACGGGGGTTCCAGTCGGCAATAACAAGCGACTTGCATCGTAGCGTAATATTCTTGTATTGTTCCTCAGAAATGCCGGAAAGAAGTTCGTTGATGAATATAATATCGGATTGGAAGCCCTCATTAATATCCATTTTATCGAGTCCGCGAAAATAGATAGTGTGTCCGCCGATTCTAAATTCAGGTCGTGCATTTTCTGAGAAAATGCGATCTTCACGCCACAAGCCGCGCAATATCATTTTCTCTTTGAAATCTCTAAAAGTAGACTCGCGGCACGAGGTCAGTGTGTCGCGAAAAACGTAGACCGCAAGAGGTCTGCGTGAGATAAAACAAATATCTATGATGAAATCGAAGGCATCGAAAGTTTTTCCGCTTCTGGAACTGCCCTCATTGAAGAAAGTTAAACAGTTGTCTTTTGTCTTGAATCGACAAAAGTACTCCATCATAAGACGGTAGCACTTGTTTGGCGCGTAAATCATATCATATCTCCATCCGGCTCAAGAGTGGTACCGTCATCGCAATTTACTGTTAATTGCCGCCGGTTAAACAAGTCCTTGCCATCCTTGCCCGTTATCTCGCTGCTTTGCCTGTTTTTCCAATTCTCGGGGTCTCCGTTGCAGAGAGTGAATATGATTAATGCAGTATCGGGCTGGATATGCCTGTTTATTGTTTTTCGTTCTTTGATTTTATTTCCGACCTTGACGGTGTGATTTTCCTGTACTGTGTAGCCCTGTATTTTTTTCAGAAGACTTTTTTGGCCTCTGCAACAAAGAATTGCATTCGTTCGTCTTGGGCTTTTTTAATAGCGTCAGAAAAATCAGACTTCTCTCTAAGCCAAACATAATATGTTTCGGTGGTGATGTCCACTTGCTTACAGATTTCTTCAATGGTATAGCTGTCGGATTTAATCAAGTCACAAATGCGCCTGACTATTCCCTCGTTATATTTTGTCTTTCTGCCCCTCATATCTATTGAATAAATTACCATTTATTATAAAATAATTATTAATTACTCGCTTTTAATTAATAAATTTATTGCAAATATAATAATTTTATTAAATTTTTAAAAATAATTAAATAAAAAAGCCGATAGCTGAATGGGGCTGCTATCGACTTCCTTATTGTGCAAATATTTCTACCTACACGAAATTAGACTCTTCAAAGATAGTAAATATTTATAAATGTGATTAGGGTTTTATTCCTTGCGCGGCACCGGCTCCATCTTCATAATTCCGATTCTACTTCTGCAAGTCGGACATTCAATGTACCATGCCTCATAACCACTCATATAACCGTTGGGTGTTTTATAAATATCCTCGTATTCAAATTCAAATTCACAATGGCACTTATAGCACTTGGTGTTGCCTTTTTTGATTATTGTTCTCATCGTCATAATGTTTTAAAAAATCCTTTAAATATCGGCACCCTGAATCTTCGCAACATTCGTGAGTTGCAATCCACTCATTATGCTCTACTCGATGTACGCAAAGTCCCTTACTGTGGTGCGCACAAGTCATTTGATATGCCTTCACCGCCTTTTCCCGCGCTTCATTTTCGGCGGCTTCGTAGCCCGCAATATAAGAATGATAAGCAACGGAGGCTTTCTCGCCATTTAAGTCTGAAATTTCTCTTCTTTTCCAGATATATTCTTGCGCTTTTTCTTCCTTTGTCATAATTTAAAATCATAAGGTTCAACATCTTCGGGGCTGACATGGCGAATCCAAATAGGCGAGGCATTGCGTATCTCGAACCCTTTGTATTTTCTCATTATGGTGCATATTTCTCCTTTTAGGATGTATTCGCCCTTTTTATTGCGCGACTCCCGTTTGGTAGTCACTTTCTTCCCTTTGAAAAAATACTCATTGTGCTTTCTATATTGGCTCTGTGTCATAATCTTAAAATCTTTATTCCCAAATAGGATGCTTGCAATGTCTGCAGAGGCCAAGAACAGTTCCGCGCTTTTCCCTGGGATGAAGCCAACTCATTTTCTTGCAATTTGTGCATTCATATTGCTTGTAACCTTGTTTTGATTTTTCTCTGGCCGCTTTCATTTTGGCTTTTATATGCTCGGGAAGCGCATCCTGAGCGGCTTTGTCGAATGTTATACATTTGATTTTTCCCATCGTTATAATTTTTACGGTTTTTCAGTTAATATGTAATCATAAACCCATACCCACGGATTCGAGTCCCAAGTCCCGCGACCGTTGATGTTATCAATAAGGGCGGCATAGGCTTGTTGTGGAGTTGAATATTCATCGCCTTTCGGCTTATACGTGAAAGTGAAATGACCTTGTTCGTAATCATTTTTTATGATACCCTCTTTGAAACAATCATCGTCGCTTATATCCTGCAACCGTTCGGCGCGGACGGCGATAATGCGGATAAAATAACGGGCAGCCCATTCGTACATGAACAGCTTGTTTGCAAATCCGTTTTTGCTCTTTTTCATTGATTTCAAAACAGATTCTATTTCATTCCATTTAATCCCCTCGGATTCAATATGTATAATCCTCGTATCTTTCTCAGACGGATCGAACATGTACGAAAGTTTATAATAGCCGTCTCCAATTTCGTCAATACGATACGGCTCTTTCAGATAAAGCACTTCACCGACATTGTGGCGGGGATTTTTCATTCTAAAATCGCCTGAATCATCAACATCCGTTTGCAAGTGCCATATCCATTCATTTTCCTTTTCGTCAAATCGAGGGGGCTCCGATAGCCCCCAATGACAGAGTAGTCGCCCGTAATGCATCTTATTTCCGGCATGCTTAATGATTCGCCTCGTTTTCATTTTCCTACCCTCTACCGTGGCGTGGAATAACGGCTCTATGAAACATATTCCTTTCATACTTTTCTGGTTTTAAAGTGTTCTATAAGTTCGGCGGGAGTGGCTTTGTGATAGGATGGGAAAATATTAGAACTATTTGTCCATGATCTTGTTCCGCATAAATACAAACATGATGAATCGGCATTTGTAAACCACTGCATATAATCGCTATCAGTCCTCAAGGCGGCCAAATCGAGGAAAAGAGCTTCGTTGGTTCCGCAGTCAATGAATTTTTCTTGCGTTTCAGGACTTAACATAAACACACTATCTTCATAGGTGTCTACATAATATCCATTATGATCATGGACTATCAAGACATTGGTATCTTCACGTAGGCAGGGCATCGCATAAAAATAGATTATCCCAAGCTCTTTTAACTTCTTCCGAAGTTCCGGCGTGTTTTTTCTGATAAAGCAGGCTTGTGTAAACATACCCTCTATTTTAGAAGTCGATAAACTTTCGTATTCTTTTGATAATCCGGCCGCGCGCTTCGTCCTCATCCTCGCTTAGTCCTACGCGCCACAGCTTTTTGTAAAGGTAATGCCATTGTTCAAGAAGTTCCATCTGCCTCAGTGTGAACTTCCGTCGTTTGATCTTTTTCATACTCGCTATTTTAAGAGTTTTCCTTTTCCGTGCATGAATTGCAACGACCTCGATTTGCTTCCATGCTTAGAACCAACTCGCACTCGCATAGGTCGCAATAATATTTATCGTCGAGGTATCTGTCTGCCAATTTATCCATTTCCCTATCAGTCATATCTTCATGTTATTTCTCCCCTCTTACCGCTTCGGGGGTTGCGTTATTTTTTCTTGATATATTCTAAAAATTCCGAGCTATTCATGTGTAAATATTCTTTTCTGAAATAAAATCCTTTGAAATCAAGGTGAATTACTTCGGTCTTTCGAGCATCCATCATTAAAGCACTTTGAAAAGTGGTATCAGTTTCTTTATAGGTTAAAAAAATCGGCATCTCGTAATATCCTTTTGCTTTATTTTTTGCGAGAGAATGCCACTTCAACAAAGACATTTTTAATTCGTGGTACATAGTATCAGTTAGTTTTTCATATTCGTTAATCTCTTTAAAAATCTGAAATGCTATTCAATATTGGCGACCGGATTTTGGCAATCCAACATCTTAAATCCCATACCGCGATAAACGCCACCTGTAATCGGAGTTGATAAATCCTCAGAACAGTTCCAGCATTGTTTTCGCACATCTTTGTTGTATTTCAAACACACGGGACATATTACGTGTTCTGGAACCGCATCATAGCCATAAGGCGCACCTTCGTATTTTTCTCCAGCTTGGATTGGCGGCAGGTCGCCAATGGCTTCACGTACTGTAATGTGCGGTTTTTCCGCAGTTCCATGCGTCGGGATGAGCGAGGACAATAGGGCGACATCCTTACGATTTGCCGTGAATAACACTCGCTTACGGCGCTGTGGAACGCCATAATCCGCTGTATCATGCACATTATAGGTCATATTGTATCCGGCCTCGTCGAATGCCTCTCGGATCCACCTTATGAAAGGCCCTTCGATATCCCCCTTTCTTTTCCCCAGAGACAGCAATCCAGGAACATTTTCCATAATAACATATTCGGGGCGGCATACTTTTGCATAGTAAATAAACCTCAATGGCAATTGATTGCGTTCGTCATATTCACTCCTTGCCATATTTGCCGTACTGAATCCCTGACATGGAGGACCGCCGATGAATATACGGATGTCGCCCGGACGCACTCCGCACATCTGCATCCATTGTTCCGGCTCGATATCCAAAATCGAGTACATAAACAGATTAAGGCATGGAGAAGGAGTATCCTTCGTGAGCCAATCATCAGTCGGCAACTCGTCAAATAACCAATTGTGGGTTGCTCCACAATTATTCCATTTACGCATCGCATTAATGGTTTTCGTATCGCTTTCAGAAACCCATAAATGCGACCAACCTTTCAGACACATATTGCTCCAATACGAATGCACCGCCGCGAGGTCTATGTCCATGGCGGACACACACTTCATTCCAGCCTGAATAAATCCAAGTGAAAAACCGCCACATCCGGAGAAAAAATCGGCAAATGTGCGCGACATGTCAGGAAAATATATTTGCATTTGATTATCGTATATCATTTTCTTTTTCTCTATTCCGGTAAAAAGTGAGGCGTGGGTCATTTTAATCATTTAAAGCATTCTTAACCATTTCTATCGTCGCTAAAGTCAGCAAGTTGCAGGGGGTTACTCTTAATACTTTCCATCCAGCTATGGCCGCCGAATTATATTTAGTCATATCGTTTATAAATCCTTCCCCTCTCGTGTGCCGGCCTTGCGTCCAAACACCGCCCTCAACTTCGATAGCGATTTTCTTTTCGGGAATAGCGTAATCGAATCTCCATTTTCGCACGGGGTCGAAACGGTACTCCTTGACGGCTATTATTCCCGTTTCCTGCTTTAGGAAAGCGATGAATAAATCGGTTTTACCGGGATTATTTTTCATTCTCTTTCGGCATTATCGTATCGACAATTTTCTGCAAACGAGCCGGCGTATCGCAATCTCGTCCTTTCAAACTTTGGGCTTCGATCTCGCTTTTTTGAGCAAAAAAATCACATCGTTCGGCAAAATACTTTTCAAACCAGGAAAGGATTATAACCCCGTCGAGCCTGCCATAAAATTCACCCCATTGCCCAAGTTTCGCGCGTCTGAAAATCAAAACAACATCCGCAATGGTTAAGTTTGGATATTCCGACACGGCAAATTCTGCCGTTGTGAGCGTCTGATCATCCGTCATTGCACCACGCAGGTTTACGAAATCCCTCAGGGCGACGATATGGCCGGCTATATAGCTGACAATCGGCCTTTCTCCAAATTGACGCACAAGCATCCCTATTGCCGGAGTATTTGCGATAGCGGCTAACTCCATCGATTTAATCGAGACGAGGCTATATTGTGCCAATGTCTCGGAGAATCCTTGCACGGAAATCGTTGGCGACTGCTCCCTTGTCTGAATTATTTGCTTTTCGTTGCTCATAAACCTTATTTTGCGGCTGATTTAAAGCGTTGATAAACGTTCTTTTCCAATCGATTATATCTGATTTGGATGATTTTTTTTCTTCCAACCAGCTTCTGTAGCCCAGTATTGCACACAAGCCTTTTCAAGCGATAATTGAATATTGACATTTGGATGATATTTCGCTTGTTCAGAAATAAAACCCTCATTATTAACAAAATGAGTATAAATTTGTCGCAATCCATCTTTATAAAACTTAAAATCATTACGCCAGTTTCCCGTTACAGTCCCTTTGATCAAATCGATCACATTGCTGCCGTACTCCTCGCGCGCGCTCTCATGCGCGTTATTGTCTTTTAAGCAAAAAGAATTAGAAATAATATTAACATCAGATATAATACTACTATCTCCGTTAGGAGTAGTAGTATTACTTCCCTCCTCCCCTCCCCGTCCCGTAGTGGGTGCTCGGCGGGTGCCCACTGGGTACCCATTGGGTGCTCGCTGGGTGAATAAAGGAGCCCGAAATCTTCCTTAGGAATCAGATAGTTAGGGTACCGAGGATCGAATTTCTGATGGCTATGAAAAGTGCGGATCACGTAATAGCTTTCGCTCTTGTAGCTAATAGGTATTAACATCCGGGCTTTTACTAAGGCATCAATCCATTTCGATACTTCATTTACTCGTAAACTGTCGTCATAAGGAAATATCTTCGATTTAAGTATCGAGGGGTTACCTCTAATTACTCCGTTATCGTCAGCAAAATTCCAAGTGCCTATAAAAAATAATCGGCAAGGGTGAGATAGGGATGCCACTTTCTCGTCGTCCCAAAATTCTGGTTTTATCGTTCGGATTCTTGACATATATTTAATAATAGATTATTTTTTATCATATTTTTCATATTCAATTATTTTAAAATAAGTGTCATTAATAGTCTTTCCGAACGACACCACCTCCTTTTTAACAAGACTGTTCAATCCCGCCTTAACTTCATCCACCGTGGCTATATTGTTAAAAAATGGCATAATATCTGTCATAAATAAGGCATGGTTCGGCACTATCGATAAAGGTTTCCCGTCTTTACTTTTAAACCCTGAACGAAAGCCCTTATTTATTCTCGTCTGGAGAATAGTATTATAAATCAATCGTTCGAGTTCCGGTAAATCATCGACATTACTCATAACCACTCCTTATATTTGCTCATTTCTATCTCAATTTCCTGCAAAAAAGCCTGTTCGTTCGGCTCAGGCAGATATATTCCGCATTCCTTAGATGACCAGTTGCGGAATTTGTCGATCGCCGTCGTTAATTCGGCGGTCGTGCAATCTTTAGTGCTTCTGATAATTTCAACATTTCCTAAATATTTATCGTTTTTAACAGTCAGGAATATGTCAGGATTACAAAGCCTCTTGAAGTACTTTTCCTTAACATATTCGACGTCATTTCCCGTCTCAATACCATACCAACCCAGAATCAGAAATAAATACCGGTTCTGCTTTGGTGTCCGCTGTGTTTTGGTTTTGAGTTCGACGAGCTTTTGAGACTCGTAAAACTCATTCACCTTACGCTTAAAGCACTGCCGGTCGGTGGCTTTTGAGAGGTCGAAAAGCATAATTATAAAGTCGGAGCTTTCGCGCGTTGGTGGTTTTTTCTTTCTTTTTTACTCATTTCACACCAGCAATCCCAACATACTACTGGATAGCCGTGAGTAAAGAGATTTCCAAGTATTCTTTCATCTTCGAAATAGCACCCGCATAATTCACAGCAAGTGCCGTCTAACATATCTTCTGCAATTTCACCCATGATTACATGTTTTTAAATTATTAAAAAGGAAGATCGTCTATTTCCGCCGGCGCATCAGCGGCCGTCGGCATGGGTGGCAGGTCGGGCGCGCAGCCAGGAGCGGGAGCCGGTGACGTAGTCGGAGCCGAATAAGTGGCTGAAGTCGGGGCTATAGGAACTTGCTCTCTCGGCGCAACCTTCTCAATTTTAAAACCGCGAACAGACGTGAAATTACTTTCCTCGTTATCGCGATTTATATACATTTTTCCCATAAGAAAGAAAGACACCTCGACGGGATCGCCAATATTGAAATATTCCAAGCTATTAACCGTTGCCCCACTGAACTCTATTTGAGGGAAATTCCCGCGCTCCTCGCCTGTATACATGTCATATGTGGTGGCGTTGATTATCACTTTTCGGGAATAATATACATTCCCATTAACTTCTTTCGTTTCAAGGGGCATAATCTTATGAATGCGTCCTTTAATTGTGTTAGCCATTGTCTTGAAAATTAAATATTTTAGTATGCGTAATTAAACTTTTATTCAACTCTATAAATTCGATAAATCCCTCACAATGAAGCCTCAATTTTTCCTCATCCCGATTAAAATCGAACTTATATAATTCCGTATAAGTATTTTTGAAATCCGTTACATTGTACTCAAAAATATCAATGTCTAATCCCTGTTGTTTTAAACAAAATGGATAAACAAGGTGCTGCCAGTTATGTCGGAATTTTCCGACATAATATTTTCCCGTTGTCTTTATATCATGGATAGAAAAAGGCATCAATCCATCTATGAAGCCATACAGCCTTACATCTCCATATTTTGTCGGCAAAATACCTTCTGTGAAAACTTGTGTTTGCGCATTTTCAAAATAATGGGCGAATTCAAGACATAGCGACAATGAAAATTCAAAATTCCATGTCTTAAAATTCACGTGAATTATTCCATTTTCTCTATCGGTTTCCGCCGAAAAGTCCTCTCGCCTGGATTTTTGATTCAAAATAATACAATCGATAACTTCGTTAAATGCGGTTCCCTTATCGGCAGCTTCGCTCTCGAACGGCACCCGATTTATTTTGTCAATAATCGCAAGACGCTGTATCTCCTCAAATTCCTCTTCGGTATGTTTGGGGTCTTCAGAAAAACCCCAGTACTCATTCCAGATACGAGAACTACTAATATATCCTTCATATGCATCGAGAAGAGTTGCATAGAAATTATATTGCTTATTCATATTTTTTAGTTTCTTTATTAAAAGAAAACTCCAACTCCTTCGCCCGCTTAGTTATAAGCTCTTTTGTGGCAGCCAAAGATGATCCAATGTGTTTAAATTCAGGTATCCGAGCGACGAGATCATTCAGGCTTAAGGCATCCGTAGTTAATGCTATCTCCTGCTTTATCTCTTCCATCAATACATCAAAGGCCTTTCTCTGAGAACTGTCGGCTTCGAGACGCGCCGTATATGGCTTGATTATATTGTTTTCGACGAAAGTGTTAGGAAGTCCTTCTCCCTTTTCTGAGATAACGAGTGGCAAAGGCATCGAGCCAGGAAGATTGCATGTATTCTTCCCGTCATTTCTATCTGTCGGATCGGCGGTCAGTATACGCTGTTTGCCTATTGCCTCTAAGTATAATACGAGATCGAGCTCTGTCACAAGAGAGTCGTAATTACTTCCGCCGAACATCGGGATAAAACGAGTCTGATCGCCCTCTGTTTTCGTCTCTCTGTGGGCGACAAAAACAAGGTGTTTTCCGAGTAAAGAGATTTTCTTGCAAAATGCACTGAATTCTTGTTTTCTCTCTCCGTATCCCTGTAACGTTAGGGTGCCATTGGTCTTGCCCATCTTTGAATTTCGGCGGATAATATATTCCGCCATAAAATCGAGCAACTTACCACCAGTATCTATAACGATACTATCATACGCGGAAAGATTCTCGTTCAATAATTCCAACACTTGGTTATATGATTCTACTTGCAAAGCGTCTGATCTGTGAGCGGCATTTACTCTGTGGATACCATTATCGCAATCTATCATTAAAGGACGTGGCGCGGAAAGCGCTAATGTACTTTTGCCTGTCCCTGCTTGCCCGTAAATCAAGGCTTTAATTTTCGGTTGCAAAATCAATTCGCATGGCTTTCTTATGAGTGTCATAGATTTTTATTTTTTATTTGATTTTCGTTGAATTTTATTCGGTCAAAATCGCTCAATATTTTCTCGCCGCATTTATCGAAGCAGTCGAAGTCGATGATCTCAATATGCCGAGAGGTCAAGAGCCATTCAGAAGGGTAGTCGTATGACGGGCTGTGATAATATCTATAAGTCTCGCTAACAGTGCCGGTTATTAAGATTACGGCATTGCGAAAATTAATCTCTATATCGAAATTCCCGGACACTTCCCCTGACCCAAACGCCCCATCCATCGAAACTTTTTTATAGATTTTATCGATCATGTAGTTCTCGAATTCGGGAGTGATCTTTAACTCCCTGCCTATTCCGAAGAAAATAGGGGGCAACTGCCGGTGTTTAATGAAGCATCCATGACCTCAGAATGTGAAAAATGACACAATGCTTTTCTTTACATGGAACCACCATGTACGGCGATTCAAGACAGCGAGGTGCTTTTTATAGCGTCTCTTTTCACTTTTGGTCAAATCGACATGGTTGAGAATGATTAGGCTTTTCATTGCTATTTATTTTTATCGATTCCTGATTCTATAAATACACTGGAAAATTCCTTAGGAATTAAAATATTAATCGGCAAGATTTTTTGATTAAAAATTGCAGCTATTTCAGAAGTTTCAAATCCAGCTATACCGCATCCGATTTTCGTAACCAGAAAAGTTAAATTGGAATTTTTCAAAGCAAATGAAATCAGGTCATCTATTGATTTTTCAATATTTTCAATAGATAATTTTTCCATAACTTTTCCTAATGTTGGAATTGCATACGATCGACCTTGCAAGCCTTCCGCTTGCCCCTCAATGGCGCCGAATTTTTCAACTGCCAATCTTGCAGCTCCGCCGGCATGATTGCCTTTTAGATTTGAACCAAAACAGAATATCTGATTTTCCTGTAATTCGGTAATGTCTTCAGGTGTAAATATTCTTTCCATGATTTCAATTTATAAAGATTTTTGAAGCCCGTAGGGGAGTTGAACCCCTCTTTCAGGAATAAATCTCTGAAAAATCCTGCGTCCTAACCGATAGACGAACGGGCTTAGAGGGGAGGGAGGGATTCGAACCCTCAAAACAGTAAACTTCACAGTAATTAACTCCGTCTACATGCGAACACTCCAATGTCGCCTCCCCGAATCCTCCGCGGGCTTCACAGCAGGCGGAGGGGTGAAACTAAACTACTAACCCAAACTTAAATAAATGAAGAAACCAATAAAAATAGGATATTAAATAAATAAAACGGTTTACCAGAGCTTTTAGCGGACCTCTATTTTGAAAAACTTTGCATTAATTCAAGCGCCGTTTTAGGCCTCATTAAAGCATCAAGTGCTGATATTTCATAAACGGGACGCCCTCCCTCCACATAACGACACTCTATCTTTCCTGCATCCCGTTTTTGCCTGAGCCAATCATCGGAACGTCCTATGTAATCGCAAGCCTGCTTCGTCCGAAGCCACTTTTCGGGCTTTTTCTCCGTAATGTTTCTATTATGGGTGCGCTGCATGATTATTAGTTTTTTTATTTCAACGTTTTCGTATTGCCGACAAATGGCCTATATCGCCTGATTGATTTGAATGATCCAGCGGCCGTATCGAAATCGATTAATTCAGATGACACATAAACTATATGACCCTGCAGTCTCGATCTAAGCCATTTGCGCTGCCTATGCAAGTGCTCCTTATAAAATTCAAACGGCATATTTTTAGGGCGGGCGGTTAAAATTTCCATGATTCACTTAAATTTTATGAATTAGATTTTCCCAACATTGCCGTCATTCCGTTTTCATTGGCATAATTCACGGCCTGCGATAAAGTGTCGAATTCGACACTATTTCCGGTGGATAATTCGAGCGATATGCCTGTATCAGTGATAATAATGATGTCGGAATTCATAATTATAGATTTTTAATTTTTTCATGCATTGAAGCGGCCAATAAAGCCGTTTCGACTATTCCTTTAAGGCGAGGACTTTCACTCATTGCCGCAGCCAATCCCGCAATGAGATTAATTTGATCCCCGTTTAGCCCAAGAATGCAACCATCGCCTGCGCCAACTTCTCCCGCTATAAGGACTGAAAATTTATTTCCTTCGCCGGCCTCGACATGTTCCCGTAATTGCATTGCAATCGCGTTAATTTCTTCTGTTGTCATGATTATTGGTTTGATTTTTCAGGAAAAAGGACTTCACGGGGAATGCCGAAATATTTGGCAAAAATCTCCTGATACTGCTCTTTGGGCTGACGCTCCTCTCTCATCAGCGATCCTATTGAAAACATCGAGATGAGGCACTTCTTTGACAGGTCTATGGAAATTTTCTTTTTCCCCTCAGGGGTCGAATTTTCCCAAATTTCTTTAAGTGATTGATATTCTTTCATTTTTTACTATATTTGCAAAGTAAAATAGATTCTGAATGCAAAGATACAAACATTAATTCGTATTCTCCAAATAAATACGAATAATAATTCGTATAAAATGAAATTATTTTTTAAGTGATTGATTTACAGACATGAATTATGTGGCTATTTTAGGCGTAATTGTTGGAGCGTTATCCATTCTTACGACCGTCCTGCTGGTTTGGCAGGTAATTGCTTCTATTAACATAGAGAAAACCATAAATAGAAGAATCAGAAAATCCATTGATTCCCTAAAAGAGGATATGGAAAACAAAATTCAAAAAAATACAAATGCCACAATAGCCAATGTATTGATTCATACGGCTATGGCGTTAAAAAAAGATGGTGAAGAAAATGATTTTACGCTGGCCATACAGGCCTTAATGATCGCGTTGGAGAATAATACAGAGAATGTGAATATGTGTATATGGCAATTCCTTGACACTTATAAAGATAAGCGTCATAAAATAACACCTGCAACCTATGAAGATTTAGGCATTTTAATATATGAATCAAAAATTAAAGAAGATGACAAGAAAAAATTAATGGATTTTCTCGGGAACCAGGAGTTATTAGGATTCGACAGTATGTAGTCAATATTCCTCATCCTCATCCTCATCTTCATATACTAAAATGTTCTTGAGGTAGGCAATGATAGGAGCGAAAAAGAATGCAAGCACCTTTGATTTATATTGCTCTTTATGCCCTGTAAAAATATATAAAACAAGATATAGCTGGACTATACAACACAATCCAGCTGCAATAATGGCGAAAATAATACCGAACATGATTTTTAAATTTTAATAAGTTTTTACAAATATACAAACATAAATTCGTAATAAGCAAATGACAAAAAAAGAGAAATTAATCGAGGTATATAAATACCTAAAAAGCAAAGGACTCATTCATACCCAAGTAGAATTCGCAAAGAAAATAGGGTATAACAAAACAAATATGTCCTCAGCTTTTGCGGGTAAGGAGAAATATTTAACAGATAATTTATTTAAAAAGATATGTGAAATTTTTCCCGAAATAAATTATGAATGGCTCCTCACTGGCGAGGGCGAAATGCTTAAATCCGAAATAACCCCTCGCTCAGCCGGAGAGCTGAGAATCGACAACCAAAATGAGCTATTGCAGGTTGTCAAGCAACAAACCGAAATGATGTCGAGATTGATGGCGCTAAATGAAGAAAGCGCCAAAGAAAAGAGAGAATTGAAGAAAAAATCGAAGAAATGGAATGTAAGATAAAAGAACTGGAAAAAGAACTGGATGGCGACGATATTGCCGGACACAGCCCCGATCAGGCACGTATCCATCAATAATATTGCCGCTTGAAGTTGAAGATAATGACTGCATTACTTTACTTTTAAAAATAAAAAAGTCTGATCTGAAAACTGCTAACTGAAAATGATTACTTTTGAACTTCAAAAACCTTTTAAATCGCTTAAAAATTTGATGTTATGAAAAAACTATCGCTTTGTTTATTTTGCATCTTATGTGTTTATTCGGGCATTAATGCACAGAAAAAAGTTGGTTCATATTACAATTCTTACTTTGAAAAAAAATGCGATATTTTAGCTTCTGAAATAAAAAATGACGCATTTGATGTTTATATCGAAGTGAATGCTGAACATGATGCGCAAGCAATGATACGCATATCGGGGAAAGACGTAGATGACTTTAAGGTCGGACTTACTGATATTAAAGAAAAATTTATTGAATGGTCTGATGTCGCCAAAAAAAATAATATAACTGAATTAAATAAAGAAATGGAAATAAAAATACCAAATGTTACTATTTGTTGGATGGGAGCTGAATGGCATTTTTCTTTTTCGCAAAAATTAACACCTAAATTTATAATTTTAGATGACAGAAAATACGCCGCAACAATGGTGAAAAAAGTTACATCTTCGTCCAATAGATACATAGATCAAACAATTTATTTTGTATTTTCCAATCCCAAAGATATTGATGCGCTATTGTCGGAATTAAATGTAGATAAAATTAGAGAAAAATTACTTTCTGATGAAAAGGCCAAAAATCTATTTGAATAAATAATTCATGCAAATTGCCTGCAAACGAAAAACGACAGTAATGTAATTATTTGATTGATATTTGATTATAAAGGCACTGCCTACGCCTGTCACGCAGGAGGTCGCGGGTTCGAGTCCCGTCCATACCGCAGATTGAAAATCAACAAGTTAGCCGCTTTAGAGCGGCTTTTTTATTACCCTAATCATAATTTTCCCTGCAAATTATTTGCAAATTTACCCGATTTTACCCGATATTTGCCGTAAATTCAAATGCGATTCATGCAAATAATCTGCAAATATTATGGCTTCCGTCTCAGTCTATCTCGATAAACGCCGAATCAAATATGACGGCACCTATCCTCTGAAATTCAACATATCTATCGGCAAAGGCCGTGATTTTCTCGTAGCCCTCAAAATATCGATCACGGAAAACCAATGGGATGGTGGTGAAGTTATCCGTCACGACAACCGGCGGATCTTGAATCAATACATCAGGCAAAAATATAATGATATTGAAGTCGAGCTGCTTAAACTCGAAACGAGCGGGGAAATAAACACTTTACCGGCGGTGAGAATCAAAGACCGTATTGAGCGGGTATTTTCACGGAGTCAGAATCAAAGCACTGCATATCTCGTGCGGGAACAATTCGAGCGTTATTCCCGCTTCATAAAGGCCAAAACGACTAAGGATATGTATGCTCAAACACTCATTAAAATATCGCACTTCACTGATATTGATTCTCTCACCTTTACCGAAATCAATCAAAGTTGGCTCAAAGAGTTCGAGCAGATGCTGAAAAAAGAGGGGCTTTCGGTAAATTCAATCAGTATTCACATGCGTAATTTACGCACTATTTTCAACGATGCGATTAATGAGGAGCAAATAGAGCAGAATTATTATCCGTTCCGGAAATTTAAAATAAAGAACGAAAAAACGCCCAAACGGTCGTTATCAGTACAGGAATTACGAACGCTCCGAGACTATCCGTGTGAACCGCATGCGCGTAAATATGTCGATATATTCATGCTGATATTCTACCTGCAAGGTATCAATATAATCGACCTTTGCAATCTTAAAGAAATTACGAAAGGCAGAATAGAATATCGACGGGCAAAAACCGGCCGCCTGTACTCTATCTTTGTGGAACCGGAAGCAATGGAGATAATAGGACGGTACAAGGGCAAAAACTATCTACTCGATATTCTCGACATATACGGCAATTATAAGGACTTCGCCCAACGAATGAATAAGAACCTGAAGCAAATAGGTGGGGTATCGATGGGCAAGCAAGGCAAAAAGACCAGAAATTCGCTATTTCCGAATCTTTCTACCTATTATGCCCGCCATACTTGGGCGACTATCGCCGCCAGTCTCGATATTCCGAAAGAGACTATTTCCGCCGCATTAGGCCATAATATTGGCTCTGAAATCACATCTATATATATTGATTTTGACCGCCGGAAAATTGATGAGGCTAATCGTAAAGTTGTTGATTTTATAAAATAAAAAAGGCGGTCAGTTACGACCGCCCAAAGAATCGAAATTCTATCTGTCTACGCTATGCGCTATCCTGGCCGCCTTTTCCTTGCTTTCGCCCCTGCTTCTCAAGGTCGCATACGTTTTCTTGCCTCTTTTAGACTTAATCCCGCGAGGGGCAATAAAATAGCCATCCCCCTCGACTACGTTAGAAGCGGGGAATTTAAGCCTTTTTGCCCTCGCAAGGGCATGTTTTTTACTTTCCGGCATAATTCCCCGCTTATTACATGTAATCTTCGATAACATGAGGATGATCGAAGTCGGTAAGCCTGTCGTATGCCAGTTCATGCGCATGCAAATAGAATTCATGATCTTCCTTAATATTGCCCTTTATATATTCCTCGTGATCGAGGGCTATCGTATTAACCATGAAATAATAAGCATGCTTGTTATACATCTCACGTGCTTCCATTGGAAGCTCATGTCTCTTAGCCATGTCAAAAACGACCTGCGGATTACCCCATTTTGCCCCCTTTTCACCATCTTTTCCGCCGCGAAGTTCCGAAACCATTTTCTTTGCCTGAGATTCAGACAAATAATTATTAACGTCCATTTTCCCTTTAAACATATCCATTATCTCGGACGCCTTCGCAGGATTGCGTTCGGCGGCATCCTCAAACAATTCCATAAGGACGCCAGACATGACTTCTACATTGCGCAGCTCTTTCGATGCAATGGCAAAATCTACATGCTGTTCAAAATCTTGTACTAATTTATGTTTTTCCATTGTTTTTTAATTTTAATTTAATTGCCGGTTCACCAGCATCCTCAGCGCGTTCGATAGATATTTCCTGCTCCGTTTCGAGTTTTGCGAGACGCTCATTAATATTGCTGATATTTTCATGCAATTCAGCATTCTGCTCAATCAGATGCGTCATATATTCGAGCTGATAAAATGTCGCACATTGCGCTTTTTGAGCGTCTGTTTTATATTTTTTGCATGAAAAACAATCGCCAATCGGACATGGTTTGAATTCTGTCATATTATTTTTTCTTAAACGCTGAATTTAATCTAATTGCGGCCTTGCCGATGCTCATTGCGTCCACATTGCCGTTGATGAAACCTTGAAAAATAGGCAGTATGACATCCTGGTGTTGCTCGAAAACCGGAATCGTCGTCAAAATATCATCCGCCTTTAAATGCTTTCCCCGCCTTGCCAAAGAGCGCGTGATATTATCCATATTACCTTGAACGGCTTCCGCTTCCGCTTCGGAGCGGCACAATACCTTAATCTCAATCGCGTAATATTCCATTTATTTTCTTGTTAAACGCTTCGGTTCAGCATCTATATCCACATTGAGCGGATCGCCTTTCTCCTCTTTTTCTTCCGACTTTTTACCTATCAAAAAGCCAGCGCCGCCGCTAATAAGGGCGGTGCCGGCTCCGACGGCGAAATCAGCAATCTTAGGATATTTTTCGGAGAAAACGTTAATGGCCTCGACGACTGATTCTGTTTTTTGAATGAGCGTTTTCGGCGGGATCGGCATATCCGGCACTCCTCTATATTTAACGATTTTATCAGACTCGATGCCGGCCTGTTCTATATCCATGCCTTCATAAGTAATGAAATAATCAAATGCCGATCGCCTGGAATCAAAGGCGCCGGATCGCAGGGCATTTGCCCTGTCGCGCGAACGATCGGAAATCTCACGTTCTTTTAAGACCTCGGTGACGGCGGCCGCCACAATTTCCTTGATCTCGGCTTTTCTTTCGTCCATATTTTTCCCGAAAACGCTCATATCTATTTACTTAACAAATACAGCGGGTAATAACAGAAACCTCGTCAGATTCCTCCTTGAATTTCCGATTTTCGATAAATTCGTTACGATTTCCATGGCGATGATGGTCACGATCGCAATCGCATTCATCGCGCCTGCCTCGCCTGCCGCGTTCATATCCATAGTCCTCGCAGGATTCACGACCTCTCATATATTCGAGTTGCCCAAAATCCTTGCGTTCGTAACATTCCAGTTCTTCGATTTCCTTGGTGTTACATTTTGTCATTGCTTCCAACTTGCCGATTTTCTCAGCATAGCGTTCGCCATGATAGCCATCTTCATGATGCCGCCTGCGACCTTCGCGCCAGATGAGCGCCAAAATCAAGAGGCCTCCGACAATTGCAATAACGGTAACGATTCCGTACCCTATACCCCTGTGTCCATAACGTTTGCAGGTTTCATTATAAACCTCAAAATGTTGTGCTGCTTCCATTTTTAATTATTTTTTTATTACCACCAACATCGGCGGCATGTAAAAATATCCCATGGAATCAGCTTGTTAAAGAACATTGCAAAATATGTATATATTACTGTAAATTAATGTTTTATATGCAAAATATTATATCTTCTTATCCCGTAATTTCAGGCAAATATCAATCGGTATCCGCCTTGTTTTTTCCGGCAATATTCCCCGTCGGGATAATGCCGACGAAAGGCCACTATCTGTTTTTCCTGTGATTTTTTTAGCGGTCTCCCATGTGACTTTTGCCCCGAAAATGGATAATAAGCAAAGGGTGCATCCCTCTATAAAAGAATCGTCAATATCATTCAGTGAACCTTTTTCGGCCAAATCAGCGATTTCCCGAAGCAAGCCAGGTAAATCATTTTTCAAAATGACAAGATATTATATTGAATTCCAATGCCTATATATGGCTGCATTTTCCCGTTATTAAAACCATAGCCATAACCGGCCTGGATGCCGAGGCCGAACCTCTGCCGTCGCGTGATAGTACGAGTTTCAGTATTGGTAATGTAAGTTGTTTTAGGGAAAAGCTCCATGCTGACCAATTGAGGACGGAACCCCTCAATAACTGCCGCATAATCGTCAGTTCGGTATTCTTTTCGCTCTATCGGAACTATTACGGGGACTTCTACCGTGTCGGCGGTAGACTTCAAAAAAACGGTATCTACACGCGAAACATAGACCTTCCGAGGAATTAAAATCGTATCCCTGATAGTGTCGCGGACAATGACCGTATCGCTTGCTCTTTCGATTATAACGACATTGCGTGTGACCGACTTCCATAAACTGAAGAATAAAATCGCCAGGATTATAAAAATTGGCCAATATTTTAGAAATCCCCTCATCTTTTTGTGAATTTTGCCCATGAAAACGGAATGCGAACATCAAGATAGTACCTCCAGTCTTGCCTTAAATACGCTTCTCTTTCAAATGGCATATCTTTGTAGCCGTATTTAATCCATTGCCTTAGATATTTAATATAAAAGGGTAGCCATCCGCCGCAATCTTTTGCCTGTGCCGCATGAATTTTTTCGTGGTCAATGATCAGATCACTTAATGGCTTATATTTTTTTCGCGCGAAAATCACGCCGAAAAGCATCATGGCAGAAAAGCCAGGAAATGGCAGAATATTATTATATATTATTTTCATAAATGAAGAATATGCCGGCGATTATTCGCCGAATATGAAATATGTATCCACGAATAGCAGCTTTCATCGATAAGTTGGTCGAAAGGCAAAGAACTTGCAGCTATCATGTCGAAAAGCCGCTTATTATCCTGTTTATTGCCAGTAGTAATGTCCGCCGCCTCGCCTTTCGTGTGCTGAGAGGCCGTCGCACCACCTACCGCCTTATTCAATATCGGGCATCTGAAGCCACTATTTACCATAATGGGCTTACCCCATCGCTCCCTTACAGGGTCGAGCAGGTTATTTATTAAAGCGGAAAGTGCAACTTTAATATTCGGCGGCGGAGTATTGTCGATTTTTTTATCTATTGCTATTTTTGAGGTGCAAAGCTCCGCAATCGTGAAATACTTACTCATCTTTACTTTCTTTTAAGTTATTTTCTTTTTGCTTTAATTCCGTCAGATCGATGTCAAAATGCCTTTCGGCTTTATTGACCATTACTCTTTGAACCAACTTAGCCCATGTACTGCCATTACATGAGCTTTCATTTTCAAGTATTGACCATATCTGAATGAAGCAAAATGCCCCGGCCACTATATTCGGCAAATGCCATGTGTTGAAAGGAAGAATATATTTATCGATTAAAAATGCCAGGATAATAAGGGAATATATCTTTAAAATAGTGCTTAATATTTTACGCGCATAAGAACTCTTGAATTTCCCGTCGGTTTTCTCCGGCATGGTCTTTCTTACCCTTACCGACAACCGCCAGGCTGTATAGCAATCCATAAGCACGGCAAGCGTGCATATAAACGCGTAGTCTATCGTAGGGAAATTCAATCAGTATTCACATGCGTAATTTACGCACTATTTTCAACGATGCGATTAATGAGGAGCAAATAGAGCAGAATTATTATCCGTTCCGGAAATTTAAAATAAAGAACGAAAAAACGCCCAAACGGTCGTTATCAGTACAGGAATTACGAACGCTCCGAGACTATCCGTGTGAACCGCATGCGCGTAAATATGTCGATATATTCATGCTGATATTCTACCTGCAAGGTATCAATATAATCGACCTTTGCAATCTTAAAGAAATTACGAAAGGCAGAATAGAATATCGACGGGCAAAAACCGGCCGCCTGTACTCTATCTTTGTGGAACCGGAAGCAATGGAGATAATAGGACGGTACAAGGGCAAAACTATCTACTCGATATTCTCGACATATACGGCAATTATAAGGACTTCGCCCAACGAATGAATAAGAACCTGAAGCAAATAGGTGGGGTATCGATGGGCAAGCAAGGCAAAAAGACCAGAAATTCGCTATTTCCGAATCTTTCTACCTATTATGCCCGCCATACTTGGGCGACTATCGCCGCCAGTCTCGATATTCCGAAAGAGACTATTTCCGCCGCATTAGGCCATAATATTGGCTCTGAAATCACATCTATATATATTGATTTTGACCGCCGGAAAATTGATGAGGCTAATCGTAAAGTTGTTGATTTTATAAAATAAAAAAGGCGGTCAGTTACGACCGCCCAAAGAATCGAAATTTATCTGTCTACGCTATGCGCTATCCTGGCCGCCTTTTTCCTTGCTTTCGCCCCTGCTTCTCAAGGTCGCATACGTTTTCTTGCCTCTTTTAGACTTAATCCCGCGAGGGGCAATAAAATAGCCATCCCCCTCGACTACGTTAGAAGCGGGGAATTTAAGCCTTTTTGCCCTCGCAAGGGCATGTTTTTTACTTTCCGGCATAATTCCCCGCTTATTACATGTAATCTTCGATAACATGAGGATGATCGAAGTCGGTAAGCCTGTCGTATGCCAGTTCATGCGCATGCAAATAGAATTCATGATCTTCCTTAATATTGCCCTTTATATATTCCTCGTGATCGAGGGCTATCGTATTAACCATGAAATAATAAGCATGCTTGTTATACATCTCACGTGCTTCCATTGGAAGCTCATGTCTCTTAGCCATGTCAAAAACGACCTGCGGATTACCCCATTTTGCCCCTTTTCACCATCTTTTCCGCCGCGAAGTTCCGAAACCATTTTCTTTGCCTGAGATTCAGACAAATAATTATTAACGTCCATTTTCCCTTTAAACATATCCATTATCTCGGACGCCTTCGCAGGATTGCGTTCGGCGGCATCCTCAAACAATTCCATAAGGACGCCAGACATGACTTCTACATTGCGCAGCTCTTTCGATGCAATGGCAAAATCTACATGCTGTTCAAAATCTTGTACTAATTTATGTTTTTCCATTGTTTTTTAATTTTAATTTAATTGCCGGTTCACCAGCATCCTCAGCGCGTTCGATAGATATTTCCTGCTCCGTTTCGAGTTTTGCGAGACGCTCATTAATATTGCTGATATTTTCATGCAATTCAGCATTCTGCTCAATCAGATGCGTCATATATTCGAGCTGATAAAATGTCGCACATTGCGCTTTTTGAGCGTCTGTTTTATATTTTTTGCATGAAAAACAATCGCCAATCGGACATGGTTTGAATTCTGTCATATTATTTTTTCTTAAACGCTGAATTTAATCTAATTGCGGCCTTGCCGATGCTCATTGCGTCCACATTGCCGTTGATGAAACCTTGAAAAATAGGCAGTATGACATCCTGGTGTTGCTCGAAAACCGGAATCGTCGTCAAAATATCATCCGCCTTTAAATGCTTTCCCCGCCTTGCCAAAGAGCGCGTGATATTATCCATATTACCTTGAACGGCTTCCGCTTCCGCTTCGGAGCGGCACAATACCTTAATCTCAATCGCGTAATATTCCATTTATTTTCTTGTTAAACGCTTCGGTTCAGCATCTATATCCACATTGAGCGGATCGCCTTTCTCCTCTTTTTCTTCCGACTTTTTACCTATCAAAAAGCCAGCGCCGCCGCTAATAAGGGCGGTGCCGGCTCCGACGGCGAAATCAGCAATCTTAGGATATTTTTCGGAGAAAACGTTAATGGCCTCGACGACTGATTCTGTTTTTTGAATGAGCGTTTTCGGCGGGATCGGCATATCCGGCACTCCTCTATATTTAACGATTTTATCAGACTCGATGCCGGCCTGTTCTATATCCATGCCTTCATAAGTAATGAAATAATCAAATGCCGATCGCCTGGAATCAAAGGCGCCGGATCGCAGGGCATTTGCCCTGTCGCGCGAACGATCGGAAATCTCACGTTCTTTTAAGACCTCGGTGACGGCGGCCGCCACAATTTCCTTGATCTCGGCTTTTCTTTCGTCCATATTTTTCCCGAAAACGCTCATATCTATTTACTTAACAAATACAGCGGGTAATAACAGAAACCTCGTCAGATTCCTCCTTGAATTTCCGATTTTCGATAAATTCGTTACGATTTCCATGGCGATGATGGTCACGATCGCAATCGCATTCATCGCGCCTGCCTCGCCTGCCGCGTTCATATCCATAGTCCTCGCAGGATTCACGACCTCTCATATATTCGAGTTGCCCAAAATCCTTGCGTTCGTAACATTCCAGTTCTTCGATTTCCTTGGTGTTACATTTTGTCATTGCTTCCAACTTGCCGATTTTCTCAGCATAGCGTTCGCCATGATAGCCATCTTCATGATGCCGCCTGCGACCTTCGCGCCAGATGAGCGCCAAAATCAAGAGGCCTCCGACAATTGCAATAACGGTAACGATTCCGTACCCTATACCCCTGTGTCCATAACGTTTGCAGGTTTCATTATAAACCTCAAAATGTTGTGCTGCTTCCATTTTTAATTATTTTTTTATTACCACCAACATCGGCGGCATGTAAAAATATCCCATGGAATCAGCTTGTTAAAGAACATTGCAAAATATGTATATATTACTGTAAATTAATGTTTTATATGCAAAATATTATATCTTCTTATCCCGTAATTTCAGGCAAATATCAATCGGTATCCGCCTTGTTTTTTCCGGCAATATTCCCCGTCGGGATAATGCCGACGAAAGGCCACTATCTGTTTTTCCTGTGATTTTTTTAGCGGTCTCCCATGTGACTTTTGCCCCGAAAATGGATAATAAGCAAAGGGTGCATCCCTCTATAAAAGAATCGTCAATATCATTCAGTGAACCTTTTTCGGCCAAATCAGCGATTTCCCGAAGCAAGCCAGGTAAATCATTTTTCAAAATGACAAGATATTATATTGAATTCCAATGCCTATATATGGCTGCATTTTCCCGTTATTAAAACCATAGCCATAACCGGCCTGGATGCCGAGGCCGAACCTCTGCCGTCGCGTGATAGTACGAGTTTCAGTATTGGTAATGTAAGTTGTTTTAGGGAAAAGCTCCATGCTGACCAATTGAGGACGGAACCCCTCAATAACTGCCGCATAATCGTCAGTTCGGTATTCTTTTCGCTCTATCGGAACTATTACGGGGACTTCTACCGTGTCGGCGGTAGACTTCAAAAAAACGGTATCTACACGCGAAACATAGACCTTCCGAGGAATTAAAATCGTATCCCTGATAGTGTCGCGGACAATGACCGTATCGCTTGCTCTTTCGATTATAACGACATTGCGTGTGACCGACTTCCATAAACTGAAGAATAAAATCGCCAGGATTATAAAAATTGGCCAATATTTTAGAAATCCCCTCATCTTTTTGTGAATTTTGCCCATGAAAACGGAATGCGAACATCAAGATAGTACCTCCAGTCTTGCCTTAAATACGCTTCTCTTTCAAATGGCATATCTTTGTAGCCGTATTTAATCCATTGCCTTAGATATTTAATATAAAAGGGTAGCCATCCGCCGCAATCTTTTGCCTGTGCCGCATGAATTTTTTCGTGGTCAATGATCAGATCACTTAATGGCTTATATTTTTTTCGCGCGAAAATCACGCCGAAAAGCATCATGGCAGAAAAGCCAGGAAATGGCAGAATATTATTATATATTATTTTCATAAATGAAGAATATGCCGGCGATTATTCGCCGAATATGAAATATGTATCCACGAATAGCAGCTTTCATCGATAAGTTGGTCGAAAGGCAAAGAACTTGCAGCTATCATGTCGAAAAGCCGCTTATTATCCTGTTTATTGCCAGTAGTAATGTCCGCCGCCTCGCCTTTCGTGTGCTGAGAGGCCGTCGCACCACCTACCGCCTTATTCAATATCGGGCATCTGAAGCCACTATTTACCATAATGGGCTTACCCCATCGCTCCCTTACAGGGTCGAGCAGGTTATTTATTAAAGCGGAAAGTGCAACTTTAATATTCGGCGGCGGAGTATTGTCGATTTTTTTATCTATTGCTATTTTTGAGGTGCAAAGCTCCGCAATCGTGAAATACTTACTCATCTTTACTTTCTTTTAAGTTATTTTCTTTTGCTTTAATTCCGTCAGATCGATGTCAAAATGCCTTTCGGCTTTATTGACCATTACTCTTTGAACCAACTTAGCCCATGTACTGCCATTACATGAGCTTTCATTTTCAAGTATTGACCATATCTGAATGAAGCAAAATGCCCCGGCCACTATATTCGGCAAATGCCATGTGTTGAAAGGAAGAATATATTTATCGATTAAAAATGCCAGGATAATAAGGGAATATATCTTTAAAATAGTGCTTAATATTTTACGCGCATAAGAACTCTTGAATTTCCCGTCGGTTTTCTCCGGCATGGTCTTTCTTACCCTTACCGACAACCGCCAGGCTGTATAGCAATCCATAAGCACGGCAAGCGTGCATATAAACGCGTAGTCTATCGTAGGGGCGAGGATGGCACAAATTCCCCCAATTATTCCGAACATTGATTTATGAATAATAAAGATTATTTTTTGCATAATAATAAATTTTCCCTGCCATTTCAGGGGTTGATTAAATTTCGCCGGTCGATTCCGATTTGCGCCGGCCAAAACTTATGGATTCTGATTTATTATCGGATTCGTATTCATCCCAATCTTTTCCGAGTTCGTGAAAATCGTTCCGGCGGTTCAAATCCCCTTTGATATACCATTCGGCGGCCACATCGGTGAGGTTGGCATTGGTATATACTTTGCCCTTGTATCTAAAGGCAATACCTGATTTCAGCAAATATTTACTCTCCATTTTTCTTCTGTTTAAAAGTTCAACAATAGCATCCTTATAGCCTTGATCGCATTTTTTATTTAAAGCCCTACCGAAAACTACCCCGTACTCCTGGAAAATCAATCCCTTGTCGTTCTCGGTAAGGCTCGTATTAAAATGCGATCTCAACCATTCGCCGGATAACATTATGCGGCAGGTTCAAGTAATGCATTAAGCATTGCCTTGGTTGTTTCGTAATCCCCTGAGAATAGAAAAATATTCGACGTCGAGGCCTTCTCCTCTTTCATTTCGAGTTTCCATCCGCCATTCGAATCCTCCGAATACTTTTCCAGCGTTGCCGTTTCAATTCGCAATCCCTGTTCGACTCCGTACATAGGAAATGCCTGATCGCCATAAGCCCCTTCGCCATCCTTAAGCCCTTTGGCGCGATTTTCAAGTATAACGATATAACTTCCACTTCTCAATTCATCTACTGATTGAGCATTGCGTGGCGAATCGGCGAGCAGTAAAAGTGGGACGGTCTTATCGTAAGCCGTCAATCCTGGCCCAAACGATACAAGTGTTGTCGTAACACCTTCAAATGCATTTTTTGCCGGAGTGTAAACACGGTGCCCGTATTTTCCCGCAATAGCAGCAAGTTTGCTCATAGTATACTTATTCGCATAAGTAACTGCCGTGAAATCTACATAATCCCTATTGATTATCCAGCCTATTTGCTCAAGACCAATCCCATAGGATTCGTTGCAGTCGTTTAAAATTCCTCGATTTAATGAGGTGGTACATTCTTTCTTTGCCATAATTATTAAAGTTTTTTACAAAAATATAAAATGTTTTTAAAATATTTACTGATTGATGTTATAATTAATTAAAGTTTCGACATTCTGTCTAAAACATTAACACGACTGGCCGCATCAACATAGTCCTGAACTAATAATACCGGTACCGGCATATTGTTGAGTGCTTCGGTCATTGCCGCTTTCATCAATTCGTATGTGTTGCTTTCAGGCATGTTCTGAATACTGACGCCGTTGCCGTCCATAAGCCCCATTGCCTGCAACATAGGACTCATTTGGCCTACCATATTAGCGGGAATGACCGCCTCGCCGGCTTGCAGGATAGCTGGAACTTCGGTACCTGCCACTCCAGGCACGATACCGCCTTCGTGGAATTTTGGAGCACTCGGAATTTTCTGAGACTTAATCGAAGATGCCAGTCCGGCAAAAGCAGCTACTACAGCAGCAATACCAGAAGCTATGGCGACTATATTCGTAGGCCACATCTGGCCTGCACCGGCTGCAGTCGCCTTGGCAATCGCTTCAGCTAAATTAAGGGTAACGGACACTAATGCCAACGCCTTCGAGAATATTGCAAGCTCTTGGCTTTCTCCGGCAATGGATGAGAATAAATCACTCATTGAACCGGCAATACTGGAGGCCGCCTTCAATTGAGTAGAAGTAGTCTGCTGAATGACCTTATTAGTATATTGCTTTGCCGCTTGTATTTTTTTCTCACCCTCCAAAACAGCGTTTTGATATTGAATTTCGCTGTCAAAAAGAGCCGCCTTGGTTTCGGCATCCATTTCCAATAGTCTGGTCTGCTCTTCGATAGCTATTTGCTCTTTTGTCTGAGCAATAGCCAAGGCTTCTTCCCCTGCAAGTAATATCCTGTTGGTAGCCATGTCGGCCGCCTGCTGCACCTCTTTATCGTAAGCCTCTTTTCTTGAAGCGATTTGCTCCTCGCGGAATATTTTATCTTCATCTTGCCGGAGCTTCATGTATTTTTGCTCAATCAAAAGAGTGTCCAAGCCCGTTTCTTCGGCATTTTTTAGGGCGGCCTCCCGTTCGGCATCCAATTTTTCAAGACGCAAGGCATGTGATTTCTCCGTATTTTCCTCGGCAAG
This sequence comes from Holotrichia oblita, assembly GCA_023690525.1. Classification (NCBI taxonomy): domain Eukaryota; kingdom Metazoa; phylum Arthropoda; class Insecta; order Coleoptera; family Scarabaeidae; genus Holotrichia; species Holotrichia oblita. The sequence continues at coordinate 238,427 of CM043015.1, forward strand.
CAATAACCGAATTTCGAGTTCGGTCATGTAGTTTTCGATCTGCTTGGCGTGTTGGTCGGAATCTATCTCATTCAATCTTTTGTTCAAAGCCTCTTGCAGACTTATTATCTGAGAATTCAGAGCCTCCCGCGCCGCTTTGGTCAATCCGGTCTCATTCTTTAATCGAGCTTGCAAATCCTCGATAAGACGGGCGTTGTTCAATTTCGCTACTTCGCGCTGTTTTTCTGCCGAATCCTTGATGTTGGCAAGTTGGGCATCCTGAGCCGCACGGATCTCTTTGAGTTCGGTGTCCCGCCGCTTCTTGGCCTCGTCGGCGGCCGCCTTTGCAGCGGATGCTATTTCATTAGTTAATGAAGATGCTTGCCTTTCTAATCTAACAATGCCATCATAATACTCCTTACTAACCGCGTTAAGTTCATTGGTTAAATCTAATACCGCCTTTTTTTGTCCGCATCGTCCTCATCCAACGCCAATTCGGTTTTGGCTATGCGCAATCTCTCTTCGGCATTTTCTTTATTCCTATTGAGTATTTCTTCCTCAAGCGCAATCGCCTCTCGATTTTTCTCAAGACGTTGTTCTGTGGTAAATTTGTCTTTTCTAGCAATTTCACTTTTTAGTTTTGATATATTTTTTTCGGCTTCCGAATTTTTCACGCTGTCTTCCGCTTCCTTTTTGCGCAAATCGGCCTTATCTTTTTCAAGTTCAATATATTTATTAGTCTCTTCGTTAATTTCCGCAATATATTTTCCCACAAAAGGCAATGATTCTGCAAGTTTCATAATCCACCCAAGCATACTTGCGGCAGCTTCGACAAATGAAAGAATAGTACCCACGACCGCAACAAGTACTTTTCTAAATCCATCAAATAATACATTGAGAGGCGCCAAAATCACATTTACTCGATTCATGGTCTCTCGGCTCGATTCCATTGCTTTTTGAATCGCCATTATTGCAATAGCTGTTACCCCAAGTATGGCAACAACCGGATTCATAGCCAAGGCAAGCAGTTGTTTTCCGAATCCGGCAGCTGCCGAACCGACGGATTTAAAACCTCCGGCCAATGTATTCTGACCCTTGGTCATATTTGACAACGAGCCTATAAATCCTTTATTTAAGCCGAGGGCGGAATTAATCGAATTCTTGTAGTCGCCAACCGACCGATTAAATATCCCTATGCCCTCTTCCGCTTTCTTTAATTCTTCGGTAGTTTCATTTATTTGTCTCTTGAATTCTTCACCCTCGGCGCCCTTAAATTGAGCTTCATTCAAGGAATAATAGCCGGCCGTCAATCCTGCAAGTCGTGCCTTTAAAGTATCTATATAGCCGATTTTCTCATTTTCGGCAGCCATATTGGATTGAATCTCCTTGGTATATGCTGAAAGTTCATTTTTTACCGTTTTAGTTTCCAGCGCTATATCGACCTGTTTTTTAGCATATTCTTCAGCGGTGAGCTGCCCATCCTTATACATTTTGGTGACATCCTGCCCAGCTATCTTTAAGTCATTTAGCGATTTCTGTGCTTTAGTCGCCGAAGCAATCAATGTATCGGTCGGAATCAATATCTCTATTATTTTTGTTGCTTTATTGTCTGCCATAATTACTTTAATTTTAATAACTTAGTCTCATAAGCGCCATTTGATTTCGTTTGAATCGAATAAACGGCGAAATATTGCCCGAACTGGGAAAAATATACAGGTATCGAAAAATCGAATGAAAGTAAATCGATATATGAGAGCCTGACATTACATTGAATCAGGCGGGCGTCCTTGACAGTATCGACATATCTGCCATATTTAGTTGCTATAATGCCGTTATTACCGCCGAATCTATCAGTTCTTACAGGTCGGAATTTCTGCGCCGGATCATTTCCCGTATAATCCAAGTCATCAATTACCGACATTATGCGGGGCTTTTTACCCTCTTTATATTTAATATCCCCTTTATCATCGGTTGTATATAGGGGGATCATAAAGGGATTGCGACCGGCCGTCTTTTCGATTGAATCGACTGACGAAAAGGCGCTTTTCGCTATCTCTTTCTCGTCTTCGAGCGAGATATTATTTACAGGGAAAGAACCCGATGTATCAGTAATAACGTCATCTTCATTATCATAATCCATTATATTTTTTTGGGCAAAATCTGAGAATGAAAATTCGGTCGCCTGAGGCTCATCGACTGGAAAGCCCTGTGGGGTAACTAATCTATCACTCCAGTCTCTCGCGTTGGGGATATTAGCATATATATCCTCTATTGTTTTCAGGTTGATTTTTGAAGAATATTCATCGACGACGGCAAACAGTCCATTCATCAGCATCAATTCTTTCAGAAAATCACCCTGAGTCATATCGGGATAATTTATATTGAATTGAAAATAATTCGACATATTGGCTGCATCATAAACAAATTCATCTTCATAAAAATCAGAGCGATGATTGGAATTTATAACAATGCTTGCAGTATTGGTCGTGGGGGAAGTTATAATATCTGGGTGATTGACAACATACATCATCGCAGCGTATTGCGATATGTCGAGTTCTAAAGTAATAGCATTTTGTAATTGAAATTCGCCGAAAAATGCCTGAATAGGTTGCATATGTTCATCAAAGCCATATGTCTCATAATAAGTACTCGTACATATCATTGGAATTGTGTCTATTTCGGAAAAATCGTTTGTAAAGACATCTGATTCATTGGTAAATCCGATTATGGATATAATATTATAAGTACTCCCAATCGCCGTCTTCATCCCCTCCCTATATGCCCTTATCTTAAGTCCGGCAGAAAAACTGATTTTAATTTTATTAAAGACAAAAGTTCTAAAATATCCCTTTCCGGAATCAATAGTAGTCCATATTTTATATTGATCAGACACATTGACTGTAGGGCGTAGCAAGCCCTTGGTGCGGGATACATTGGTCAAAATAGACCACTGATTAGATATATACTGTATTATATCAGACTTCTTGCTAACAAGAGGTATGGCATATTCACCGATACCTCCGATATATTTAGAAGAATCCGCCGAATCCCGCGCAATGGATATTCCATTATTGGCTTCTATTCTTGAAAGCAAATAGCTGCTCTTGACATAGGGATGCTGGTATTGCCTATTAGTGCCCTGACCAAAATTCATGCGAAGCATAAATCCATAGTCCTTAAACGAGGACACGTAAGCTGCCTGGTTGTGCCATGCCATACTTATTGCAGGCGTCAATTCCTGTAAATTCTTGTCAAAAAGCGGCTTAAAAACCTCGACATTCCCCCAGGTGAGACCGATATTTATATTTTCATCGACTCCGGCAAGTACGGCATATCCTTTCTGAAAAATCTGAACACCATCGATATATAATTCCGCTGGATGTTTTTTTGAGATAAAATCACTATCTACATCAGGACGATTCGAGAATCCTATTATTTGTTTGTTTTTGGCCGTTTTCTTGAGTTTTACCGTAAGGCTTCTATTAGATACGATCGAACTCAAATCAGAGAAAAACGGAGTCTGGAAAAGCAGCGGAATGTCCGTTTTTTCCTCCAGTTCGGCCATCTCGCCATTGATATATAGCTCTATCATATCTTGTAGACTTTATTAGGATAAGTCAATTCAAAGGATATATTCTGCATATTGTCGAAGCTATCCGTTATGGTTAAATCGGATACCGTGCAATCCTGCCATTCGGGTTCTATAATATCGGGGATAGGGCGGGGCGGCGTACTCGGACGTACCGGAAGCGGATTATCGTAATCAACCGCGTTTTGACTGCCATAATTAATTACACTCCAATTCATTCCGTCTATCGAATATTGAAGCTCGATGTACCTATTTTCGTCAGTAAGATTGTCAGGGATAGATATATCGATGGTTTTAGTTCCAGCTCCGCTATAAATAGACGCATAATTTAAAATATAGCCATTATTCCCGTCATATACGCAATGTACATCAGCGGAAAAGTTCCATTGATTGTTACGGTGTATATCGCACCGCGAGCCAGTATATAGCTATCATTAACAAGGTTACTTTTTACCGTGAAATTCGGCGTGACTTTCGGCAGGGGATCGACGATCGTTATGCCTCCGAAAGTCCATTCGTTAATCAAAAACCGCACATTGCGACCGGTTGCCAACCGTCTGGGAATATCCAAAAATTCCCTCTTTTCCAATCCTGTAAAAATTTTAACAATCGAATTGCTTTCACGATTAATGACCGATTTAGCCTGCAAGTTTTCGCCCGCAATACTGAACGTGTCCTTTGATTTGGTTTTAATCGCTTCGGAATCGACGCCGAACACATATTGACAGGTATTCTCTTTTTCATCCTCCCAGCGAACGAATAAGCCTTTTTTGCAATCCATATCGACGTCAATGGTGTGCCATATTGTTGGAACAGAAAGCCATCCAATACCAATCTGTATATAATTATGGTTAGATAAATGATTGGCAATAATATCTCTCGGATAGTATGAATGAAGAACGTCGCGAACACGACTCCCTCTTGCCGCTCCAATTTGAGGATTATAATTATACTGCCTATCGTCACCCACAACGCCCAGATATGCATAACGGGCATTTTTTAATGTTCCGGTGAAGAATTCCTGATTATAATCGTAATTATAAAATATTTTCAAATGAGAGGGGTTGAATATTTCGATCTGGTCTCTAAGTGCAAAAGATTGAGAACTTACCGACAATGATTCATCAGGATACGGCAACGTTACATCCGAGGCGCCGTCAATAAGATTAATCGGAAAATCAAGGTGAGCATTATCTATGACTCCAGTGGAAGGGGATGCATAAATATTAACTCGCAAAACCAATCCCGCAGCATTCGGCGCCGCCTTTTTTGCCGCAACAAATAATTCATCGAGCAAAAAGACGCTGCCGTAATCTCGCAAATTGCGTCTTAGTACAGCGCCATATTCGGGCAGTCCGGCAGTATTGTAATAAATCCGACAATCGGCCGAATAATTGCGAGCGGCAGCAAGTTTATAATCAGCCCTTATTCTTAAAAAATTGTTGCTTTGCGTGAAAGTAAATGCATCAGGTGCTATTGCATGGATCCCCTCGAAAGGAAAATTAAATTCTACTTCAGGTCTCATATCGTGAATGCCTCCGCTATTTTTCTTAATTGTTCGTCAAATTCTGAATCTATATTTGCCAAGGCGACAGGTATTTCATTTGAAAAAACATCAGTCCGACCGCCTTCCGATCGCCATAATGCGGTACCCTCCTGTAGTATATTGGTTGATATCGCCCACGCGAGTTTGTCTAAATTTTCATTTGGATCAAATATCCCTTTATCCTTCATCCATTGCAGGATTGTGGCATGAAAACCATATCCTGGCCGCTGACCGGTCGGAGCAACACCGGTCTCTAAATTTTCAAAATCTTCACGTCCGATCAGAGCTATCGATAAATAGGCACTTTCGGCGGTTTCGATATGCATCCCCTCGGCTGTCTTGCCGCTTGCCCATTGTTGATTGGCTCGTATATTATTAGCAATTCGGGCTTTCAAGTCCTCGAATTCAGCCTCGATAAATTTCTTAATATGTGATAAATCAATTCGCATTTACGGGCAGATATTATATGTAAGTGTCACATTGACTGACACTCCCGCCTCCAATGTGTCGAATCTTGAAACATCATTCTGCATATTAGCGACCTCTGTACGCACACCGGCAGCATTCAGCTTCTTTAGAAATTGTACGGCAAGTGTTTCCATTCTGGAGCAAGTCGGAGAAAGCATGGTCATTGCATCAGGCTCCGAACCTACCAAATCGCAGAAATAAAACAGGCAACGCCTACCCCTGATATTGTCGAATTTGCCCAAAATAATACTCTCATTAAAGCCCCTGACCATAGCCGGATATTTTGTAATAGAATCCATCAGGATGCTGTCTTTTCTCAATCGTGCGAAAATATGCGAGATATTCATCTCCTCGCATATTTCGAGTATAATTTCATCGATCGTTTTCATCGCTTTTTACTCATTATTTTAGCGTAATTACGCTCAATCAGCACGCCCTCTTTGTGCTTTTGAAGCGCCTTAAAAACATCTTCCCAGCTTAATAATTCAGCCTCTTCGCGCTTATACTGCGGGCAAATCTTAATGAAGAGTCCGACGAGGTCATAAAGACCATAATTGGAGCATTTCACACCATTTCGAGCGGACTGTTCTTCCTGTGTAAGGGGAATGTTGAGGGTATTGAATTTTTCAAAAATCTTTTTTACCTGTTCTGAAAACCATATAAAATGCACGAACGCACCGACAAATTCAAGCCTCAGGATGTTGTATTTTTTCTCACGTTTTTTCTCACGTTTTTTCTTGCTTTTTTTCCTTAAAATGATGCTCAGAAATTCAACCAGTGAATCATTTCCCTTTGTAATTTTCTCGAATGCCATCAAATCGCGCATAGTCAATTCTGGCGGGGATTTAGGCTCTACCTTTTTATCGAACCAAAATCGGCGCTTCAAGATGATATACCCAGTCAAATCCTCTTCTTTGAGCCTCTTAATCACTTTAGCCGGACTAAGATTCATTATATGCTGATATTTCAGCAAAACCGATTTTATTGAAGCGTCACGCTTGATTTTCATAGGTTAAAATCATTGACAGGAAAAAATATTGAATGATCTCTATTGGGCGGAATAATGTCATCATATTTATCTATGAATCCATATATCATATCCGTCATTAAATTCCAAGCCGTTATCAACCTGGCATTGGGCGACGCTGGCATACTTCCTTGTACGGTTTTTTCACGCTCCCCTGCAATGGTAGCCATAGTTATATTGTCGCGCATATACATGAAGTACACAAAGTTGGCAATAGGGGATATTTTATTTTCTTCATCCCTCAAATCATCAATCATTTTAGGATGCTCTATTAAAACATCCTTATAGGCAACACCAAGCAATGCAGTCAAAAACATAGGCTCGTAAACACGAATGTAATCTTCTATCTCGCTGTTTTTTTTTCTGGCGACCTCACTGTGCTTGCCGTCGGAAAGAGTATCGATGCCGGCTATCTTCGTGATAGCATTTGAACTGAAATATTCCCAGCTTATAATCATGTTCTGATTTTTAATTTTTTAAAAAAACAGGCGGCGATTAAGCCGCCCGTTCAATTAAATAGTTTTCATCGTCTTTGATCGCGGTCGATATTCCCGCACTTTCACATCTTCGCCTTCTGGGTTTTGCTTTTCAGACGAATAAACTGCTAAGCCCGAACCTACAAGATACTTTGCCTGCTCGGGAGTAGCCTGGAAGTGTTCGCCGCTTTTGCGGTAAACGCTCTTATCGGTTGCGGTTAATTCCACCATAATTATGCTTTATTGATCTGCTCCTGAATAGTCTTGAAATTGCCCTTCACGAACGTATCAAGACGATTGGCAGGAATCCAGCGATGGAATCTTTCTTCCATTACCATCGTCATGCGGTTTTGACGCAAGTCGAGACCCTCGCGATCCCAAATAAGCGCAGTCTGATAGTGCCTATATTTGAGATGTTTCCAATCGCCGAGTACGAACTCATCTACCGGCATATTGTTTGAGATTACCAGACGCAATCCCTCGACAATATCCACATATCGACCTTCATTAAAGATGTTGAGGATAGGCCTATTATTCGCATCCTTAACCAAACGCAGGCGGCCGGCGTCAATAGGATTCATCACTATGGCGGTAGGTACACCGCCTTTGCTCTGGCTCTGCGTAATAGCCACATTTATGACATCACGCATACTTGCTCCCGGAACGCTACCATTAAATGCCGCAAGAGAATACGCGGGGGCAACGCTTCGGGCAAATGCCAGAATAGTTCGCTCGCGCTTATTTTCGATGTCCTTCGACATGGTGGACTCTATTTCCGACGATACAAAAGCGATGTCGGAAAGCATCTCGTTAGTGACCTTAGTGATACCGGCTACCTTAATAGCGTTGGAATGCTTCTCCTGCCATTCACGCACAACGTCAGGCTTGGAGCCATTTTCGTCCACTTCCTCGACATCGCCGGTAGAAGGCAATTCCTCGACATAAGGAATAGCGGCGGTATTCGCCGTGCCGGTGTCGCACAAATCGAGAATAGAATCACCCTCCCAGCGATTAAGGTCATACAGTTCGCCTTGCGCGTCGATCAGCGATAATTGCATGCCGGTGCCAATAGGATTGACTGCCTCACGTTTCATCGGATCGACATCCAGGTTAAGCACTAATTGCTTCAGCGCTCCTGATTTCAGGTCGGCAATCTGCTTAGAGTTTTTCAGATAACCCTGCAGATTATTCGTGCGTGCATGAGCCTTGGACTTCAAAGCCGTAATAGCAGCACCCTGCTTTTTAACCGCCTCGGCAATTTCCGTGAATTGCTCTTCGAGTTTTTCGGGGATCATTGCTTTTACCTGCTCAAGGACTTGTTCGATAATCGCATTTTTGTCCTCAGCGGCGGCCGAAAGTGCCTGCGTAATCATCTCTTCGATTGCCAATAAGGCTTTTTCGTCGTCGCTTCCAGCCTCAATATTGGCCGGAACATTTTTTAAATACTTAAATTTTGCCATTTTTTATACATTTGTTAAAATTTTGTAAAATAGTTTTCTTCTGTTCTGATTCGATTTTTGGTACGATTATATTTTTTGGCATGGGTAATTTGAGCCATGCTACTGGATCAAGTGATATATTCGATACATCTCCTGTTATTATTTCATCACACAAACCCTTGTCTACGGCCTCCTGCGGCGAGAGCCACATGCCATGACCATTATCTACGGATAATAATTCTTCGATAATCTCCGGTGCTACATGCTTTGTATAAATAGCCTTTAGCACTTCATCGGAAGCCTCCAATGTTTGCATGGCGGCCTTAAAATCATTCACGTTCCCTTCTACACAGAGCATAGCCCTGTGTATTAAATAAAGCGAGGTTTCAGATATTTGACGTTTACCCACTCCGGCCGCCTGTGCTATAATCGTTGCTGCTGACGCGACGTATCCGTAACACCGAGTAGTAACCTCCGCATCGAGATTCCTGAGTGCTTCATATATCAAAATCGCATCATTTATATCGCCTCCGGTCGAACGGATATTGACATTCACGGCATTGCCCTTTATCTCGGCGATTTCTGATACCTTACGCGTGAAGCCATCATATGTTGAAATCTTATCGGCGGGACTTGAGAATTGGAAAAACTCCGGAACGCCGATCACGCCATCTATGTCTACATTGACGACATCCTTATTATTCGTTATGCTTATTTTCCCGAGCATATTTTACTCTACTAAAAATTTATCAATCTGTTTTCTTGCCTCTTCCGGTAACATCACTCTCGCCTCTATGAGTTTCGTAATTCCCACGGCCAGCTGATTTAATCCCGCCGCTTGTGCGCGTTTTGCTTCCTGGAACATTTCAAGATGATCAAATGCGGGCACAAAGGAATATGCCTTGCCGAAGCCCATCATGCGATTAAGTTCTGAAAAATGAAATCGTGCTTCAGGGATTATCGTATCAGTATAGAATGACATTGCGGCCTGCGTGACATTTGAAAATGTAGTACCTTGCACGTCGAGTAACACTGAGGGCATGCCGTAGAGATCCGCAATATCCCTTTTGCACATTTGCTGAATTTCGTTCAACCCTAAATCCCCGAGATCGGCGCCTATCTTACTATAACTTGCGTCAAGGTGAGTGACAATCGATTTATCCTGCCCACTTTTTATCCCGTAATTTGCGCTCAATGCGCGCAATACAATATCCTTTTCCTCTTGTGTTTTGGGCGAAAAATCACTTACTGCACTCTTCATTGAAAGTATGCCAAGCGCACCCCTGTGCGCAAGGAGGTCAAGAGCGGCATCATATGAAGCTACGAGTGTGTTAATTTGATAATTTACTGCCTTAAGACGGGATTCGAAATGTAAGAAATCGGATATTTCAAACACTTCATCGGGAGATAACTCAAATTTTTCACCCTTGATATTAATTTCGTAGAACTCCACTTCATTCAATCCCTTGACGGCCGATCGAAGGCCGCGTTCTTTGTATACGACCCTGATCGTTTGATTTTGCAGAATGTAGTATTCCGTCGCGCTAAGTCCGAAATATGGTTGATATTTCCATACGTAGCATCGACCAAAGATAGAGGCGGCTGTTTTAGCTTGCGCAGCAAATAGACCCATATCCTGCATGGGATTTGGCGCCATGAAGCGCGCCATTTCTACTGGCACTTGGATGTCATTTTCATTGGCATCCAATGCCCATATTTTAGCGTTGGCGAAAGCCGCCGACTTCTTGCTTATGATTGATTTAACGACGGAACATTTTGAGTATGCTTCTAATTGTCCTGCAACAGTCTCGGTATTAACCGTATTACTTTTGCCTGAAAATAAGGATGTGACAGTAATCGTATCACGTGCAGTCTCCTGCAATACTTTCCGAAGTTTTTCGGGATTATTCTTTTTGCGAAAAAAAGGCATTCCTTATATTTTTCACAAATATAATCAAAAAATCTTATAATCTAATTTTTTATTTAATTTACCGCGAATTATTAAAAATTACCACGAATAATAACGCCATTCATTAAGAATTGTATATCGAACAGCATCCCATAAGTGATTATTTTTATCTTCGGGATAATTGACTGATATTCCATGCACCTTCATCCAGCAATATGAATTCGCCTCGGCGGCCATATTCTTGGTATTGACATAATGAATCCGATACTTCTGCATCTCCTGTATGCCAATCATTACAGAATCATTGATTTTTTTACAGGCGTGACGAACATTCCGCGTTGCTGCATAGCCTGGATCATTCCAATAGGATTCTTCGCATATTTATCAGCGGAATCTGCATAAGCATATCGGCCTCCTGTAAAATGCGGCTCCATTAAATCGCAAAGTAACCAGGGATCTTCTACCGGCGAATAGAATAGTTCTTGAATATATAGGTTGAAACCTTTAACGCCTGTTAGTGCAAGGGCGGTGGGGTCATTCGTAAATCCAAAGTCCAGTCCCAAAATAGTATGCTCAAGGTCATCGGGAAAACTATCGATAGGCTTAGCATTTGGAAAAATAAGTCCCTCGGCGGCAGCGCGGATTCCGAGTCCATAGACTTTCCATCGGTACTCATCGGCGGTGCCGGCTAATATATTGGCTTCAATCGGCTCCAAGGCTTCTATTCTTGCCTTAACTGCCGGCGGGCAATGTCTATTATCCTTGAAAGTCGTGTGTGTAAAAAAGACATTAGGACGTCCCTCGTAAGTATATGCCCAGTGTTCTGCGTAACGGGGGTTCCAGTCGGCAATAACAAGCGACTTGCATCGTAGCGTAATATTCTTGTATTGTTCCTCAGAAATGCCGGAAAGAAGTTCGTTGATGAATATAATATCGGATTGGAAGCCCTCATTAATATCCATTTTATCGAGTCCGCGAAAATAGATAGTGTGTCCGCCGATTCTAAATTCAGGTCGTGCATTTTCTGAGAAAATGCGATCTTCACGCCACAAGCCGCGCAATATCATTTTCTCTTTGAAATCTCTAAAAGTAGACTCGCGGCACGAGGTCAGTGTGTCGCGAAAAACGTAGACCGCAAGAGGTCTGCGTGAGATAAAACAAATATCTATGATGAAATCGAAGGCATCGAAAGTTTTTCCGCTTCTGGAACTGCCCTCATTGAAGAAAGTTAAACAGTTGTCTTTTGTCTTGAATCGACAAAAGTACTCCATCATAAGACGGTAGCACTTGTTTGGCGCGTAAATCATATCATATCTCCATCCGGCTCAAGAGTGGTACCGTCATCGCAATTTACTGTTAATTGCCGCCGGTTAAACAAGTCCTTGCCATCCTTGCCCGTTATCTCGCTGCTTTGCCTGTTTTTCCAATTCTCGGGGTCTCCGTTGCAGAGAGTGAATATGATTAATGCAGTATCGGGCTGGATATGCCTGTTTATTGTTTTTCGTTCTTTGATTTTATTTCCGACCTTGACGGTGTGATTTTCCTGTACTGTGTAGCCCTGTATTTTTTTCAGAAGACTTTTTTGGCCTCTGCAACAAAGAATTGCATTCGTTCGTCTTGGGCTTTTTTAATAGCGTCAGAAAAATCAGACTTCTCTCTAAGCCAAACATAATATGTTTCGGTGGTGATGTCCACTTGCTTACAGATTTCTTCAATGGTATAGCTGTCGGATTTAATCAAGTCACAAATGCGCCTGACTATTCCCTCGTTATATTTTGTCTTTCTGCCCCTCATATCTATTGAATAAATTACCATTTATTATAAAATAATTATTAATTACTCGCTTTTAATTAATAAATTTATTGCAAATATAATAATTTTATTAAATTTTTAAAAATAATTAAATAAAAAAGCCGATAGCTGAATGGGGCTGCTATCGACTTCCTTATTGTGCAAATATTTCTACCTACACGAAATTAGACTCTTCAAAGATAGTAAATATTTATAAATGTGATTAGGGTTTTATTCCTTGCGCGGCACCGGCTCCATCTTCATAATTCCGATTCTACTTCTGCAAGTCGGACATTCAATGTACCATGCCTCATAACCACTCATATAACCGTTGGGTGTTTTATAAATATCCTCGTATTCAAATTCAAATTCACAATGGCACTTATAGCACTTGGTGTTGCCTTTTTTGATTATTGTTCTCATCGTCATAATGTTTTAAAAAATCCTTTAAATATCGGCACCCTGAATCTTCGCAACATTCGTGAGTTGCAATCCACTCATTATGCTCTACTCGATGTACGCAAAGTCCCTTACTGTGGTGCGCACAAGTCATTTGATATGCCTTCACCGCCTTTTCCCGCGCTTCATTTTCGGCGGCTTCGTAGCCCGCAATATAAGAATGATAAGCAACGGAGGCTTTCTCGCCATTTAAGTCTGAAATTTCTCTTCTTTTCCAGATATATTCTTGCGCTTTTTCTTCCTTTGTCATAATTTAAAATCATAAGGTTCAACATCTTCGGGGCTGACATGGCGAATCCAAATAGGCGAGGCATTGCGTATCTCGAACCCTTTGTATTTTCTCATTATGGTGCATATTTCTCCTTTTAGGATGTATTCGCCCTTTTTATTGCGCGACTCCCGTTTGGTAGTCACTTTCTTCCCTTTGAAAAAATACTCATTGTGCTTTCTATATTGGCTCTGTGTCATAATCTTAAAATCTTTATTCCCAAATAGGATGCTTGCAATGTCTGCAGAGGCCAAGAACAGTTCCGCGCTTTTCCCTGGGATGAAGCCAACTCATTTTCTTGCAATTTGTGCATTCATATTGCTTGTAACCTTGTTTTGATTTTTCTCTGGCCGCTTTCATTTTGGCTTTTATATGCTCGGGAAGCGCATCCTGAGCGGCTTTGTCGAATGTTATACATTTGATTTTTCCCATCGTTATAATTTTTACGGTTTTTCAGTTAATATGTAATCATAAACCCATACCCACGGATTCGAGTCCCAAGTCCCGCGACCGTTGATGTTATCAATAAGGGCGGCATAGGCTTGTTGTGGAGTTGAATATTCATCGCCTTTCGGCTTATACGTGAAAGTGAAATGACCTTGTTCGTAATCATTTTTTATGATACCCTCTTTGAAACAATCATCGTCGCTTATATCCTGCAACCGTTCGGCGCGGACGGCGATAATGCGGATAAAATAACGGGCAGCCCATTCGTACATGAACAGCTTGTTTGCAAATCCGTTTTTGCTCTTTTTCATTGATTTCAAAACAGATTCTATTTCATTCCATTTAATCCCCTCGGATTCAATATGTATAATCCTCGTATCTTTCTCAGACGGATCGAACATGTACGAAAGTTTATAATAGCCGTCTCCAATTTCGTCAATACGATACGGCTCTTTCAGATAAAGCACTTCACCGACATTGTGGCGGGGATTTTTCATTCTAAAATCGCCTGAATCATCAACATCCGTTTGCAAGTGCCATATCCATTCATTTTCCTTTTCGTCAAATCGAGGGGGCTCCGATAGCCCCCAATGACAGAGTAGTCGCCCGTAATGCATCTTATTTCCGGCATGCTTAATGATTCGCCTCGTTTTCATTTTCCTACCCTCTACCGTGGCGTGGAATAACGGCTCTATGAAACATATTCCTTTCATACTTTTCTGGTTTTAAAGTGTTCTATAAGTTCGGCGGGAGTGGCTTTGTGATAGGATGGGAAAATATTAGAACTATTTGTCCATGATCTTGTTCCGCATAAATACAAACATGATGAATCGGCATTTGTAAACCACTGCATATAATCGCTATCAGTCCTCAAGGCGGCCAAATCGAGGAAAAGAGCTTCGTTGGTTCCGCAGTCAATGAATTTTTCTTGCGTTTCAGGACTTAACATAAACACACTATCTTCATAGGTGTCTACATAATATCCATTATGATCATGGACTATCAAGACATTGGTATCTTCACGTAGGCAGGGCATCGCATAAAAATAGATTATCCCAAGCTCTTTTAACTTCTTCCGAAGTTCCGGCGTGTTTTTTCTGATAAAGCAGGCTTGTGTAAACATACCCTCTATTTTAGAAGTCGATAAACTTTCGTATTCTTTTGATAATCCGGCCGCGCGCTTCGTCCTCATCCTCGCTTAGTCCTACGCGCCACAGCTTTTTGTAAAGGTAATGCCATTGTTCAAGAAGTTCCATCTGCCTCAGTGTGAACTTCCGTCGTTTGATCTTTTTCATACTCGCTATTTTAAGAGTTTTCCTTTTCCGTGCATGAATTGCAACGACCTCGATTTGCTTCCATGCTTAGAACCAACTCGCACTCGCATAGGTCGCAATAATATTTATCGTCGAGGTATCTGTCTGCCAATTTATCCATTTCCCTATCAGTCATATCTTCATGTTATTTCTCCCCTCTTACCGCTTCGGGGGTTGCGTTATTTTTTCTTGATATATTCTAAAAATTCCGAGCTATTCATGTGTAAATATTCTTTTCTGAAATAAAATCCTTTGAAATCAAGGTGAATTACTTCGGTCTTTCGAGCATCCATCATTAAAGCACTTTGAAAAGTGGTATCAGTTTCTTTATAGGTTAAAAAAATCGGCATCTCGTAATATCCTTTTGCTTTATTTTTTGCGAGAGAATGCCACTTCAACAAAGACATTTTTAATTCGTGGTACATAGTATCAGTTAGTTTTTCATATTCGTTAATCTCTTTAAAAATCTGAAATGCTATTCAATATTGGCGACCGGATTTTGGCAATCCAACATCTTAAATCCCATACCGCGATAAACGCCACCTGTAATCGGAGTTGATAAATCCTCAGAACAGTTCCAGCATTGTTTTCGCACATCTTTGTTGTATTTCAAACACACGGGACATATTACGTGTTCTGGAACCGCATCATAGCCATAAGGCGCACCTTCGTATTTTTCTCCAGCTTGGATTGGCGGCAGGTCGCCAATGGCTTCACGTACTGTAATGTGCGGTTTTTCCGCAGTTCCATGCGTCGGGATGAGCGAGGACAATAGGGCGACATCCTTACGATTTGCCGTGAATAACACTCGCTTACGGCGCTGTGGAACGCCATAATCCGCTGTATCATGCACATTATAGGTCATATTGTATCCGGCCTCGTCGAATGCCTCTCGGATCCACCTTATGAAAGGCCCTTCGATATCCCCCTTTCTTTTCCCCAGAGACAGCAATCCAGGAACATTTTCCATAATAACATATTCGGGGCGGCATACTTTTGCATAGTAAATAAACCTCAATGGCAATTGATTGCGTTCGTCATATTCACTCCTTGCCATATTTGCCGTACTGAATCCCTGACATGGAGGACCGCCGATGAATATACGGATGTCGCCCGGACGCACTCCGCACATCTGCATCCATTGTTCCGGCTCGATATCCAAAATCGAGTACATAAACAGATTAAGGCATGGAGAAGGAGTATCCTTCGTGAGCCAATCATCAGTCGGCAACTCGTCAAATAACCAATTGTGGGTTGCTCCACAATTATTCCATTTACGCATCGCATTAATGGTTTTCGTATCGCTTTCAGAAACCCATAAATGCGACCAACCTTTCAGACACATATTGCTCCAATACGAATGCACCGCCGCGAGGTCTATGTCCATGGCGGACACACACTTCATTCCAGCCTGAATAAATCCAAGTGAAAAACCGCCACATCCGGAGAAAAAATCGGCAAATGTGCGCGACATGTCAGGAAAATATATTTGCATTTGATTATCGTATATCATTTTCTTTTTCTCTATTCCGGTAAAAAGTGAGGCGTGGGTCATTTTAATCATTTAAAGCATTCTTAACCATTTCTATCGTCGCTAAAGTCAGCAAGTTGCAGGGGGTTACTCTTAATACTTTCCATCCAGCTATGGCCGCCGAATTATATTTAGTCATATCGTTTATAAATCCTTCCCCTCTCGTGTGCCGGCCTTGCGTCCAAACACCGCCCTCAACTTCGATAGCGATTTTCTTTTCGGGAATAGCGTAATCGAATCTCCATTTTCGCACGGGGTCGAAACGGTACTCCTTGACGGCTATTATTCCCGTTTCCTGCTTTAGGAAAGCGATGAATAAATCGGTTTTACCGGGATTATTTTTCATTCTCTTTCGGCATTATCGTATCGACAATTTTCTGCAAACGAGCCGGCGTATCGCAATCTCGTCCTTTCAAACTTTGGGCTTCGATCTCGCTTTTTTGAGCAAAAAAATCACATCGTTCGGCAAAATACTTTTCAAACCAGGAAAGGATTATAACCCCGTCGAGCCTGCCATAAAATTCACCCCATTGCCCAAGTTTCGCGCGTCTGAAAATCAAAACAACATCCGCAATGGTTAAGTTTGGATATTCCGACACGGCAAATTCTGCCGTTGTGAGCGTCTGATCATCCGTCATTGCACCACGCA
Source organism: Holotrichia oblita (assembly GCA_023690525.1). Lineage (NCBI taxonomy): Eukaryota > Metazoa > Arthropoda > Insecta > Coleoptera > Scarabaeidae > Holotrichia > Holotrichia oblita. Next base: position 255,318 of record CM043015.1, read on the forward strand.
GGTTTACGAAATCCCTCAGGGCGACGATATGGCCGGCTATATAGCTGACAATCGGCCTTTCTCCAAATTGACGCACAAGCATCCCTATTGCCGGAGTATTTGCGATAGCGGCTAACTCCATCGATTTAATCGAGACGAGGCTATATTGTGCCAATGTCTCGGAGAATCCTTGCACGGAAATCGTTGGCGACTGCTCCCTTGTCTGAATTATTTGCTTTTCGTTGCTCATAAACCTTATTTTGCGGCTGATTTAAAGCGTTGATAAACGTTCTTTTCCAATCGATTATATCTGATTTGGATGATTTTTTTTTCTTCCAACCAGCTTCTGTAGCCCAGTATTGCACACAAGCCTTTTCAAGCGATAATTGAATATTGACATTTGGATGATATTTCGCTTGTTCAGAAATAAAACCCTCATTATTAACAAAATGAGTATAAATTTGTCGCAATCCATCTTTATAAAACTTAAAATCATTACGCCAGTTTCCCGTTACAGTCCCTTTGATCAAATCGATCACATTGCTGCCGTACTCCTCGCGCGCGCTCTCATGCGCGTTATTGTCTTTTAAGCAAAAAGAATTAGAAATAATATTAACATCAGATATAATACTACTATCTCCGTTAGGAGTAGTAGTATTACTTCCCTCCTCCCCCTCCCCGTCCCGTAGTGGGTGCTCGGCGGGTGCCCACTGGGTACCCATTGGGTGCTCGCTGGGTGAATAAAGGAGCCCGAAATCTTCCTTAGGAATCAGATAGTTAGGGTACCGAGGATCGAATTTCTGATGGCTATGAAAAGTGCGGATCACGTAATAGCTTTCGCTCTTGTAGCTAATAGGTATTAACATCCGGGCTTTTACTAAGGCATCAATCCATTTCGATACTTCATTTACTCGTAAACTGTCGTCATAAGGAAATATCTTCGATTTAAGTATCGAGGGGTTACCTCTAATTACTCCGTTATCGTCAGCAAAATTCCAAGTGCCTATAAAAAATAATCGGCAAGGGTGAGATAGGGATGCCACTTTCTCGTCGTCCCAAAATTCTGGTTTTATCGTTCGGATTCTTGACATATATTTAATAATAGATTATTTTTTATCATATTTTTCATATTCAATTATTTTAAAATAAGTGTCATTAATAGTCTTTCCGAACGACACCACCTCCTTTTTAACAAGACTGTTCAATCCCGCCTTAACTTCATCCACCGTGGCTATATTGTTAAAAAATGGCATAATATCTGTCATAAATAAGGCATGGTTCGGCACTATCGATAAAGGTTTCCCGTCTTTACTTTTAAACCCTGAACGAAAGCCCTTATTTATTCTCGTCTGGAGAATAGTATTATAAATCAATCGTTCGAGTTCCGGTAAATCATCGACATTACTCATAACCACTCCTTATATTTGCTCATTTCTATCTCAATTTCCTGCAAAAAAGCCTGTTCGTTCGGCTCAGGCAGATATATTCCGCATTCCTTAGATGACCAGTTGCGGAATTTGTCGATCGCCGTCGTTAATTCGGCGGTCGTGCAATCTTTAGTGCTTCTGATAATTTCAACATTTCCTAAATATTTATCGTTTTTAACAGTCAGGAATATGTCAGGATTACAAAGCCTCTTGAAGTACTTTTCCTTAACATATTCGACGTCATTTCCCGTCTCAATACCATACCAACCCAGAATCAGAAATAAATACCGGTTCTGCTTTGGTGTCCGCTGTGTTTTGGTTTTGAGTTCGACGAGCTTTTGAGACTCGTAAAACTCATTCACCTTACGCTTAAAGCACTGCCGGTCGGTGGCTTTTGAGAGGTCGAAAAGCATAATTATAAAGTCGGAGCTTTCGCGCGTTGGTGGTTTTTTCTTTCTTTTTTACTCATTTCACACCAGCAATCCCAACATACTACTGGATAGCCGTGAGTAAAGAGATTTCCAAGTATTCTTTCATCTTCGAAATAGCACCCGCATAATTCACAGCAAGTGCCGTCTAACATATCTTCTGCAATTTCACCCATGATTACATGTTTTTAAATTATTAAAAAGGAAGATCGTCTATTTCCGCCGGCGCATCAGCGGCCGTCGGCATGGGTGGCAGGTCGGGCGCGCAGCCAGGAGCGGGAGCCGGTGACGTAGTCGGAGCCGAATAAGTGGCTGAAGTCGGGGCTATAGGAACTTGCTCTCTCGGCGCAACCTTCTCAATTTTAAAACCGCGAACAGACGTGAAATTACTTTCCTCGTTATCGCGATTTATATACATTTTTCCCATAAGAAAGAAAGACACCTCGACGGGATCGCCAATATTGAAATATTCCAAGCTATTAACCGTTGCCCCACTGAACTCTATTTGAGGGAAATTCCCGCGCTCCTCGCCTGTATACATGTCATATGTGGTGGCGTTGATTATCACTTTTCGGGAATAATATACATTCCCATTAACTTCTTTCGTTTCAAGGGGCATAATCTTATGAATGCGTCCTTTAATTGTGTTAGCCATTGTCTTGAAAATTAAATATTTTAGTATGCGTAATTAAACTTTTATTCAACTCTATAAATTCGATAAATCCCTCACAATGAAGCCTCAATTTTTCCTCATCCCGATTAAAATCGAACTTATATAATTCCGTATAAGTATTTTTGAAATCCGTTACATTGTACTCAAAAATATCAATGTCTAATCCCTGTTGTTTTAAACAAAATGGATAAACAAGGTGCTGCCAGTTATGTCGGAATTTTCCGACATAATATTTTCCCGTTGTCTTTATATCATGGATAGAAAAAGGCATCAATCCATCTATGAAGCCATACAGCCTTACATCTCCATATTTTGTCGGCAAAATACCTTCTGTGAAAACTTGTGTTTGCGCATTTTCAAAATAATGGGCGAATTCAAGACATAGCGACAATGAAAATTCAAAATTCCATGTCTTAAAATTCACGTGAATTATTCCATTTTCTCTATCGGTTTCCGCCGAAAAGTCCTCTCGCCTGGATTTTTGATTCAAAATAATACAATCGATAACTTCGTTAAATGCGGTTCCCTTATCGGCAGCTTCGCTCTCGAACGGCACCCGATTTATTTTGTCAATAATCGCAAGACGCTGTATCTCCTCAAATTCCTCTTCGGTATGTTTGGGGTCTTCAGAAAAACCCCAGTACTCATTCCAGATACGAGAACTACTAATATATCCTTCATATGCATCGAGAAGAGTTGCATAGAAATTATATTGCTTATTCATATTTTTTAGTTTCTTTATTAAAAGAAAACTCCAACTCCTTCGCCCGCTTAGTTATAAGCTCTTTTGTGGCAGCCAAAGATGATCCAATGTGTTTAAATTCAGGTATCCGAGCGACGAGATCATTCAGGCTTAAGGCATCCGTAGTTAATGCTATCTCCTGCTTTATCTCTTCCATCAATACATCAAAGGCCTTTCTCTGAGAACTGTCGGCTTCGAGACGCGCCGTATATGGCTTGATTATATTGTTTTCGACGAAAGTGTTAGGAAGTCCTTCTCCCTTTTCTGAGATAACGAGTGGCAAAGGCATCGAGCCAGGAAGATTGCATGTATTCTTCCCGTCATTTCTATCTGTCGGATCGGCGGTCAGTATACGCTGTTTGCCTATTGCCTCTAAGTATAATACGAGATCGAGCTCTGTCACAAGAGAGTCGTAATTACTTCCGCCGAACATCGGGATAAAACGAGTCTGATCGCCCTCTGTTTTCGTCTCTCTGTGGGCGACAAAAACAAGGTGTTTTCCGAGTAAAGAGATTTTCTTGCAAAATGCACTGAATTCTTGTTTTCTCTCTCCGTATCCCTGTAACGTTAGGGTGCCATTGGTCTTGCCCATCTTTGAATTTCGGCGGATAATATATTCCGCCATAAAATCGAGCAACTTACCACCAGTATCTATAACGATACTATCATACGCGGAAAGATTCTCGTTCAATAATTCCAACACTTGGTTATATGATTCTACTTGCAAAGCGTCTGATCTGTGAGCGGCATTTACTCTGTGGATACCATTATCGCAATCTATCATTAAAGGACGTGGCGCGGAAAGCGCTAATGTACTTTTGCCTGTCCCTGCTTGCCCGTAAATCAAGGCTTTAATTTTCGGTTGCAAAATCAATTCGCATGGCTTTCTTATGAGTGTCATAGATTTTTATTTTTTATTTGATTTTCGTTGAATTTTATTCGGTCAAAATCGCTCAATATTTTCTCGCCGCATTTATCGAAGCAGTCGAAGTCGATGATCTCAATATGCCGAGAGGTCAAGAGCCATTCAGAAGGGTAGTCGTATGACGGGCTGTGATAATATCTATAAGTCTCGCTAACAGTGCCGGTTATTAAGATTACGGCATTGCGAAAATTAATCTCTATATCGAAATTCCCGGACACTTCCCCTGACCCAAACGCCCCATCCATCGAAACTTTTTTATAGATTTTATCGATCATGTAGTTCTCGAATTCGGGAGTGATCTTTAACTCCCTGCCTATTCCGAAGAAAATAGGGGGCAACTGCCGGTGTTTAATGAAGCATCCATGACCTCAGAATGTGAAAAATGACACAATGCTTTTCTTTACATGGAACCACCATGTACGGCGATTCAAGACAGCGAGGTGCTTTTTATAGCGTCTCTTTTCACTTTTGGTCAAATCGACATGGTTGAGAATGATTAGGCTTTTCATTGCTATTTATTTTTATCGATTCCTGATTCTATAAATACACTGGAAAATTCCTTAGGAATTAAAATATTAATCGGCAAGATTTTTTGATTAAAAATTGCAGCTATTTCAGAAGTTTCAAATCCAGCTATACCGCATCCGATTTTCGTAACCAGAAAAGTTAAATTGGAATTTTTCAAAGCAAATGAAATCAGGTCATCTATTGATTTTTCAATATTTTCAATAGATAATTTTTCCATAACTTTTCCTAATGTTGGAATTGCATACGATCGACCTTGCAAGCCTTCCGCTTGCCCCTCAATGGCGCCGAATTTTTCAACTGCCAATCTTGCAGCTCCGCCGGCATGATTGCCTTTTAGATTTGAACCAAAACAGAATATCTGATTTTCCTGTAATTCGGTAATGTCTTCAGGTGTAAATATTCTTTCCATGATTTCAATTTATAAAGATTTTTGAAGCCCGTAGGGGAGTTGAACCCCTCTTTCAGGAATAAATCTCTGAAAAATCCTGCGTCCTAACCGATAGACGAACGGGCTTAGAGGGGAGGGAGGGATTCGAACCCTCAAAACAGTAAACTTCACAGTAATTAACTCCGTCTACATGCGAACACTCCAATGTCGCCTCCCCGAATCCTCCGCGGGCTTCACAGCAGGCGGAGGGGTGAAACTAAACTACTAACCCAAACTTAAATAAATGAAGAAACCAATAAAAATAGGATATTAAATAAATAAAACGGTTTACCAGAGCTTTTAGCGGACCTCTATTTTGAAAAACTTTGCATTAATTCAAGCGCCGTTTTAGGCCTCATTAAAGCATCAAGTGCTGATATTTCATAAACGGGACGCCCTCCCTCCACATAACGACACTCTATCTTTCCTGCATCCCGTTTTTGCCTGAGCCAATCATCGGAACGTCCTATGTAATCGCAAGCCTGCTTCGTCCGAAGCCACTTTTCGGGCTTTTTCTCCGTAATGTTTCTATTATGGGTGCGCTGCATGATTATTAGTTTTTTTATTTCAACGTTTTCGTATTGCCGACAAATGGCCTATATCGCCTGATTGATTTGAATGATCCAGCGGCCGTATCGAAATCGATTAATTCAGATGACACATAAACTATATGACCCTGCAGTCTCGATCTAAGCCATTTGCGCTGCCTATGCAAGTGCTCCTTATAAAATTCAAACGGCATATTTTTAGGGCGGGCGGTTAAAATTTCCATGATTCACTTAAATTTTATGAATTAGATTTTCCCAACATTGCCGTCATTCCGTTTTCATTGGCATAATTCACGGCCTGCGATAAAGTGTCGAATTCGACACTATTTCCGGTGGATAATTCGAGCGATATGCCTGTATCAGTGATAATAATGATGTCGGAATTCATAATTATAGATTTTTAATTTTTTCATGCATTGAAGCGGCCAATAAAGCCGTTTCGACTATTCCTTTAAGGCGAGGACTTTCACTCATTGCCGCAGCCAATCCCGCAATGAGATTAATTTGATCCCCGTTTAGCCCAAGAATGCAACCATCGCCTGCGCCAACTTCTCCCGCTATAAGGACTGAAAATTTATTTCCTTCGCCGGCCTCGACATGTTCCCGTAATTGCATTGCAATCGCGTTAATTTCTTCTGTTGTCATGATTATTGGTTTGATTTTTCAGGAAAAAGGACTTCACGGGGAATGCCGAAATATTTGGCAAAAATCTCCTGATACTGCTCTTTGGGCTGACGCTCCTCTCTCATCAGCGATCCTATTGAAAACATCGAGATGAGGCACTTCTTTGACAGGTCTATGGAAATTTTCTTTTTCCCCTCAGGGGTCGAATTTTCCCAAATTTCTTTAAGTGATTGATATTCTTTCATTTTTTACTATATTTGCAAAGTAAAATAGATTCTGAATGCAAAGATACAAACATTAATTCGTATTCTCCAAATAAATACGAATAATAATTCGTATAAAATGAAATTATTTTTTAAGTGATTGATTTACAGACATGAATTATGTGGCTATTTTAGGCGTAATTGTTGGAGCGTTATCCATTCTTACGACCGTCCTGCTGGTTTGGCAGGTAATTGCTTCTATTAACATAGAGAAAACCATAAATAGAAGAATCAGAAAATCCATTGATTCCCTAAAAGAGGATATGGAAAACAAAATTCAAAAAAATACAAATGCCACAATAGCCAATGTATTGATTCATACGGCTATGGCGTTAAAAAAAGATGGTGAAGAAAATGATTTTACGCTGGCCATACAGGCCTTAATGATCGCGTTGGAGAATAATACAGAGAATGTGAATATGTGTATATGGCAATTCCTTGACACTTATAAAGATAAGCGTCATAAAATAACACCTGCAACCTATGAAGATTTAGGCATTTTAATATATGAATCAAAAATTAAAGAAGATGACAAGAAAAAATTAATGGATTTTCTCGGGAACCAGGAGTTATTAGGATTCGACAGTATGTAGTCAATATTCCTCATCCTCATCCTCATCTTCATATACTAAAATGTTCTTGAGGTAGGCAATGATAGGAGCGAAAAAGAATGCAAGCACCTTTGATTTATATTGCTCTTTATGCCCTGTAAAAATATATAAAACAAGATATAGCTGGACTATACAACACAATCCAGCTGCAATAATGGCGAAAATAATACCGAACATGATTTTTAAATTTTAATAAGTTTTTACAAATATACAAACATAAATTCGTAATAAGCAAATGACAAAAAAAGAGAAATTAATCGAGGTATATAAATACCTAAAAAGCAAAGGACTCATTCATACCCAAGTAGAATTCGCAAAGAAAATAGGGTATAACAAAACAAATATGTCCTCAGCTTTTGCGGGTAAGGAGAAATATTTAACAGATAATTTATTTAAAAAGATATGTGAAATTTTTCCCGAAATAAATTATGAATGGCTCCTCACTGGCGAGGGCGAAATGCTTAAATCCGAAATAACCCCTCGCTCAGCCGGAGAGCTGAGAATCGACAACCAAAATGAGCTATTGCAGGTTGTCAAGCAACAAACCGAAATGATGTCGAGATTGATGGCGCTAAATGAAGAAAGCGCCAAAGAAAAGAGAGAATTGAAGAAAAAATCGAAGAAATGGAATGTAAGATAAAAGAACTGGAAAAAGAACTGGATGGCGACGATATTGCCGGACACAGCCCCGATCAGGCACGTATCCATCAATAATATTGCCGCTTGAAGTTGAAGATAATGACTGCATTACTTTACTTTTAAAAATAAAAAAGTCTGATCTGAAAACTGCTAACTGAAAATGATTACTTTTGAACTTCAAAAACCTTTTAAATCGCTTAAAAATTTGATGTTATGAAAAAACTATCGCTTTGTTTATTTTGCATCTTATGTGTTTATTCGGGCATTAATGCACAGAAAAAAGTTGGTTCATATTACAATTCTTACTTTGAAAAAAAATGCGATATTTTAGCTTCTGAAATAAAAAATGACGCATTTGATGTTTATATCGAAGTGAATGCTGAACATGATGCGCAAGCAATGATACGCATATCGGGGAAAGACGTAGATGACTTTAAGGTCGGACTTACTGATATTAAAGAAAAATTTATTGAATGGTCTGATGTCGCCAAAAAAAATAATATAACTGAATTAAATAAAGAAATGGAAATAAAAATACCAAATGTTACTATTTGTTGGATGGGAGCTGAATGGCATTTTTCTTTTTCGCAAAAATTAACACCTAAATTTATAATTTTAGATGACAGAAAATACGCCGCAACAATGGTGAAAAAGTTACATCTTCGTCCAATAGATACATAGATCAAACAATTTATTTTGTATTTTCCAATCCCAAAGATATTGATGCGCTATTGTCGGAATTAAATGTAGATAAAATTAGAGAAAAATTACTTTCTGATGAAAAGGCCAAAAATCTATTTGAATAAATAATTCATGCAAATTGCCTGCAAACGAAAAACGACAGTAATGTAATTATTTGATTGATATTTGATTATAAAGGCACTGCCTACGCCTGTCACGCAGGAGGTCGCGGGTTCGAGTCCCGTCCATACCGCTCATTCGAAATGAGGCACTTTTCACTAAGTGTCTCATTTTCTTTTTATTATCTCTGTAAATCTCTAATAAACAAAGGGTTCGAGTACAATTCTTGCCGCATTTTGCTGCTGTTTGCCGTAGTTTTTTGCGGCAAAGTACGGCAAGTTACGGCAGACTACGGCAGCCATTTTTGAACCAACTCGTAACCACTATGCGGCAAAGTGCGGCATAGGTTACAAAAAAATCCCAAAATACTTGAACGTTCCAAACAGGAGCTTTATGTTTGTCTCACAAACCACTCTACCAAAGGTATTTATGTAATTTTAAACAGAGAATCTCGATTTTGCCGCAATATGCCGTACTTGTGCCGCAATTTGCCGTGATTCTGATGATTATCAAATTATTAAATCACTTTACCTTTGCCTCAGAGTACTGGAGTTCCTAACTTTACCCGCACAAAGAGTTAAGGTTGTTTAATAATAAATCTTAACTTTCATTCATGGGAACATCATTAACAAAACGTCAGTATGATCGTTCGTTCAAGGAACGTGCGGTAAAATTAAGTTACGAGCGCAACAATATCAAGGAGTTGGCACAGGAACTGGGAGTGACCTCCGAGCGCATTTACAAGTGGCGGGCGGAGTTTGCCCGCCACGGCGAGGCCAGCTTCCAGGGTCATGGCGTGGAACGGCTTAGCGACGAAGGCAAGCGGGTGAAGGAACTCGAAAAGGAGCTCCGCAACACCAAATTGGAACTTGAGATCTTAAAAAAAGCGATCGCCATCTTCTCACAAACAGACAAGTAATGTACGAGTTCATCGACAGCCATAGGGGGCATTACACGGTCGGGATGATGGCACGCGCCCTTCGGATCAGCCCCCGGTCGTATTATGATTACCAGGCCGGTATCCCCGGCAAACGTGAGCAAAAGCGTGAAGAGTTGGAACGTCGCATTCAGGTGGTCTATGCGGCGGCTAAGGGGTGTTACGGTGCACCCCGTATCGCCGCCGAGATCAAAGCCGACGGTTATTCCGTGTCGGGTAATACGGTCGCCAAGTATATGAAACGTATGGGATTACGTAGTAAGTTGTGCTGCAAGTACAAGGGCAGCCATTCCTACAAGCCGCACTCGCTTCGCATATGCCCCAACCATTTGGACAGGAAGTTCTCACCGGAAGCTCCCGGGCAAGGTATGGGTGTCGGACATTACCTACATCCATACCAAGGAACACTTCGTTTATCTAACCTCGGTGATCGACCTGTACGACCGCAAGGTGGTCGGCTGGAGCCTGAGCGATAACCTGACGGCCAAAGATACAGCCGTCAGAGCGTATCAGATGGCGGTGAAGAACAGAAAGACCTCTGCTGGGATGATCTTCCATTCCGACCGAGGCGTACAGTACGCCAGCGAGGAGTTCCGCTCGGAGATCAAGGGGCAAGTCGTGCAAAGTATGTCACGTAAGGGCAACTGCTGGGACAACGCCGTGGCCGAAAGTTTCTTTCGTAATCTAAAATGCGAGATGATTTATGGTAACATCGAACTGTCGGCCGAGCAGATGGAGATGGAAATCTTCGAGTATATCGAAATCTGGTATAACAAAAAAAGACGCCATTCAGCACTCCAAAACATGACTATCGACGAGTTCTGGAACATCAACAAAAAAGTGCTTAACTTTTTGTGCACCTAAAGTTGGGAATTCCACATTGAAAAACCTTTCGCTCTTGCACTGGATAAAGACCCGAATGTGAAACTGTTTTTCAAGATACCGAAACGGTTTAAAATCGACACTCCGATAGGTACTTATAATCCCGATTGGGCGGTCTATTTCGACAAGGACAGCGTTCAGAAGCTATATTTCGTTCTCGAAACCAAAGGCAGCGAGAGTGCTTTTGACCTGCGTACTCCCGAAAGACTTAAAATCCGTTGCGGGAAGCAGCACTTTAAGACGTTGGATAGCGGAGTCGGGTTCCAGATGACGACGGATTGGGATAAACTTAAGGTCAAAATATAAAATTTGAAGATGGCAGTAACCTCATAACTTATTTAAAAATGAACCCGATTGAAAGAATTGATGAAATAATTGACCAATTAAAGTCACTATATAATATTAGTAGGATCACAATAAATACTCCCGAATATAATAGTTTCCATAAAAAGGTTACTGAACTATTGTGCGATGAAGCTCTGGAAGAAGAGGACGAGGCAGGATTGATTTATCAAAATTTGATATTTAAATCAATAGAGATTCTTACAGTTGGAGAGGCCGACATTATATTAAAGAATCTTCAACACCTCAGAGTAAAACTTCTGATAAGAAAACGCAAGAGTAAAAACAAATATGATGTTTTTGTATCACATGCAACGGATGATAAAGATAGATTCGTAAATGAATTGGTAGTGCAGTTACATAATGTCACTTCCGATGTCTGGTATGACAAAAAAATGATAAAGTGGGGAAATGACATTAAGGGTAAAATCTTTGAGGGCTTAGAGAAGTGTGAATTTGGTATAGTAGTATTTTCAAAATCATTCATCGGAAGACAATGGACAGAAGAAGAGCTTAAAATATTATTGGGGAAACAAAATGAAAATAAAAAAGAAATAGTTCTGCCGATATTGCTCAATGATTTATCTGTAGAAGAGTTCAAGCAAGCATATCCCAGCTTGTCAAATGTATTGTTTGTCAAAGAATCTGATCATGATATAAAAGGAATCACGATAATGTTCGCTGAAAGAATGATCGATAGGTTAAAAAATAGATGAGAATAAAACTCCTGAAAAGAAACTCGACATGATAATGAGGCAGTTTTATAATATGAAGATAAACCTAATAAAAATATGAAAATCATAGCAATCAACGGAAGCCCAAAGAGTAAGGGCAACACATATCACTCGCTTGCGATCATGGGCGAGGAGTTTGCAAAACACGGTATCGAGTTCGAGATCCTGCACGTTGGGCATAAGGCGATTCACGGCTGTATCGGGTGTGGCAGGTGTGCCGAGTCGAAAACCGAGCAGTGCCCATCGTTCCCCGCCGACATCATAAACGAATCGGTGCAGAAGCTGAAGAGTGCTGACGGGATTATTCTCGCATCGCCGGTCTATTACAGCGGCGTGGCGGGGACGATGAAGTGTTTTCTCGACCGTACGTTCTATGTCGCGGGGGTAAATGGCGGGCTATTTCGCCATAAGATCGGGGTGGCAGTTTCGGTGCAAAGACGCACTGGTGGCTCATCAACACTTGACTGCCTGAACCACTATTTCACCATCTCCGAAATGCCCATTGCCTCGTCGACCTATTGGAATGCGATTCACGGAACGACTCCCGGGGAGGTTGTGCAAGATGAAGAGGGCGTTCAAACCCTCGTAAACCTTGCCAAAAATATGAAGTGGCTCTTAAAGATGAGGGCGGCAACCGCCAATTCCATACCCACCCCTGACACAACCAAGGTGGCAAGAACAAACTTTATTAGGTAAATTAACTCAAAGTATGGTTATCTATATATGATATTATCAGACATTCGTAAAGCACTAACAGATAGCATCGACCCAAAATCGCTCGCTTCGTCTGACAGATTCTTCAAACAAGGAGAAACAGCCAAAGTCTACGGAGTGAAGATGGCCGAGGTGGGTAAGATAGCGAAACTCGGCTTTCAGCAAGTCAAGAACCTACCTAAGCAGGAGATATTCGGACTCTGCGAAGAACTATGGAAATCAGGTTACTTGGAAGAGGCTGTCGTGGCTTGCAATTGGGCAGAGGCGCTGCATAAAAAGTTCGAACCCGCCGACTTCAAAATTTTCGAGCGTTGGGTTCACAACTACGTGAACAATTGGGCGGATTGCGACACGTTGTGCAACCACACGATAGGGACATTCGTAATGATGTACCCCGAATACGTCGTTGAACTGAAAAAATGGGCAATCTCACCCAACCGCTGGGCAAAGCGTGCCGCCGCAGTAACACTAATCATCCCCGCTCGCAAAGGGTTATTCCTGAACGATATTTTCGATATAGCGGATACGCTACTTTTAGATAAAGACGACCTTGTGCGGAAAGGTTACGGCTGGATGCTTAAAGCCGCATCAGAGGCACATCTGACAAAGGTTTTTGACTATGTCATGTCGAAAAAGTCGGTCATGCCCCGTACTGCACTTCGTTATGCTATTGAAAAAATGCCCGCGGATCTGAAGGCTGAGGCGATGAAAAAAGAAAGATGAGCACTTCTATGGTAACCAACCCCCAACTCGACCTCGCATGGAAGTTCCTCGAACAGACAGGCACCAACATCTTTCTTACGGGCAAGGCAGGTACGGGTAAGACTACTTTTTTGCGGGAGCTAAGGCAGCGTTCTCCTAAAAGAATGATTGTCGTGGCTCCCACCGGTGTTGCAGCTATCAATGCGGGCGGGGTTACGATACATTCGTTTTTTCAGTTGCCCTTCGGCCCTTACTTACCTGCGATGCAAAGTGCGGAGGGAAACAGGTTGAAAATGAATTTCAATCGCGAAAAAATTGCAATCATCAGGAGTTTGGATCTGCTTGTAATAGACGAAATAAGTATGGTTCGTGCTGACCTACTGGATGCGATTAACGATATGCTACAACGATACCGCGATCGTGACAAACCGTTCGGTGGAGTGCAACTGTTGATGATCGGCGACTTGCAGCAACTCGCTCCGGTGGTGGTGCAGCAGGAGTGGAATTTATTGCATGAGCACTATGATTCGCCCTACTTTTTCGATAGCAAGGCTCTGAAAACCACCGAATATATAACCTTAGAGTTGCAGCATATTTATCGTCAAAGCGACAGTGGGTTTATCGACATTTTGAACCGAGTTAGAGACAACACCGTCGACCCCGCGACGCTCGAAAAGCTAAACTCCAGATATATCGCCGATTTTGAGGCGGCGGACGGCGAGGGTTACATCACTCTCACTTCACACAACCATGCCGCACGCACAATCAATGAACGCAAACTGGAGAGTCTCGACACGCCTGCCTATACATTCGAGTGCGAAGTGGAGGGCAATTTCCCCGAATACCTCTACCCCAATGACAGTGAGCTGACACTCAAGAAGGGAGCTCAGGTAATGTTCGTAAAGAACGATACTTCGGGGCAGCAACGCTATTTCAACGGGAAGATAGGGAGAGTGACCGACATTGACGAATCTCGAATTGAGGTGACCCTCGACGATGTGGCAGAGCCTATCGAAGTGGAGATCGGTGAATGGACGAATGCAAAATACACCATCGATCCTCAGACCCAGTCGATAACAGAAACCGTCGAGGGCGTGTTCCGCCAATACCCACTCAAAGCCGCTTGGGCGATAACCATTCACAAAAGTCAGGGACTGACCTTCGAACGAGCGATTATCGATGCCGCCGATTCATTTTCGCACGGGCAGGTTTACGTGGCTCTGAGCCGTTGTCGAAGTTTCGAGGGACTTGTACTACGTACTCCATTGCAGAGCAGTGCAATAATCAACGATGCTACAATCAGCGTTTTCACCAAAAACGCCGAGCAAAATCAGCCCGATCAAACAGTTCTGTCGACGCAAAGCAGACTCTATTATAAATCTCTATTGATCGACATGTTCGACTTCGCGCCCCTGAGAATCAGGCTCCGGATTGTTCGCAAGGTATTTCGCGAACATCTCGATAAACTCTATCCCAAATTGACGGAACGGTGGGACGAAACGTTAGATAGATTCGGCATCGAGATATTTGCGGTGAGCGAAAAGTTTCATACCCAACTCACTGATATCGCCTCTTCTGACCCCGACCTGAAGAATAACCCGTTGCTGACAGAACGGATAACAAAAGCCCAGTCGTACTTCCTTGCCAAGTGCGAGGAGATCGTCGTGCCGGTAGTAGGGCAGAGCGGCGTTGAGGTGGACAATAAAGAGACCCGGAAGATGCTTACGGATGCTCTCGGGAAACTGCGAGAGATGCTCGCTGTAAAATTAGCTGTACTGGCCATCGACAATAAAAATGGTTTTACGATACATAGCTATCTTGATACAAGGGCAAAAGCATCGCTTAATGAACAAAAGACGAAAGCGGTGAAAGCTGCTAAGAGCGAAAAAATAGCGGTGGATAGCAATTCCACAGATATTGAAAATCCCGAACTTTTCGAGCTGCTCAGAGCTTGGCGAAAGAAGAATGCGGAACAAGACGGCGTACCGGTCTATGTGGTTATGCAGCAAATAGCTCTGATAACTATTTGTAAGACTCTCCCTCAGAACGACAAGGAGCTATCGAGTATAAAGGGTATTGGTAAGGTTTTCTTAGCCAAATACGGCGAGCAGGTGCTCGCGATAGTCAAGGATTGGGTGAATGGTAGTGAGAAGTAGCTAACTATTTATCAATTCAAAAATCTCGTAACCTGTTTTTTGTCAAGGCGGCAAACTGCGGCAAGTACGGCAAAATGTGACGATCAAGCAAGATAAATGACCTTAATTTGGGTTGGAAAATAGGGAATGGTTGGTATTTTGGGGAATAATTGAATGGAGAATATCGCAAAATTAATAATCATTTTACACTGGTTATGAGTGTTTTACAAGTTGTCGTAACCCAAATGCGGCAACTCCGGCAAAAGGCGGCAGGTTTCAAATAACCTTGTTGTAACCTGTCCCAAATAACCAAACATAACATTCGGATAATCAAATAAATAGGTTTAAAAACAGCCAGCCCGTCCATACCGCAAACAATGCTGAAAATCAGCAAGTTGCAAAATCAACACCCGATTTTACACCCAATAAGTGTGAAGTCGGGTGTTTCGATTTAATGTCAGCTTCTGGGGGAAAATCCCTCGCCTTTAGGCGAAGACTTTAGTATGTTTCGTATCTTTGAAATAAAAAGATGCAAAATTATCGTAAGACGAGCCATACGACATATGATTGTAAGTATCATGTGGTTTAGATAACAAAATATCGCAAGAAAGTTCTTTCTGGCCTTGTTGCCGAACGAGTTCGCGAACTTCTTCGCGGCATATGCAAGGAGCATGAAGTAGAGATTCTGAAGGGTCATCTATCTGGCGACCATGTTCACTTGTTTTTGTCAGTACCACCACATTTGGCGATAAGCAAGTTAGTGCAGTATTTGAAAGGCAAGAGTTCATATAAAATGCTTCAAGAGAATCAGCAATTGTCAAAAATGTTCTTGGGTCGCCATTTATGGGGTCGAGGATATTTTGTAGCAACCTCTGGCAATATAACAGACGAGGTTATCATTGAATATATTCGCACTCAAGATGACGCGGAGCATGATGATGATTTTAGCATAGGGTAAATCTTTAGTCGGCTTCAGCCGATCTCAATTCCTTCGGCTTTTAGCCGAAGGTAGTTTAATAAGGTTAATGTACGGATGGCCACAAAAAACTCATAGTATGATAGAATACAAACTGAACAGGCTGGATAACGGTCTCACCGTGATAGCGCACCGCGACACCTCGACCAAAATAGCCGCTCTCAATATTATCTACAAGGTAGGGTCGCGCGATGAAAATCCGTCGCGCACCGGTTTTGCACACCTTTTCGAACACCTCATGTTCCGCGGGACGAAACGTATTCCCGACTTCGACCGGCATGTACAGGAAGCCTGCGGCGAAGATAACGCATTCACAAGTAACGATTATACGGATTACTACATGGTACTCCCGAAGGACAACATTGAAACTGCCCTGTGGCTGGAGTCCGACCGTATGAGGGGGTTGAATATAACACGCGAGGCTCTGGAAACCGAGAAGCGCGTGGTCATCGAGGAATACAACCAGCGTTACCTGAACCGTCCATACGGAGACATGCTGATACTTTTGCGCGGTATGGCCTACAAGACGCATCCCTACCGCTGGGCTACCATAGGAAAGAATATAGAACATATAGAACGCGCCACACTGCCTTACGTAAAGCGCTTTTACAAACGCTGGTACAACCCTTCTAACGCCATACTGTCCGTTGCCGCCGACATCGACGAAGACCGCATCATCGAGCTGGCCGGAAAATGGTTCGGGGATATCGACGGGCATCCCGTAGAACGTAACCCACTTCCCGCCGAACCCGAACAGACTGCACCGCGCAGGATGGAAGTACGCCGGAAGGTTCCGGCGAGATCCATAACCGTCGCCTTCAAAATGGGACGGCGCACCGACAGGGAGTACTACCTCTGCGATTTTATGACCGACCTGCTGTCAGGAGGCACTTCGGCCAGACTCTACCGCAGCCTCGTGAAAGAACGCCCTCTCTTCTCGGCCATCAATGCCTATGTGTCGGGAGATATGGATCCGGGGCTTCTCATAATTACGGGACACCTCCTTCCCGACACAAACATCGCGCAGGGAGAAGAAGCCCTGTGGGGCGAACTGGAAAAACTCAAAACCGATCCCGTATCCGAATACGAAATGGAAAAGGTGAAAAACAAGTTCGAGGCGGGTATCATTTTCGGGGAACTCAACGTAATGAACAAAGCGCTTAATCTCGGCTTTTACAATATGCTGGGCGACATGTCGCTGCTTAACGGCGAAGTCGGCATTTTCCGTTCGATAACACCCGAAGAGATCGCTTCGGCGGCGAGCAGCGTATTCGACCGCAACCGAAGTTCCACGCTTATATACGACATGGATTAGGGCGTATGCTTATATCCGATATTAAGAAACTGGCTATAATTATTAATCTCATTCTTTTAGGTTCTTTTTTGCGATTTTTTACTGGAAAACTCGTTAAATCTCCCCGTTGAGCATCCCGAAAACGGGTATTTTCTTTTCCCTTTGGCTCCCCTCGGATTCCGCGAACCCTGCGGGCTCCGAAGTAACTTTCATTGAGTTCGATCTCGCCGTTTTGAACGGACTTTCCATTTCACAAAGTTCTGCGATACGCTCTCGTAGTTTATGGTAAATATTATTTACCATGTCCTGATTTAAATCTGTAAATTCAGCTGTCTTTTTTGCTTCAAGATCAAGACAAAAAAGTCGCAAAATAGTCCTGAATTTAGCATCAGAAATCTTGGCGCGAAAAAAATACTTATTACTCATTAATTCAAAGATAGTTAAATAGTATTTATAACTACTTAACTTTTTTTGAACCTAAAAAAATTATTAAAATAATTGGATTTTATTTTTTTACATTATATTTGTAGTATTATAGAAAAAAACACACTTTATATCCAAATTATTAAACTTTAATCATTATTCATTATGAACAAGGCCCAACTAATTGACGCTATTGCGGCGGATGCCAAAATGACTAAGGCGGACGCCAAAAGATCTCTTGATGCATTTTTCAATGCGGTAGGCAAAGCGCTTGGAAAAGGCGATAAGATTGCATTGGTGGGATTCGGTTCGTTTTCAGTGGCTCAGAAGCCCGGAAGAACTGGACGTAATCCCAGAACCGGAGCTTCGATCAAAATCGCACCTAAAAGTGTTGTGAAATTTAAGGCCGGAACCGAGTTGAATGCAAAGATTAAATAGTCTGATTAAGGTTAAGAGTGCCGCCTCAGAAATGAGGCGGCACTTTTTTATATCCTGTCCAATTAATTTTGGTTACCCGAGAGATTAAATTAATCTCGACGACCGTGAATTCATTGATATTAGATACATATATAACATGCTTATTTCAAATTTAATATGGGTAAGTCCCCCTTACACTAAACGCTCCATAAATTGAAATGGTTTTTAATTTATTATCTTTGTGCGAAAATTCAAAATATTTGCTGTAAGTATGCCTGAAGGCACGACGACTCGAATCATAATGCTTTTTATGGCGGTAGGTTTTTTAAAATTTACCGCTTGCCATGAAATTTCCGCAAATCCCAAAAATACATATGGCACAGGTTTTGGTACGGAGGCTTTCGTCCAGCCGCCCGTACATGGAAATGTGGGTCAGGGTCAAGGTCAAGGTCAAGGTCAAGGTCAAGATCAGGGACAGGGAGTGCGCAGCGATTCGACAAGGAAAGCACGGGTTAGAAGACCGCTCGAATCATATTTTTTCAATGATTCCATACGAAGCAAAAGTATATTTGCATGGCATGTGAACACTTATCGCAACGCGGTAGAAATGACAACGATAGATACAGCCATATCGAGTTTGCAGCCGAATTATCCTTTCCTGCTGAAGGGGGTGGGGGACGCATTCCAGGGGAATATGGGCGGAGCCAGCATTCCTCTGAGTTACTTCGACCGTCCACAGTTCCGCAATTTCGATTTCACGAGTGCATTTTACGCATATTATTTTTTCCCTGAAACGGTGAAATTCTTCAATGTCAAGGTGCCGTATACGAATTTTTCGTATTATACGGCCGGACAGGCAGTCCGCAGGGAGGAAGGATTCTATATTACGCACGCCCAGAATGTCTCTCCTTCGACCGGTTTCAATGTCGATTATCAGAGTCTCGGTACGAGGGGATTTTACGCATGGAGCAGGGCGAGGGCGAAAAATCTGTCGCTCGCTTTTTCGCACACGGGGAAAAAGTACACGGTTCATGCAGGATACATTTACAATACAATAAACAACAAGGAGAACGGCGGTGTAGCGGACGACAGGTTTATAACCGACACCATATTCGATCTTCCGCAAAATATTCCGGTGAACCTCAACGATGCCCGCAATATAATCAAGAACAACACATATTATATCGTACAGTCGTACGGCATTCCTTTGAGGAGGCTGTCCGAAGATGTTTTCTCCATAGCGAACCGTACGACCGTATTTTTCGGACACTCGACGACATACAACCGCTGGACAAGGAGATACGTCGATACGAGGGCGAACAGCGGCGATTTTTATGACAACTGGTTCATAAACGGGATGGAGACGCGCGATTCCGTATTCGAATCGCTGTTGTCGAACCGCCTTTTCGTCCAGTTACAGCCATGGAACAGGGAAGGGATCATCGGTCTGATAGACGGCGGGGTGGGAATGGACATGCACCGTTACCGCCAGTTCGTACTCGACGACTTTGTCTCGGGGAGAACGGGTACCGTTAATAAAACTTCCTATTACGTATACGGGAAAGTGAGCGGCAAGTTCAGGAGATATTTCGACTGGGACGGAGACGTTAAATTTTATCCTGCAGGTTATCGCAGCGGAGATCTGAACATCGGCGCGCGAGCCGCCGTAAGTGCATATATAAGAGGGAATCAGGTGACGTTATCAGGAAGATTCTCTCACGATCTCAGGTCGCCCGGTTACTGGGCGCAGAACTTCTTCTCGAACCATTTCATATGGTCGAACTCCTTCAACAAGGAGAATGAGACACGAATAGAGCTGATGTTGGCCATGCCCTCGTTCAATTTCGAACTGGGGGCCACTGAAAGCGTAGTAAACGATAAAATCTATTTTGACGCTTCGGCTATGCCCGCTCAACATTCGGGCAGCGTCAGCATATTCGGTCTGTATGCCCAAAAGGAATTCCGCCCAGGCGGATTTCACTTCGAGAACAGGGTATTGCTTCAATGGAGTACGTCGGACGTGGTCGTTCCGGTTCCGTTGGTGAGTGCTTTTCTCTCATATTATTATGAATTCAATGTCGTGAAGGACGTGCTGCGTGCGCGGATAGGGTTGGATGGCAGGTATCATACCGCTTATTATGCTTTCGGCTACAATCCTTCGAGTTCCGTCTTTTACAACCAGAGAGTGAAAAAATTGGGAGAATATCCGCTTGTGGACTTCTATGTCGCCGGCAAGTGGAAAAGAATGCGTATTTTACTGAAATTAGAGCACTTGAACGAGAACCTCGGGGCGCGCAATTACTTTACGTTATTGCACTACCCGCTTAACAGGAGGATCTTCAAATTCGGATTTTCCTGGGCCTTCTATGACTGACCTGTTGTGGCATGACAGCTACCCGCAGAAGCCCTATTTATGATTAGAAAAAATTTAAATTATCTTATCGCTTTTCTATTATTATTACTATTATTTATTAGGAACAGCAAAGAAGACTTGTCGGAAACGATAATATCCGAAGAAGTCGAAGAGGTCGAAGAAGTCGGTACGGAAAGAACCGCAGTGAACGGCGAAAAGAGCACAGACGGCGCCGCGCACGGTATAGTTTCATTATTCCGATTGCCCGAGACGGTGCAGTCTCAGGTCAAGCATTATCCTCTGACGGAAGAGCGCAGATATTCGCGCACGATATCTCCCTACGACAGAGTGTTCCGGAAGATCGGAGAAAGGGAAGGTCAGGACTGGAGGCTTATATCGGCAATCGCCTATATCGAATCGAGATTCGACCCCACCGTGGTATCCCACAGGGGCGCGCTCGGACTTATGCAGATCATGCCCGCGGTGGCGCGCCAGTTCGGAGTGGAGCCGGATGCGGTAATGGAGCCGGAAACGAATGTTCTTCTTGCGGCGAAATTATTGAAAAGAATAGAACAGAGCCTCAAATTGCCGAAAAATGCACCATATCCGGACCGCTTAAAATTTATTCTCGCATGTTATAACGGGGGTATCGGACATGTGACCGATGCACGGAGGCTTGCGGATAAATACGGCTACAATCGGGATTCATGGGATGATGTTTCCATGTTCCTGCAATTAAAGTCGGAGCCCGAGTACAATCAGGATGAAGTCGTCGAGTGTGGTGTCTTCAACGGGGGCGATCAGACTCTCTCATTCGTAAATTCCGTTATGCGCAAGTACGACAATTACCGTACGATAGCGCAAATGTAGGCGACTTATTTACGGAAATCCCATAACATTTATCAGTTTTGTTCAGGGCGGTACTGTCCGTATAGCGGAGGTACCGCCTTTTGTTTTCGGACTGCCGCCGGCGGTGGGCGCGAATCTCGACCGTAAGATCGATTGAGCGTCCCGCCGCGTGGAACTGTCGGTTTGCGACCGGCGGCAGGCCGCAGACTTTTGTGCTGACGCACAAAAGTCGCAAATAAACATAATGTATAGCGTTTAATTGTTTTATGGTTGCATATTTTTGACAGGCAAGACTGCAAAAAATTATAGTTAGTTACCAATGCCAAAAAACCCTATATTTGTAAAATCGGTATCACAAAATTTGGTGACTATTTACACTTTTTTATAAAAAGAACCGGAGAATTTTTCGGGGATACTTGTTATGAGCGAGATTCAGCACAGTAAAGGTAAGATCTATTATTCCATGGGCGAGGTGTCGGAGATGTTCGACGTCAATCCATCGCTTATAAGGTTTTGGGAGCAGAAGTTCGACGTGCTTCGTCCCCATAAGAACAAAAAGGGCAATCGCATGTTCACTCCCGAAGATGTCGATAACCTGAAGCTGATCTATCATCTGGTCAAGGAAAAGGGAATGACTCTTGCAGGAGCCAATAAGAGAATCAAGGAAAACCGCGAAGGTATCGTGCGCGATATGGAAGTGGTAGACCGTCTTTTGGCTATAAAATCTATCCTTATGGAAGTGAGAGAAGAATTGAAAACGGCAGGCGACGATATAATTTGCGAAGACCCGACTCAGGGTGCCGAACAGTACTCGGAGGATTCCGTCATATCGTTTATAGCGGAAGTGGCTTCAGGGGAGACCGGCACGACCTGTGGGAGAGAGAGAGCAGGCGAAGTTGCGGAAGAAAAGCACGTGAAAAACCGTGGAGGCGGTTCCTCTTCGACGGGTTCATCTGTAACGGGTTCTTCTGCAACAGCTTCCTCTGTCGAACCCCATGACTCATGGCAGCATGAAAGGCTTGCTGCCGACGAATTGATGGAACTTAATGCAGAAGAAGAATGGGTGGACGAAGAACTCGACGTGATCGACGAGTTGGATGCGGACATAAACGAAATAATATCCACTACGGATATGTCCCCGAAAGAAGCCGACCTAATACTCGAAAGCGACCAGGAATTGCCTATTAATCAGACTTATCCATTAAACGGGAAAAACGAAGAAGTAGAAGAACCGGTTCGCAGGGAAGCACGCGAGCAGACGCTTTTCTGATCCGGTGCGGCGAGCCGCAGGAGGCGAGAATCTCTTAGCCGCAAGGCGATCGATGATAATCTGAACTTATTAATGTTAAAAAACATACCCATGAGGATATCGGAAGTCATGTCCGCCATAGAAGAAACCGCACCTCTCTCGGCACAGGAAAGTTACGATAATTCAGGTTTGATAGTGGGCGATCCGTCACGCGGGGTCTCTTCGGCGTTGCTGTGCGTCGATGTGACGGAAGAGGTCATGGATGAGGCGGAGACCCTGTCATGCGGCCTGGTAATATCGCACCATCCGGTAATTTTCCACCCTCTCAAAAGGCTGACCGGCAGCGACTACGTGCAAAGGATCGTAGAAAGGGCGGTCAGAAGCGGTATTGCTCTTTACGCCTGCCATACCAATCTGGATTCGGTTCGCGGAGGCATGAGCTTCAGGGCCGCCGACATGCTGGGAGTCAGGAATCCCGAACTACTGTCGGTTTCCGGCTGCGGCGAGAGGGGATTCGGCGTCATAGGCGAACTGGAAAACGGTATCGACGCGGAGGATTTTCTCGCATATCTGAGAAAGACGTTCTCGCTCAAAGTGATAAGGCACAGCGATATTTGTCGCCGGACGATACGCCGTATCGCCGTCTGCACCGGCTCCGGTGCAGACCTTATAGAAACCGCGGCCGAGGCAGGCGCCGACATATACATCGCGGCAGATTTCAAGTACAATGACTTTTTCAGGGCCGATGGCCGCCTGACAGTGGCCGACATAGGGCATTTCGAAAGCGAATATTTGGCAATAGACCTTTTGTATGACATTATTACGAAAAAATTACCTACTTTTGCAGTTCATAAAAGCAGGAAGTCACGCAACCCTGTAAATTATTCAATATAAAACCAAACCATGGCTACAGCAAGTAAAAAACAGGCCGAGACCATCGATTATTCCATGGAGGAGAAGATCGCCGCCCTTTACGACCTTCAGCAGATAGACACCAAGATAGACGAGATCAATAAACTCAAGGGGGAGCTTCCCCTTGAAGTTCAAGACCTTGAAGATGAAATTGCCGGACTTCAGACCCGAATAGACAACGTCGCTTCCGAACTGGAGGAACTTAACCTGCTGACCAGACAGCGTAAGGACGAGATAGAGAATTCCAAGTCCCTTATAAAAAAATATGAACAACAGCAGGATAATGTAAGGAACAACCGAGAGTATGACTCGCTTTCCAAGGAAATAGAGTACCAGAAACTTGAGATCGAACTGAGTGAAAAACGGCTCAGGGAGTACAGCACCGAAATCAAGACCAAAAAAAGCGTTTCGGAAGATACCGAAAATATGCTTAAGGACCGGACTACCGACCTCGATCTGAAAAAAGCCGAACTCGAAAGTATAGACCAGGAAACAGCGAAGGAAATAGACGTATTGAGGCAGCAGGAGGAGAAAGCGCAGGCCAAGATAGACGAGAGGCTTTTAAACGCCTATAAGCGTATCCGCGGCAACGTAAGGAACGGTTTGGCCGTAGTTACCGTGAAGAGGGATGCCTGCGGCGGATGTTTCAACCGCATACCTCCTCAAAGACAGTATGAGATCCGTCAGAACCGTAAAATAATAGTGTGCGAGTATTGCGGGCGCATTCTCGTATCAGACCTTCTGAACCAGCAACAGTGATCTTTCATGGTTGAATTACTGGTGTACTTTTTCTCTTTCATTGCGGGCTTGACCCGCAATTACTTTCTTTGTCATTGCAGCCTCGAACCGTAATCTCATAAACATTTACTAATCGGCAATTTACGTTGAGTACGTCGAGATTGCGGGTCAAGCCCGCAATGACACGATAATGTATTTTCAATGGATTGCGGGTCAAACCCCAAATGCCGGGCGGCACAATCTTTTCCTGTCTTTACCCGGGGCGTACCATCTAAATGGAAGGAAGACAGGTTCTCACTCTTGCGGTGCATTATAAACAATTCTGCACTCCTGAATCATCGGTATATCCAAGCTCTTAGTAATAACCCTCAAAACTTTGTACAGTCGTGGAATAATAATATTTGGAACCAAATTTGCTTCATTTTCAGTATTGTTATTTTAATTTAAAACTTAAAAATTATGTGCGGTTGTAATTGTAATCATACCAAGCAGGGGATAATAGCATTCCTTTCTGGCGCTGCTACGGGAGCGATCATAGCTTTATTGTTCGCTCCTGAAAAGGGTGAAGTAACCCGTCGTAAGATCGGCGAAACCGTCGAAAAAGGTAAAGATAAATTAATGGACGCTGTCGAACATGGTAAAAGGAAAGTCGAAAGCGCTTTCAGGTCCGGCAAGGACAGATTCGAAGAGATGATCCACGAAGGCCTCGAAATGACTGAAGAAATGCTTGAGGAAGGCAGAGGCATAATAGACGAAAAAATTGCGAATTTTTGCGAGGCACCAAAGAAAAAATAATGCACTATTAAAATGAGCAGTATGGATAATTTGAAGGACAGGCTGGTAAATGACGTAAAATCATACGTCAATATGAGAATCGATGCGGCAAAACTATCCGTGGTCGAGCATTTGTCCGTTTTCACGGGTAAAGCCATAGGACTTGTCGTGTGCCTTTTCCTGTGCAATGTCGCCTTGATTTTTTTCGCGGCCGCCATAGCGTATGGTATAGGCTTGCTTATCAATTCGATGATATGGGGAGTGGTTATCGTTGCGGTGCTTTTTCTTTTGTTAGGCATACTTTCATTTATGAGACCGACTTTCTTCATAAACAGGATGGTAGCTGTGTTCAGTCATATGTTTTTCTGCAACGATAAAAAGAAGGGACATGAAGAATCGTAGAAACAAATATTGTGAAATAAAAAATATGCATCAGCTTCATGCCGAACGTGACAAGCTCGAAATGATGGTGAAGCTCAGGGAGATGCAGTTGCATCAAGTTTATTGTGAGATTAAGAGCCAGCTTACTTTTTCCAACATTTCGAACCACGTGATATCTCACATACTCTCTTCAACGTTTATCGGGAGAATTGTCACTGGGTACAAGTGCGCAATGTATGCCATCAATAAATGCAAAGAGGGAATTCAGAGACAGCAGAATTCAGAATACTGCGAATAAATCCTGTATATGTTAAATCGGCGCGGGTAAGGATCGCATTTCACGATCCTTACCCGCGCCGATTTATATATGACTTCCACGGTAATTTTTACGTGGCGACATAGAAGACGCTTACCATTTCCGGTGGTCTGAATTTTGTATCTAATCGTTGAAATCGGAATTATTCCTCCCGTACTATTTATTCCGGATTAAAAACGTAAAACATGACACTTCAGGAAAAAATACAACATCTGGCGGCCGAGCGTAGCCAGCCGTGCGTAACGATTTCGCTTAACACCTACAGGACTCATCCGGATAACCTGGTAGACGAGATATTGCTGAAAAATCTTTTAGACGAAGCAAGAGACCGCTTGATCTCCCAATACGGGAAAAGAGCGGTAGCCCCGCTGTTGGACAGGATAGAATCGATCCCGTCCAAAATAAACAGGAATTACAGCCTCGACAGCATGCACATATTTCTGTCGAACTCCACGGAGGAGATAATCAAACTGACCTGGCCTACGATCAGGGACAGGGTACATATAGCCGAAACATTCGATCTGCGTACGGTGATCAAGGCCTACGGCCGCAGCGAAGAGTATCTTGTAATGATGCTGTCGCAGGGAGGGGTACACCTCTATACTGCCTTCAACGAGGGAGTGACCGGCGAGATAAGTAACGGCGATTTTCCGTTCGAGGAAAATCCGCACTATACCACCGATACGGATCTTCAGTCCAACGCAAGATTGATGGATGATTTTATCCGCGAGTATTTCAACACCGTGGACAAAGCGCTGGTTAAGGTTTGCAGGAGTACGGGATATAAGTGCGTGGTGGTTTGCATAGAAGATAATTACAGCAAGCTGATGGAGGTGGCCGATGTGCCGGAGTTTTATTTGGGCTACTCACCGATCGATTACAACAACATGAAACCCCATCAGATAGTCGGCCAGGCCTGGAACGTCGTGAAGAGGTCGATATATGAAAAGATAGACGAAGCGATAAGGGAATTGCAGGAAGCGGTCGGGAAAGGCTTGGTTTATACCGATGTGACCGAGATATATGAAGCTGCAATAGACGGACGGGGAGACCTCCTGATAGTGCATGAAGATTTCTCCCAGCCGGCCAGGATCACAGGCGAAAGGTCTATCGAACTGCTTGAAAAAGAGGCCGATGCCCGTCGATCCGATTCGGCAGAAGACATTACGGGCGATATAGTGTGGGCTGTTATCTCAAGAGGCGGACGCGCATATTTTACAAAACAGGAAGAGATAAGGGAGCTCGGCGGAATCGCCCTCAAAACGAGATACTGATAGTCTGTTTTAAAAATATTATAAATACAATATTAGTAAATCAACTTCTTTAGAGCCTATATAATACTGCCATCCCGAACATCCGCGTTCCGGCGACAAACTGCGATAAATGATGGGCATAACAAGCTGTTTTGCAGAAAAATACAAGCATTTATTTTCAAACAAGCTCTGAGCTAATCCTGCATATCCCTGCCCACTACCACCGTACTAAAACTGCCGACCGAGAGGTATCTGTCAGCGACTTCCATAATTCTTTCCGCCGTTATTCCGCGTATTTCCCGAATCAGGCAGTCCAGATAACTGTTGTCCGTTCCGTTCTGGATATTTTCTATGGTTACGTCGGCAATACCGAACGGCCCGTCCAGAACCCGCATTATTTCACCCGTCATTATATTCCGCACCATCTCCATCTCCGCGTCTCCGACCGCCTCGATCCTGAGTCTGTCCAGTTCACCGAAAATGCGGTCTACGGCGTCTCTGGTGGCTTCGCCCGTTACGTCTGTCGAGATTGCCAGATAACCCGTGTTCTGCATATTGACGATGTTGGCCGCCACTCCGTAGGTATACCCCATCTCCTCGCGGAGATTGCGGACAAGCCGCGAGCCGAAATACCCGCCCAGAATTACGGCTATGAACTGCATGGCTATGAAATCGGGATGCGAGCGTGTGAACAGCACCCTGCCGATACGTACGGATGACTGCAGGGCACCATCATACGGCCTGAAGACGAAGGATTCCGTCCGCAGATCGGGAAAGACCGGAGTGCCGGTATCGCCTCCCGACGGTATCCTGCAGGCCAGCGACGCTATTTCATCCCTCTCGCACCCGCCTATATTGCCGCTGCAGACGACGAAACAGTTGCCTGCCGTGTAGCGGCTTTCGTAGAACCGCACTATGTCCTCACGCCGCAAACTGTCGTAAAGCTTCTCGTCGTAGGAGATCCCGTAGGGATGGTTACTGCCGAAAAGAGCCGCCGAAAAAAGCTCCCTCGCGATAAATGCAATCCTGCTGCGTTCTATGGCCAACTGTTGTTTGCGGTTCCCGCAGTATATTCTTACCTCGTTTTCGTCGAATGCCGGCATGAGAAGGATCTCCCGCGCCACCTCAAGCGTCCGCCGGAAAAATTTCAGAAGGCAGACGAAATTGAGGACGACGTAGTCCCTGTCCAACGAAACGTCATAGTAGGAACCGTGGTAATCCAGCATTTCGGCTATCTCCCGGGCGGTATGCAGGGTGCTCCCTTCGCTTAGCAGGTTGGCCGTCGAGGAAGCCGAAAAAGGTACGGACTGAAGCGAAGATCCGGCACGGAATACGAAACTGAAACGCACGACATCCTTATCCGTATTGTTCAGTATGTAAAGCCTGACACTGTTGGGAAGTACCGTCAGTTCCGGCGAGGAAATATCGATGCCTTCCGGCGTTACGGCTACGGGTTTGCCTTTCATATATTCGTATTTAATGAGATTACAGGAGGTATTTTTGGTTGAAGTAACGATTTAGACAACGATTCTATTTTCATTCGGTTGCTCTGCATTTCTCAGGTAACCTCTCACAAAAATAATGTTTTCTGTGAGAAAAAAGGAATCCACCTTTTCCTCATACATTGGGATAACGAAGAAAGATTGATTTTTGGTTGTGTTTCAAAAAGTATGTTATTGTAATTTGCTAATATACAATTATTTTACGTTCTTATTTTCGGCATGCCGCCGGCGGTGGGTGCGAATCTCGACCGTAAGGTCGATTGAGCGACCCGCCGCGTGGGGCGGCGGCGTGCCGCGTGACTTTCGTGCTGACGTACAAAAGTCATAGATTATGCTAAATGGAAATATAATATTTTGCATCAAACCGTTTTATGGCAGCATACTTCCTGAAGCACCACCTAATTTCTGTTTGGTTTAAATATTTCGCATCGAGGCAAAAAGTTCATTAAAATCACTATTTTTAATTTTTTAGTTGCATAACTAAAAAATTAGTTTCATATTTGCATAATCAAATATTATTTAAGTGCCTTGAAATATTTATTTGTCCATTATTTATTTGTAAGGCGCTAATTAGCAGTATTAACAAAATAATAAAACATGAACGACCGGACTAAAGAACTTACCAAAGGTGAATTGCAAATTATGCAAATACTCTGGGATATCGAAAAAGGGGTTATAAACGATCTGCTCGACCGGATGGAAGAGCCGAAGCCGGCCTATACGACGGTGTCCACGATTGTACGGATCATGGAGAAGAAAGGATTTGTCGGGCATCGGTCATACGGGAAAACACACGAATATTATCCGTTGATCGGCCGGAAGGAATACACCGGTAATTATATGGATTCGGTACTGACTAATTTTTTTGACAGTTCGGTTTCGCAGTTAGTGTCATTTTTTGCGGAACGGGAAGAGATTTCCGTACGTGAAATGGATGAGATTATGACAATCCTTCAGGAAAATAAAATAAAAGACGGAGGAAAAGAATAATGAAACTCATTATGTACCTTATCGAGACGATCGTATGCAGCGGAATACTGTATCTTTTTTATCGTCTGTTCCTGGATCGGAAAGCATCGTTCAATGTTTGCCGGGCTTATTTAATGACAGCGATCATTATTTCTGCGGTGATTCCGGCATTGCGTATACCGGTATATGCAGGAGATGTGATAGAGGTTTCGGGTGGAGCGTCGTCCATAATGATGCCGTTGATCGGAGAGAGCGATGCCGCACAGCCTGTAACAATGAACTACTCTATTATCGTCGCAGTACTTTATGGGATCGGAGCGATGACGGCGATAGCCTTTCTTATATACCATGCGATTCGGATCGGGCGATTCAAACGGAATGCCGGAGTAGGGCACACCCGTTTTTATACGTTGTATGAAAGCCGGAATATCGAAACACCGTTCTCCTATTTCCGTTCTATTTTTATCCCTTCCGGATACTCCAAAACCGAACTGGCGCAAATTATATCACACGAAATAAGTCATATACGACACCACCATACAGAGGAACTGATCCTGATGGAAATACTCAAATCACTCTTCTGGTTCAATCCTTTTGTATGGATGGTTCGGCGTACGCTTACCGAAGTACACGAGTATCAGGCTGATCGGGATGCACTGAATACAGGGTGCGATCCCGAAACATACCGGATACTTGTTTTCAAACAACTCTTTGGCTGTAATCCGGATCTGACCAGCGGGTTGAATCATTCACGAACTAAAAAACGATTAATTATGATGACGAAAAAGAGTACGGGCAGACATACTCTGCTCAGAACGGCAGCCGTGTTGCCGGTATTGGCGACACTGGTCATGCTGTTCGGTTTTACCAAACAGAGCCCCGTGTACATCGAGGTCGATCCACAGCAAGGGAACAATGCGGTTCCGGAAGAAATTATCTCGGTCGATCACATTGACTTCAAAACGAATAAAGCGGAAGACCGTGCTTTTCCCGATAAAAAAAACAAGCGGCAGAAGAGCGAAATACCGGATAGTGTATCGATCATCATCAACGGAAAGTCCATCGACAAACAGCAGTTGGAAAAGTTGGATCCTGATCAGATCGAAAGCATTTCGGTATTGAAGGGCCAAGCGGCTATTACGGTACACGGAGAAGATGGCAAAAACGGAGTAATCCATATCACAGTGAAAAAAGTAGGTGATTCGGAGACCATTATCGGGTTGAAAAGCGACGAGGCAATGCCGCACAATGTCGTGACCGGTACCATTCTTGAGGTGAAGAGCGACACTGCAAAAGGAGTTCGGATAACTAAAGGCCAGGATAATGATCATTTGATCATCATCGACGGGGAACGCGCCGATAAGGAGAAAATGGAGAATCTGAGTCCGAGTCAGACCAAAAGTATATCGGTATTGAAGGGCCAGTCGGCTGCTGAGGTTTACGGTAAGGAAGGCGAAAACGGAGTGATCATTATCACCACGAAACAAGCGGATAAATAAACCGCCGAGAACCCCATTCGACCTTTTGAGGTCGATGGCTGGGCGGAACTACGGGTTGCGAAGCAACCGAAAAGAGGAATTTATTTATTCTTCAAAAGAAACCTGAGGCTGTCTCAAATTGCGAGTCAGCCTCTTTTTTGTCGTTTTTATCCGTACCCCCTACGGAGCGTTTTCAAATATACGATTCTCAGAGGGATCAAATTTCATTTTGAGACATCTTCTTTTTCTTTTACCGTCGTGCATTTGTCTGCAAATTGCATTTGTCCTGTTCCTTTCCGTCTTTGGAAAACAGGAATAAATATTCTGAAACCAACAAAAATTTGCTAATTTTGTTCTGAACTGAATTTTTTCCCGACATACAGGACAAGTATCGAAATATATAGTAATGAAAATCTGTTAGGTACATCGGACTTTTCCATCCTGAAATTCTATTATGCCAGTTTTAAGATACAGCAGAAAGGTCGTGTTTCGACGTGACATTTTCTCAACGAATGTATCAAAGTGGCTGCCGATACAGCAGGGCTTTCAGAATACTCGGATTTACCTTTCACCTTAAACATCTCAAACGTTCTCTTAGGCATAGGGATTTCGGGGATTTCCACATAAGTCCAACCGCTTTTTGCAGTCGAATTTTTGCAACAGGTAGTCTTTATCCACTAACGGGTTTTCTGTTCTCATTCTCCCGAAATAATTTAACGGCTCAATTTTTCGAACGCATCTTTGTGCAAGCCGGAAAAGCCATTGGGCGGGGCGTATAAGCGGAGTTGTTGAAATCAATCTATTATTGAGCAGGATTTTGCCTCTATGCTGTACTTGGACAGAAAAATGCAACATGGTATGTTTTTTGACACACCATTTGACTGTTAATATCGCAATAATAAATTGAACAGGACTATGAGAAACCCGATGATTCTTTACATCACGCTGCTTACCGCGATGATAAGCTGCAACAGAGATACTATCAATCCTTCGGAACCGGGTGGTCCGGCCAAAATGGTCATAAGAATTGCCGGCGGCGGCAGCAAGGCCGTTGGCCAACCCAGCTATACCACCGAGTCACAGATAACTACGGGTATCGTATTCGTGTTTCGCGGCGGTTCGACAGACCCTGTACTCGACGGTAGCGCTACCTTTGATTTCTCCGCATCTAATACTCCGGTGACTGTCGATATAACTCAGGGTGCGGAAAGGCTCGTATACGTGATGGCCAATGTCAATCCTGCCAATTTCAGCACGATAACAAAATTGTCCGATCTGTACAACGTAGTCGATAAAGCCTTGCTTGTCAACATGCGCACCGGAGTGGCTCTGGCCATGAGCGGAACCGCCTCGGTGAATGCCTCGACCGCCACAACCGCCAATCCCGCCACGGTTACCGTGCCGCTGTCTTTTGTCGGATCAAGAGTGCACGTACAATGGAGTTCCTCAGGACCTGTCACCGCATTTACCCCGACCGGAGTCTACCTGCTAAATGTAAAATCGGAGTCGGATTATTTTGCTCCCACAGCAGGCGCCTTGCTTACCGACAACGTCCTTTTCTATCTCTATGGCCGAAACACCATCGCCGGACTCTCCGGACCGCTACTCCCCGTGACCCCGGCGACCAACACTTTCGACTCGGGTCTCCAACTCAGCGATCTGACAGCCAATGGATTCGACCTCAATTATTTCTATGTCCTCGAAAATAACAGCAATTTCCCGACGATGGTCGTGATAGAGGGGCAGGTGAACGGCAACGGCACCTATTTTTATCCGATCATAATAAACGGTCCGCGGAATGGCAGCGGCGCCGGTAATACGATCAACGCCGGCGACGGCACATCGACAATAAGGCGCGGCAATATCTACTATGTGCAGGCTTTCATTCAGGGCTTCGGCTCCAGCAATCCTTACGAGCCGCTGGAAACCGGCGTACTGGAGGCGACGATAACCACGGCGGTCTGGAATCCGATCATAAACATTGACCAGATCTTCCAGTAAACCGACAACGATTATGAAGGCATCATGGCAGCTTGTGTGGCTTTTCCCCATTTTATCGGCATTGACCGCGTGCATTGCCGAGGATCTTAACGGATGCTATGTCCCGCGTTATATAACGATCCATGCCCAGCCGGACACCGAAAACGTGAAATACTTCGTTTTCGATGCCAGCGGCGGTTTTATCAGATCGCACGTGCTACCCCGTCCCGATACGGTATCCAACGATTCGCCATGGGATATGACCGATGTTATCGGCAATACCGGCGGGCAACTGACCGTAATAGCATGGGGTAATGGAAAAGACTTTCCTGACCCGTACATCGGCGCCGGAGCGGACAATACGTTTTACAGCCTTCCGATAATCGAAAATTATCCGCATATAGCTGAATCACCCGGTGATTTGTTCTACGGCAAGACCTCTGCCGTTTCGGACGGCGCCGATACGATTCAGATATATATGAATCGGGCCGTTGCGGGAATACGAATCACGGCTTACGGCCTGCAAACATACACGGGAAGCGCCGACACGAATTTTAGTTTCGTGATTGGCAAGACGTACGGTTCAGTAACCTATCTGGCCCGGTTCTTCGGGGAGATGGTTTCGTACCGTCCCCGTGTTGTGAAGGGTACAGGCGATCTGTTCGCAACGCCTCTTTTTTATACGTTCCCTTCGAGCGTTGCGGCATCGCCGGCAGACGAAGTATCGATAGATATTTACCACGCAGGGGTATTAATCTATACAACGAACCTGGATCAGAACGGGCAGCCGATCAGACTGTTGCAGGATCAGGTGGCTGATCTGACGATCCGGCTCGTCGGAGGAGCGCTGACAGTCCATCTGGTACTCGTCCCGTGGGATTATAAATTCATCGATCAGATTTTTACGAACGATTGAACCAGGACTTTAATCGCAATGCGGGCTGACAAGAGGAAATTTAAACTTTGATGGAAATTACACTGCGAATGAAAAACAGCTGTCTTAAATATATGCTGCCAATGCTTGTTCTGGCATTCGGCTCGTGCCGGGAGACAGATCCGGTCGCGAGCAATACCCGAGGGACAGGTATGGAAGTGAGTTTTGAGACCGACAAACCTTTTTCGGAGGCTGACAGTCGAAGTCAGATAACGGCGGAATCGGCAGTTGCGAATGTTCAGGTCATGGTTTTCGAAAACGGGGCATACAGTTACACGGCTCAGGGGAGCGACATCATGAATGCCAACAATACGGCCACATTTAAGGCTTTCCTGCGGTTTTCATCCCAGTCTCTGACACTCTTCTTCATTGCCAATTCCGCACCTGTTAACGCAGAGGCGGGTGAAACGCCAGGGCAGATAAGTACGAGGCTCATCGGGAACTTTACGCCGTCGGGCGCTTCGACACCGCTTGCAATGTTCGGTAGCCTTACGATACCGGACGGGCTGAATACGCTCTCGGAAAATACTCTCACGGGGATAAACCTGATGCGTAGCATGGCACGGGTCGACATGATCGTAAGCAGCGACATAACAAATTTCGTCCCGCAGACGATCCAGGTTTTCCGCGCAAATTCTCTTTCGCAGACCATTCCGAATACCCTATCATCGACTCCGGGCATACCGGCTCCGAGCGTTCCGACCACAAGTGTAACAAACATAAATACCAATCCGCAAACCGTAACAGGATTGCTGTTCCAGTCACAGCTATATCTGCCCGAATCGGCGTCTCCCGCGGCGGCCGATCGAACAGCCAACGCGACATGCGTAATACTGGGCGGATATTTCAATGGCAGCCCTGTACTCAGCTACTACCGCATGGATTTTGATTCAGGACTGGCAGGTCACCCGTTCGGACAAATACTGCGGAATTACCGGTATATCTTTCGGGTCAACTCGGTACAGACGGCCGGATTCGCTACTCCGAACGAAGCAGCCGTCAATCCCCCGACGGGGATTGACGCCGCTGTCAAGATATGGAACGACAATACGGTCTATATGAGCTTCGATCCGCAGAATTTCCTCGGGGTCTCGTCGATAAACGTGAAATTCAACTCATCCGCGGGTCAGGTCGATGAGATCGAAGTGGACACCAACCTGGATTCATATGACATGCGGTTCGCCGACAAGGACAGCAATCCAATAACCCCGCCTTCGGATTTTCTCGGCAACGGCCTGATCAATGTCGAAAAGATCAACGGCGGCGCGGCGATACGCATCACTACGGTTTCTGACAATAACACGGGAGTTCCTATTGTAAGCTATCTGCTGCTGACCTCCGGCAGTATGAAAGTTTTTATCACGATCACGCAAGGTGTTTTCAGGGTCATTCCGAATTCTTTCACCGTATCGGCAAGCGGCGGATCGGGTTATCTGCTTGTTACCAGCACCTCGCCATGGGGTTCAGTCCCTAATGTAAGCTGGCTCGCTACGCAGGCATCGGGCGATTCTATAAAATGGAATGCCGTAAACAATCCGGTCGGCCAGCCCGCCAGATCCGGAATTCTCCGTGTTGCCAACCATGACGGGGATGTGTCCTATATTCCTTTCACGCAGTCCGCCACGAATACGCAAACAATCAGGGTACACAGCCTGCGGAGCGGACTCGGTTACTTGGGGGCAGGCACTACGGTCACAACGGCCGAACAGCGTGCGCAGGGCTTGAAAGGAATTCTTACAAATATGGCAAACTTCGGACTCGCCGGCAAAGTAAATTGCGGAGGATTCATATTCACCGAAACCACGACCGTTCCCTATACTATAAGTCCAGCCGATACGACCGGTCTGAGTGTCTTCTATTCTCCCGATATCGCTTCATCGACATACATATCGGCAAGTACGGCGCTCGCGCTGGCTGATTGGCTCGGGGCGGCGCGAAACCGGGTTATGGTGATATGTTACGACGAGTCGAATCGTAATGTCAATCTGCTCAATCAATTCAATGTTACCGGAGTACAGTATCTCATCACTGCGGGAGCATTCCCGCTGCAGTTCAACTCTCTCACACAACCGTTCACCACCACGGGGCAGTTCACCGTCTATCCGTCCGCGCCGATTCCGGGAGGGTTCGCCTTCAGGAATAACGACGCCATTCACGGCGAGCTGTCCGTCACCGCCAACCCCTCGATCACGCCCATCCTGCTCGGGCCGGACGGAGGGATAGTATTGGGAGTAGATTACACGCAGCGGGTAGTTTATGTCGGCGATGTCGATCTGTTCAACATAACCGCCGGTACAGGAGCGACAAACGACAACCATATTATAAATATAACCGGCGATGTTAACAACAACGCTTCCAGGCTCATTGCCAATCTCTGGGCATGGATCGCGCAGGTATGCCTTAGTAATCCGTGAAATTATGAAAGGAAAGATCGGATATATAATACGGATTGCAGGATTCTGCCTTTTTTCGATGCTCATCGCCTCTTGCGTAAGAACGGAAAACCGAACAGACCGATTTCAGGTGCCGGTAAAATTCAAGGTGCGTGGAGCGACGGACATGTCATCGGTCGATCCGTTTCCGGCCACGCCAGTCGAAAATCATATCGCACAGATCGATGTGCTGGTTTTCGAAAACGGACAGTTCGGATACATTGCCTATGCCTCGAATATCGACAATGCCGGTAGTACCGTAGATTTTACCGCGTATTTCCGTGCTACTACCGCCAAGGCGACTTTCTGGATAATTGCCAACGCGCGCGATGCTGTAGACGCCGCCTCACCCCAACCGGGCGAATCCCAGGAGTCGCTTATGCCACGCATTGTATCGTCATTTACGGCCGCAGGAGTCGTAACCGATTTCGGAATGTTCGGATCTCATGAACTGCCCGACGGTTTGCCTCCATTGCCGCAGACCTTACCCACGATAGTTTTGAGCAGGGATGTGGCCCGTGTGGACGTAATGGTATTGCCGTCGGTCAATTCGTTCCGCATGACAAGCATAAGGGCGTTCCGTGCCAACAGTCTGATCGGAGTGGTCCCGTCCTCGCTCGACGGGACAAACCCCGTTGTTGTACCGACCATTCCTGCCGCCAGTACACAGTCGATAAACACATCCCCGCTGACCGTTACGAACAACATATCCGAATCACAGCTTTATCTGCCGGAGTCGGCGACTTTTTCGGAAGAACAGTTCGTGAGCAAAGCTACATGCGTGATAGTGGGCGGACATTTCAACGACTCTCCCGTGGAGACATACTACCGCCTCGATTTCAATCCTGCCATTTCCGATTATGCGGCGGGACAGATACTGCGTAATTACCACTATGTATTCACCATAAGCGGAGTTACGCTGCCAGGGTTTGCAACTCCGGAAGAGGCCGCGAAAAGCTTCCAGACAGGCATTTCGGCCACGGTCCTCGACTGGAATGACAATGACACATATTTCGACTTTTCGGGCGACGGGTTCCTCGGGGTGAGTGGCCGGTCGTTGCAGCTGCCGTCGCCGTCCGGCTCATCGGGAAATATATCGGTCGAAACGAACATTTCGCCCTACACGATCGAGTGGGCCGACGCCGGCGGAACAGGCAACGGCCAGCCATCTTCGACCTCTATCGAGAACGGCTCGTTCCTGGCTCAGATCCTTGACAACGGACGCACCATTCGCATAACCTCGCTGACGGCAAACAACACCGGTTCTAACATTATAAATTATATATTGTTACAGGCGGCGCGCTTCAGAGTGCTGCTCACCGTCGTACAGCGCCCATCGTCCGGTTTGAACGTAACGCCTTCTTCGTTCATCGTATCGGCGAGCGGCGGGGTTGGTTTTCTTCTCGTATCGAGTACCTCAAATTTCATGGGGGTTCCGAATGTCGGGTGGCTTACTTCGGGAACGGCGACCGATACTCTAAAATGGAGCGCCTCGAATAATCCTTCGACCACGACTGGTCGGTCGGGGGTGATGCAGGTGAGCAATCTCGACGGCGATGTTGTAAATGTACCGTTCACCCAGCCGGCTACCGATACCCGCAACCTTCGCATTCATAGTCTTCGCAATGGACTCGGTTATCTCGGAGCCGGCGCCGCGGTCTCCACAGCCGAAGCGCGCGCCCAGGGTCTGAAAGGGATCCTTGCAAATGCCGCAAATTTCGGATTGACAGGCAAGGTGAACTGCGGAGGCTTCACGTTTTCCGAGACAGTTACCCTGAACTACACGATAAGTCCTGCCGACACGACCGATCTGAGCGTCTTTTATTCTCCCGACCTGAGCGCCCAAAGCGTGATTTCGGTTGCTACGGCAACAGCTCTCAGGACATGGTTGGCAGTAAAGCCGAATCGCGTTATGGTGATCTGTTTCGACGAGAGCAACCGCAATGCCAACCTGTTGAATCAGTTCGGGGTTAACGATGTAGTTTACGGAGTTAGTACGGGGACATTCCCGCTTCAATTTACTGCCGTCACGACTTTTTTTACCACCTCGGGACCTTTTACGGCCTATCCTTCGTTGGCAATTTCCGGAGGCTTTAGCTTCCGCAATTACGACGGTACGCACGCTGAAATACCTGTGGCGACGCATCCCAATATAACACCTGTTCTGCTTGGTCCGCAGGGAGGTATTGTTCTGGGTGTCGATTTCGCGGCGAGGGTAGTTTTCGTGGGAGACGTCGATATTTTCAATAGTCTCGCAGGAACGGGCGCAACGACTGACAACCGTATTACCAACACTACCGGACTGATCGACAATAACGCCTCGAAACTCATTGCCAACGTCTGGGCATGGGTCGCTCAAACGTGTCTTGCCCGAGACTCGAACTCACGCATCGTAACCGGCACTACCCCTTTAAAGTAGCTCGCTTACTCTTCGGATGTTTGAATAAATAATGAATTTACAACCTTTCTTAATTATAGACCGCATGATAATCAGAACTATGCAGGAACAGCTCCTTGGACTCATCGGGCATTTATAATCGCGAGCGCCCTTTCGGTCAGTCTGTCGCGACCGTTCCGCAGGTCATCGACGCTATTTTTGACCTGTTCGTCGATTTTAACACCGACAGCGTGGCATTCGCACCGGTCGGAATTATAGAAGCCGACCGCTGTAAAATAGCTTTTCACGCCTCCCGGTAACAAATTTAAACAGACTCCAAATCTGCCGCCCCCATCTTCCGCGGCGTTGCTCTCGGAAGCTTTCCTCGCTACACGGTAGCTTCGGGTGATCTTTCTACCGCAACATTTTTCCGCGTCGATGGCAGGGCGGGGCTACGGGTTGCTCCGCAACCCGAAAAGAGGAATTTATTCTTCAAAAGAAACCCATGTACTTTAGCGCATGGTGGTTTAGTTACCATTCCCTAAAAATTAATACTGATGCGTTATTTTCCGATACAGCATTGTCATCGCGGGCTTGATGCTCGGTGGCCTGTATCGTCGTGCAAATTTTCGGCTAAACTTGGCATGCAAGTGCAGGGAGTTGGATTTTTACTTATATTTGGGACTTCTCAGAGAAAGGAAAACGGGAATAAATAGTTAAATAATAACATTAAGTAATGAGTCAGAAGAAATTCGTAACATGCGACGGCAACTATGCGGCAGCTCACATAGCCTATATGTTCAGCGAGGTGGCTGCGATCTATCCCATAACGCCGTCATCCACGATGGCCGAACTGGTGGACGAATGGGCGGCGGGCGGCTGCAGGAATATTTTCGGGGAAACGGTCAAGGTCGTGGAGATGCAGTCGGAGGCAGGGGCTGCCGGAACGCTGCACGGCTCGCTTCAGGCGGGTGCCTTGAGCACGACTTTTACCGCATCGCAGGGGTTGCTCCTGATGATACCGAATATGTACAAAATAGCTGGTGAACTCCTGCCCGGTGTATTTCACGTGTCGGCGCGGGCTTTAGCCGCCCAGGCGCTGTCGATTTTCGGAGACCATCAGGACGTCATGGCTACGCGGCAGACGGGATTCGCCATGCTTGCGACCGGTTCGGTGCAGGAGATAATGGACATAGCGGCCATAGCCCATCTTGCGGCGATCAAGACGCGCGTCCCGTTCCTGCATTTCTTCGACGGTTTCCGAACTTCGCACGAGATACAGAAGGTGGAACTGCCCGACGGCGAATTGCTCGGCAGGATGATGGATAGGAAGGCTTTGGCCGAATTCCGCGGGAGGGCTTT
The DNA here is from genome assembly GCA_023690525.1 of Holotrichia oblita. Classification (NCBI taxonomy): domain Eukaryota; kingdom Metazoa; phylum Arthropoda; class Insecta; order Coleoptera; family Scarabaeidae; genus Holotrichia; species Holotrichia oblita. The sequence continues at coordinate 295,348 of CM043015.1, forward strand.
GAACCCCGCGAATCCGGTTACGCGCGGCACTGCCCAGAATCCCGACATATATTTCCAGTCCCGCGAGGCGGCCAACCGCTTCTACGACGCCGTTCCCGACGTTGTGGCCGGAATGATGGACGAGATAAGCAAGGCAACGGGACGCACATACAAGCCGTTTACCTATTATGGAGCGCCGGATGCCGAAAACATAATCGTTGCGATGGGTTCGGTGACGGAAACGATCAAGGAGACCATAGATCACCTTAATGCCAAAGGAGCTAACGTGGGACTCGTGACTGTTCATCTCTACCGTCCTTTCTCGACCAAATATCTGTTCGACGCCATACCTTCTTCAGTTAAAAGGATATGCGTTCTCGACCGTACCAAGGAGCCTGGCGCGACAGGAGACCCACTTTACCTCGACATCAGGGATGCATTCTACGGCCGGAAGAATGCCCCGCTGATCATCGGCGGGCGTTACGGGCTGTCGTCCAAGGATACCACTCCGGCTCAGATACTCGCAGTTTACGAAAACCTCGGGGCGAAAGAACCGAAAAACGGCTTTACGGTCGGAATAACGGACGACGTGACTTTCAGGTCGCTTCCGGTGGGAGAGGAAATATCTCTTGCCAAACCAGGGACTTTCGAAGCGCTGTTCTTCGGTCTGGGAGCCGACGGAACCGTGGGCGCCAACAAGAACTCTATCAAGATAATAGGCGACACCACCGACAAATACTGTCAGGCCTATTTTTCGTACGATTCAAAAAAATCGGGAGGCTATACCTCGTCCCACTTGCGTTTCGGGGATCAGCCCATAGGATCTCCCTATCTTGTCACCACCCCCGACTTCGTGGCCTGCCACGTACCGGCGTACGTGGACAAATACGACGTGCTCAAGGGATTGAAAAAGGGCGGATCGTTCCTGCTCAACAGCATCGAAGATGCGGAGACGACGAAAAATTCCCTGCCCGACGCCATGAAAAAATACCTTGCGGAGAAGAAGATCAATTTTTATATAATAAACGCCACCAAAATCGCCGCCGAACTCGGCCTCGGGTCGCGCACCAATACCATCATGCAGTCGGCTTTCTTCAGGATAGCCGGTGTGATACCCTACGACATGGCCGTGGAAGAGATGAAGAAGGCCGTTTTCAAGACCTACGGGAACAAGGGCGAGGAGATAGTTAAGATGAACAACGCCGCCATAGACCGCGGAGGCGAAGAGGTGGAAAAGGTGGATGTGCCGACGCAATGGGCGGATATAAAAGTTTCGGCGGACGACGGAACTTGCGGCGACTGCCCCGAATTCATAAGGAATGTCGTAAACCCCGTGAACGGACTCAGGGGCGACTCGCTGCCCGTAAGCGCCTTCAGCGGACGCGAGGACGGTACGTGGGACAACGGGACATCGGCCTGGGAAAAGCGCGGAATAGCCGTGAACGTCCCGAAATGGCTGCCTGAGAACTGCATACAGTGCAACCAGTGTTCGTATGTGTGCCCGCATGCCGTGATACGTCCTTTCCTGCTGACGGACGATGAGGCCGCAAGGTCGGGCGCCGCCGCGCTTCAGGGAATCGGCGCTACCAGGGAATACAAATTCCGTATCCAGATAAGCCCGTTGGACTGCACGGGCTGCTCCAACTGCGCCGACGTGTGTCCCGCCAAGGTCAAGGCGCTCGTCATGGAACCGCTTGCAACACAGATGCACGAACAGAAGAACTGGGATTTCATGCACAAGGAGGCGGGTTATAAGGATTCCGTCATCGACAAGTACAAGACGGTCAAGGGAAGCCAGTTCGCACAGCCCCTGTTCGAGTTTTCGGGAGCATGCGCGGGCTGCGGCGAACCGCCCTACATCAAGACGATCACCCAGCTTTTCGGCGACCGCATGATGATAGCGAACGCCACCGGCTGTTCGTCCATATACGGAGGGTCGGCCCCTTCCACGCCCTATTGCAGGAATGCCGAAGGCAGGGGACCCGCATGGGCTAACTCCCTGTTCGAGGACAATGCCGAGTTCGGCTTGGGCATGCACCTCGGCGTGGAATCGCAGCGCGATGCCATAGAAAGCAGGATGCGCTGGGTTATCGGGAATTGCGACGACTGCTCCCCCGAACTGAAGACGGTAATGATGGAGTGGGTCGAAGGACGCAACAGCGGCGAAGCGAGCAGGGAGGCCGCACGCAAGCTCGTACCACTCATGGAATCGTGCGGATGCGAGGCTTGCAGGGATATACTGGAAAAGAAGGACTATTTGGTGAAGCGCTCCCAGTGGATCGTGGGCGGCGACGGATGGGCCTACGACATAGGATACGGCGGACTCGATCATGTTATAGCTTCGGGACGCGATGTGAACCTTCTGGTTCTCGACACCGAGGTATACTCCAATACGGGCGGTCAGTCCTCCAAATCCACTCCCGTGGGCGCGGTTGCGAAATTCGCCTCCGCCGGCAAACGCATACGTAAAAAGGATCTCGGCATGATCGCCGCCAGCTACGGATATGTCTACGTGGCGCAGGTGGCTATCGGCGCCAGCCAGAACCAGTTCCTGACGGCCGTCAAGGAAGCGGAAGCGTTTCCGGGACCATCGCTCATAATCGCCTATGCACCCTGTATAAACCACGGTATCAAGAGCGGCATGACACGAACTCAAACAGTCGAAAAGGAGGCTGTGGAGTCGGGCTATTGGCACCTGTGGAGATATAATCCTTTACTGGAAGAACAGGGCAAAAATCCTTTCGTGCTCGATTCAAAAGAGCCGGACTGGACCAAGTTCCAGGATTTCATACTCAGGGAAGTGCGCTACTCGTCACTTCTCAATTCGTTCCCAGCCGAGGCCGACGAACTTTTCAAGGCCGCCGAAGAAAATGCCAAATGGCGTTACGCAAGTTACAGGCGTCAAGCCACGATGGATTTCGGCCCAAAAGAAGAGGATAAGTAGAAGACGCGATGGATATTCCGTCTTGTATAAATTGGCCGTTTCGAGCGGCTTGAAGAATATCGAGGCCGCCGGAATATTGAGACAGTCCCCCGAGCCGAACATACTGAAATACGAGATTGACCTTCGGTCTTCCTCCTTGCGCCTCGGCAGAGTTCGAGCAAGCTCGACTCTGCTCTCGGCTTAGCGTCGGTTCTTTGCTTCGCTCAGAATGACAAAAAGGAGCCGTCAGGCGACGAAGAATCTCGTATTGCCGCGGAGCGGCGGTTCCTTGCAAGGATTAAAGAAATTCCTCGCTCCGCGCTCGGAATAACCGAACGAACCGACGCAGGCAGTGAGTACAGAGTCAAGTTTACTTGAGCTATGCCGAACGCCGAGGAGGGAAACGAAGCAAACCGGAAGCAGAGGCTGCTTGCAGACTATGCCCCGCAAGGAGGTTAAAGCCAAGCGTAGCGCAGGCAACGACAAGAAGATGTTCGGAATGAAAATCGGTTCGGATGCGATACCCGAAAACTAATATCACCGACTCAGGCAATGCCTGAGCCGGTGATATTATAGTTGAGCCGAACCGTCTGTACCGATCTTACTGACCGCCCTGAGCGGCGTCAGAAGCAAAAGAGACGGAATATACGAGATTTTCCAACTCGCGCAGATAGTTTCTCTTATGCTTGTACGGAGACGGGGAATAAACATAGCAATCTATGGTCACTATGTTTTGGGTGGCGGTGTCCACGGTCGAGTAGCTTATGAATGGTCCACCCATGAAATCCCCCTGAACGTCCCAGAATCCGCGCATCCTGACCCACGGACGTCCGTTAATACGCATATAATCCACCAGGGGAGGAAATCCGGCATAGGTTATCATATATGAGCCGGGGTTCTCTCCGGGTATCAGGGAGACGAATTCATTGCGCCGTTCAAAGAGGGAATTCGGTTCGAAATTTTCTATGCCTGTGTATGGGTATCGGTAGATTACGACTCCCTGGCTCGACTGCGGATGTTCCATCGACAGCCACATGAATTCGTCGAGGGTGTTCCGGATCCTGAAACCTTTGGGCAGATTGATATTGAATCCGAATTTATCGAATATCGCGCTTCTCAGGGTTTTGTCCGCATAGCGCGCATTGAACGCTATGGCACGGTCGCGCTCCGCTATGGAAAAAACCGACTGCAATTCGCTGCGGTGCGCGGATACGTATTCGGTAATGGCTTCGATATGAGGACCCGTTATATTTACAAAGATCTGGGGATAGGCATAGACATCGTACGATGCAGTTATCCTAGGTTCGGGATATTCCGTCCCCGTATTGATATTCAGTATATTGCGGTGTTTTGTTATAAGTCCCTTGAAGCCGCCGGGAAGTACCCTGACGACGTCGAATATGGGTTCGCGGGAGTTTATCATCTCGACTTCCTGGAGCAGTATGTTGCGGAGGGTGTCGCCCAGCATCCCTTCCCATTTTTCCGGCGCAGCGATCACTATTATCTCGTATGGCGCTCCTTGAGAAGATGGTTTTTTGCTGTTTACGCCGCCTCCGACGCATGATGCAAGGACGGCTGCCGAAGCCGCCAGCAATAAAATTTTTATATAATTTTTCATAATTAAATACAGTTAAATATTTATTTATACATTTTTTATCTGTAAGTCGTTAATAAACAGCACTGACGAAAAATAATAAACAGCACGGTGTGCTAATTGGAAATTTAACCGACGTAGCGGTCGATAATAATTACAAATAAACTTAATTTTTCGTAAAATTCCTAATATGAAAACGTATGATTTTCTAACTTTGTTGCCTGCATCGACAGGTATATTGAAAGTATCTTAATTAAAATCCGTTATGCTTTTCAGACCGCCCGGATTTATCAGACGAATGATGCCCTCCCTTGTCTGGGATATGAAAGGGGAAGAGGATGTTTTTTTAACATTCGACGACGGTCCCACGCCCGGAAACACCGAGTGGATAATCGAGACTTTGGCCCGATACGGTGCCAAGGCAACTTTTTTTTGTCTTGGCAAAAATGCGGAGCAGTATCCCGAGTCGTTCGCGAAGATAATCGAGGCGGGGCACAGAGTGGGCAACCATACCTACAGTCACCGCAAGGGCTGGGAGATGAGCATGCGGCGTTACGTCGAGGATGTGGATTTCGCAAACCAACTGTTCCACACCGACCTTTTCAGGCCTCCTTACGGACGGATAAAACCGTCGCAGGCGCACGTGCTGGGCAAGAGGTACAATATCGTAATGTGGGATGTGTTGAGTCGTGACTACAGCCGTTTCGTAACTCCGCGGCAATGTTTGAACAATGTCGTCAGACATGTGGACGCCGGTTCCATAGTAGTGTTCCATGATTCGCCCAAATCGAGCCGGAACATGCGTTATGCACTTCCCCGCGTCCTGGATTACATATATGAAAAAGGGCTTGAATGTTCATCTTTAGAGATATGAAAGCCGGAGACAGGAAGATAATAATTGCCGTTACGGGAGCGAGCGGGTCGGTATACGGACGCCTTCTGGTGGAGAAACTGCTCGGGATAGAGGGTGTCGCGGAAATAGCTCTTGTCTTCAGCGATTGCGGCCGCGATGTGGCCGAGTATGAGAATCAGGCGTTTCCCGACGGAGACCCGCGCATAAGGCGGTGTTCCAACGCGAATATGTTCGATGCCGCGGCGTCCGGTTCCTCCGGCTACGATGCAATGGTCGTCATACCCTGTTCGATGGGTACGCTGGGGCGCATGGCGTCGGGTGTCTCCTGCGACCTGATCTCTCGGGCGGCCGACGTTATGATGAAGGAGAGGCGCAGGCTGATACTGGTTCCGCGCGAGACCCCGCTCAATACCATCCATCTGCGGAACATGACCCTCCTTTCGGAGTGCGGGGCAGTTATAATGCCTGCTTCGCCGTCGTTCTACTCGCATCCTTCCGATGTGGAAACTCTCTGCATGACCGTAGTGGACAGAGTAGTCATGCTTTTGGGGCTGGGTTCCCCCGATTTTACCTGGAACGGACGGGAGAAATGATACGGATTTCGGTTCACTCTTCTGGCTGTCAAAAAGTGGAAAAGAAAAAATCATAATTTGTCATTCCGAGCGAGATGCGAAGCATCGACGAGGAATATACCGCTTTATAAAACAAGAAATATTAGGTCACTCGTACAAACCGGGATGACAAAGGAAAGCGGTAGATCCCTCCATCCTGCGGATGTTCGGGATGACAAATAAATGTATGTATTGTCATTCCGAACGTATGTGAGGAATCTACCGATTATAACGTTTTGCGAATAATCCGATAAAATTCATTATTTTCGTACATCCAACTAATCCCAATTATCATGGCACGTAGATTTTATATTTTAACCCTTTGCGCCGCGACCATGCTCACGGCATGCAGAGAAAAAGAGAACACGATGGTAATCGATGAAAATACGATTGCGGAGACCGTTTCGCAAATTACGGCTTCCGACCATGCGACAATGGAAAAAGGCGTGCGGCAGGTGGCGCGTCTGTGGCGTGCCGGAGACGGTTCGCCGGAGGATTTCAAGGCGTTCTGTTTAGAGAACTACATCGACGACAAGGACGCACGCAGAGCGGCATTCGAACGCATAAGTTTCTACATGGAGGGCATCGGCGGCTACTTCAACCGCATGACGCTCCTTCTGCGCTGGAATACCGACCTCGATACGGGTCCCCTGTATTCGTTGGATGAGAGTTTCGCGGCATACAGTCCTGAGGCGCATTTTTCGGATGACTTCTTCGAAAACAAAATAGCGTTCATCGTGGCGCTCAACTTTCCGCAGGTCGCATTAGCCGACAAGGAGGCTATCGGGGACGACCGTCTGGCGTGGGCATACGCACGCACCGGCGACATGTTCACCGAACGCATTCCGGCTGCGGCGCTTCAGAAAGCAGCCGCCGTGAGCAGCGAATCGGACGTCTACATAGCCGCATACAATATTTATATGGGACACCTTCTGACCGACGACGGCCGGCGCATATTTCCGGAGGGTATGAAACTGCTGTCCCACTGGAACCTGCGCGACGAGATAAAATCGAATTACGGCATGGGCGACGAAGGGGTTGAGAAACAACGTATGGTCTACCAGGTTATGAAACGCATCATCGCTCAGGACATTCCGGCAGCGGTTATAAACTCTTCCGAATATGAATGGAATCCCTACTCGAATGCCGTGACGCAGGGCGGTGCGGAGGTTTCGCTCCAGCCGGAAGGCACGGTACGCTACCGGAAACTGCTCGATAACTTCCATGCCATGCAGGGCATAGACCGCTACACGGGCAATACATACATAGAACGCAAGTTCGACGAGGAGATGGAAGTGAGCGTAGATGCTGCCGAAGCACTGTTCGACAGTTATCTTTCATCTCCCGAACTTAAGGCTGTCGGCGCACTGATAGCCGGCCGGCTCGGCCGGCCGCTCGAAGCATACGACATCTGGTACGACGGTTTCAAGGCACGTAGCGGCCTCGACGAAAACAAACTGAGCGAGCTGACCTATAAACTCTATCCGACGGTCGGTGCATTCGAAGCGGATATGCCGAACATACTTGTAAAACTCGGTTTCAAGGCCGACAGGGCGCGTGAAATATCGAGCAGGGTAACCGTAGATGCCGCCCGTGGTTCGGGACACGCATGGGGGGCGGCGATGAAGGGACAGAAATCGCACCTGCGCACCCGCCTCACCGACCGAGGGATGGACTACAAGGGCTATAATATCGCCATGCACGAGTTCGGGCACAATGTGGAACAGACCATATCCATGTACGACGTAGATCACTACGCAATGAACGGAGTCCCCAATACTGCATTTACCGAGGCTCTGGCGTTCGTGTTCCAGATGCGCGATCTCGACGTACTGGGTATCGGCAACGACGATCCGGAGAGAAAGGCGTCGGACTTACTCGACAAAGTTTGGAGCCTATACGAGATATGCGGCGTTTCGATGCTCGATATTGCAGTATGGAAGTGGATGTACGCAAACCCCTATGTTACCGCCGAACAGTTGCGCGATCAGACCGTTCTGCTTGCACGGGAGATATGGAACAAGTACTATGCTCCGGTATTCGGCCCTCAGGATGAAACAGTGCTGGCTGTCTACTCGCATATGATCTCCTATCCTCTCTATCTTTCGGCTTACGCATTCGGACAGATCATCGAGTTCCAGCTCGAACGCCACTTCGAAGGCAGGGATTTCGCCGCCGAAATAGACCGCATATACCGCCTCGGCCGCCTCACTCCCGACGTATGGATGAAACAGGCAACGGGCAGCCCCATCAGCACGGAGCCCATGCTCGAAGCCCTTCGGGAAACTTTGAAAATGCGCTGATGAGTAGTTTAATACCTCAGAAAAAGGATAAATCCCCTTTACGGCAACCGGTTTAGCTTGTATAAATTTTTTCTTTTCACCTTTTGGCTGCCAAAAGGTGAAAAGAAAAAATCATAATAATATTGTCATTCCGAACGTATGTGAGGAATCTACCAATTATAGCGGGAATGATTTTAAGGTAGATCCCTCGGATAAGCCTCGGAATGACAAAGCGGTAGATCCCTCCATTCTGCGAATGTTTGGGATGACAGGAAAAATTAGTTTTTGTCATTGCGGCCTCAGAGCCGCAATCTTAGAAGGCATTTTTGTGAACTGCAATTTGGTTGAGTATTATTGGTCGAGATTGCGGGTCATGCCTGCAATGACAAATACAGTTTGGCTAAGGATCGCGGGTCAAACCCGCAATGACAGCGACAAATCCCCTTTCCGAGTGACCTCGGGACAGCGGCGACTTCGAAAACTCCATGTTTTTTCGCGGATTTTATTTTTATCTTTATTGTCGGTAAAAACATTGCTGTATGAAAAATATTTTTATAAAATTATTGCTCGTCGTTTGTGCACTGCCTTTGCTTTCTTGCTCACCCGTGAAAGATTGCAAGTGCAAAGGAATACCGTTGCATGGTCTTGTTAAGATAGTCGATGGTCACGCCGATTTTTTGGTGCAAGTGGTTTCGTCTTTTGCCGATTTGGATGTAAAGCAAGTTACCAGCTTCCCGGATAATTGCGGCGAATGGCAGTTCGTCGATAGCTTTCCTGATTTTACAATCAAGTATGTCGATAGCTTCCCCGATTTTACAATTAAGTATGTCGATAGTTTTCCGGGGATGCGTTAATACTCCTTACAATTTAGGAAATGATGCGAATTAACAGTTGAAATTATTGTCAGGCTTCGCCTGAGCCGCCCCTGCGGATTTTTTCAAAATCCGCTTCTGGCGATGAGGGCGGCAGCCTCCGGGAACCCCGTGAGAACTGCGACTTTTAGAAAGTCGCCCAAATCGTCGCCTTTTGTAAAAGGCGACACCGAAAACTTTTCAGCGATACTACGTATCGCATGACTGAGTTTAATGGGCAACAAATGAAACCAGCTTCTTCTTTTCAACTGTTAATTCGCATTAAATATGTGATTCATGCTTAATCGGGATAGCTGCCGAAACCGCCGGCTTCGTCCGGTTCCTCGCCCGGGTTTTCGCTGCCGTTACCGGCCGGAACTTTATTGCCGTTCTCGGGTGGAACCTCGCTTTTCTCTTGTCCGGATTCGCTTTCCTGTCCGGATTCTGTTTCCCAATCCGTGTCGGTTTCGTCCGTTACCGGATTCAATCTGCTTTCCGTTTCGAACTCTCTCTCGAATTCCTTCTTGTCGAATTTCGCGTTCAGGATTTTACGCGCCTGCTGCTCGTCCTTAGCGGCCACCACCAGTTTTATATCGGGCATCGGACTCACTATCGGTATCATGCCGGAAAGTATATCATGCTGGATCACAGATGTTATACCTGCCGAATCGAGCAGCCCCTTGTATATTTCGGCTTCGCCCAGGGTACTGAAACTTTTGACTGTTGCAACTTCGGATTTATCCATGTCTCCTGAAGTATTTTCATATTTTTCCACCATAAAGATAACAAAAAATTTGTTGATAACTTATATTCGTGACTCTGAAAAGCCCACTCATAATTTACTATCTTTGCTCGGAACAAAAATAATACCCCGTTGTAACAAATGTCCAAATTCGTTCATCTTCACGTACATACGCAATATTCCATACTCGATGGGGCTTCTCCGGTAACCGTCCTTGTCCGGCGTGCCAAAGAACTCGGGATGCCCGCCATTGCCATAACCGATCATGGCAACATGTTCGGGGTCAAGGAATTTCATGACAAGGCCGTGAAAGAGGGGATCAAACCGATCCTGGGATGCGAGGTTTATGTCGTAAAAAACCGTTTCGAGAAGGACAAGGACGAAAAGGCGGGCGATCATCTTATCCTTTTGGCGAAGAATCTTGAAGGCTACCGGAATCTCACCAAGATGGTGTCGTATTCATGGACGGAGGGTTTTTACTATAAACCCCGTATCGACAAATCGCTGCTTCGCCGGTACCGCGAGGGGTTGATCTGCTGTTCCGCATGTCTCGGAGGAGAGTTGCCGCAATCCATCCTGAACGGCAGAAGAGAGGATTCCGACAGGATCGTCGAGGAATTCAAGGAGATATTCGGCGAAGACTATTACCTGGAGATGCAGCTCCATTATTCGGGGCGGCCGGAAATAGACGCCAATGTCTATGACAATCAGCGGAAAGTGAACGGGGAACTTATGAAACTTGCCCGAAAGCACGGCGTTAAGTATATAGCATCCAACGATGTCCATTTCGTTTACGAAGAAGACGCTCCGGCTCACGACCGCCTGATATGCCTCAATACGGGGCGCGACCTGGACGACCCCAAGCGCATGAGGTACACGTCGCAGGAATTCCTCAAGTCTGCCGAGCAGATGGAGGCTTTGTTCCCCGATAATCCGCAGGCTCTGGAAACCACACTGGAAATAGCGTCCAAGGTCGAGGAGTATTCGCTGGAGCGCGAACCCCTGATGCCTGCTTTCCCCGTACCGGAAGATTTTGCGCTCGATCCCGCAAGGCTCGGGGAGACTTTTGTGAGGAATATCAAGGATGCGGCGGCCGCAGAGGAGGCAGGCCGGTGCGCTTCGCCCGACGGGTTCGTCGCCACGCATCCTGAATATGCGGATAAACTGAACACTGCCAAGCAGTTCCTGTATCTCGAACATCTTACGTACGAAGGTGCGAAGAAACGCTACGGCGAAAATATCGGCGGCGACGTCACGGAAAGGATCAGGTTCGAGCTGGACACCATAGAATGGATGGGATTCCCGGGTTATTTCCTTATAGTATGGGATTTTATCCGCGCAGCCCGCGATATGGGGGTGGCGGTAGGGCCGGGAAGGGGTTCGGCGGCCGGTTCCGTCGTGGCATACAGCCTCGGCATCACCAGCATCGATCCCGTGAAGTATGACCTTCTGTTCGAACGCTTCCTGAATCCCGACCGCATATCCATGCCCGACATAGACATCGACTTCGACGAGGACGGGCGTGCCGATGTACTCAGATACGTTACCGAAAAATACGGCAGCAAGCGTGTAGCCCAGATAATAACGTTCGGAACGATGGCTCCCAAGATGGCCATACGCGACGTCGCACGCGTTCAGGGATTGCCCCTTGCCGAGAGCGACAGGCTCACGAAACTGGTTCCCGACAAAATACTGCCCGAAAAGGGCGAGAGTCAGTTCGACAGGGCTTACAGGGAGTCGCCCGAACTGGCCGCCGAGAAGGATTCACCGAATCCGCTTATACGCGATACTCTTGAGTACGCGGAGAAACTCGAAGGCTCCGTAAGGCAAACTGGCGTTCATGCCTGCGGGGTGATAATCGGACCTGACGACCTGGAAAATTTCGTCCCCTTAGCTGTCGCCAAGGATGCCGACCTCAACGTAGTCCAGTACGACGGCAAGCTGGTCGAGAGCATAGGGCTCGTGAAAATGGATTTCCTCGGACTGAAAACGCTTTCGATAATAAAGGATGCGTTGGATAACATAGAGAGTGTCAAAGGCGAAAAAATAGACATCGACTCCATTCCGTTCGACGATACCGCGACCTACGAACTTTACGGGCGCGGCGACACCACGGGACTCTTCCAGTTCGAATCGCCAGGGATGAAGAAACACCTGAGGAACCTCAAGCCCAACCGTTTCGAGGACCTGATAGCCATGAACGCCCTTTACCGTCCGGGGCCGATGGAGTACATACCCAATTTCATCGCCCGAAAGCACGGCCTGGAAAAGGTCGTTTACGATATTCCCGAGATGGAAGAGTACCTTAAGGACACCTACGGCATCACGGTCTATCAGGAACAGGTCATGCTCCTGTCGCAGAAACTCGCGGGGTTCACCGGCGGCGAGGCCGACACCCTGCGTAAGGCCATGGGCAAGAAACAGAAATCGGTGCTCGACAAACTCAAACCCAAGTTCCTGGAGGGGGTTAAGAAAAAAGGGTATGACGTCGCTCTGTGCGACAAGATATGGCATGACTGGGAGGCTTTCGCATCGTATGCGTTCAACAAGTCCCATTCGACGTGCTATGCCTACGTTTCGTACCAGACGGCCTGGCTGAAAGCTCATTACCCGTCGGAATTCATGGCCGCGCTGCTGAGCCGCAACCTTTCCGACATTAAGAAACTCAGTTTCTTCATGGACGAATGCAAGAGGATGGGAATCCAGGTTCTGGGTCCCGACATAAACGAGAGTATCCACCGTTTCTCGTCGGACGGACAGGGTAGGGTGCGCTTCGGACTCGCCGCAGTCAAGGGCGTGGGCGAAGCCGCGGTCAAAAGCCTCGTGGAAGAACGCAGGGCGGGCGGCAAGTTCACGTCGGTATTCGATTTTGCGGAGAGGATGGGCGCCCAGGTACTCAACAAAAAGAATATGGAATGTCTCGCCATGGCAGGGGCTTTCGACAGCATAAGCGGGTTCAACAGGTGCCGGTTTTTCGCTTCCGCCGACGGCGGCGAAGGTTCCACATTCATGGAACAGCTCATACGCTACGGGAACCGCATACAGAGCGAGAAGAACAATTCGCAGCAAAGCCTTTTCGGCGGAACGGACACGGTGGACATACAGAAACCCGAAATACCGTCCGGACCCGAGTGGACGAAGCTCGAAATGCTGAACAGGGAAAAGGAAGTGGCGGGTATCTACCTTTCTTCCCATCCGCTGGATGAGTACGGGGTTATAGTCAAAAATTTCTGCAACACGAACGTTGCCGATCTGGCGGAACCCGCGCGTTTCAGGGACAGGGAGTTCATCGTGGCAGGGATAGTCACCGACGTCCAGAACCTGACGAGCAAAGCGGGAAAACCTTTCGGGCGGTTCACACTCGAAGATTACAACGGTTCGTACCAGTTCACGCTTTTTGGCAAGGATTATGAGAACTATCGCAAGTATCTCTACACGGATTATTATCTGATGGTAAAGGGCAGGATAGTGCCGAGACAGTATAATGACAAGGAATTGGAGCCGCGTATAACATCAGTCATGCAGCTCTCGGAAGCCGAGGATACGCTCGTCAGGGAGATGGTGCTCACGCTTCCCCTGCAGGAAGTCACGGCCGAAACGGTAGAAGACCTGTCGGCGATAATACGCGATTCGAAAGGAAATATACAGTTCAGGCTCAGGGTTACCGATGCCGAGAATAATGTTTCATTGGGTTTCTTTTCCAAGAGCCACAGGATCAACCTTTCGGCGGAACTTATAAGATTCTGCGAGGAGGGTAAGTTTAAATACGCACTGATGTAACATGGATGCCTCAGAGTCGGAAGACGAAAGACAATTATAAGTATTAAACTTTAAAACACATATATCATGGCATTAGCAATCACGAAAGACAATTTGGAAGAAATTCTCGCCGGCGAGAAACCGGTGGTGATAGATTTTTGGGCGGAATGGTGCGGTCCCTGCAGGATGATCGCCCCCATTATAGAAGAATTGGCCGAACAGTACAAGGACAAGGTCGTCATAGGCAAGTGCGACATCGAGAGCAACGATACGGTAGCCGTAAAGTACGGGATACGCAACATACCGACTGTAATTTTTATAAAGAACGGCGTAATTGTGGACAAGCAGGTGGGCGCATCGCAAAGGTCTACTTTCGAAGCCAAGATCGATAAGATGCTCGGATAAGATTACGCCCTAAATATTAGGTACGTGTATCTTAGACTCCCCGCTCCCTCAGCGCCCAGGCGCTGAGGGAGCGGGGAGTCTGCAATTTGTATAAGACAAAACTACAGAAACTATATTTGGGTGGCAATCCCAAAAATTATTGAAAGTAATGTAACATTTCTTGTCAATAAAATTTGGTGATGTTTCAGAGAGTATGATATTGTAATTTATATACAACCAGTGCTTTATGCCATTGTATATTTCGGCATGCCGCCGGCGGTGGGTGCGAATTTCGACCGTGAGGTCGATTGAGCGACCCGCCGCGTGGGGCGGCGGCGTGCCGCGTGACTTTCGTGCTGACGTACAAAAGTCACAGATTATGCTAAATGGAAATATAATATTTTGCATCAAACCGTTTTATGGGCAACATACTTTTGAAGCACTCCCGAAATTTAAACAGGCGATAAGTTACGGGCGGCGGTATGTTTTGTAATTGCGTTAACGCAATTACAAAACATACCGCCGCCCGCTTTCGCCGCGCACAAGCCGGCGGCGACAAAAAGTCCCGCACTGCCTTGATGACGGCATGTGCGAGACTCCTGTTCACTAAGTTTCTTCTTGAAAATTTTAAGGCATGTTTACATGCCGGGGGTTCGGGTTTTTGGAAGCCATACGGCTGCGCTCGGTTTGCCGGTTACAGCAGCGCGTCCAGTATGGATTCTATTCTGTCGTCGGAAGGTCTTTCCGCGTAGGCGTTTACAATATTGAAATCCTTGTCTATTATCACGAAACGCGGGATATATACGATAGCCCAGTCGTCTACCAACGCCGTGTCGGTCGAGTTGTACTGCGGGAGAACGCTTGCGTGTTCTCCGAGATATTTGATCCATGCCTCGCGGTTCGTATCGGTCGAGATCTTTATAAGGAGTATGTCGTCCTTGCCGGAATATTTTTCCGCAAGCGCATCGAAATAGGGTGACTCGGCAATACAGGGGCCGCACCAGGTAGCCCAAAAATCAACATAAAGCACCTTGCCCTTGAGTTCGCTGAGACGGAAAACCGTACCGTCGGGCGAAGTCATGCTGAGGTCGGGCGCCTGATGTCCGGGCATGAGCAGTGCCGCTTTATCCAATGCCGCTTCGAGTTCGGCTCTGAAATCGCCGTGTCCGAGTCCTCCCGCCATTGTTTTATATTCTTCGAATTGTTCTGCGTTTATACCCGATCTGATCTTGTCGATTATCTCGGAAACGGCATAAAGCTCGCTGCGGCGTTCGCTGGATTTGGCTTCACTGAAACATATTCCGTAGGAAGGATTGTTCTCGTAGCTGAATATGTCACGCACTACGGCTACGTCGAGGTACTTATCGTCGGATACGGAAGCGATCATGGGACTTACCACAGGGGCTATCGAAGAGACGAATTCCCCGATTTTTGCTTCCGCTTCCTCGCCGGACATCCCCTGCGTCATACGCGAATAGCTGATATAACAAAAGTAGCTGTTCACTATGTCTGCCGTTATGCGACCCTCCTCCAGTTCCCTGAATTTATCGGAAACGGACGTGAGTGCGACAAGTTCGGCGCGCCGTTCGGCGGCAAGTTCATTTATGAGAGCGGCGGTTTCTTCAAAAGTTTCCTTTATGTTCCGGCCGGCTTCGAGAAAAGAGCCTCCTTTCGGGAAGAGTCGTTTTTTCATGTAGATATTGGCTTCGGCGCCGACTCCCTCGAACTCCGCATCGGTATTCCTGGTGGTGACAAGTATCTTCATGTCGTCGCCGGGAGTGAGGAAGAGAGTATTGCGCGATATGGAATAATAAGCCGCCTCGTCTAACGGAAAAGTTATATCGAAGTTGCCGTCGGCATCGGTTTCTATCAGGATGTCGCGCGTCCTGCCAAGCATGGACGAAGCGCCGTTGTAACGCATGATCACCGAGGTAGTTCCCATGTCGCTCAATTTCCCGTACAGGTGTACGGGTTCGGGCTTGCTCTTGCAACAGCCCGACAGGATCAACACCGCGAGAGTAAAATAGAATATTTTCTTCATTACCTTGATATTGTTTGACTTGTAATTTACTGTCTTATGGCGGCAGCGGTAAATCGTATCGCTCCTTGACATAGACAGCCGCTTAGTTTGCTTGTAGCTTTTTTGTAAGAAAAAACTTTCCTGCCCCCCGTAGTTCAAGGGAGCAGGAAAGCCGACCATGTTTTTAATAGGTATTTTGTTTGATCCTGCCTTGCGACGCTATTATGTCGTCGTTGGGCAGGGGAACTGCCCATCTGCGGCTGTTCTTGGTGAGCGTATAGGTTTTCGGGGCATCGCCTGTCAGAACTATGCCGGCGCTGTTGTACTGATAGAATTCCCTTGTGAACTCTAAGTCGTCGAATGAATCCTCGTTGTTGTTCAGACGGCGGGCATCGAACCAGCGCATGGCCATCGGCATTTCGCGGCGTCTCTCGGCAAGTATCTTTTCGATAGCATCCTGCCGTGAGGAGGCCGTGAGCTGTACGTCGCCTGCGGGAGCGGTGTTGGACATGCGTTTTTCACGCAGGATATTCACGGTATTCATGGCTGGGTTGAAATCTCCCGCGCGTGCCTGGCATTCGGCCTTGGTAAGGAGCATTTCAGCCGTGGTCGGACCCTGCACGTGCCTGTCCTGGAAGAAATTGACGTAACCCCACCAGAAGAACGACGGGTATGCGGTCGCACCCACAGGCGATATGTATGAATAGCCCTCTATCATGTGGTACTTGTAGCGCAGGTCGTTGGCCTTGTCGTAGGTGTCGATAAGTTCCTTGCTGGGCGGGTACCACCAGTAGGCGTTATTAATCAGGCGGAAATAATAGAACTCTTTCCATCCGAGCATATCGGTGAAATTCGTCTGGTTCTCGTAGGTGTACGGGAATTTAAGGGTAACGGTCACACCGGTGGTCGGATTATCCGGATAATGTGTTGCCGTGGCAGTTTTACTGGCACTGTAATACATATCCGTGTTGTAATCGATCAGGCCGGAGTAGATCGAGAGGGCGGTTTCTGCATAACCGAGTGCTTTGCCATAATCGCCGCGGCTCAGCCAGTAGCGTGCGGCAACGGCATTTGCGGCTGCCTTGTTGCCCCTCCAGTGCTTCACCCTGCCGCCCACGACCAGATCGTTGGTCAGTTTGAGAGCTTCCTCGAGGTCGCTTTCGATCATAAGGTGGGTCTCTTCGAGGGTGGCGCGGGTGTCGGTCTCATCGAAACTCGTACTCCTTTTGAGGGTTATGCCGGGTTCGTTCTTGTTGGCTTCGGTGTAGGGAAGGCAGTGTACGTTCACAATTTCCATCATGCTGTATGCCCTTACAAGGTAAGCTTCGCCCTTGAGCCTCGCTTTCTGC
Organism: Holotrichia oblita; assembly: GCA_023690525.1. Lineage (NCBI taxonomy): Eukaryota > Metazoa > Arthropoda > Insecta > Coleoptera > Scarabaeidae > Holotrichia > Holotrichia oblita. The sequence continues at coordinate 312,695 of CM043015.1, forward strand.
TCGACGGTTCCGGGAACCTGATCCACATACCTGAACACGGTGTTGGCCCTGAATATCTTGGCATACTCCGTACTCCATGTTATATACCTTTTGGTCGAGGCTATATAGCCGTCCGATTCCCACAGGGAAAACGCCAGCAGATCCATACCCCATCTGGCGGGTATCCTGTCGTACATCGCCATGCTGAGGCCGGTGTCGTCGGTACCGTAGATGGTAGTCTGATTGTAGCAGGAATAATAGTCGTTATAGTTTTCCAAAAGAGCGTCCAACTGATCGCAGTGGGTTATGGGGACGCTGCTCGAACGGGAGGGGGCTACCCCCAGGAAATCGTTGCAGCCCGACATAAGTAATAGGAATATTCCTCCTAAAACAATATGTAGAAATGGGTGATAAAATATTTTTGTTTTCATGTTAATTTTTTATATTTGAGATGTTTTAGATTGATCTCTGAAACTCACAAATTGTTTAACCTAAATCCTTATGTTATGAAAAAGTCAATTTTAATTGCAGTCGTTTTTTGTTTTTTCCTCTCCATCAATTCAGCAAACACGGAGGTTTCCGCCAATTCCGCCAGTTTCACCAACTCCCAATCCGAAGTGATCGCTACGAGTAGCTTCATCATTGAATGGAATATGTTTGCCATGTACTACGGCACTCCATATAATCGACCCTACGCGCTCTACGAAATACAGTGTATAGGAGGTGTTGTTGATGTAAATGTTGAATTCGTTAATGACATGGTTTATGTATGGTTGAAAATTGCCGCAATAAACCAATATGAAGCAGATCCCGTTATCGAAGCCGTTCAAATAGCGATCGACAGAGAATATGGGATATACACATTCGTTTGGAATCAATTTTTCTAAAACAAAAAACTTTTCCATTTTTAGAAAGTCGCTTTAAATCCGAGTGTGAATACGGGGACACGTTTAATACGGCCGTATGTGTCTCCTGTTTCCTTGATGTTGCCCATTTTGGCCTCGGGGTCTTCATTATATTTATTGAAGTAAATGTTGCATACATTGTTGGCCTGGGCAAATACCTGAACCTTGTCGATCCCTATCCTGGAAAGCGCGCTGCCGGGTACGTTGTATGTGACATTTATTTCCTGCAAACGTATATGGCCTGCATTCTCTACCAAATAATCCATGAAGGGATAGAAACGGTCCCAGAAATAGAGTCTGGTCTCATTGTCATCGTAGGGCAGGGGGATTATATTGTTGGGGTCCCCGTTCATCACCTCGCTCAGGTACTTGTTGGGATAGACGTTGCCGTTGAATACCTGCGGGTAATTGAAGCCCGTCCTGAGGAACTTGTGTCCGAACTTTCCGTAGACGACGAACGAAAGGTCGAAGTCATAGATCTTGAAAGTATTTACCAGACCCACGTTCCACGGAGCATTCTTGACTCCCATATAGTTACTTATGTCGAAAGCGTCGCCGCTGGGCCATGCGCCGAAAGTGAAGTAATTGTACGTTCCCGTTTCGGGATTGTAGGCAGCGCGGATCGTAGGCTGGTAATTGGGCGAGGTTTCGGTACCCGCGTTCACGACGCCGTTATACCTGTAAGCCCATAGCGCACTGGCATCGTACCCTTCCACCATATCGCCGCTGTATACGGGACCATATGCGACGTAGGAGCTTACGAACAACTTCGTGATCTTGTTATGGTTATAGGACGCATTGAGACTTCCATACCATGTAATATCCTTACCGTAGATGTTCTGCCTTGTTCCGATTTCGATCTCGAAACCGCGGTTGACCATCTCGGCGTTGTTCAGCTTCTGGCTCGTCGTACCGTTGATCGACGGGATCGAAATGCTCGCGATCATATCGGTCGAATTCTTGTTGTAGACATCCAGCTTGCCGAAAAGTTTATTGTTAAACAACGCATAATCCACACCCAGGTTCCATGTTCCGGTGCGTTCCCAGCGAAGGGCAGGGTTTCCGTATGAATATACCGACGCTGTCATGCCGTTGGTGTAGATGTTGGCTGAGGAGGACATGCTGAGAAGCGGCATGAACGAGGTAGAGGTATCGACATTACCGTTGAAACCGTAGGTCATGCGCAATGTGAGGCGGTTTACCCAATTCACGGAGTTCATAAAATTCTCGTGTCCCAGCTGCCATGAAGCTCCCGCCGACCAGAAGGGCGAATAGCGGTAAGACGGGTCGTCGGTGATAAGGTTGGATGCGTCGTTCCTCACGCTGCCAGTTACGGTGTATTTGCCGTCGTAGGTATAGGATGCGTTCCCGTACATCGAAACGAAACGGTCGGTCCTGTATGTGAAAGAATTGACATAACTTAAAGTCTGGCTCGTACCGTACCAGTTGTTGATCCTTTTGTTGGTATCGGAGCCCGAGCCCGGACCGTTCGGGAATGCCGAAGTCGTCATCTTGTTCGGATTGTACCCGAATGCCCTGGGACTATTGAAAGTCTGCGAGATCCTTTCACGAGCTTCCGCCCCTGCGATAACCGACACATCGTGAATATTGTTGAAAGTACGGTTGAAATTGACCTGTGCCCTGGCGTCCCAGCGGTCTATCTGGCTTCTGTTCTGATCGAGGAAGCCGCCGAGCGGATGGTTTGCGGTCACTGTGCCCGCGGTTTTGTTGAAATACGAGCCTTCATTTACGACCTTGCGGACCACGACGCTGTTTTCCGAATAATACCTGCGCAGCAGGTTGTTGGTCAGTTCGTACTGGCCGTTCACATTGAAGGTAAGACCCTGGATGATCTTGAAGGTCAGGCCGGCTTGGACGCGTGCGGTATTGGTTATGGTATAAAGGTCGCGCGATGAAATTTCATTTACGGGATTGCCCCAGAAATCATACGGAAACTTCTCCGTGGGTACATGGCGTTCGAGGTTGGGCATGTACCACGCGGCGGGGAAATTGACCATTTCGCCATCTTTATCTTTAAGCATCTGATAACGCTGAAGCTGCGTAATACTGTATTCGTAACCGTCCGCTTTGGACGAGCCGATGCTGTTGTCCGTGTCCTTAGTATATACGTATGTTCCCGTAAAGTTGAAATCGAGCCATTTCGTAAGGGCGATATTGGTCCTGTACGAAGCCTGCGCTTTCCACATGTCTTCGCCTTTTTTCTGGTAGGCGTTGGTCTCGTACATTATGGAGAGATTATTACTCATGCGCTCCGTAGCTCCCGAAATATTCAGGTTGTACTGCTGACTGAACGGATTCTGGAGCAGGTACTTCTTTATCTGACTCGAGTTGTCGTATCCGGCATATTCGCTCAGAATGTCGTTCATCTGGGCTTCGGTAATAAACCCAAGGCGGTATTCGTTGATCGCCGTCATGGTTGGAGTAAGTCCGGTCATGTACGTGTAATCGACGAATCCGTTGCCCGGAAGCCGTGCATCCCACTTGCTGGACGCTAACTTTTCGTATTCGATGGTCTCTGCCGAAGAAGCCAGGGGCCTGAGATAATCGAGGTCTATTTTGGGTGAAACCTTGAGAAATGCGGAGAATTCGACTTTGGTGGGTTGTGCCTGACGCGAGAATTTTCCTCCGCGGGTAGTCACCACAATAACGCCGTTGGCTGCGCGGGCTCCCCAGATGGATGCCGCCGCCGCGTCTTTCAGCATTGTAATACTCTCGATCTCATTGGGGTTGAGAGAGCCCAGGTCGCCTTCGATCTCGAAACCGTTCACTACCAGCAATGGCTTCCTGTTTGCAATGAGCGTGGTGCGGCCGCGTATCTCCATAGTGAGATTCCCTCTGGCATCGCTGGTCACCTGCACGCCCGATACCGTACCTATAAAGCTGTTACCGACATTTGTGGAAGGGCGCGCCAGGAGTTCGGGGGCGATGCTTTCGAAAGCGCCCGTAGCCCTTTCGCGCGACAGGGTCTGGTACCCCGTTACCATTACGTTGTCTATCGCCATAATGTCGGATTCGAGATCGATCTCGAAATAAGTGCGGTTTCCGACATTTATCGACGCCGTCTTGCAGCCCATATAAGATACGGTGAGCGTGGCGCTGGGGCTTAACGTGCCCGCTATCGAGAACTCCCCGAGACCGTTGGTTACGGCAGTTTTTCCTTCACCGGCTACAACGACCGCGCCTATGAGCGGTTCCCCGTTGGAATCCCTAACGACGCCGGTTATCGCATTTTTCTGTCCCGTCGTCTGTGCCGCCGTCTTCTGGGCAGGGGCTGGGGAAAGTATGATCTGTTTATCGGATATCCGGTAAACTATGTCCTGATCTTTAAACAGGGCATTCAAGGCCGTTGTAATATCGGCATTCACCGTTCTTACGGAAACGGTCTTGTCGACATTTACCGCTGAACTCGAATAGACGAACGAATAGTCCGTCTGATTTTCTATGGCCTTCAATACCGTCCTGATGGGTGCATTACGGTAATCCAGCGACAGTTTCTGTGCTAAAGCATTTCCGGCGGGAATGGAAAAGCACATGGCGGCAACCATGCAGAACCTGAGAATTCCCGCAGAAAGCCCCGCTTTACGTACAAGTTTCTTCATGCTGTTTTTAAATTTAGTTTGAATACATTTTAGTGATAGGGCGTGTTTACATAAAAACCGCACATTCGTTTTCCTGTCGGTTTCGCGTTCTACCGCATGAAATTTTCTCACCAATGGAACCCCATTGCCTCCAAAATTTCACTTGTATAACACAAAACCGACTGACAGAACCCAAACATCCGGTTTTATGTGAACGCGCCCTAATGCGAATAGCAAATAAAATACACATACGGGATATAAAACCCTAAGGTTTGATCGCTTTTTTCCATAATATTTTCAAGGACCCTTATTTCCCTTGTATCCGGCTGTGGATTTGAATATTTCTACCGTACCATAACATTCTTCGGACATTGTGATACCTGCTTTTGTAAAGCTATTTTTCAAAAAGCCCTGTTTTTTTTTGTATTTTTGTTTCCGATCCATGAATGATCCGGATTACATACTCGCACAAAAGATACTTTCGGGGGATAAGAAAGCCTTCGAAGAGGTCTATATGCGGTATTATTATAAAATCGTGTATTACTCCGAACAGTATCTGTCCGATCGGGAGGAAGCGCGGAACATTGCGCAGGAAACCTTTATGGAACTGTGGCGTATGCGCGAATCCGTAAACCCGTTGCTCAGCCTCCAGTCCTACCTTTTTACGATTGCACGCAATAAATGTCTCAACGGCTTGAGAAGCAGAATTTCATTGCGAAAATACATGGATCACATAGCGCAAAAAAAAGCGGAGGCAAACTATGAGGCTCTTGCGGATTCGTCTGCCGAGGCCCTTATCGCAGCAGAGATAGCAGACCGTATAAAAATACTGTTGGACGAAATGCCGTTAAAAACAAAGGAGGCCTTCGTGCTCAGCCGTTATGAGGAATTGTCGTATGCCGAGATAGCCGAGATAATGGGAACATCGGTCAAGATGGTGGAATACAGGATAATGCAGGCGCTGAAATACCTGCGGAATAACCTTAAGGAATATCTCTCCAACTCATGATAGCATATGTGTCACAAGGAAAATTTTGTATTAATGTTTTTGAAACGGTAAATGATTTAGTTTTTTTATCTTTGGTGCGCCGATGGCCGTTCAAATGTTTTTTGCGAATACGGTAATTGCCGAACGCTGCACATTGTTTAGGGAAAGAGGGGTATAGTGTGTAATATTATATGGTAAAGTTATTCGATGAACAAACAGACCATAATAGAATTCATAAACGATACCGCCCCGGTAGAAAAGCAGGCGGAGGTTTTGATGTGGATAGAACGTTCGGATGAGAACCGCCGTTACTACAACCAACTGAAAAACCTCTGCGTAATTTGCGGCATGCCCGACAAACGCGCCGTTCAGGGGGAGTTTGCCGGATTGGAGAAGTTGATGATCCGCAAATCGGCTCCGGACAGGACGCGCCGCAGACATGGCAGATGGCTTTTCCCTGCCGTATCGGCAGCAGCAGCGGCGATTATAACGGTGTTTTTGACTTTACGGGTGAGCGACCGTGTGATCAACTTAATCAACTTGGAACAGCATGAACCGGTTCTGTCCTACGGTACTAACTGCGGGGTCAAAGGCAAGGTTACTCTGCCCGACGGCTCGACCGTTACACTCAATTCCGACAGCCGCATCGGTTTTCCAGCCCGTTTCGAGGGCGAGTTCCGCGAGGTGACTTTTGAAGGGGAGGGTTATTTCGAAATTGTCAGCGCTCCCGACTTCCCTATGAGGATAACCACTGTGGATGATGTGGAGATCGAGGTAAAAGGTACGGAATTCAACCTCTGCTCCTATCCTGACGACGGGAAGGTGAGCGCTACCCTTTATTCGGGCGTCATAACCATATTTTCGAAGGATGCTTACGGCAAGAGGCTCCGTACCGATCTGGAACCCCACAAAACGGTTACCATTCTGAGAAACGAACCCAGGATGGCCGCCGTGGCTAACAATCCTAAAGTGGAAATTAAACCGTATTCAAATAACGATACGGCATGGAAGCGCGGTGAGATAATCTTCGACGACGAACCCATGGGAGAGGTGCTTAAAAAGCTGCGGCGCTGGCATGGCGTTGAATTCGTGGTGAGCGATGAAAGCATCTTCGAGCGCAACCTGACGGCGCGTTTCAAGTCGGAATCCATCATACAGATAATGGAAATGATCAAGTTCGCTACGGATGTGGATTATTCCATAGAGGAGAACAAAGTCACCATCTTCCTTGAATAACATAAATCATTTGTCATTGCTGGCTTGACCCGCAATCTATGGAACCGCAGGTTCCGTGAAAAATTCTTCGTATATTTCATCGAAGGAAGAGTGGAGAATATTTTGTATTCCGGCACGATATTCGGAGTTTTGTAGAATTACGGATTTTGAACAAAAAAGAATTACTTTTGTGACCGTGCCGTGCCATGATGGCAATGAAGCCGGAAGTATGTAAATCCGGCGTCAGTACTAAGTACCGTTAAATATTTATCGATACATTTTTTGTTTGTAAGTCGATAGTAAGCAGCACTGACGAAAAATAATAAATAGCACGGTGTGCTTAACGAGATAAAATGTTTTGATTATGGTTTCCTATAAAGAACTGGGACTTGTAAACTCCCGCGATATTTTCAAAAAGGCATTCGAGGGAGGTTATGCCATCCCTGCGTTCAATTTCAACAATATGGAGCAGTTGCAGGCCATAATACAGGCTTGTGTCGAGGCCGGTTCTCCCGTTATACTCCAGGTGTCGAAAGGTGCGAGGCAGTATGCCAACGAAACTCTCCTGCGTTACATGGCACAGGGCGCCGTGGAATACTCCAAGGAGTTGGGACGTAATATTCCCATAGTCCTGCATCTCGATCACGGCGACTCGTTCGAACTTTGCAAGTCGTGCATAGAAACGGGATTCTCATCGGTAATGATAGACGGCAGCCACCTGCCTTATGATGAAAATGTGGCTCTGACAAAACAGGTCGTGGATTATGCCCACCGGTACGATGTTACCGTCGAGGGAGAGCTCGGAATTCTTGCGGGCATAGAGGACGAGGTTTCGGCGGAACACCACACTTATACCGATCCTGCCGATGTGGAGGATTTCGTACGCAGGACAGGGGTCGATTCGTTAGCTATTTCCATCGGCACTTCGCACGGCGCCAATAAGTTCAAACCGGAACAGTGTACCCGTAATGCGGAAGGGATACTTGTACCTCCGCCTTTGCGTTTCGATATTCTGGAGGAGATCGAGAAACGCATACCGGGTTTTCCGATCGTGCTTCACGGAGCGTCGTCCGTTCCGCAGGACCTCGTAGCCGTGATAAACAGGTACGGCGGTGCGCTTAAGGATGCCATAGGCATACCCGAAGAACAGTTGCGCAGGGCAGCCAAATCCGCGGTGTGCAAGATCAACATAGACAGCGACGGCCGTCTTGCAATGACCGCGGCGGTGCGCGAGGTGCTGGCCACCAAGCCCGCCGAGTTCGATCCGCGCAAATATCTCGGACCGGCTCGTGAACAATTGAAGATTTTATATGTACATAAATGCAGCGAGGTTCTCGGAAGTTCGGGGAAAGCCTGAACAGCTTGAAATTAAAAGCCAAAACCGCCCGTACAATGTACGGGCGGTTTTGGCTTTTAATTTTTCTTACCCAGATCGTGCAGTTTTATGAATTTGGTTACCGTGAGCCTGTGTACTCCGAGCGAACGGGCTATCCTGCTTTTGGATGCCTTGTTGTCCAAGAGCGCCCTTATCTCCTTTTCCTTTCCCGTCAGTTTATAGACTTTTGACTTGCTTCCCTTGGGACGGCCGAGAATAACGCCCTCGGCGCGTTTACGCGCCAGCGCCTCCTTTGTGCGCTGAGATATGAGGTTGCGCTCTATCTCGGCGGAGAGCCCGAATGCAAAGGCAAGGACTTTGGAATTTATATTGTTACCCAGTTCATAACCTTCCTTAATGGTATAAACCTTTATTTCCTTTTCCATGCATGTATGCAGGATACTCATTATGTGCATAATGTTGCGGCCGAGCCGTGACAGTTCGGTAACAATCAGTATGTCGCTCCTGACCATTTTCCTAAGTAGTTTGCCGAATTTGCGTTCATTCAGTTTTTTGGTTCCGCTTATCGTTTCCTCGATCCATTTGTCTACTTCAAAAGCTCTTTCTTTGGCAAATTTGGCTATTTCGAATTTTTGGTTTTCAGTTGTTTGTCTGTCGGTGCTGACCCTCACATACCCGTATATCATAACATTGTATTATCTAAGCTTGGTAGTGCAAATGTAGTATAATAGTGTCATAATATATCATTTTAATGCTGTTTAATGTTATTTTTATGCAATATTAGATTAGTACGATTTATTTCACCCATAGGGAAGCCTCTCTTTTCAAAATGCGTTATTATCTCGTTTGAATTCATGGCTTAAAGGAATTACGTATAGCAATGTCGTTTATTAAAAGGATTTAAAATAATATATACGGTCAATCACAAATTAAAATACAGTGGGCTGATGTTTTAACATCAGCCCACTGTATTTAGAATATTTTGCTATTTTAAATTGCTCCAACCATCAGAACGTATAGGCGAAACCTATATTCAGATATGCGTTATACATGTCGAACGAGATACTGTCGAAATTCTTTTTGAATATGGAATTTACGGACATGGTCATGTCGCCGTAGACGGAAAAGTGTCTGTAGACTTTCCATATGGCCCCGACCTGCGCGCCCCAGTTGAATTTTCTGATTTCTTTAGAAAAATCGTAGGATGCCTCCGATACCCCGACTTTCTCTCCAATGGGATTGCCGTCCCTCATATAACCGTCTTCGGCGAAGCCTCCGAAGCTCCCGCTCAGCAGGTATGAGAAGAAGAGGCCGCCGTTTATCGTCCACCTCGGCGTCAGGCGGTATACGCCCAGCGCAGGTACGGTCAGGTATTCGTTTTTGACTTTGGTGCTTATGACTCCGGTGAACATTCCGCTTACGGCACCCGTTTCGTCACCATCGCTGATATTCATGGTAGTCTGGTAGTTCTTGACTTTAGCCTTGGCCGACATCCCCTTGGTTTCCAATTTGAGGCCGCTCTGAACAGACCACAGACTGTTTATATGCCGTTCCACATCCGCCCCTATGCAAAGCGAAAGGGTAGGGCGGTACCCGCTGATCTTCCTTATTTCGCGCGGCAGGGGGATAGGCGAAGTACCGCCTATGTTGAAACCCGCCTTGACGCGGTAATCGTATTTCTGGGCAAAACCATGGTTGCAGAGGCACAGAAAAAGGAAGGCTAAAAGTATGATTGTTTTTTTCATCCGAGTTGTCTCCTTATAATGAAATCGATGATCGGTTAGCGGTTAAGAATTATTGAAGTGATCGTTTTCAGTCTTCCTCACATATTACTTCCACCTCGTCGATATACAGCGTACTTCCTGCAGCGCCTTCGAACTGGTCACCATTACAGCTCGAAGCGAAGACGATCGCCAGGTAGTATTTGTAATTGGCGAGTTTTGCGGGGTCTAAAATCTTAGTGTAAACGAAATCGACCTCAAAGCCGATATAATTATCGCTTGGAATCACGTTGTTGCGTTCGACCCTCGCAATGGCTACCCTGCGATCGAGGTCGCTAAGAATATCGCCGCCATGCAGGAGTTCGCCGTCGTCGCCCTTTTCGTAAAACACGGCGTATATATCCGGCTGGTCGATTTTTCCAGGGATGACCTCCCCGTTTTTATCTGTATACTTTTCGCCCGGTTTGTACTTATAGTGTCCTTTGAATTTGACGGGCGTTTTGCCGAAAGGCACGCCGAATCTCGTCGCGAGAAGCGGGGCTTTCATCGCGTTGTCCGAATCGAAAGAGCCGAGAAAGAGGTTGCCCGCAGCAAGCGGCATGGGGGGAAAGCCGGTTTTTTTGGTTTCCAGCTTTACGGCCAGCTGTCCGTCTACCTTGTCCATGGTCGAACAGGTGGGAAAAGACTTCTTATCGCCCGAAGCAATAAGGGAATATCCAGCATTACCGGAACTCCATATATACTGCCGCTCGGCCTCGAAACCGTCTTCGGCGTAGAGTATCTCGACCGGAATTTCGTATTTACCCATATCCTCCCAGTTCTCGAAACTGTAATATGTGGGAATTTCGGATTCGGCCATCCTTACCGTATAGGTTTTCTCCCAAAGGCCGTCTTCCGAAGTGACGGTGTAGGTCTGGGGAAGGGTAAAATCCCTTACCGTTCCAGAGGCGGGAGTTATGGTCGCCCCTTTGGTCAGTACGAATTCGGGAGCGAGAGAGGTTATGTCGGCCCTGTCGGGTATCAACAGTACCATTACATTGTTGTTGGTGATTATGGGGCTCGACTTCAGCATTCCGGGATCGAGTATACACTGCTCTATATCCGCTTCGGAGTTGGCCGCCTCTTTTTTGATACAGGAAAAAAAGATAACCGCTGCCAATGCAACCGCCAGTATTGCAGAAACTTTGTATTTCATATTCCGCTATGTTTTCATTAATGTCAGCTTCTGGGGGAAAATTCCTCGCCTTTAGGCGAAGACTTTAGTATGTTTCGTATCTTTGAAATAAAAAGATGCAAAATTATCGTAAGACGAGCCATACGACATATGATTGTAAGTATCATGTGGTTTGGATAACAAAATATCGCAAGAAAGTTCTTTCTGGCCTTGTTGCCGAACGAGTTCGCGAACTTCTTCGCGGCATATGCAAGGAGCATGAAGTAGAGATTCTGAAGGGTCATCTATCTGGCGACCATGTTCACTTGTTTTTGTCAGTACCACCACATTTGGCGATAAGCAAGTTAGTGCAGTATTTGAAAGGCAAGAGTTCATATAAAATGCTTCAAGAGAATCAGCAATTGTCAAAAATGTTCTTGGGTCGCCATTTATGGGGTCGAGGATATTTTGTAGCAACCTCTGGCAATATAACAGACGAGGTTATCATTGAATATATTCGCACTCAAGATGACGCGGAGCATGATGATGATTTTAGCATAGGGTAAATCTTTAGTCGGCTTCAGCCAATCTCAATTCCTTCGGCTTTTAGCCGAAGGTAGTTTAATTTTTAATTTTTAATTTTTAATTTTTAAGCTTTGGTAGGCCGCGCTTGTCAAGCCGCTCCAGCCGACTCGTCCTGTTTTTCGCCGTCCGCCTTTTCGGATACCTGTTCTTCCACTGTAAAGTCGCTCATCCCTGCCTTAACGAGAATATTGTACCATGAAATTATCTTTTTCATGTCGGAGATATGCACCATATCACGGTCGTAATCGGGTACGACCGTACCGAAATATTTTTTCAAATCTTCGGGTGCGGATTTGTGACTTATGGTTTCGTTGCCGTTGCAGCCCTGGAACATATTTTCAAAAACCTTAGACAACTGCAATTCGCCGTTGTCGGTATAAAGGGAAATCTCTGTCAGTGAACTTACCTTGGAAGATCCGGTGGCATTCATCCTCCTGCCGTCCGTCAGAGATTCCACGATAACCCCGTTGGAACTGCGGGCTAAGAATCTGAAAAGCCCCGGCTGACCGGAAATCGCAACTATATCTTTAAACTTCATATGGCGGATTTATAAGTACCGTGAAATATATATTTATCCATGTATTTGTTTGCAAGGTCTGATTAGTAGCATTAACAAAAAATAATAAATAGCACAATGTGCTTAGTTTACCCGTGCAAATATATAATATTAACTGGAAATTTAAGAGTCTCGGCAATATAATATCACGCAAATGCAAAATGAAAATTGTCATTCCTAACCGAAATGAGAAATCTCTCTCCCATTTTGTCATTCCGAACGGAGTGAGGAATCTCACTTATAAGTACCGTAGAATATTTATTTATCCATTATTTATTTGTAAGGTGCTAATTAGCAGTATTAACAAAAAATAATAAGTAGCACAATGTGCTTAAAAGCCGCCGCTCCGCGGCAATACGGGATTCTTCGCTTCGCTCAGAATGACAAAAGGATGTTCGGGAAAATACGAGATTCTTCGCTTCGCTCAGAATGACAAATTTTCTTGTTAAATCCGAAAAAAATTGTTCCGGCTCAGATGCAGTCCAAAGCCATGATGACATTCAATATCCGGAGGCGCTTCAGAAAGTATGCTGTCATAAAACGGTTTGATACAATAGCATACTTTTTGAAACAAAACCCAATATCTTTCCATCAATGCCGTTACGGCAGGGCGGTTCAGGAGGCGGCTACAATTTCTTCTTTTGGGTATTCAAGTCGAGATCCAGCCTGACCTGCAATATGTTTACGAAAGGGGTCGGATCTTCCAAATTGGCCGAAGTTATACGGAAAAGGTAATAGATGTTTTTGCTGTTCTTGCAGAAATGTATGATCCGCTTGTCATAATCGAACTGATTCGTACTCCTCGCATGGTATACCGTATCGGTCATGTTGAAAAGCCTGTATCTAAGTCCTTTTTTCGGGTCTTCGTAGACTTCGAAAACGACTTCGTCGTCCAGGAATTCGCTGTATCGAGTCTTGTTTATGGTCTTGTACACCTGCTTCCAGCCGCCGTCCGTACCTTCCCACCGGATATTGGCATAATGGTTCGGCGACGAAACGTCCTGTATGAGGTTGAACAGCCCCGCTTCGTAAAGGGCTGCGTTCCCGATCTTGCCCAGAGCCACGCCGTTCCCGCTCCTCACGATCAGGTTCAGCCTGGTTGAATCCTCAAAGCCGCCCATGGCCAGATTCAAGTCTGGTACGCGGTCGAATTTATCCCCGCTCAATCTGATGGGATAAACGGTATCTTTCTTAATATTGGTGACCTCCACCTCTGGGTGTACAACCATCCCGAACTCGTTGAGGGCGACCCATGAAATATACTTTGGAAATTTATAGTCCATGGTTTCTCCCTGTGCAAAGATACCTCGCCCGGCGAGGATTATTATGGCTACCACTTCAAGGATCAAGGCGATGAACAGCTTTTTACGGTACCACTCGTCGAGTTTGACCCAGTTCGGGAGGCTTGCCAGCGTAAGAACAGCTGTAATAATAAAGATACCGATGAATACATATATCAGTATCGATTCCGCTTGTGATCCGGTAAATTGAGATAAAAGTATCATACGGTCCGGTTTTATACTAACATACCCTGATATAAGTACCGTTAAATATTTATCGATACATTTTTTGTTCGCAAGTAGCTAATTAGCAGCACTGACTAAAAATAATAAATAGCACGGTGCGCTTAATTTGTCCGAACAGAAAAATCAAATATATATAAAATCCTCGGGTTTACCGTATATGTCGAAGCAGGCAATATAACCCCGCCGGCCGGTTTTTACCTCTTGACCTCGACGGTTTCGTAGCCTTCGATTATGTCGCCCACTTTGATGTCGTTGTAGTTCTCGATGTTAAGTCCGCACTCCATGCCGTTGCTCACTTCCCTGACATCTTCCTTGAAGCGTTTGAGCGAACCGAGCTTGCCGCTGTAAACCACTATGCCGTCGCGTATGACGCGCACCGGAGTGTTGCGGGTGATCTTGCCTTCGCGCACGATACATCCGGCAATGGTTCCCACTTTGCTTATCTTGAACACTTCGAGGATCTCCAGCGAGCATACGATCTCCTCCTTCATAACGGGGGCGAGCATACCTTCGATAGCGTCCTTTATATCGTTTATCGCGTCGTAGATAATGGAATAGAGTCTTATTTCTATCTCTTCCTTCTCCGCCAGTTTGCGCGCTCCCACGGAAGGCCGCACCTGGAAGCCTACTATAATGGCATTCGAGGCGGCTGCAAGAAGTACGTCGGATTCGGATATTTGCCCGACCGCCTTGTGAATGACGTTTACCTGCACCTCTTCCTTGGAGAGTTTTATGAGCGAGTCGGTCATCGCCTCTATCGAGCCGTCCACGTCACCTTTGACTATGATGTTCAACTCTTTGAAGTTGCCTATTGCTATGCGGCGGCCTATTTCGTCGAGCGTAACATGTTTCTGCGTGCGCAGTCCCTGTATGCGCTGAAGCTGTTCGCGCTTGTTGGCTATATCCCTCGCGCTTCTGTCGTCTTCCATGACATTGAACGTGTCTCCCGCCTGGGGTGCGCCGTTCAGACCCAGAACCAGTATCGGCGTTGCGGGTGGAGCGCTGTCTATCTTATGTCCGTTTTCGTCGAACATGGCTTTTACCCTGCCGGAATGGGTTCCCGACAGCAAAATATCCCCTATGTTGAGCGTTCCGTTCTGGACGAGAAGCGTAGTTACATAGCCGCGCCCCTTGTCGAGAGTGGATTCGATGACGACGCCGCTTGCCTTGCGGTCGGGATTTGCCTTAAGATCGAGGAATTCGGCTTCGAGTAGCACTTTCTCAAGCAGTTTGTCGAGATTCAAGCCCTGCTTCGCGGAAATCTCTTGCGACTGGTATTTGCCGCCCCAGTCTTCGACCAGATAGTTCATATTGGCCAACTGTTCCTTGATACGTTCGGGGTCTGCACCCTGTTTATCTATCTTATTGATCGCAAAGACAATGGGGACTCCGGCGGCGGAAGCATGGTTTATGGCTTCCACCGTCTGGGGCATAACGCTGTCGTCGGCTGCGACGATGATAATTGCCACGTCGGTTACCTTTGCCCCGCGCGCGCGCATGGCGGTAAACGCCTCATGCCCCGGAGTATCGAGAAAAGTGATCTTCCTCCCGTCGAGGTTTACGCTGTACGCCCCTATATGCTGCGTGATACCTCCGGCTTCACCGGCTATCACGTTGGTTTTCCTTATGTTGTCCAAAAGCGAGGTCTTGCCGTGGTCTACGTGTCCCATCACCGCCACTATGGGCGGACGGGTGACGAGGTCTTCGGGCTTGTCAGCTTTTTCGTCCTCGATAGCCTCCTGAATATCTACCGAAACGAACTCCACCTTGTATCCGAATTCTTCGGCCACTACGACAAGGGCCTCGGCGTCCAGACGCTGGTTTATGGATACCATCAGGCCGAGGTTCATACATGCTGTTATAACGTCGGTAACGCCGACGTCCATCATCGAGGCGAGTTCGCTTACCGTAACGAATTCGGTCACCTTGATGGTGCTTTTTTCGTATTCCGCCCTTTCGATTTCCTCGCTCATCCTTGCGGAAACGGCGTCCCGTTTACCGCGGCGGTATTTTGCGCTTTTGCTTTTCCCTCCCTTGAACGTAAGGCGTGCAAGAGTATCCTTGATCTGCTTCTGCACTTCCTCATCGCTTACGGCAGGCCTTACTACGGGTTTGGAAGTTTTTTGCACCTTTCCTCTTTTGCCTTCCTTGGCGAACTGCGGCCTCACTTCGCCGGTGCGAACCGCTTTACCGCCCGCCGGCTTACCCTGTGTTCCTTTCTGTCCGGGGGCAAGCTGCTGCTGACTCGTTACATCTACCTTATCCTTGGTGATCCTTTTACGCTTCTCGCGTCTGTGGCGCCCGTTCTTCTTCTTTTCCAAAGACTGTACATCGATCTTGCCGACGACCTTGGGGCCGGCAAGAACGCCGCCGTTGGACTGCGGTCGGAAGACGTTGCTCTTGTCTTCAGCCTGTCTTTCATCGAATGTTTTACTTTGAATGACGCTTTGCGGCTGTGCGCTTTCGGCAACCGCAACATTCTCGGCCGCTCCCTTGTCCGTAACCGCGGCAGTTTCCTTGCCCTTAACCGGCATGGAAGTCTTGCCCTCCGTCGTTATATTTACCCGCCCGTGTACGGCTTCGGGTTTGACTACTTCGGGTTTTTTTATTTCCGGTTTGGCTTCGGGTTTGATCTCGGGTTTTATCTCAGGTTGTTTGATCTCGGGTTTGGCCGGCACGGGCGGCGTAGGCGGCGCGGAAACCTCCTTTTCCGGCGCGGCGGCAACAGGCTCACTGACCGGCGGAACGCCTGCCGGCACTTCTTTTTTCACTTGCTTTACGGCCTCTTCCCTTACGGGAGGGGTTTGTTTATGGCCGTCCACAGGAAGCTCCATTCTGCCCACTATTTTGGGACCCGTTGTTTGGACTTCGTCCTTAACGCTTATAACGCCGCTTTTAATGACAACTTCATCCTTGAAGCCGGGTTCCTCCTTCTTCTTTATTTCCTCTTCTTCTTTCCTGTCGTGGATGGAAATAGTACCCTGCTTAAGGTTTATTCTCTCACGAATATTGACTCTTTCAGACGAGCGGTTGCCGCCGAATTCCTTGTCGAGTACGGAGTATGCCTCCGGACTTATAAGGGAACTTGGTGAGTTCTCCACGCTGATACCTTTTTTGGCCAGAAAATCTATAATGGTCGATTGACCGACATTGAACTCTCTGGCTGCCTGATTAAGTCTAAGTCTTCTTTCGTTTGACATATACAAATTTCTTTTTGCGACGCCGCAGGTTTTTCCTTTGGGTTACAATTATTTCCTGTGTGGAAAATAGCACATGTGCTTATTCAAATTCCGATTTCAATATATTGACGACCTCCCTGACGGTTTCCTCTTCGAGGTCGGTGCGCCTGGCTAATTCCTCGACCGGTATTTCCAAAACGCTCTTTGCGGTGTCGCATCCTATACCCTTGAGTGTGTCGATTATCCACTGGTCTATTTCGTCGGAGAACTCGTCCAGATCGACGTCCTCTTCTTCTACCTCGCGGTAGACGTCTATGTCGTATCCTATCAGCATGCTGGCAAGCCGGATGTTAAGCCCGCCCTTGCCTATGGCAAGCGATACCTCGTTGGGTTTGAGATAGACGGCCGCCGTTTTCCTCTCTTCGTCTATGTTTATCGAAGAGACCTTGGCAGGGTTCAGGGCGCGCTGGATCAGGAGCTGGGTATTGTTAGTCCAGTTCACGACGTCTATGTTCTCGTTCCTGAGCTCCTTGACGATAGAATATATCCTCGATCCCTTCATGCCGACGCATGCTCCCACGGGGTCGATCCTCTCATCGTACGATTCCACGGCGACCTTCGCCCGTTCGCCCGGTATACGGACTATCTTCTTGATGGTTATCAGGCCGTCGAATATCTCCGGCACTTCGAGTTCGAAGAGCCTTTCGAGGAATTCGGGAGCCGTGCGCGACAGGATTATCACGGGCGAATTGTTGCGCATGTCCACTTTGGAAACTATCGCCCTTATGGTGTCTCCCTTGCGGAAAAAATCGCTCGGTATCTGTTCGCTTTTCGGGAGGATGAGTTCATTGTCCTCGTCGTCGAGAACCAGTATCTCCTTTTTCCACACCTGATATACTTCGCCGGTAATTATATCCCCTACTTTTTCCTTGTACTTCTCATACAGATTGGCCTTTTCCAAATCCATTATGCGGGAGGCAAGATTCTGGCGGAGCGACAGTACCGCTCTGCGGCCGAAAGATTCGAGCTTGATCTCGTCCGCCACCTCTTCGCCGATCTCATATGTCTCGTCGATTTTGCGGGCATCGCTTACCGATATCTGCTGATTGGGATTTTCTACCGCACCGTCCTCGACCACTATCCTGTTCCTCCATATCTCAAGGTCACCCTTCTCGGCATTTATTATTATATCGAAGTTCTCGTCGGTCTCGTAATTTTTGATGAGCAGATGACGAAAAACATCTTCGAGTACACCTATCATGGTACTCTTGTCGATATTCTTGATCTCCTTGAATTCCGCAAAAGTGTTTATAAGATTGATATTATCCATGTTTTTATTTGCTTGAAATCTTTTATCTTTTACGTTAAAACCAGTGCGCTTGCCTATTTGAAATCCAGAAATTCCCTGGCGGTTTTTATCTCGTCCAATTTGTATTCTTTCGTTACCGTTACCACAGTCTTGCGTTTACTCCCTTCCGCAGCTTTTTTCTCGGTGTATGCGAGCACGATACCGTCCGGCGCCGCATCTTTCAATTCGGCCACTATCTTCGTGCCGTTTTTAAGAATAACCTCCAGAGGCTTCCCGATAAGTTTCCTGTACTGCCTGTAGAGCTTGAGCGGACTGCCTACGCCTGCCGAAGATACGGTCAGCTCGTAATCCTCCGCCTCACGGTCGAACTCCTTTTCCACCGAGCGGGTCAGCGCCGAACAGTCCTCTATCGACATCGGACGGTCTGCGTCTATTATTATTTCGACCGTATTGCCCGCCGAACACTTCACGTCCACTACGAAAATATCGCTTCCCTGAAGCTCCTTCTCGGCGAATTCCTTTATTTTACCGACGTTAAGCATCATAAATACCTTTAAAATTCAAGTATATATTGTTTATAAAATATATAAATGATATACAGTCACCGGATTATTACGGAGATAGGGGACTTTCCGTCCCCTATCTCCCGCGTAAATTTCTGCAAATATAATACTTTTTTTGCAAAATATATATATGAAAGTTTTTTCTTTTCTTATAAAACAGATTCAAAAAATATTTCAAGAAAGAACAGAGGAATAAGCACACCGTGCTATTTATTATTTTTCGTCAGTGCTTTTAATTAGCGACTTATAAAAAAATGTATCAATAAATATTTAACGGTACTTATTATGTAAATAATTAATTGATCTATTCGAGTTCGTCGCCCTCTTTGGATGCGTTATATGGTTTCAGGACGCCGCGCTTGGATTCCCGTATGAAATTCACTATCATGTCCCTTTCGGGGCTTTCGGGGATCTGTTCCATTACTATGTCGCATGCCTTGGAATATCCGTACCCGTTTTGGAAGATAATGCGAAGGGTGTCCTGAATTTCGCCTATTTTTTCCTTATCGAATCCTCTTCTTCTGAGTCCTATGAAATTGACACCGGCGAACGACAGGGGATGATGTCCCGCCTTTACATACGGAGGCACATCCTTGCCTATCAGCGAGCCGCCGCTTATCATCGCATGATCGCCTATATGGCAGAACTGATGAACCGCGCAGTGGCCCCCAAGTATCGCCCAGTCGCCTATCTCTACCTCGCCTCCGAGCGAAACGGAGTTCGCTATAACGCAATTATCGCCTATGATACAGTCATGACCCACGTGTACATAGGCCATAAGCAGATTATTGCTCCCGATAACCGTTTTACATTTGGCGGCGGTTCCCCTGTTTATCGTAACGCATTCACGTACCGTATTGTTATCGCCCATTTCGACGGTAGTGTATTCTCCCCTGAATTTAAGGTCCTGGGGGAGTCCGGCGATAATGGCTGCGGTATGCACCTTACACTCTTTACCCATTCTCGCCCCGTCCAGTATCACTGCGCCGGGCCCTATCCAACTTCCGTCTCCTATGACTACGTCTCCCGCAATGTATGCGAACGGCTCTACGGTAACGTTTTTTCCGAGTTTAGCGTCCGGATGTATACTGGCTAAATTACTTATCATTTGAGTAAGGTTTATGCGATTAAGCACATCGTGCTATTTATTATTTTTCTTCAAGTGCTGCTTATTAGCGACTTACAAATAAAAAATGTGTCAATAAATATTTAACGGTACTTACTTATCTGCGAAATATCGATTATTTATTTTTGGCTATCTGCGCCATAAGGACTGCTTCGGTAGTAAGGTTATCGTCAACATATGCCTTGGCGTCCATCAGGACTATTCCGCGCCTCATGGGCTCAAGTAGTTTAAGCTCGAATTGCAGCGTATCGCCCGGAACGACCTTCCTCTTGAACTTGACGCCGTCTATCTTGAGAAAGTAAGTGGAGTAGTTCTCGGGATCGGGAATGTTGTGCAGGGCGAGGATCCCTCCGCACTGCGCCATGGCTTCCACTATCAGAACTCCGGGCATTACCGGTTCGTCGGGGAAATGACCCACGAAGAACGGTTCGTTCATGGTTACGTTCTTAATTCCGGCCACACTTTCCGAATTTATATGAAATATCCTGTCTATCAAAAGGAAAGGCGGCCTGTGTGGAAGCAGGTTCTTTATTTTTCCTATATCGTACACCGGTTCGTCGGAAGGATTGTACCTGTAGATAGGTCTTCCCGAGTCCCTGCGCATTTTCTTTTTAAGCATCTTGACCGTTTCGGTATTGGCGAAATGCCCAGGGCGCGTTGCGAATATCTTCCCCTTGATTCTGAAACCGAGAAGGGCGAAATCACCGAGAAGGTCGAGCAGTTTGTGTCTGGCAGGCTCGTTTACGAAACGCAATTCGGTATTGCTGAGATACCCTTTGCTTATATTGATATTCTTACTGTCGAATAGCAAAGAAAGGCGTTCTATCTCTTTTTCCGAGATGGGCTTTTCGACAACCACTATCGCGTTGTCGAGATCACCTCCTTTTATAAGGTTGAGGTTGAGCAGAGGTTCGAGTTCGTGGAGGAATACGAAAGTACGGCACGGAGCGATCTCCTCCGCAAAATTGTCATTTGCGTTGAAGGTTGCGAACTGGTTGCCGAGTACGTTGGAATTATAGTCTATATTTACCGAAACGCTGAATCCGTCGTCGGGATACAGTTCTATTTCGACTCCCCGTTCTTTTATCTCGAAGGTTATCCGCTCCTTTATTTCGTAATATTTGATATCCGCATCGAGTTCCTTCAATCCGGCGGCCGCTATCTTATCGGCATATTCCTTCGATGAGCCGTCGAGTATGGGCACTTCCGGCGCATTGATCTCTATCAGGGCGTTATCGATGCCGCTTGTCCATATGGCGGCCATTACATGTTCTATGGTACAGACTCTGACGCCTTCCTTTTCTATCGTGGTGCCGCGTGAAGTATCGGTAACATAGTCGCACATGGCCGGAATGACAGGTTGTCCTTCCAGATCCGTCCGCTTGAACGCTATTCCCGTGTCCGCCTCCGCAGGCAGGATATTCATAACCACATTGAGCCCTGTATGAAGTCCTTTGCCTTTAAAGGAAACGGGCGTCTTCAGAGTTTTCTGTTTACAAGACATTTATCCTAAGTACCGTTAAATATTTATTGATACGTTTCTATTTGTAAGTCGCTAATAAGCAGCACTGACGAAAAATAATAAATAGCACGATGTGCTTAGAGCCTGTTAAAAATATTAAAATTCGTTCTTTCCAGCTCTTTCCCGCGCTTTTTTCCTGAAAGATTCGTTAAATAGTCCCACTATTCGCCTCATCTTTTCAGAAAAAAATCATCGGAACCGACGACAAGCCGAGTGCCATCAAGCGAGCTTGAATGGCCGAGGCGCGAAGGAGGAAGACGAAGTCAAAATAGCTCGGAAATAACTTCGGTAACATTTTTAAACAGACTCTTAAATTTTGCCCACAAAGGTATTAATTTTTCAAAAGAAACAGTACTTTTGCTCCTGAAACGTTATTTTTTATGCTCAACAGTTCTGAAAATCAAACTTCCGGCAAATCTTCGCATGGCCGGTTAAGGCTTCCTTTCGAAAAAAAACATACCGATGCGGGAACATGGAGTTACATTCACAGGAGAGGAATCTGCGTGACCCTTATTGCATATCTGCTGTTTGCCATACTTTTCATTTCCGCGAAGATTTCTTTAAGTCGAGGGGAAGGCGTCGAAGGCATAGTGATAGATTTTAGCGAGGAACTGCAACAGGAAAGGGAACGGGTCGAAAAAAACGAGCAGCGGTTCTACGATTATTCCGACGTTGCAAACCGCCAGTCTAACGAAAATGCCCTCACGGAAGGACAGTTGAGGAACGACAGGAGTTCGAGTGCATCCGAAATGTACGAGGATGCCAACGCCATCAAGGGAAAGATGCTTGCAAACAGGCAGGCTTACGAGGATGGACTGCGAAAAGAACAGATGATTATAGAAAACGCGAGGAGCGGGCAAAACGATAACCGCCAGGCTCAGGACGTCAAGGTTAAGGGCAAGGTTACGGTTTCATTTTCTTTTGTCGATCCCGTGAGAACCTCACGCAATCTTATAGTTCCGGCCTACATGTGCGAAGGGGGAGGGGAAGTGACGGTGAATGTATTTCTCAATATCAACGGAGAAGTTGTTTCCGCCGCGGTAGACCGCGTCATATCATCGTCAGACCAGTGCATGCAGAATACGGCATTGAACGCCGCGCGCGGCTCGCTGTTCAATCTCGACAGTTCCGCTCCCCAGAAGCACAGGGGAACCATATCATATATTTTTATCCCCCAATGACTCTTATCTTATTCGGGATTGGTAATTAAATAGATTCATTGTAGATTCATTGGCTTCCGACTCCCCCCTCAGCCGCCTAAGGCGTCTGAGGGGGGAGTCGGAAGTTTTGGTTTCCAAAACTGCAAAAACTATAATTGGTTATAAATGCCTCTTATTTTACATGTAATATTTTCATTTTCTGCCCGTCCTTCCAAGGAAAAAATGGAAATATGATTATCTTATGGAAAAAAATAGAATAAAATCTTTATATTTGTTACCGACGGATTGTCTATAAAATATTTTTTTAAAAAAGATATTTGTGTATATTAAAATATACTGTCATTTAATTTTAGTTGCGACAAATTCTTAGTTTATTGAGATAATATATATCAAAAAAATCCGAGGCGGGCATAATAATATTGTAGATATGGATTTGGATCTTAATACCGGTAATATTTTATTACTTGGTTCAATACTGTTGTTCAGCAGCGTTCTGGCAGGTAAGGCGGGCAGTAAATTCGGAGTGCCGGCTCTTTTGTTGTTTTTAGGATTGGGTATGCTATTCGGCACCGACGGATTCGGAATAGAATTCAACAGTCCTGCGACTGCCCAGTTCATAGGCATGATAGCTCTGAGTATCATACTCTTCTCCGGCGGTATGGACACAAGTTTTAAGGAGATCAGACCCGTCCTGTGGCAGGGTGTCATACTCGCCACCCTGGGAGTGTTCCTGACCGCCGCCATCACGGGACTTTTCATATATTATATTTCCGGCCTCATACCCGGAGGAGGACTGAACCTGATCGAATCGTTCCTGCTTGCCTCGGTGATGTCTTCGACCGATTCGGCATCGGTATTTTCGATCCTGCGCTCCAGAAAACAGGGATTACGGCAGAATCTCCGCCCTCTCTTAGAGCTGGAAAGCGGCAGTAACGACCCGATGGCCTACATGCTCACGATACTTTTCATACAGGTGATCCAGACGGGCGAGGCTACCCCGTGGAAGTACGTATGGATGTTTATCGCCCAGATGGGTATCGGCGCTCTTGCGGGATTTCTGCTCGGGCACCTCGCCATTAGGGTAATAAACAGGATTAACATAGACAACAGGTCTATGTACGCGATACTTCTGCTTGCTTTTGTATTCTTCATATTCTCGTTTACCGATCTGATATACGGCAACGGTTACCTTGCGGTTTACATAGCGGGGCTTATTATAGGCAACCACAAGATAGTCTTCAAACGTTCGCTCACGACTTTCTTCGATGGGTTCACATGGCTCTTCCAGATAGTCATGTTCCTTACCCTGGGGCTTCTCGTAAATCCAATCGATCTTCTGGGAGTGGCTCTCGTAGCACTGATCGTGAGTCTGTTCATGATACTTTTTTCAAGGCCTGTTTCCGTATTCCTCTGCCTCCTTCCGTTTAAAAAACCCGATTTCAAGGGACGTCTCTACGTCTCCTGGGTGGGGTTGAGGGGAGCCGTTCCGATTATTTTTGCCACCTATCCCCTGACCGCCGGTATAGAACACGCCGACATAATATTCAATATAGTATTTTTTATAACTATAGTTTCATTGCTTACGCAGGGCACTACCGTAAGCTACATGTCAAAACTGCTCGGTCTCGCAATGCCTGCAAAGACAGAGGCCTTCGGGATAGACCTTCCCGACAAGATAAAGGCGGCACTCTCGGAAATCGATGTTCAGCTTGTTCTGTTGTCCCAGGGCGACAGGCTCAGAGATCTGATCCTTCCCGACAACACGCTCGTGGTAATGGTAAAGAGAGGGGAGGATTATTTCGTACCGAAGGGAGCTACCAAGCTGCATGTCGGTGATAAGCTACTCGTAATATCGGATAACGACGACGAGCTTTATCGCGAATACCAGGATTTCGGTATCATCAACCCCATCGGCAAATAAAAATACCGTAAATATATACCTGTGATATCTGTTTGTGCGATAATTTGCACAGAAATTGGTATACGGTGGTATTAAGGGGCCGTTGAATTAATTCAATAATTTTTGTTTCGGGCTATTTCCCGCGCTTTTCCGCAGAAACCCGTTTCATAGTCTCCGCTATGCGACTCCCCGTTTCTGCTGAAATAATCATCGGGAAATAGCCCTAAACAATTTTGTCGGGAAATAAAATAGACTTTAAAATAACTGATTTTTTTTTACAGGCATTTTTGATATTTAAATTTTGTTTATAATTGCGGAAATTTTCAGATTAGTGTATGGCAAAAATCAACAATAGCAAGAAACGTGTGATAGTGAGTTACCAAAATTTGCCGGTGTCGCTGCAGGAAGAACTGAAACGGCAGTATCCGCACGGGTACACCGAATCCATGATGCGCGTGGACAAGGGGCCTGGAGATTTTTTTTATGCCGTCGTGCTGGATACGGAAGACATAATCTATCTCGTCAAGATCGATGTCAAGATCGACGGTAATCCCGAAGAAGAGGAAGAGGATAAGGACTTCTACGACGAGGGCAAGGACTCGAACGAAATTATTGAAGATTCCTCCTCGGACGACGAAGAGTAAGTTCACGTATAAAAATATTTAGTTGTGACCGTAGGTAGATTACGGTCATTTTATTTTCGGTCTGTAAATTGCGGTAGAGCCTTGTAATCGTTGCGTGAGCGACAGAAAACTCGATGGTTATGAAAAGGCTGCTTTTACTTACTTTGTTTATTTTACTTTTTGCCGGATGCGGGAAAAGAAAAGCCAGGATGGAACAGGCCGCAGGCAATGATACCGAGATCGTTTTTGCCGACGGACACAATGCCCGCAATTCGCTCGACTGGTTCGGAACATACAAGGGCATACTCCCCGGAGTAGACTGCGACAGCGTGGAAGTGACGGTAATACTTAAGGAGGGAGATAATTATATTCTGAGGCGCAAATGTTTGGATAACAGTAACATTACGTATCAGAGTCAGGGTTCGTTCGTGTGGGACGGGAACGGTCAGACAATAACCGTTTTCGGGCCCGACGGTACTCCTTACAAATTCGATGTGATAGAAAATGCCATAGTTTCGATGGGCTTCGAGGGACACAGGAAAAAAAGCGAAAAGCCCGAACGCCACGTCCTGAAAAAGTTATAACAAAACGTCCGTGTTCCATTGCTCAAGAGTGCAATTAAAGTATATGACTATCCGTATTCATATCTAAATCTTTTCTTTCCACCTTTTGGCAGACAAAAGGTGGAGCCAAAATCTGCCGCCCCCATCTTCCGCGGCGTTGCTCTCGGAAGCTTCCCTCGCTACTCGGTAGCTTCGGGTGATCTTCCTACCGCAACTTTCCCCGCATCGATGGCAGGGCGGGACTACGGGTTGCTTCGCAACCCGAAAAATACGATACCCGAATGATTCTTTGGCGCCGTCAGGTGCCTATCTCCCCGCTGTTGAAAAAGCGTTAAGAAATGGCGGATGATAAAACCTTAGAAATTCACGATAGTGCAGGTCTGTTTAAAATCACCGATTTTAAACAGACCGATATTTCTTGGGTTATCGCCGTCATTTTAGCTTTTTCGACTCGCGGGGCTGGTTTTTGCTCCACTTTTTGCCAGCCAAAAAGTGGAAAAAAATTTAAAGATAGGCTTTTGCTACATATACTACGGACATACATTTTAAAGTATAAATATTCGACGGCTGCCCGTTAACGGGCAGCCGTCGAACTATTTATGCAATGTTCAACAGTTTTATTCCCTGAAACTGTGGATCACTATTCCCGAGCGGAGTTTCGGTTCGAACCATGTGGTTTTGGGCGGCATTATATTGCCCGTATCGGCGATGTCGATCAGTTGTTTCATGGATACGGGATACAGGGCGAAAGCGACTTTCATCTCGCCGCTATCCACCCGTTTCTGCAATTCGCCCAGTCCGCGGATACCCCCTATGAAGTCGATCCTTTTGTCGGTACGCAGATCCTTGATTCCGAGAATTCTGTCGAGTACGAGGTCGGAAAGTATGGTAACGTCCAATACCCCAATCGGGTCGTTGTCGTCGTATCTTCCCTCCTTGGCCTTAAGTCGGTACCATTTACCGTCGAGATACATGCCGAAGCTGTGCAGAGAGTCGGGTTTGTAAATTCCCTCCTTCGCTTCCACATCGAAGTCCTTTTCGAGCGAGTCCAGCAACTGCGCCGGAGTCAGTCCGTTGAGGTCTTTGACCGTGCGGTTGTAGTCCATGATCTTCAGCTGGTTGTCGGGGAAGATGACCGCAAGGAAATAACAGTACTCCTCGTTGCCGGTATGGTTCGGGTTGGCTTTAGCCAGTTCCTGTCCGACTCTTGCGGCGGCGGCGGTACGGTGGTGTCCGTCGGCTACGTAGAGGGCGGGGATTTTACCGAACAGCTCGGTGATGCGGTCGTTTACCGCTGGGTCGTCGATTTTCCAGAAGTGGTGTCCGAAACCGTCGTCAGCCACGAAAGTGAATTCCGGTTTTTCGTTCCTTACGATCTTCTCCACGATGGAGTCGATCTCCGTATCGGCGGGGTAGGAGAAGAATACCGGCTCTATGTTAGCCCTCTGGACCATGACATGCTTCATGCGGTCTTCCTCTTTTTCCACGCGCGTAAGTTCGTGCTTCTTGATCTTTCCGCTGAGGTAGTCCTCGTAGTGGCAACAGGTAGCCAGACCGTACTGGGTGCGTCCCTCCATGGTCTGCGCGTAGATATAGTGATGGTCGGCCTTGTCCTGAACCAGCCATCCTTTTTCCATCCACTTGTTGAAGTTCTCCACGGCCTTTTCATAAACTTCGGGAGCGTGTTCGTCGGCTATCGGGTCGAAGTCTATTTCCGGTTTGGTTATGTGTAGCAGAGACTTTTCCCCTGCTTCCTTTTTCGCTTCTGCGGAACTCAGAACGTCGTAGGGGCGTGCCGCCACCTCTTTGGCATAGGCCGGCGGCGGACATATTCCCTTGAATGTTTTGATCTTTACCATATCGTCTCGGGGATTCTTACTTGTTCACCTGGAATTTACGGTTGCCGTTGCGCAGGAAATCCACTATCTGGCTTGCGGCTGCAAGTCCGGCGTTCATGTTGGCTTCGGCGGTTTCGGCTCCGATCTTCTTGGATGTCGCAAACACGCGCTCGCCGAAACGGGAGTCGAGTTCCGCCTGGTTCGAAGCGGCCACGTCCGAAGCATACCTGAGATCGGTACGTTCGTCCAGTATGCGTACCAGTCCCTCTTCGTCGATCACTTCCTTACGGGCGGTGTTGATAAGCGTACCACCCTTGGGCATGAGCGACAGCAGGCCGTAACCGATGGATTTTTTGGTCTGTTCGGTGGCGGGTATGTGCAGCGATACGTAGCGGCTTTTCGTGTACAGTTCTTCGGGAGAATCAACGACGGTAACGCCGTCCTTTTCGAAAATGCTCTTATCCGTGATGAAGGGGTCGTATGCGTAGACTGTCATGCCCATTGCTTTGCCGTACAGGCCGACCAGCCTTCCTACGTTGCCGTAGGCGTGGATACCGAGGGTCTTGCCGTGTATTTCCGACCCCGTTCCGGGGCTGAATTTGTTTCTCGCCATGAAGATCATCATGCCGACGGCGAGTTCAGCCACGGCGTTGGAGTTCTGTCCCGGCGTGTTCATTACCACGATTCCCCTTGCGGTGCATGCGTCGAGATCGACGTTGTCGTAACCGGCTCCGGCACGCACGACTATCTTGAGCTGACGGGCGGCTTCCACGACTTCGGCCGTCACCTTGTCGCTGCGGATTATAAGGCCGTCGGCATCGGCGACAGCGGCCAGGAATTCGGACTTGTCCGTGTATTTTTCCAGCAACGCGAGTCCGTAACCCGCTTCTTCGACTATTTTTCTGATACCGTCCACCGCCGCCTTTGCAAACGGTTTCTCGGTTGCTACCAATATTTTCATGTCACCTACCAATTCATGGAAATAGACCACCCTGTTGTCCTCACGGGTGTCCCGCTGCCGGATGAAAGGATTGTATATTCCCATAGTTTCAAATTAAGCACATTGTGCTATTTATTATTTTTCTTAATACTGCTAATTAGCGATTTATAAGTAAATAATGGAAAAATAAATATTCCACGGTACTTATTTTACGTGCATTTTTTCGAATTCCTGCATACAGGCCACCAGGTACTCGACGCTTTCTTTCGGGAGAGCGTTGTAGGTGGAGGCGCGGAAACCGCCGACCAGACGGTGTCCCTTCAGACCGATCATGCCCCTGGATTTGGCAAACGCGAGGAATTCGTCCGACAGGTTTTCATATCCGGGAGCCATCACGAAGCAGATGTTCATCAGTGAGCGGTCTTCCTTGACTGCCGGCCCGACGAAGAGTTTGTTGCGGTCGATCTCGTCGTAAAGGATACCTGCTTTTTCCTTGTTGCGCCTGTACATTTCCTGTAACCCGCCTATCGACTTGAGCCACCTGAGCGTTTCCCTCACGACGAATACGGCGAAAACGGGAGGCGTGTTGTACATCGAGTCGCATTCGATGGCGTTGCGGTAGTCCACCATTGCCGGAAGCGGACGCGATACCTTGCCGAGTATGTCTTCGCGGACTATTACGAAAGTTACACCGGCAGGACCCATATTCTTCTGCGCACCGCCGTAGATAAGGGCGTATTTCGATACGTCCATCGGACGGCTGAGTATGTCGGAACTCATGTCGGCGACGAGATTCACGGGTGAATCTATGTCGGCATGGTATTCCGTTCCGTAGATCGTGTTGTTGGTCGTGATGTGAAGGTAGTCGAGGTCGGTCGGGATGTTGAAACCTTTGGGAATGTAACTGAAGTTCTTATCCTCGGACGACGCTACTACTTCTACATTGCCGAACAGCTTGGCGTCCTTGATCGCTTTCTTCGCCCATACTCCGGTGTTCACGTATCCGGCTTTCTTTTCGAGCAGGTTGTACGGTATATGGAAGAATTGCGTACTTGCCCCGCCTCCCACGAAAATGATCTTGTAGTTGTCGGGTACGCCGAGAAGCTCCCGCATGAGGGCGTTGGCTTCGTCGTTGATCGCTTCGTAGTCTTTCGTGCGGTGCGAAATTTCGAGCAGCGAGAGACCGCCGGTGCCTTCCAGATTGAGAATGGCTTTCGCGGCGTTTTCGATTGCCTCCCTCGGCAAAATGGAGGGGCCGGCATTGAAATTGTGGATTTTCATAATTCGGTAATGTTAATTCGGTTGTATTGTTTAAGATTTGATTACGATTCAGAAGTAAATCACGATGCAAAACTATCAATAATTTTTAGATTTACCTTAGTACGGACAAAAAGAATTTCATGTGGAAATATGCCGGAGAACTGCCGGAATATATGTTTTTTGATAACTTTGCAGTTTACAAGGATAATTTTTCGATATGGTAAGGTCCATGACAGGCTACGGCAGCGCCGAGACGGTCGCCGGAAGCCGTAAAATAACGGTGGAGATTCGCACCCTGAATTGCAAACAGTTGGATTTGGCGGTGAAATCGCCAGCATACTACCGTCCCCGCGAACAGGATATACGCGGCATTGCCTCCAAAGCCATAAGGCGCGGCAAGGCGGATATATACATAAGCTACGAAAACACGGGATGCCGCTCCGACTCCGTTATCAACGGGGAGTTGTTCGCCTCCTACTACTCGCAGTTGCGCGAAATAACTTCCGGTGTCGGGTTGGAGTGGGGCGGCGACATGAACGCGGGAGCCGCCGTGCAGGCCATATTGCGTATGCCTGATGTGGTATGCGGCTATAACGAGACTCTCGGCGAAGAGGAAGCCGCCGCTCTCATGGCGGCGGTGGACTCGGCGCTGGCGCGTCTGGAAAAATTCAGGACGGCCGAGGGCGAAGTCCTCGCTGCGGATATTTTGAAGAGGGTAGGGGTAATAGAAGAATACAGGGATGAGATAGAACCATATGAAAAACCCCGCATAGAGGCTGTAAAGTCCCGCATACGGGAGAACCTGGAGTCCGTGGGTTTGCAGGTGGATGCAAACCGCCTCGAACAGGAGATAGTGTTTTACGTGGAAAAACTGGACATCACCGAGGAGAAGGTGCGCCTTGCGAACCACTGCCGTTATTTCCGCGAGGTAGCCTGCGGCGAGGACGATCCGGGCAGGAAACTCGGATTCATCGCCCAGGAGATGGGGCGCGAGATCAACACCATAGGCTCCAAGGCCAACGATGTGAATATCCAGAAAATCGTGGTGGGCATGAAGGACGAACTGGAGAAGATAAAGGAACAGCTTTTGAATATTTTATAGCGAATGGCGGTTTTATCGGACGGTAAGCTCGTGATCCTCTCGGCTCCCTCTGGGGCGGGAAAGACGACCATAATGAAACGGGTGGTCAAAACCTTCCCGCAGTTGGAATTTTCCGTGTCGGCGACGAGCCGTCCTCCGCGGGCGGGCGAGACGGACGGCAGGGATTATTATTTTATGAAGCCGGACGAGTTTATCAAGGCGGCTGCCGAGGGCAGGTTCGTCGAGTGGGAGGAAGTTTACGGGGGAACCTACTACGGCACGCTGAAAAACGAAATACGGAGAATATGGTCGAAGGGAAAGACCATAATTTTCGATGTGGACGTCAAGGGAGGCATCAGGCTCAAGGAACTGTTCGGGGAGAGGGCGCTCGCCGTATTCATTATGCCCCCTTCCGTAGCGGCGCTCGAAGAGAGACTCGCTCTGCGCGGCACCGATCCGCCGGAAAAAATTACGGAACGATTGGAAAAAGCCGTTATGGAAATGGAACATGCCGACAGGTTCGATATTATAGTCGTCAATGACGACCTGGATGCCGCCGTAACCGAAGTCGAGGACGCGATCGGAAAATTCATAAGCGCGGCGAAATGAAAGAGGTAGTCCTGTATTTCGGGTCTTTCAACCCCGTGCACAGGGGACATACGGCCGTTGCAGGGTATGTCTTAGACGTGGGGTTGTGCGATGAACTGTGGTTCGTGGTATCGCCTCAGAACCCCCTGAAGTCGGCTTCGGATCTTCTGCCCGACGAAGACCGCCTCGAAATGGTCTGCATCGCGGTGCGCGAGGAACTCGGCGGCAGGAATGTACGGGTGAGCGATGTGGAGTTCTCCCTTCCGAAGCCGTCGTATACGGTAGACACGCTCGAAGTCCTGAAAGCCGGCAATCCGCAGTACAGGTTCTCGCTCCTGTTCGGTGCGGACGTGCTTTCGGAGGTGCCTCTGTGGAAGGATTACCGCAGGATACTTTCCGAAAACAGGATCATCGTTTACCCGCGCGGGGGTTCCTGCCTGCCTGCCTTGCCCGTCCTGCGGGACGCCGACCTGGTTTATCTCGAAAATGCCCCTGTATGGGATTTTTCTTCCACCGACGTCAGGGATGCCCTGCGTCACGGCGGGGCGATCGAAGATATGGTAAGCAGGGGAGTGGCCGAATATATAAAAAGGAACGAACTATGGAAATCGATCCCGAAATAAAATCAGAAATAGAGAAACTCGACGCCGAAATAGTGAAATCCCCCTGCGACCCGTCGCTTTATGTGAAAAGGGGGAAACTTTATAACGGCGCCGGTATCATGGACAGGGCGCTTAACGACTTCCTGAAAGCCGGAGAACTCGACCCGTCCGACGACGAGGTCAGGCAGTACATAAACATGATACGGGAGATTTTCGAATTCAGGAGCCTGGATTACTATAATCCGTAATTTTTATATTTTGGCATTACTGTCGATGCTTTAATTTTTCGGAGAGGAAACCCCCGCAGGGATAAAAAAGACGAAGGTCAATCTACCTAATTTAGGAAGTTTATTGTCATTCCGAGCGAGATGCGAAGCATCTCTATATTGTCATTCCGAACGTATGTGAGGAATCTACCTTTTAGGAAATAATAGGGCAGATCCCTCGGACAAGCCTCGGGATGAAAAGCGGTAGATCCCTCCATCCTGCGGATGTTCGGGATGACATAATGAACAAGAAAAAGTTTAGTTCAAGCCTGCAATGACAATGCCGGTTAAAAAGTAACGCATAAGTAGTATCTTAATATGAAGAAACTTAACATAGCCCTTCTGGCGGGCGGCGATTCTTCCGAGCGGGAGGTTTCGCTCGGGAGTGCGGCGCAGGTCTGTGACGCGCTCGACAGGGACAGGTACGATGTTTACCTCATAGATATAGCCGGCAGCGAATGGATATGCCGTTCGGAAGGTTTCGCGGGTTTGCCTGTCGATAAAAACGACTTTTCCATAAACCCCCCGTGCGGAAAGATATGCCTTGAGTACGCGCTTGTAATGATACACGGTACGCCGGGCGAGGACGGCCGTCTGCAGGGGTATCTCGACATGATGCGCATACCTTACTCTTCGTGCGGCGTTACATCGTCCGCGCTTACTTTCGACAAGTCGGCCTGTAAGCGCGCGGTCTCGGCGGCGGGAGTCCGTGTGGCGAAAGAGATGCTGATAAGAAAAGGAGAGGTTGTGGACAGTGCGCGTTTGGTGGCCGAACTGGGTCTTCCGATGTTCATCAAGCCGAATGCGAGCGGTAGCAGTTGTGGCGTGACCAAGGTCGGGGCAACCGGAGAGATAGAGCCCGCCCTCAAGGTGGCCTTTGCCGAAAGCGACTCGGTTATGGCTGAGCAGTTCGTCGAAGGGTGCGAAATAGCCTGCGGTCTGATGCTTACCGCCGAAAAGGACTATATCTTCCCCCTGACGGAGATAATACCCAAAAATGAGTTTTTCGACTACGAAGCCAAGTACACCTGTGGCATGTCCGAGGAGATAACGCCCGCCCGCATAGAACCCGCCGTCGCCGGAAGGATCGGGGATCTGTCGGTCAGGGCATACAGGGCTTGCGGGTGCAGGGGAATCGTGAGGGCGGACTATATAGTAAATAAGGAAGGGGAACCGGTATTCATCGAAATGAACTCGATACCCGGGATGAGCGGCGGAAGCATAGTCCCGAAGCAGGCGGCCTGCGCCGGAATAAGCCTCGGGGAACTTTTCGACATCGTGATCAGGAATACGTTATAATATACGAGCTGAAAGCAAAACAGACAGCTTCTTTGCGGAAACTGTCTGTTTTATATATTCCGTAGCAGCGGTTTACTTTTTGAACCCGCTGAAGAAATCGTTGCCCTTGTCGTCTACTATTATGAACGCAGGGAAATCCTCGACATATATTTTTCTCACTGCCTCCATGCCGAGTTCGGGGAAGTCTACGACCTCCACGCTCCGTATGCTGTTCTTGGCCAGGATCGCTGCGGGACCGCCTATCGAACCGAGGTAGAATCCGCCGTGCTTTTTGCAGGCGTCCGTCACCTGCCGGGTGCGGTTACCCTTTGCTATCATAACGAGCGAACCGCCGCGGCTCTGGAAAAGGTCTACATAGGGATCCATGCGTCCCGCCGTGGTGGGGCCGAAACTGCCCGACGGCATGCCGGCAGGGGTCTTGGCCGGACCGGCGTAATAGACGGGATGTTTCATGAAATATTCCGGCATGGGTTTTCCCTCGTCGAGTATCTCCTTGATTTTGGCATGGGCTATGTCGCGCGCCACTATCAGTGTTCCTCTGAGGTTCAGTCTCGTTTTCACGGGATAGCCCGACAGTATCTCGCGCACCTTGTCCATGCCTTCGTCCAGATCGATGTCCACCGCCGGGGTCATGGCAGGGGCTTTGGCGGGCATGAAGCGCGCGGGATTTTTCTCAAGCTGTTCGAGGAATATACCCTCTTCCGTTATCTTGGCCTTTATGTTGCGGTCGGCGCTGCAGCTTACGCCCATGCCGACCGGACAGGACGCCGCATGGCGGGGTAGCCTTATAACCCTTACGTCGTGGACTAAATACTTGCCGCCGAACTGGGCTCCTATGCCGCTCTCCTGACATATTTTCTGTACGCGGGCTTCCCATTCGGTGTCGCGGAACGCCCGCCCGCCCTCGTTGCCGCTGGTGGGCAGATTGTCGTAGTATCCCGCCGACGCTTTCTTGACGGCCGAAAGATTCGCTTCGGCGGACGTGCCGCCGATGACGATCGCGAGATGGTACGGAGGGCATGCCGAAGTGCCGAGGTCTCCGATGTGTTCAGTTATGAATCTGGTAAGCGATTGCTCGTTCAGCAGCGCCTTGGTCTGTTGGTAAAGGAACGTCTTATTCCCCGAACCTCCCCCCTTGGTCATAAAGAGGAATTTGTACTCGCGTCCCGTGCCGGAATATATGTCGATCTGCGCGGGCAGGTTGTCGCCGCTGTTTTTCTCGTCGAACATGGTTAGGGGAACCACCTGTGAATACCTCAGGTTACGTTCCTGATAAGTCTCGAAAATGCCTTTGGAAATATATTCGGCATCGTTCACGCCGGTGTAGACGTCTTCGCCCTTTACACACGACGCTATCGCCGTACCCGTGTCCTGGCATGTGGGAAGTTCGCCTTCGGCGGATACCACCTGGTTGGCCAACAGGGTATAGGCTACGAATTTATCGTTATCCGTAGCTTGCGGGTCGTCCAGTATATCCGCCAATTTTTGCAGATGCGAAGCCCTCAGGTAGAATGATACGTCGGCAAAGGCCTCCCTGGCCAAGAGTTCCAATCCCGTGGGGTCTACCTTAAGTATCCTGCGTCCGCCGCATTCGGCAACGCTTACATGATCCCTGGTCAGCAGTCTGTACTCCGTTGTGTCTTTCCCGACGGGAAACGGTTCCTGATACTTGAATTCCGGCATGATTCCAGTTTGTTTTTCAACACTTTAAGTGTGCTGTTGGAAATTTTTTCAAATGTTATAAAGTAATTGCCTTTCTCAGAATGCATACCCGAAGCCGACCGCTCCGGTAGGGAAAATATCTCCCGAAGTGCCTATGGCCGACATAAATCCGATTCTCCACGTAAATCCTCCGCCGATCGGAACTCTCCGGTACATGAACGTGGCGTGTCCGATAAGATGACCGGTTCCGGAATCGGTATCGTAACGGTACAATCCCGCTTTGCGGGTGAGGACTGTAACGCCCGCGCCTACCTCGAAAGCGTTATTCGAGGCAGATTTCCCGAAAACGTAGTTCAGTCCGAGGGGAATGGTCACATAGGATCTGGTGGATTCATCATAACTTCCTCCATCGTAATAATATTCCCGTGTACGGACGCTGTAACCGAGCCCGATCCTGAAACCCAGACCGGTCTTGACTCCAGGAGTAAAGCGCTGGTCATAATTCACCGAAAGAATAACGCCCGGGCCGCCAGCTTCGACATACACCTGCCTGTTGGCTTCTGCGGCGTATCTTTGCCCGACGCCCTGGGCATGCAATTCCAAGACCGCGCACAGAAAAATGAACGCAATCGTAAAAATTCCGGTCTTCATATATTTAAGCGATTAATGTAAGTTCGCGAGTTTCGATTAACTGAACGCTTCCTACTTGCCCTGCTGGGAAAGATCGGAATTATCCTTCATGATCATCGTTTTGTCCACGCGTATGGTAACGTTGTTGTCCACATCCACGAGAACGTAATTATCCCTGATTTCTTTTATGGTTCCGTAAATCCCGCCGGCCGTGATGATTTTCTGTCCCTTTTCCAGGGAACTGCGGAATTTCATAAGCTCCTTCTGTCGTTTTTGCTGAGGGCGTATCATAAAAAAATACATGACGGCAAAAACCAATACCATCATTAAAATGAAATTCATACTCAGGCCACCCGCTTTCGGAGCAGCCGCCTGTTCCTGCAAAATAAGCATTAGATTCATAATATTATCTTTAGAATTTAACTGCAAATATAGGTTAAACAGCTTAAAGCTACAAACAGGTAGGCAGGTTTTATAAATCAGTACTGGTATTCAGTAGTTTATCATCAGTAAGATTGCAGTCAAGCCCGCAGGACATAGAAAAAGTATTAGGACGTGATAGCATGCAACCGGACACCCTTAATCTATTTATCAGCGTTGTTTTGCAGTTTTTCAAAGGTCTTTAACTATCTTTGCAGGATAAAAAGCTGAAAGAATATGGCGGAAAACCCTATATTGACACGTTTGGACGGTCTCAATTCCAAGTACGAGGAGATAGGACGGCAGATAGCCGATCCGGAAATTATTTCCGACATGAAGAGGTTCGTCTCCCTGAGCAAGGAGTACAAGGAGCTCAAGCCTATAATAGAGACCAATGAAAAGTATCGCACCGCCTTGGCCAATTTGCATGAAGCCAAAGAGATACTGTCGAACGAGAAGGACGAGGAAATGAGGGAAATGGCTCGCGGGGAAATAGCCGAACTCGAGCCGCGTATAGAAGCGCTTGAGGAGGAGATAAAATTGCTTCTGATACCTAAAGATCCCCAGGACGAAAAAAATGCGATACTCGAAATAAGAGGCGGAACGGGCGGGGATGAGGCGGCGATATTCGCCGGCGATCTTTTCCGGATGTACGCCAAATATATAGAACGCAAGGGGTGGAAGTATGAGATAAACAACATGAGCGAGGGAACGTCCGGCGGATTCAAGGAAATAGTGCTTAAAGTCTCGGGGGAAAATGTCTACGGCACGCTCAAGTATGAGAGCGGCGTTCACCGCGTCCAAAGGGTGCCGCAAACGGAGACACAGGGCAGGGTGCATACCTCCGCCGCGTCGGTCGCCGTCCTTCCCGAAGCGGAAGAGTTCGATATCGAACTTAACCTTAATGATATACGTAAAGACACCTTCTGTTCGTCCGGACCCGGCGGGCAGTCGGTAAATACGACATATTCCGCCATAAGACTTACCCACATACCCACAGGGATCGTAGTCCAGTGCCAGGATCAGAAATCGCAGATAAAGAACTATGAGAAGGCGCTCGAAGAACTCCGTACCCGTATATTCAACCTGGAATACTCCAAGTATCTCAATGAAATAGCCGGAAAGCGGAAAACAATGGTCTCGACCGGCGACCGCAGCGCCAAGATACGCACCTACAACTATCCTCAGGGACGCGTCACCGATCACCGTATAAACTATACGGCCTATAACCTTCAGGCTTTTATGGACGGGGATATACAGGACGTCATAGATCACCTTATAGTGGCCGAAAACGCTGAAAGACTCAAGGAAGGAGGATTCTAGCACATTGTGCTTTTTAGTTTTTAGTTATTAGTTGTTAGTTATTAGTAATCAAACAGATAAAATTTGTTCGTTTTTCGATTGCGTATGGGTCGAAGTTGAACTCGAAACGCAATTCATATGT
This sequence comes from Holotrichia oblita, assembly GCA_023690525.1. Classification (NCBI taxonomy): domain Eukaryota; kingdom Metazoa; phylum Arthropoda; class Insecta; order Coleoptera; family Scarabaeidae; genus Holotrichia; species Holotrichia oblita. Next base: position 350,233 of record CM043015.1, read on the forward strand.
AAAATCCCCCTATCGAACCAACTAACAACTAACTAACGGATAAATAAATATTTCACGGTACTTAAAATGAAATCGGGCGATATTTTTTCGGAGATAATCAGGAAGCGCAGTTTCCTTTGTGTGGGTCTGGACAGCGACATGGGGAAAATCCCGAAATGCCTTTCCGGTTCGGACGACCCGCAGTTCGAGTTCAACAAGGCTATTATAGACGCCACCTGCGGATATGCAATATGTTACAAGCCGAACGTTGCCTTTTACGAGGAGAACGGGGCAAAGGGCTGGGAAAGTTTCTTCAAAACATGCCGGTACATAAAGGAAAACCATCCCGAAATATTGGTTATCGCAGACGCTAAACGGGGGGATATAGGCAATACCTCGGCGGCATACGCACGTGCATTCTTCGATTCCGGCTTCGTCGATGCGGTGACCGTTTCGCCGTACATGGGGCGCGACAGTGTAGAGCCGTTCCTCTACTGCGACGGTAAATGGGCTGTGATTCTGGCTCTCACGTCGAATGCGGGCTCCGAAGATTTCGAGATGCAGACCCTGCAAAACGGCAGGAGGCTTTACGAACAGGTACTCGTAACTTCGAGCCAATGGGGTTCGCCGGAAAACACCATGTATGTCGTGGGAGCCACGAGGGCTTCCATGCTCGATACCATAAGGGATATAGTGCCCGAACATTTCATTCTTGTTCCCGGAATCGGCGCCCAGGGCGGAAGCCTGCACGAAGTGGCCTCTTATGGCATGAACAAGAAGTGCGGATTGATCGTTAATCTCTCGCGCTCCATAATTTTTGCCGACGGCAGCGGCAATTTCGCCGAGACCGCCTCCGCCAAAGCACATGAGGTGCAGCAGGAAATGGACAGTCTCCTGGCAACATATCTTTAATCTCTTCGGGTATAAATCCCCGCACTTCAGTACGGCATTTAGTAAATTTTTTCTTGTTAATTCCTGTCATCCCGAACATCCGCAGGATGGAGGTATCTACCGCTTTGTCATCCCGAGGCTTGTCCGAGGGATCTACATTATATTATTCCTGTTATATTTGGTAGATTGACCTTCGGTCTTCCTCGTTGGCTTCGCCCTCTTCCTTCTTGCAGGGCATAGTCCGCAAGCGGCCTCTCTCCTGCTTCGTTCGTCAGTTCGCGCCTCGGCAATCGGAGCAAGCTCCATTGCACTCGGCTTGGGCGTCGGTTCCTCACATACGTTCGGAATAACCGAACGAAGCAGGAGCAGAGCCGAACTTGTTTGAGCTATGCCCTGCGAGGAGGTTAAAGCCAAGCGTAGCGCAGGCAATGACAAAAGATGATTGTAAAGATCAATTTGATTCGATTAGGGTGCAGACCCGAAAAAATATATTCGGCTCAGGATATCCTGAGCCGAATATATAAATAATAACTCCGAACCCTATTAAGTATTCATCGCTCCGCAGACATTTATGACCTGCCCGCTCACGTAGCTTGAGAGATCGCTTGCGAGGAACAGCGCCGCGTCGGCAACTTCATGCGGGGTTCCGCCTCTTTTCATCGGGATCATGTTCGCCCAGTGCGCCTTTATCTCGTCGGAGAGGACGCCTGTCATTTCGGTGATTATGAAGCCCGGAGCTATGGCGTTGGCACGTATGTTGCGCGGCCCCAGCTCCTTTGCCATCGACTTGGCCAGGCCTATCATACCGGCTTTGGATGCCGAGTAGTTGCTTTGGTTCGCGTTGCCCGACACGCCCACCACCGAGGACATGTTTATGATGCTCCCGCCTTTCTGCCGGATCATTACGGGCGTGACGGCATGAATGAAATTGAACGCCGACTTGAGGTTCACGTTGATAACCATGTCCCACTGTTCTTCGGTCATCCTTTTCATCGCCCCGTCCCTCGTTATACCGGCGTTATTCACGAGAATATCTATCCGTCCGAAATCTTCCGTTATGCGTTCCACCACCGAGGCCGTTTCGGCGAAATTAGCGGCATTGGAAGCGTACCCGACGCATTTGACGCCCAGCAAGGCTATCTCCTCCCGGGTTCGGGCGGCGGCCTCGTCCATGACGAGATCGGTGAAAGCCACGTTAGCCCCGTGTTCCGCAAACCTGAGTGCGATCGCCTTGCCTATTCCGCGTGCGGCTCCCGTGACTACCGCTACTTTTCCTTCGAGTAATTTCATAAGTAAAGTTTAAGTTTGTTTTGCCGCAAAATTAGAAAAAATCTTCTATTGATTTTCCGTCGAGGGACGGTTTACCCTGTTAGGATATGGTAAACGGACGATAAAATGCGCACGGCTTGATTTTTCGGACGCCGAGGCGGGTAAATTAAATGCCGATAAATATTTATTTATCCGTTATTTAGTTGTTAGTTGTTAGTTGGTTCGATAGGATTTTAGTATTTTGCCAACCTAGTCGAGTTGTTATAACGGCTCGGTAATATGTGAACAATTTTATCTATATAATTACTAATAACTAAAAACTAATAACTAAAAACTAAAAAAGCACAATGTGCTTTTTGTTTTTCCGCCGGCTTTTTTTTGTACTTTTACCGAATTATTGAATCGATATCGAAACTTAAAAAAATAATTATGACCAAAGACACAAAGGTATTCGAATTGATCGAACAGGAAAGGATGCGCCAGACGCACGGACTGGAACTGATAGCGTCCGAGAATTTCGTGAGCGAACAGGTTATGCAGGCCATGGGCTCGGTGCTTACCAACAAGTATGCGGAAGGGTACCCGGGTGCGCGTTATTACGGTGGATGCCAGATAGTGGATATGGTCGAGCAGCTGGCCATCGACCGTCTGAAGGAACTGTACGGCGCGGCCTACGCCAATGTTCAGCCGCATTCGGGAGCGCAGGCCAACATGGCGGTTTTTCTCGCCGTCCTGAAACCGGGCGACGTCTTCATGGGGCTCGACCTTTCGCACGGCGGACACCTTTCGCACGGCTCACCCGTAAATTCGTCGGGGATACTTTACAAGGCGATAGGATACAAGGTGGATGAGGCTACGGGACGGATCGACTACGACGCCATGGAAGCCATGGCTATGGAGCATAAGCCCAAGATGATAATAGGAGGGGCGAGCGCATACAGCCGCGAGTGGGACTACGCAAGGATGCGCCGTATCGCCGACAGCATAGGAGCCATATTTATGGTGGACATGGCGCATACGGCGGGCCTGATAGCCGCCGGCCTGCTGGACAATCCCGTGAAGCATGCGCATATCGTTACGTCCACTACCCATAAGACCCTGCGCGGGCCGAGAGGAGGTATCATCCTGATGGGCGAGGATTTCGACAATCCGTGGGGACTTACAACGCCGAAGGGAGAGATCAAAAAAATGTCGGCTATCCTCAATTCGGCGGTTTTCCCGGGGATACAGGGCGGCCCGCTCGAACACGTGATCGCCTCCAAGGCGGTGGCTTTCGGAGAGGCGCTCGATCCTTCGTACAGGGAGTACCAGAAACAGGTTGTCAAAAACGCAAAGGCCATGGCCGCAGCGTTCGTCGAAAGAGGCTATAAGATTATCTCGGGCGGAACGGACAACCACCTGATGCTCGTAGACTTGCGCCCCAAGTTCCCGGAACTCACCGGCAAGAAAGCAGAGAACGCCCTTGTAGCCGCCGAAATAACCACCAACAAGAATATGGTTCCTTTCGATACGCGCTCGCCGTTCCAGACTTCGGGGATAAGGGTGGGCACACCCGCCATCACTACGCGCGGTCTGAAGGAACACCAGATGGACCGCATCGTAGAGATGATAGACAGGGTTCTGAGCGATCCGGACAATAATTCCGTACTGGAAAAAGTCGCCGCAGAAGTCGGTGAAATGATGTCGGGTCTGCCCCTGTTCGCGTGGTAAGCCGGACAGGCAAGCCGCTTACAGGATTGATTTCCGTATAAGATGAACCCGCCTCGAAAATCATTTCGTGGCGGGTTCTTTTTTGCAACGTTTGCAATTATAAATATTTTTTATAATCTTTGTAAATGATATAAAAAATATTTTCCTATATATAATATACGGCCTATGACTATAATCCAACTCGAATATTTTGTTGCGGTGGCTAATTGCGGCAGCTTCTCGCTGGCTTCGGAACGCTGTTTCGTGACGCAGCCTTCTCTCAGCATGCAGATAAAGAATCTGGAGGACGAGCTGGGAGTCGTACTTTTGGATCGCACCAAAAAGCCGGTTATACCTACGGATGCAGGGATCATAGTATTGGAGAGCGCAAGGGAGGCCATAAGGGCGTACAATTACGTCAGGGAATCTATAAACGAATTTAAAAATGAAATTTCCGGCAAATTGTATCTCGGTGTGATCCCTTCGATCTCACCCTATTTGCTGCATAGGTTCATACCGGATTTTACCGCCCGCTACCCCAAGGTGGAACTGGAGGTGCGCGAGATGAAGACGGCCGACATAATTTCCGCATTGCAGAAGGACAGCCTCGACGCCGCCCTGATAGCAGGAGGTTTTTGTCCCGAGAGCATAGTCGAAGACGAACTGTACAACGACCGGTTCTATGCCTATGTGTCTCCTCTTAATAAGCTGTACGACCGTAATAATGTCAGGATAGAGGATATAGACATGAAGGAACTTTTGTTGCTGAGCGACGGCCACTGCCTGAGGGATCAGATACTGGAGCTGTGCCAGTCGCGCAGCAAATCCAATATAAACTGTTCTTTCGAAAGCGGTTCGCTCGATACCCTCATGCGCATAGTGGACAATACCAACAGCATCACCATAATTCCCGAGATGGCTACATATTTCGTTCCGGTGGAGAGGCGTCCGCAGATAAAGATGCTTGCCAAAGGAGTTGCATCACGAAAGATCACGATGGCCGTAAGGCGTACCTATGTTAAAAGTTCGCTTATATCGTCCCTCAGAGAGTCGATAATAAATACCGTCCAAAGCGCTCCGCCTCCCCCTGTTCCGTTCCACACCTGACCGAACAGGATGAGTTATGCTGCTCATAGACCTATTATTCGTAATTTAGACATTACTTAACGGGAAAAAGTTTATTTTTGCAATTTTGCTCCGGTAATTTAGCACACCGTGCTTTTTATTATTTTCGTCAGTGCTGCTTATTAGCGACATATAAATAAAAAATGTATCGATAAATATTTAACGGTACTCATTAGGAACAATACATGGATAAATCTACAGAGACACTTGTAAATAAGATAGTAGAGGCTATTTCGGACAAGAAGGGCAAGAATATAGTTTCCCTCGATCTCTCCTCTATAGGTGGAGCGATTTGCTCGGCTTTCGTAATATGCAACGCCGATTCCACGACCCAGGTGGGCGCGATAGCAGCCGCTGTCGATGAGAAGGTCGAAAAGGACCTGGGTGAGAAAGTCTGGCGCACGGAAGGACTCGCCAACAGCGTGTGGGTGGCCATGGACTACGGAGACGTAGTAGTACATATTTTCCAGACCGAGCTCAGGGATTTCTATAAACTGGAGGACATGTGGGCGGACGCCCCGCTGACAAGATACGGGGAATGATAATTGAATAACCTGTTTTGAACAGGTTATGACTATATATTATTTGTATAATTATTCTGTGTCTCTTTGTAAAAGAGAAAAAATAAACCGATTGATAAAACATACTTAATCGAAATATGGCGAACAACAACATGGGAGACGGCCAGAACAGGCCCAAGCAGCCGGTGAACCGTCCCCGTTTCAATATCATGTGGGCGTATGCGATCCTCGGCATTTTCATACTCGGCTGGTTCTTGATGAACAGGGGGGACAATCCCGTCAAGACCGACTGGGACAATGTGAAGAGCATGGTGGCGCAGGGCGACGTGGACAAGATAAACGTGATCAACAAGGAAGTTGCGGAAATATACCTCAAGTCCGGGTCGATAGATAAATACAAACAGCAGAAGGAATTCAAACAGATGCCTGCGACTGGGGTTCAGGTTACGTATAACATACCTTCGGTCGAAATTTTCGACCGCGACCTCGAAGCCGTCAAGGCCGAGTCGGGGCAGGAAGTCAAGGTATACTACGAGAGCCGGCGCAACGTATGGGGCGAGATGTTGCTCACGATACTTCCTTTCGCCCTTATCATAGGGGTGTGGCTTCTCATAATGCGCAACATGTCGCGCGGCAGCGCGGGCGCAGGCGGGGGCATCTTCAACGTCGGCAAGGCGAAGGCCCAGATGTTCGACAAGGACAGCACCGTGAAGACCACGTTCAAGGACGTGGCCGGTCTTGAGGAAGCCAAGGTCGAGATAATGGAAGTCGTCGAATTCCTCAGGAACCCCCAGAAATATAAGGACCTCGGCGGCAAGATACCGAAAGGAGTGTTGCTCGTAGGCCCTCCGGGAACGGGAAAAACCCTTCTGGCGAAAGCTGTTGCGGGCGAGGCCAACGTGCCGTTCTTCTCCATAAGCGGCTCGGACTTCGTGGAAATGTTCGTCGGCGTGGGTGCTTCGCGCGTCAGAGACCTGTTCCGGCAGGCAAAGGAGAAAGCTCCGTGCATAGTGTTTATCGACGAGATAGACGCTATCGGCCGCGCCAGGAGCAGGAACGTCGGTTTTTCCTCCAACGACGAGAGAGAGAATACCCTCAACCAGCTACTTACCGAGATGGACGGGTTCGGCACCAACTCCGGCGTGATAGTTCTCGCCGCCACTAACAGGGCTGACATTCTCGACAAGGCGCTCATGCGTGCCGGACGATTCGACAGACAAATAGAGGTCGGGCTTCCCGAACTGAACGAGAGGCGTGAGATTTTCGATGTACACCTCAGAGGGCTTAAATTAGCCCCCGACCTGGACAGGGACTTCCTTGCCAAGCAAACGCCCGGATTCTCCGGCGCCGATATAGCGAACGTATGTAACGAAGCCGCCCTCATTGCGGCGCGCAAGAGCAAGAATTTCATAGACAAGCAGGATTTCCTCGACGCTATCGACAGGATCGTGGGAGGCCTTGAGCGCAAGAGCGTGATAATAACTCCCGAAGAGAAACGCATGATAGCGTTCCACGAGGCTGGACATGCCACCGTAAGCTGGAAACTGGAGAATGCGAATCCCCTGCTCAAGGTTACCATAATCCCCAGGGGAAAGGCTTTGGGAGCCGCATGGTATCTCCCCGACGAACGCCACCTGACCACGCGGGAGCAATTCATGGACGAAATGGCTGCCGCCTTGGGTGGCAGGGCTTCCGAACTGATCAATTTCAACAAACTCTCCACCGGAGCGATGAATGATCTCGAAAAGGTCACCAAAGCCGCCTATGCCATGGTCGCCTACTACGGAATGGGCAGTAAGACGGGCAATATAAGCTACTACGATTCGACGGGGCAAAACGATATGTCGTTTACCAAGCCTTACAGCGAGAAAACTGCGCAGGAGATAGACTACGAAGTCAGGACCATAATAGACGAAGCTATGGAAATGGCTAAGAAAACTCTCGAAGACAACAGGGAGGGTCTGACACGGCTTGCCGAACTTCTTTTGGAGAGGGAGGTAATATTCACGGAGGACGTCGAACGCATACTGGGCAAACGCAAGAAAGACGTCGAGGCCGGAAAGCCGTCTGCCGGAGAGAAAACCGCAGAGGCCGGACAAACTGTTTCCGGGGAAAAATCTTCTCCTGAAACGGGGGAATCGATTTCCGGCATTGGTAACCATGTAGCGTGACGCTTCAGGGCGACCTCGGTTGTTTGCAGATTGTTCATTGGCGGCGCTGACGAAAAATATAAATAGCACATGTGCTTAAACGGTTTGCATTATGGAAACAAGTAAAGGCGAAATTGTTATCCCTGTGGAACTATCCGACATTTTAAAAAATGAAGAAGCATCGGAGTTTTTCCAAAATTTATCTGTCGGATATAAACGAGGCTATTGCGATTGGGTGGGCGGAGCGAAAAACGAAGCGACCCGTAAAACGAGAGCTGAAAAAGCATTGCTGATGTTGAGGAACAAACAAAAAACATTAAAGACAGTTTAGTTAAGTAATCTCCATAAGATCTGGCTTAACATTTTTACTACCGTTGCATCACATGAAGCCGCCCGTAAAAAATTTTATCCAGCGTACCGTAAGTGGCATCGTACTCACGCTTGTGGTGGTGTCGATGGCGTTGTTCTCGGAATACACGTTCGGATTGCTACTTGCAGTGATCTGTGCGGGGTGCATGTTTGAGTTTTACAGAATGGTTTCCCTGGAACGGATAAGTCCGTCGGCCGGTTACGGAACGGTTGCCGGTACCGCGATCGTACTGTTGAATTTTTTTGCCGCATCTGCTCTTTGCGGTTCTTTCCGCCTCCATTCCATAATTTTAGCTTCCATTCCGGCGATTATCTTAATATGTTTTATAATAGAACTGTACCGCAGGAAGAGTAATCCGATACAGAATGTCGCCGTAACGGTTATGGGGCTCGTATACATTGCATTGCCCTTGTCGCTGTTCGCATACATTCCCTATTGTATAGACGGAGAGTACAGTCCGTGGATCGTACTCTCATATTTTTTCCTGGTGTGGGCTAACGATGTCGGGGCTTATGCGGTCGGTGTGACCATGGGAAAGCACAGGCTCTTCGAACGTATTTCGCCGAAAAAATCGTGGGAAGGATTCTTCGGAGGGTTATTGTCGGCAGCGTTGTTATCTTTCCTGATAGCGCTGTATGGCGACGGAAACTTTACTTTCTGGATCGGACTTTCGATAGTTACCGTATTGGGCGGAGTTTTGGGAGACCTTACGGAATCTATGTTCAAGAGGTCGGTCTACATTAAGGATTCGGGCGAGACCATCCCCGGACACGGCGGATTCTTGGACCGTTTCGACGCTTTGATATTCTCCCTGCCGTTTGTGTTTATATATTTTGTTATATTTGCCGGATAAGGATTATTATGAGACTAAACAGGGAAGGTTACAGGATAATAGCAATTTGTATAGTTGTTTCTGCAATACTTTGCATTTTGGCTTTCATATGGTTGAAGCCGGTGGCCGCTATTGTTGCGACAGGACTGTTGGTATCGGGCTGTCTGTTTATGGCGGTCTTTTTCAGGGAACCGAGAAGGGAAGAATTTGCGGAAGGCGCCGGTCTTGTCTATGCTCCGGCTAACGGCAGGGTGGTGGTTGTGGAGGAAATGACCGAGAATGAATATGTCTCCGAAAGGCGTATTCAGGTTTCGGTGTTCATGTCGCTTACCGACGTTCATGTGAATTGGTATCCCGTAGGCGGCACAGTGGAGTATACAAGATACCATCCGGGGAAGTTCATGGTAGCATGGCACCCCAAATCCTCGGAACAGAACGAACGGATGACGGTAGTCGTGAATACGGGCAAACACCTCGTTCTCTTCCGGCAGATCGCGGGATTCATAGCAAGGCGCATCGTATCCTATGCTAAAGTCGGCGGTAAGGTGGAACAAAATGCCAAATGCGGGTTTATAAAGTTCGGTTCGAGGGTCGATATAATGCTTCCTCCGGACAGTGAGATCCTTGTAAATATAGGCGACAGGGTATTCGGGGCGCGTACCCCGATAGCCAGACTGAAATAGGGTGACTTGATACAAGCGATAGGCAACCGCCGGACGTCCCCTCTCTTGTTGCCGGTTTTATCTTAACAGGCCTGATGTCGAAATTAACCAAATATTTAGTGGGCATTGCCGCAACGGCGGCGATCCTGTTCGTGGTCTGGTACTTCAGCAACATTGTAGTATATATATTGGTGTCAGCGGTGCTTGCGATAATCGGCAAACCTATGGTCGATTTTCTTTCCAAAGTGAAGATCAAGCGTTTCCACATACCCAACTCGCTTGCTGCTGCGATTACGCTGATTATGATATGGGCTGTGGCCATCCTCGTTGTCGCCATATTTATACCTTTGGTGTTCAATAAAATAAGCGAACTGTCGAGGCTCGATATACCTTATATAGTAGAATCGTTCAGGAAACCTTTACAGGAACTCGAGGAGTTTATATGGCGTTCTTTTTCTCTGAGCAAGGATGATTTCTCGCTTGTGGACGAAATATCGGGGCAGCTCTACGGACTTTTTAACATGAATCTGATCCAGAACGCGCTCTCTTCGGTGATGTCGGTGATCGGGAATACCCTGATAGCGATTTTTTCCATAACGTTTATTACTTTTTTCTTCCTCAAGGAAGACAAGCTGTTCCTTAATATGCTCATACTCATATTCCCGAAGAAGTACGAACAGAATGTCATAAACGCTCTTGAATCGATCAACAGGCTTCTTATCAGGTATTTCACCGGAATACTCGCCGAATCGACCATAATAACCATACTGCTCTCCTGCATATTCATGCTGTGGGGATTCTCCGTAGATACCGCTTTTTTCATGGGGCTTGTCGTTGGCGTACTGAATGTCATACCCTATATAGGTCCGATCATCGGCGCATGCGTTTGCATAATCGTGGGCATACTTTCACCTATGGACGGTCATTCCATCCTCAGAATGGCGCTCATCATAGGGGGCTCCGTCGTGTTCGTGCAGGGGATAGACAATTTCGTACTCCAGCCGGTACTGTACTCCAGAAGGGTCAATGCCCATCCTCTTGAGATATTCATCGTGATTCTTATCGCAGGCAGTGTGGCTGGTGTTCTGGGTATGCTTTTAGCAATTCCCGCCTATAATGTCATCAGGGTTTTCGCAAAGGAATTCTTCAATAATTTCCGCTTCGTCAGGAAATTAACAGAAAAAATATAATTCGGTTCTTTTGCAGTATGAGAAAAAGGCATTGGTAACCAACTATAGTTTTGCAGTTTTGGTAGCCAAAACTGTCGACGTCCGACTCCCCGTCCGCTCCCGGATCCCTTATTTGATATCACTCCCGAGAAAAAAAGTGTGAAGATATGAAATCGATAAGCTCGTTTTAATGTCAGCTTCTGGGGGAAAATTCCTCGCCTTTAGGCGAAGACTTTAGTATGTTTCGTATCTTTGAAATAAAAAGATGCAAAATTATCGTAAGACGAGCCATACGACATATGATTGTAAGTATCATGTGGTTTGGATAACAAAATATCGCAAGAAAGTTCTTTCTGGCCTTGTTGCCGAACGAGTTCGCGAACTTCTTCGCGGCATATGCAAGGAGCATGAAGTAGAGATTCTGAAGGGTCATCTATCTGGCGACCATGTTCACTTGTTTTTGTCAGTACCACCACATTTGGCGATAAGCAAGTTAGTGCAGTATTTGAAAGGCAAGAGTTCATATAAAATGCTTCAAGAGAATCAGCAATTGTCAAAGATGTTCTGGGGTCGCCATTTATGGGGTCGAGGATATTTTGTAGCAACCTCTGGCAATATAACAGACGAGGTTATCATTGAATATATTCGCACTCAAGATGACGCGGAGCATGATGATGATTTTAGCATAGGGTAAATCTTTAGTCGGCTTCAGCCGATCTCAATACCTTCGGCTTTTAGCCGAAGGTAGTTTAATTTTTATGACTACATTTGGGCTGAAAAAGCGGAAATAGCTCAGTCGGTAGAGCATCAGCTTCCCAAGCTGAGGGTCGCGAGTTCGAGTCTCGTTTTCCGCTCACTGGAAATGAATGAGTTGCGACGATCGTCGCAACTCATTTTTAATTCTCTTGCACACAATTTGCACACAACTTCGTCGTATAGATCCGGACCGAACAGCATTGTACACTCCTTAAAATAATTTTTCATTACCATATTGGAAAAAACGGTTAAATTGACCCCTTAAAAACGGGGTAGATGACCCCCTAAAGTTGCGACAGCAAAAAGGTGTAAAGTTGTATGGAGTTCCTAACTTTACCCGCACAAAGAGTTAAGGTTGTTTAATAATAAATCTTAACTTTCATTCATGGGAACATCATTAACAAAACGTCAGTATGATCGTTCGTTCAAGGAACGTGCGGTAAAATTAAGTTACGAGCGCAACAATATCAAGGAGTTGGCACAGGAACTGGGAGTGACCTCCGAGCGCATTTACAAGTGGCGGGCGGAGTTTGCCCGCCACGGCGAGGCCAGCTTCCAGGGTCATGGCGTGGAACGGCTTAGCGACGAAGGCAAGCGGGTGAAGGAACTCGAAAAGGAGCTCCGCAACACCAAATTGGAACTTGAGATCTTAAAAAAGCGATCGCCATCTTCTCACAAACAGACAAGTAATGTACGAGTTCATCGACAGCCATAGGGGGCATTACACGGTCGGGATGATGGCACGCGCCCTTCGGATCAGCCCCCGGTCGTATTATGATTACCAGGCCGGTATCCCCGGCAAACGTGAGCAAAAGCGTGAAGAGTTGGAACGTCGCATTCAGGTGGTCTATGCGGCGGCTAAGGGGTGTTACGGTGCACCCCGTATCGCCGCCGAGATCAAAGCCGACGGTTATTCCGTGTCGGGTAATACGGTCGCCAAGTATATGAAACGTATGGGATTACGTAGTAAGTTGTGCTGCAAGTACAAGGGCAGCCATTCCTACAAGCCGCACTCGCTTCGCATATGCCCCAACCATTTGGACAGGAAGTTCTCACCGGAAGCTCCCGGGCAAGGTATGGGTGTCGGACATTACCTACATCCATACCAAGGAACACTTCGTTTATCTAACCTCGGTGATCGACCTGTACGACCGCAAGGTGGTCGGCTGGAGCCTGAGCGATAACCTGACGGCCAAAGATACAGCCGTCAGAGCGTATCAGATGGCGGTGAAGAACAGAAAGACCTCTGCTGGGATGATCTTCCATTCCGACCGAGGCGTACAGTACGCCAGCGAGGAGTTCCGCTCGGAGATCAAGGGGCAAGTCGTGCAAAGTATGTCACGTAAGGGCAACTGCTGGGACAACGCCGTGGCCGAAAGTTTCTTTCGTAATCTAAAATGCGAGATGATTTATGGTAACATCGAACTGTCGGCCGAGCAGATGGAGATGGAAATCTTCGAGTATATCGAAATCTGGTATAACAAAAAAAGACGCCATTCAGCACTCCAAAACATGACTATCGACGAGTTCTGGAACATCAACAAAAAAGTGCTTAACTTTTTGTGCACCTAAAGTTGGGAATTCCACTAAGTTTTATATTACTTTAGGTTTCATCAATATAAACAAAAACACCCAATTCCACTTTTTTGGGTGTAGAATTGGGTGTAATCTTCGCAACTTGCTGATTATCAGCGTTGTTGGCGAAGAGAGAGGATTTTGTGCCTTGCTCTAAACGCTATGATAATCAATATCTTAAAACTCTGAATTCAGAAGTGTTAGCGATTTTGTATTCATATATTGCGGCGTTTCGCGCTACACTTCATAACTGTACAAAAGTACGGATAATATCTGAAAAATCCTATTCAGACGGCTTTTAGCTAAAAAATTTCCATAATCGCACTGCTTCATTGCCATTCAGCATTAAGCCTAACGAAGTCTTGCGATTTCTTTTTGTATTTCGACGATGACCTCTTTGTTGGCAATTTCCCCATCCAAGCTGAAAACGATAAATACTTTACCACCAAATTTCCTTTCGAAGTCGGCAAAACTGGCTTTCATTCGTTCTGTTGCCGAATAATTGCCAAAATTTGACCTTGCCGTAACTGGCTTTATCTGAATACCGAATGCTTTGTTGCCTACTTTCGCAATGTAATCAATATCTCCGGCATGATCGAGTTCAGGGTCGCTCTCTTCAAATACAATGTTCGTGAAAATTTTAGCTAATCCATCGTTTACCACCGACTTTTCGCGTACAAAACCATCAAAAGTGCGGTTAATCGTAAGATTGTGAATGTAGTCGATACAATCCTGCAAGGTCAGTTGTGTAAAAGCCGCCTGCCATTCGGGGATAACGACCTCCGTAATTTTCTCATATAGTCGTTCTCCTAATTCCTGTAAACTCTCTTTGGTGATTTTAGTTTTCGCTTTTGCTTCCGTGTAAGCATTTTCAAAATACCAATTTTCCCATTCCCCTATTGTCTGCGGTTGGCATTCTCGGATCAGCGCCATCACCGCACCAACTTTGTTCGGACGTGAAAGTTGGTAGGTTTGGCAAGTGTAATTGAGAACTTTCTCCTTTTTGCCGAAATCAAGAGAGTGTTTTTGCTTAGCCATAAACTACAAATTAATATTTTGAAACTTATTCATATACTTAAATGCCATACTTTTGTCTACTCCTGCCATTCCTGCTTTCAGCAAATGTGCATTAACAAATGTCTTATTTTCGAGATATAGATAGGCCATTAGATTGTTGTCGTTGTCGTATTTTACTTCATCATGGCGCAAAAAAACACGTTTACCTTTCAGCTTTTCACGCAAGAACTCGGTGGCTTTTCCATTGATTGCAGGGTTTTGTTTGATTCCTATAAGCCTTACAATCAATCCATTATTTAACTGAATAAGTTCAGGGCTAATGATTTCTTTGACTGTAAAATACTCTTCACGTTTATTCTTGCTTACGGCATCTATCTTCGAACCGTATTGTAGTTTCTTGACATCTATTTTCTTGTCCAATTTGTGCGTATCGACAAAACGATAAGGCAATTCATCAATCCTCTTCTCAAAATCAACTGTTGTTACAGGTTGGTTAATGACTTGCATATCAATCTGCATAAAAACGTTTCCACCGATCTTTTCTTTTATGATCGGGATATATTCGGGGTTTATCTCATAACCGACCGAGTTTCTGTTCAGTTTTCTCGACGCTAAAGCCGTCGTACCACTTCCCATAAATGGGTCAAGAACAGTTTCGCTCTCGAAAGAGAACATCTTAATTAACCGGTTGGGCAATTCTTCGGGGAACATAGCCAGATGTTTATCCTGTTTTGCTCCGTTGAAATACCAGTGTCCGTTAAACCAAGTGTTCCACTCTTCGTTGGTCATCGCCGCTTTCGCCTTTTGTTCGGCGGTGGGTTTTGGAGCATTGCCCTGTTTTTTGAATAGTAAAATGTACTCGAAATCCAACTTTACGATACCATTGCGCGGATAGGGAAAACTGCCCATCACAGCACCGCCGCCCGAAGTATTCATCGTAGTGGTTTTCTGCCAAATGATCTGCCCCATAAAATCGAGACCGATAGCCTCGCAAAATCGGATGATTTCGGTGTGAATGGGAATAACCTTGTAGCGGCCATAATAAGTGGAACGGGCGAATTGGTCGCCGATGTTTATGCACAGACGGCAACCGTCGTGCAACACACGGGCGCACTCCGACCAAACGAGGTTCAGATTATTGATATAACTTTCGTAGCTGTCATGGAAGCCGATCTGGTCTTCCGTCCCGTAATCCTTCAACTGCCAATAAGGTGGAGACGTGATTATCAAATGAACCGACTTATCTTTCAGTTGGTTCATTTGGCGACTGTCTCCGTTGATTATTTTATGCGTCGTATTCATAATGAAGTTCTTTTCGCAAAGATAGTAATAAAGGGGGACAGAAAGATGTAAAAAGAAAATTAAATAGCAACAAGCATCTGCAGGCCCTCATTCACACTTGGAAGAGAACACCTATCGGGAAGTGCCAGATTGTCGCAAAAAATAAACACTTCTTGACCTTGGTATGATTTAGCTGCCGAATACCGTAGGTTGTATAAGAAGTGTCGTCTGTTAGAGTAGAGGTCTACTATTTGAGGTACACCATCGTAGGACAGCACCCAATTATGTATTATATCACGTTGAATCGCTTCCGCTAAACGAGCATGGTCTCCTTTGTTATAGGCATTAAGATACAGAGCTTTCGCCTTGTTATAATAAGGCGGGTCTAAATAGATTAAACAATCATTAGGTAATTGTGGAAGATATTCGGCAATATACCTCTCTGCATCCATGTTAGTTATGGAAATTCGATTCGCGTATCTGCCGATCAATTCAATGCGTCTGATAAGATCATTGCGAGAAAATCGCGCATCTATCTTATAATTACCCTCTTGACTAAGGCCACCAATGACTCCACCAGATATAACACCCGACCGATTACACCTATTCAAGTAAAAGGTACTAAAGCCTAATTCAAAAAGGGCGTGATCTTGTGGATGTTTGATGACATCTCTGTGTCTCCTCCATTCCTCTACAGTAAGTGAAGCGACCAACACCTCTCTGCAAAACTTGTCGTTTTCATTCAATATAGGACTGTGCGAGGGTTCTTGAGATCAATGGATAAATCCTTGATGTCGATGTACTTAGCGTTGGGCATAACATATACATTTTAGATACGCAAAAATAAACATTTTTTCTATCTTGTACTCATATAGATGGAAAAAACGGTTAAAATGACCCCTTAAAAACGGGGGAAGATGACCCCCTAAAGTTGAAGAGCAAAAAGAGTTAAAAGTTGTTGTCCGGAATAGGGTCTGAAAGGATTTGATTTTGCCCGGGGTTAAACAACATTTTCTCGTAGTCTTTTATCCCTGTTTATTGCGAGAGCCCTAAGTTGCTCTCGCCCATAAAACGGTCGGGATTGTGTCGACATATACTACAAATATAACTATTCGTTGTAAAATGACAAGCTGATGTCTTTTACGCGCCGCAGGCGTTTATCCATAAGCATTTTCGTTTTTAGCTTTTCTTTTTCGTATCGACTCTCCGAACAGTTCGACGCGCAGCGAGTGGTGTACGATGCGATCGAGGACGGCATCAGCGATTGTTTTTTCGCCGATCACGTCATACCAGTCCTTGACGGGTATCTGCGAGGTTATCATCGTGGAGTGTTTCCCATGGCGGTCTTCGATGATGTCCATCAGTATGCCCCGTGATTGTGCGTCGAGAGGTTGCATACAGAAGTCGTCGAGGATCAGCAGGTCGACTTTTTCGATGCGCTTCAGGTCGGTCAGTATCGTGCCTTTGGCCTTGGCTATCTTGAGCTGGCTCATCAGCTTGGCCGTACTTGCGTAAAGTACCCGGAAGTTGTCCTGGCAGGCCTTGTAACCGAGCGCAGTAGCCAGATAGCTTTTACCGGTTCCAGTAGGGCCGGTAATGAACAGATCCTTGTGATCGCGCACGAACTCCATAGCGGCCAGCCGCTCGACCTGGTTGCGATCCAGTCCTCGCTCATAAGTGTATTCTATGTCTTCCAACGAAGCGTTGTAGCGGAACTGGGCGGCCCTGACAGCCCGCTCCACCGCCCTGTTCTTACGGTTGTCCCATTCGCTTTGAACCAGGTGCGAGACGAACCCGTCCTGGGTCATTTTCTCTTTGATGGTGTTCTCCAAGCTGGTCTTGAAGGCGTCGTGCATGCCGAACAGACGCATCTGCCGCAGTTTTTCTAATGTTTGATTGTTCATGGTTTTATTGGATTAAAAGTTACTTATAATACTCTTTACCCCGGATGTTTTCATGTTCGGGCATGTCGGTGGGTTCCTCGGGAAGGTCGATTGCCTCCGACTTGTTATGTAGTATATCCTGGATCTCCCGGAAGTTATACTTGCCATAGCTGTCGGCCAGACGGCAAGCTGCTGCAAGGCGCTCAGGCCCTGCTTTGCGGGCGAAGTTCAGGATACCCGAGCACATCTTGTTGGCCTGATCCTGATAGCGGTTTTTTTCAAGTACCCTGCGGATATAATGCTCCACGTCTTCGTGTATGGCCGCCGCCTGTTCGACGAACCTCTCGGGCGACCACTCCATCACGGCGCGGTGCTTGGGACAGAGATGTTCGGTGACGGTAGTATAGCGGTAATTATGCCTGTCACGGGTATGATGGGCTATGATGTCATAGTTGTAGCGGATCTCAACGTCGGTAGCCGTATAAGACAACTGCACTTTCTTGCCTATGTAAGTGTGCGGGACGCTGTAATAGTGGATATCTTCATGAAGCCGCGCATAACCGTATTTGTCGACCGTGGTCACGATATGCTTCTTCATTTGGTAACGGATCGGGTTCAGGGGGCCGAGGGCTTCCTGTTCGACATCCTCGAAGTAATCGCGCCGGGAGTAGTTGCGACGAGCCAGATTACGGTTGTTATGCTTCTCAAGGGCTCCGCGGATAGCTACGTTGAGTGAGCGAAGGTCAGGACAGTGAAGCGGCTCGATGACGGTAAAGATATCCTTATAGGTCAACTTAACGGCATTCTCCACGTGCGCCTTGTCCTTGGGACTACGAGTACGCGTCGGATAGGCAGTTACTCCGTAATGTTCGCCGAAGCGCTCGAACTCGGTGTTAAGGATCGCCTCATAGCGGCTGGCTTTGGTGACGGCGCTCTTCAGATTATCCGGTACGATAGCCTTGGGTACGCCGCCGTAATAATAGAAAGCATTCTCACAAGCCGAGATAAAGTCCTCCTTACGTTGACTCTCTACGGCTTCAACATAAGTCAGAAGGCTGCATCCCAGGATCGCTACGAACACTTCCACTTCGCGGGGCTGCTCGCACGGCGGATAGATCCACAACTTACTGCCGGTATAGTCGACAAACAACTTATCACCGGCCTTATGCTCCATACGCATAGACGGGTTGCTTATCCGCTCGTAGCGCCGGAGCGCTACACGGAACTGCGTCAGGCAGTAGCCGTCAGGATGGATCGTAAGATAA
Source organism: Holotrichia oblita (assembly GCA_023690525.1). Lineage (NCBI taxonomy): Eukaryota > Metazoa > Arthropoda > Insecta > Coleoptera > Scarabaeidae > Holotrichia > Holotrichia oblita. Next base: position 368,667 of record CM043015.1, read on the forward strand.
CGCTCCCATTGCTTAATAACGGTCATGCCTTTGCGGGACAGCTCTTTACTTGCGGAAGGCAAAAAAGCCTCGAGGACATCCATGCGGGGATTAGGTTCGGCCGGAGCATCTTCAATGCAGAATAAAGCGTAAAGCTCCGCATCGCTCATGGCAATGAAATCCTCATAGCTAAGGCTCAGAGAGTTCCATTTGTTGACATACTTCTTGACGGTGTTGCGAGAGGTGCGGGCCATCTCAGCGATAGCCCTTAAACCGACGCGGTCGGTGTATAAACGGATGATCGTTCTTAATTTGTTCATTTTCAAAGGTCTGTTGGGCATAGTCTGTCAGATTTTAGTTTGCTTTTGGTTTTAAGCTAACAAAATCCGGCTCCTTTAAGACCTCCGGTCGACAACTTTTAACTTACATCCCAGAGTGGGTCAATTTGCTCCGTTTTTGGTGGGTCAATTTCAGCCGTTTTACACGGGTCAGTTTAATCCGTTTTTGATGGGTCATTTTTAACCGTTCATACTGGGTCAATTTTACCGCGTTTTCCATTTACGCTCCCGAACATTTTAAAAACTACGTGAAATGGTATCTATTCTTCAAAAACAATCGGGATAAATTCAAAATGGACTGACTCCAATATCAGTCCATCTTGGCATCATTACTCGTTTTCTGCTCCTGAAAATCAAGAGGTTGCGACCAAAGTCACAACCTCTTTTATGTAATACTTGTATAATTCTATTCTCAGTACTGTTCCTTTTCACTGGGGAAATCTCCGCTTTTCACGTCTGCTATATAGTTGTGGAAAGCATCGGTCATAATTTCGTGCAGGTCGGCATATCGCCGCAGAAAACGCGGGGAGAACTCGTTGGTTATACCGAGCATGTCGTGAACTACGAGAACCTGTCCGTCCACTTCCCGACCCGCACCTATACCTATAAGAGGTATTTTAAGTTCGCGCGCCACTCTTCCCCCCAGTTCGGCGGGTATCTTCTCCAAGACGATGGCGTAGCATCCCGCTTCTTCCAGAGCTTTTGCGTCGCGCATCAGTTTGTCGGCCTCAATCCTGTCTTTCGCCCTCACGGAAAATGTGCCGAACTTGTGTATAGACTGCGGTGTCAGACCCAAGTGTCCCATAACGGGTATTCCGGCGCAGAGAATTCTCTGCACCGACTCCAGTATCTCGATTCCGCCTTCCATTTTTATGGAGTCGGCTTCGGTCTCCTTCATTATTCTGACGGCCGAAGCGAGCGCCTCCTTGGAATTGCCCTGATAGGTTCCGAACGGAAGATCGACGACTATGAGCGCCCGCTTCGCCCCCCTGGCGACGCTGCGAGCATGGTATATCATGTTGTCGAGGGTGATCGGTACCGTAGTATCGTAGCCCGCCATCACGTTCGCGGCCGAGTCACCCACGAGTATGACGTCGATACCGGAATCGTCGAGAATCCTTGCCATCGAGTAATCATAGGCCGTAAGCATCGATATTTTCTCACCGCACTGCTTCATTTCGAGAAGGCGGTATGTCGTTACCGGACGTATCTTTGATTCTGCCGACATAATAGTTTATAGTTTAGCGTTTGATTTCAAGATATTTTGCATACAAAACATACACTCGGCTGATATACAGGCTTAAGCGTGCATTATCGCTTGTACGGGACGGTAAAGGTAAACAGTTTTTCGATATGGCGCTTCCCGTCTATTCGCGGCGCAGATAAAGATTCAGGAAAAAGTGCCACAGGACGATACCTCCCGAGACGGCCACGTTCAGAGAATGCTTCGTGCCGGCCTGCGGTATTTCTATTGCCCGCGTACACATGTCGGCAACTTCGGGCGAGACGCCCGAGACCTCGTTGCCGAATACAAGCGCATACTTCGCGCCTTCGCTGCATTCGAACCGTTGAAGTTCTACGGCGCCTTCGACCTGTTCGATTGCTACGGGAAGATAGCCTTCTTCTATGAGGGACGCTACCGCTTTTGTTGTCTCGGCGTAATATTCCCACGCAACCGTATCCTCGGCTCCCAAAGCCGTTTTATGCAGATCGCGGTGGGGTGGGGTTCCCGTTATTCCGCACAGACATATCTTCTCCGCCGCAAACGCATCGCAGCTCCTGAAAAAAGATCCCACATTATTGAGGCTGCGTATATTGTCAAGTACTACCGCCACCGGTATTTTCTCCATCACAGCAAATTGTTCGGGGGCGGGACGCCCCAACTCGTCATTTCCGATTTTTCTCATTCATGTAATTCAATGCCGGTTAATTATAGAAATCGCCCGTTCGATCAAAATATCGTGATCTCCACTGATTTTATCATAAACAGGAAATACATATTCATCGATATGAACTCCGATTCCCTGTATTTCTTTTCCGTCGGGATAATAAATGCCGTAAACGGGGATGGTAACATGAACGTTGCCAGGCAAAATCGAGGCGATAACACCTCCGTTGGCTCCTGCCGATTGGCTTCCGATGGTTATTGCATGGGGATACTGGCTTAAATACATCACCAGGGTCTCAGCCGCACTTTGAGTGTTTTCGTTTACCAGTATGATTAATTTGCCATTGTAATTCCTGCGATTTTTTTTAGTTTTTTCGAATTTATCTCTGGAATAAAAAAACTGTCCCGGTGAATTGAAATCGGCAAGAGTAAACTTCAGGTCTTCTTCTTTTCCGGGAGGAAAGAAATTTAACAAACCGTCAAAAATATCATCCACCGGATAACCTCTTGCGTCTACGATTATACCCTTTGTTTTTGCCCTGAAACTGTCCAATGCCGACCGCAAATCATCTTTTGACAAATTCCCGATATAAATATATCCGATGCTGTCGGCTGCAAGAAAACAATTCTGCTTGTCTAAATGAACCCTGCCGGATGTAACGTTCAATTCGTCACATGGATAGCATTTCGCTGATAAGCTAATATAATCTTCCCCTCTGCGGATAAAAAGATCGATGACATCGTTGTTAGTCCTGATAATTTTATCCGCAATCGATCTTAATTTTGCCTGAGGATTTGATGCCGAAACTCTGTTTTCCTGTTCTGTGATTAATAGAGATATATCCTTACCGTTGATTTTTAAAATTTCATCTCCGATCGATAAATTGTTTACGGCCGCCTTTCCCCTGTTGAAATAACCCGTAACGACAGCATGACCGCCGATTATGTCAATAATGGCAGGTATGGCATTTCTTCCATACAGGTTAGTGAGAACCGTATCTCTCTCATTTCGATCCGATTCCATTACTTTTATGTGGGTGTCATTGATCTCGGCTCCGAGCCGACATATCACATCACGGTATTCCTGCGGATTTTCCGCATTGATGAATTCAGGGATATATTCCAACAGCTTTGTATCCCAGTCGGCAAAATTATACCGGTATGGATAAAAATAATTGAACCAGTTCCAATACCTAAAGAGCGCCAATAGTTTGTATTCATCTGTCAATTCACATTCCCTGTAATTTTTTTCGTTCGTAAAAGCGGGAACACCTTCATTTTTATCAAAATTGACATAATATTGTTTTTCTTTTCGGGATTGATTTTCGATTTCGGATAATTTTTGCGAGAGCCTGCTACCCAGCAATACCGTATCGCGGATCCAATCGTTATCAGGCTTCATTTTTACCTGTTTCCGGGGATCGTTCCTTTTTGTTTTCGAAGATAATCCGCCCAAGCTGTCGATCCAACGATACAACGTTTCGTTTCTTTCCTCTGTACTGTCTATCGCCGTTATTCTATCCAATATTTTGAATAATTCCGCATCCCAGTCATAATTTCCATTGGTAACGGCAGGATGGTGATATTTTAAAAAACCCCATATTTTGCCGGTTAATTGGAGATCGGTATAAAAACGTAAATTATCGGGATTATCGAAAGCCGATAAAAAACCGCAAATTACGATAAGAGCGGTGAAGAGCGACAGCGCTTTAATTTTTTTCATGATTGATATTAAACATAACGTGGTTTTAATATTCTTGCTATCCGTACAGATAAAGATAAGCACATCACATTGAACTTAAAATACTGCAATAAATATTTAACGTCACTTAGAAATAATTCGTGACAAAATTAGCCAGAATACAATTTATATTTAATAACTTTGCGCCAATTTGTTCTAAAAAATTACCATTCATCTTAAATATCGTTTCATTTATGGAGAATTTACCTTCCATTTTCTGGCTTATCCCTGCGGCCTCGGTTGCCGCCCTGGGATTTGCATACTGGTTTTACCGCGAAATGAAGAAACAGAGCGAGGGAACAGAGCGGATGAAAGAGATAGCTTCGCACGTCCGCAAGGGAGCCATGGCCTACCTGAAGCAGCAGTACAAGGTGGTCATCATCGTCTTCGTAGTGTTGGCGCTGTTCTTCGTATTTCTTGCCTGGGGTCTCGGCGTACAGAACCGGTGGGTTCCGTTCGCTTTCCTTACCGGAGGTTTCTTTTCCGGCCTTGCAGGATTTTTCGGTATGAAAACGGCAACATACGCCTCGGCACGTACGGCAAATGCCGCCTCGCAGTCGCTTAACGCCGGCTTGAGGGTGGCTTTCCGCAGTGGCGCGGTCATGGGGCTTGTCGTTGTGGGATTGGGTCTTTTGGACATATCCCTGTGGTACATAATACTGAACTATTTCGTGGACGCCACCGGAGCGCAGAAACTGGTTGTCATAACCACCACGATGCTTACTTTCGGAATGGGCGCTTCGACGCAGGCGCTGTTTGCACGTGTGGGCGGCGGTATCTATACCAAGGCGGCCGACGTTGGCGCCGACCTCGTAGGCAAGGTCGAAGCGGGAATTCCCGAGGATGATCCGCGCAATCCGGCCACCATTGCGGACAACGTGGGCGACAATGTGGGCGATGTAGCCGGTATGGGCGCCGACCTCTATGAAAGTTACTGCGGTTCCATACTCGCTACGGCGGCTCTCGGAGCGGCGGCGTTCGCCGCGACCGGTCAGTTGGACATGCAGGTGAAAGCCGTCATCGCCCCCATGCTTATAGCGGCCGTAGGGATACTTCTCTCCATAATGGGGATCTTCCTGGTGCGTACGAAGGAAGGAGCTACGATGAAGCAACTGCTCGGCTCGCTGGGACGCGGGGTCAATACGAGTTCGGTGCTTATTGCGATTTTTACGTTCGGCATACTTTACTGGCTGCAGATACCCAACTGGGTAGGTGTTTCTTTCTCCGTGATCACAGGGCTTATCGCCGGTATCATAATAGGACAGGTCACCGAATATTACACTTCGCATTCCTATAAACCCACCAAGAATATTGCCAAAAGCGCCGAAACGGGACCGGCCACCGTCATTATCTCCGGTATAGGAACGGGTATGATATCGACCGCTATTCCCGTGATTACGATAAGTGCGGCGATAGTGATCGCCTACCTTAGCGCCATTAATTTCGACGTCAGGAATATGCTTTTGCCCGAAAATCTGAGCATGGGTCTCTACGGCATAGGCATCGCCGCCGTGGGTATGCTTTCCACTCTCGGAATAACACTGGCGACCGACGCATACGGTCCGATAGCCGACAACGCCGGCGGCAATGCCGAAATGAGCGGTCTCGGGCCGGAAGTAAGAAAACGCACCGACGCCCTCGACGCGTTGGGCAACACCACGGCCGCCACGGGCAAGGGTTTCGCAATAGGCTCGGCTGCACTTACGGCTCTGGCGCTGCTTGCGTCTTACATAGAGGAGATAAAGATAGGATTCGAACATATAGGAGAGAGCGTTCTGACCCTTTCCGACGGTACCGAAAAATTGATTTCTGAAGCGGGCATACTCGATTTTATGGATTTTTATCAGGTAAATCTGATGAACCCGATGGTACTCGTGGGTATTTTCATCGGTTCCATGATGGCTTTCCTGTTCTGTGGACTTACCATGAACGCCGTGGGACGCGCCGCTCAGAGCATGGTCAGCGAAGTGCGCCGTCAGTTCCGCGAGATAAAAGGCATACTTACCGGCGAGGGAACTCCCGACTATGCCCGCTGCGTAGCCATATCCACTAAAGGAGCGCAGCGCGAAATGCTTTTCCCGTCGATCCTCGCGATACTCGCTCCGGTCGTCACGGGTCTCGTATTCGGCGTGGCCGGTGTTATGGGTCTTCTGATCGGCGGCCTCGGCTCGGGTTTCGTACTCGCTATTTTTATGGCCAACTCCGGCGGCTCATGGGATAACGCCAAGAAATTCATCGAAGAAGGCAACCTCGGAGGCAAGGGTTCGGCATGCCATAAGGCTACAGTGGTAGGCGATACCGTGGGCGACCCGTTCAAGGATACATCAGGTCCTTCACTGAACATCCTCATAAAACTTATGAGCATGGTGTCGATAGTGATGGCCGGTCTTACGGTGGCATACAGCCTGTTCTAAACCGCTTTTTCAGGATTATAAGTACGTTAGATTTTAGTTGTTAGTTTTTAGTCATTAGTTTTAGTTGGTTCAACATGGATTTAAGCATTTTGCCAACTTCATCGAGTTGTTTTAACGGTTCGGTAATATCTGAACAAATTTTATCTATATGATTACTAATAACTAACAACTAATAACTAAGAACTAAAATGGCACAATGTGCTTATTTCGGAAAACGGGCTTTCATGCCCGTTTTCCCGTTTTTGCCTGTCCAAGATTGCCATTCCGTGCGAGTCTCGTATTTCCGCAAAACAGCGCGGCATAAACAACACCGAGAGACAGGTAATATATTCCCATGCCGTCACTGTTTATTATGTAAATATCCTATTTTTGCACTTTATCACTTACCGCTGTTTTTATTTTTATGATATATGGAGAGAAAATTTGTAATTACGGTATTGGTTTCATGTATTTTACCTTTTATTCCCGACATGTCTTCCGCCCAGAGACTTACCGGCGATCTGGATTTCACGGTGCGGTTCGACAACCGCGAATACAATTCCACCCTCAGTCCGAGCCAGACTCTCTTCAGCATGAGAGCGAGGCCGGTAGCGGGATTGACATGGGGCAAGGCCGCCGGTGAGTATCTTATGGCCGGAGCGGACTTTACCCTCGATTTCGGGGCTGCAAGGCAAAAACGCGATCCGAAACTGATACTGTATTACGCCTACCTGTCGAAGAATTTTCAGGCATACACCGGATTTTTCCAGAGAGATAAGGTTGCGGGCGATTATCCGACAGCCTTCTTCAGTGATTCCGTGAAGTTTTATTCGTCGGTTTTACAGGGAGCGCTGCTGAGGTATTACGGCAAAAGAGGGTATGCGGAGCTGATCTTTGACTGGAATAGCATGATTACCAAGACACACAGGGAAAAATTCATGCTTTTCTCCGCAGGCAGATACGCATTCTGTAATTTTTTTCTCGGCTACTATGCTTCCGTCTTTCACCATGCATCCACGCTGGAGGAAACAGGGGTTGTGGACTACATACTCGCGTATCCCTATGCGGGCTACGGACTCTCCTTCGGCAGAGAGGACAGACCCGTTTCGGTCACCGTCCGGGCGGGATGGATGCAGTCCCTCCAGAACGACCGCAAATATGTGGGGAAATACGTTACGCCGGGAGGTTTTCAGGCCGACGTCAGGGCAGAGTGGAACAGGCTGGGAATTTATGAAACGGTTTACGCGGGTGACGGCCTCATGCCTTATTATGACAGTTACGGCGCAGGACTCTATTTCGGCGATCCTTTCTACCGGACCGACTCCGGGATATACAACCGCCTCGAACTTTACTGGCAACCGGTGTGCAATAAAATTGTATCGTTAAAAATAAGCTCCGTACATCATTACGACGGCCGTAGCTGGGGCTGGCAGCAGATAGCTAGTCTTTCGGTAAAGCTGAACAGGGTGAAACTAACGGGATTGCGTTGCCGGTAACGTAACAGCGAAGCGGGAGCAGAGACCGCCGCTTGCGGACTATGCCCCGCAAGAAGGAAGGCGAAGCCAACGAAGAAGACCGAATGTCAATCTACCGCTTAGAAAAGAACAATATAATGTAGATCCCTCGGACAAGCCTCGGGATGACAAGCGGTAGATCCCTCCATCCTGCGGATGTTCGGGATGACAGTAATTAACAGGGAAAAATTATACAAACTAAAGTTGCCGTTAAAGTACGGGGATTTGCTGGTGTTTCAAAAAGTATGCTATTGTAATTTGGATACAGTCCGTGCTTTATGTTATTGTTTGTTTTCGGCATGCCGCCGGCGGTGGGACGCGAATCTCGACCGTAAGGTCGATCGAGCAGCCCGCCGCGTGGAACTGTCGGTCTGCGACCGGCGGCGTGCCGCACGACTTTCGTGCTAAACGCACAAAAGTCGCAAAATATTTATAATATATTGCATCCTATCGTTTTATGCCAGCATACTTTTTAAAGCACACCCGGGTATTTAACCTTTACGCAGAATATTAAAACCCGAGACACGCCGTGCCTCGGGCTTTAATATTATACATTTGAAAAATACCTATATTTCCGGTACGTCAGATAGCACCCACTGAAAACAGGGGAAGTTTTATTCCGCTTCGGTCTGTTTTTCCTGTTGGGGAACTGTCGAGAACTGACTGGGAAGCGTTATGTCTTCGTTTCCGCTCATATTTTCCTGAATGGCTCTCTCCACGGCCGACCTGCTGGCTTCTATGTTGCTGCGGGGCATTGTCATGGTAGCGCCGAGGCTGAACAGAAGTAAAGCTATCGCCAATACCCATGTGAATTTTTCGAGAAAGTCGGTTGTCTGCCGCACACCCATAACCTGATTCGATACGCCGAAATTTGCAGCCATGCCGCTCTTGGGGCTTTGGGCAAGTACCGTCAGGACTAACAGTACGCAGACGATCAGGATCAAAACAAGAAAAATAACGTGCATTTTATATAATTCTCCAATTAATTAATATTCAAAACAATTTTCAAACCGGCCTGTCTATAAACGCGGATTTTTTAAGTCAGCCGCCGATATTCTTGATAATTTCGGCAAAATAAATACTTTTTTCCGGATAAAGCAAGCCTAATTTGCTATATATTTCTTTCGCTTCACTTATCATGCCCTGATTCAGGAAGACTTCGGCCAATTCTTCGGTTACAAGGCCGTCGCCTGTATCGACGGTGCTGCTGCCGGCAGCGGCGTCCTCCTCGGTGAAAGAATCGTTCGGTGTTATATGCCGGACTTCGGCGGAGAGGAACCTGTCGATTATGTCGTCCGCCGAAGGTCTAAGAAAATCAGAGGCGCCGACTTTTTCCATGAAAGGACCCGGAACCGGATGCAGTGTCAGATGCAGGTCGAGAAAAGGATCGCCGGCTCCGCTTTCTTTTTGTCTGAGGATGCGGGCGGTGGCGAACCAGGGATACCTGTGCGTGATTTCATCCAGCATGTCCGAAGGAGCGGCCGCTCCGGCGACCGTCGGCGTTCCGGCATCGAGACCGCCGGCCATGTAATCCCTGAATTCTTTTTCCATTGCACTCATGTGAGCCTAAAAATTACCAGTTCGATACCGATGCATTGAAAATATCGTCCACCAAAGTTTCCACTATATTGGTGATCAGCGTCGATTCCACATCCTGAAGAAGGGAACTGCTGTCGTAGTCCTCGTATGCGGAGAACGACCTGTCGAAATTCCACTGCGGTTCTATGTTGTTGGTGAAGCGTACTCTTACCGTGATCGTGAGGCGGTTCTTGACCGCGTACTCGTTTCCCGAGATCGACGACGGGGTCGATGTATAGTTCGTTATCTCCCCCTCGAAACTGAGGTCTCCGCCTTCCCTGACCGAGGACAGTCGGGTCTGGCGGGCGAAACGGTCCTGCAGCGCGTTGGTGAATGTAGAACTCAATATGGGCGCTACCATCGTAGCGTTGTTCGGGAAATGGGCGATGCTTACCGTCCGCGCGAGCGGCGAAATGGATGCGCCGGAGAGCGAGAACGATACCCTGCAGCCGGTAACTGCTACTGCAGCCAGCGCCGATAGAAGCAATGCCAATGGAACCGTCAGTTTCCTAATATTCATTTATTCCGAGTTCTTTTATTTTCCTGTACAGCGTCCTCTCGGACATGAAGAGGTCCTGTGCGGCTTCCCTTCTTCTGCCGTTATGCCTGCGGAGGGCTTTGGTTATCGACTCCTTTATCGCTTGTTCCTTGGTAAGGTGTTTGGGCTGGGGATCATCGGTCACCTCTTCGCTGAGGGCGTATTCCGCATCGCCGTTTGCCGGTGTGCCATATCCTGTCCTGTAATGCTGAACCGGTTCGGATGTGTACCGTCCGGCTTCGGGCAGGAGGCCGGCTATCTCTTTCTTTCCCGTTTCCCTGTCGCGGCGGAGTTCGGCAACCATCATCTTGAGTTCGCCGATGTCCGACCGCATGTCGAACAGTATCTTATAGAGTATCTCCCTCTCGTCCCCCATCTCACCGGATGAACGGGGGCGGTTCAGGATAACAGGCGAACTTTCCGTATTGGGCAAATATCCGCTTAATATCCCCGCCGTTATATTTCTCGTCTCTTCGATAGCCGATATCTGGTATACTACATTTTTCAACTGCCGTATGTTTCCCGGCCATGAATAGTTCTCCAGCAACTCCCTGGCTTCCTGTTCGAGCGTGATCGCCGGCATGCGGTACTGAAGCGCTATGTCCGACGCGAATTTACGGAAGAGCAGGTGTATATCCCCCCTGCGTTCGCACAGGGCCGGAATATGTATGGGGACAGTGTTCAGGCGATAATACAGGTCTTCGCGGAATTTACCCGAACCGATAGCCCTTTGCAGGTCGATATTCGTTGCGGCGACAACACGCACATCGGTCTTGTGTATCTTAGACGAACCGACCCTCAGGAATTCTCCCGCCTGAAGAACCCTTAGCAGCCGAACCTGTGTGGACTGTGGCAGTTCGGCGACCTCATCCAGGAAGATCGTGCCTCCGTCGGCTTCCTCGAAATACCCTTTCCGCGTTTCCGAAGCTCCGGTAAACGAGCCTTTCTCATGGCCGAAAAGTTCCGATTCTATCGTACCCTCGGGAATAGCCCCGCAGTTTACGGCTATGTATTTGTTATGCTTGCGTGCGCTGAAAGCATGGATTATCTGCGGGAAGAATTCCTTCCCGACGCCGCTCTGTCCTGTAACCAAAACCGAAAGGTCGGTGGGCGCCACCCGTATGGCGACCTCCAAAGCGCGGTTGAGGGCTTCGTTGTTGCCTATGATCCCGAAACGGTTCTTGACGGATTGGATGTCCATGTTTAAAAGATAGCGAGTCTATTTTGTACCCACCGCACAGCGGGAAATCGTCGTGGTGATTGTATGTCCATATTTAAAAAATGGTTCAAGATAACTTTAGAAGATAATTATCTTTGTAAGTTACTATTGGACAATGAGAAACAAGTACATAAAAGTTACGCACATTTCTGAGCGCAAAACGCGAGATATTATTCGTCTTTTTAGCCTCGATATCGAGGCTAAAAAGACGGCAGAACTGACGGGAATATCCCGCCCAACGATTAACAAATTTTACAGGGCAATACGCGAACGTATTGCCGAACTTTGCGAAGCCGAGAGCCCTTTTGAAAATGGCGAAATCGAACTTGACGAGAGCTATTTCGGGGCTCGCCGGGTGCGCGGGATCAGAGGGCGTGGAGCAAAGGGGAAAACGGCTGTTTTCGGAATGCTCAAACGTGGAGATAAGGTTTATACGCAAATTGTCAAACGTGTGTCTGTTAGCGAGTTGATGCCGATCATACAGGAAAAAGCAGACCCCGGATCGGTCATATATACCGATGGCTTTAAGACCTATGACGGGCTTGTAAATTATGGATATAAAAGGCATTACAGAGTTAAACACGGCGAGAATGAATTTGCCGACGGGCAAAACCATATTAACGGAATTGAGAACTTTTGGGGGCTCTGCAAAGTCCGACTGGCGAGGTTCCGCGGGGTGCATAAACATACCTTCTATTTGCATATTAAAGAATGTGAATTCAGGTACAATTACAGAAACAAAAATTTATACTTAATTTTGCTTAAAATACTACGAAAAAATCCAATAAAGTTATCTTGAACCTAAAAAATAGTTAGACTATTTTGTACCGGTCTCCGCCGCATTTCCGGCTTCGGGCGACACGAGTTCGGTATTCTCCTGGGGTTTCGTCGGTTTAATGCTACTTAAGGGGCTGTTGTTTACGAACATGCCGTATATCATGGAGGCTATGGCTATAATAGCGGCGATAACGGCTATCACCATTATCGTGTCGGTGCGTTTTCGCCTGGAGCGGTAATCCACCAGAGCGGCACTGTTTTTCCGCACCTGCGGGGAGTGCGCCGGATTTTGCTTTTGCGGTTGTGGCTGCTGCGGTGCGCTCTGTGTTCCGCCTTGTATTGCGCCCTCCGCACCCTGCATTCCGTTCTGCGGCCTCTGCCATGCGGTCTGTCCGGTGGCGGATGTCCGGTTTTCCGTGCGCCCTGCATCCATTCCCTGTCCGCCGTCGCCGGAGGCCAAGGAGCCTGATGCCGTTCCGCCGGCACGGCAGGGTTCCCTGCGGCTTACCGGCGCCGTACTCTCTTCCGCATCCGTGTCGGGCGCTTTCACCGTAATTATTTTGCCGGCCGGTTTCCCGTATGCACCGCTGTTTCCCGTTTCGTTTCCGCCGTTTCCCGCCGGCGTACCGGCATATCGAGAACCGTAAAGTTCATTTATCGTAGCCATCCTTTTCTCCGCCGCTTCCTGCGGGGATGCGGGAGAAACCGAGGGAGACGGGGGTGGTACGGGGGTTTTCGGAAATGCGGCGCTCGCGGCGGCTGAAACAGCGGTATCCGTTCTGCCATCCGCATGGGTATGCAGATCGTAGGCGCCTGATCCGCCCATCCTTTCTCCGCCCATCCTTTCTCCGGCCGCCGCATGCCTGTTCCCGTCCACGACCGTATCCGCAGGCACGGGTTTGTCCTCGGCCGCAGGCATAGCGGTGAAGTGAGGAACAAAACTGTCCGAAGTTTTATCTATAATATTTTCACTTCCAATATCGTATCCGGCCTGAGCGGGTGAGTATTCAAGTTCATAAAGTCCGTTCGAACCCGAACGCATATATCCGATGCCATCGATCAGATACCTTCCTGTCGAGGCGACTGTCTTCTTTATATTCGCGACATATTCCCTGATAACAGCCGCGGCTTCGGTTTCGTCGAACGAATAGCTTTTACGCAGCAGGGAGGATAATACGCCATCGTCTTTTTTCAGGAACTCCACAAAAACGACCTCTCCTTCGTCTTTTTTTATAAAGGCGCCGAAATCGGGTATCACCAGTCTTTTGTTTGCCGACATATATTCGGTAATCGCAGAGTCTATCATCGCATCAAGTTTTTTGTATTGCAAAGTCATACAAAAATAGTTAATTTTTCACGATTTTTTTCAGCAACGTCTCCTTAAATCATGGCCTTCATTTAAAACAACATTTGAATAAACTGACCGCGTTCCCGCATTATTCGTAACCGAACCGGCGCAGCTGGCGTTCGTCGTTGCGCCAGTCGTCCCCTGTTTTCACATGCAGTTGCAGGAATACTTTTTTACCCAGGAACTGTTCGAGTTCCTTGCGGGCGGCCGTTCCCGTTTTTTTAAGCATGGCTCCCCTGTGCCCTATGAGTATGCCTTTCTGCGAATCGCGGGCGACGTATATCACTGCCGATATGCGGTCTATCTCAGGTTCTTCCCTGTATTCTTCGACGACGATCTCCACGCTGTACGGCACCTCCTTGCCGTAGAACAACAGTATTTTTTCGCGTATTATTTCCGATACGAAAAACCGCACCGACCTGTCCGTCAGCACGTCCTTCCCGTAGTAGGGTTCTCCTTCGGGCAGATACCGGAGAATAAGATCGAAAAGTCCGCCTATGTTGAAGTTTTCCGTAGCCGAAACCGGCGCTATGTCGGCCGCCGGCATCCTTTCCCTCCATTCATCGACGAGTTTCTCGAGGTTTTCGGGCGTAGTGAGGTCTATCTTGTTTATAACCACGACAGTCCTTATGCCGCTTTCGTTTATGCTTCGTATTATTTTCTCCGAGGCCCTGTCCGTTCTTTCCTGGGTGTCGGTCACGTACAGTATTATATCGGCGTCCTGCAAGGCCCCCGAGACATATTTCATCATCGACTCCTGAAGCCTGTAGCGGGGATCGAGGATGCCGGGCGTATCGGAGTAGACTATCTGGAAATCCTCGCCGTTCACTATTCCCATTATGCGGTGGCGCGTCGTCTGGGCCTTCGACGTTATTATCGACAGCTTCTCGCCGACGAGGGCATTCATCAGTGTCGATTTCCCGACATTGGGATTACCCACTATATTTACGAACCCTGATCTGTGCATTCGGTTTTGTTTTTGCAAATATAAGTAAGAATCAGTTTATATTATTTCTATTTTCCCGATTCTCTTATACAAAAGAAAACAAAAGGCAATGGTAATCAATTAATGAATTACCATCTCCAACAAAATATATGTAAAATAATGACAACTATATCAATAAGTACCGTTAAATATTTATTGATACATTTTTTGCTTGTATGTCGCTAATTAGCAGTACTGATGAGAAATAATAAATAGCACGGTGTGCTTAATTGTTTTACATTATTTATTGCTGTAAAACGCTAACTTTGTGTCCTGGAAATATTGTTTTTATCATGATTCGGGGATCACGCCCGTTTCGGGATGAAATAAAACGGTAATATAATATAAATCAAGTAAATCACGGGGAACGGATATTATTGTTGTCCCGGGACTCACATTATTCTTATGGCTTCTACCAATTTCGTCGATTATGTAAAGATCTTTTGCCGTTCGGGCAAGGGAGGCAGCGGCTCGTCGCATTTCCGCCGCGAGAAGTTCGTGCCGAAAGGAGGTCCCGACGGCGGCGACGGAGGCAAGGGCGGCAGCATCATACTGCGGGGTGACAGCCAGTACTGGACGCTCATACATCTAAGATACAAACGCCATGTATTCGCCGGCGACGGCCAGTCGGGTTCCGGAAAGAGGTGTACCGGCAAGGACGGCGAGAGCATATATATAAGCGTACCCCTTGGAACCGTGGCAAAAAATGCCGAGACAGGCGAGGTGGCGGGCGAGGTGACCGAGGACGGACAGGAATTGGTACTTCTCGAAGGGGGACGCGGAGGTCTCGGCAACTGGCATTTCAAGTCTCCGACCAATCAGGCTCCGCGCTATTCCCAGCCCGGCGGCGAAGCCAGCGAGGGCGCTTTCATCCTCGAACTCAAGGTTCTGGCGGACGTGGGACTGGTTGGGTTTCCCAATTCGGGCAAGTCCACCCTCTTGTCGGCGGTCTCGGCTGCAAAACCCAAAATTGCCGATTACCCCTTCACGACCATGGAACCCAATCTCGGGATAGTGGAGTACCGCGACTTCAAATCGTTCGTCATGGCCGATATTCCGGGGATCATAGAGGGCGCGCACGAGGGCAGGGGACTGGGAACCCGCTTCCTGAGGCATATAGAGCGCAACTCCGTACTGTTGTTCACCATACCCGTCGATTCGGAGGATATAAGGAACGAGTATGAAGTACTGCTCAGGGAACTTGAGCTTTATAATCCCGAGCTGCTCGATAAGCGGAGGCTTTTGGCCGTCACCAAAAGCGACCTGACGGACGGAGAGTCCATGCGCCTGTTGCGCGGGAAATTACCGAAAGGAATCGAATCGATATTCATATCATCGATCACCGGTTACAATATCGATGCGCTTAAAGACATGCTATGGAGGGTATTGCAGGACATTCAGTAAATTCTTACATCCCGTAAGTCCCTTATCTTAAGCACGTACATGTCTGACGATCTGTCCGTCCTGCCTTTCATCAATATTCCGGTGACGGTTATCTGTGCGGAAGGCGCCTCGTCGCCGGCGAAGTCGGCGTAACCGTTGATAAATACCGCTACCGACTTTCCGTCTGCGGTCGTGAAATATCTGTATGTGTTTTCATAGCCTCCGCCGGCGGCGGCTTCCGCCCATGTTACTGCGGAGGTTCCCGGTGCGGGAGCCTCGTCCTCATGATCCAGCGTCAGAGGACCGATGGACACTAGCCGCCCGCAGATCTTTTCGGACAGTCCGCCGTAATCCACCCGCATGGGTTCGGGAGTTTTGAAATCGTCGCCGACAACGACGCAGCCGCTTATCTCGTCGCGGTAGCGTCCCATGTAGTCGGTCTGGTAATAACCGGAACCGTGCGAGGGAGTGCCTATCTGTATGACCTCCATGTACCCGCCCAGTGAAAGTCCCTTCGCCCTGACCGCAACGTACCTCCCTACCGGAAAATAATTGCTCAGCCTGTAAAGTCCCGCCTTAATCTCGACCGCTCCCGTGGCATCCTCAAGCATGAAACTGCGGTAAAAGTTGCCCGACCTGTCGTTGGCCGTCACATAACCGGCCACGATAATATCGTCGGATATGTTCAGCGCCGAACCCCTGTAAAACTGCTTCAAATACCCTATGTCCATGTTTGCCGCCAGGGATTCGCTGCCCGACGGCTGCATGTCGGAAAATTTGTCGTATCCGCAACCGCCCGCGATGATCGCGGGCATCAGAGGCAGCAGACGGAAAAAGCACTGTACTCGCATGGATCAGAATTTATAGGTCAGTGAAACATAATATGTCCGTCCGTAGCCGTAGAGGTATTTGTTGGGGAAGGGGACGGCCTGCGGGTTTATGTCCGTGCCGGTCGTCAATACGCGCATCTGTTCGTAGGCGTTGTAGACGATATTTCCGTTGTCCAGGAGGTTGTCCACCGAGGCTAATGCCGTGACCGTACCGTGCGGAAGCCGGAACGACTTCAGAAGAAAAAGATTGAGCGTGACCGCATCGCCAAGTTTTTCCTGTCCGACGAATTCTAAAAAACTTTCGTGCGAGGCGGTCATATTGTATGCATATTCCATGCGCCTGAGCGGTGTGGCATCCACATATCTGTCGCCCATGTAATTGCAGGTCAGGCTTCCGAGCCACCCGCGTGCGGAATAGCGAATCTCCCCCGAAGCGACCCGTTGAGGGGTATTGCCTGTACGATACCCCTTAAGATAGCTTTTCGCGCCGGAGATCAGCGTCTTTTGTGTGGCATCTTCGAGGGTGGTGACCTGCGGGTCGGATTCGTATGTATATCTGCCTGCCGAAGCGGCTGCGGAGAGGGTAAGTCTCGACGTAATCTCGAAGGAGAGGCCGAGTTCCGCTCCGTAGCACAGTTTCTCTATTCCGCGCACGGTCATATCGGAGTAAACGGAGAGTATGTCCTCCCAGAAACGGTATACGGCCGATTCTCCGGCAGTACGGGCGGCGAATGCCGATATTTTAAGGCTTAGCCTGCCTGCTGTCGCACGGTAGGAGGCATCGGCGGCATAAAGTTTTTTTGTCTGCGGATTGTCGATAGCGGCATTGGAATAGAACGGATTGATGAAAAGCGAACCCGCATCCGGCGACAGCGCGGCGGCTACCGCAGAAACCTCCGCACTGTGGCGCGGCGAAAAGAAATAACCGGACGAAAGTTTGACAGTGTAGGTACTGAATTTATGCTTTCCGGATTTCCCGTAAGAACCCGACGAGGGGAATGCTGCTTTTTCATAATATCCGTTCCGCTGAAGCGCTGTCTGCGCCAGTTCCAGGCCGCCCGTTACACGGAATCTTCTGCCCGAATGGTGCAGCAGGACGAATACCTCGCTTTTGGCAGCGGTTATCCCGTAGTCGTATCCGAATCGGTCGCCCGTTCCGACGTGGCGTTCTGGATTCCGCAGATCGTTGATCGCAGCTTCCCCGTCCAGGTATTGGTCTCTGTCCTTGAAGGCGCCGCTGAGCATCAGGCTTTTAAGTTCCTTGTAATAACGCGAATTGTCCGAACGGTATCGTGCGCCGTAAGAGAGCGACGTACCGCCGCCGAAGGCGGTGGCGGCCGTAAGCGCCAGTTGCAGGTCGCTTACATTCTCCGTCCTGTTCTCAAGAAAGTAAACTATATCTTCGCCGCTATGTGCATTCAGACTGTACAGTTCGTCCCAGTTTATCTGCGTTACCGCGGCATCCCCGCTTTTCCATTTCTCCGAAAAGTGATCTTTGAGTTCCATGTTGCTCCGGTAATCCGGCAGGTAGAGGTAATAATCGGGATAGGGATTCTGGTCGTCGAACCAGCCGAGAGCGCTGTAACGGTCTTTGCCGGAACGGTACGACACGGAGGCGGTCAGCTTCGTGGCGTCACCCGCCTTTCCGTTATAGCTTATCATTGCGAAAGGTTGGAAGACCCTGGAAACCTTGGAGTTCCTCTCCTTTCCCCCGTAATATCCCCACGAGGGATTATAGAGTTTGTCTCCGGTCAGTTCGAGAGCTTCGGCATAGGTATACGAACGCAGGCCGTTCACGGCGGAACTTGCCGTGACGGCCGCCGAAAGTCTGTGACCGTCGGCGATCTGCCGCCCGACCGCAAACAGAAACGATGTCTCGTCGGTGAACACTCCCCGGACATGTGAATCCCTGCCCCACCTTCCCGATACCCACAGGATATAATCGGTTTTCCCGCCCAAGGAGCCTGCCGCCGAAAATCTCGCACCCGCCCTGCCCCGGCGGTCGGAAGCGGACAGGGAGACGCTCGTTCCATGTGAATCCGGGCCGAATATGTCGTATTCGTATATGCCGTTGGCGAGTCCGGTATTGCTGTCCGAACTGCCGGTTCCCGAAACGGTGTGGTTATATATGCCCGCCCTGCGCAGATTGCCGGTCAGTCCGTAATCCGGCCTTCCCGAATTCAGGCTTCCGAGTTCGATGTTGCCCCAGTAATAACGCGCATGAGGCAGACCGCCCCGGCGGTTATACCTCACTGGCGAGAAGTTGAATTCAGACATTCTTTCGAAAATATCCGCCCGCCCCGTGACCGGAATATAAAACAGATCCGTTTCGGCGACCGTTTCAGGCATGGTTTGATCCTGTTTGGAATTGTTTATGTAGTAATCAATGTCATTATCCTGTCCGAATATGCTATTTACGGACAAAAAAAATAATACGGTTACCACAGCAATTCTCATATACAGTTGAAATTAAAGTCCGTAAAGATTCGGTTTGCACCGACAAAAATAATAAAATAATGATAGCACAAATGTGTTCTGTTCATTATTTTATTATCGGTTAAAACCCAGCACTTAGTACGACTATCTTCTAATAAACTTCCGGAGTCCTTACTTCGCTACTTGGTAGTTTCGGTAACTAATACCGTACATTAATATTTTTTCTCTGTCATTGCGGACTTGACCATAAATGCCATTTTGTTATCATTGCGGCCCAAAGGCCGCAATGATAACAAAATGGCATTTATTAATCAGCAATTTGCTTTTTGAGGATTATTGGTCGAGATTGTGGGTCAAGCCCGCAATGACAATATACTTAGTAACCCAGGATGCGCATCATGGAGCGGTAGCTCTGTTCCTTGGCGAACAGGCGGGTATAATATTCGCCGTCGCCCTTGTCCCTGTCGATCAGAATATGTTTGGGCGCCGGTATCAGGCAGTGCTGGATACCTCCGAAACCTCCGAGCGACTCCTGATACGCTCCGGTATGGAACAACCCGATATACTGCGGGTCGCCGTTCACCAGCTTGGGCAGGAATATGGCGTTGGCATGGGCTTCGCCGCTGTAGTAGTCCTCGCTGTCGCATGTGAGGCCGCCGAGGAACACTCTCTGGTATTCCCTGTCCCAATTATTTATGGCGAGCAGGATATAGCGCTGCTTTATGCCCCATATATCGGGGAGCGTAGTCATAAACGAACTGTCGATCATGTACCAGGACTCGCGGTCGTTCTGCTGCTTCTGGTTGATTATGGAGAAAAGAGTGGCGCCGCTTTCGCCGACGGTGAACGATCCGAATTCGGTGAATATGTCCGGTTCCTCGATCTCCATCTGCGTACAGAAGTTCTTTATCTGGGCGATTATCTCTTCGGTTATATATTCATAGTCGTATTCGAATGCGAGCGAATTCTTTATAGGGAAACCTCCCCCGATGTTCAGGGCGTTGAGTTGCGGGCATAACTTCTTGAGCTCGTAATATACGTTGAGACACTTGTTCAACTCGTTCCAGTAATATGCAGTGTCCTTTATTCCCGTGTTGATGAAGAAATGAAGCATGCGCAGTTCGAACTTCTTGTTCCCCTTGATCTTCTCGCGGTAGAAATCCACTATGTCGTTGTACCGTATACCGAGGCGGGAGGTATAGAAATCGAACTTGGGTTCTTCTTCCGAAGCTATGCGTATGCCTATCTTGCATTTGGTGTTTATGGCCTCGTCGAGCAGGTTGATCTCCTCCTTGTTGTCGAGTATGGGAAAAGTGTTCTCGAACCCGCCGTGCACCAGTGCGGCTATGTTTTCGACGTACTGCGGACGCTTGAAGCCGTTGCACACTATGTAGACGTCCTTGTTGATCAGGCCGCTTTCGTACAGTGCATTTATAACATGTATGTCGTAGGCCGACGAAGTTTCCAGGTGTATGTCGTTCTTCAGCGCTTCCTCCATAACGAAAGAGAAGTGCGAACTTTTCGTACAGTAACAGTAATTGTATGTTCCCCTGTAATCGACTTTGGCCATCGCAACATTGAACATGCGCTTGGCACGGTTTATCTGTGAGGTTATCTTGGGCAGGTATGTGATCTTGAGAGGAGTACCGTATTGTTTTATTATATCCATGAGCGGTACGTCATGGAATGACAGTTCGTCATCCACGACATTGAACTCGTCCTGCGGAAATTCAAAGGTCTGTTCTATCAGGTCTACATATTTATTTTTCATCTGATCTGAATTTTTAAAACAATCCGACTCATTTACTTTGCAACTTTTTTTTCGATGTAGCTATGGTGGATCGATCCGGTAAAATCGATGCAAAGTAGGCAATATTTTTCCTGATAACCAATTATTATGCTAAAAAAGTTGCGGTGACTTTATATATTATATCTGTTGTGCATTTAGAGGAAGACTATATTTATTAATCATAATTCTTGCTGTGAGTTATTTCGGTTTTGCGAAGCAAAACCTGCGGCCTGCCGCCGGTCGCAAACCGACAGTTCCACGCGGCAGGCTGCTCAATCGACCTAACAGTCGAGATTCGCGCCCACCGCCGGTGGCAGTCCGAAAGAAAAATACTCATGAATAAATGGTTACATTTAATAATATTGACGATTCTGAATTGACAACAGGTTGCATTATATAGAAGATAGATAGGTTTCGATGCCGAAAAGGTTTATTTAACGAACATGATTTTCAGTTTGTCCGACATGAAATATTGTAGTATGCCCCTGCTCGAAAGGAAGACGATGAAGGCCAGCCATAATGCATTGTTGCCGAGTATGCCGAGGAGCGAATAGTAAAGCGCGAAGAAAATCAGGGTGGAGAAGAACATCGAATTGCGCATTATCTTTGTTTTCGTGGCTCCCACCATGATGCCGTCCATGAGGAACGGCGCGAATCCCACGAGAGGAACGAGCATGATCCATACGATATATTCTCCAGCGCAGTTAAGGATGGCTTCCGATTCGGTGAAGACGCCTATTATCTGTCTCCAGAACAGGCGGTATATCAGCACGAACAGCAATGCGATGCCTGTTCCCCAATAGAATATCAGTCCGAAAAATTTACGCAGGGAGGCAAAGTTGCCCGCGCCGTAGAGCCTTCCCGTGATAGCTTCGGCGGCATAGCCAAAACCGTCGGCCATGTACGAGAAGAAGGTGAACAGCTGGATCAGGATGGTGTTGGTGGCTAAAAGCGTATCGCCGAAATAGGATGACGCCACCGTGAAGAAAGTGTAGACGGTAACGTTGCATACATTGCGCAGGAATATATCCTTATTGACGTTGAAGAAGTTGAACATGAGCTTCAGCCTCAGGCTCTCTTTCCAGTTTATGTATTTTATGAACCGCTTGTAGTATATGAACCATATCGCCGCATACGAGGCGAGTCCGGCATACTGGGTCACCGCCGTAGCCCAGCCGATACCCGCCGCCCCCATTCCAAGCCTGAATACGAACAGTATACACAAGGCTATATTTATTATGTTCATGAATACAGCCACATACATTGGGGTGCGCGAGTTCTGCATGCCTATGAACCATCCCTGAACCGCGTATATCGAGACGGTGGCCGGCGCCGCCCATATACGCGCGAGGAAATATTCCTTAACGACGCTCATAACCTCGTCGCTTCCGTCCATTACGGAGATCGAAAAGCGCAGTATAGGAACACGGAACACGAGAAGCAGTACGGCTATGGCAAGCGAAAAAACAAAGGAGCGGACAAGTATGTTCACGCATTCGTGCAGGTGCCTTGCGCCGAGAGCCTGGGCGGTAAGACCGCTCGTGCCCATCCTTATGAAGCCGCAGTTCCAGTATATGAATCCGAAGATCGCCGCGCCCACGGCTATGCCCCCTATGGCCGCATCGCTTCCCATACGGCCGGCGACGGCAATATTGATCATGCCCAGTACCGGAATGGTTATATTGGAGATGACGTTGGGGATGGCAAGCCTGAGGATTTTTCTGTTCATCGGCGGTGGTCGTGACGTAACGGGGCGTAATTTTTGCCGGCAAATATAGACAAAAAGCCGGTACGGTTTACATGGGAACGGCGGTGCTTGCCGGAATATTTTTAAGCCGGCGAGGGAGATGTCGGAGCGCCTATTCTCTGTCATCCGAACGCATTTTGTCATTCCGAGCGAGGCCGTCAGGCCGACGAGGAATCTACCTTTTTATAACAAAGATGATATTAAGGTAGCTCCCCCGGACAAGCCTCGGGATGACAAGCGGTAGATCCCTCCATCCTTCGGATGTTCGGGATGACAGTGAAAAATTTGTTTTTGTCATTGCGGCCCCGAGCCGCAATCCCAGAAGGCATATAATAGGCAATTTGTGTTGAGTATTATTGGTCGAGATTGCGGGTCAAGCCCGCAATGACAACGATAATGTATTTTCAATAGATTGCAGGTCAAGCCCGCAATGAGGGCAAGGTTTTATAATTTCAAATCAAAAAGCCGCAAAAATATTCCGCAAATATGTTTGTATCAATACATTATAATGCAAAGTAAAAATTACGCGCCGGCAGTGATGAGACAATATTAAAATATTCTGAAAAAACCGTGTCGAATTATTGCGGTATCATAAATGAACTTTTTTGATTTCAGTAAATTTCACTATCTTTGCGCACCCGTAATAAGCGGGTGTTGGATCAGCGGCTCTGCAGGGACAATATCGTCTCCGGAGCCGTATAACGAGTATTAATTTAAACGTAAAAAGCAAAGTGGATTCATTAAGCTACAGAACAGTCTCTGCGAACGCTGCGACGGTCAACAAGGAATGGGTGATCATTGACGCGGACAACGAGGTGCTGGGACGTCTTGCCTCTAAGGTTGCCTTGATATTGAGGGGGAAGAACAAGGCGAGCTTCACTCCTCATGTGGACTGCGGCGACAACGTGATCGTCGTCAATGCCGCAAAGGTGAAACTCACCGGCAAAAAGATGTCCGACAAGGTTTACGTCCGCCATACGGGTTATCCCGGCGGCCAGAGGTTCGCCTCTCCGGCGGACTACATGAAAAAGAGGCCTGAATTTATCATCGAGAAAGCGGTCAAGGGGATGCTTCCCAAGAACCGGCTCGGTGCTGTTCTTCTCAGGAACCTCAAGGTATACGCGGGAAGCGAGCATCCCCATGCCGCACAAACCCCGAAAACCGTCAAATTAAACGAGATCAAGTGATGAGTATGGAAGTTGTAAACACGGTAGGACGCAGAAAGGCCGCCGTAGCCCGTGTGTATGTGAAGCCTGGCAGCGGCAGCATCACCATCAACAGCAGGACTTTGGAAAATTACTTCCCTCTCGAGATTTTTCAGTTTGTCGTTAAACAGCCGCTCACGGTTCTTAACGTGGCCGGTAACTACGACATCAACATAAATCTCGGTGGCGGAGGCATTAAGGGACAGGCCGAAGCAGCCCGTCTGGGTATCGCCCGCGCCCTTTGCGAGATAGATGCCGAGTGGCGTCCGGTCTTGAAAAAGAACGGTTTCCTGACGCGTGATCCGCGCGAAGTCGAGCGCAAGAAACCCGGACAACCCGGAGCACGCAGAAGATTCCAGTTCAGCAAGCGTTAGCATTTACGCTGCTCCTGTGAGTTCGAAACGCACGAAACAGGTACCAAACCTTTCGGACCGCCGTGGACTGGATAATGGACACACTGCGTTACCGTCGGGTTGCCGTTTCGCGGAAAATCCGCCGGACTGCCCCCAATAAGAGGAGCGCTGCCGGAGGATTGAAGAAAAGAGATTGAAAACAAACAATTTAAAGAATTTATCAAGAAATGCCGAGAACCGATTTTAATCAATTATTAGAGGCCGGAGTTCATTTCGGTCACCTCAAGAGAAAATGGAATCCCAAGATGGCTCCCTATATTTTTATGGAGAAAAACGGGATACATATAATAGATCTTCACAAGACAGTAATCAAAATAGACGAGGCTTCGAACGCCCTGAAGCAAATAGCCAAGAGCGGCCGCAAGATACTTTTCGTGGCCACTAAGAAGCAGGCCAAGGACGTAGTGGCCGAGAAAGTACAGGTTGTCAATATGCCGTACGTGACCGAACGCTGGCCGGGCGGCATGCTTACCAATTTCCCCACCATAAGGAAAGCCGTTAAAAAAATGGCGACCATAGACAAGATGACGACCGACGGCACGTTCGATAATTTTTCAAAAAGGGAAAGGCTCCAGATCTCGCGCCAGAGGGCTAAACTGGAAAAGAATCTCGGCTCGATAGCGGATCTTACCCGTCTTCCCGCCGCACTTTTCATAGTGGACGTTCAGAAGGAGACCAATGCCGTAAAAGAGGCAAAGAAATTGAATATACCTGTCTTCGCGATGGTAGATACTTGTTGCGATCCAACCGACATAGACTACGTTATACCCGCGAACGACGACGCTACGAAATCCATAGAGGTAATAGTGGGGATCGTTACCGCCGCAATAGCCGAAGGACTTGCGGAACGTAAACTCGAAAAGGACAAGGAACCCGAACAGGCTTCGGGCAGAGAACACAGGGAAGGCAAGCCGAGGGTCAGGAAGATGGTCAAGGCGGGCGCCTCGTCCGAAAGACAGAGAGATTTTGCCGATGCGTCCGAATCTGAAACGGACGATGCTTCCGCCTACGCCGGTGAGCCGGAAGATGGTGAAAAACAAGCCGTTGCCGAAACCGCAGCGGAAAATTAAGCGGCATGAATATTGAGGCTGAGGCTAATCTCGGCCTTGTCACCCGTAAATTTAAATAAGCGCTTGTAAAGTGATGGACGGCGCTGTAATAATTTGAAAGGAAGTATTATGGAAATAAAAACTGCCGATGTAGCCAAGCTCCGCAAGATGACCGGAGCGGGCATGATGGACTGCAAAAAAGCTCTCGAAGAAGCCGGAGGCGATTTCGACAGGGCACAGGATATAATAAGGGAAAAAGGCAAACTGGTTGCGAGCAAGCGCGCCGAGCGTACCGCTACCGAAGGCGTGGTCGTGGCCAAAGTTACCGGTCAGAAGGCCTATATGCTTTGCCTGGCCTGCGAGACGGACTTCGTTGCGAGGAATGAGGAATTCTCGGCATCCGCGAACCGGATTCTCGACGCCGCCGTCGCCGCAGACATCGCCGATCCGGAATCACTGATGTCCATGAAAATAGACGGACGTACCGTTGCCGACATCGTGACCGACAAGTCGGGTCAGACGGGTGAAAAGGTGGAACTGCCTTTTTATGCGAGGATCGAAGCCCCAATGTGCATTACCTATGTGCACAGCAATAAGAAGTTGGGGTCGATGATAGGGTTTAACAAGGTGATTTCCCGCGATGCCGCCTACGACGTTGCGATGCAGGCCGCCGCCATGTCTCCCGTATCGATTTGCGAAGCCGACTGTCCTCCCGAGATAATCGAGAGGGAGCGCAGCATAGGCCGCGAGCAGGCGCGTCTGGAAGGAAAGCCCGAAGCCATGCTCGACAGGATAGCGGAAGGTAAGCTCCGTAAATTCGTTGCCGAGGCGACCCTGCTGAATCAGTCCTTTGTCAAGGATCCGAAACAGACGGTAGACGAATACATTAAGTCGGTCGATCCCGAGGCTACCGTTATAGCATACCGCAGATTCTCGCTGAACGATTAAAACCGTCCGACGGAATGCCGTCCGCAGGATTATTCAGCGCAAAAACCGAAGCCGCCTGCATATGCAGGCGGCTTCGGTTTTTTCATTGCGAACGAAGCGAATGTTTTTTTCGGAGTTTCGTTAAACATAACCGTTTCCGCACACTCGAATCTGTAAAACTGCGTTATTTTAAGAGTCTGTTTGAGAATATTCCAACTAAAAATAATTTTCTTACTCTCAAGTTATTATGGTTGATTTTAGAGGGAATGGGTGGAAAAAACGGTTAAAATGACCCCTTAAAAACGGGGGAAGATGACCCCCTAAAGTTGAAGAGCAAAAAGAGTTAAAAGTTGTTGTCCGGAATAGGGTCTGAAAGGATTTGATTTTGCCCGGGGTTAAACAACATTTTCTCGTAGTCTTTTATCCCTGTTTATTGCGAGAGCCCTAAGTTGCTCTCGCCCATAAAACGGTCGGGATTGTGTCGACATATACTACAAATATAACTATTCGTTGTAAAATGACAAGCTGATGTCTTTTACGCGCCGCAGGCGTTTATCCATAAGCATTTTCGTTTTTAGCTTTTCTTTTTCGTATCGACTCTCCGAACAGTTCGACGCGCAGCGAGTGGTGTACGATGCGATCGAGGACGGCATCAGCGATTGTTTTTTCGCCGATCACGTCATACCAGTCCTTGACGGGTATCTGCGAGGTTATCATCGTGGAGTGTTTCCCATGGCGGTCTTCGATGATGTCCATCAGTATGCCCCGTGATTGTGCGTCGAGAGGTTGCATACAGAAGTCGTCGAGGATCAGCAGGTCGACTTTTTCGATGCGCTTCAGGTCGGTCAGTATCGTGCCTTTGGCCTTGGCTATCTTGAGCTGGCTCATCAGCTTGGCCGTACTTGCGTAAAGTACCCGGAAGTTGTCCTGGCAGGCCTTGTAACCGAGCGCAGTAGCCAGATAGCTTTTACCGGTTCCAGTAGGGCCGGTAATGAACAGATCCTTGTGATCGCGCACGAACTCCATAGCGGCCAGCCGCTCGACCTGGTTGCGATCCAGTCCTCGCTCATAAGTGTATTCTATGTCTTCCAACGAAGCGTTGTAGCGGAACTGGGCGGCCCTGACAGCCCGCTCCACCGCCCTGTTCTTACGGTTGTCCCATTCGCTTTGAACCAGGTGCGAGACGAACCCGTCCTGGGTCATTTTCTCTTTGATGGTGTTCTCCAAGCTGGTCTTGAAGGCGTCGTGCATGCCGAACAGACGCATCTGCCGCAGTTTTTCTAATGTTTGATTGTTCATGGTTTTATTGGATTAAAAGTTACTTATAATACTCTTTACCCCGGATGTTTTCATGTTCGGGCATGTCGGTGGGTTCCTCGGGAAGGTCGATTGCCTCCGACTTGTTATGTAGTATATCCTGGATCTCCCGGAAGTTATACTTGCCATAGCTGTCGGCCAGACGGCAAGCTGCTGCAAGGCGCTCAGGCCCTGCTTTGCGGGCGAAGTTCAGGATACCCGAGCACATCTTGTTGGCCTGATCCTGATAGCGGTTTTTTTCAAGTACCCTGCGGATATAATGCTCCACGTCTTCGTGTATGGCCGCCGCCTGTTCGACGAACCTCTCGGGCGACCACTCCATCACGGCGCGGTGCTTGGGACAGAGATGTTCGGTGACGGTAGTATAGCGGTAATTATGCCTGTCACGGGTATGATGGGCTATGATGTCATAGTTGTAGCGGATCTCAACGTCGGTAGCCGTATAAGACAACTGCACTTTCTTGCCTATGTAAGTGTGCGGGACGCTGTAATAGTGGATATCTTCATGAAGCCGCGCATAACCGTATTTGTCGACCGTGGTCACGATATGCTTCTTCATTTGGTAACGGATCGGGTTCAGGGGGCCGAGGGCTTCCTGTTCGACATCCTCGAAGTAATCGCGCCGGGAGTAGTTGCGACGAGCCAGATTACGGTTGTTATGCTTCTCAAGGGCTCCGCGGATAGCTACGTTGAGTGAGCGAAGGTCAGGACAGTGAAGCGGCTCGATGACGGTAAAGATATCCTTATAGGTCAACTTAACGGCATTCTCCACGTGCGCCTTGTCCTTGGGACTACGAGTACGCGTCGGATAGGCAGTTACTCCGTAATGTTCGCCGAAGCGCTCGAACTCGGTGTTAAGGATCGCCTCATAGCGGCTGGCTTTGGTGACGGCGCTCTTCAGATTATCCGGTACGATAGCCTTGGGTACGCCGCCGTAATAATAGAAAGCATTCTCACAAGCCGAGATAAAGTCCTCCTTACGTTGACTCTCTACGGCTTCAACATAAGTCAGAAGGCTGCATCCCAGGATCGCTACGAACACTTCCACTTCGCGGGGCTGCTCGCACGGCGGATAGATCCACAACTTACTGCCGGTATAGTCGACAAACAACTTATCACCGGCCTTATGCTCCATACGCATAGACGGGTTGCTTATCCGCTCGTAGCGCCGGAGCGCTACACGGAACTGCGTCAGGCAGTAGCCGTCAGGATGGATCGTAAGATAACGCTCCCATTGCTTAATAACGGTCATGCCTTTGCGGGACAGCTCTTTACTTGCGGAAGGCAAAAAAGCCTCGAGGACATCCATGCGGGGATTAGGTTCGGCCGGAGCATCTTCAATGCAGAATAAAGCGTAAAGCTCCGCATCGCTCATGGCAATGAAATCCTCATAGCTAAGGCTCAGAGAGTTCCATTTGTTGACATACTTCTTGACGGTGTTGCGAGAGGTGCGGGCCATCTCAGCGATAGCCCTTAAACCGACGCGGTCGGTGTATAAACGGATGATCGTTCTTAATTTGTTCATTTTCAAAGGTCTGTTGGGCATAGTCTGTCAGATTTTAGTTTGCTTTTGGTTTTAAGCTAACAAAATCCGGCTCCTTTAAGACCTCCGGTCGACAACTTTTAACTTACATCCCAGAGTGGGTCAATTTGCTCCGTTTTTGGTGGGTCAATTTCAGCCGTTTTACACGGGTCAGTTTAATCCGTTTTTGATGGGTCATTTTTAACCGTTCATACTGGGTCAATTTTACCGCGTTTTCCAGATTGTGCCACGATAAATATTATTATATTTTTTGCAAAAACAGAATTTACGATATACTTTTGCATCGGAGAGATGGCAGAGTGGTCGATTGCGGCGGTCTTGAAAACCGTTGAGGCGAAAGCCTCCGGGGGTTCGAATCCCTCTCTCTCCGCTGATACTCAAGGACTTACGAAGGTCAAAGGCGGACAAATCCTGTAAAATCAAGGTTTTACAGGATTTTTTATTTCCATAAAAGACACCTGAAAGACCTCGAAAAGCCAAAAAAAGACAGAGTGCCGTTACAATTTCGTTACACAAAAACGGCCTGAAAAATCTGTAACGATTGTCCTCATAAGTCCCTCTACTGTACAGGATTGTCCATGTCGAAGCAGCTCATAACAGATTTATTAACCTTACCTTTGGAACGTCGTTCCAAAGGTTTCAAAGAATCTAAAAATTATGAGCAGTACATTCAAAGTCCTTTTTTACGTCAGGAAAAATTACCTGAACAAAAACGGCAAGGCGGGCATTATGATCCGTGTAACGTTAAACGGTGAAATCATCCAGTTCAGTTCGAAACTGGAGATAGAGCCGGAGCAATGGGACACGAAGAACGGCAAAGTCCTCGGCAAAAACGCGCAGGCATCGAAAATCAATGCCCTCATCGACAACATGCGTATTTGCATCACCAACATTTACAGGGAGATCGAAAACACCGAAGCGTTTGTTACGGCAGAGAAAGTGCGGAACGCATTCCTCGGTTACTCCGTAAAACAACAAACCCTGCTGAGCATCTTCGGACAGCATAACGACGATGTTCGGAAACTGGTCGGGATCAGCATAAAAAAAGCCACTCTGGAAAAATACGAAAGGGCATACAGGCGGCTTGAGGAATTTATGAAAAAGAGGTATAATATCTCCGACATCGCCCTGAAAGAAATCAATTGGAAAAAACGGTTAAAATGACCCCTTAAAAACGGGGGAAGATGACCCCCTAAAGTTGAAGAGCAAAAAGAGTTAAAAGTTGTTGTCCGGAATAGGGTCTGAAAGGATTTGATTTTGCCCGGGGTTAAACAACATTTTCTCGTAGTCTTTTATCCCTGTTTATTGCGAGAGCCCTAAGTTGCTCTCGCCCATAAAACGGTCGGGATTGTGTCGACATATACTACAAATATAACTATTCGTTGTAAAATGACAAGCTGATGTCTTTTACGCGCCGCAGGCGTTTATCCATAAGCATTTTCGTTTTTAGCTTTTCTTTTTCGTATCGACTCTCCGAACAGTTCGACGCGCAGCGAGTGGTGTACGATGCGATCGAGGACGGCATCAGCGATTGTTTTTTCGCCGATCACGTCATACCAGTCCTTGACGGGTATCTGCGAGGTTATCATCGTGGAGTGTTTCCCATGGCGGTCTTCGATGATGTCCATCAGTATGCCCCGTGATTGTGCGTCGAGAGGTTGCATACAGAAGTCGTCGAGGATCAGCAGGTCGACTTTTTCGATGCGCTTCAGGTCGGTCAGTATCGTGCCTTTGGCCTTGGCTATCTTGAGCTGGCTCATCAGCTTGGCCGTACTTGCGTAAAGTACCCGGAAGTTGTCCTGGCAGGCCTTGTAACCGAGCGCAGTAGCCAGATAGCTTTTACCGGTTCCAGTAGGGCCGGTAATGAACAGATCCTTGTGATCGCGCACGAACTCCATAGCGGCCAGCCGCTCGACCTGGTTGCGATCCAGTCCTCGCTCATAAGTGTATTCTATGTCTTCCAACGAAGCGTTGTAGCGGAACTGGGCGGCCCTGACAGCCCGCTCCACCGCCCTGTTCTTACGGTTGTCCCATTCGCTTTGAACCAGGTGCGAGACGAACCCGTCCTGGGTCATTTTCTCTTTGATGGTGTTCTCCAAGCTGGTCTTGAAGGCGTCGTGCATGCCGAACAGACGCATCTGCCGCAGTTTTTCTAATGTTTGATTGTTCATGGTTTTATTGGATTAAAAGTTACTTATAATACTCTTTACCCCGGATGTTTTCATGTTCGGGCATGTCGGTGGGTTCCTCGGGAAGGTCGATTGCCTCCGACTTGTTATGTAGTATATCCTGGATCTCCCGGAAGTTATACTTGCCATAGCTGTCGGCCAGACGGCAAGCTGCTGCAAGGCGCTCAGGCCCTGCTTTGCGGGCGAAGTTCAGGATACCCGAGCACATCTTGTTGGCCTGATCCTGATAGCGGTTTTTTCAAGTACCCTGCGGATATAATGCTCCACGTCTTCGTGTATGGCCGCCGCCTGTTCGACGAACCTCTCGGGCGACCACTCCATCACGGCGCGGTGCTTGGGACAGAGATGTTCGGTGACGGTAGTATAGCGGTAATTATGCCTGTCACGGGTATGATGGGCTATGATGTCATAGTTGTAGCGGATCTCAACGTCGGTAGCCGTATAAGACAACTGCACTTTCTTGCCTATGTAAGTGTGCGGGACGCTGTAATAGTGGATATCTTCATGAAGCCGCGCATAACCGTATTTGTCGACCGTGGTCACGATATGCTTCTTCATTTGGTAACGGATCGGGTTCAGGGGGCCGAGGGCTTCCTGTTCGACATCCTCGAAGTAATCGCGCCGGGAGTAGTTGCGACGAGCCAGATTACGGTTGTTATGCTTCTCAAGGGCTCCGCGGATAGCTACGTTGAGTGAGCGAAGGTCAGGACAGTGAAGCGGCTCGATGACGGTAAAGATATCCTTATAGGTCAACTTAACGGCATTCTCCACGTGCGCCTTGTCCTTGGGACTACGAGTACGCGTCGGATAGGCAGTTACTCCGTAATGTTCGCCGAAGCGCTCGAACTCGGTGTTAAGGATCGCCTCATAGCGGCTGGCTTTGGTGACGGCGCTCTTCAGATTATCCGGTACGATAGCCTTGGGTACGCCGCCGTAATAATAGAAAGCATTCTCACAAGCCGAGATAAAGTCCTCCTTACGTTGACTCTCTACGGCTTCAACATAAGTCAGAAGGCTGCATCCCAGGATCGCTACGAACACTTCCACTTCGCGGGGCTGCTCGCACGGCGGATAGATCCACAACTTACTGCCGGTATAGTCGACAAACAACTTATCACCGGCCTTATGCTCCATACGCATAGACGGGTTGCTTATCCGCTCGTAGCGCCGGAGCGCTACACGGAACTGCGTCAGGCAGTAGCCGTCAGGATGGATCGTAAGATAACGCTCCCATTGCTTAATAACGGTCATGCCTTTGCGGGACAGCTCTTTACTTGCGGAAGGCAAAAAAGCCTCGAGGACATCCATGCGGGGATTAGGTTCGGCCGGAGCATCTTCAATGCAGAATAAAGCGTAAAGCTCCGCATCGCTCATGGCAATGAAATCCTCATAGCTAAGGCTCAGAGAGTTCCATTTGTTGACATACTTCTTGACGGTGTTGCGAGAGGTGCGGGCCATCTCAGCGATAGCCCTTAAACCGACGCGGTCGGTGTATAAACGGATGATCGTTCTTAATTTGTTCATTTTCAAAGGTCTGTTGGGCATAGTCTGTCAGATTTTAGTTTGCTTTTGGTTTTAAGCTAACAAAATCCGGCTCCTTTAAGACCTCCGGTCGACAACTTTTAACTTACATCCCAGAGTGGGTCAATTTGCTCCGTTTTTGGTGGGTCAATTTCAGCCGTTTTACACGGGTCAGTTTAATCCGTTTTTGATGGGTCATTTTTAACCGTTCATACTGGGTCAATTTTACCGCGTTTTCCACTTATGGAAGATAACTGAATTTTAAGGCAATATTTTGTAGCTTTGCAAAAGCAGAGTTGCTCTTTGAGGCAGTGAAAAATAAAGCGGATCAAAGAAGATCGCTGGTTTCTAAATCGTTACCCATTCCCTCTAAAATCAACCATAATAACTTGAGAGTAAGAAAATTATTTTTAGTTGGAATATTCTCAAACAGACTCTAAAAGAAACCGGAAAAATAAGTATATTTGTATGCAGAATCCGAACTGTATGCCGGTTGTCTTGTCCGGTGGTTTAATCTAAAGCAAACTTCGATGTGTGGTATAGTTGGTTATATGGGCAACAGGGAAGCGTACGGCATCCTTGTGGGCGGTCTTCACCGTCTGGAGTACCGGGGCTACGACAGTGCCGGAGTGGCTCTCGTAAATGAAAAAGGAGAGCTTAACATACATAAATGCAAGGGAAAGGTCGCCGACCTCGAAAACTATGCCAAAGACAAGGATACCGACGGCAGTATGGGCATAGCCCATACGCGGTGGGCTACCCACGGCGAACCCAACGATATAAACGCCCATCCGCATTATTCCGAATCCGCGTCGCTTGCCATTATTCACAACGGCATAATCGAAAATTACAGCGTACTCAAGGAGGCCCTTATGGAGAACGGCTACTCTTTCAGGAGTACGACCGATACGGAAGTTCTTGTTCAGCTGATCGAGTATATCCGCAATAATAACCATTGTTCCCTTTTGGAGGCTGTTCGTTCGGCGCTTAAAAAAGTCGTCGGCGCCTACGCCATAGCCGTTGTGGAAAAAGGCAACAACGACGAGATAATAGCGGCCAAACAGAGCAGTCCGCTTGTGGTCGGCATAGGTGAGGACGAGTATTTCCTGGCTTCGGACGCCACGCCGATAATAGAGTATACCGACAGGGTGGTGTATATCGACGACGGGCAGATCGCCGTTATCAGGCGCGACCAGCCGCTTAAAATACTGAGCCTCGACAATGAAGAGGGCAGCGTGGATATTAAGAAACTGGACATGAGCATAGGCCAGCTCGAAAAGGGCGGTTATCCCCACTTCATGCTCAAAGAGATATACGAACAGCCGAAGACGATAATCGACTGCACGAGGGGACGCATAAGCGCCGACGGCAGCAGCGTGACGCTCTCCGGAGTAATGGCTAACAAGGAGAGGTTCCTGAACGCCAACCGCATTATTTTCGTGGCTTGCGGGACTTCGTGGCATGCCTCCCTGATAGGAGAGCGACTTATCGAGGAAATGTGCCGAATTCCCGTCGAGGTGGAATATGCTTCGGAGTTCAGGTACCGCAATCCGGTCATAAACAAGGGTGACATAGTGATCGCCGTCTCCCAGTCGGGGGAAACCGCCGATACGCTTGCCGCCGTGGAACTGGCCAAGGAGCGCGGCGCTTTCATATTCGGAATATGCAACCAGGTCGGTTCATCCATAGCGAGGGCTACCGATTCGGGAACGTACATACATGTGGGGCCGGAAATAGGTGTGGCTTCCACGAAGGCGTTTACGGGACAGGTGACCGTTATGGCCATGATAGCTCTGACGCTCGCGCACGAGAAAGGCACCGTTACCCCCGAATATTTCAGCGAAGTTATCAGGGGGTTGCAGCGACTGCCGGAATTGATAGAAAGGGTGTTGGAATCGGACGGCCGGATCAGCGAACTTTCGAAAATATTTACATACAGCCGTAATTTCCTCTATCTCGGACGGGGATACAACTACCCCGTAGCTTTGGAGGGAGCGCTTAAACTCAAGGAAATATCCTACATCCACGCCGAAGGGTATCCGGCGGCGGAGATGAAACATGGTCCCATTGCACTTATAGACAGCGAAATGCCCGTGGTAGCCATAGCCACCGCAGACAACATATACGATAAAACGGTAAGCAACATTCAGACTGTCAAGGCTCGTGGCGGAAAAATCATAGCGGTCGTGACCGAAGGCGATACCGTTGTGAGGGCTATAGCAGACCATTGCATCGAGGTTCCCCCCATTATCGAGTGCCTGACGCCTATACTGGTATCGGTTCCCCTGCAGCTCCTCGCCTACCACATAGCTGTAAACAAGGACAGGAATGTGGATCAGCCGCGCAATCTCGCAAAATCGGTAACAGTGGAATGAGATATTTAGTTGTTAGTTGTTAGTTATTAGTTGTTAGTTTGATAGGGATTTTAACATTTTGCCAACCTTAACGAGTTGTTTAACGGCTCGGTAATATCTGAACAAATTTTATCTATATGATTACTAAAAACTAACAATTAAAAACTAAAAACTAAAAACTAAAAACTAATAACTAAGAACTAAAAATAGCACGATGTGCTTAATCTTTTCCGGACGGATGAGCGATCAGATAAAACATGAATGCGGCGTTGTATTGATACGTCTTTTAAAACCCCTGGAGTACTTCAGGAATAAATACGGCAGCAAAACTTACGGACTCGGCAAACTCTACCTGCTTATGGAGAAGCAGCACAACCGCGGACAGGAAGGAGCGGGAGTGGCATGTGTGAAGTTGGACTCCGTTCCCGGCAACGAATATATTTTCCGTGCGCGGGAGGTGGGCAACAAGGCGATAGACGACGTTTTCAAGCAGATAAACAGGGAGATGGAGGAAAGCCGCACCGGAGGTGACTCTACGTCCGAACAACAGCCCTTCGTCGGCGAGATATATATCGGCCATTTGCGGTACAGTACGACGGGCAGGACGGGAATATCCTATACGCATCCCTTTCTCAGGAGGAATAACTGGCGCAGCCGTAATCTTTGCATTGCAGGCAACTTCAATCTGACCAATGTCGATGAGATACAGGACAGGATTGTGGCGTGCGGCCAGCATCCGCGCCACAATGCCGATACTTTCATCATCCTGGAACAGTTGGGCTACATGCTCGACGAGCAGGTACGACGGCTTTACGAGAAGTTCGGTTCCCAGGGATTGGGCGGCGAGGCTCTGACGCGCTCGGTGGAGGACAATCTCGACCTGGGGAGCGTTCTCGGGGAGGCGTCCTCGATGTGGGACGGGGGATTCGTCCTTACGGGAGCTACCGGCAGCGGCGACTCGTTTATATTCAGGGACAGATGGGGTATCCGCACCGCCCATTATTATTCGGACGACGAGATTTTCGTGGCCGCTTCCGAGAGAGCGGTCATCCAGACGGTTATGAACGTCGATGCGGAGCAGGTATGCGAACTGGAAGCCGGCGAGGGAATCGTGATAAAAAAAGACGGCCGTATTAAAAAAACGGTATTGAACAGCGCCTGCAATCCCAGGCCGTGTTCGTTCGAGAGGATATATTTCTCAAGGGGAAGCGACGGCGACATCTACCGTGAGCGCAAGGCGCTCGGAAAACTGCTCACTCCCGCGATACTCGATGCCGTGGATCACGATACCGATCATGCCGTATTTTCCTTTATCCCGAACACTGCCGAAGTGGCCTATTACGGAATGATGGAGGGTCTGCGCGAATATCTGGATTCCGTCAAGGCCGAACGTATTTCCTTCCTGAAAAATCCCTCCCGCGGAGAGATAGGGGAGATACTCAACTGCGATATACGGAGCGAGAAACTGGCCGTCAAGGATATAAAACTGAGGACTTTCATAACCGAAGGGACGAGCCGCGACGATCTTGCCGCCCATGTCTATGATATAACCTACGGCACTATCGTGCCTTACGAGGATGCGATCGTCGTCATAGACGACAGCATAGTGCGCGGGACGACGCTCCGCCGTAGCGTCATAAGCATACTGAGCAGGCTTAAGCCGCGAAAGATAGTTATAGTGTCGTCATCCCCGCAGGTGCGCTATCCCGACTGTTACGGCATAGACATGTCGAGCATGGGCGAATTCATAGCTTTCAACGCTGCGGTCGAATTGCTCGGGCAGACAGGCAGGGTGGGCATCGTGGACGAGGTGTACGCCAAATGCAAGGCGCAGGAAAATCTACCCAAAGAGCAGATAGTGAATTACGTAAAAGAGATATACGCCCCGTTTACTGAAGAGGAGATAGCGGCGAAGATCAGCCGTATGGTGACCCCTGAAAATTGCGGGTGCGATGTAGAGATCGTTTACCAGACGATAGAGAATCTGCACAAAGCCTGTCCCGAACACAACGGCGACTGGTATTTTTCGGGGAATTACCCCACCGCCGGCGGCAACCGTACCGTAAACAGCGCTTTTATAAGCTATTATGAGAGTCTGCGCGGGGGATGCCTAACAGGGTGTTTCGTTAAGGCTGAGTAAAAATGTCGGATGATGCTTTAAAAAGTATGCTGGCATAAAACGATAGGATGCAATATATTATATATATTGCGACTTTTGTGCGTTCAGCACGAAAGTCGTGCGGCACGCCGCCGCCCCACGCGGCGGGCTGCTCAATCGACCTCACGGTCGAGATTCGCGCCCACCGCCGGCGGCATGCCGAAAACAAACAATGATACATAAAGCGCCGGTTATATGTAAATTAAAC
This sequence comes from Holotrichia oblita, assembly GCA_023690525.1. Lineage (NCBI taxonomy): Eukaryota > Metazoa > Arthropoda > Insecta > Coleoptera > Scarabaeidae > Holotrichia > Holotrichia oblita. The sequence goes on from CM043015.1 coordinate 406,034, forward strand.
ACATACTTTTGAACACCACAAAATGTCGTTGCGGGAGCGAGGGAGTGTTAATGAGAAACGTATAGTATTGTTATCCCGTATCCGCGTCATTTATGTATGAAAATGTCATAGAGAACCATCCCCTGCCGCCGTTCCTACCCGCCGGCGCGAGGTTGCTGATGCTGGGCAGTTTCCCGCCGCCGCTCAAACGCTGGAGTATGGAATTTTACTACCCTAATCTGCAGAACGACATGTGGCGTGTTTTCGGTTTGGTCTTCTTCAACGACAGGGACTATTTTACCATCGGGGGAAGAAAAGAATTCTCTAAAGAAAAACTCACTGCATTCCTTTCCGGGAAAGGTATAGCTCTTTTCGATACGGCCGTAAAGGTTGTACGCAGGAAGGGAAACGCTTCCGACGATCTACTCGATATAGTCGAAACGGTCGATCTGAAACGCCTGCTGGATGAAATTCCCATGTGCCGCAACATAGTTACTACGGGCGGAAAAGCCGCCGAAACCTTGATTTCCATTACGGGGAGTGCGTGTCCGCCCGTCGGCGGTTCCTGCGAATTCGATTATGCGGGGCGCACCCTGCGACACTACCGGATGCCCTCCACCTCGCGGGCATATCCCAAACCTCTGGCAGATAAGGCTTCCGCATACGGGACGATGTTCAGGGAAACGGGTATTCTATAAATATTTAAGCATATAATATTTAATGTATGTCCGTATATGTAGCTAAAGGCAGGACTTTTAATATTTTTTCCACTTTTTGGCTGGCAAAAAGTGGAGCAAAAACCAACCCCGCGAGTAGAAAAAGCTAAAATGACGGCGATAAAACCAAGAAATACCGGTTTGTTTAAAAAATCACCGATTTTAAACAAACCTGCACTATCGTGAATTTCTAAGGTTTTATCATCCGCCATTTCTTAACGCTTTTTCAACAGCGGGGAGAGAGGCGCGACGGCGCCAAAGAATCGTTCGGGTATCATTTTTCGGGTTGCGAAGCAACCCGTAGTCCCGCCTGGGACTGTCGGTTTGCGACCCATCGACGCGGAAAAAGTTGCGTTAGGAAGATCACCCGAAGCTGCCGCGTAGCGAGGGAAGCTTCCGAGAGCAACTCCGCGGAAGATGGGGGCGGCATTTAAGTACCGTTAAAAATAATAATAGCACGATGTGCTTAAAATATTTTAACCGGCTTTCCCCACGCCTTGTTTTAACCGTACCGTTGCGTTACTTTTGCGCCGAACAGTCTTTTTTATGATGGAATGCAGATGTACGGGTCACATATACCGTTTCTAAGGATTATAATTCCGGCCGCCTCCGGTATCGTGCTTTCGCATTTCATCGAAATAAACCCTGCTATTACCGCCTCGTGTTGCGCCGTATCGTTGTGTACTGGCTGGTTATTGAGAAAGAGGCCGTTGTCCGGTCTTTATATATGGACGGCAGTGTTCCTTTTCTTTTTGTCGGCGTCCCTTATCAATAAACCTGAAAGCGTACTGTCGGCCGATGGCCGTTTCGTGGCGGCCGCACGTATAACCGACGTTCCGTATGTCAGGGGATGCTGGCAAAATACGACCGCCGTCGTGGAGCATTACCGGCCGGAGGACGGGGGGCGCTGGCGGAAGGCGGAAGAACGCATCCAGCTGTCGGCGGATACATCGTACAGTTTATCGCTCGGAGAACTTATCGCTTTCCGCGGGTGGTTCAACCCTATCGGCAGTTCGTCGGGTTATTACGGGGAACTGATGAAACTCAGAGGAATACACGGGAGGATGTATCTGACCGAGGGCAATCTTATCGCACGGTCTGCCGTAAAGAGTCGGACGCCGCGGTACCTTGCCGGAAAACTGCATTCGGCGGCGGCGGAACGCATAGGGCGCCTCGAACTCGACGGGGAGAGGATGCCGGTGGTCGCGGCGATGACAGCGGGAGACAAGAGAGCCATAGGGAGCAAACTGCGCGGCGACTATAATTCCGTGGGGGCGGCGCATCTGCTTGCCGTGTCGGGACTGCATGTCGGGATAGTATTCGTTCTGATAAATCTCCTGCTGTATATCCTGCCGGCTTTTCCACGCGGGCATGCGGTAAAGAATGCCGCCGCCATAATCGCGATATGGCTTTATGCCGCTGCGGCGGGACTGTCGCCTTCGGTTATCAGGGCGGCCCTCATGTTTTCTTTCGCGCAGGCGGCGCTGGCGTCGTCGTCCTACCGCAATACGCTGAATATCGTACTGGGGTCGGCCGTGGCGATGCTTGCCGTAAACCCGAATTGGGCGGGCGACCCCTCTTTTCTGCTGTCATATGTGGCCGTATTGTCGATCGTCGTCTTCTTCAAGCCTTTGTTACGCCTGTTCAAAACACGCTTCAAGGCGGCCAACGCCCTGTTGTCTGTCGTAATAGTCGGCCTGACGGCTACTCTCGGTACCGCCCCCCTGGTCGCATACTGGTTCGGAAATTTCCCATTAGCCGGATTGATAATCAACCCGATAGTTATATTTACCGCACATGTCACGGTTTTTGCAGGAGTGCTGTGGATGATCGTGCCGTTCGATTTCTTGAACCCGTTGTTTTCACGCATACTCTCCTTCTCGGCGGGACTGCAGAACGATGTGGTGGCATGGAGCGCCTCCGGCGAGTGGTCGTCGGTTAAGATAGACCTGCCTCTGTGGGTGGTGTGGGTGATATACGCCGTGTTTGCGACTTTGGCTGTCACGGTTTACGGCTTTGAAAGAAAAAGAAATTCAGAGTTGTCAGACGTGAAAGTATAAGACAATGATTTTTTATAAGTCCAAACCATATAATTTTGGGGATTTGTTTACAAAGATATATGCTGATTATGAAAATAGGATTCGATGCCAAGCGGGCTGTTATGAATTTCAGGGGATTGGGTAATTACAGCAGGTTTGTAATCAACAACATGATTAAATATTATCCGGAGAATGAATATAAGCTGTTTGTTCCCCGGTTGCCGCCTCCAGGAACGGCAGGGGATCAGGACGGTTACGAAAGTCTTTTCGTTTTGAAGAACGGCAGGGTGCCTCTATGGCGCAGTTTCGGAATAGTGAAAGACATCGTCAGGGAAAAACCCGACATATACCACGGACTGAGCAACGAGTTGCCTTTCGGGATCGACTGTGCAGGCGTCAGGAGCATCGTTACCATGCACGACCTGACCTTTCGGCGCTTCCCGCAATTTTATCCGGTTATAGACAGGACTATATACGATGCAAAGGCGAGGTATGCCTGCAAGGCGGCCGACCGTATCATAGCGGTCAGCGAATGCACCAAGAGAGATATTATCGAATACTACGGTACCGACCCTGCAAAAATAGACGTGGTCTACCAGGGATGTTTCTCCATTTTTCACCGGCGCGCGACGGAGGAGGAGAAAAGAGAAGCCGTACAGAAATACGGTCTGCCCGACAAATATGTCCTGAATGTGAGCAGTATCGAAGACAATAAAAATATACTACTTATAGTAAAGGCATTACGGCAAGTGCCGGACATACATTTCGTCGCCGTAGGAAAGAAAAGGAAATATGCCGAGAAAGTAATCGACTACGCCGAAAGGCACGGGTTAAGCGACAGGGTTCATCTAATAAGCAACGTCCGGACAGAGGATCTGCCCGCCGTTATGCAACAGGCGGAACTGTTCATCTTTCCTTCACGGTATGAAGGGTTCGGTATTCCGATAATCGAAGCGCTGAGTTCCGGCGTACCCGTTATCGTCGCTACAGGCTCGTGTCTCGAGGAGGCCGGCGGACCCCATTCCGTCTATGTGCATCCCGATGACGATCAGGGCCTGTCGGTACAGATAAACAGACTGCTAAACGACGGAGCCGCGAGAAATGAAATGATCGTCAAAGGATTGGAATATGTCAAGCGTTTCTCCGACGAAGCATGCAGCCGCGCCCTTATGGACGTCTACATAAAAACAATTCGACGGTAACTGTATGGAGGGCGCCGGCGAAGAATAATCCGAACTTATAATTAAGTTTGTGTATCGGTTCGTTTGCCCTAAACCTGCATTCATGAAATCCGCATAAGATACGGAGTTGTATCTCTGGTATGGTTTTCGAGGTATGTGCCGACTCGGGTAGTACAGGTGTCAAACAAACGTATTTATAGTTTTCGGATCGGAATGAAAAGTTGGTTAGGACGGCTTATAGAATATGTAACGCACGGTATATGGCTCAAGGAAGAGTCTGAAATAGCGAGCCGCAGGGAGCGTTGGTTCGTCCGTCAGTTCAAACTGATAATTTTTACGGTACGCGGTCTTAAGGAACACGATCTGGCGTTGCGTTCGGCGGCGCTCACTTTCTATACCATGCTGTCGATCGTTCCGGTCGCGGCGCTTATTTTTGCTATCGTAAGAGGGTTCGGTGTGGATGTGAATTTTATCGAATTCCTCAGCATCAGGTTTCCGGAATATAAGACTTTAATCAATTATATAGCTTCTTTCGCCGAAAAATTCATCTTTCAGATCAGCGAGAGCGTGCTGGCCTCTACCAGTCTTGTGGTTCTTCTGTGGGCGTTGGTCAGGGTGTTCGGTAATATGGAAAGCGCGCTGAACAATATCTGGAATATTAAAAAACAACGCCAGCTGACCCGTAAGATAAGCGATTATATTTCGGTAGTGGTCATAGCGCCTGTATTGTTCGTCGCATCCAATGCCATTTCGATGTATTTGAAGAATATTCTGTCGAACTATACGCATACATTTTTTCTGGATTTCATATTCGGATTCGGATCGTTGGTCATAATGTGGCTGCTTTTCGCCTGGATATACTTCGTTATGCCCAACACGAAAGTGAAGTTTACGGGTGCGCTTGTCGCGGGTATCGTGGCGGGAACGGTATTCTATCTTTTCCAGATAATATATGTCTATGTCCAGAGCGGAGTCAGCGCTTATAACTTCGTATACGGAAGTTTTGCAGCTTTGCCGCTTTTCCTGGTGTGGCTGAATGTGAGCTGGCAGATATTGCTTTTCGGGGCGGAACTGTCGTTTGCATATCAGAATGTGAAACATTACGAACAGGAACGCAGTTCCGTGTATATGAGTCTCGACCTTCGCCGCAAGGCGCTTCTGGCGACTATGATAGTCGTGACCAGGTACTTTGTAAACGGGTCGGGGGCGGTAAGTTCGGGAGGCATTGCACAGGAGATCGACATGCCGGTCAGTATAGTAAGGGAGGCACTGGCCGCATTGGAAGAGGCGGGGTTGGTCACTAATGTGGTTTCTGAGAAATTGAACAGGGAAAATATCTATATGATCGCACGCGATGTACGCAGTATGAGAGTAGCGGACGTGTTGAACAGGGTGGATAGAAGAGGAATATCCCATATTGAAATAGAAGCGGACAGCGAAATGCAAAAAGTTACCGAAATAATTGAAGATATGAAGGAAAAGGCAGCCAAGTCGCCCCGCAACGCGCTTCTTATGGACTTGGTCTGAAATGAAGTGGTAAATGTATTAACCGACTTATCAAGTAAGCACACCGTTATTTAGTTTTTAGTTGTTAGTCATTAGTTTTTAGTTAGTTCAATAGGGATTTAGCATTTGCCAACCTCATCGAGTTGTCGTAATAGCTCGGTAATATCTGAACAAATTTATCTTTATGACAACTAACAACTAAATATTTAACAGAACTTAATTATGAAACGGATCGTAATAATCGGGAGCGGGAATGTCGCTTATTCCCTTGCCCTTGCCCTGAAAGAGGCGGGGAGTGCTCCTGCACAGATATATGCCCGCAACCGGATCGAAGGAGAGAGGCTTGCTGCACTGTGCGGCTCTTCCTTCTCGGACGATCCGCAGCGTTTGGCTCCTGCCGATCTTTATATAATCTCGGTTACGGACGGGGCGGTCGGAGAGGTGGCCGGATCGCTCGATTTTGCCGGTTCGGTCGTTGCGCATACCGCCGCGAGCCTCGATCTCGGGGTACTCGGCGACAGTTCGGTTCATAAGGCCGTGCTTTATCCTCTTCAGACTTTTACCAAAGGAAGATATTTGTCGTTCCGCGATATACCGATACTGATCGAAGGCAGTACGCCCGAGGCGCTGGACACAGTCGCCGCCGTGGCGTCGCAGCTTTCCGAAAATGTCGCTGAAGCCGGTTTCCAGCATCGGATCATGCTTCATGCGGCGGCTGTGTTTGCTGCCAATTTCGTGAATTTCATGTATATTGCAGGCGAGGAGCTGGCGCTGGAAGCAGGGTTCGATTTTGCCGTACTGAAACCACTGATCGCCGAGGTGGCATCCAAGGCGGTCGCAGCCGCTTCGCCCCGCTACACACAGACAGGCCCTGCCGTCCGTGGCGATTTTCAGACGATAGACCTGCATACCGCGATCCTGCACGAAAAGCCGGAACTGGAGAAAATTTACATTAATCTGAGTAAAAATATATGGGAAACTTTAAAGAAGACATAGCTAAAATCAGGGCGTTCGTTTTCGATGTGGACGGAGTCTTCACCGACGGCGGGATAATGCCCATGCCCGACGGCGACTTCATACGCAAGTACAATGCTAAGGACGGTTATGCCGTGGTACGCGCACTCAGGGCAGGCTATATCGTAGCAGTGATAACCGGAGGAATGGGAAAGACACTCGAACTGCGCTTCAAGGCGCTGGGGGTCACAAGATTCTGTCCTGGTTGTACCGACAAGCTCTCGGTTCTGAAAGAATTTATGAAGGAGCATTCATTCGGAGCCGAAGAAGTGCTTTTCATGGGCGACGATATTCCCGACCTCGAAGCGATGCGGGAAGCCGGCATGCCCGTATGTCCCGCCGATGCGGCGGTCGAGGTGATCGAGGCTTCGCGCTATGTTTCCCAGTTCGGCGGCGGACAGGGCTGCGTACGCGACATAGTGGAACAGGTGCTTCGGGCAAGGGGCGAATGGCCCGGCGATAAGGAGAACTGCGCCTGGTCGGTTCCGTCCGTGTAATGATTTGCGGCAATGCAGCGTCCCCCGTCAGCCGAGAGGGTGGTGTTTTTCCAGACTCCTGCGCAGGTGGCTGCGATCCAGGTGCGTATATATCTCGGTGGTCAGTATGCTCTCGTGTCCGAGCAACTCCTGAACCTGCCGTATGCTCGCCCCTCCCTCGATGAGGTGGGTGGCGAACGAATGTCTGAAAGTATGGGGGCTTATATGCTTTTTTATGCCTGCAATTTCAGCGGCGCGTTTCACTATGTTGAACGCCATCACGCGCGTAAGTTTACGTCCGTTACGATTCAGGAACACTATATCGGTATGCCTGGGGTCGGCCTTGAGGGTGCGGCGCTGTTCCAGGTAGAGTTCGGTATAGCGGTGTGCCCGTTCGCTCATGGGGACGAGTCTTTGTTTGTTGCCCTTGCCGGTGACACGTATGAACCCGTCCTCGAAAAAAAGGTCGGACAACCGCAGCGAAACCAATTCCGACACCCTCAGTCCGCAGCTGTACAGCATTTCCAACATGGCTTTGTTTCGATGTCCCTGCGGGGAGGAAAGATCAACCGAGGATATGACGGCGTCTATTTCCCCCACTTTCAGCACGTCCGGCAGTTTGCGCCCCGCCCTGGGCGAGTCGATAAATTCGAGGGGCGACGATATGATAATTTCCGACATGAGAAGGAATTTATAAAAACTTCTCAGTCCGCTCAGCATTCTCGACTGGCTTGCCGCACCTATGCCGCTGTCGTAGATGTGCGACATGAAAGTTTCTATGTGAGACGCTTCCGCTTCGGCGGGAAGGATGCCGTACTCCGCGCGGATGAAATCGCGGAACCGCCCCACGTCGCGCATGTATGACTCTATGGTATTGGCGGAAAAATTCCTTTCGAACCGCAGGTAATTCCTGTAGTTTACGGTAAGGGTTTCCCAGTCTGTATTGTATGAAGCCATCACCTTGACCGGTTAGTCCATGCTTTAGAAAGTTACTACTGATGCGTTAATTTTTTAAAACAGTATTGCATTGTTATTGCGGACTCGACCTGTCATTGCGGGCTTGACCCGCAATGAATTTCGTTGTCATTGCGGCCTCCGAGCCGCAATCTTAGAAGGCATAAAGGCATTTATTAATCGGCAATTTGCGTCGAGCATTATTGGTCGAGATTGCGGGTCAAGCCCGCAATGACAAAAACAACAAATTTATTTTCAATCGAAAATATATATAAGCAATTATGGCAATAAATAAATAGCGCACCGATAGTACTTTGAAGTCTAAAATTCAAGCCCCACGACGGGATAGTCCAATGAATAGTGAAGTCCGACGCTCTGTTTGAGCTGTTGTGCCTGCTTTATTATGAGGTAGCCTACCGCGATCATGTTTCTGAGTTCGCACAGGTTCTGACTGAGGGTGGATTTCAGGTATAGCTCCTCGGTTTCGTTGAATATTATTTCGAGGCGTCTCATTGCCCTGTCCAGGCGGAGATTGGAGCGAACTATTCCCACGTAGTTGCTCATTATCTGCTGCATCTCCTTGTAGTTCTGGGTAATGAGCACCAATTCCTCGGGGTTGCTCGTTCCCCCGTAATCCCAGTCGGGTATGTCGTGCCTGAAGGGTATGCCGCTCATGACCCCGGCCGAATGTTCCGCCGCCTGATCGGCGTAAACGGCGGCTTCCATGAGCGAGTTGGATGCGAGGCGGTTGGCGCCGTGAAGTCCCGTGCATGACGTTTCTCCCAACGCATAGAGATGGCGGATGGAGGTAGAGCCGTTTATATCGACCTTTACCCCTCCGCAACAGTAATGGGCTGCCGGAACAACGGGTATCATCTCCTTCGTCATATCTATACCCACGCTGAGGCATTTGCGGTAGATATTGGGGAAATGCCTGATCACATCATCGGCATCCTTGTGCGTAATGTCTAAATATACGAATTCTTCGCCGCTTATTTTCAGTTCGTGGTCTATGCTTCTGGCCACTATGTCACGCGGGGCGAGCGAACCCATCGGGTGATACTTGTGCATGAACTCCCTGCCGTTGCTGAGTTTCAATATGGCCCCGAAACCGCGCATGGCTTCACTGATAAGGAACGAGGGACGTTCCCCGGGATTGTACAGCGACGTGGGATGGAACTGGATGAACTCCATGTTTTCGGTGACGCCCTTGGCTCTGTGTACCATTGCTATTCCGTCGCCCGTGGCCACTGACGGATTGGTCGTGGTGTAGTAGATATTGCCCACGCCCCCCGTGGCAAGAACGGTGATCCTGGAGAGTATTTTTATAACTTCGCCCGTTTTCAGATTCAGGACATAGGCCCCGAAACACGTAATGTCGGGAGTGTGCTTCGTGACAAGCTGCCCGAGATGGTGCTGGGTAAGGAGGTCTACTGCGAAATGGTGTTCGAGAACCTCGATATTTGGATGTCTCTTCACCTGCGAGACGAGCGCCCGTTCTATTTCCCTGCCTGTCGTATCCTTATGATGGTAGATACGGTTCTCGGAATGTCCGCCTTCCCGCGCCAGTTCGTATTTGCCCTCCGGAGTCTTGTCGAAACGCACGCCCCAGCCTACCAGATCCCTGATGCTCGACGGGGCATGGGTTACGACGAGTTCGACGGCCGCAGGGTCGCACAGTCCCACCCCGCACACCATGGTATCTTCGATGTGTTTCTCATACGAGTCGGGAGGATATGTGACGCAGCTTATGCCTCCCTGGGCATAGGCGGTGTTGCCGTCCTGTATCTCGCCTTTGGTCACGACGAGGACCCGTCCCCGTTCCGCGACTTTCAAAGCGTAGCTCAGGCCGGCTATGCCGCTGCCCAGAACCAAAAAATCGGTGCTCATTGACAAAGAAATTATCCGAAACGTTCCCGTGTTCAGAATCCTTTATCCTGTACATGGGAAATACTACGCAAAATTAGCAAATCTTTGCTAACTTTGCGCCCGTTATTTCAATTTCGGTTACCTGTACTAAACCACCCTGCATTTTAATGCAGGGATTTTACAGAACGAATGAAACTCGCTGTCATTGCCTGCACTGCGCTTGGCTTTAACCTCCTCGCAGGGCATAGTCTGCAAGCAGCCTCTGCTCCCGCTTCGTTCGGTTATTCCGAGTGAGATGCGAAGCATCGACGAGGAACTGACGCCAAGCCGAGAGCTATCGAGCTTGCTCGAATAGCCGAGGCGCGAAGGAAGAAGACAGGTCAATCTACAAATTAATAAAATGAGAATAATATGTAGATCCCTCCATCCTGCGGATATTCGGGATGACAGTAATAAACAAGAAAAAATTTATACAAACTGAAGTTACCGTAATTTAAAGTACGGGGATTTACCCTTTCCTATAATATTAGACATGAAGAAACTTTTGCCGTTTATATTTATATGTTCTTTACCGCTCGCTACGTCGGCGACGGAAGCGGATTCGCTGCTTAATTACCGTATGGACAATATAGTCGTGACGGCTACGAGGACGCCTCTGCCCCTTAAGAATACGCCCGTCCTCACCCGCGTCATAAGTTCGGCCTATATAGAACGGCAGGGTATCGGCACACTGGAAAATCTTCTGGAGAGGGAGCTCGCGGGCGTCGAATTCCATCAGGCAGGGTACGGAACCACGCTCTCCTTTCAGGGTCTCGATGCACGGTATGTGTTGTTCCTCATAGACGGTGAACGGATGGCGGGAGAAACCTACGGAAATATGGACTATACCCGTATACCGCTGTCCAGCATAGAACGGATCGAGATAGTGCGCGGAGCTTCCTCCGTGCTGTACGGTTCCAACGCCATGGGGGCGGTGGTGAACATAATTACGAAAGAGCCCAGGGAAAAATTCGAGGTGTCGGGCTCTTTCCGTTACGGTACGCGCTTCCAGGGCAACGGTGATGAGACTCTCGGCGGTGCGGCGGATGGATCGGCGGTCGAGAAGTACCGCGGCAAGCTGGATCTGCCCAATATAAAGGCCGACCTTAACGTGGGTTTCAATACGGGCAAACTGAGGTCGCTGACCACGGCGTCGTGGAGAAGCATGGATGCGTACAAGCTGCGTGGTACGGAAAACGAACTTCGCCATTACGGAACGCTCACGAAAATGAGACCGGACATGAGCGGGGGGGCGATGCATTTCGACGAATCGGGAATACCCGTTTTCGTAGAGGCTGGAAAGGTAAGCGATACGACCCTGTCGGTCGTGCCGGACGGCAGGGGTCTCGGCATAAGCGGAGGACGGGACTGGAGCGTGGGTCAGAAGCTGGATTACGAACTTTCCGACAAGTTCCGGTTCAAGCTGTCCGGAAACTATACGAACAGGAACAGGTACGACTTCAATACGAGCATCATGGACGACAATCCCATGTCGGGGATCTTCGGAGGGTCGGACAAGTGGGCGTACTATAAAACCGCGACATATAACGTCAGGGCGCTTATGGAACATTCGCCCGACGAACGCAACAAGATCTACCTGTCGTTCAACCGTGACGAATCGCGGCGCGACGTGGACAGCCTCGTCAGCGTCACCCGCAAGCAGCGCCACGGCTACAACGATTCCCGTCTGCTGTGGACGCTCGAAGCCGGCAGATGGAACAGGCTTACCACCGGTGTGGAGTTTATCAACGAACGCCTGCGTTTCGACCTCAATCCCAATGGATTCGACGACGTCAAAAATATAAATTCCCTGGCCATATATTCTCAGGACGAGATACTGAGCGGCCGGAAGCTCAGTTTCGTAGCCGGCATTCGCGGGGAATGGAGCGACAAGTTCGGGTGGAGGGTTACGCCCAAATTTTCGGCCATGTGTAATACGGGTAATTTCTCCGTGCGCGCCAACTATTCCAACGGTTACCGCACACCCTCGCTCAAGGAGATGTACATGCTCATGGAAATACCCGTGGCAAGCGCGCCGACGATAGAAGGGAATCCAGGCCTCAAGGCGGAATCGAACCACTTCCTCTCCCTCTCCCTGGAATACAACCTGGACTGGCTCAACACTTCGGCGACAGTATACAAGAGTTACTTCCGCAACAAGATCGACGTCGTTTACACATCCGGAGAAAACGATAGAACGATCCTCCGTTACGAGAACATAAACAGGAGCGAATCGGCGTCACTGGAACTTATATCGCGCATACGCATAGCCCGCGGCCTGATATTCAGCGGCAATTACAACTACATCTTCCAGAAGACGGACGACGCCCCCGAGGGAGCCACCCAGTATATATTCCCCAGTCCGCATACGGCGACTTTCGGCCTCGGCTACTCGTTTCCCGTGAAAAAATCGCGGGTGAGCCTGAACGCCGGAGTCCGTTACATAGGCGCCAAGGATTACGATGACCTTATGCCGTACATAAACATACCGGACGCCGCGGCGTCCTATATAAAGGAAGTGGTATCGGGAAACTACCGCCAGCCGACCATGGAAGAAAGGATCGCTCTGGCCGGCATAGAATACTTTACGGGTAATTATAAAGCGCACCACAAGGGATATGCGATATGCAACTTCTCTGCGGATCTGGAGCTGCGCAGGAATATTACCTTTACATTGGGAGTGGACAACATATTCGATTACCGTCCCCGCGTGGTGAATTTCAATTCGGCGCTCGTCGCGGGTGTAAACGGTTTCGTGAAGATGTCTTTCAGGGTCTGGTAGGTGATAGACAGTTCAAAATAGTAAGAGGTTGCGACTGAGATCCGCAACCTCTTTGTTTTGTAGCGGGACGGGGACTTGAACCCCGGACCTCATGATTATGAATCATGCGCTCTGACCAGCTGAGCTATCCCGCCGTTTGATTTCAGGCAGTTGTGATTTTGACCCAACGATCTGAAACCATGCTACCTTTATAAAATCGCGATTTTATAAAAATGCGATTGCAAAGATATGATAATATTGCGAAACCCCAAAGAACCATATCCCTTTCTTTCTATTCCGACAAAAGTATTTTTTGTCCCGTGTAACTGACCGAATACAATTTTCCCTCCTCGATAAGCAATCCGGCTGTACGGTTATGAGGATAATTGTCATAATGACGGACGTTTACCGCTACAACGCGGCCGTTATAGCGCCATTCGATCTCATCCACTTCCGAGTGTCCCACAATGATTCGTCTGGTTTGGTAGTACTTCAATACATAATCCAGATCTTCAGACTTAATGGATGGAAAATTTTCCGTGTCGAATACCAGACCGCGGTACCATAACGGCCCGCTGCTGCCAAATAAAAATTCATTTCTGGAATGCATTTTTTCCCTCGACTGCGTAGGATAACCGATGAAACGCCATACCAGTTCGTTGATCTCGCCGATCCGATAGCCTTTCCGCGCCGATTCGGGACTCAGTCCGGCATGGACGAACAGATTATCGCCGACCGCCAATATCAGGTAACTGTCCCTGAACCATTTTCCCAGTTCCGTATCCGGACCGTACAGTCCGGCGTAATGTATCCCTGCTTTCGCCGCAAAAATCAAATGGGCTTCGTTCACATACCGGATATCGTCTTTCAGCACCATATCTTCGTGGTTGCCCAACAGGAAGTCCACGCGTCCGCCGGCTTCCTCCGCCTCTTTTTCCAGTTTGTATGTAAGCCATGCGATTCCGTTGTCGTCGCGCCCGCGATCGAGGATGTCACCCACAAAGATCAGTTGGTTCGTGCCGTAAATCCAGTTCAACCCGCTATCCACGACTCCATTACCCCTCAGCAGGGCGACATAGGCGTCGAGGCGGCCGTGAAGGTCGGAAACGACCAGCGTTTTCCCGGGCGCTTCCTGGCGCCAGGAATGTTTGATACGGCCATGCAGCGGGAACTCGAAGTCCACGTCCGTTGCCCTATCCGCAGCAAAATAATGTAACTTCAGATTTTGCGGCAACTTGACGAATACAGTATCCAATACGTTTCCGTCGGCTTTCGCCGCAACTATCCGTACACTCCCGTCCGGATTGTACAGGACATAAAGGTCTCCGTATCCCGAAATTACGACCGCCGGATTCTTCTGCCCCGCAGTATATCCGGCGGTCAGCAGAAATACCAAAAAAAGCCAAAAATATTTTTTCATCTTACTTATAAGTAATCGATAAAATAAGGCATTGGCAACCAAGTGCGGATAATACGGCTCACGGGTATACCCTCCTGTAAAACCATTACCTAGCTACCAATGCCAAAATTAATTTAAATACGTGGAAACAAAAACACTAACTGCCGGCACCGCCCCAGCCCGGATTCTGTTGCATGTTTTTATTCGCGTTGATCTCGCCGCGCGGAATCGGCATGGCAACCATGTAGTTGTTCCAATCGATATTCACATTATTATTCAGCGGATCGATCGTTTCCAGATGTCCGAGACCAGTACGTTGAATCGTTTTACCGTGACGGAGCAGATCGAAATAGCGGTGTCCCTCGCCGAATAATTCGAAGCGGCGTTCCGTCAGCACGTCGTCGAGCGTAATGGATGTTTTCGGAGTGAGTCCGGCGCGTTCGTGAATGATATTGTAATATTCCAGACCCTGTTGCTTTATGACGCCATCCGACAGGAAAGTCGAAGCCTCCGCCGCATTCAGGTAGGCTTCGCTGATACGCATTAGTTTAAGCGTCGCATTTCTCGGCGACGACGCGCTCGGACTGATAAACTTATTGATGAAATAACGCTGGTACGGAGATTTGTTCGCCGTCTTTGTACCGGCCTTCAATCCGGCTACTTTCCGGAGATCGTCAGGATCCCATGCTTCCATGAAACTTACGGTAGTAACTATATCATCGTATCCGCTTTCGTAGTTCAGATAACCGAGCATCTCGTTGTCCTGCGCGTCGGTCGAATTGAAGATAAGTTCGAAAATTACTTCCGACGGGCTTGTGGCGCTCCAGATCGCGGTAGTTTGTATTTCTGCCTTTGTGTACAGCTTGAAACCGGCGGCCTCGTGTTCGTCTATGACCATTTTGGCATATTTGAAAGCTTCGGCCCAGTTGCCGCAGTAGAGGTAAACACGCGACAGAAGGGTCAATGCCGTCATTCTGCCGACCCGTCCCTGGGTGGCAGTTTTAGCCGACTTCAACAGGGGAAATGCCGCAAGCAAATCAGGAATAATAACTCTTTCATAGACTTCCTTGACCGTGCTGCGACTGGGCAGGTTTTTATCCGGATCTTCCACATCTTCCAACACTATTGCAGCCCCAAGTGAAGCTCCGTTATCTTTCAGATAGGGATAGCCATAAACACGGCAAAGATCGAAATAAGCGAGGGCGCGCATAGTCAAAGCCTGTCCCTTTACGTCTTTACGCGTCTCTTCTTCCGCGTCGCTCGTAGTTGCCACGTTGTCGATAGCCCTGATGATATTATTGGCATTCCGGGCTACCTTGTATGCATACAGCCACCATGAACTCGGAACACTTTCATAACTCCATCCGTAGGTATAAGCCTGTGCGGAACGCTTGGTACCGCTGTTCGCCATAAAGTCATCACCACGGACATCCCCGAAGTAAACCATCCGCGCACCGTAATATTCATAATTCCGAGCTATCCAGTAAAGACCGTTGGCTGAAGCTTCCGCTTCCCGTAAAGAGAGTTCTTTTCCCGCAAGTGTCTGGTTGGTCGGCAGCAAATCCAGCCAGTCGTTACCGCACGAAGTGAGTCCGACGAACGGGATAACGCATAATAATATATAGATCCTTCTCATAATTCTCATAATTAATAATTTGTCAAACCGTTAAAATGTCAATTCGATTCCGAATGTCATGCTTTTCATCGGCGGCGTCTGGTACTGAACCTGACCGTCCACGGGCACTTCGGGGTCGTATTCCTTATATGCCGCCCAGGTAAGCAGGTTCATACCCGACATGTAGAAGCGGACTCGTTCCATACCCATTTTCTGAACCCATCGGGACGGAAGTGTTACCCCGAAAGTCAGACTTTTCAGACGGAGATGATCGGTACTGTGGAGTCGCGCCGTACTGGACAAATACATTTGGCGGTTGGGATTGTTGTAGAACCAGCCTTCCACGCTGGCGACGTCACCCGGTTCTTTCCAGCTGTCCCTGTAATAAGCAGGTATCTCGTTCCATGTCGCAGTGGTTCCACCGTATCCCGCCGTACGGGATTTCTGCATCGCATTGTCTTCGGACCAGCCTCCCAGGTGATAGGTCAGCAGGAAGCTCAGATCGAACCATTTATACCGGAAAGTATTGCTCAACCCGCCGGACACCTTGGGAACGGAAGATTTATTAGTCATGATGTTATTACAGTCGCCCTGTGTTTCAGTAGCCAGTTTTTCGTTCAACGTACCGTCTTCGTTCAACCAGCTGTCGCCCTTCTTGCGTTCGAAAGTCTGCCCGAGATATGTTCCTTTCTTAACCGACGCGCCGTTCAACCAGAACACAGCGTTACCCGTATTCGGATTGATGCCGGCAAACTCGACCAGATAATAGTTATAGAACCCGTAACCTATCCTGCGGATATGGTTGCCAGAGGTAATCTGTTCCTGATCATCTGCCAGTTTCAATACTTTACTCTTGTTAGTTGTCAATGTAAAGCCGGTGCTCCAGGTGAAATCCTTTTTATTAATATTACGCGAATCCAGAGTGAATTCAAAGCCCGCATTACGCAAATTGCCGACATTCGTATAATAGGAAGTCATTCCGGAAGTATAGGAGATAGGACTGTTCAACAACAGGGCTGTGGTTTTCCGATTGTAATATTCTGCGGTTACGTTCAACCGGTTCCATAATGTAAAATCGACCCCCACATTCATATTTCCGTTCTTTTCCCAAATTAAACTGGACGAAACAGGGGGCGATTCGACCATAGCCGGATTTCCGTTATAGGTTTCGAGGTCCAGGGTGGCGAGGCCGGCATAATAGGAAGAGGGCTGGTTTCCGTTCGCTCCGTAGGAGAAGCGCACTCTGCCGTCGGTAATCACTTTCCGCAGATTATCCATAAAGGGCTCGGCTGAGAAACGCCATGCTGCCGAAGCAGACCAGAAATGACCCCAGCGATTTGCGCGTAGCAGACGGGAAATGGCATCGAGGCGGTAATTTCCGCTCACATAATACTTGCCTTGATAGTTGTAATTGGCATAGGACACATATGAGACCATACGCCATTGGGACAAATAACCGTAAGCCGAAGTTACGTCGCCGTTGCTGGTCTGATACAGATCCGGATTCAGAAAATTCTTAACATTGGCACCCACATAATCCGAATTATAATCAGTTACTTCATAAGCAAGCAATGCGTCGAAATGATGTCCCGTACTGAAATCCTTTATATATTGCATCTGGGTGTTGGAGGTGGTTTGGCCTATATTCCTGAAATCTTTGGAAAAGGAACCGTTGTCACCGGGATTTCCCCCGCCGCGGGGATCCGCGTAGTTGTATTCGACCAGTGCCGAGAAATCATAGGAAAGTGTCGAACGAAGCTTCAGTTCGGGGATGATAGCCAGCTCGGCATACATGGAACCCAGGAAACGCTGCACTTTCCTGTTCCTGATGTCCCAATCCTGAGAAGCTACTGCATTGTAGCGTCCGTTCGAGAGCAGTTCGCGGTTGTACGATCCGTCCTCATTATAAGGTGTGTCCGAATCGGTCAGTTTGTGGTAATACGAATATAATGGCGAGTTATATGACATATTATCCATCCCGAAATCCTGTTTTGTTTTGGAGAACGTCACCTTTGTTCCGAGCGTCAGTTTTCTTGTAGCTTTATAGTCTACGTTCACACGGGTTGAAAAGCGATCCAAACCCTGAATATAGGTAATTCCTTGCTGTTTTGTATATCCTATGGAAGTAAAGTAATTGATTTTGTCGGTCGCTCCGGACAAAGAGATTTCCGTATTGGCGGAAGTGCCTTTCCGGAAAAGAAGATCTTTCCAGTCCGTCCATTCCCCCGTCCACGGTATGGGACATGCTATATCTATATTTGCATCGGCATAGGCGACGGCCTCCGAATCGCTTTTACCGTCTATATATTTCGCCCTGCGGATCATTCCGTCGTAGATGAACTGACGGCGCTCGTCGCCCTTAAGGTTTTCGCGATAATTATAGGCGAAATCCGAAAAACCCCAATCCTGGCGCAGGTTAATTTTCGGCTTGCCTTGCTTGCCCGATTTGGTCACGATCAGTAAAACCCCGTTAGCGGCGCGCGAGCCGTAAAGTGAAGCCGCAGCCGCATCCTTGATTATGGTCATGCTCTCGATGTCATTAGGGTTAATGGTGGCCATGATGTCCAGATTCGCTTCATTGGAAGTGGATGTGAACCCTGCATTTCCCGACCGTACCGGAACCCCGTCGATCACATAGAGGGGATCATTGGATGCGGAATAAGAACCGAAACCGCGTACGCGGATATCATTGACCGATCCAGGCCCCCCTGCCAGACTGCTAACCGTGACGCCCGCTACCGTTCCCGACAGAAGAGATGTTGCATTACCGACAGGAACATCCTTGAAACTGTCTGTCTTCATCGAGGAAACGGAACCGGCGAACGCCGATTTTTTAATCGTACCGAAGCCCGTTACGATAACATCGTCCATGGCAACGACGTCTTCTTCCATCACCACGCGAACGGGTTTTCCCGTAAATTTCACCTCTACGGGAACCAGTCCTATGAACTGGAAACTAAGAGTATTGCCTACCGGAACATTCCGCAAGGTGAATTCTCCGGCACTGTTGGTAGTCGTCCCCATTCCGCCCGACAGGACGGTAACTCCGACAATGGGATTATTCGACTGGTCCACTACGACACCGGTTGCAGTGGCAGTCTCGGCGGACTGTGCCCGCAGGATTGCCGGCGAGAACAAAAAGTTCAACACCAGCATACAAAGAGGAATCATCCTCACTGCATAGTTAACTTTCTTCATAAAATCATCAGTTAATTGTTAAATTATTTGTTTAGTGGGATATAATAATGGTTTATTCTTAATGTTCGTTTAAGATTCACTTCTTTTTCTTAAAATTTAACAGATTCCTTTAAGTACTGGGGTAATATATACTTTATATACTTCCGGTATAACTAATTTGTATGGGTTAATTAATGCAATGCATTGCAATTATGCAGAAAATTAATCTCTTATAATACTTTTTCGACTTCCAAACAGACATAATCGTCACCGATAAGCACGCTCATTAAAGAGCATGTTTCCTCCCCATCATACCGCATTTAAAAATTTCAAAAACATTCTCCGTAAGCATAAAAAACGAACGTTTAATTTGATCTGAATGCATGTTCAAAATTGCATCTGCCAAATATAATCAATTAATTTTTGGGAAAAAATTTACGATAATTTTTTTTGGGGGAAACAAGATGATAATAATAGTATTTAATGGAATCTACCCCCTTTGATTTTGTAAAAAGATGTTTTTTTGATACAATCATTTAAAAAATATAATGTACATAAGTTGGTCTAAGTGGTATTTTGTTAAAAATTAAACTTAATTATGGAGTATTAGTTATTGTAATGCGGCATATATAATTTTTTTCTACATCCCCCAAATTTTAACCAAACAGGACAGGTGTAGTGCAGAATGTAGTGCAGAATTGTCATCACAAAAGAATACTTGGCACTTGGCTCAGATTTAACTATTGTCTTCTGAAAAATGAAGAAAGCCCCAAAAGTTATTTCCTGACTTTTGGGGCTTTCCGTTATGTCGCCGGATAAATCCGGTTATTACAAATAAAATTTTCTAAATTGATGGCTGTGAGCCAGAGGCAAGAGTGATCCACTTCTGGCTGTCTCCAATAGTTACCTGATACTGAATCAGAATGACGCGATTTACTCCGCTGTTGTTTTCCGTTATATCGAGTGCTCCCGTTTCGGCACCGCTTCCTGCGGATATGGTTTGTTCATCGAGTTCTACTTCGTTAGTATTATCCCAAGCCCGCACGGGAATGTTGGGGTAAGTGCCATTAACGGTCACATCATATGTATCTCCGGTGGCGGGAACGACGGTTCCATTATCGAAGTCTGTCGTTACGGCGAACGCATTTTGCTGTGTGCCGGAATTTATTTTAGTCCATGTGTTACCCTGATCGATTGAATATTGGAGTTCAACAGTTCTCGGTTCTCCCGTGAAGTTGTCGTCTACAATCAAAGTCGCCGTTTCGTCTGTAGTAGCTGCAGTTATGGTGGTAGTACTGATTAATACTTGATTAGTCTGGTCTAAAGCCTGCAATAATATTATAGGATGTGGTCCGGTAGCGGTCACGGTGTAACTTTCGCCTGTGGGAGCTATCGTCGCTCCTTCGGTCAGGTTACTCGTTACGGTAAACGCGTTAGCCTGTGTGCCGGAATTAACTGTAATCCATGTTTTGCTTTCATCGACCGAGTATTGAAGCTGAATGTCGCGAGAAGCTCCGGTAATATTGTTATCTATAGTCAAGTCTGCAGTTGCATCAGTAGTTCCTGCGACTATATCGGCTGTGCCGAGCACTATTTGATTGGTCGCGTCATAGGCTCTAAATTCTATAACAGGATGCGGTCCGGTGACTGTTAAGGTATAGGTTGCACCCGTGGGACTTATGGCGGTTCCATCGGTCAGGTCGCTCGTAACGGTGAACGCATTGGCCTGTTTGCCGAAATTGATCGTTTTCCATGTTTGGCCTTCGTCGCTCGAATATTGGAGTTCGACGGTACGTTCCGCTCCCGTAATATTATTTTCTATATTCAGGGTCTCGGTCGCATCGGCAGTGCTTGCGCCTACGGAGACGGTGTTACCGATCATCATTTGATTGGTAAAGTCGAAAGCCCGCAGCAGGAGAGCGGGGTGACCGCCTTTGACAGTAACGGTGTAAGACGCTCCGTCGGGGGCTATGTCGCTTGCATCGACCAGGGTGCTTTCCACACCGTAATTGAAGCTGGTGGCCTGTGTCCCATTATTGATATTGGTCCAACTCGAACCGCCATTGACAGAATACCGGAGTTGTACAGTCCTGGACGTACTGGAGGTGTTTTCATCCACTGTCAATGTCACGTTAGCGGTAGTACTGCTTCCGTTTATGCTTTTCTGATCGATAATTTCGTTGTTAGTCATATCAAAAGCCTGTATCAACATATTGGGATATGACCCTCTGACAGTGACGGTGTATACACTTCCTTCCGTTGGTATCTCGCTCCCGTTGGTCAGATTCGAAGCAACTGTGTAGTCGCATTCGTTCGATTCGCTATCGGTACACGCGGTGAAAGCCACGAACGTGAGCGTTAAAAAGGATAAAAATAAATGAAACTTTTTCATAATTTCTTAAATTAATTATTAAATAAAAAACGTTTGTAGTAAGAATTTAAAGCCCTGCTCTTTATCGTAAAAACGTTTTGATGGTAATTAGGTTTTGACAAAAAACATGCTAAAAATGGATAATATACGCAGCGGATTTTTTTAAAAGGTCTTTTTATTTCCAAAATGCGTATTACCAGCTTACTACGACGTTATTTTTTCTGTGTTTTTGTTATTGTTTTATTATTTCGAGTCTTGCCGTACTATTTTTATATGATAGACAGGCACAGGCTCCGGTATACATAAAATCCCGTACCCGCGTCATTTTCTTGTTATTCCTTACCTTACCGGTTATACAGGTTTTCCGGCGTTTTCGGGACGCAGGCTCCGGACGGCTTCGCCCGTAAGCCACATTTCGCTTTCACGCAGTTCTCTGAGTTCGGCGCCGAGTTTTTCGCTGCAATCGGGTTTGTTACTGCAATCGATAATACGCCGCGCTTCGTTCCCCGACGCGACCTGCGAATACAGAGATTTGAAAACCGGCAGAGTAGCATTGCGAAATTTTCTCCACCAGTCGAGCGCCCCTCTCTGTGCCGATGCCGAACAAACGGCATACATATGTTCCATGCCGTTCTCGGCAACTAACGGCATGAGACTCTGGGTAAATTCCTCCACCGTTCCACTGTAGGCCTCCAGCGGAGAGTGGCCGTTTTCACGCAGTACCTGGTATTGGGCGGCAAAAAGCCCCTGTATGGCTCCCATGAGCGTTCCACGTTCTCCGGTAAGGTCGGAATACGCCTCATGTTCGAAATCCGTTTCAAACAGATAGCTCGAACCTATGCCCATACCTATCGAAGCAGCCTTCTCCGAAGCCTTTCCGGTAGAGTCGCGTGCAACCGCAAAGCTCGAACCGAAACCCTTGCCTCCGAGGAATAGGGAGCGCAGCAGAGACGCAGGACACTTCGGAGATACGAGCATGACATCCGTATCTTCGGGTATGCTTATGCCGGTATATTCCTTATAGGCGACCGTGAAGCCATGCGGAAAACATAGCGTTTTTCCGGATGTGATGTGTTTTCCTACGGAAGGCCATATCTTCGTCTGCTCTCCATAAGGAACGAGGTACAGTATTATGGACGCGCGGCGGCAGGCTTCCTCCGTGCCGAAAAGGGTTTCGGCGGGAATCCATCCGTCGGACACCGCCTTGTCCCATGCTTCGCCCCCCTCCTCCTGACCGACTATCACACCGAAGCCGTTATCCCTGAGATTGAGGGCATACCCCGATCCTTGTGCTCCGTAATATATAACGGCTATAATTTCATCTTTTAGAATTTCGCGCGCCTTTTCCAGTGGCAATTCTTTACGGGTAATGATGTTCTCCTCCACTCCTTCGAGAATAATCTTTGTCATAATATCCTAATCGTTATTTATTAATCGTTATATTTATATATTCCGCAAATATTTTCTGCTTTCGATGCGGCAATTCTTTGTAAGAGGCGCTGTTTTTTTTATTTTTGCCCTGCAAGATGATGAAAAAGTTTTCTGTCGGAAATGAAATATAAATATATTATATGATATCCAATTTTGAAATATGGCAATTAAGTGATTGATAATCAAAAATATGATTCAATTAAAAATACTATGTCGAAATTTTTAAGCATGAGAGAGGAATATATTCCGTTTGTCGAGGATTTGGTAACGCTCGCCGTCAGGGAAGATATAGGCGACGGCGACCATACCTCTCTTGCCACCATACCCGCCGACGCGGCGGGGAAAATGAAGCTGCTCATAAAGGAGGATGGAATTATAGCCGGAATCGAAGTGGCACATATGGTATTCGGCCGCCTCGACGGAGACGTGTCGGTCGAACAGTCGATCGCGGACGGCAGCCGCGTAAAGGCCGGTGAAATAGCTTTTTACGTAGAAGGAAAAGTCAGGACACTACTGCAGGCCGAGCGCATCGTACTCAATATAATGCAAAGAATGAGCGGAGTGGCGACCCAAACAGCCCGATATGTCGGCGAACTCGAAGGCCTGAACTGCAAGGTGTTGGATACAAGAAAAACGACCCCCGGGATGCGCGTCCTGGACAAGATGGCCGTCAAGCTCGGCGGCGGGGAGAATCACCGGATGGGGCTTTTCGATATGATACTGCTTAAGGACAACCATATAGACTTCGCCGGAGGTATCGCGGCGGCGCTGAACTCGGTACGCAATTACATGAAGCGAACCGGAAAGAGCCTGCCCGTGGAAATAGAGGTGCGTTCGCCGGCGGAGATAGACGAAGTTTTCGCAGCCGGTGGAGCGGACAGGATAATGCTGGACAATTTCACCGTGGAAATGACGAGGGAAGCGGTGATGAAAATTGCAGGACGCGCCGAAATAGAGTCGTCGGGAGGGATAAATCTGGCGAACCTGAGACGGTATGCCGAGTGTGGCGTGGATTTTATTTCCGTCGGCGCGCTGACACACAGCGTAAAGGGTCTGGACATGAGCCTCAAGGCATGTGAGTAGCGGAGGGTTCATTTATAATGACAAAAGCGGGATTCCTCACTTCTTTCAAAGGATGACCTGAGGAGCGTGAGTTTATGAATAGACCGTTATGATACGATAAACCAAACCAAATTAAAGTTTAAATATTCGGCTATGAGAAATCTGGCGTTGGCAATAGTTCTTCTTTTCGCTGCCGTAAAGGCGGGCGGACAGGACATGTTCGATTATTCCGACATAAAGAGCGGTAAATTTTCCGCCAGAAGTGTTCGCGGCGTGCTTTCGATGAAAGACGGGGAACACTATACCCTAGCGAGGAGCGGCAATATAGAAAAATATGCCTACAAGACGGGAGAACTTGTCTCTACGGTTTTTTCAGCTTCCGGTTCCGGCCTGCCGGACGGACGTTTTGCCGATTACGCATTCTCCGCCGACGAGACCAAGTTATTGATCGCCACTAATGTGAAACGTATCTACCGCCACTCTTTCACGGCCGATTACTGGGTATACGACATACGGTCGAAGTCGCTGCGCAGGCTGACCGAAGGGGGAGGGGAGCAGGTGGCCGCTTTTTCGCCCGACGGCGGCAGGGTCGCCTTCGTCCGCGACAACGATCTCTATTATGTCGATCTGGGCGACTGGTCCCTGCACCGGATAACCGAAGACGGCCTGCACAACCATATAATAAACGGCCACACCGACTGGGTTTACGAGGAGGAGTTCGGGTTTACGAGGGCGTTTCAGTTCTCCCCGGACGGCTCCAAACTCGCCTTCCTTCGCTTCGACGAAAGCGAAGTGAAGGAATACACCATGATACTGTTCGGCGACCGACTCTACCCCGAGCCTTACAGTTTCAAGTATCCCAAGGCGGGGGAGAGGAACTCGGAGGTCGAACTTCATGTATATGAGTTCGCTGGCGGCGTAACGACCAGGATGGATACGGGGCAGGAAAAGGATCAGTATATACCGCGCCTGGGGTGGACGCCCGAAGGCTCGCTCTGGTTCTTCCGCTCCAACAGGCTGCAAAATCATTTCGAATTGTTGCTTGCCGACGGCGGCAGAAGCCGTGTGATCTACGACGAAAGGGACGCTCGCTATGTCGAGAGGCTGGACGACGAAACGGTCACTTTCCTGCCTAAAGGGAGATTCGTGGTCAGGAACGAAACGAGCGGATACACCCACCTCTATCTCTATGCCATTGACAAGGACGGAGAAAAAGCGAGGGTCACCGACACGCTTACGCAGGGCAGCTGGGATGTAGCGAAGCTGGTGGATGTGACCGGCGACAGGGTCTACTACCTTTCTCACGAGGGTTCGCCGCTCCGCAACAATCTCTGGAGCGTAAAACTCAACGGCAAGGGCAAGACAAGACTTACAGGGGAGGAGGGGACATACTCCATATCGCCGAGCGCCGGTTTCAAATATTTCATAAGTTATTTCTCCAACGTCTCCACGCCCAATATAGTCAGGCTGCATGATCCTTCGGGCAAGGTGCTGCGCACGATGGAGGACAATGCGGCGCTTAAAGAGGTTTTGATCGCCAAGAAGGTTCCCCGCAAGGAGTTCTTCAAGTTCACGACCGTCCAGGGCACGACCCTCAACGGCTATATGATAAAGCCGGCGGATTTCGACGGCAGCAGGCGCTATCCGGTGATGATGACGCAGTACAGCGGCCCGGGTTCTCAGACTGTCATAGACCGCTGGTCTATCGACTGGCTCGACGTGCTGGTTCAGGAAGGATATATAGTGGTTTGCGTGGACGGGCGGGGAACCGGCGGACGCGGGGCGGAATTCAAGAAGTGCACCTACGGAAATCTCGGCGGCCTCGAAACCGAAGATCAGATAGGCGCGGCCAAATACCTGTCCACCTTACCTTACGTCGATCCCTCGCGTATAGGTATTTACGGCTGGAGCTTCGGCGGATTCATGTCCCTGAACTGCATACTCAAGGGGAGCGACGTTTTCAAAATGGCCATAGCGGTGGCTCCGGTGACTTCGTGGAGGTTCTATGACTCGATCTACACCGAGATATACAACGGCCTGCCCCAGTACAATCCCCGTGGATACGACGAGAATTCGCCGTTGAATTTCGCGGCGAATCTGAAAGGAAAACTGCTTATGGTGCATGGTTCGGCCGACGACAATGTCCACCTCCAGAATACCTGCGGGATGGCCTCCGCTTTCGTAAAGGCGGGTAAACAGTTCGACATGGCGGTATATCCCGACGACAACCATTCGATGGTCCCCGGCGGACAGCACCACGTAAGGGAACTGATGATAGATTACACCCTCAGGAATCTTTGATCCCGTGTTGGGCGGATAGTTTTTCAAACCTCTTTATATACTTTGTAATCATAAAGATACATAATAAACTCAACCAAGCAACTGAAATCCGGTATTTTATTTCAAATATTTTTAGACAGTTTCTAAAAACAATTCGTATATTTGCGAACTGTTAGTAATATTATGAACGATAAGAAAGATACGATTACAAAAGAGCAGGAACAGCTTGCACGGTATGCCAAAGCACTGGCGCACCCTGTCCGTATCGCTATTTTACAGATGCTTGCCAGCCAGTCGCAATGCTATCACGGCGATATGTCCGAGATTCTGCCCGTTGCGAAAAGCACCCTGTCGCAACATCTGAATGAGCTTAAAGATGCAGGATTGATACAGGGCGAGATCACCCTGCCGACAGTGAAGTATTGTATCAATAAGGAGAATTGGGAAGTAGCTAAAAAATTGTTTGACAGTTTACTGAAAGATATCAGCGCCTCCAAAGGTTGTTGTTAAGGATTCGATATTTTTTTGCATATATAGTTCGTATTAATACGAAATGTTAGCGTTATCACGAACGGAATCAAAACAATAGATATAACATATAGGTAAATTAGTTATTGATTCTATGTACGGACAATAAGCTGCCGCTGTCGGATGGCTCGCGCGGGTTCCTGAAATCCTTCGATCCGAGTCTTCGGGTGCGGGACGGAATCAGGAAGGCATTTCTACTATTTTATATTACAGAACTGAAAAAATGAAGAACAGAAAGAAACTGGGTTTTTTGGATAAAAATCTGACTTTATGGATTTTCACGGCGATGGCCGTCGGCGTGGGACTGGGTTGGTTTTTCCCGTCGATCCCGATTGCCATTGATTCCTATTCGAGCGGAACAACCAACATTCCGTTGGCAATCGGTCTTATACTGATGATGTACCCGCCGTTGGCAAAAGTCGATTACAGATTGTTGCCAAAGGTTTTCAGTAATGTTAAGGTACTCACACTCTCGTTGATCCTGAACTGGATCGTCGGGCCGATACTGATGTTCGTCCTTGCCGTTACGTTCTTGAGGGACTACCCGGAATATATGGTCGGGGTGATCCTGATCGGTCTGGCGCGGTGTATTGCGATGGTATTGGTTTGGAACGACTTGGCTGAGGGAAACAGGGAATACGGCGCGGGCTTGGTGGCGTTAAACTCGATATTTCAGGTCTTTTTTTACAGTTTCTATGCGTGGCTGTTTATAACGGTGCTGCCTCCGCTGCTGGGTTTCGAGGGGGCGATAGTAAATGTATCGATAGGAACGATAGCCAAAACAGTAGGCATATACCTGGGGATTCCTTTTGCGGCGGGAATACTGAGCCGCGTTATTTTGGTCAAAATGAAAGGCGAGCAATGGTATAAAGAGAAGTTTATACCTGTCATATCGCCGATTACACTGATCGCGTTGCTCTTTACAATCGTTTTGATGTTCAGTCTTAAAGGTCAGATGATCGTACAGATACCGTTGGATGTAGTTCGGATCGCCATACCGTTGCTGATTTATTTTGCGGCGATGTTCTTCATCAGCTTTTTTGCAGGCAGGGCGATGGGTGCAAGCTACGACAAGAACGCCTCGATTGCGTTCACGGCTACGGGCAACAATTTCGAGCTGGCGATTGCCGTGGCTATCGGCGTGTTCGGTCTGCATAGCGGACAGGCATTTGCCGGAGTGATCGGGCCGCTTGTCGAGGTTCCGGCGTTGATCCTGTTGGTAAATGTCGCATTTCGGTTAAGAAAGAAATATTAAGCACATTGTGCTATTTATTATTTTTGTTAGTACTGCTAATTAGTGTCTTACAAATAAATAATGGATAATTAAATATTCTACGGTACTTAGAATGTATAGGGCTGTTTTCAAAATAAGCAAAATGGATTGCCCATGTGAGGAGAACCTCATACGGCTGCGGCTTGAAAATATAGATAATATCATAGATCAGGATTACGATTTAGCAAATAGAATACTAACTCTTGTGCATTCCAATGATATTGAACGGATCGAATCTGCCATAGGCGAATTAAATCTGGATTCCGCCCTATTGGAGAATGCTGAAACGGACTATGTCCCCCGGAAAGCCGAAAATCAGAAACAACGAAAAGCATTATGGGCTGTACTGATAATTAACTTCGCTTTCTTCATCATCGAGATAACGACAGGTATTATTTCCAATTCCATGGGACTGTTGGCCGACAGCCTCGATATGTTGGCAGACGCCTTGGTCTACACATTAAGCCTTTTAGCGGTGGGTGCAGCAGTAGCCCGAAAGAAAAAGGTGGCATTGATAAGCGGTTATCTGCAAATCGTGTTGGCAGTCTGGGGATTTATCGAGGTCATCAGGCGGTTTACAGGAATTGAAGAAATACCACATTTTCAGACAATGATCTTCATTTCCTTCCTTGCCCTTATTGCAAATGCGATGTGTGTAGTGATCCTGCAACGGACTAAAAGCAATGACCCGCATATGCGGGCAAGCATTATATTTTCATCCAACGATGTGATAATCAATGCCGGAGTGATATTGGCAGGGTTCACCGTATGGCGGTTGGACAGCAATATTCCCGATTTGGTAATAGGCAGTATTGTATTTGCGATTGTTATAAGGGGTGCGTTACGCATATTGAAACTGACAAAGAACTAAATATAAAACAATTAAAAAACCGATTTACTATGAGAACATCTTTTTTAATCATGTTTTTCGGCGTCCTTCTGCTTACCGCTTGCGGGCAGAACGCAGCCAGGAACACCGCAAACACTCAGGCATCTGAACAATCCACAGCGGCGGTCGCCCAGAACGATGTCGTGTACGTTTACTATTTCCACGGCAAACAGCGGTGCAAAACCTGTATTGCGGTTGGTGAAATTGCGGAACAGACCGTGAAAGACCTCGCAAATCCGAATGTGCGGTTTATGGTGGTTAATACCGACGATGAGGCGAACGCGGCTCTGGTCGAAAAGTATCAGGTTACGTGGAACGCATTGATAATAGCGCGGGGCGAGCAGTCGAATGACATTACGAAACAAGCCTTTGCCAACGCTCTGGGCAATCCACAGGCGCTTACCGACCTTATCAAAACGGAAGTGGATAAGAAACTCGCGCAGTAGTCATGATGGATTTTCTGCAAAACCTCGCCGACGGATCGGGCTGGCCGATACTGACCGCGTTCCTGCTCGGCCTTATGACGGCGATCAGCCCGTGCCCGCTGGCTACCAACATAACGGCTACGGCCTACCTGAGCAAAGATATAACCGACAGAAGGCGGGTGCTGTTCAACGGCGTGTTTTACACGCTCGGCAGGATGTTCACCTATACTGCGCTCGGACTTATATTTTTCTTCGGGGCAAGCCAGTTTCAAGTAGCAAAATTATTGCAGAACGTAGGCGGTATGTGGCTCGGAATCGCACTGTTCGTGATAGGGATACTGATGCTCGACGTTATTAATCTTAACGTGCCCGGACTAAGCAAAATGACCTCGAAACTGGGCAAAAAAGAGGGTAGGAAAACGTATTGGGATGCGTTTCTGCTCGGATTGGTGTTCGCGTTGGCATTTTGCCCGTACAGCGGGGTACTGTATTTCGGAGGTCTTATCCCGATGACCATCGCATCGCCGTCGGGGCTTCTGCTGCCGCCTGTTTTCGCCATCGCAACGGGATTGCCCGTAATCATAATCGCATGGCTGCTGGCGTACAGTGTGGGCAATGTCGGGAAGTTCTATAACAGGATGAACAGCTTTCAAAAATGGTTCCGCAGGATAGTCGCGGCCATTTTTATCTTAGTCGGAATTTATTACATAATCATAAATTTATGAAAATCATAGTATTGGGTACAGGTTGCGCCAAGTGCAAAACCACCTACGAAAGAGTGGCGAAGGTCGTCGCGGATAACGGATTGGATGCCGAAGTGAAAAAGGAGCAGGATATTCTCGAAATCGTAAAGTATAACATTATGTCGCTTCCGGCGGTCGTCGTGGACGGCGAGGTGGTGGTAAAAGGCTATGTGCCTACCGAAGAAGAAATTAAAAAAGCATTAAAGATATGGAAGGACTGAAATTGGATACACGCAAACGGGTTGCGATATACGATCCGGCACTTTGTTGCCCGACGGGTTTGTGCGGGGTGAACATCGACCCCGAACTGATGCGTATAGCGGTGGTTATCGAAAGCCTCAAAAGGAAAGGTATCCTAATCGAGCGTTATAACCTGCGCGATCATCCGATGGTGTATGTGGAAAACAAGGTGATAAACGACCGCCTTATGAAAGAGTCCGCCGAAGTGCTGCCCATAACGACCGTAAACGGGGAAGTGGTGCTGACAAAGCAGTATCCCTCCAACAAGCAAATTGCCGAGTGGCTCGAAGTGAACGAGGAAGATCTGACGGTTAAAAAATAGTTTATGAAAAAGTATAATCCTACCACACAGCAACTTACGCAGTATATTTTCTTTACGGGCAAGGGCGGTGTGGGTAAAACATCCATAGCTTGCGCGACTGCCGTAAGCCTTGCGGACAGCGGCAGGAAAGTCCTGCTGATAAGCACCGATCCGGCCTCCAATCTTCAGGACGTGTTCGCCATGCCGCTTAACAATAAAGGCACGGAAATCAAGGAAGTCCCGCGCCTTACGGTCGTCAATCTCGACCCCGAACAGGCGGCGGCCGAGTACCGCGAATCGGTGATCGCACCGTATCGCGGCAAGCTGCCCGAAAGCGTGATCGGCAACATGGAAGAACAACTGTCAGGCTCCTGCACGGTCGAAATAGCGGCATTCAACGAGTTTTCGGACTTCATCACCGATGAGCACAAACGCAAGGATTACGACTATATAATTTTCGACACCGCACCCACAGGGCATACCCTGCGTATGCTCCAACTGCCCTCTGCGTGGGACACTTTTATCGCGGAGAATACGACCGGAGCATCGTGTCTGGGACAGCTATCGGGACTCGAAGACCGCAAAGAAGTTTACAAACATGCGGTTAAAACTCTCTCGGACGGATCGAAAACGACACTCTTCCTTGTCAGCCGTCCCGACGAAAGTCCGCTCGCAGAGGTCGAACGTACATCGAACGAACTGCTCGAACTCGGCATAAAGGCTCAGAACCTTATCATCAACGGCGTACTGGATGGTTACGACGCGGACGATAAAATATCCAGTCAAATTTACGAACGTCAGCAGTCTGCGCTGAATAACCGCACCGAGGCATTGCGGAATCTTGCCACGACCTGTGTTCCGCTGCGTTCATACAATATGACGGGTATCGACAATATCCGCAATATGCTCGTGTTCGACGCGCCCGCCGTAGGACAAAACAAAATGTCAAGGCCGGATTTTCAGACTATCGACGACGTGATCGAAGACCTTTACAGGAGCGGCAAACGTGTCGTTTTCACAATGGGCAAGGGCGGTGTAGGCAAGACCACAATCGCGGGAACCATTGCGCGCGGACTGGCCGCTAAAGGCGTGAAAGTCCACCTGACAACGACCGACCCCGCCAATCATCTTTCTTTCATTGAAACCAGAGTGGACGGTATCACGGTAAGTCACATAGATGAAAAGGCGGTGCTTGCCGCATATCAGAAAAACGTACTCGACAAGGCGCGTGAAACAATGGGCGACGCCGACCTGAGTTATATCGAGGAAGACCTGCGTTCCCCGTGTACACAGGAGATCGCGGTTTTCAACGCCTTTGCCGAAATAGTCGCCAAAGCCGACAACGAGGTGGTGGTTATCGACACCGCTCCGACGGGTCATACTTTGCTGTTATTGGATTCCACCCAGAGTTACCACAAGGAAGTGGAGCGCACACAGGGCAATATCACTCCTGCCGTTCAGAACCTGCTGCCCCGACTGCGGAGCGAGAAAGAAACCGAAGTCGTTATCGTAACCCTGCCCGAAACCACGCCCGTATTCGAAGCTCAACGATTGCAGGCGGATTTACAGCGTGCCGGAATCAGAAATAAATGGTGGGTGGTGAACTCAAGCCTGCTGCTTACGCCGACTACGAGCCCGTTCCTGAAATCGAAAGCTCAAAGCGAGATACAATGGATCGAGCGGGTACGCGAATTGTCCGACGGAAATTTTGCCGTGATCGAATGGAAAGAGGTTGTGGGGTAGTAATAGCCCAAAAACCTCGACAACCAATATACTGCACTTCATCATACCACGAAAAATAGTTACCCTGAAATATGGCAGCTATTTTTCGTTTTTTATTTGGAAATCACATAAGAATAGTATCCCGTTGCAGTTTTTACACATTTATTTTATACTTTTGTGCGCCCGTCTTCAGGAAATAGTTCCTGAGAGACGTCTATAAATAATGTCCAACATTTAAATCGTACCAAAACAAGCAATGGAAGAGAACAAAGTATTGGAATCACAGGTTGTACCGGCAGCCGTAGAAGCTGCAACCGGGGAACATCCGTTCAACGCGGAGGAGGTCATCGATAAAAGACCCCCCGTACTGGAAGACAGAACTGTCGAACTGCCCGTGGGGAGCGCTGCCGAAAGCGGCCTCGACATCGACGAAGATCAGCCCGTACAGGGCGTCGTAAAGGACGAACATGCCGCAAGTGCAGTGGTTGCCGAAAATGCCGACCTTTTGGAATCGGCTGAGGAAGCGGAAAAAGAAGAGAAAGCCGGCATAAGAAAAACAGATAAACCCGCTCCGAAAGAAAGAGAACGGGCGCATAAGGAAAGCCCCTACAAGAGGGTCAATAATGAAGATTTCGACTGGAACGCTTATGAAAACGGTACCGAAGTCTACGAACAGAGAGACAAAAAATCCATCGCCGAAGAATACGACCGCACCCTGTCCAACATACAGACGGGCGAAGTCGTCGAGGGGACGGTAATCGGCCTCAACAAGCGTGAAGTAGTCGTCAATATAGGATATAAATCGGAGGGGATAATTCCCATCAGCGAGTTCCGCTATAATCCCGAACTTGCCGTAGGCGAGAAAGTGGAGGTTTACGTCGAAAGCGCCGAGGACAAAAAGGGACAGCTTCTTCTTTCGCATAAAAAGGCGCGCCAGCTCAAGTCGTGGGATCGTGTGAACCTTGCGCTGGAGAACGACGAGATCATAAAGGGCTATATAAAGTGCCGCACCAAGGGAGGTATGATCGTCGACGTGTTCGGCATCGAGGCATTCCTGCCCGGTTCGCAGATCGACGTGAAACCCATACGCGACTACGACATATACGTGGACAAGACCATGGAATTCAAGGTCGTGAAGATCAATCAGGAATTCCGCAATGTGGTGGTATCCCACAAGGCGCTTATAGAAGCCGAGCTCGAAGCGCAGAAGAAGGAGATAATGTCCCGACTGGAGAAAGGACAGATACTCGAAGGAACCGTCAAGAATATCACTTCTTACGGCGTTTTCGTCGATCTGGGCGGCGTGGACGGACTTATCCATATCACCGACCTGAGCTGGGGACGGGTCAATCATCCCGAAGAGGTCGTTCAACTGGATCAGAAAATAAATGTGGTCATACTCGATTTCGACGATGCGAAGAAGCGTATCGCTCTGGGTCTGAAGCAGCTCTCACCCCATCCGTGGGACGCTCTCGACAAGGAACTCAAGATAGGGGACAGGGTCAAAGGCAAAGTGGTGGTTATGGCCGACTACGGAGCGTTCGTAGAGATCGCCCCCGGCGTCGAAGGTCTCGTCCATGTTTCGGAAATGTCATGGAGTCAGCATTTGCGTTCCGCACAGGATTTCCTGAAAGTGGGCGAGGAAGTCGAAACCGTTATCCTGACCCTCGACAGGGACGAACGCAAGATGAGCCTCGGGATCAAGCAGCTTACCCCCGATCCGTGGGAAGGCATAGAGGAGAAATATCCCGTCGGTTCGGTACACACCGCGAAGGTTCGTAATTTCACCAACTTCGGCGTCTTCGTAGAACTCGAAGAAGGCATCGACGGCCTGATACATATCTCCGACCTGAGCTGGACTAAAAAGGTAAAACATCCGGCGGAATTTACCCAGGTGGGCGCCGATATGGAGGTGGTCGTACTCGAAATAGACAAGGAAAGCCGCCGTCTGAGTCTCGGACACAAGCAACTGGAGGAAAATCCGTGGAACGACATAGAGTCGCAGTTCACAGTGGATTCCGTTCACGAAGGGACAGTTATGGAGATTACCGACAAGGGTGCGGTCGTTTCATTGGGTGACAACATAGAGGGTTTTGCCGGACTGAGGCAACTGGTCAAGGAGGACGGCACTACGGCCAAGGTCGGAGAAAAACTCGATTTCAAGGTGACGGAGTTCTCAAAATCTACCAAGCGCATAGTGCTCTCGCATACGAGGGTTTACGAGGACGTAAGGCGTACCGAGGAAAAGTCTGCGAAAGCGGAGAAAAAACAGGCTGCCGACAGTTCCAGGTTTTCGATCAAGGATATAAATGCTTCGCTTGAAAAGACCACTCTGGGCGATATTTCCGAACTGGCCGAACTCAAGGCGCAGATGGAAGCCGAGGCCAAACCCGTGAAGAAAGCTCCGGCGAAAAAAGTCGAGAAACAGCCGGAATCCGAACAGGTCAATGAAGAAAAGGCTACTGCGGAAAAAAGTGTAGAACCGGCGGCTAAACCCGTCTCCGAAGCCGAACCTGCCGAAGATTCGTTGGATACTGCAGGGGAAACCAAATAGGGACAGTCCGCTGTCGGAAAGAAGCTGGAAAATGATTTGTCATGACCTTCAAAGTTACGATACTCGGTAGCGGCTCTGCTATGCCGACGGCGGGAAAACACCACTCTGCTCATGCACTTAACGTGCATGAGCAGTTTTATTTGGTGGATTGCGGAGAAGGCACGCAGTCGCAGCTGATTTCCGCGGGAATAAACCCCCTTAGAATAAACGCGGTGTTCATATCCCACCTCCACGGCGACCATATATACGGGTTATTCCCGTTGATATCCACCATGGGTATGATGGGCAGGAAGACGCCGCTCGCGGTTTTTGCCCCCAGACCGTTCGGCGAAATATTGGAGTGCTATTCCAAGTATTTCGACGGCGAGGCGGAATTTGAAGTGATTTACCATGAAGTGAACACCCGCGTGAACGAACCGGTTTTCGAGAACAGGGTCATGGAAGTATTTTCCATACCTCTGCGTCACAGGGTTCCCGCCTCCGGCTACCTTTTCAGGGAGAAGACGCCCCCTCTGAATGTGAGCAAGGATGCCATAGGGCGTTACGGTCTGGGCATAGCCCAGATAGTTGCCGCCAAGAGAGGGGAAGACATCCTGCTCGACGACGGCAGGATCATAGCAAACGACGAGCTTACATATATTCCCTACCGTCCGAGAAGTTACGCCTATTGCAGCGATACGGAAGTATCGGGGAAAATAGCCTCTATTGTAAAGGGCGTGGATATTCTCTACCATGAAGCCACTTTTTCGGCCGACGACGAGGCTTTGGCAAGGAAAACGGGACACTCCACTACGCTGCAGGCGGCAAAAACGGCTCTTCTGGCAAAAGCCGGACGGCTCCTGATAGGTCATTTTTCGGGGCGGTATAAGGATCCCCAGGCATTGGTGGCCGAAGCGCGCACCGTATTTCCGTGTACGGAGGCTGCAGAGGAAGGAGTGACATATGTTATAGAACCGCGAAAAGATTCTTAATGTCAGCTTCTGGGGGAAAATCCCTCGCCTTTAGGCGAAGACTTTAGTATGTTTCGTATCTTTGAAATAAAAAGATGCAAAATTATCGTAAGACGAGCCATACGACATATGATTGTAAGTATCATGTGGTTTGGATAACAAAATATCGCAAGAAAGTTCTTTCTGGCCTTGTTGCCGAACGAGTTCGCGAACTTCTTCGCGGCATATGCAAGGAGCATGAAGTAGAGATTCTGAAGGGTCATCTATCTGGCGACCATGTTCACTTGTTTTTGTCAGTACCACCACATTTGGCGATAAGCAAGTTAGTGCAGTATTTGAAAGGCAAGAGTTCATATAAAATGCTTCAAGAGAATCAGCAATTGTCAAAAATGTTCTTGGGTCGCCATTTATGGGGTCGAGGATATTTTGTAGCAACCTCTGGCAATATAACAGACGAGGTTATCATTGAATATATTCGCACTCAAGATGACGCGGAGCATGATGATGATTTTAGCATAGGGTAAATCTTTAGTCGGCTTCAGCCGATCTCAATTCCTTCGGCTTTTAGCCGAAGGTAGTTTAATTTATTGGCATATCGTATGAAAAAATTTTTGATCGCAATAATGCTTTTTATGACTGCGTCGCCCTGTTACACTCAGGACAGGACTGAATTTCTGCAAACCGAGATAGGGGAAATTACACCGGCTAAAATAAAGTTAATGGTGTACCATGGATTGATCTCCGAATCCGAAAAGCCTGTTATGGCCATCGAAATGGTAAAAATGATGCGCGAGGATATTGTCTCGGAGGCTACGACTTACGGAGAATTCATGGAAATATACAAAAAACGCAAGGCGGAGCAGGATAAACTTATAGCGAAAACCAACAGCTTCGGCAGGGATACCGTGTATTTAAGAGCGCCTGACGGAGGATATAAACTCTGCATAGGGACGGGTAAAAAGTCGCTGGAGAAGCTGGTGTTGAGAGAGTGCAAAAAGAGATTGCCGAAAAAATATCCGGTTGCCGATTACAATCTTATGATCTCATTGGAAAATATCAATGTATATGCAGGCATTGTGTCCTCGGTAGGTCTGTACGATATTTGGAAAGGAGCACTGGCCGGCAGCGCAATGTCTATTATGGCGGAATACGGCATAGACCTGTCCCGGTACAGAATAGGGGATATGGTCGAAATAGGGAAAAGGGTTAAGGAATCCAGGGAATTTAAGCCATTCCTGAAAGTGCTGGATTATAATGGAATAAATTACATGTTATCAAGATAAGCACATTGCGCTATTTTATTATTTTGTTAATGTGCTAATTTAGATAGCCTTACAAGTAAATAATGGATAAATAAATTTGGTTTTCCTAACACTTCTCGATCAAATAAACGGCGGCGACCTCAAGTCTGCCATACAAGCCGACCGTAAGCCCTTTTTCAAGGAGCGTTACGGGAGAATGATCCTCGATAACGGCTTGTGGCACGAGGCTCTCGAACTGTCGGTTTCGGGCGGTTGCAAAACGGCATGGCGTGCGGCGTGGGCGCTGGAGTGGGCGTATTTCCACGACCCCCGTCCGTTGTGCGGCATGAAAGGCGGCTTTCTGGAAAAGTACGCTGAAGCCGGCGATCCGGGCGTCCACAGGATATTTGCCAAGATCATGTACGACATTCTGCACCGCAAACTCATATCGATCGATCCCCGTCAGGCCGAATCGGTCGCGGTAAAAACATTCGACCTGTTGGCGGATCCGAAAACCAGGGTGGCCGTCAAGGCTTGGGCTATGGATATACTGTATGAACTTTCGGACACGGTGGAGTGGATACCGGAAAATATTGCGGGATTGATAAGAACGGAAATAGCAAGGAATCCGACGGCAGGCATGATAAGCAGGGGGAACAGGATCCTCGCCCGTGTAGCCGCCAAAGGCGGCTGAGGTGGCGGGGAGCCGAAGATCAACATATCTATATTTGTTTACCACCTCCAAAATAATTATGCGTAAAATAATATATAGTCATCATATATTATTATATTTGCCGGCGCAAAATATTGCCGCAATAGCTCAGTCGGTAGAGCAACGCATTCGTAACGCGTAGGTCACCAGTTCAAGTCTGGTTTGCGGCTCAAATCAAAATAGAAGCAAAGTAATACCGGTTGCCGACTAACTTACTCCTGAGCAACCTTCTGAAAGCGGCCAAGACGAATGGCCGTGCCAATGGCTGCAATCCCGATGAGAATCTACCTGCAAACACTTGCTATTCTCTCATAATCATTATATTTTTGTGGATACATAGATACCCTCGGCCGAAACGCTCCCTAACAATGGCAAGCGATCTCCGGTTATCCGCAGAAAGAAGGAAACTTCACGAAGGGTTTCCGTAAGAATCTTAAGCACACCGTGCTATTTATTATTTTTCGTCAGTGCTGCTAATTAGCAACATACAAACAAAAAATGTATCAATAAATATTAACGATACTTAAAAATACAGTATATGAAACAGGTTACGTTGAAAGACAAGACTTTCGATCTTTTTATTTCATACGACGACATTTGCCGCTCCATAGACAGTATAGGCAGGAGGCTGAATGAGGATTACAGCGGAAAGGAGACGCCGCTTTTCCTCGGGGTGCTGAATGGTTCCTTTATGTTTATGGCCGAACTTATGAAGCGGATAGAATTCAACTGCGAACTCTCTTTCGTGAAACTCGTATCTTACTGCGGGACTAAATCGACGGGTAAAGTATCGGAGATCATAGGACTGACCGACAACATAGACGGCAGGCATATAATAGT
Organism: Holotrichia oblita; assembly: GCA_023690525.1. NCBI lineage: Eukaryota > Metazoa > Arthropoda > Insecta > Coleoptera > Scarabaeidae > Holotrichia > Holotrichia oblita. The sequence goes on from CM043015.1 coordinate 444,321, forward strand.
CGTCGAGGACATCGTGGATACCGGCGAGAGTATCGAACACATCATGCGTTCCCTGGTGGGGCATCAACCGGCCAGCGTGGAGGTCGCAACGCTCCTCCTGAAGCCGGATGCCTATGGCAAGGATATTCCGATCAAGTACAGCGCCCTCTCAATCCCTAACGATTTTATAGTGGGTTTCGGTCTGGATTACGACCAACTGGGGCGGAATCTGCGCGACATATATAAAATTGCGGATGGAGAGTAAGGAGAGTAATATTTTCGGGAATGGAAGGCAACTTCCTCTGGCTGAAGATTTTTATACGATACAGGGGGAGGGGCGCCATGCCGGCAAGCCCGCCTACTTTATCAGGCTCGGAGGCTGCGACGTGGGCTGTGAGTGGTGCGATTCCAAATTCACATGGGATTCCGGCCTGTTTTCCGCGACCGATACGGACGAGATCGTGGCAAGGGCGGTTTCTTTTCCGGCGCAGGCCATAGTGATAACCGGCGGAGAACCTCTGTTATACCCTCTGGAGTACCTTACTTCGGAATTACGCAGGCGTGGACTCGAAATATTCCTCGAAACATCGGGCTCGCATCCGCTTAGCGGGACGTTCGACTGGATATGCCTGTCGCCCAAAAGGCGGCGGCCTCCCGTGGAACAGTTGTACGGAGCCGCCCACGAACTCAAGATCATAGTGGAGTCCGAAAAGGACTTCGAATGGGCCGAGTCATGTGCAGGCAGGGTAGGGGACGGATGCCTGCTATACCTTCAGCCGGAATGGAGCGTACACAGGAAAATAATTCCAACCATTGTCGAATATGCCAAACGAAATCCCCGCTGGAAAATTTCCCTGCAAATGCATAAATTTATAGGTATCCCGTAAAAACGAACTTGCATATGGCAAAGAAAATTCTGAAAAGCCGCAGGTTGTGGATAGCCACAATAATCGTCTTCGTAGTGCTTGTGATATTTTTCGACCGGAACAGCTATATGGATCGTGTGGAAATACGCAAGGACATAAGGGAGCTCAGGGAGCAGAGGGATTATTACCGGCAGCGGATCGCCGAAGACAGTGCCGTAATGGAGATGCTCAGGGACGATGACTATCTCGAACAGTACGCCCGCGAGCACTATCTTATGAAAAGAGAGTCCGATTCGGTGTATGTCATGCAGCCGCTTGCCGAATGACCGTGCCGCCCTCCGGAAGTATTCCTTGCCGGAGAGTGCGGGAATGGGCATTGCCGATTAAATATAGGTACGGGTATTTGATTTATGGGCAGTGTTTCAAAAAGTATGCTGGCGTAAAAACGATAAGATACAATATATTAAATTTATTGTGACTTTTGTGCGTCAGCACGAAAGTCACGCGGCACGCCGCCGCCCCACGCGGCGGGTCGCTCAATCGACCTCACGGTCGAGATTCGCACCCACCGCCGGCGGCATGCCTAAAACAAAAACAATGATATAAAACACTGGTTGTATTCAAATTACAAGAGTATACTTTTTGAAACACCACCGATTTATGAACTGCGACGATATATACTCCAGGGCGCTCGGGCGTCTGCCGCTAACGGCAGACGAAGCGCTGGCAATTTACGAAAACGCTCCCCTCTCGGAACTCGCCGCGGTGGCCGACGAGCTGAGGCGGTTGGCGGTCGGCGATCCACGGGTAGTCACATGGCAGATAGACCGTAACGTGAATATAACGAACGTATGCGTATCAGGCTGCAAATTCTGCAATTTTCACTGCAAGCCATCCGAAACAGGCCGCGCATTCATAACATCCGTAGAACAGTACCGTCAGAAAATAGAAGAGACTCTGGCTTTGGGAGGCGACCAACTTCTGCTTCAGGGCGGACTTCACCCGAAACTCGGCATAGAGTTCTATGAAGGATTGTTCAGGGGACTTAAATCCATGTTTCCTGCCATAAAACTTCATGCTCTCGGCGCCCCCGAAATATGGCACATCTCGCGGATAAGCCGGCTGACGGTGGAGGAAACGCTTGCGAGGCTCATGGCGGCGGGACTCGACTCGCTTCCGGGCGCCGGCGCCGAAATACTCGCCGATGACATAAGACGCCGCATATCTCCGTCCAAACCTACGGCCGGTCAGTGGTGCGAGGTCATGCGCACGGCCCACCGTATGGGACTCGCCACCTCCGCCACCATGATGTACGGACACGTGGAGACACCGCGCCACAGAATAGAACACCTTCTAAAGATCAGGGACCTACAGTCGGAATGTCCGGATGATAAGTATGGTTTTATCGCTTTCATTCCGTGGATTTTCAGGAGCGGGGGGACGCAGCTTGAAAAGGAAGGGGTATCGCCCCGTTTCTCACCCGTCGAATATCTCCGCGTCATAGCCATAAGCAGAATAATACTGTTCAATATACGCAACATACAGGCGTCATGGCTGACGGTGGGCAAGGAAACCGCACAAATAGCGCTTCACTGCGGTGCGAACGACATGGGGTCGATAATGATCGAGGAGAACGTCGTCTCGTCCGCCGGAGCACACAACTCGTTCGACGCCGCAGGGATACAAAAGGCCATACTGGAAGCGGGCTTCACTCCCAGACTCAGAGACCAGAAGTATAATTACAGGTAATTACGGAGGTAATTACACGTCAGCGATAAGATCCCTGTTTTCAAAGCTTACCAGCTGCCTGTCTTTCCGATATGATCCTCAGCATGTCTGCGGTCATATCCTCGAGGTTCCACACGGGATTCCACCCCCACTCCTCGCGGGCGCATGTGTCGTCGATGCAGTCGGGCCAGCTGCGCGCTATGGCCTCCTTCACCGGATCGATATCGTACCCCATAACGAAATCCGGCATATGTTTCCTGATCTCGGCGCATATTGTTTCGGGAGTGAAACTCATAGCCGTAACATTGAAGCTGTTGCGATGGACAAGCTTTCCGGGATCGGCTTCCATGAGCCGGACGCAGGCATCCAGCGCATCGGGCATGTACATCATGTCCATACGTACATCTGCCGGTATCGGGCAGGTGAACTTCCCTTTTTTTACCGCTTCATAGTATATTTCCACGGCATAGTCCGTAGTTCCCCCACCAGGGAGGGTCACATTGGAGATTATGCCCGGAAAACGCACGCTCCGCGTATCGACGCCGTATTTGAGATTATAATAATTGCCGAGCAGTTCCCCCGTGACCTTGCATATGCCGTAAATCGTAGTAGGCTGCATCACGGTGTCCTGCGGGGTGTCGATCTTCGGCGTGGTGGGGCCGAATGCCCCTATCGAACTGGGGGTGAAGAGCGCACAGCCGTATTCCCTTGCAATTTCGAGCGAGTTCATAAGTGCGCATATATTGATATTCCATGCCAGCTGTGGATTTTTTTCGCCCGTGGCCGACAGGAGCGCCACGAGATTAAAAACCGTATCGACCCTGTGTTTTGCCACGATGCCGGCGTATGCTTTCGCATCCAGCGCGTCGAGGATCTCGAAAGGCCCGCCCGCGCCCAACTTCTCGTTATCCTTTATATCGGTGGCTACGACGTTGCCGTCTCCGTACAGCGACCTGAGGTGTGCGGTCAGTTCGGTGCCGATCTGTCCGCCCGCACCGATTATAAGAATCTTCTTCATTAAGTTTTATGGTTGGTTTTTATTCTTCAGTTCAGCAATGAGTTTCAACGACAGGCTTATAAGGTAAATACAAAGTACGGCTATGGCTGCCACCGTAAACCAGACGTAAAAGGAGAGGGGTCTCAGCATAATCAATAACATTCCCAGTTCGACTCCGAGGAGGACGGCAATGATTATTACCAATCGCTTCAAACTGCGTAGCTTTTCCATAATTGTTTAATTGGACAAAATTAACGAAGCCCGTTGTTTACGTTGGCTATAAACCTGTTTAGCAGCTGCAGTCGCCTCCGCAGCAACCGCAGTCCGTGTCGGAGCAACCGAAACTGTCCGTTATTTCCTCGTCCGTAGCCTCGCGGACATCTACTATCTCGCCGGTAAAATGAAGGGTACGGCCTGCCATAGGATGATTGAAGTCCATATGCACCGCATCCTCGCCCACTTCGGTGACAATGCCTATCAGGTGACGTCCGTCGGCCGTACTCATCGGTATCTGGTTGCCCACCGTCAGCAGATCCTCAGCTATGGTTCCGTCCACCATGAATGCGCTCTTGGGTAGAACCGCCACCGCATCCCTCACGACCTCCCCGTATCCTTCGGACGGAGTAAGCGTGAAAGCAAACCTGTCGCCTTTTTCCAATCCCTCTATGTTTTCCTCAAACTTGGGCAACAGGCATCCCGTACCGAATACAAACCGGAGCGGAGCATCCGCACCGGCGCTATCCGCGATCTTGCCGTCGACAGTCAATTCGTAACTTAGCGATACTAATGTTCTTTCTCCTACTTTCATTCCTGTAAAATTTTAACGTTAAGCACACCGTGCTATTTATTATTTTTCGTCAATGCTGCTAATTAGCGCCTTACAAATAGATAATGTATCAATTTATAACGGTACTTATTTTTTGCAAATCTCCCGCCACACACCTATTCCTCGTACAGGGAAGCGCTAGTACACACAAGGTTCCTGTCGCCGTAACCCGCATCGATTTTAGTCACGTGCGGAAAGAATTTACTGTCCCCGACCCACGCCAAAGGATAGGCCGCCTGCTGCCGTGTATAGGCATGGGGCCATTCTCCTGCAAGTTCGGAAGCGGTATGGGGGGCGTTTACTACGGGATTGTCCGTAGCGTTGCCTTTTTCCGCAGCTTCCTCGCACTCGCGCTTTATGTTTGTCATGGCCTCTATGAACCTGTCCATCTCCGCTTTCGATTCGCTTTCCGTAGGCTCGACCATGAAGGTATCGTGTACGGGGAATGAAACCGTGGGGGCATGGAACCCGTAGTCCATGAGCCTCCGCGCCACGTCTCCGGCTTCCGCGCCGTAAGCCTTGCGGTAATCCTGCAAATCGATGATGAACTCATGCGCCACCCGTCCGTTCTCCCCGCTGTAAAATGTGCGGAATTCCTTCTCCATCGCCTTCGACATGTAGTTGGCATTGACTATGGAGATTTCGGTAACCCTGCGCATGCCCTTTTCGCCGAGCATCTTTATGTACGCATACGTTATCGGGAGAAGGAGCGGGCTTCCGAAAGGAGCCGACGATACGGCCGTTATCCCCTCCGCTCCCCCTGTTCCCACTATCGGATGGGAAGGCAGGAAAGGTACGAGGTGTTCGGCAGCGCAGATAGGGCCTACGCCCGGTCCGCCGCCGCCGTGGGGCATGCCGAAAGTCTTGTGCAGGTTAAGATGGCATATATCGGCGCCTATGTAGCCCGGATTGGTCAGTCCCACCTGGGCGTTCATATTCGCTCCGTCCATATAGACCTGTCCTCCGGCATCATGTACGATGTCCACTATCTCCCGTATGCGGCTCTCGAAAACACCGTGTGTCGAGGGATAGGTGACCATCAGCGCGCAAAGGTCGCCGGCGTACTGTTCCGCTTTCGCCCGCAGGTCGTCCACGTCTATGTTGCCTCTGACGTCGCAGGCCACCACCACGATCTTCATGCCCGCCATCGCGGCGGTCGCCGGATTGGTGCCGTGAGCCGAAGAAGGGATCAGACAAACGTTACGGTAGCCTTGTCCCTTGCTCTGGTGGTACGCCCTGATAACCATCATGCCGGCGTATTCGCCGCTCGCGCCGGAATTGGGCTGGAGCGAGGTGGCGGCAAATCCGGTTATCACGGCGAGATCCCGTTCGAGTTCGGCGATGATCTCCGCATACCCTTCCGCCTGATCGGAAGGAACAAAGGGGTGTATGTTGCCGAAACCGGAAAGCGAAAGTGGCATCATGGAGGCGGCCGAATTCAGCTTCATGGTACACGAACCGAGCGGTATCATACTGTTGGCGAGTGATATATCCCTCATTTCCAACTTCTTTATATAACGCATTAACTCTGTCTCGCTGCGGTACCTCTCGAATACCGGTTCAGTAAGGAACTCCGACGTCCTGCGCAGGTTTTCTGCGAATTCTTCCAGTATTACGGTTATATTTTTGGGTGTTTTTTCCCCTGCCGCTTCGGCAAAAACGGCAACCACTCCGGCCAGTTCCTCTTCGGTAGTCACCTCGTCGAAACTGATCCTCACGCGGTTGTCCGCGGGATAGAAGAAGTTGATCTCCCGTTCCAAAGCGGCGTTCTGGATCACTGCCGCATCGGCTTCGACCTCTATGGTGTCGAAGAACGTCGTGTTCGTCAGCCGGAATCCCATCGCCTCGATCGCCCGCGCCGCCGCAAGGGCGCACCCGTGTATGTGGCCGGCGATTTTCTTCAGTCCGCCGGAGCCGTGATAGATGGCGTAAAACCCTGTCATCGAAGCCATAAGAGCCGACGCAGTGCATATATTTGATGTCGCCTTTTCGCGCTTGATATGCTGTTCGCGGGTCTGTAGCGCCATGCGCAACGCCTTGTTGCCGAGCCTGTCTACGGAAACGCCGATGATGCGTCCGGGCATGTTCCTCTTGTAAGCCTCCCTGGTTGTCATATATGCGGCGTGAGGCCCTCCGTAACCCATGGGAAGGCCGAATCTCTGGGCGGTCCCCACTGCAATGTCGGCGCCCCATTCCCCCGGAGCTTTCAGCAGGGCGAGGCTCATAAGGTCGGCCGCGGCTGTGACCAACGCCCCGTTCCTGTGCGCTTCGGCAGCGAAACCGGCGTAATCGCAAACATCGCCGTTGGCCGCAGGGTACTGTATTATGGCTCCGAACTCCTTTCCCGAGAATTCATAGTCGCGGTATTTTTCGCACACTATCTCGATCCCGAAAGGCTCGCTCCGCGTGAGCAGTACGTCGAGGGTCTGCGGAAAGATGTTCTCGTCCACGAAAAGAACGTTGCGTCCCTGCTGTACGGCCTCACGGCTTCTCAGCGCATACATCATCAGCATGGCTTCGGCTGCGGCGGTACCCTCGTCCAGGAGCGAACAGTTGCCGATCTCCATGCCTGTCAGCGATATGGTCATGGTCTGGAAATTGAGCAGCGCTTCGAGCCTTCCCTGTGATATTTCGGCCTGGTACGGGGTATAGGACGTATACCATGCCGGATTCTCCAGGACATTGCGCATGATGGCGGCGACACACGCCGTCGGATAGTAGCCCATACCTATAAAAGAACGGTACTGCTTGTTTTTGTCGGCTATCTCCTTGATATGCGAGGTGAACCGGTATTCGCTCATACCTTCCGCCGGAAGGTCGAGAGGCTTGCGCAGGCGTATATTCGAGGGTATCACCTGCGAAATCAACTCGTCCACGCTTTTGCATCCTATAACTTCGAGCATCTCCCCAAGTTCATGCTCTCCTATTCCTATTTGACGGTCTTTGAAATTCTCGTACCACATATCGATCAGTATTATATTTTCAGATTAAAGGACAAAGTTAGTAATATTTCGAAATCATCCGGCGGGATTATCTTCCGGATTATAAAAAACAGTGGATTCGATAATGAGTGGGAACGTTTTCAAAGACTTTGAGGAAGTCATAAGTTTTCCATAAGGTTCTTTGGCTTCTCTGTCTAAATAAGGGATTGGTCTGATTTTTGAGTCGATGAGCGGTAAAATCATGATTTATCGGTTTTTAAGCACATTGTGCTATTTATTATTTTTTGTTAATACAGATAGTTAGCACTTACAAATAAAGAATGGATAAATAAATATTCAACGGTACTTAATATGAGGAAGTTTAATTCTAATTTAATCTGACATATGAAAAAAATTTTCTTTTCCTGTCTTGCTATGGTTGTATCCATGGGCATAACGTCCGCTCAAGAAGATTACATGCGGTTTTTCCCGAATAATCCGGGAGCGCAGTTGGTGAACAAGACCTATGATGCCAATGACAATTTACTGGCCACCACCACGTATACGGTCAAGAACTATTATGAACACCAGGACGGTTCGCAAATAGAGATCGGGTATACAATGACCGACAACAGAAACAGGGTGATCGACGAGGGGAATCTGGAAGCGAGTTACAGGAACGGATCCTTCTATATGAACATGCACCATGACACTTTGCTCCCGTCCCTTATAGGTTACCTGAGTGCGGAAACCGAGCTCGTGAGCGATTTGCTGGATTATCCCGACACGTTCGTAAGTTCCGAATACCCGTATGATGCGCCTCCGTTCAGAATGGAAGCCGGCTCCATGACGATCCGGACGAAAAAAGACAAGAAAGATTATGCCGAGGTAAAAATGTATGAGCGTGATCTAAAGGGTAACGAGACGATCGATACGCCTGCGGGCAGATTCGAAGCCTCCAAGATCGAATACAAGCTGGTATTATTCCACGAAGGAAAAAGGAGCGAGTATAAAGGCACCGAATGGTACTCTCCGGGTGCCGGAATAGTAAGGTCTGAAATTTACGACACCGACAACCGTCTTTTGGATTATACCGTGCTAACATCGTTGAAAAGATAAGCATACCGTGCTATTTATATTTTTCGTCAGTGTTGCTAATAAGCGACATACAAACAAAAAAATGTATCAATAAATATTTAAAGGTACTTAATTATATCGATCGAACTCTCAACTCTGAAATAGCTCATGCCGTCCGTTGCGTTTGACGACGGCAGTCACGGAACATACAGCAATCACGCTGTATGTTCTTTGTTTATCCGCCGAATAACAATTTCCAGGCAGGTTGTTGTAAAATTTTGCTAACTTTGAAAGATAATAAATCAAGGGACCGTGTGTTATTTTAATGTCAGCTTCTGGGGGAAAATCCCTCGCCTTTAGGCGAAGACTTTAGTATGTTTCGTATCTTTGAAATAAAAAGATGCAAAATTATCGTAAGACGAGCCATACGACATATGATTGTAAGTATCATGTGGTTTGGATAACAAAATATCGCAAGAAAGTTCTTTCTGGCCTTGTTGCCGAACGAGTTCGCGAACTTCTTCGCGGCATATGCAAGGAGCATGAAGTAGAGATTCTGAAGGGTCATCTATCTGGCGACCATGTTCACTTGTTTTTGTCAGTACCACCACATTTGGCGATAAGCAAGTTAGTGCAGTATTTGAAAGGCAAGAGTTCATATAAAATGCTTCAAGAGAATCAGCAATTGTCAAAAATGTTCTTGGGTCGCCATTTATGGGGTCGAGGATATTTTGTAGCAACCTCTGGCAATATAACAGACGAGGTTATCATTGAATATATTCGCACTCAAGATGACGCGGAGCATGATGATGATTTTAGCATAGGGTAAATCTTTAGTCGGCTTCAGCCGATCTCAATTCCTTCGGCTTTTAGCCGAAGGTAGTTTAAAACGAAAAACCATGAAGAAAATTCTTTTGCTGGCTGCTACGGTTGCCTTGTTGGCGTCATGCGCTACTCCCGCCTCCGACCCGACCGACGCCCCCGCCTCCACCCCCGATACAAGAGCTGTGACCGATGTTTTCAATTCCAGTTTGTAAATTTCTATGTTAATTCTTCGTGCAATGTAAAAATGGATTTCGACGGTAACATTTATTTCCAAGGGGAGGAGGTTTAATCTGCTATGATTGTGTGCTGGATACCTTGGTTGATTATAATCTCCCAGCTCCCATTATGGGATTTCAAGATTTTTGTGTCGGTAAAAACGGCAATTTTTACTTCATAATAATGTTCCCAGATGAAAGTTCTTACTATTATAAAAGTCACATATACATGGTAACGGCCGATATGCAATCTATGGTTGATCTGACACCGTTGTTTCCCGATTCGATTGATGCGCTCGGCATTTGCGTGGCGGAAAACGGCAATCTGTTCGTCAGTGCGGGTGAAGGTGAAAAAATCTGGATTAATTGGCCTTGGGGATATGAGAAACAAAAAATCTATCGCATGAACGCCGCTAACGGAGTCGTCAAAGAGGTGGTCAGCGACATTGAAATATTTGACCATGTGGCGTATGGTTGGCACAACAACCTCAGGCTTATGAAAATGAATGGAGCCTTTGTTGGAGGAATCGCTAAAGACGGCAGGCTGTTCAGAGCCAATACCAATACAGGCGAAGTGGTATATACGACCAGGCAATATCCGACCAATATGATCGCAGCTGCATACAATAGCAATAATTTTTAGGTATTGACCTTTATATTCCACAAAGATAACAAACAAGTTCTTTGAAATAAGGCGGGAAATTCAAAAGGGCAGGATGTGTCCCCGCCCTTTAGGTTACCGATAAATAGTTTTTGTGATAGTGCGACTACCAACTTTTACTTTTATAGTAACCCTTGTCCTATGTTTTTTCATAAGTCAAAAATTAGAAGTGAGACAATTCAGGCATCTAACCCTGCCTGTTTAGGGTGTTTGCTTGGCCACCCTTCACAGGAATATGAAAATAATAGACAGACAAATATAATAATTTCCCGCCTTTTACAATAAAATTAGTAATAATCTTCCTTTTCTAATAACAAATAAAACATGATAACAGACACTTGTTAAGAAATAATAATCGCCGATTTTCGGCTTAATGATTTTTAAGATGGAAACTATAAGGTTTGATTCTCTCATTGAGATGATCCGGGCACTCCCTGACGAAAGGAGTTGTATCGCCTATCTTGAAGATTTAAGATGGGGTGGCACTGTTGTAAGCCCTTATGATACTCAATCCAAAGTTTATAAAACCAAGCGCGGGTATCGGTGTGTAGCGACAGGTAAAGACTTCAACGTACTGACAGGAACAATGATGCAGGGAACGAAAGTGCCGCTAATAAAATGGATTATGGCAATATGGCTTTTGAACTCGGAAAAGAAAGGTTTATCTTCGCATAATCTGGCTCGTAAGATTGGGGTTAGCCAAAACACGGCTTGGTATATGCTACACAGACTTCGATTGGCATACGAACAAGAATTGGAAACCCAATTATCCGGCGAAATTGAGATGGATGAAACCTTTGTCGGCGGCAAGAATAAGAACCGCCACAGGGATAAGAAAGTGCCTTTAAGTAAAGGTCGGGCACATATTGACAAGACACCTGTATTGGGCATGGTTGAACGTGGCGGCAGATTAGTAGCACAAGTTATTCCCGATACGAGTCAAAAGAGCATCACTCCGGCAGTATTACGATATGTTAGCCGAGACGCAATCGTTTATACTGACGAGTGGCAGGGCTATGACAAAGTGGATCGGTTATATCATCGGGAATTTGTAGACCACGGGAGAAAGCAATACAAGAACGGAAATGCTACGACCAATACTATTGAGGGTTTCTGGGGGATTTTGAAGCGAGGAATTATCGGAGTGTACCAAATGGCTTCCCGGAAACATTTACAGAAATATGTTCAAGAGTTCGTGTATCGGTATAATACAAGATATTTAAGCGACAGTGAACGATTCTATGACTTTCTGACAAGGACAGATAAATGTATAACTTACAAACAATTAATAGCAAATGGATAAAAAAGAGAAGCCGAAAGGCAAGACACAGGAGGAAACAGAAATCTTGATTAAAAAGGTTCTTAACACTCCAAGGCCAAAAAAGAAACAAAACAATAAAAAGTAGTTCTTTGAAAATAGGAATTTATGTGCTGTTAATTATAGCACTGAACAATATTGTAGAAAAATTTTTTATATAAAAGAGATAAATTGCCAAAAACACTTAATAAAACAAAATTTATGAAAAAACAAAAATTTCCAGAAAATCTATTTGACAAGAATAGTAACAGAATTAATGAAGATGATGTCATATATGATGGAGAACATTTCTTTCGGATTTATTGGGATGATAGGGGTAAAATAGAAGCTATAAGCCCAACATTTGGATATTTACGAAATCCAGATACAGAAGATTATTCCAAATATGAACGTATTGGAACATTTGAAGAAGTAAAGGATATAATATTAGCTGATACAAATTAACGTTTCCATGCTTCTTTCGGCTTGTTTAATGTCAGATAAGTATTAAGCCCATTTTGAGAATCAGCAAGACGCTTTATTGTCTCAATGTGGATAGAACCACAAGAATCTACTGTATAATGATAAATTGCTCCATTCTTAAAATATACAGTTATAGATGCGGAATCATAATCATATCCAATAATTCCTGAAGGTTTACCAGTTCTTGAACTAATGCTGCGATAAGATTTCATAATAGGTTAATTTTGAGGTTAGACAATAAACAAAACAAAGTTAATAAAGTTCTTTGATATATTGATTGGGGAGGGATAAAAAATAGGGCTGAATTAACAGCCCTATAACCTATTGTTCTTTGAATTATTTAATGATTAAAATTGAAATCCAAGTCTTAATGCGATTGCATCCATATTGATCTTGAATCCACTTTCAGACCAAGCCTGATAATTATATCCCAGACTTACCGATAGTGAATTTTTAGGTGAAATTTTAAAATTAGTACCGACAGCAGGAGTAAACATTAATCCTTTTGATCCAGAGATTCCTTCTGTTAGTCCAATGGATGCACCTAAATCGAGAGATAGGAATATATTTGTCTTTGGGGATAATGGCAAATATCCTTTGGCATTCAAATATATTGGCATTGAAAGCTCTGATGCAGTAACATCTGGATTAATGTATAGATCAAAGGAATGGTAATAATCCAATCCGATCCCGGCTCCTACGAAAAGATAGGGATTAAATCGTGCGCCATGAATTGTATGTAGATTAATTCTGTCATAAGAGAAAGTGCCAATGCCGATTGAATACCCGGCTAAAACTTCTCCTTGATATTTTATCTTTGATGATTGTGCGTTTGCTCCAATAACAAAGATCGTTAATGATAGCGATAATAGAATTTTTTTCATTTTTAAGTATGATTTTTAAGTTAAACAATAGGTTTCTGGTTAGTAGCTCCCATTGCTTAACTTATGACCACAAAAAGGCGTGGACTAACAAGTTGTATTTGCTTACCGAGGTCTTGGTCTACCTTGCAGACAAATAAACGAGTAAAGCCCACGCCAGAACGTGAGCATTTACGCTTTACTCTTGTCTGCTTATAAAACGACCAAGTTTCGGTAAGCAAGAATGAAAGCTAAATGCTAAATCAATATTTTAAACCACAAAGATAGGGATATTATTTCTATCAACATATTAATGTAATTACAAAAATTTTATGTAAATTCGAACTAAATAAAATTAGTGGAATATAAAGGTTAATACCAATTTTTATATGTGGTATGGGGATCGGATTATTGAAATTCGTCCTTCCGCTGCTTCGGATCTTATAGTGGGTATGATCCCGACCTCGCATCTCGATGAGAACGGGGAATGGGTGCAGGATCCCGGAGGTTCTATATCGGAGTATGACAATTTTTATTGCGACATGTCATTTGTCGTAAATGCGGATGCTACCGTATTTTATACGGACGGCATAAAATATTCGCTGAGATAACTATTTTTCAGTATTGATTTTAATCGGTTTTCACTCAAAGAACTTCTGAAAAATAAAGGTTTGTACCATTATTTATTTTTATATTTGTCGAATATAATATACAAATCCATATATAATTATTATCTAATAAACTATTATCCTTAGAACCGATTGTTGCCCTGCCGGATTCCATTTATAGAATCCGGCAGAGCGCAGCAATTCAATATCGACTCCGTAAAAACGCCCCCTATTACAATTTCCGCTTCAACGCTCCAAGTCCGAACTGCCCTGCGGGCGTAACCCCGAAAAGCCGGTCGAATTCCTCTTCGCCGATCTCCTCCCAGAAACGCCGGTCGGCATGGCCGGTGTCGATCACCGGCGTAAGTTCCGGCAGGGTACATAACGGCGTAGCCGAATTGCGGGGACAGCAGGCCTGACACTCGTCGCAGCCGAATATCCAGCCGTGAAGAGCGCTTTTCGACACGGGCGTATCCTCCGGCAGACGCTGGTTCGTCAGTCTCGAAATACACAGCCGCGTATCGACCACGCGTGGCGAGACGACAGCCCCGGCAGGGCATGCGGCGACACATTCGGCACAGTTACCGCAACCGTCTTCGCCGAGAGGAGCATCGTAACGGTCGGCCGCAGCATCGGTCACTATCTCCCCCAGAAGGACAAGCGACCCGTATTCGGGCGTTACAAGTAGCGAATTGCCGCCTATCCACCCCAGACCCGCCTCAACTGCCCACGCTTTCTCCAATAGGGGAGCGGCATCGACGAAACACCTTCCGTGCAGTCCCGGGTACGATTCCTGAAGACGCGACAGCAGATTTTCCAGCATGCGCATTATCACGGTATGGTAATCGGGGATAACGGCATAGGAAGCGATTTTGGGACGGTCGCCGCCGCATTTCCCGAAAGCCCCGTTTTTGTAATTGACCGCACACACGATCACGGTCTCGGCTCCCTCTACGACGGCCGACGGATCGAACAGCTTGCCGGCGTTGCGCTTCAGGTAGCCTAAAGAGGAATCGTAACCCGCATTCAGCCAGTTATTAAAAAAAGCCTCGTGCTCGGAAAGCCTCCTGTTCCGCGCCAGACCGCACAGCGAAAAACCCGTTTCAAGAGCCATGCAGCGTACCGAGTCCGAATTTAAGCACATTGTGCTATTTATTATTTTTGTTAATACTGTTATTTAGCATATTACAAATAAATAATGGATAAATAAATATTCTACGGCACTTATTTTCATATCAACATGAATTCGGGATGTAAAAATCTCCTCTTAACGATTAAAGTCTGTATAAATTTATGGCAATGGTAACCGACTAATGATTTTTGCAATTTTGCCTGCCAAAACTGCCGACTTCCTCGCCCGTGCAGCCGCCGAAGGCGGCTGAGGGGGCGGGCGGGGAGGAGTCGAAAACCGACACGCCTATTACCATCCCCAAATAATCTGGCATTAATTTTTCTCAAAAATAATATTTAAAAAGGAATATGGTTATTTTTGTGTCTTTGATTTGACTGCATGAATTCAGATTATTGCATACCATACGGAACCCTCGGGGAACTCTACCGTGCAAGCGTAGAAAAATATGCCGGACATACCTCGCATTCGATGTATGAGAGCGACGAATCGCTGACTTACAGGGAATTTGCCGCGAGGGTGGATGAAGTAATACAGCTGTTGAAGTGTTCCGGTCTGCGCAGCGGCGACAAGGTAGCCATCCTGAGCAGTAATATGCCTAATTGGCCGGTGTGCTATTTTGCAACGGTTATTTCGGGTTTGGTGGTAGTACCCGTAATGTCCGATTTCTCGGGACATGAACTCGACATGATAATAGGGCACTCCGATGCCAAGGCTCTTTTCGTGTCGGACAAACTGTACTCCAAGGTGTCGAAGACGGTGACGGACAGCATGAATGTCGTCGTGCGGACTAAGAATCTCGCTGTTATTTCCCAGAATGTTTCTTCGGAAGGTTCCTTCTCCGAACCGCATCCCGACGATATTGCCGCCATAATCTATACTTCCGGCACCACTTCCACTCCCAAGGGCGTCATGCTGACGCACGGTAATCTGACTTCGCAGATCGCGATGGAGAACGAGCTGTTTCCGGTAAATGAGGACGATGTCTTCCTTTCGGTACTTCCGCTCTCGCATACTTATGAATGTTCCGTAGGTATGCTCTTACCGTTTATGGTCGGCGCCTCCGTCGTCTATCTCGACCGCTTGCCGAGTGCATCCAAGCTGCTTCCGGCCCTTCGCGAAGTCCGGCCTACGATTATGTTGATAGTTCCCCTCATAATAGAAAAAATTTACAAGAGCAATATTTCTTCCCGTTTCCAGAAGAGCGGATTTACAGAATGGTTGTACTCGTTAGGGTTTCTCAGAAAACCCCTGCACATGATAATAGGGGGGAAACTTAAAAAGATGTTCGGCGGCCGCCTGCGGTTCCTCGGGATAGGCGGGGCAAAACTGGACAGTGAGACGGAACGTTTCCTGCGCGAATCGGGATTCCCCTATGCCATAGGCTACGGACTTACGGAGACCGCCCCCCTCATAGCGGGAGCGATTCCGGGCAATGTGCCGTTCCGTTCGACAGGCCCCGTTCTGAAAGGCATAAAGGCGCGTATCGACAATGTCAATCCGGCAACGGGTGAAGGCGAGATAGTGGTACTCAGTCCGAGCACGATGAAGGGCTACTACAAGAACGAAGAAGCCACCAGTGAGGTCTTTACCGACGACGGGTGGTTCCGCACGAAAGACCTCGGCTGTTTCGACGACAGCGGCAATCTTTACATTAAAGGGCGCCTCGGAAGCATGATAGTGGGGCCGAGCGGGGAAAATATCTACCCCGAAGAGATCGAGTCGGTGATAACCAGCCATTTTTTAGTATCCGACGCCATAGTTACCGAACGTCAGGGAAGGCTGGTGGCGCTCGTACATTTCAATAAGGATGCGCTGGAACAGAGATACTTCGACCTGAAGGACGGCTTCGGGCAAAAGATGGAAGATATCAAAGCCGATATAAAAAGATACGTCAATTCAAAAGTAGCCAGGTTTTCCTATATAACCGAAGTAGAAGAGAGGAGCGAAGAATTCGAGAAAACACCTACACAAAAAATAAAACGTTTCCTTTATAACCGTAAGAATATCAAACAACCGGAAAGTAACGGGGATAACAATGTAGAGGCAGGTGCGGACGAAAGAGAAAAATACAGGTAGTCCGGTAGACAAGATCAGACCGCGGCAAATCGTATATCCTGTAATTATAGGATTGTCGGTCATAGGCTACATGTTCTACAGGGAGTTCAATCCTGCGACCCTGGACAACATCAGCGTCACGTGGATGACCGTTTTCTGGCTCTTCGTGGCGATTCTTTTAATGTTCGGCCGCGACCTGGGGTACATCGTACGTCTGATGATACTGAGCGGAGGCATTTTGTCGTTCAGGAAATCGCTGAGGGTGGTTATGCTCTGGGAGTTCACTTCGGCGATCACTCCTTCGGCGGTGGGCGGCACGAGCGTGGCGATAGTATACGTGTGCAAGGAGGGAATAAGCGTGGGGCGCAGTTCGGCGATAGTGATGCTTACGTCCTTTCTCGACGAATGCTACTTCATCCTCATGTTCCCGATCATGATGTGGATCGTCGGAGCGGGCGATCTGTTCGACGTGAATGTTCAGGAGGGGATACTTGTGCGGGGGCTTATGACGTTCGCACTGGTGGGATACGGCCTTAAACTCATATACGTACTGCTGCTTACTTACGGGTTATTCATAAATCCGAGGGGTCTCAAGTGGCTACTGATGAAAATCTTTAGGTGGCGTCCACTGCGCCGCTGGTATCGGGCCGTAAACAATGTGGGGACGGACATTATAATAAGTTCGTACGAGATACGAAATTACGGCATCGGGTTTTGGCTGAAATCTTCTGCGGCTACGTTCCTTTCGTGGACTTCGCGCTACCTCGTGGCCAATGCGCTGATAATGGCATTCTTTTCGGTCAGCGACCACGTGCTGCTTTTCGCGCGCCAGCTTTCCATGTGGATCATGATGCTAATAATGCCGACTCCCGGCGGAAGCGGATTCGCCGAATACCTCTTCACCACCTATTGCAGCGACTTGATCGATGTGCCCGTATACGTTCAGGTAAGCGCCGCCACGCTGATAGCTTTCCTGTGGAGGGGAGTTACTTACTACCCATATCTTATAATCGGAACGTTCCTGTTTCCCCACTGGATCAAACGCAAATTCGGAAAGAAAAAAACCGAAGTGGAAGAATAAAGGCGGCATATTCAAACCACCCTGCATTTTAAATGCAGGGTTTTACATGGCAAATGAAATTCGCTGTCATTACCTGCGCTACGCTTGGTTTTACCTCCTCGCAGAGCATAGTCTGCAACGGGGAGGAAACCCCGCAGGGGTAACAAGAAGACCTATGGTCAATTTACCGATTTAAAAGTTACTGTCATTCCGAGCGAGATGCGAAGCATCGACGAGGAATCTACCGCTTTGTCATGCAGAGCGAAGCGAAGCATCTCGGCAATGAATTTCACCGGACAGACTTTGGCGAACAAGCCTATCGGTAACGAGATTCCTCACATACGTTCGGAATGACATTTTTTTATTCCGTTATAACATTTATTCGGGCCAGTAAATCACACGCTCACCTGAACTGCGGTGGCGTTCCTTTTTTCCGCCTTTCTCCTGCCAAGCTCGATCGTGAAGTCGCTCAGGACGTTCATATAATTTATAAAGGCCTCATAGCTCGACTGGTAGGGATTGTAGTAATCGTGAAAATCACCGTCGGACAGCCATTTGGTCGCCATATAGTGGAAGTGGCTGGAAATCTGCATTAAATCCCATACACGGTTCAAATCGGCAGAATCGATACTTTTGACCTCATCCCTTAAGGAATATAGCTTACTGAAAGCCTCGTTCTGGAGTTCGTTCCCGAGCCAGGCGGTAACATCCCTCTCCTCGTCGGCCCACGACATGGCATGAGGGGACGACAACACGGCTATGGGCTGATGTTTCGCCGAAGCCTCCGATACGGTCAGAAAATCGAGTTTTTTTGTCGCCAAAGCAGCTTTCGGGAAATATTCCATGAATTCGAAAATGCCGGTTTCGCTACATTGGCGCTCCCCGAACGTCTCGTAGTCCATGAAAAGATTGATCAGTTCGCCGGGCATATCCCTGTTGAGTATCCATCCCAGATATTTATCCACCGTGAGCGGCCATTCGCTCCATCCCCTGTCGGAGAATCTGAAAGCGATGTCGTCGCTCAACTTATAGTTTCTCAGCAGAAGCCTCAGTTTGGGATTCAGGGCATTGGCATAGATGAAGTTGGGACTCTTCCAGCCGAGTACGTGCCTCGCCCCTTCGGCCAGCATCGTTTTAAAGCCCATCGACGCCACCAAATTTCCTATCGTGTCGGAGTATATGAGTTCGGTATTGCGGAAAGCAGACGGTTTCTGTCCGAATTCCTTTTTTATCATAGCAGAATGCCTCTTTACCTGCTCGGTAAACTCATCCCCGTTTATAAGGGATGCCAGGGAATGGGCATAGGTCTCGCCGAGGAATTCGACGTGACCCGTGGCGGCCAGTTCCTTAAAGCTGTCGAGTACTTCGGGGACGCAATTCTTGAATTGCTCCACAGTGAGCCCCGGCATCGAAAAGCTGACTTTGAAAGCTCCCTTGTGTTTATTTATAAGTTTCAGCAGCAGGTCGTTCATGGGCAAATAGCAATTTCTGGCCACTTTCTCCATTATGGCACAGTTGGCCACGTCATCGAGATAGTGATGATCCCTGCCGATATTGAAAAATCTGTATTTCTTCAGCCTGAGCGGCTGATGCACTTGAAAATAAAAACATATCGTTTTCATAGACATACGGAAATTTAAGG
Organism: Holotrichia oblita; assembly: GCA_023690525.1. Lineage (NCBI taxonomy): Eukaryota > Metazoa > Arthropoda > Insecta > Coleoptera > Scarabaeidae > Holotrichia > Holotrichia oblita. Next base: position 463,553 of record CM043015.1, read on the forward strand.
TTTTGCAACCAAGGAGTCGTAGACGGCCCTGACTTCGGCTGCAGCGTCGTCCCATTTGAGCGACGTTACTTCTCCGAGACCTTCGCGGGCAAACATCCTGCCAAGAGCAGGATATTGCAAAAGAGCGTATATTGCGTCGGCCATGGCGTCCACATCCCAATAATCCACTTTCACGGCGTAGTCCAAAACTTCTGCCACGCCCGACTGCCGGGAAATAATAACCGGAACGTTAGCCCTCATCGCTTCGAGCGGGGATATGCCGAAAGGTTCGCTCACGGAGGGCATTATGTACACGTCGCTCAGGGAGAACATCCTGTCCACCTCTTCCCCTTTGAGAAAACCCGTAAAATGGAACCTGTCCGCGATCCCGAGTTTTGCCACGCGCCTGACCACATGGTTCATCATATCGCCGCTTCCGGCCATCACGAACCTTACGTTGTCGAGTCTCTTCAGTACTTTGGCAGCGGCTTCGACAAAATAATCGGGGCCTTTCTGGTAAGTGATCCTTCCGAGAAAGGTGACCACCTTGTCATCTATGCCCCTCTCCGCAGCATCGGCCGGTTCTCCGCTGAATGCGACGGCATTGTGTACCGTGACCGCCTTTTCGGGAGCGATGCCGTATCTTTTTATTACCGTATTGCGCGTGAGATTGCTTACGGCGACAACCCTGTCCGCCGCATGCATTCCGGCTTTTTCTATGTCGTACACGGCCTGGTTCACTTTTTCGCCGCTTCGGTCGAACTCGGTAGCATGTATATGAACCACGAGCGGTTTGCCCGATACTTTTTTGGCGGCCATTCCGGCATAATAGGTGAGCCAGTCGTGGGCGTGTATGACGTCGAACTGCCCTTTGAGATTGCGGGCTACTTCCGCCGCGACCACCGCATAACGGGCTACCTCCTCCATGAGGTTTGCGCCGTATTTGCCCGAAAACGTATACCTTTCGTGCCACACGTCGCCTTCTTTGTGCTCCTTGTGATGATCTTCACCTGCATTTGCGGCACGGGATGCAAACTCCTCGGGAGATACATAGGGTACGATATTGGAATCTATATGTATGAAAGAGATGCCTTGAGGCAACCAGGTCTCCCTGTCTGCGATGTAGGTAGCATTCACATCGCTTGCGTTCAGTATATCAACGAAGTTTTGATCTTCATCGCCGAACGCGTGGGGCATTACGAATATTACCTTTACGCCGTGCTTGTCAAGCCCTTTTGTGAGGCCGTAGCACGCCGTTCCAAGTCCGCCGGTGATATGTGGTGGAAATTCCCATCCGAACATCAAAACTCTCATAATCTATTACAACTAAGCACATTGTGCTATTTATTATCTAATTATCGGTTAAAACCCTGCATCTTAGTGCAGTTACTTTAATTTCTATAAATTTTTTCTTGTTAATTACTGTCATCCCGAAACATCCGCAGGATGGAGGATCTACCACTTTGTCATCCCGAGGTTCGTCCGAGGGGTCCGACTTATATCATTCCAGTAATAGGTAGATTGACCTTTGTCTTCTTCCTTCGCGCCTCGGCCATTCAAACAAGTTTGATGGCTCTCGGCTTGGCGTCAGTTCCTCGTCGGCCTGACGGCCTCGCTCGGAATGACAGCGAATTTCATTCGCTCTATAAAACCCTGTTTTTCATGCAAGGGTAATTTAGTATTTTTGTTAGTGCTGCTAATTAGCACTTACAAATAAATAATTGGACAAATAAATTCTACGGCACTTATTACCGTTTATGTTATTCCGAACCCGCGTTCCGTTTATCCGCCGTTTTTTTCGGGGCGGAAGTGCCGGCCGTCTTCCCGTTAGCGTTTGTTCCTGCGGAGCGTGCCGGTTTTGTACGCTGTTTTTTAGTGACGTTTGCACCGCAGTTCGCCTCTATCATCTCATTTATCCTCAGAAGCGCCCCCACGCTCCACGCCTGGGATATGGAGCCGCGTGGCTCATGCGGGGGGTTTCCGTCGTATATTTCGGCGACGGAGCCTATCCCGTAAGAAGTTATATCCTCGTCGAAGCCGGCGAAGATATCGCGCGCGTCGTCGCAGAACCCGGCGCCGTAGAGATAAAAATTGGCAGCCACGTAATGCTCCAGCAGCCACGGCCATGCCGTACCCTGATGATACTGCCTGTCGCGCGTGGGCTGATCGCCCCCGTACCGTCCCTCGTACAGGGGATTCCTCGGCGAGAGCGTCCTCAGCCCTTTGGGCGTAAGCAGATGCTGCTTCACTGTCCCGACGACCGACAGCGCCTGCGATTCGTCGAGCATCCTGTACTCCAGCGAACAGGCTATTATCTGGTTGGGACGTATAAATACGTTTTTTCCGCTGTGATCGACGTAATCGGCGAGATACCCTTCCTCGGGATACCAGAAGGTATCGAGGAAAGATTTTTTGACAAGCTCGGGGAAACCTTCCCATTCATCGGTGAACTTCTTGTTCCTGAAACGCTTGGCAAGCCTGAGAATGTAGCAAATGGCATTGTACCAAAGCGCATTGATCTCGACCTGATACCCGTCGCGTCCCGTCACCGGCTTGCCGTCCACGACGGCGTCCATCCATGTCATGGCATGGGAGGGATTCGACGCCCAGACGAGGCCGTTTTCGTGTACCGCTATATGTTCCCCGATCCCTTTGCGATAGGAACCGAGAATATCTTTCATCTTTTGCCCGTAGCTCTTCCATATTTCCCCCGCCCCGACATATTTCTCCAGTTGCTGGAGAGTCCAGAAAAACCAAAGGGGAGCGTCCACCGAGTTGTAGGCCGATCCCATGTTGGGAAAGAGTCCGTCGCGCATTTCATGCGTCATGGTATCTATGACGCTGCGGCAGCTTTCCACATCGCCTTGCGTCAGAGTTATGCCGGGCAGGGCGATGAATGTGTCCCGACCCCACCTGCCGAACCACGGGTAACCGGCCACGACCTCCGTTCTGTCGCCCCGCCGCACCGTGAACTGCCTTGCCGAATGGCGCAGACACGACAGGAAATCTATCTTGTCTGAGCGTTTCGACAGTTCGCCGTCGAATTTTTCGGCTATCTCCCTCGGAGGCAGTTCATCGAATGAACAGGAAAATATAACTTTGTCCCCCACCGCCATCTCCAGTTCGAAGTATCCTGTCGTCATAAGGTCTTCATGACTGTCATAACCTCGGGCTGCCTCTTCGGCGTACTCGAAATTGTAGTACCAGTCGGGAGCGGCCACAAACTCGCTCTCCATGTCCGTCTGCATGTTAAGCCACGGAAAATTTTCATAAAGACGGCATTTTACTCCGCCCTGGATCGGATAGGTGCGTCCGTCTGCCGATATGTTGGCCGACGAAAGCGAGTGCGAGTTCCTGAATGCAAGAAAGGGGCGCAGGCGCAACGCGACCGGCGAAGCCGATTCTTCCAGCGTGTATCTTATCATAAGCTGGGTACGGGAGTGTATCCAAAGCATCTCTTTCGTAAGAACCATGTTTCCCACTCTGTATGTAAGAGCGGGCGTCGGAGTATATCTGAAATCGGTTATATATTTGTGTCCCTTCGGTTCGTAGACCCCCGGGAACCTGTGTATTGCAAGGTTGAAACTTTGTCCGTGCTGTATGACCGTCTCATCCAGAGATGACAGAAGAACGAAATTATCTTCGCCGAGTCGGTCCACTGGACACACCATCAGGCCGTGATACTTGCGTGTATTACAGCATATTATAGTGGTACTCATATATCCGCCGCTCCGATCGGTACTTAACATTTCCCTTTTCAGCGAATATTCGAGATTACCCAGACTGCTTTTATCGAAATTCAGAACAGACATTATAAGTAATGTTTTCAATCCCTGTAAATTTACCTGTTTTTCGGTAATTCACCAATATAATAGAAAAATAACATTAATTTAAAAATCAGCACACCGTGCCATTTATTATTTTTGTCAGTACTGTCTGTTTATTAATTGTTTGCAAATAAAAAAATGTATCAATAAATATTTCACGGTACTTACATCAGCTATCCCAAACAAATACCTCGCCATTAGACCGGAGTCGCCTTATCATATTTTCCCCTGTAAATGAAAAATAATTATAATTCAGAAAATAAATAAGATATGTACGACGTTTAATTGTTTAGACAAAGAGGCCGATGTACTCTTTTAAAGACTTCACCGTTGTTTTTTCTAAGTTTCAGTTTGACCGCTATGCAACAAATGCGCCGTAATCTTACAGTTTGCATGGATTCCAATAAAAAATTATATTTGCCGTTCAATAATTATAAAATGAGAACATTTTGTTTCATAGCAACCGCGGCGGCGCTGCTTTGTGCGTGCAGCGGCAATACCGCAAGGATAAACGGACGTTTCACGGGACACGGTGAAAAAAACGTATATCTGGAAAAACTTCTTCCCGGCAGTCAGGTTATCGTCGATTCGTCGATGACCGACAAGAAGGGATTTTTTAATTTCAAGATCAGGTTCCCGGATAAGAATCCGGCCATATACAATCTTCGCTGCAACGGCGACGTGATCCCCCTTATTCTCTCTTCCGGAGAAAAGGTAAATGTAAACTCGCTGTGCGACATCTCATCCAATTATACTGTCAGCGGCTCCGAAGGTTCGCTGCTCATGCGCGAACTCAGGGATATTATCTCGGGCGGGTCGCTCCGCCTCGATTCCATTATCAATGTGTACGCTGCAGCTGACGAGGATACGAGACAGCGGATAGGACGCGATTACATCGCTGAATATTACAAAACCAAGCGTGAGCATATCAAATTCATCGTCACGCATCCGGGTACGGTAGCCGCCATTTTCGCACTGTACCAGAGGCTTCCCAACGATGCTACGCTATTCGACGGCGAGAACGACATAATATATTACAGACTGGTTGCCGATTCGGTGGAAGCGCGCTATCCGGATTCGCCTTACCTTAAGGCTTTGCGCAGGGAAATAGCCTCCGCCGAGAATTCGAGCGGTGTGGCCAACCTCCTCAGTGAAAAATTACAGTCTGCTCCCGAAAATTATCCCGATATCGAACTTTCCGACATGTACGGAAACCGTCATAAGCTCTCGTCTCTTGCAGGCAAGGTCATCGTACTGGATTTCTGGTCGATAACCTCTCAGCAGGGAAGACTGAACAATGCCGAATACAAGGAACTCTACTCCAAGTATGCCGGCAGCGGACTCGACATATATCAGGTTTCGGTGGACGAATCCCGTTCCGACTGGGTATTGGCGGTTCAGCAGCAAAGGCTTCCGTGGATTACCGTGTGCGATTTCAAGGGCAGCGCCAGTGTACCCGTTCTGATCTATAATATTAGAAAGGTGCCGTCCAATTTTCTGATAGACCGCGAGGGCAATATAGTCGAAAAGGATATATATGGCGGCAAATTGGCCGAAAAGATAGACCGGCTGCTGAGATAAAATCACCCGCAAAACCTGTTAGGATTATGTATTATTTTGCGTCCGACATGCATCTTGGACTGGAGGGTCACCGTTCGAATTCCCGGGAAAGAGAGAAGTTGCTTGTCAAATGGCTTGAGGAGGTATCGGCCGATGCCGATGCCATAGTCCTTGTGGGCGACATATTCGATTTCTGGTATGAGTACAGGCGCGTTATACCTAAAGGATTCAGCCGCCTTTTAGGAAAACTCTCCGAACTGACCGACAGGGGGATAAGAGTACACATGTTTACGGGCAATCACGACATGTGGGTTTACGATTACCTTACCGTCGAATGCGGAGTGATCATTCATGATAAACCGGAGGTGTTCGAGGCGGCGGGGAAAAAGGTATTCGTGGCGCACGGCGACAATATTTACATACGCAAGCCTTTCGGTGTCAAAGTGATGAACTGGGTTTTCCATTCGCGTTTTCTGCGCAGGGCTTTTTCCTCTCTTTTACACCCCGACCTGGCAATGAAGTTCGGGCACTGGTGGTCTGCCAAAAGCCGGAAATCAAGGATGCTGTCGCATGATTTTTGCGGCGACGACGAGAATCTGGTGCGGTACGCCCGAGCCTACGAAAAAGTCGTTAAGATAGACTACTTTATATTCGGTCACATCCACTGCGCCGTCGATTACGATATGGGAGACGGCAGCAGAGCGATATTTCTCGGCGAATGGATCGCCAAACCTTCCTACGCCGTATTTAAGGACGACGGCAGCATCGAATTGAAGCACTATAAATAAAAGGGGAAATACTGCCGGTGCGTCAGTTTTTTTATTTTACATTAAGTACCGATGCAATATATTTACGGGCATTTTTGCGGTTTTTGATTTGAAAAGAAAAAAACCTTGCTGTCATTGCGAGCTTGACCCGCAATCTCGACCAACAATGCTCAACGCAAATTGCCCCTTCTGAGATTGTGGCTCGGAGGCCGCAATGACAAAGAAATGGCATTTCGGGTCAAGCCCGCGATAACAGAGAAAAAATATTAACGCACCAGCAGTAAAGAGGAAAGCATGAGACAATATCTCGATCTACTCGAACGTATTAAGAAAGAAGGGGTTGAAAAAAGCGACCGGACAGGGACCGGTACCCTAAGTATTTTCGGACACCAGATGCGTTTCGATCTCGGCGAGGGTTTCCCCCTACTGACTACCAAGAAGCTCCATCTACGTTCGATAATTTACGAATTGCTATGGTTCCTCAGGGGCGATACCAATATTAGCTACCTGAATTCACACAGTGTCACTATCTGGAACGAATGGGCGGATTCCAACGGGGATCTCGGCCATATTTACGGCTACCAGTGGCGAAGCTGGCCTGCCTGCGACGGCGGACACATAGATCAGATAGCGAATGTCATTGAATCCCTGCGCCGTGATCCCGACTCCCGCAGGCATATGGTGAGTGCGTGGAATGTGGGCGATCTCGGCAATATGGCTCTGCCGCCCTGCCATGTGCTGTTCCAGTTCTATGTTGCCGGCGGCAGGCTCTCATGCCAGCTTTATCAGCGCAGCGCCGACGTTTTTCTCGGCGTTCCTTTCAATATCGCTTCATACGCTCTTCTGACGATGATGGTCGCGCAGACGACCGGCCTCGAAGCGGGAGATTTCATCCATACGCTGGGCGACGCCCATATCTACCTCAACCATCTGGAACAGGCAGGGGAGCAACTTTCACGGCAGCCCCGCAAATTGCCGCATATGTTCCTGAATCCCGAAGTCGGCTCGATCTTCGATTTTGAATATGACGACTTCGAATTGGAGGGATATGATCCTTATCCATCCATTAAAGCTCCCATAGCCGTATGATATCCATTATCGCCGCCGTAGCCGGAAACGGCGTCATAGGAGGAGGGAACACGCTCCTGTGGCATATAAAAGAAGATATGAAACGCTTCAGGGAGACAACTGCGGGTCATCCCCTGATCATGGGACGGAAGACGTTCGAATCTATCGGCAGGCCTCTTCCGGGTAGGATAAACGTCGTGGTAACACGTAATTCCGGTTTCAGGGCTGACGGGTGCCTGATAGCCCGTTCGCTCGGGGAAGCGGTCGCACTTTTCCCTCCGTCGGAAGAAATATTTATCATAGGCGGCGGCGAAATATACTCGCAGGCTATCGGCATGGCCGACAGAATATATCTGACGGTGGTACATAAGGATTACGAGGGAGATACGTATTTCCCCCGAATGGATATGGAACAATGGCGGGCGGTCTTCTCCGAATGTCACGAACGCGGCGCCGACTTCGAGTATCCGTTCGAGTTCATAGATTACGTGAGGGTTGTATAAAAGACAAATCCTCTCCCTGTGACGGAAGAGGACTTTAGGGCATGTTAGCATAAACTACCGACAACCCGAACATCGGGAGACTTATCTCCTTTCCCCCATGTTTTCCCTGTTTTCCCTTCTTTCTTCTCTTTTGTCTTCTCTTTCGGCACGCTTTTCTTCCCTCCTGTCCTCTCTCATTTCTTTTGTTTCGGATCCGTACCTTCCGTCGCGTCTGTTATGTCTTTCAGCGTAACCTTTACTTTCTTTACGATTCCTGCGCTCTTCTTTTCTCTCTTCGCGTTTTTCCATGCGCTCCTCTTTCTTCTCTGATCTACTCATCGGAGTCTGAGCGTACACTATTCCCGATGCTGACAATCCCAGAATCAGAATTCCCGTAATAATTACTTTTCTCATAATATTAAATAAATTAGTTTATATAATTTGTTTGAAATAAGGTTAATGTAAGTCAATATAAGTCAATATAAGATTTACAGAGGGGAAGCGTCTGCAAATATAGGGCCGGATTTATTACTTACTGCTTATCTGATTAACGCCCGCAGGGGGGTATGGATATGAATTACAACCCTTCGAGAACTACGGCATTGAATATTGTAGCCCCCCCCTTGGTTATTGGTATGTGAGTATAGACCATGCTTTTATAACCTGTTCCTTCTCCCGCTTCGAATTCTACCGTCCAGTTCTCGCTTACCCTGAGGCCGGACATCTGGAATCTACCGTCGGGTTCCGGTATCGCGAGAATAATCTCACTGTCGAGCGTGGCCCAGACAATAGCCTTCGCTTCGGCGGGCAGAACCTTGCCGGCGAGTGTGCCTCCCGTATTTTGGCTGTAAACCCGTACGACAGGATCGAGGTTATAACTGCCCGAGACGTCATTTACCGACATATGGGCATTAAAGTCTAAATACAGGCAGTTTATTATGTCGGGATTCAGCGCTTCGTCGAATTTCAGCCATATGATATAGGGGAACCCCCCGGAAACCATAAGTTCTTTACTTATGCCGTTAGCCACGACAGTATTGCCCGGACCCAAAACCAACCTGATTTGATATATATTTTCAGCCCTGGCAGTGCAGGATACGAGCAGAGTGTCTGCTCCGTTGCGGAATTCAATGATATTATATATGCCCGGATAATTGATCTCCAGTTCCTGCCACCCGCTATATTCGGATTTGCTCTGATTGATACTTATGGAATGTATATTTATGTTTACCTCGTCATATTTAGCGACGGCATCGGTCAGTCTTATTTCCAGATAGGCGTTCTCCGTGTCGTCAATATATTTTCCCTTCCCGCCGTCGGTCGTTTTGCAACGGAAGAATATGACGCTTATCGCAAAAAGTAATATTGTTCCTGATATCCTCATACCAATCCTGCCCCCTTATCCAAATATTATTCTGCATTGTTAATACAAATATATGATATTTTGAAGTTTTATAATTATCCAATGATAAATATCTATACCATATATAGCATATATAATAGTAAAAATGATTTATTTATACTTAAAATTATATTTAGCGATGGTTTTGGATAAGAAATTCGTTTCCGGCACCTGTCCGGAACATTTAATATACAATACCCGCTTCCCTCCGTATTTCGTTCGATGAGATTAACGTGGATGCGGAAGATTTCTCCGCCACATACTAAATTTTACCGTATTTTCGTTGCATAGTTGTATTAAACATTGCCTTGGGCGGGCGTAAAAAAGCTATTACATTTCCTTCTCGGAGGTTTGTCGGTCGGTGCGAAAAAACTGTTATTTTTGCGAAAAATATTTGGATTTATTCGACTCCTTTTTTAAAGAAACAGAAAGTATAGTTATAGTCACCTTATATCAGTGCGATGCGCGTATTCAAAAATGTACTTGTCCTTGTGTTTTTGCTGTTTTGCGGCACGGTTGCCCATGCGCAGAAAATAAGTTTCGAGACTCACGCCCCTTCATTAGTGGCCACAGGAGAGGCATTCAGGGTTGAATTTTCGCTTGAGAATGCAACTCCCGAAGGATTCAACCCTCCGGTTTTCAACGGATTCGAGATAATAGCGGGACCTACCCTTTCGGAAGGGAGGTCTACCTATATAGTCAACGGCAATATAGAACAGACCACTTCCTATTCCTACACTTATGTTCTTATTGCCAGGTCGGAGGGTAAATTCACCATACCGGCTGTTTCGGTGAATTCGGACGGGAAAACCTATACTACAAAGGCGGTTCCCGTCGAAGTCGTAAAGGAAGGGGGGAGTGGAGGAGCGGCGTCGGGGAGTGGAGGAGCAGCGGCTGGGGGCGGAGTAGGCAATGCCCAGAAACCGTCCGCTTCGGTAGCCGACGACGATATACTGGTACGTGCGATAGTGACCCGCAACCAGGTGTTCAGGGGGCAGCCGGTCAAGGTAACCTTCAAGCTGTATACGCGCGTTCCGCTCAGCGGGGCAAGCAGTAACAAGGCCCCTGCCTTCAACGGCTTCTGGACTCAGAAATTGGATACGGAACATTATACGCCGCAAAGGGAAACATACAATTCCAAGATATACGAATCCAACGTGATCGGGGAATACCTTCTCTATCCACAGCAGGCAGGTACCCTGCAGATAGACCCGTATGAAATAACGGCCGTTGCGCAGATAGTAACCCAGTCGCGGCGGCAGTCGCTTTTCGACGATTTCTTTGGGGGCGGTCCCAGTATACAGGAAGTGAGAAAGAAGATATCCTCGCCCGTACTGAAAATTACCGTCAATGAACTTCCTTCCGGCGCTCCCGACGGATTCAACGGAGCGGTGGGAAATTTCACCATGACATCCGAAACACCTTCGGGAAGGATCGCCGCCAATTCGGCATCCACGTATACGATAAAAATCTCGGGAACGGGCAACCTCCCTCTGATACAGGCGCCGAAACTGGAGATGCCCAATTCGTTCGAACAGTATAATGTAAAAACCACCGAGAGCCTGAACAACAGCGGCAGCGGCATCACGGGATACCGTCAGTTCGAGTACCCGTTCATCGCGAGGGCCGAGGGCGATTATGCGATAGCTCCCGTGTCGTTCTCATTTTTCAATCCCGAGACTTCGACCTATGTGACCCTTTCCGCTAAAGGATTGAGCCTTTCGGTGGTTGCCGACTCGACGGGAAGCCGCAGTGTATCCGGCGGCATTGTCAGCGGGATCACAAAGGAAGATATAAGAATACTCGACCGCGACATACATTTCATCAAACTGGGAAATCCGGGTTTTGTCCGCGAAGGGAACATGTTCGCGGGAAGCCCGACTTATACGGTGATCCTGTTCTCCTGCATGGCGCTTTCCATCCTTCTGTTCCTTTATTTGAGGAAGAGAGTTAGAGAGATGCGCAGCCTTAATGCGGTCAGGGGAAAAAGAGCCAATAAGGTGGCTCTGTCGCGGCTCAGGGCGGCAGAAGGATATATGAAACAGGGAAACGAACGCAGATTCTATGACGAGATGCTGAAGGCGCTGTGGGGATACATAGGCGACAAGCTGAATATTCCTTCCGCCAATCTCACCAAGGAGAATGTGCGCGAGGAACTGAACAGGCGTTCCATTCCCGCGGAAACTATCAACCGTTACGTCGATCTTATTTCGGACTGCGAGTACGCGCAGTATTCCCCCGCCGAAGACAACGGGATGTCCGACGTTTACCGTTCGGCGGCCGGACTCATATCGAACCTCGAATCATATATAAAAAAATGAATATAAGACGTTTCATATTACCGGTTATTCTGATTTTTTCGGTTTACGGTACACTGCATGCCCAGCCCTCCGACGGGTTGTGGGACAGAGCCAATACCGCCTATATAAATTCCGCCTACGACAAAGCGCTCCAGGGCTATGACTCGATAATGAATTCGGGTTATTCGAGCTACAAGCTCTATTACAATATGGGCAACGCCCACTTCAAAAACGGGGAGATAGGGAAATCCATATTGAATTACAACAAGGCGCTGCGGCGCGCGCCCTCGGATTCCGACATAAAACACAACCTCGGTATAGCCAACGCTTATGTAAAGGATAAAATAGAGGTCATGCCGGAATTTTTCCTCTATTCCTGGGTGAGGGGATTACGTCTTTCACTGGGGCCGGATACGTGGGCGGCAGCGAGTCTCCTTTTCTTTGCCATAGCTATTGTTGGGGCTTTCATGTATATGCTCTCGGGAAAATTGGCCGCAAGGAAGGCCGGTTTTTACGTCGCCGCGATAACGCTGGCGGCTTTCGCATTATCGCTCGGCTTCTCCCTGCGCTCGCGCAGCGAACTTGCCAACCCCTCGGAGGCCATAGTCATGAGCAGCGCCGCTCCCGTGAAAAGTTCGCCCGACAGCATGAGCAAGGATATTTTCATACTTCACGAAGGCACCAAAGTAAAGGTGCTGGGAAATCTGAACCAGTGGAAGGAAATACAGATCGCCGACGGCAACAAGGGATGGATACTCGAATCGTCGATCGAGATAATAGACTGAGGAGTGGTAGTTCAGGATAGTATTTGAATTTATGTAAAGCAGTCTGTTTACACTGTTTGTAACATCTCATACTCGGAAAAGTTGATTAATTATCTGTCAGCAGAAACCAAAGAACATGTCTACATAGGATATGGTACACGTGATGATGACTTTAACGAGTTTGCACAGATGCTTTCAAGCAGACTAAGTTTATCCAACAAAAATCTTCGAATTGAAAAATTCAATGCCAATCACTTGGAGCTACCATCAATAGCCTTAATCGGCGGTCTTCAATTTATGTTTAGGGAGTATAAAAATTTTGATGATTTCATTGAAAAAGTTTCGGCAAATAACTTTGATATCAGTCGGTATGTTGATGATTATACAACAAGAATGGTCGATTTATATGGAATTGAAACCGGTTTGTCCCCTGAAGATTATTTTCATTTTGTAATGAGTTGTGTAAAAGATAAAAACATCGGGGCATTTAGGAAAATTATGAAATATGTCGAAGATAATAAATTGATTGAGCTGAATTATCACATGTACTTTTATCTGAACAATGATTTAGGCGATATCGAGTCTGCAAAGAATTATGCGTATCTCATGGTGAAAAGCGATAATGAGAATGATAAAAGAATTCTTTTCGCGAACATAACTTCTTATTTGGATATGTTCATCGAAGCCGCCAAAACGCCTTTAGAAGCGATATCCTTTCTTGAGACAGCAATAAAAAACAGTCCGGAATTTAAATTAGAATTTAGCTATTTTATTACTAAAATAGGAATTGAAAACAATATCGAAAAAGACAAAATCAAGAATTATCTCAATTATTGTAAGAACAATTATAAACCTAACCGTTATTTCGACTATGAACAAATAATAAATCTTGAAGGGATGAGATCGGTTAAAACCAAATGAAATTAGCAAAATTAAATACATTCATTTGTCGCAGGTTCGTTTTTTAAATTATATTTCTGATGTCAAAATTACTCGACGATGCGGTCGGAGAGCTGTCGAAACTTCCGGGCATAGGACGCCGCACGGCGCTCCGGTTAGCCATGCACATGCTCCGCATGAAGGAGGAAGAGGTCTTCCGCATGACGGAAGCCATGAACATATTCAGGCGCGATATAATATACTGTCGCCGGTGCAACAACCTTTCCGACGAGCAGTTGTGTCCCATTTGCAGTAATCCTTCACGCGACCGCTCGACGGTATGCGTCGTGGAGCAGGTGGCGGACGTAATGTCGATTGAGAACACCCGCCAGTACAACGGCCTGTATCACGTACTTGGAGGGGTTATATCCCCGATGCAGGGGATAGGCCCGTCCGACCTGAAGATAGATTTGCTCCTGGACAACATTGCCGAAGGCAGGATCAGTGAAGTTATCCTTGCCATAAACACTACCGTCGAGGGCGAAACGACGCAGTTCTACCTGTCGCGCCGACTGGAACAGTATCCCGATATAAAGGTCTCTTCGATCGCAAGAGGAATAGGATTCGGAGACGAACTCGAATATGCCGACGAAATTACGATAGCGCACGCCATACACAACCGAACAAAAATCAAATAAATTTCCCCGTTTTGCTTGATTTCATTAAGTAAATTTGGCATATCCCTTCGAAATTATTATTTTTGCACTGGAAATAATAAATCTCTGAATAACCATGATTCGTACGCTCAACGATATTGTTGAAACCTCGCGTGGAAAAGGAAAGAAGAGGCTTGTCGTAGCTTACGGGCAGGACTCCCATACCCTGGAAGCCGCTAACGACGCCATAAAACTCGGACTTGTAGACGTAACCCTGGTGGGCGACCCTGCCGAAATAGAGAAGGTGTGCAGAGAGGACAAAATAGATTTCGGACAATTCACCGTAATTGCGGAGAAAAACGATGTCGAATGCGTCGCCATAGCGGTCAGGATGGTGAACAAGGGGGAGGGCGATGTCCTCATGAAAGGGTTGGTCAGTACGGACAAGTACATGAGAGGGATATTGTCGAAAGAATTCGGCCTTGTCCCGCCCAAAGGCGTTCTGAGCCACGTTACGGTAGCTGAATTACCCCAATACCATAAACTTGTTGTAATATCCGACGTGGCTATCATACCGAATCCCGATCTGGATCAGAAAACAGCCATGATAAAATACCTTATCGAGACTTCCCGTATACTGGGAGTCGATAGACCTAAAGTGGCCTGTATTTCGCCGAGCGAACAGCTCCTGTTCGGAATAACTTCCAGCGTGGAATCGGCGATCCTTGCCAAGATGGGCGACAGGGGACAGTTCGGAAATGCCGACGTGGACGGCCCGCTTTCATTGGACGCGGCGCTGTTCAAGGATGTGGTCGAGCTTAAAAAAGTACAGGGAAGCAAGGTTGCCGGAGATCCCGACTGCCTGCTGTTTCCCAACCTCGATGCCGCCAACGTCTTTTTCAAATCGATAACCAAACTGTGCGGTGCGGATCTCGCCTGCATGGTGGTCGGTGCCAAAGCCCCGTGCGTGCTGACTTCGCGCGGCGACACCCGTATTACCAAACTCAATTCCATAGCCCTTGCCTGTTTAGTCGCAAATTACAAGAAATGAAGTCCTACAAGATACTTGCGATAAATCCGGGTTCGACCTCGACTAAGGTTGCCGTATACGAAGACATGAACCTGCTGAAGGAACTCACCCTGCGTCACTCTGCCGAAGAGATGAAGGGTTTCGGCTCTATCATGGAACAGTTCGTTTTCCGCAAGAATATTATTATGGATGCGGTGGCTCAGACGTGTATAGATATTAGGGAAATCGACGCCGTGATAGGACGGGGCGGACTGGTAAAGCCGATACCGTCGGGAGTTTACGAAGTCAATGAAGCGTTGAAACGGGATTTGTGCAGTATCCGATACGGCGAACATGCCTCCGACCTGGGCGGCCTGATAGCGGCGGATATAGCGGCGGAAATAGGGGTCAAGGCATATATCGCCGACCCTGTGGTGGTGGACGAATTGCAGGATGTCGCGAGGATTACGGGAATTCCGCAAATAAACAGGGTATCGATTTTTCACGCCCTCAACCATAAAGCTACCGCACGCAGGTACGCGGGTTCGATAGGGAAAAATTATGAAGAGATGAATCTCGTGGTCGCGCATCTCGGCGGCGGCATTTCGGTAGGCGCCCATCGAAAGGGTAGGGTGGTGGACGTGAACAATGCCCTCGACGGAGATGGTCCTTTTTCGCCCGAGAGGGCGGGGACGGTGCCTGCGGGACAGTTGGTAAGCCTTTGTTTCGGAGGCACATGTCTTGAGAAAGAAGTGAGAAGGATGCTTACGGGAGGCGGCGGACTGACCGCCCATCTCGGAACCAACAATATGAAAGAAGTGATTGCCCGTGTCGAAGCGGGTGACAGCGAAGCGGGAATCGTGCTCGATGCGATGTGTTACGGCATAGGGAAAGCAGTAGGGGCGATGGCCTCCGTTCTGCACGGCCAGGTAGACGCAATCATACTTACCGGCGGTATTGCCCATAATACCTATGTATGCGACTATATAAAGGGAATGACGGGATTTATAGCTCCGGTGGTAGTCGCAGCCGGCGAGAATGAACTCGAAGCGCTTGCATTCAACGCTTTGATGGTTTTAAAAGGCGAAGTGGAGGCGAACCGGTATGCCTGAATCTCCGGTTGTCGGAAGTTAAGTGAGATAAAATATTTTATATTCACTATTAAATATATAATCTTAAGGGTCATTAGTTTTTTCATAATTTTAGGGGTTAATGCAGAGAGCGGGGCGGGAATCATATTTCCGCCCCGCTTGATTATACCTCGAATAGTCGTCTTAGTACAATACCTGTTCGCAAAGAGCAGGTTAAAGAATCTACTTCTTGTCGTTTTTCCCTATCGTCTCTCTCATCGAGGTGTCGGCCTGGATGTTTTTCAGCTTGTAGTAATCCATGATACCCAGATTACCGGTACGGAACGCTTCCGCAATGGCAAGAGGTATTTCGGCTTCGGCAAGGATCACCTTTGCACGCGCATCCTGCGCCTTGGCTATCATTTCCTGTTCGTGAGCCACGGCCATGGCACGCCTTTCCTCCGCTTTGGCCTGGGCGATGTTCTTGTCGGCGTTCGCCTGATCCATCTGAAGCTGGGCGCCTATATTTTTCCCTACATCGATGTCGGCTATGTCGATCGAGAGTATCTCGAAAGCCGTCCCTGCGTCGAGACCTTTTTCAAGGACGACGCGCGATATGTAATCGGGGTTTTCGAGCACGCTCTTGTGCGAGATCGACGACCCTATGGAAGAAACTATGCCTTCGCCGACGCGGGCGAGTACGGTCTCTTCGCCGGCGCCGCCCACCAGCTGCTTGATGTTGGCGCGAACAGTAACCCTCGCCTTGGCTATGAGCTGTATACCGTCCTTGGCTACGGCGGATACGGGAGGGGTATTTATTACTTTCGGATTTACCGACATCTGTACCGCCTCGAATACGTTTCTTCCCGCGAGGTCTATTGCGGTTGCCATTTTGAAATTGAGGTTTATGTTCGCTTTCTGAGCCGACACGAGAGCATGCACGACATTGGGAACATTTCCTCCGGCCAGATAGTGGGCTTCCAACTCATTGGCATTGAGCGACAAACCCGCTTTGGTGCCCTCTATCATAGCCGATACTATCGTCGAGGGCGGCACTTTGCGCCAGCGCATGAGTATGAGTTGGAGCAGACTTATCCTGACACCGGAAACCAGCGCCGAGAACCACAAACCGATGGGTACGAAGTAGAAAATAAGCCATAATGCTATAATTGACAAAAAGGCAATTATAAGTATCAATCCCAATCCTTCCATTTTTTTAAGTTTTTGATCAGTAATATTCTTTTTACATTTACATTGCTTTTTTTATTATCACGTTGAAATTCTCGAAACCGACCACTTCGACCTCGCTTTTGGGATCGACATAGAGGTCGCCGAGCGATTTGGCCTCGTAGGTTTCGCCGTTTATCTCGACTTTACCCATCGGGGCCAATCTCGTGACGGTAATGCCCCTGTCCCCGATTTTCAGGGTCTCTTCGGGAGACTCCTGGGATATTCCTTCTATTTTATGCTTCAGGGAGAGTCTGTTCCATGTTTTGGAACGCAGGGAGACAGTGACGGACAGAACCGATACGGCCGCTATTATAATTATGACGATAAAACCGCCCCTTGTGCCGTAATTCGAGAACCCCATATATATCGCCGCGCCGTATGAAACCAGGGCGGCTATGCCGGCTACCGACAGACCGGGCAACAGTATGATCTCCGCGATCAACAGTATCGCCCCTATAATTATCAACGCCGCTATAAGCCACATAATCTTAATGGTTAGTAAAGTTTTTTATTCACGAGGATATGACAATATCCACACGGAACTTGACAGAACGGCTACAAGATAATGAATTTTCCGTGAAAACAAAAATTGCAAACATGACGTTTCAGGGAACACGAGGAGTGACTTTCTTCCGCGTCCGACGGTTTTGCGTCCGACGGGTCGCAGACCGACAATGGACGTCCCTAGGGCAGATAGTACTGCCCGTCGATCCACACCGCTATTTGCATATTGCGCAGTCCGGCCTTGATAAGTTGTCCGGCGGCCTCGATGGCCTGTTCATAAGTTTGAAACCCGCCGGCGTAATAGTTGTAATTACCCTCGTCGTCTATAAGTACCCCAACGGGGTAGACGCCTCTGAAGACCGAAACCGGCTGTATACGGCCGTAGGAACCGAGCAATATGCGGTATATGGTACCTCTCGGATATATCTCGACCTCCGGTATGGGATTTCGGGAGTTGTATTTTGGCGGTGTGGGAAATTCGATATCTGCATAATTCAGAAAATTCCTCTCCGTTATAACTACGGGCGGAAACCTGCGGCAGAACCGGTTCAGGGACGTTATGGCGGCAGCGATCGAGTCGGCCGCTTCCGTCAGATGGAAAAGTTCGGCGAGTTTCGCTTCATAATCCATAAGCAGTTTCCTGCCGTAGACATAAGATATTATCTCTGTCGAAGCGGCATTGCCGCGCACTGCCAACATGCTGTCTCGCAGGTTTATGGCCTTTTTTTCCATTTCGGACAGGAGTTTCGAGTCGCCGGTTTTTTCGATCACGTAATTATAGGCGTACAGCTTATTGTCGAAAACAGGGTTCCACATTTCTGCGAGGGATTCCGTCAGCTGGGAATTCAGCGTTCGCAGGG
The DNA here is from genome assembly GCA_023690525.1 of Holotrichia oblita. Taxonomy (NCBI): domain Eukaryota; kingdom Metazoa; phylum Arthropoda; class Insecta; order Coleoptera; family Scarabaeidae; genus Holotrichia; species Holotrichia oblita. Next base: position 481,910 of record CM043015.1, read on the forward strand.
CCAAGTAGCTTTTGTATATGCTGTCGGCCAGTTCGGCGTTCCCTGCCTGCTCGTACTCGAAGCCGAGGCGGACTATACCGTCGTAGTTGTCGAAGTACTGAGAGACCATGGATTCGGCCGGCAGTTCCATTTTCTGCACATTAAGCAGGGTATTGTAATCGGAAACGGAGAGGAGTTGTGAAAACTCTTCATTCCTTGCAAGATCCTTGAATCTTATTTTTTCCGGCGCGGCAGGTTCGGTCTCGACATGTGCGGTGGTATCGGCTGCCTCCATAAAACTTTTCAGGATGTAATCCTGTTCGATGGCGCTAATGCGGGAAGTAAGAATCCCAAGCGTATTCCTGACGTCGAATATCTCCTTTTCCAACCGCAATATTTCGTCGGCGTATTTATCCCGTTCATCCCTGTTGTCGCGGAATTCGTTTCTCGTCTTTGAGATTATGTTATTCAGGGAATCCTGCGAAGTCTTCATGGAAGCCTCTTTCTCAAGCATTCCCACATATTCCTCGTTGTTTTCGAGACCGGATACGCGCGGCCTAACCTGGGCGTTGCTTGCCGGCGACAACGAAAGCCAAAGGGCAAGAAAAGATAATGCTGCCAGATGTTTCATATTAAGAAAAATTACTTAAGTACCGTTAAATATTAGTTGTTAGTTTTTAGTCATTAGTTTTTAGTTGGTTCGACAGGGGTTTAAGCATTTTGCCAACCTCATCGAGTTTTTGTAAGACTCGGTAATATCTGAACAAGTTTTATCTATATGATGATTACTAACAACTAACAACTAAAATAATAAATAGCACGGTGTGCTTATTTCCACCACTTTAAAAGAAATAACTGAATAAACCCGAATATTTCGAGACGGCCGAGGAGCATGAACAGAGTGCCCAGAGACTTTATGTAGGGAGTCATAAGCGAATAATCGCCTCCCGGGCCTGCCGAACCGAATCCCGCCCCGACATTACCCGTAAAGGCGGCGACCATGGTAAAGCCGGTCATAATGTCCAGTCCGGTAGCAGTCACAAGAATGGTGCCTGCAAGTATTATAAACAGATAAAAAACTATGAAAAGTACGGCATAATTGATCACTGCATCGTCTATTACCGTCTTGTTCAGTTTGGTACGTATTATGGCGCTTGGATGCTGTTGCTGAATTATACGCGTACGGAAGGCCTTGAACGCTAAAAGTACGCGGTCGCTCTTTATACCCCCCGAGGTCGAACCGGCACAGGAACATTGGAACATCAGGTATATGAGCAGCACGACGGAGAACGAAGGCCATACGGAAGTGTCTGCAATGGAGAACCCCGTGGTGGTTATCATGGATACCGAATTGAAAAAGCCGTAACGCAACGATTCCCAAAATGTATTGTAATCGCCGCCCAGCCACAGGTTCAATGAGATCAATATTCCGGCCGACGTAAAAGTGGCCGCGTAAAAGCGCACTACTTCCGACCGGAAGATGTTGTTCCTCTTACCCGTGATGGTTGCGAAGACGAGACCGTAATGGATTCCCGATACTACCATGAAAAACATCACTATGATTTCGATCCAGACGCTGTCGTAGTAGCCGATACTGGACACGCGCGTGCTGAAGCCTCCGGTCGCCACGGTGGAAAATGAGTGGTTTACCGCGTCGAACCATGTCATTCCGGCAAATTTCAGCAGCAACGTTTCCGAAAAGGTCATACCGACGTACAGAAGAAGGAGTATTCTTACGATCTTCTGTACCCTGTACCGGTAATTTTCCTTTGCCAGAGGAGAAATTTCGACGCTGTACAGCATCATCTTTGTCTTCCCTATCGACGGCAGGGCTATCAGGGCGAATACCACAACCCCGATACCGCCGAGCCAGTTGGTCGAGGAACGCCAGAAAAGCAGTCCGTTAGGCAGAAGTTCGACGTTTTTCAGGACGGTGGCTCCGGTCGCAGTGTAGCCCGAGACACTTTCGAACCATGCGTTGGCGACATCGAATTCCCCGCCCCACAGCAAATAGGGGAACGTACCCACGATACAGGCCACGATCCATGCGCCCACTACGATCGCGTAACCTTCCTTCATGCTTATGTTTTCGCTTCGCGGCACGAAGATCACGGGAAAAGCGCCGAGAACCGATGTCAGTACGCCCGAAAGAAAAAGGTAATAGAACGACGTATCCCCGCTGCTTAGCAGGGAAACCCCGGCCGAAACGAACATGAAAAACGCGTTGATCAGTATGACCATGCCTATATACCTCATTATCACGCTCGATCTCATAATCAGTCCGTTTTTGAGCGGTGAACGATTACTTGTTTTTCGCCGATGAAACGAGATCGTCCACGGCATCCCTCAGCCTTTCGATTTCGTCGCTGCTCTCCACCTTTACGTCGAATGGCAGATCGTATCTTATGTGTTTTTCCAGTCCTTCCGTGATCCGTATCACGGGCCTGGTGAAATAATAATCCAGCAGGAAAGCGAACACCATTATGAAGAGTATGGCGATACATATGGAAAGCGCTATGGGAGTGATCGTTCGGTAGGCGCTCTCTTCGAGACGCGAAATTTTATCAAGACCGGCCAAATGCGACTCCTCGGTTTCGTTCTCGATTGCGGTGATCAACAGGCGGTGGGATGCGTCGTATGTATCGAGGAACCATTGCACGTCCGTGTTTTCTGGGTCTTCCATATAACCGGATACTATGCTGTCGAAATTCGCCTTTGCGGAACGTATGTCGTCCACACGGCTCCTGTCCGGCGAGATTTCGTACAGTTCCCGCAAGGCCTCCTCGAAGTCGCTACGGGCGGCCGTATACGCCGCCGTATCATAACCTTTGCTTCCAAGGGCTATACTTCTTAACAGGGAATTATTCTGTTCGGCGACCGCCCTTAACATCTTCCCTGAAAGTTCCGAACTTCCGGAGTCCGACCCTTTGATCTCTACCGACGCCCTGCGCAGTCTGCCGAGTTCGATCACCGATACTGTACCGGAAAACAGAAGCAAAAGGGCAAGCATGGCAAACCCGAATGATATTTTTATCCTTATTCCCATCGAACAAGACTCTAAAAAGTTACAAACTTCAAAAGTAGTAAATTTGGTATTATTGCCCAAATATAGTTTTTTGCAGTTATGTCTTATACAAAACTGCCTACTTCCTCGCACCTCAGTTGCCTTTTTGGCATCTGAGGGGGCGAGGGAGTAGAAATAACCGTACCAATCGGCAATGCCCGAAATAATACCGTTTTTCTCTATTAGTTGCCGATTTTTATCTATCGCTTACTGATTTTTATCCAGTCGCTATATTTCGACTCTACCGATCATTGATTTCCCTGTATTTTTATAAATTAATAATCTTCAAAAAACCCAACCATGAAGAAAAACAAAATTTTTACGATACTGGCGCCGGTCGTATTCGCCGGCGCGGCCATGCTTTTCTCGTGCACCGACGGGGACGCGGCGGATCCGGAACCCGCCCCCGCGCCTTCGGCGCCCACAGGTCTTACGGCGGTTGCCGTGTCGTCCACCCAGATAGACCTGAGCTGGACGGATAAAGCCGACAACGAGACGGGATACAAGGTGGAACGTTCGGCCGACGGAACGTCGGGCTGGGCCGAAATCGCTTCGCCCGCGGCAAACGCCGTCAGCTATCAGAATACCGCTCTTACGGCTGGTACAACTTATTATTACAGGGTTCGCGCCTATAATACGGTCGGCAATTCGGGATACTCCAATACGGCGAATGCCACGACCCTCCCTGCCGATGCATCGCCTGTGCTCACGACTTCCGACGCGGTCGATATTACCGTCTCTTCCGCCACTATGGGTGGCAACATTACGAGTGCCGGCTCTCCTGCCTACACCGAACGAGGAGTGTGTTATGCCACGACCGCCAATCCCACCGTCGGCAACAACAAAACGCCCGTCGCGGGAAGCGGTACGGGCAGTTTTTCCGCCGAAGTGACCGGTCTCGCACCGAACACCACATATTATGTAAGGGCATACGCCACCAATTCTTCAGGCACGGCCTACGGCGAACAAGTGAGTTTTACGACCCTTACCCCCGTTGTTGCCCAGCCCGAGGCCAACTGCTATATGGTGGCGCCCAACGGTGCGGCGATCTACATTCCCGTGTCGCAGGCCAACCGCGTAAATACCTCAGACGGTCTGGGAGCGGTGACGGAAGGACTGGGCGGCGTGACTGCGGATAATTATACCGTCGAACTCGTCTGGGGCGACACTCCGGTCGGAGCGACCGGGGTTATCAAGAAACTGGAGGCATACTCGGAAAATGGCAAGGGATATGTCCGCGTCGAGCCTGGAGTGGCGGGCAACGCCGTTGTCTGCATCAAGGATAAGACTTCCGGCGCGGTTAAATGGAGCTGGCATATCTGGGTTACGGGAACCGTGGGCTCTAAAAAGGATACCGAAACCGGCCTTACGTGGATGGATCGCAATCTCGGCGCGGCGGGGACTACGTATGATACCAGCGGTAAGAACGGTCTTTTCTACCAGTGGGGACGCAAGGACGCTTTCCCTGGCTCCAACGGGACGGACAACAACCAGACCTACTACACGGGCAGCAGTACCACCGGAACCACCGCCGCCCTTCCCACCGGCAGTTATACCGAATTGCCGGAACTGGTGCAGAACCCGCTGAATTTCGCTACGAATGATGGCTACCGCGGTTCGCTGAATGCGGGCAACAACGATTCGTGGGGCGGTACGTCGGGCAAAAAGACCCTTTACGACCCCTGTCCCGCGGGCTGGAGGGTGCCGCCGATTATAATCGCTTCCCATTACAGTTGGGGAAGTATTACAACTGTCGATAACAATGAGTGGACATTCCGGAGCTATGTCGGCACTAACAAAGGCGCAATTTTCAACGGCGTCAACGGCACGTCCGACCTCGGCCATTTCTATCCCGCTTCTGGCTACCGCTTTCCGTCCGACGGCGATTTCTCCCGCGTAAGTTCCAGCGGTTACAGCTGGAGTGGTTCGGGTTACACCACCGACGGTTATTACCTCGCCTTCAGCAGTACCAACTTGTACTCAGTCGTCAACTTCTCCCGAGCCAGCGGATTCCCCGTCCGCTGCGTCGCGGAATAAATATTTTGTCATTCCGAATGCTTTTTGTCATTGCGGCCTCCGAGCCGCAATCTCACCGGCGATGAATTATTGAATACCGGCATGGTTTTTTGAGATTGCGGGTCAAGTCCGCAATGACAAGCGGCAGATCCCTCAGACAAGCCTCGGGATGACAAAGCGGTAAATCCCTCCATCCTGCGGATGTTCGGGATGACGGTGTAAAAATTGTCATTCCGAGCGTTAGCGAGGAATCTCGTGACCGAGGCCTGTTTGCCGAGTCCCGTCCGGCAGATTCATGGCCGAGATGCTTCGCTTGGCTCTGCATGACAGAAAAAGTATTGTCATTCCGAACGTATGTGAGGAATCTACCGCTTATAAAAAGGAGGAATAATATAAGACAGATCCCTCGGACAAGCCTCGGGATGACAAAGCGGTAGATCCCTCCATCCTGCGGATGTTCGGGATGACAAATTAAAAACTGCGGGCGTTCGGGATGTACAGGAAAGAATTGTTTTGTCATTGCGGCCTCCGAGTCGCAATCTCAGAAGCATTTGTCGTTGAGCATTTTATTGGGTCGAGATTGCGGGTCGAGCCCGCAATGACAATGCTGTTTCAAAAAATAACGGATCAGTATCAATACCATATTTTCAAACAGACTCTTACTTTTCAAAACTTCGCTTCGAGCGCACCGTCCTCCAGGATCGAGACCAGTTCTACCTCCTTAATCGTATTGACTGCTTTTCTGTCGTAGGGTGTCCGGACTTTTATGTAATTGCCCGTGTAACCGCTCATCATGCCTTTGCGGCAGTCGCTTTCGTACAGGACATGCGCCCTGCCCCCTACATGACCGGCACAGAACTCACCATGCATAATCTGGCACAGGTCGTTCAACAACCCTGCGCGCTCGGCGGCGACTCGCGCGGGCACCTTATGCGGCAAATCGACGGCGGGGGTTCCGGGGCGTTCGGAATAGGGGAATATGTGTATGTGGGCGGGGTGCATGGCGGATAAAAAGTTGTATGTCGTCCGGAAGTCGCCGTCCGTCTCCCCGGGGAACCCCGTTATGAGGTCCATGCCTATGAAAGCGTCGGGGATACTCCTGCGGATCGCCTCGATCCGTTCCCCGAACCGTGCGGTCGTATAGCGCCTGCCCATAAGGGACAGTATCCTGTCGGAACCGCTTTGCAGCGGTATGTGGAAATGGGGCTGGATCTTCCCGCCCGCAGCCGCGATCCCTATGATCTCGTCGGTTATGAGATTCGGTTCGATCGAAGAGATACGGTACCTCTCTATGCCTTCGACCTTTTCGAGTGCGCGGAGCAGGCCGGCAAAACTCTCGCCGGTCGTTCTGCCGAAATCCCCAGTATTGACACCCGTGAGAACTATTTCCTTCTGTCCGCCGCGGGCTATCTCTTCCGCCTCCGCTACCAACTGACCGATGGGTATGTTGCGGCTTTCGCCACGCGCATACGGCACGGTGCAGTACGAGCATTTGTAACTGCATCCGTCCTGTACCTTGAGATAGGCGCGGGTACGGTCGGCCGCCGAAAAAGCCGCGAAAAAGGAAGAAAGTTCTTCCGTCGAACAGCTGTGTATCTCGGCGCCGTTACTTGCCTTGCCCGCCAGTGAAACCACCCTGTCGTAGAGTTCGGCCTTGTTGTCATTGCCTATGACCATATCCACGCCGTCGATCGCCGAAACCGTTTCGGGTCTCAGTTGGGCGTAACAGCCGGTAACGGCCACAATAGCGTCGGGATTGTTTCTCACGACACGCCGTATCAGGTTGCGGCATTTCTTGTCCGCATGTTCCGTTACGGAACACGTATTAACGATACATATATCGGCGGTTTCCCCGACCTCCGCCTTCACGAAGCCGCCCTCCCTGAACCTGCGGGCGATAGTGGATGTCTCCGAAAAATTCAGCTTGCACCCGAGAGTGTAAAAGCTCACCTTTCTTTTCTGCATGGAACGTTTTTAAAATGCAAAAATACCTAATACCCGTGAATAAACGTAATGTGTGGTCGTATATTGGAAGAGGATATGGAGTTTGGACAGAATAAACCATTGTGGGGATGTTCTACCTGTAATCCACCGTCGAGGGCATTCGGGGTATGAAGCGGTATGGGTTTACTCTTCGTTCGGAGGATATGGTGAAGTATCTGTTTCTCTGGAGGCCTCCCTTGCCGAGGGCGAGGGCAAGCCCTATCTGGATGGATTTGAATATGAGGCGTTCGTTCTTGAGTCTTATACCGAAACCGAGAGTGGTGTAAAAATCATTGCGGAATATGTTGTTATTGTTTCCGATCAGTCCGAAGTCGGCGAACCCGAAAAGAGCTACGCGGAACCCTACCGGCTGCCACGGAGTGAAAACGACCGTCTCCGTATTTAATACGGTACGGTTTCTTCCCACGACATACTTGTCCAAACTGAAAGGTCCTTTATCGTCCCTGAAAGTCAGGAGTTCGTCGGCACCGCTTTCCCTGTTCCATCCCCATGTGTAATTTAACGTCATGAACTGTCGCATCATACTGCGTCCCAGACTGATTAAATGTGAAAACCAGTTTATTTCGAGGTTCAATGCACTGCGCCGCCACGATCCGGCGCCAATATCGTAGTAACTCCCTATATCCAGGGCGCTCTTAAAATATCCCGATCTTGAAAACCCGCCTATGCTTTTGCCAAGACCGATGTAGTATGAATTACTGAATTCTCCCCATGAATAGCCGCCGACGGCTTCTATCTTGTATCCTGCGCCGAGATACTCCTTGTAACCATATCCGTATAGAAGCGTGGTAGCGTAGAATTTTTCGCGGTATAATCCCAGGCCGAAAAGGATGTCGTCGCGGTTGTGGAAGGCCGGATTCGTATGGCGGTCGGTCGGGGGTCTTTCCGAGAACCTGTCTGCGGAGTAGCGTCCCGTGATGAATATGCTCGAATTTATCGGTCTTATATAGAATGATCTGCCTGTCCATGCGTTGAAATTTCGACCCTTCACGGCTTCGCGATGTAAAGTATCCGGCATGTATATCTCGCGTCTCAGGTCTCTTACCTTTGAATATGAAATTCCTCCTGCATGGTCGTCGGGAAGGATAAAATCTTTCCCTAATCCCGCCTCGAATATGCTCTTGCCGAAATCACGGCCTGCTACCATATGTCCGGTGATAAAGGTTCCGAACATGTTGGGGGAGACGTATTCGAAAACATTCCCTCCGTAGTCGGAAAAATCCCACTTGAAATTGGTTTTTATTCCCAGACGGTCTCCTGTTCCCAGAATATTGGCGTCGTATATTTCAAAAGTGCTCTCCTTGTGATCGTAGGTACGTAATCCAAGACCGATAGACCAACTGTCGTAAGTGATTATCTTTATGTCTACGAAAGTGCTGTCGTCGACTCTCGTGGAAAGCTGGAACTCTACATCGTAGATATAGCTTCTCGAACGCAAGAGCCGGCTGTTCCTGACCAACTGATCGGGGTCGAGCCTGTCGCCCGAACGGAAAAGAAGGTCGCGCCTGACGGTGCTTTCCCTCGTCATATGATGCAGGTTGTTGGCCGCCTTCTGTATAAGGCTTCTCTCTCTCTCGAATACCGGCCTTCGTTCGATCGTTATCTCCCCTATGGTCTTTCCGTCGTACCGGCCGATAAGGCGGGTTTCATCCACATAGTCTCCGGTTATCGCCCTTCCCCTGTCGTCAGGGTGTACGATCAACATGCCGTGCAGAAGACGCGAAAATGCCCTGCGGTTCGACTTTTGAGCGAGGCTGTCATAGAATCTGTCGGCGCGTTCCTTCTTCTTCTTATCGACAGGCATGAGATCGCCCGACGGCAACTCGGTAGGCTTTTTATTTATCGTATCGAGCGCCGATATTGACGGATTGGTATTCTGGGCTACTGCTACGGAACTTAACGACAGTATCGCCACCGAAACCACTGTTAATCGTTTGAAATCCGGCATCATCATCTTACATAAAACGTAAGAAACCAGTAAAAACGTATAAAGATAACGTGAGCTGCATTAGAGTCTGTTTAATGTCAGCTTCTGGGGGAAAATCCCTCGCCTTTAGGCGAAGACTTTAGTATGTTCGTATCTTTGAAATAAAAAGATGCAAAATTATCGTAAGACGAGCCATACGACATATGATTGTAAGTATCATGTGGTTTGGATAACAAAATATCGCAAGAAAGTTCTTTCTGGCCTTGTTGCCGAACGAGTTCGCGAACTTCTTCGCGGCATATGCAAGGAGCATGAAGTAGAGATTCTGAAGGGTCATCTATCTGGCGACCATGTTCACTTGTTTTTGTCAGTACCACCACATTTGGCGATAAGCAAGTTAGTGCAGTATTTGAAAGGCAAGAGTTCATATAAAATGCTTCAAGAGAATCAGCAATTGTCAAAAATGTTCTTGGGTCGCCATTTATGGGGTCGAGGATATTTTGTAGCAACCTCTGGCAATATAACAGACGAGGTTATCATTGAATATATTCGCACTCAAGATGACGCGGAGCATGATGATGATTTTAGCATAGGGTAAATCTTTAGTCGGCTTCAGCCAATCTCAATTCCTTCGGCTTTTAGCCGAAGGTAGTTTAATTTTGTTATGCCCCTTTTATCTGCTGTTTTTCACCCCGCATTCGTTACATAGGAACCCCTATGCGCCTCATCCGGCGCGAAAAACAACGGCAAAATGGCCTGTAACAATTCTTATAAATAAGATTTAAACAGATTCTTTAGAACCCACGTCATTTTAAGAATCAACTGTTTAACGCTCCTTATTCAAGAAAACGTCTGTACAATGGAATATACGGTCTGCTATGGTTGTGTGTTGCGGTTTTATAAATCAAATATTATACCAGGCCTGAAAAACCCATGAATGCCATTGCGAGAATGCCGGCCGTTACAAGTGCCGCCGGAACGCCTTTCATGGAACGGGGCAGGTCTTCCAGTTCGAGCCTTTCCCTGATCCCCGCGAACAGTATCAGGGCCAGTGCAAAACCTACCGCGGTCGATGAGGCATAAACGACCGATTTAAGGAGATTGTACTCTTTCTGAACAAGGAGTATCGCCACGCCGAGTACCGCGCAGTTGGTGGTGATAAGCGGCAGAAACACCCCGAGAGCCTTGTAAAGTGCCGGACTCGTCTTTTTAAGGATGATCTCGACCATCTGTACCAGGGCTGCGATAACAAGGATAAAAACGATGGTCTGCATATACTCTATCCCCAGCGGGACGAGTACATAGTACTGGAGCAGATAGACCGTCAGCGAAGCCAGCGTTATTACGAACGTTACCGCGGCGCCCATGCCGAACGAGGTGCTCAGTCTGTTGGAAACGCCGAGGAAAGGACATATTCCGAGAAATTGCGCGAGAACTATGTTGTTGACAAAAATGGCGCTTATTATTATGATGAAATATTCCATATCAAGTAATCGATAGATTTAGTAAATAGCACGATGTGCTTACTTCATTTTGACTGTTAATTTATTGAATATCACCATAAGATACCCCAATACTATGAAAGCTCCCGGCGCGAGGATGAATATCAATACCCCGTCGCCCGCGATGAACTTGTGGCCGAAGATGGAACCCGCGCCCAACAATTCCCTGACCGAACCAAGGGTGGTGAGCGCGAGGACGAATCCCAATCCCATGCCCAGACCGTCCAAAACCGATTTCCCCACGCTATTCTTCGATGCGAATGCCTCCGCCCTGCCGAGAATGATGCAGTTAACGACGATAAGGGGAATGAATACCCCGAGGGCTGCATAGAGGCCGGGTACATAAGCCTCCATCAACAACTGGAGTATCGTAACCAGCGATGCTATCACGACGATGTAGGCGGGTATGCGCACCTTGTCGGGAATGAGATTCTTGATCAACGAAATAACGGTATTCGACAATACCAGTACAAATGTGGTAGCCAGCGCCATACCCATACCGTTTATGGCCGACGAGGTAGTCCCGAGCGTGGGACACATGCCGAGCATGAGGACGAAAATAGGGTTCTCCTTTATAATACCCCGCATCAGTATGCTCATCTTACTCATTTCGATCCTCCCTTGACTTTGCGGAATGCTTCGTATGCTTTTCTGACGGCGTCTACGTAGGCTTCCGAAGAGATCGTAGAAGCAGTGATGGCGTCTATGTCGCCGCCCTTCTTTTTAAGGCTCATTTTCAGGTTGGCAGGGTTCTTACCCTTGAAACTGAGCAGGAGTGGATTGCCGGGCTCGGTCATGTGCGAGCCGAAGCCGGGCGTCTCGTTATGGTTCACCACCTCGATATTGTTTATTTCGCCCGATGGCAGGAAGCCCACCATAAGCTCTATTTCTCCCTTGAAACCCTTGTCGGTGATACTCCTTACGGCATATCCCACCACCTTTCCCTTTAATGTAGCCGTATATACCGCGATCATCTGACCGTCAACCTCGATCATCGCCGGTTTCGCATACGGATCGTTATCGAACTGAGGAAGAACCTTAGCGACGAAATCCACCGGCTTCTCCTCCGCCGATACGCCGAGAGCTACCTCCTGAAAAGCCCTGAATGCCCTGTCGACAGCCTCCACATAGGCGCGCGAGGTTATGGTCGAAGCCGTAATGGCGTCTATGTCCCCGCCGTCCTTGCGTACCCTCATCTGAAGGTCTGCCGGATTTCTCCCTCTGAAGCTGGCCAGCAGCACGTTGTCCGGCTCGGTCATTTTACTGCCCAGACCCGGGGTCTCGTTGTGCTGGAGAACCTCTATATTGTATATATCTCCTTCCGGAAGGAAGCCTGTCAGTATCCTTATTTCACCGCTGAACCCGTTTCTCGATATGCTCTCCACAGCATATCCCACAACGTCGTCGCCTTTGGTAGCCCTTTGCACCAGTATGGGCAGGCCGTCTATGTCTACGGTTACGGTATCCTGCGACGGGTTATTGTCGAAAGGCGGCAGCACGGTGGATAAGGCACCCGTGGCTTTTGCTGCCTTAGCCGCCGCAATCGGTTCCAAAGTTACGCTGTAGACCATGCCCAGTACGGTCGCCGAAACCGCGGTGATCGTCAGCAGAGTCAATACCATATTCTTGAGTGAACTTTTCATAACCTTATAATTTTTGTTTTACCGTACCGAAAAGTTTCGGCCTTATGTATATATTCAAAAGTGGTACCGTTGCATTCATAATAAGGATTGCGAACGAAACGCCTTCGGGATAGGCTCCCCAAACGCGGATAAGCACTGTTATAACCCCTATGCCGATACCGTATATCAACATTCCCTTTTTTGTCATGGGCGAAGTGACATAGTCGGTCGCCATATAGACGGCTCCGAGGATCGCCCCACCGGTAAGTATATGGAACAGCGGGTCGATGTATCTTTCGGGGTCTACCCAGTGAAGTATTCCGGTGAAGAGTGCCATACTTCCCAATACCGCCACCGGAATGTGCCACGTTATGACTTTCCTCCACAGTAAGTATGCGAATCCTATCAGGAGCGCCAGGGCGGCTATCTCGCCCAGGGAACCGGCCTGAACGCCGAACAGAAAATCCCTGTGGGATATTTCGGGCAGCAGGCTGCTGACACTTTCGCCCCTTTTAAGCGCTTCCTTGACGAAAGCCAGCGGGGTCGCGCCCGACATTGCGTCGGGAGTAGGGGAGGGGAAACTCGTCATCGCTGCCGGAAACGAGAGCAGGAGGAATACGCGGCCTACCAATGCCGGATTGAACGGATTCTTCCCGAGTCCCCCGAACGACATCTTGCCTATCCCTATCGCCACGAAAGCCCCCAGAACGACCATCCAGAGCGGAAGCGAAGAGGGCAGGTTGAACGCGAGTAAAACACCTGTCAGAATTGCGGAGTAATTGCATATCGTGTTGCCGCCCCTTAACATGAACCTCTGGATAAGGTACTCGAAAAGTACGCAGGCAGCCACGCTGACGGCGGTGACCACCAACGCCGGAATTCCGTAAACTATCAGCGACACGGCAAAGGCCGGCACGAGCGCTATGAGGACGTCCCGCATAAGTCTTGCGGTCGAATCGCCCCCTCTGATATGGGGCGACGGTGAAATTATGAGTTTTTTCTCCATCTGTACACTTTTCTCGGGTTAGGATTTTCTCGCGCGCACGATTTTCATCACCTCGCCTTTGCCGACCCTGATATAGTCGAGCAACGGCAGGAAAGCGGGGCACGTATAGGAACAGCAGCCGCATTCGATGCAATCGGGCGCATGGTATTTCTCCATCTCGGCAAAAAGGTTCCTCTTGCCCAACTTGTACAACATGTAGGGTTCAAGTCCGGCGGGACATGCCTCGACGCACTTGGCGCACTTGATACATACTTCGGGCTCCCGACGCATTGCCTCCTTCTCGCCCATGAGCAGAATACCCGACGTCCCTTTGGTCACGGGAGCGTCCGCGTTAGATACCGCGCGTCCCATCATGGGGCCGCCGTTCACGATCTTGCGCGTGCCTTCCGGCGTTCCGCCGCAGTACTCTATCAGCGAATTTATCGGCGTGCCGATCCTCACGAGAAGATTGGCCGGACTCTTCATCCCCTTGCCAGTCACGGTAACCACCCTCTCCACGAGAGGCTTGTTTTTCTGCACCGCCTCATAGACCGCCAGCGCAGTCCCGACATTCTGGACTACTACGCCCACATCTATCGGAAGGCCGCCCGAAGGAACTTCGCGTCGCGTTATCGCTTCGATAAGCTGTTTTTCACCCCCCTGCGGATAGCGCACCTTGAGGGGAACCACCTCTATATTATCGTGTCCCGCCGCCAATTCTTTAAAGCGGGCTATGGCATCCGGTTTGTTCTTTTCGATCCCCACGTAAGACCTGGAGGCGCCGAGCGCCTTGGCCAGAATGGTTATGCCTACCATTATCTCTTCGCCCCGCTCCAGCATGATCCTGTGGTCGGACGTCAGATAAGGTTCGCACTCCACACCGTTTATTATGAGAAATTCCGCTTTTTTACCTGCGGGCACCGAAAGTTTAACGTGGGTAGGGAATGTCGCGCCCCCCATGCCCACGATTCCGGCCGCCGTTATCTTTTTTACGATCTCTTCCGGCGTTAGCTGGCAGTCCTTTACCAAGTCTGCGCTCCTGTCTACGGATTCGACCCACTCGTCGCCCTCCGTCTTTATGACTATCATGGGTTTGCGTACCCCTCCGCTGTCGGGAACGGAGTCTACCGACGTAACCGTACCCGAAACGGGGCTGTGTATATTGGCTGAGACGAAACCCGCTGCCGCCGCTATGACCTGTCCCGCCTTTACCGTGTCGCCTTTTGCAACGGCGGCCGCAGCCGGAGCACCGATATGCTGCGACAGCGGCACCGACACCGTTTCCGGTAGAGGCATCGGTACTATCTCCGCCCCCCTGCTCAGCTTGTTGTCGGGCGGATGGACGCCGCCCCTGCGAAAACCTTTAGACATATATAGTTTTGTTATCTAATTTCCGGTTAAAACCCTGCACTTTTAGTGCAGCTACTTTGTCATTCCGAACGCATGTGAGGAATCTACCTTATATTATTCTTGTTTTATTTCGTAGATTGACCTTCTGGTCTTCTTGCGGCCTTCGAACCGCAGTCTTGACGAATAATGTTTAACGCAAATAGCTTTTTATAAATCCCTTTTGAGATTGCGGCTCGAAGTCCGCAATGACCAGGAAAATCTTCCCGCCGTTTTCCCCTCGAATCCACAGACCGGCGTTGGCGGACAGCCGGTTTACCGCGCGAAAATGTTTCCCGCCTTTATGATGCGGTTTCGGCAGCGGCGGTAGCAACATCGGCGCCTTGTCCCGAATCGCCCGCAGACGGACTCACAGTCTCTTTCCGCGGAGGGAAATTGACTTCGATAATAGCTCCTGTCGGGCATTCGGGAACGCACTTGCGGCAGAGTTTGCACTTGTGCGGGTCGATATAAGCCAGATTATTCTCCACCGTGATGGCTTCATGGGGACATATTTTTTCGCACTTGCGGCAGGCTATACATGACGCTTCGCATACCTTCCTCGAAACTCCCCCCTTGTCTTTGCTGACACAGTTTACATATATCCTGCGGTTTTTCGGTCCCGTCCGGCGCAGTTCGATTATATTCCTCGGACACGCCTTGACGCACGCGCCGCAGGCAGTACATTTCACTTCGTCGATTTCCGGAAGTCCCGTTATGGGATTCATGTTTATAGCATCGAACTTGCATGCTTCGACACAGTCCCCTTCGCCGAGACACCCGTAAGCGCAGCCCGTCTCGCCCGCGTAAAGCGCCGAAGCCACGGCGCAGGACGGAGCGCCGCCGTAAACATTGGTACGCGGCCTTTTCGCGCAACTCCCGCCGCATCTCACGACCGCCAGCGTGGGTTCTTTTTGCGGAGCCGCCTTGCCCAGAAATTCCGCAATCTCGCTCATATTCGCCGCACCGCCCACCGGACAGTACAGGTGGGAAATATCGTCATGCGTTACCAACGCCTCGGCAAATCCCTTGCAGCCCGGATAACCGCAGCCCCCGCAATTCGCGCCCGCCAACATCTTCTCGACGATCTCAAGCCTCGGGTCTTCGTGAACCTTGAACTTCTGAGCCACGAAATAGAGAATTACGGCGGCCAGCACGCCCAGCGCACATAAAGTCAGGATAGTATATAAAAGTATTTCTCCCATTACGTTTTTTCTATTTTAAAAATTATCTCCCTTTCGATCCTGTTCTTGAAAAGATACAGTATTATATAGTAAAGAGCCGTTACCGCCAGCGATGAGAGTCCTGCGGCAGCCTCACCGAGACCTGTCTCCGTCAGTATCAACAGCGTACCCAGCAAAACCAAAAAAGGAACGGCGTAGACCAGCATCACTGCCTTAACGCCCATTCCTGTGGTTATCGATACGGTAACTTCCTCTCCCGTTTTATAAATTTCGGGGTGTTCCGCAATTACCGATATTATCTTGTTATCCGTGTCACCCATTCCGCACAGGTTCTTCACCTTGCATTCCCCGCAGGCGCTTTCGGCAATTACCGAGATGTCGATCCTGTCTCCGACAATGTCGCACACCACTCCTTTATGTCGTATATCGCCGCTCATCTGGTCATTAAGTGCCGTGAAATATTAGTTGTTAGTCATTAGTTGTTAGTCATTAGTTGTTAGTCATTAGTTGTTAGTCATTAGTTGTTAGTCATTAGTTGGTTCGACGGGGATTTTAGCATTTTGCTGACCTCATCGAGTTGTTGTAACGGTTCGGTAATATCTGACAAATTTTATCTATATGATTACTAAAAACTAAAAACTAAAAACTAAAAACGGTGTGCTTAAACGGGTGCAAATATAGGAATCTTTACTAACAAGAACGCCTATAAAACGAATTTATTGAGCAGGGGTAGGACGAAACCCTTGCCGAACGGGCGGTCGGACAGGCGCAGAACGGGACAATCCTGCCGGCGTTTATATTCGCTCCCGATAACCTGGTCGATAACTTTCCTGACAAGCGCGTTGTCGAAACCGGCGCTCACTATCTCCTCCGGCGACTGACCCTCTTCTATAAAACGGTAAAGAATGGCGTCGAGAGTGTCGTAAACGGGCAGGGTGTCGGTATCCCTCTGTCCGTGCCTAAGTTCGGCGGAAGGCTCTTTGGATATGATACTTTCGGGTATGATCTCCCCGTGGCGGTTAATGAAGCGGGCAAGATCGTAGACCTCGGTTTTGTACAGGTCGCCGAGAATGCTTATCGCCCCCACCATGTCGCCGTAAAGAGTGCTGTAACCGACGGCAGTCTCGCTCTTGTTGCCAGTGTTGAGGACTATATGCCCGAACTTGTTGGAGTACGCCATCAGCAGCATTCCGCGGATCCGCGCCTGTATGTTTTCCTCTGCAACGTCGAATCCGGTGTCCCTGAATATTGGCTCCAGGCTTTCCACGACCGTTTTATACGTCTCTGTTATGGGAATTATATCGTAACCGGCGCCGAGATTATCCGCAAGCTGTACGGCATCGGCCACCGAATGTTCCGTGGAGAATTCCGACGGCATGAGCAACGCCCTGACATTGTCCTTGCCGAGAACTTCGACCGCCATTGCAAAAACCACCGCCGAGTCTATTCCCCCCGATAATCCCACGCACGCCTTGCCGAAACCGTTTTTAGACAAATAGTCTCCCAACCCCAACTTTATAGCCCTGTATACGTTCCTTGTCTTGTCCTGCTCCGGAACGGTCACTTCAGGAGAAGAAACCGTATCTATTACCGTCAGTTCCTCCTCGAAACTTTTCAGTATCGCCATTGCCTTTCCCGAACTGTTGAATGCGAACGACGAACCGTCGTAAACATCCTCGCCCTGGCCGCCCAGATAGTTTACGGATACTACATTCTTGCCCGTTGAGAAAGCCAGACCTGCGGCGAAAGAGAACCGTTTGGCTATTATAGCCCTTGCATACGGTTCGGCTCTGAGGCAAACCACCGTGTCGGCATGTCTTCCGCAATCGTCGAATGTTGAAATGTCTTCGCCTACGACAACCGCGATTTTATTATCGCCTATTTTAATCAGCTGGTTGCTCTTGGACGGATGGATGAATCCCAGTTCGCTCCTTGAGGAAACATTCTGTTTACCGATGTAGCTTATCACCTGCCTGTTCTGGATAAATGCCGCCGAACTTCCTATTCGGTTCTTATTATGGAGCGGTACTCCGACCAGCACGGATATATTGTCGCAGTATGAAGCAATTTCGACCAAAGCCTCCTCGCATGCCTCTATAAACGGCATTTTGCCGAAAAAGTCGTATGCAGGAGTACCGCTTATGGCATATTCAGAAAACACCGCCAGTCCGGCGCCGAGTTCCCGAGCCTTGTAAATACCGTCGATGATTTTGAGTTTATTATTCTCGATGTCTCCCACGGTGTAGTTTAACTGGGCAATAGCTATCTTCATCTCACAACGATTTTTCGGGGGATATAATTCTGCAAAAGTACGATTTTTGCCCGTAATAAAAAACACGGAAATTATTGGTTTGATAAAAATAACTGTATATCTTTGCACCCGTCAAATGCCGCATGTTTAATGTGGATAGTATGGTGCCATAGCTCAGTTGGTAGAGCAACGGACTGAAAATCCGTGTGTCCCTAGTTCGATTCTTGGTGGCACCACTTGAAGATCAGACAGTTACATAAATGTAGCTGTCTTTTTTTGTGTCCGAAAATGTGGTTTTTGAGGTGGATTTAGTTTGAAAGTTAAACCGAGAGTTAAATCGGAAAACCACATGACAACAGGAGCCAAACAAGCCTAAACACAACTGTCCCTAATCGGTTATATTGAAAAGTTAATCCTGCAAAGAGGTCTTCTTCTTCTCCTTTTCTCCCCTGAATATAATGCGAGCACCCTTTGCAGATAAGCTGAAAACTACTTACTTTGTATTATAAACTAAAATGGAGGAACTGTTTATGACTTTTAAAGAGATAGCAAGTAAAATAACGGGGTTTAGTTTCCCGATTTTCGGAATTTCGTGGAATCCATCGAAATCAGAAATCGAAATAGCAAAGAAAGTTATTACTTTTTTAGAAGATCGAAGAGTATTATATGTTATTTATGAACTAGAATCCCCAAGACATTGTGCTGAATCGGTTGTTAAAATCAGAGAATTTTTAACTGAACAACTATTTGAGCTAAATACAAAATCAGAATTATCTGTTACACTTAAAGCTATGAGAAGTGCATGCAGGAAATTTATGAATAATGTGCAAAATCAATACTATTATGATAAGATGAATCATCACTTTGGAATGGGGGAACAGATTCATTTTTATAATGCTATGGGAGAATTGAGAGCAACAATGGGCATCTTGATTAGCAAAATTTTGGTGCAATATGGACTTGATTGCGAAGGACAATTGATTGAAATATTACCGTTAGAACAAGAAGAAAAATAAAGAGCATCCCGACAGGATACTGGTGGAATTCACGGTAATCGGCGGTCTCAAGTAGTTATAGTGTATCCACCGTTGCAACCGGCGGCCGACAACCGGCCTCCCATGCAAAATCACCGAAGGAGGCACATTTACCACTCTTCACTTGCAGCGGAGGTTCGTAAAAACTTTACGGAATTTATGTGTATATATGGAAGTTTTTGGCAGGACTTGTAAATCTTTTCAAAAAATCACATCTTTGTAAACAGGTTTTGTTTTCTACTAACGAGAGGGTGGGAATGGAAAATCAATCATTATTCTCCGATGTATTATTGTTCAAAAAAATAAGCGAAGGGAGCGATGTTGCCTTTCGGCTTATTTTCGAACGTTATTACCATCGTATGCTGTCTTTTTCGGAGAAAACTGTAAAATCGATCCATGCCGCGGAGGAGATCGTACAGGAAGCCTTTATCCGTTTGTGGGAACACCGCGACTTATTAGTCGAAATAAAAAATCCTAAGGATTATCTTTTTATCGTGACACGTAACCTTGCTTTCAATTATCTGCGGGATGCGGCGAGGGAACAGAACCGGAGGGAACGGTTATGGGATGCACTGACGCAAAGGATAACCAGTACCCCTGTCCCTATGGAAGCGCAGGAAGCGGAACAACTGCTTAAAAAAATAATGGAGCAATTATCTCCTCAGCAGCGTAAAATATTCCTGCTGAGCCGCGACGAAGGCTTCTCCCATCAAAGGATTGCCGACGAGCTGCATCTTTCGAAGAATACGGTGAAAAAACATATGACGGAATCGCTGAAAGTCTTCAAATCACACATAAAACAATCCGGTCTATTTTCTTTCATATTTTTCCTCCCCTAAAATTTTTTAAATAAGAGCATTGCATATTTTTCTGATATTTTTGATTTTTTACTAATCCTTCCTTTCTTTTTTGGTGTCTTTATTATGTAATAAAGCCCGTAAAATAGATGAAAAGGACGGAAAAAGAATTAAACGATCTGTTTGAAAAATATAGCGCCGACACCTGTAGCAGAAAGGAGTTCGATCGTTTTTTAGACCTTGTGGACAAAGGGAAGAACGAGGAGCAGTTGCACCGTTTGCTGAAAATGCAATGGGATGCAGGGGAGCGTAAACCCGTCCGGAGATTATTCTACCGCTGGTCTGCCGCCGCAGCCGCTGTCGCAATACTTGTCCTTTTAAGCGCCACCGTCTTTTTAGTCAGAGAAAACCGACTTGTAACCCCCGTTGCATTATCCACATTATCTCAGCCGGAAGAGCGCGACTCCCTGGCCGGCGTCACCCGCGTGAAATTGCCGGACGGCAGCATCGTTATGCTGCGGGAAGGGAGCCGGCTCGACATGCTGGATTCGTTCGCCGCAACCGCTCGTGAAGTAAAAATGGAGGGCGAAGCCTATTTCGATATTGCGCCCGATCCTTCGAAGCCTTTTATAATCCATACCGGTAAAATAAAAACAACCGTGTTGGGTACAGCCTTTTCCATCAAGGCTTTTCCCAACGAATCGTTGATTACTGTCACCGTTACGAGGGGCATCGTAAAAGTGGAGGACGACAAACACCTGTTGGCTGTACTGGAGGCCGACAGGCAACTGGTGTACGATACTAAATCGAACCGTACCTCGGAGAAGGTCGTTGATGCCGGCAGGGAGGTGGCATGGAAGTCACACGACATGGTATACAGGGATGCGTCTTTCGGAGCGATAGTGGAGGAACTTTCCAGAATTTATGAGGTGAATATCGTATTCGAGAGCGAGGATTTGAAGCGGCGATTGATCACGGCTTCGCTGGACGACCGCGATCCGATAGAAAAAATACTGGATATGCTCTGTATCTCCCAGCGCGCTTATTATATAAGCGAGGGAGGCTTATATATAATAAAGCCATTGAAAAGATAAACCTCATGGAACAGTGAACGAAAAAACCCCTTCGCGCCCTGGGAAGCATGGAAGGGGTTCAGTCTAAAATCAACCAAATAATTAATTTTAAACTTTCAAATTTATGAAAAAAAAATCAATTCGACACCCGAACGATTTTAAATCTATCATTTTTCGTATGGTCAGGCAATGCTGCCTTTTCGCGGCGGTATGCTTGTTGTTGTCCGGCCATGCGTATGCCCAATCCGTCGGCAATATCAATACAAAGACGGTAGCATTGGGTTTTACAAAGGAAAAGCTGTATAATGCCTTATTGACGCTGGAAAAAAGTTCCGGTTTCAGGCTTGTTTTTCCCAGTGAGCCGGTGGATGCGGCGCGCTTGATCGACCTGCCGAAAGAAGAGCGCACGGTGGCCGCTACGCTGCGGTTGATTTTAAATGGTACCGGTCTCGATTTCAAACAGGCCGAGAATACTGTCGTCCTGTTTCTGAAGAACGAAAATACCCCAGTGAATATACCGAAAACCCTGACCGTCCGCGGAACGGTGTCGGATGACGGAGGGAATCCGCTTCCGGGCGCCGTAGTGACTGTGAAAGGCAATACGCGAAAGAGTGCGGCCGCCAATGCCGACGGGACATTTATTTTAAACGATGTGCCGACCGATGCCGTCCTGCTCGTCTATATTCTGGGATTCGAGACGGTAGAGGAGGCGCTGAATGGAAGAACCAGTATCAATGTTGCGCTGGCCCCGCAGGTGCAGGCATTGGAAAACGTAGTCGTGACCGGTTATACGACGCTGACGAAAGAACGTGCTACCGGTGCGTTCGGCAGGGTAACGTCGGAAATTCTTGAGAAAAGCCATAGCTCCAACCTTTCCACTGCTTTGCTGGGTACGGTAGCCGGCATGAAGGGAAAAGAAAATGCCGACGGTACGGTGGACTATACAGTCAGGGGGACGGCTTCACTGTACGCCAATGCACAGCCTTTGGTGGTGGTGGACGGTTTTCCGGTGGTAAATGGATTCAAGGACATCAATCCCAACGATGTGGAAAGCGTAACGGTGTTAAAGGATGCCGCCGCTTCTTCGATATGGGGAGCGCGTTCCGCCAACGGCGTTATCGTGGTGGTTACCAGGAAGGCAGACAAAAAGAAATTGGATATTAACGTAAGTGCCACGGTGCGTATCGGGGAGAAAATAGATCTGTCCACGGCGCTTAAAACCGCATCGTCGAAAGACCAGGTAGCATGGGAAAAAATGGCCTACGACAACAAATGGTTCGTGTCGGGCGGACAGTATACCAATTCGTTCAGCATGCTGGCGAGTCCCATGTCGTTGGTAAAGGAACTGCTCTACCAGCACAAGGACGGGCTTATCAGCGACGGTCAACTGAACGCAGGACTCGAAAAATTGAGCAACACGAACAACCGCAAGCAGATAAAGGACCTGTTGCTGCAAAATCCAGTCCTGCAGCAATACAACGTAAGCGTGTCGGGCGGCAACGACCGCATGCAGAATTTCTTTTCCGTGCAATACGAGCACGGTGTGGGAAACGTGATCAATAAAAGTCAGGATCGCTGGCGTATGGGTTACAACAACCAGATAAATGTGTTCAAATGGCTGGATTTCAATTTTGCCACCAACCTTCATTACGTGAAGGCGAACAACAGCGGCCCCACCATGTCCGAGATAGAGTTTTTGTCTCCCTATGAAATGATATTGAATGAAGACGGCAGTTATGCCACCGAGTTGAACGGCGTAAACCGCCTACAGTGGGAGAAGATACCCAAGGGAACCCTGCCGTACGACGACTGGGATTACAATATCCTCAGGGAAACGCGGGCGCGCGAATTGACCACTACCGATCTGAATACGCGCTTCCAGGCCGGATTGACTTTCAAATTATTGAAAGGCCTGACCTTCGACACCAAATTCCAGTACGAGTACAACATCGGCAAGTTCAGGAATTATTACAGCGAAGACAGTTATTACGTCCGCGACTGGGCGAATTTCGTGGTCGATTACGACCAGACGGCGCAAAAAGTGGTCAGACAGTTTATCCCCAAAGGCGGGATCCTGCAAACGGGCGACCGGACGGACTTCAATTACAGCTGGCGTAACCAGTTGAACTACAACAGGACATTCGCAGGCAAACACGCCGTGTCGGTACTGGCGGGCACCGAGACTTCGCAGTACCGTACCGATGCCACCAATAATCCGTGGGTGTGGGGTTACAATCCCGCCACCAACGGCTCTTCCTATCTTCCGTATGGAGGTCACAGTTACAATGGCGGAGTGCAGATCAAAAATATCATGGGTAAGAATGTAGCCCAGCTGGATTATCCTTCCGGCGGAAGTCCCGGAGCGTTCTGGTATATAGACTCCGCCGTAACCGGAACCAAATCGCGCCAGCGGCAGGACAGGAATACGGAATCGGCCTCTTTCGATTATCGCAACGACCGCTATCTGTCGTATTACGCCAACGGTTCCTATACTTTCGACGGGAAATACAGTCTGTCGGGGAGCGTCCGCAGCGATGCTTCCAACCTGATCACCAACGATCCCAAGTACCGCTGGGCGCCCATGTGGTCGATAGGCGGTTTATGGAACGCCCACAGCGAAAGTTTCATGACGGGCTCCGATTGGCTGAACAGACTTTCTCTGAGACTTACCTACGGTTTTAACGGTAATGTGGACAAAACGACCTCGCCGCTTACCCTGATCTCGATGGGTACTTCTCCGAACGCCACTACGGGTACCGTTACCGGAAGAGTATCCAGTTACGGGAATCCCTACTTGCGCTGGGAACGCACGTCGACGGTAAATTTCGGCGTCGATTTCGCCCTCTTCGGTAATTCACTGTTCGGAAGCATCGACGTATACAGCAAAAAAGGAAAAGATATTATCGGCAACATAGCCCTGGCGGCCATGACGGGAACCGGTACACAGAAGCTCAACCAGGCCGGCGTATCCAACAAGGGTATCGAAGTGGAACTGGGAGCGAATACGGCCTTATGGAATTCCGGCGTGTCGCTGAGCACCAAGGTAACCTATGCCTACAATAAGAACAGGGTGACCAAGCTGTACAATCCCGATATTTCGGCGAACGACTATCTGAATGGCGCCGAATACGGACTATCTTTCTACGAAGGATATCCCACCGCCTCCGTCTGGTCTTTCGAATACCTCGGAATGAAAGACGGCGTACCCTACATAAC
The DNA here is from genome assembly GCA_023690525.1 of Holotrichia oblita. NCBI lineage: Eukaryota > Metazoa > Arthropoda > Insecta > Coleoptera > Scarabaeidae > Holotrichia > Holotrichia oblita. Next base: position 505,950 of record CM043015.1, read on the forward strand.
GGGAGCCAAAGGCCAACCGGCGCCCATGAACACGACCGCTACGCTCACCGGACGTGTAAGCGACGGCTATCTGATATATAACGGCCCTGCCGTCGGCCCGCATACCCTGGGATGGTACGGCACGTTCAGCGGTTACGGGGTCAGCCTTTCCTTCCTGCTCACGGGAAGTTTCGGCGGCTATTTCCGGAATCCCACGTTCAGTTATCCCCTGTTGAGTCTCGGCAAGGATATCATACCCATGTTCGTAGAGGATGTGATGAACGGTTCGACCGACATTCCCTCCTGGCCGGCGCCCAATGCGACCGATTTTACCGCGTGGTCTTACTACATGCGCAATCTGAATACTCTGGTGGAAAACGGTTCTTTCATCAAGTTGAAGGAAGTGACCCTGGATTATAAACTCCCTCAGAAATGGACGAAACCGCTGGGAATAGCCCGTGTCAATGTCTACGCGCAGGTACGCGATCTGGGTTGCCTGTGGGTGTCTAACAGCCGCGGTTACGATCCCGAGTGGCTGCCCGGCACCCTTCCGCCCGCCACCACCTACGCCTTCGGTTTGAATATTAACTTTTAATACGGATGAAGATGAGAAATATATATATTATGTTTTTTGCGGGAATGCTGCTGACCACTTCCTGCGAAAAATGGCTGAGCGACTACCCGACCAAGGGAAGCAACGAACCGGTACAGCGTTTGGAGCAGTTGGTCGCCTTGCTGGAATCGCCCCAGACAATAGAACAGAGCGGTTATACGGAAACCGCTTCCACGGATAATTATGAAATCCCTATGTGGCTTTATGATGCCGTTCCGGCCAATTTTGCCGTAGCCAAACTCAATTACTACACATTCAACATACCTGAGATCATATCGGCCACCCGCGACGGTTTCTGGAGCGATTTCTATAATTACATCTATATGGCCAATCTGACCATAGAATATGTGGATAAAGTGAGCGGGGACGCCGCCGCCAAGAAGGAACTGAAAGCCGAAGCCCATTTTTTGCGGGCTTATAACAACTTCATGCTGGCAAATTTCTACTGTATGCCTTACGCTGCCGAAAATCTCGACGAACTCGGACTGCCCCGCAAGGTGACCGTCGATGCGGAGGAAAGTCTGGTGCGGATGAACTTGAGGGACACCTATGCTTTTATAGAGGAAGATATCGAGGAGGGATTGAAGATCTCCAGGGAAGATTGCAGCAATACCTGGCGTTTCAACAATAAGGCTACTATGAATGCGGTGCTTTCCCGTTACTACCTGTACAAGGGCGAGTACGAAAAAGCGATCGCCGCCGCCGATTACGCCATGGCGCATGCCGGTATCGTAAGACTGAAAGATTATGCCGGTTTAACTGCCGGTACTCCCGCTATTTATAAGGACCCCGCAGACACCATCAAATATTGCGAAACGCATGATTATGCGGAACCTCAATATGTCGGATGGTCTGAATTTTTCTTTGCGCGGTACAACTACAACTCGGCCGGCTGGCTGGTTGCCTCGCCGGGGCTGCTCGGCCTGTACGATCAGGATAACGACTGGCGGTTCAAGTGGTTCTTCCTGGATCAAAGCCGCAGATACAACTATACAAGCATGACGAACCGCCCTATTTACAGTTACGTCGGAGCTCTTACCAATCAGTTGCTTCCTTCAGGCCCTTCCATACAGGAGGTGATGCTGAACAAGGCCGAGGCGCTGGTGCGGAAATCTACGCCGGACATAGCCGGCGCCATGTTCCTGGTGAATGAGCTGCGCGACAAGCGTATCAAAGCCGGAGCGCCGGACATTCACCTGAGCGCTTCCACGGCTGACGAGGCTTTGGTCAAGGTGCTGGAAGAACGCCGGCGCGAGTTGCCCTTCGCCCACCGCTGGTTCGATATCCGCCGCTTTGCCTATACTCCCACCACCGTAGACGATGTAGCTATTACACGCACTTTCTACAAGGTAGCCAACGGGGCTGTGGATAAGAACGAGACGGTGACCTATACCCTGCCGTTGAAGAGCCGCCGTTACGCGGTTCCGGTTAACGGGTCGGAAGTGACGAAAACCCGCGGACAGTTCGAGCAGAATAAGTACTGACCCTGAATTGAAGGGATGTTCCGGAATTAAATTCCGGAACATCCCTTCAATTCGGCAATAATAAAATAATAAAAATCGATATGCGACAACTTAAAAAATTTTCGGCAATGTGCGCTATGGCCATGATGGCTTTCGGCTGCACCGGCAAATACAACGGCTTCGTACTGAAAGGCACTTATGCCGGCGGCGAATCTCCCGTTCTCTATATGTATTATACGGACACGACGGGAAATAGTGTAATCGACAGCACGGTGGTGGAATCCGGCAAATTCGAATTCAGGGGGGGGATCAATGAACCAGGTGCGGCACAGATATGGAAAGGCGACAGGCGCAGCCGCGATGAAAAGAACTTCGCCCGTTTATTTATTGAACCTGCTACTATGCAGTTATCGCTGGACGAAACGGATTTTTCCAAGTATGTCCTGACCGGCTCCCCGACCAACGATTTGGCGGTGGTACTGGAAGCCGCCAAAAAGGATCTTTACAGTCAGATGGGCGAACTCAGGACACGGGAACGGGCGAGTACCGACGACGCGGAGATAGGGATTTTAGAAAAGCAGTTGAGTGAGGTGTCTGGCAAGGTGCAGGCCATTAATCTGGATTTCATAAAAAACCATCCGAGTTCGATACTGTCGGCCTACAATCTGCGCTTTATGCTTTCGTCCCTCGAATATCCCAAGGCTGTGGAACTTTACGATTCCCTTACCGAAGAAGTTCGAAACGGTTATTATGGTAAGCAGGCGGCTGATGAAATAGAGCGCAAAGGCAGGGGAGAACCAGGCCAAAAGGCAAGGCTTTTCGTGAGAACGGATATTAACGGAGATGAATTAAACTTGCCGGAGTTGAATAAAGACCATTATCTATTGGTCGATTTCTGGGCGAGCTGGTGCGTTCCCTGCCGGAGAGGCAACCCGCATTTGAAGGAATTGTACAAGAAATACGGTCCTATGGGTTTGATCATCGTGTGTGTGTCCGACGACGATTCGAATCCCGATAAATGGCGTGAAGCCGTTCAGAAGGACGGTATCGGTGAGTTCCGTCATGTATTGCGCGGTTTTAAACGCACGGCCGACGGTATCGACCGGAGCGAAGACCTCAGCGAGAACTTCGGCAACAGTGTACTGCCGACCAAATACCTGATAGATAAAAACGGTATCATTATTTTTAAATGTACGGAGGATACCGAAGCATTGGATGCCAAACTGAAAGAGATTTTCGGGAAATAGAGAAATTGGTAAAACACCCTAAACTATAGTTTTTTTGCAGTTTTGCTTGTCAAAACTGCCGACTCCTTGCCCCGTACAGCCGCCAAAGGTGGGCTGTACGGGGCGGGCGGGGAGTCGAAAACCAGCCCGTAGCTTCATACCTGCTGCGGGTTGTTTTTATTGTAACCCATTGTAAAAGCCTGCATATGTTGCATATGAATATATACTCTTATTGCCGGCAGTTTGGTAAAGCCGGTCGGCGCAGATGGATTTAACGGCACAATCAATTCGTTTCGCTAAAATAGTCGATGCCTTAGGCGCTTTGTTCCTCACTATACTCTCGTTTTTGTAAATTAATCGGTAACTTGCGGGAGTAACCGGCCTTTGGGAGAAGGGAAGGGGTATAGCCAAATACCGGTTTTCCTGAGTCATGGCCTATACAGTCGGTTACACGCCGGCATTGTTTCCCGATGGTATAATATTTGCCAATATAAGAGGGTGGAAACGTTATAAAACCTTTTTTATCATGGTGAAACTGTTGTTAATCTTAAATTTTATAGCTATGCCAATTTACGAATTGCCGAAACTGCCTTACGAACTCGACGCTCTCGAGCCGCAGATCAGTAAAGAAACGATGGAGTATCATTACCTGAAACATCATCAGGCCTATGTTACGAACCTGAATAATCTCATAGAGGGCACAAAGTATGAAAAGATGCCTCTGGAGGAGATTATAAAGAATTCGGACGGACCTTTGTTCAACAATGCCGCACAGACATGGAACCATACCAATTTTTTCCTTGCTCTTTCTGCGAATCCCAAGGCCAGGCCCGATGGGGAACTTGCTAAAGCTATCGAAAGGGATTTCGGTTCGTTCGACAAGTGCAAGGAGGAAATGACCAAGGCGGCACAGGGATTGTTCGGTTCGGGTTGGGCATGGCTTGCTGCGGATTCCGAAGGTAAACTCTCGGTCATGCCGATGTCCAACGGACAGAACCCCATGATAAAGAATTTAACGCCATTGCTTTGCATCGACGTATGGGAGCATGCCTATTACATAGATTACCGTAACAGGAGACCCGATTATATAACCGCACTTTGGGATAAGATAGACTGGGCGGTCATAGAAAAGAGGTATTCGGACAGGTAAAAACAAGACCGGATGCGAAAATCCACATGGCATTTTGTTAATAATATGTCAATGGCATGTTGATAACTATACCGGATGCCTGTTTTGGTATTAATACTGTGTTGATGGGATGTTAATATAGTATTGGTTAGTTGTTAATATCATAAAGCAAACGAGGGTGCGTCGTCTCGACGTACCCTCGTTCATATATTGCATCTAAAACACTTATCAATTTTTCAATGCTTCATTTCTTCGGACATTATTCACCGTCACGGACTTCCTTTGCTTTCCGTTCTGTTGAAAATATGCGGCGGGTATACGACGTCGGTCAGGAATAACCCCTGGGCGGGAGCCGAACCCGACGCTAACGAATTGTCCCTGCTTTCAAGAATCTTCGAGAAGTAACCGGCGCTTATCTTCCCGCGCCCAACATCCACCAAAGTGTCGACAATGGAGCGCACCATGTTGCGGAGAAAGCGGTCTGCTGCGATCGTAAATACAAGCTCGTGGCCGCAGCGGGTCCAACTGGCATGGGCGATGCTGCATATATTGGTCTTATTGCCCGAATGCAGTTTGCAGAATGCCGTGAAATCGCGGGCGGCGGTGAGGCATGCGGCGGCTTCGTTCATTTTATCAACGTCGAGATCATGCAGGTACATCCATGCCGTATCTTTACGGAAAGGGTCTTTGCGGGTGGCGATGAAGTAACGGTATTCCCTCCGTATGGCGTCGAAACGTGCATGGGATTCAGGAGAGACGGGAACGATATTCTTAACTGCCACGTCGTGCGGGAGTACGGCGTTGAGATGATAGATCAATTTCTGCCGGTCGGGGACGGGCTCAAAGGTGTCGAAGTGGCACACACAGTACGCCGCATGGACGCCCGTATCGGTTCTCCCCGCACCGGTAACGGCAGTGTCGCAGCGAAGTACCGTACTGAGAGCGTTTTCCATGGTCTGCTGAACGGACGGGGCGTTGTTCTGCTTCTGCCATCCGTTGTAACAGGTACCTTTATATGAAAATTCGGCAAAATACCGCATCGGAGCCCGTGGTTAAGAAATGAGTTTCTACAAAGATAGCAAAGGTTTTGAAACGTGGAAACCATATAATGTAAAATTATGCTAATCAAATGGTTTCATTAGATTTCAGATAAACGGGCATAGTCGGCGGTGACGGAATCCTATGTCGGAGAAAATGACTCCGATATAAAAGCCGCCGATATTTTTTGACGGTATAAGGATTGAACATTAAATAATGTAACTTTGAAGAGCCGCAAGAAAGCGACTCCAAAAAATGTCAAGACATGAAAAATATTTTATTGTTTACCCTGCTTGCCTTCTGGTGCATGCCTGCAATGTCCCGGGGGTTCAATATCAATGGGGAAATCCGTAATTATGAAGGTTCGGAGATTATCCTGGTCATTAACAAAGTACACGCCGCCCGCGACGCCGGCGCGGAGAAACTAACCGCCGCCGTCGGGAACGGACGCTTCCATTTCGAAGGGACGGTCGATTCTCCTTATTTTGCATCCATAACGGAAGAAGGCTCCAATACGCCTTTAGTGAGTTTTATTCTATACAACGAAGACATAAATGTTACTATCGACCCTGAAAACAGGGATATTACCGTAATCAGCGGCGGCCCGCAGATAGAACAGTGGAACAGACAGGCCGAACTGTCGAAGTCGTGGGACGCCAGGTTATATCCCTTGCAGGATAAGTTGCGCAACACCGATATTAATTCCGAAGAGTATAAGAACTTAAGGAGCCAGGCGGAGGAACTGATTGCCGAACGGAACAGGGCATACGTCGAGTTTATAGAAAGATACCCCGGATCGGGCTCATCTACCTACCTGCTTTGGCGAATTTTTTCCGGCATACCGATGGCGGAAGCTATCGAAGTTTTCGATAAACTCGATGCGAGTATCCTTGCCGATAATTCACATTATAAGTTTCTTCTGCCGACCGTAACGGGACAAAAATTAACGGCGGTCGGTCGTCGCCTCCCTTCGATGGCACAGGAAGACCCCGAAGGCAATCTCGTTTCGCTGGACGATTTCCGCGGTCGGTATCTGCTTATAGATTTTTGGGCTTCGTGGTGCGTGCCTTGCCGCGCTTCAAATCCGGGGATGGTCGAGTTGTACAACAAGTTCAAGGATCGTGGCTTTACCATACTCGGCATCTCGCTCGACAGACCTGGAGATAAGGACAAGTGGGTGGAGGCGATCGAGAAGGACGGTCTTACTTGGCGACATATTTCGGATCTTAAATACTGGGACAATGAAATTTCCCGATATTTCGGAGTAAACTCTATCCCCGCGACGGTTCTCGTAGATCCGGAAGGCATAATTATCGCCCGTAACCTGCTCAAGGAAGAGCTGGAGGAACTTTTGGACAGTCTATTGAATTAAGATGTCAGCATAAAATCGCACATAACTGAAATTGCATAAAGTACGAATGCTTTCAAGTAAAAATCCCGCCGCCCGGCGGGATTTTGTGTTAAACAAGCCAGATGAAGTTCCGCCATTGTAGAAGTCGGGTCGGAAAACAGACGAAGAGGTAATGGCGGACGAGAGTTAAACTGAATCTTGCCGATCACTATATTCTGGAAATTTTTAAACGATAGCGATAGTCCTCAGGCTCTTTTTCGACCTCTTCCAAGTCATAAAGCCAGTATTCGTTTCGGCAGATATGTTCTATACGGTACATATCTTCAATGTAAATGCTACAAAAACCGTCAGGCTCATAATTTGAACGTTCGATACAAAGTCGACGTTCTGACGGATAATAGACATAGTCCGTTTCTTCATTGGGACAGTCCTTAAAATATTCTTTCAGTTTACCATAGCAAACAACCGATCCGGATGAAAATTCCAGCTTTTGCTTTTCTGTGAATTCCCATATTATACTATTATTACCATATCGTTTGAATAATTTCCAACCTTGCTTATTAATACAATACATGCTTATAATTTTCCATCTCCCGATGAAGATATTTATCCGCCGCTCTTTAAACATCATACCGCAATGATTTAAGTTTATGCTTTCTTGAGCTATTAACATATATGCTAACCGCAGGACAAATATAAAGAGAAATCTTTGTTATCATATATGATAACAAGAAAATTATGACGACGGAAGAAATTTTGAAGCAATTGGGAAGAAATATAAAACAATTACGGGAAAATAAAGGAATTGCGCAACAAGATTTAGCGGCCGCCTGCAATTTTGAAAAATCAAGCATGAGCAGAATAGAAGCCGGAGGATCTAATTTTACAATCGGAACATTGAACAAGATTGCGAATGCGTTAGGTATAACAGTCAGGGACCTTTTCAGATAATCATTGACTGACGCCGATTAACGAATGTCCGCCAATCCTTCATGCGGTTAATTTTCCGATTTATTCTTCCCTAATATTTGAAGCTGCTGCCGCCTATGAATTCGCGCAGGATCGAAGTGGGCGGGATTTCGTCGGGAACCACGGGGATGAAGTTGTCCAGGAAATTCAACAACCTGCGGGCTTCCCCGTACTCGGGAGCGGTTTCGAGCACCTCATGAAGCATGGGTTCCACGAATCTGCGCAGTACGGATATTTCGTAAAACAGCGATGAATTGAACATCACTTCCGAGTTTTCCTGATACGGAAATATATGTTTGTCCTCGCCGCGCCGCACGCTTTCCCAGCGTTTCAGCGTTGCGGTGGCGTTGCTGCCGCGGGTGTTGTAATCCCTGACAATGCGGCGCAGGAGACGGTTGTCCGTCGTGGATATGCGCGAAGTGTTGTCCAACGATACGGAGGTAAGCGCCGATATGTATATCTTGAATTTGTGCCTTTCCTCTACTTCTTCGGTAAGTTCGGGATTCAGGGCGTGTATCCCCTCGACCACGAGCACAGAACGCTCGTTCAACTGAAGCGGTTTGTCATGGTACTCCCTCTTGCCGGTTATGAAGTCGTAGCTCGGCACATCCACGCTTCCGCCGCTCAGCAGCGTTCTCAGATTATTGTTGAAAGCCTCGAGGTCGAGGGCGTAGAGGGATTCGTAGTCGTACTCCCCGTTCTCGTCCAGAGGGGTGAGGTCGCGTTCGACGAAGTAGTCGTCCAGGGATATGAGTACCGGATCGAGTCCGAGTATCCTCAACTGTATACCGAGCCTTTTGGCGAAAGTGGTCTTGCCGCTCGACGAAGGTCCCGAAATCAGTACCAGCCGCGCCTGGCGTTCCCTGTTCGCTTCCTCGATCGTGTCGGCTATGCGCGCCAGTTTTTTCTCATGGAACGCTTCGGCAATCTTGATAAGCTCGCTGCTGTTGCCGGCTATGATCTTGTTGTTCAACGAACCTATATTGGAAACCTCCATTACATCCATCCACGCATTGTACTCTTTGAAGACGTCGAACATCTTGTCCTGCTGTACCATGATTTCGAGTTCGTTCGGTTCGGTCCTCTTCGGTACGGCTACGTAAATCCCGTTATAGTATTTCCTGAGATCGAACAGATGAAGGTAGGAGGTCGAGGGGGACATCACCCCGTACATGTTGCCTACCATATCGGCCAGATGATACATCTTGACATACAGCTTGGGGCGCGATTGCAGGAGAGCTAATTTATCGGTATAACCCAGTCTCTCGTAGGTTTCCTCGGCTTCTTCGCTCCGCACTTTTTCATGAACTATGGGGATTTGACTGTCGATCAACTCCTTCATGCGCGTTTTGAGGATGTCTACCTCCTCTGAAGAAATATCGGGCTTGCCTTCGATCTCGGAATAAAACCCCTTGGATACGGCATGTTTGATATGGAATTTACTGTCGGGGTAAATGTCGTGTACGGCCTTGTTCATAGTGAACAGAAGGGTACGCTGGTATACCCGCATCCCCTCGAAATGCGTTATATTTATAAAACGCACCGAAACGGGATCGTAAACCCTGTAATCGAGTTCTCTGAGTACATTGTTCACATAGGCCGCCAGAAACGGGTACGGCGTTTTAATGGAAAGCGTATTTTCGATCTCTTTCAGGGTGACGCCCATCGAAAGTATCAGTTCCGTACCGGTGTTCTCGCATATTATTTTAACGGTGTCCGACATATCTCACGATCTTATAAGGTGTAAAATTAGATAAAAAAATTATATTTGCAGTATATAACGCATAACGTTACAGTATGAAAAAACGGCTCAAACGGTTCGACAACTTTCCCCGTGTAATAATGGTGGCCGCCGCAGTTTTCATTCTTGCCGGATGCTGCGTCCGCGAAGAGAAAATCGTGATCATATCCACCAACGACATGCACGCGTCCATAGACCGCTTTCCTAACCTGGCCGCACTTGTCGAACGGTACAGAACGGATGCCGGATGCCGCGTACTTCTGATCGATGCGGGAGATATCCAGACGGGTAACCCCTATATCGATATGGCGACCCGCCCCGGCCTGCCCATGGTCGAACTGATGAACGCCCTGCATTATGACATGGGAACTCTCGGCAACCACGAGTTCGACGCAGGGATCGATACGCTTGCTGCAAGGATCGGGCAATATGCGTTCCAAACAGTTCTTGCCAACGCCAATTTTGCCTGTACGCCCGTGCGCGGAGTGAAACCCTATGCTTTCCTTACCGTCGGCGGCGTCAAATTCGGTTTTCTCGGACTTATAGAACTCGGCACCGACGGCCGTCCGGCAGGCAAGGGCGAGAGTTTCGGGGAAACGGTGTTTTTCGACCCGATAGAAACAGCCCTCGGATACAGGTATCTGCGCGACAGCTGCGACGTCTTTATAGCGGTTACGCATACGGGATTACACACGGATACCCTGTTGGCGAAACGCATGCAGGAGTTGGACCTGATAATAGGAGGACACAGTCATACGGTTCTCGCAGAGGGAGGCCTCAGGTACGGGAACGTACTCGTGACCCAGACGGGCAGCCGCCTGAAATATGCCGACGTAACCACCCTCAAAACAAGGAAGGGCAAGATCGTATCCGTCGAAAACCGGATCGTGGCGCTCGACACGGTTCCACAGTCGGAAAAGTTCGCCGCCATTGTGGAACATATAAAATCGGTTTCCAATCCCGAACTGGCGACGGTCGCCGGAAGCATTGCGGAGGGTGCCGGCAAGACGGCGCTTCTCAATCTTTTTTCCGACATAATGCGGGAAAGTACCGGTACGCAGTTCGCATTTTACAACAGGGGAGGCATGAGGCTGGACACTTTGAAGGCGGGAAAAATTCTCGCCGGAGACATATACGCCGCCGAACCGTTTAAAAATTCACCCGTTACGATGCGGATGACGCTTGAGGAGATAAAGGAACTCATCCTTAACAAATTCAATTCCAGGGGATCGGAATCGCGCACCGAGGATATTTATCCCTCTGGCATGACCTATACGATAGTCACCGACGGCAACGGCGAGGGTACCGACGTGATTTTCAGCCATCCGTATAAAGAGGGTAGGGGAATGCAGTATAAAGTCGCAATGGCGGACTACATAAGCCTGCAATACGATTTCCCGAAGCGCGGCAAGGGAGTCCCTACCGGCTTTTACATTACCGGCCTCGTCTTCGACTACCTCAAAAAGAATTCCCCCGTAACGGCTCCCGCCGGGGAAAGGATTAAGATCGTCCGGAATTTTTAAGTAATATATTGGCTTTTTCGGCTCGCGGAACTGATTTTTTTGTTCCGCTTTTTGACACTGAAAAGCAGTCTCTTCAGAGATAATGATATGATTCAGTGAACCATGCTGGATTCGAACCAGCGACTTCTGCCCTGTCAAGGCAGCGCTCTGAACCGACTGAGCTAATGGTTCGGGACAAAGATAAGATTTTTTATCCGATTTAGGGTACCGTAATTATACATAATGAAAATTCGAATAAAATCGCGGTGCTTTGGCATAAATATTCAGATAATGGAAGATAAGAATAAAGAAAAAGCATGGAGATTACCCGATACCATTACAGGATGGATACTGTTAGTATTTGGAGTATTAGCATTTTTAGGCGGTCTTATGGGGATAGTGGGACTTAGCACATTCACTTTGATATCGGTCTCTGCTGTCAGTAATGGTATCCTGCATTTTATAGGGACATTTAAGAGATGGCCGATCTTCCCTATTATGCCATTCTATCAAGAATTTTCATGGGAGCAGGCTTACTTTGGCTGGCTGTTTCGGAAGTCGAATCGACCAATTTTATAGCAGGAGTCATTTTTGAATTTGCAGGTGCACTGATTTTAATAATATCCTTAATGTCAGCTTCTGGGGGAAAATTCCTCGCCTTTAGGCGAAGACTTTAGTATGTTTCGTATCTTTGAAATAAAAAGATGCAAAATTATCGTAAGACGAGCCATACGACATATGATTGTAAGTATCATGTGGTTTGGATAACAAAATATCGCAAGAAAGTTCTTTCTGGCCTTGTTGCCGAACGAGTTCGCGAACTTCTTCGCGGCATATGCAAGGAGCATGAAGTAGAGATTCTGAAGGGTCATCTATCTGGCGACCATGTTCACTTGTTTTTGTCAGTACCACCACATTTGGCGATAAGCAAGTTAGTGCAGTATTTGAAAGGCAAGAGTTCATATAAAATGCTTCAAGAGAATCAGCAATTGTCAAAAATGTTCTTGGGTCGCCATTTATGGGGTCGAGGATATTTTGTAGCAACCTCTGGCAATATAACAGACGAGGTTATCATTGAATATATTCGCACTCAAGATGACGCGGAGCATGATGATGATTTTAGCATAGGGTAAATCTTTAGTCGGCTTCAGCCGATCTCAATTCCTTCGGCTTTTAGCCGAAGGTAGTTTAATATTAGACTCTTGGAAACAAGGGATGAAGAAAAGTGCGATGCTGAGCCGGACACATGAGAAATTCTCCGCTTCGCAGAATTAAGCACGCCGTGCTATTTGTTATTTTGTTCAGTGCTGCCTGTTAGCAACTTACAAATAAGAAAGGATAATAAATTATTTAACGGTACTTATAAGAATTATATCAACCCCGCCTCGTAGAGAATAATTATCTGTTCTATGACCTTGTCCTCGCCCGTTTTGTCATACTGGTCTTTGAGGTTGGCGCCGAATATCTTGGCTATGCCCTGCCAGAACACGGCGCTGAACCCTCCCCTCAGTTCCCTGACCAGTTCGTAGGACGTTTTGTCGGTCTCCCTGTCGATAAGTTTTATAAGTATCTTGCCCTGCGACATTGTCATTCTGCGGAGCACCGGAGTATACTCCTTTTTTATCTCGTTTTCCACTTGCCTGATATATGCCCTCTGTTTATTTCTGTTACCGATTTTAAGCAACTCCTCTTCCATCACGGCGAGTTTTGCTTTTGCCTCCTTGGCTATCGGGTAAACTATCTTAACGTTTCTGACTAATTTGGCATACTTGCGCATGTCCGCAGGTCTGCCGAATACACATACGGGCATCATGTCGATCACGGGGATCGTATCGCCGTTAATTACTTCGATACGGGCATTATAGTATCCCGGACCGTGTCTTTGAGCCGGGGCAGAGAAAGCGAGGGCGGATAGAAGCAGGGATAAGATTAAAAAACGCTTCATTGATATAATGATAAAATACATAACTTTGCAAAATTAAGAAAAAAATCAATAGGAGAGTTAGCTACAATCTTTGACACTGTCTCTGCAAAAATCGCATCAAATGCGGCAGCTGTTCCTGCAAAATTCCGCAGGCCGGAGTGTAGCCGAATGTAACCCAAATATCAATTTGGCCTGAAAAACAAATATTGTGAGTTCGGAATAATAATAACAGGGAATGTATTATAATCAGATAAATAAATTACGAGGAAGGATAGTATTGTTATATCCTGAACTTACTTAAATATCAATTATGCAAAGTGTTGAAATCGGAAACGGTATTCACTGGCTCGGAGCCAACGACCGTCGCAAGCATCTTTTCGAGAATTTGTGGCCTTTGCCGGCCGGCGTATCCTACAATTCGTACCTTATATGCGACGGGAAATCGGCGCTCATGGATACTGTAGAAATCGGCAGCGATGCGGATTACCTGCGCCGCATAGAGTCGCTGCTCGACGGCGGCAAGCTGGACTATCTGGTCGTAAATCACATGGAACCCGACCATTCGGGAGAGATCGGGACGATCATAAGGAGGTACCCGGACATCACGGTGATAGGGAATAGCAAGACCTTCAAGGTATTGTCTGCATATTACGGCGCTCTGCCCTGCAATATCAGGGAAGTAAACGAAGGCGACACGCTCGAACTGGGCAGACACACCCTGAAGTTCGTCATGGCGCCCATGGTACACTGGCCTGAGACGATGATGACCTACGAAATTTCCGAACAAATACTGTTTTCGGCCGACGCTTTCGGTACGTTCGGGACTATCGACGGAGGACTGTTCGACGATCAGACGCTCTTCTCCTTTTTCGAGGATGAGATGCGCAGGTATTACTCCAACATAGTCGGCAAGTACGGGACGATGGTGCAGAAAGCCCTTGCCAAGTTAGCGGACGTTCCCGTAAGGATGATATGCTCTCTTCACGGCCCCGTATGGCGTGAGAATGTGTCCAGGGTAATATCGCTTTACGACAAATGGAGCCGCATGGAAGCCGACGACGCGGTCGTGGTGATTTATGCGTCCATGTACGGCAATACAGCGCATGTGGCCGACCACATAGCCGGCGTTATAGCCCGCAACGGGGTGCGCAATGTACGGGTGTACGATGTCTCCAAGACGCATATTTCCTACCTGATAAGCGAACTGTGGCGCTGCAAGGCGGTCGTTTTGGGCAGTTGCGCCTACAACGGCGAAATGTTCCCGCTTATGGAGAGCCTGTGCCGCGAGGTCGAACACTACGGGTTGAAAAACCGTATCCTTGCCGTTTTCGGCTCCTGTAGCTGGGGTGGGGGAGGCGTAAGAAATCTCAAGGCCTTTGCCGAACGTATCGGCTGGGAACTGGTTGCCGAGCCCGTGGAAATAACGGGTTGTCCCGACACCCGTAAATACGAATCCTTCAATGCACTGGCCGAAGCCGTAGCCGGCAAACTGAATCCGAAGCAATAGAGGCGACGGGCGAGGCATGAGCGGTTTTTGATTTGAAATGGGAAAACCTTGCCGTCATTGCGGACTTGACCCCGCAGGCTTCTTGAAAATACATTATCGTTGTCATTGCGGGCTTGACCCGCAATCTCGACCAATATACTCAACGCAAATGCTTCTGAGATTGCGACTCGGTGGCCGCAATGACAGCAAAAGGGCATTCCTGGTCAAGGCCTCAACCCACGCCGGATGCACTTGTTTCAATCATATATCCGCCGTCGGCGTACATGCTTTGGTCAAAGAATTAGTTGATATAAATTCTAATGTTTACATAATAATTATGCTTGAGAGTGGATTGAAGTATACGAGTGTTGCGGTTGTGGACGGGAGCAATACCGCGGCGGTCATGGGGTCGGGTGACCTCGGGGTTTTCGCCACTCCCGCTATGGTCGCGCTTATGGAGAATGCGGCGGTCAATGCCGTTGCCGGTCATTTGCCGGACGGGTCGTCCACAGTGGGGACGCTTGTCAATATAACGCATAACCGCGCTACACCCTTGGGAGAGGAGGTAACGGCCACGGCGCTGTTGGAGGAGATCGATGGACGCAGGCTGATCTTCCGCGTGTCGGCGGCCGACAAGAAGGGGATCATAGGCGAAGGCCTTCACGAAAGGTTCATAATCGACAGGGAGAAATTCATGGACAGGCTGAAGTGATCCGTCGGTGGTAGATGGGTGCGAACCGAATTGTCACTCAGAACATCTTTTTTGTCATTCCGAGCGCGGAGCGAGGAATCTTATATTTTATTCCGAAGAAGTGAAATATATTTTCTTTTTCCGCTTTTTGATGGGCAAAAAGCGGAGCAAAAACCCACCGCACAAATTACGGTGCGACCCGCTAAGGGATTTCGCTTCGCCGGCGAGCCGGCATAACTTCGCAATGCCTGTGCAGTTCCAATTCCGGCTACTCTGGCTCGCGAAACCCGAGCGGGTGACCCCCACCTCCATTTCAGCGCGGATACCCGCCGCCTGCGGCGGCGAAGAATGATGATTAAGGGCATTCAGATTCTTCGTCACTCGCCTCCTGCCGAATGACAGTCATTTCTATCGTTCCGACTCTCACATCCAAAGATTGCGGATTAGGCCCGCAATGACACTCTAACTGTCATTCTGAGCGAAGCGAAGAATCCCGTATTTTTCCGAACGAAGTGAGGAATTTCGTCTACTGTATATCGACGGCCGACGGATTACCCGCCCGACGGCAGGTCTGCGGTTTTTCCCGTGATACTGCGGTATATTCCTTCCTCGTCGTATCCGCATATACTGCGAAGTTGTTGTTGTGTGCCGTGCGGGATGAAGCTGTCGCCGATCCCGAGCATCTCAACTTTGCACCCGTAGCCGTGCAGCTCGAAAAATTCGAGAACCCCGCTTCCGACTCCTCCCTTGACCACTCCGTCCTCCACGGTTATTACCCTCTCGAAACGCTTTCCGACCTGGTGCAGCAGATCTTCGTCCAGGGGTTTTGCGAAGCGCAGGTCGGCATGGAACACCGAAAGTCCGTCTTCTTCGGCGCGGACTATGGCTTTCGATGCATCGTTCCCCACAGGACCCAGAGTCAGCACCGCAATGCCGGTTCCCTCTTTGAGTATGCGTCCGCGCCCTATGCCTATTTTTACGAATCCGCATCCCGTATCCGTGCCGGTACCCTGTCCGCGCGGGTAGCGAATAATGAACGGCAGGCCGGATACGGAGGCGGTGAACATCAGGTTTCGGAGTTCGCCTTCGTCCATCGGCGAGGATATGACGAGATTGGGAACGGGACGGAATAGCGCTATGTCGAACGCTCCCTGATGAGTGGAGCCGTCCTCCCCGACGAGCCCCGCCCTGTCAAGACAAAAGACCACGCCGAGATTCTGAAGCGCCACGTCGTGTACGACATTGTCGTAGGCTCTTTGCACGAACGAGGAATATATGTTGCAGAAGGGAACCAGACCGGTGGCGGCCAGGCCGGCCGAGAAAGTCACCGCGTGTCCTTCGGCTATACCCACGTCGAAACACCGCTGGGGCATCTGTTTCATCATTATACACAGGGAACTGCCCGTAGGCATGGCGGGCGTTATGCCCACTATCCTGTCGTCGGCGCGAGCCAGTTCGAGCAACGTCTCCCCGAAAACATCCTGATAAAGAGGCAGCTGTCCCGAATCTGCGGAAGTCAGGCGTATTCCCGTGTCGGGGTCGAATTTTCCCGGAGCGTGCCATATGCTCTGGTCGTTTTCGGCGGGAGTGTAACCTTTGCCTTTCACAGTCAGCACATGAAGCAGTTTAGGGCCGCGAATCTCCCTGAGATCCTTTAGTACCTTGGCAAGCTGCTTTATGTCGTGCCCGTCCACAGGGCCGAAATAGCGGAAATTAAGACTCTCGAACAGATTGCTCTGCTGAAGCACTCCCTGTTTGATCGCGTTGCCGGTCTTCTGTATGAAGCGCCTGAAGCGCGGGAACGGCGAAAGCATGTCCCACGTCTTGGCCTTGAGCCTGTTGTACCTTCTCGAAGTGGAAATATCCAACAGGTACTGGTGCATCGCTCCGACATTGGGATCTATCGACATGTTGTTGTCGTTCAATATGACAAGCAGGTCGGTGTTGGATGCGCCCGCGTTGTTAAGTCCCTCGAAAGCCAACCCTCCAGTCAGTGCTCCGTCGCCGAGAACCGCTACGACCTGCCTTTCTTCGCCCCTGAGGCGGCTTGCTGCGGCCATGCCCAGAGCGGCGGAAATGGATACGGAGGCATGCCCTCCTCCGAAGGCGTCGTATGGACTTTCGTCCATCCTGGGGAAGCCGCTTATGCCTCCCAGTTTGCGATTGGTGGAGAAAACGTCCCTGCGCCCCGTGATGATCTTGTGGGCGTAGGCCTGGTGACCCACGTCCCATATAAGTTTATCATGCGGAGTATCATAAATATAATGAAGCGCTACGGTGAGTTCCACCGTACCGAGACTCGAACCGAGATGCCCTGGATTTCCGGAAAGCTGCGCTATTATGAATCGACGCAACTCGTCGGCATAAGCCTGCAATTCCCCGACCGACAGTTTCTTTAGATCATCCGGTGAATCGATGCCCGTAAGATATTTATATTTTGACATTTTCTGCTGTAATAGAGTTACAAAGATACCAAACCTTATATATAACGCAAGTTAAGAACTTGTCAAAATTTCGCAGGAATACGGGAAACAATAAAACCGAATTGTCCGACAAATTTTTAAACAGCTCTTAAACCTTCGATACGTTATTTGCGGAAAAAATCTTACCTTCGTAGTCATAACGTATGGCACTGCATCCAAGTATGAAAAAATTATTTATTTTGCTGTTTATGGCCGCCGCCGCTGTTTCCTGCGTGTCCAACAGGACTTTCAATTCAATGAAGGCGGAATGCCTGAGGCTGGAAGCCGAACTTGCATCGGTAAATGCGAGGATGGACGAACTGCTTTCGAATAACGACCGACTCACTCAGCGTAACGAAAACCTCTCTTCCGAACTGGAACTTCTCAAATCCGACTACTCCGCGTTGAAAGAAAGATACGACAGGCTGTCTGCCGACGGATCGGCGGAATCTTCGCGCATGCTGAAGCAGATAGAGGAGAGTCAGAGGGAGCTCAGGAACCGTTCGCAGAGGGTCGAAGAGCTGGAGCAGCTTCTCAAATCCCGCGAGGAAGCCATGGCGTCCCTGAGGCGCAAGGTGGCGGATGCTCTGACGGGTTTCGAGGGGAAAGGACTTTCGATATCCACGAGGGACGGGAAGGTATACGTGTCGATGGACGACAAGCTGCTGTTCCGTTCGGGGAGTTTCGACATAGACCCTGCCGGAGCGCGTGCGGTACGCGATCTTTCGGGCGTTCTGGCGGACAATCCCGACATAGCGATCATGGTCGAGGGTCACACGGACGATGTGCCGTATAAGGGGAGCGGCAATCTGAAGGATAATCTCGACCTCAGCGTGAAACGCGCGACGACGGTGGTACGGCTTATTCTCGAGAACGGGAATATAGCTCCATCACGCATAGTGGCTGCAGGACGCGGGGAATACCAGCCCGTAGCGGAGGGAAAAAGTCCCGAAGCTCGCGCCCTCAACCGGCGTACCGAGATCATACTCTCCCCGAAACTGGACGAACTGATGAAGATCATGGACAGGTAGGGTAAATTACATAATAAATTTCTGATGTATTGGAGCCTGTAAAATTAAAAACATGAAGATTCAAATTATTTCATACAAAAATGGTCTCTCCGATAAGAGTCGCCTTAAATTAACAAGTGCCATTATAAATAGCTCCTCAGCGGATATTCTCATGTTTAGCGGACACACACTTGGCTTCGTTAATGACATTGAAAAATTGCAGGGATTGATAGAAAACAAAAGGACAGAGGTTATATTTGAACTTCAGAATATTAATTCCGATAAAATTAACAACTGCCTTTACCACATTAAAAAAGGAGTTATTAAAAATCTATATACCAATCAACTATTTGTCCAATCCTCGGAGATCGAGAATAACTATCAACTTGCCGACAGATTCCTTCATGAACTTGAGACTAAGAGAAAAATTAGAGTAAAAGGTTTAAGTTTCTTAATTATACAATGTGGCGAGATCAATATCCTGAAGAATATTCAAAATGAAGGCAACAAGGTTGTGTTTAGATTGAATGAAGAAACTGATTTACTCGATAGATTCAATGCTATAATAAGAGAAGCAGATGTTATATTGAATCCGATTCATACACCAATGGGAAACCAGGGAAAGATGAAGAGACGCAGGGAGTTTTTGAGTGATAATAATAGGTATTACTTATCTGCATCCAACACGAAAGAAGATTCAGCTGATTTAGAGTTAAAGAGTTTGCAGTATGCTTATCACAATGGGTCTGAAATTACTGAGTCGGGGCAAAAAGTGTCTACGGAAAATTATGTTTATAGAGTGTTCGATATCGATGATTGAGCGCTTATATGCAATGAGTAGATTTAGCGGTGCTTATTTTTTACAGAAATTATTTTAAAATTCAATGTTTATTGAGTGAATGAAATTCGCTGTCATTCCGAGTGAGGCCGTCAGGCCGACGAGGAATCTACCAATTATAAAACAAGAATAATATAGGTAGATCCCTCCATCCTGCGGATGTTCGGGATGACAGTAAATTAACAAGAAAAGTTTATATAAACTAAAGTTGGCGTACCATAGTACGGGGATTCAACTTTTTCTATAATTTTAAGAAATGAGCATATATAAAAGAATATTACTGAAACTGAGCGGGGAATCCCTGATGGGAGGACAGGACTGCGGCATATCGGGGCGGGTTTTGGACTCGTACTCCCGTCAGATAAAATCGGCGATGGAAAAAGGAGTGCAGGTAGCCATAGTTATAGGCGGGGGCAACATTTTCAGGGGAGTGAAAGGGGCTGAGAACGGGATCGATAGGGTCAAAGGCGATCAGATGGGTATGCTCGCCACCGTTATCAACTCCTTGGCGCTTCAATCTGCGCTCGAAAGTAATGGAGTGAAATGCAAGGTGCTGACCTCCGTCAGGATGGAGCCTATCGGCGAATACTATTCCAAGCCCAAGGCGCTGGAATACCTCGAAGCGGGCTATGCAGTTATCATAGGCGGCGGGACTTCCAATCCCTACTTCTCTACCGACAGCGCCGCGGCGCTTCGCGGAGTGGAGACGGAGGCCGACGTTCTGCTCAAGGGTACGAGAGTGGACGGAATCTACTCCGCCGATCCCGAGAAAGACTCTTCGGCAACCAGATTCGGGGAGATAACTTTTGAGGAGGTTTACCGCCGCGGCTTGAAAGTGATGGATCTTACGGCCTTTACGCTGTGCATGGAGAACGGTCTCCCCATAATAGTTTTCGATATGGATACCGAGGGCAATCTCGGAAAGATCATCGACGGAGAAAAAGTGGGTACGCTTGTCAGGCGTTGAGGCAGGTTGCAGGTTTCGGGGTCAGACCGCCGGATTCGTACGTGTAAAGGAAATATTGAAGGGTAAGGTACCCTTTTGCACCGTTTGTACCGTTTGCAGGACGGAAGTTTATTCCTGGGCGCGGGATTTGCAGGGTGTGCGGTGAACCGGATATATACGGATAATCATTAAAACTTAAAGGATTATGATAAGAAAATTTGTTTTATTGGTGCTTGCTCTTGTTGCAGCCGGAACGGCTGCTTGGAGTTATACGGGCAACGATGGCCGCACCCGCGACGCTGCCCAGGGGCCGGAAATTCAAAACTTTGAACCCAATGTGAAGGAGGGACAAAAAGCCCCCGATTTTGAAACGACTATGGTGGACGGTTCCAGGATAAGGCTGTCGGACTTGAGAGGCAAAATCGTGCTGCTTAATTTCTGGGCTACGTGGTGTTCCCCGTGCCGTGCAGAACTGAGCAGGGTGCAGACAGAGATAATAGACCGCTTTGCGGGCGAGGAATTCGTATTCCTTCCCATATCGAGGGGAGAGACAAAAGATACGGTTCTGCAGTTTCGCGAGACCTCCGGCCATATGTTCCCTATGGGTCTCGATCCCGACCAGTCGATATTCAAATTATTCGCGGACAATTATATACCGCGCAACTTTCTTATCGACCGCGAAGGTATTATCGTGATGACCGAGGTGGGTTACTCCGAAGAACAGTTCGACGAATTAGTCGGCAAGATAGAAGAGGTATTGAAATCAAAACGCTAAATGCCATGGAAGAAACCAAACTGATAATCGATATTGCAGCCGAGAAGATGGAAAAGGGGCTGGCGCATTTTCAGGAAGAGCTGCTCGGCATAAGAGCCGGTAAAGCAAGCCTGAACATACTCAACGGCATAACGCTCGATTACTACGGGAGTCAGGTTCCCATTTCCCAGGTGTCCAGCGTCACTGTCCCCGACGCCAAGACCGTATTGATCCAGCCATGGGAAAGGAACCTGATAGGAGCTATCGAGAAGGCCATTCTTGCAGCCAATATAGGGCTTACGCCGTCGAACAACGGCGAACATATACGCCTTACCATTCCCCCGCTTACGGAGGAGAGGCGCAAACAACTGGTCAAGCAGGTCAGGGCTGACGCCGAAAATGCGCGGGTGGGGCTGCGCAACGCCAGACGCGATGCGGTCGAAGCATTCAAGAAAGCCCAAAAGGACGGAATGCCGGAGGATATGGCCAAAGACGGAGAAGACGAAGCTCAGAGGCTGATCGACAAGTACACCAAGAAACTCGAAGGTTTAGTGGCCGACAAGGAGAAGGAAATAATGACGGTCTGACTCGTTCCGGTACGGTCTCCGGCGGACTCACAGCAATATAAAAAGCAGTACGGAGACTTTCACGGGGATTTTCACCGGAACTTTCACTTGAAGACTTTGAATGCTGGAAGAAACTATGGAAATGAAGACGGTTGCGTCCTGCGGGCTGTATTGCGGCGCGTGCGGACGGTACAAAAAAGGGAAATGCGCCGGATGCCGCGGCAACGAAAAGGCGTCGTGGTGCGCTATCCGCAAGTGCTGCATTGAGCATAACTACATCTCGTGCGCGGACTGTACGGATTTCAACAACCTTAAAGAGTGCAGGAAATTCAACAACCTCATGGGAAACATTATAGGGGTGATCATGAATTCCGACCGCGCCGCATGCGTGTACCGTATACGCGAAGCAGGCTATGAAACCTTTGCGGCGGAAATGGAAGAGAAGGGCTTGCAATCGATAAAAAGGAGATAGGCGGTTTCTTTATGGTCGCTATATGCGGCAGCTCTCGGGAATGCGGGTTCGACTTACGTTGAAAACTATGATTATTCTGCTTATATTTGCAGCGGTACGTCTGTAAATTATGCCCATATCGAATAAATAAAATGCGTAATTCTTTTAATAATGAAGAAAATAAACCTCTTTTTAATATTGCTTTTTACGACTGTTGCACTGGGACTGGTGTTGTCGGCATGTTCCTCGAAGAAGGGGGAGAACGACACGGATGATACTACCGAACCCAAGTTAATAGTTGCTCCGCTGGAACTGGCTGCTTTCGGTCATGAGGACGAAACTACCCGCAAGGTTACCGTACAGACAAACCAGGGCGAGTGGGATACTTCCTGTACTGAAAACTGGGTTATCATCGAACATGGCGACAGTGGAAGCACATTCACGGTCGGCGTCCTTATCAACGATACGGGAGAAACCCGCAGCGCGGTCATTACGGTGTCGGCGGGAGAACTTTCGAAGGAGGTCAGCCTGACGCAAACGGCACCGTAAACCCGTAAGACCGGTTCATGCCGGATCGGCCGCCAACGTTAAGCATCTATCTTATAAAATAAGGAATAGGAATACCGACTTGTCGCCGACGCTTATTTAGGCAAGCATTTTCCTCACTGCTTAGCGGATACTTTCAGTCGGTATCCCCATATCAGCGGACTGTTGATTTGATACCATCTGCAGGAATAAGAAAACCCGCAAAAAGATAACCCCGAACCGCTCAGCAAAGAGGTTCGGGTATTTTTCGAACTGCAAATTTCGGCAGATCCTGGTTTTTATCGTTCGCCGGAAATCAAGGCTGCCAGTTCAGTATTTTGTAGAAATCGTAATCTTGCGGATCGGCGACATATTTCCGCGCCGCTTCGTAATCCTCGGGTGTAATGTAGCACAATATATTCTCTACGGCGGATTTGAAACCGTCGGAAGCTATATCTACCATGCGCGGGGGAATTTTGCCCGTGGAATTATCCTGAATATCCTTCAGACACAATGGTGTTACCATTCCGGCATGATCTACGTACACCATGCAGCCGGTCTGTCCGTTTTTGAAAAGCCGGTACACACCCATGCCGAGTTCGGTACAATAAACAAGATCGTATGCAACTGGGGTCTGGCAGCGAACCTCGTAACCTATCTCGACCGGACGTGACTTCACTTTCAACCCTGTTTCGCCAAGTCTGTTTTCAAGCACTCCATTGAAGATGTGGGCTTTGGATACTTTGCCCAATTCGGGGTGTCCATGCTCGTCGTATGAAAAACATGTTCCCGACCTGCTTATGTCCTCGTCGCTGAGGAAATGGAAGACCCCTTCGGAAATGATGGCCGCTCCATAGTTGATCCCTATGATCCTGCGTTTTATTATGGAGGAGATAACGAGCTTTATGATCTTGTCCATATTGATCTCCGTCCTGTCGAACATTTCGGGAATTATGATCATGGGGTAATGGCATGCTTCGCCGATCCCGAAAGCAAGGTGTCCCGCGCTCCTTCCCATTGCTGCCACGATGAACCAGTTGCCGCTCGTGCGCGCATCGGCATACAGCGCCCGGGCTATGGTCGCCCCCTTGTCGAGCGCCGACTGGTAGCCGAAAGTGGGCGAACCGCCGGGCAGGGGAAGGTCGTTATCGATGGTCTTCGGAACATGTATGTTGGAAACGGGGTGTTTCTTGGCTTCGAGGAATTTGGCTATACGGTTCGCCGTCGATGCGGTATCGTCGCCCCCTATGGTGACCAACAGTTTTATGTTGTTGTCGATGAAGAAGTCCAGATTGAAATTCTCTTCGAAATCCCTGTCCGTCGGTTTGAACCGGCTCATCTGCAAGTACGAACCGCCGCGGTTGAAAATATCGTCGGCTATCAGGAAATCTATATCCGTCATCCTGGGATTTGCCCTGAACAGACCCGTATAGCCCTCGTGCAGGCCGATCACGCGGTAGCCTTTATTGATAAAAGTCTTGGCCACGCTGCCTATAACGGTGTTTATGCCTGGTGCGGGACCCCCGCCGGCAAGTATCGCGATTGCTTCTTTCATAACTTAATATTAAGTACCGTAGAATATTTATTTATCCATTATTTACTTGTAAAGTGCTAATTGGCAGTATTAACAAAAAATAATAAACAGCACAGATGTGCTTAGAATTTTGTCCGGTGAATCAACTGTGCAAAGATACCAATCTTCTTTATTATTTCATACGGCTTTATTTGTTCGATGCAAAGTCATAAGGGCGTGTTAGCATAAAACCAAACATCCGTTTTTATGTGAACACGCCCCTAATTAAACCAAAGCCGCCCCAGTCGGATTCCGGGACGGCCTTATCGTGAAATATTATATGCGTCGTGATTATTTTCCTTTTTTGATTTGTTTCTGTTGTTTTTGCTGCTGTTGCTGGGCTTTCATCATGTTTTCGTAGCGTGCCTGGAATCTCGACTTTTTCTTCGGTTTACCGGCATTGGCCTTCATCTTGGCGTGGAGCTTCTCGTCGTTCACTATGTAGCGGAAACCCCATGTCTGTCCCATGGTCAGCAGGTTGGACAGCAGGTAGTAATAACTCAGGCCGCTCGCAAAATTGTTGAAAAGGAACAGGAGCATCACGGGCATCATGTATGTCATCAGCTTCATGCTGCCGATCTGGTTGCTCGGAGCGGTCTGGGGGTTGAACTTGGTGGACAGGAAAGTCGATACCGCCATCAATAGAGTGAACAGGCTTACGTGGGAACCGTAGAACGGTATGTTGAACGGCAGATTGAGTATGTTGTCGTACGACGACAGGTCATCCGCCCACAGGAACGACTCCCCTCTGAGTTCTATGGAAGAAGGGAAGAAATAGAACAGCGCCACGAGGATCGGGAACTGTATCAGCATCGGTATACATCCTCCCATGGGGCTTACTCCCGCCTTTTTATACAGTTCCATTGTCGCCTGCTGCTTTTTCATCGCATCTTCCTTTTTCGGGAACTTGGCTGCGATATTGTCCATTTCCGGCTTGAGGAGCCTCATCTTGGCCATCGACAGATAGGACTTGTAGGTCAGTGGCAACGTCAGTATCTTTATAAGTATGGTCAGAAGCAGTATGATGAGGCCGTAACTGGAGATATGTTTTCCGAGAAAGTCGAATACCGGTATTACTATTCCTTTATTGACCCACCTTACGATAGACCAGCCGAGGGGCACCAATCCTTCGAGTCCCTCGCCGTACTGCCTGAGCAGCGAAAACCTGTTGGGTCCGTAGTAGAACCTGAAGTTGTAATTGGGATTGTTCCTGTTGAACGACACATTGAAGTCGGCGCTGAAATCCTTTAGATTGCCGCTCTCGGGAGCAAAAGTATCGAACTTCAGCTGCGCGTTCATAAAGTTGTTGTCGGCAATGAAGACGGACGAAAAGAACTGCTGCTTGAACGCAACCCACCTGAGGCTGTTCTTGACAAAACTCTCCTTCGCGCCTTCGGACATGCCGATGTTGTTCACGCTGTTGTCGCCCGGGAATTTGTAGGATATGGTGGAATACCTGTTCTCGTTCTTAAAGCTCCTTTCGTTCTGCCGCCCGATCCTGCCCCAGGAGAACTGGATCACCGACTGGTTGGAGAACATATTGTCCATATTGACGAACCTCACCTCGAATCCGAGCATGTGGTCGTCCTTCTTTACCGTGTACAGATACTCCACATATGACGCAGTATCCGCGTAAAGACGCATGCTTACCGTCTGTTCGCCCTCCGTTACGCTTATGACTTCGTCGGGAGAGCGGTCGCATTCGAAATAATAATTGCCTGAATTTATGCGGGTGTCGCCATACTGGTTCCTGAGGAAAAACACCATGTCGAACTGCGCCGAGTCGTCGGCATACATTTCGATAGGCTTTCCGTCGAAGGTCTTGTAGTCTTTCAATTCCACACTCGTCACCTTTCCACCCCTGTTCGAGAAAGTGATTCTCATCACTCCGTTCTCGACCACATACCTGTGCTCCTCGCCCTTTTCGGCATTCAGAAGATGTGTCCCGTAACGTGCGATCCGTATGGAATCCGCTTGAGACGATGATTCCTGCATGCCTTCTGCGGCTCCGGCGCTTTCACGCACACTCTCCTGCGGTTCCCCGTCCCGGCTTTCGGCGGGAAGATCCACGATCCTGCCCTCGACCCTCGCTATGGAGTCGGCTACCGCTTTTTCCTGAGCGAACTTATCGGCCTGCTTCGAGTTAAACCATGCAAAACCAAGTAAAATGACCCCTATTATCAGGAGCCCTATAAGAGAATTTCTATCCATTAAGTACCGTTAAATATTTATTGATACATTTTTTATTTGTAAGTCGCTAATTAGCAGTACTGACGAAAAATAATAATAGCATGGTGTGCTTATTTTTTCATCATATTTTACAGCAGTGTTCCATTGCCGATTTTACGAACGACACGAAAAGCGGGTGAGGCCGCAAGACGGTACTTTTGTACTCGGGATGATACTGCACCCCGACGAACCACGGATGGTTCACAAGTTCCATTGCTTCTACGAGATTCGTGTCTGGGTTGGTTCCTGCGGCTATCATGCCTCCGCGGCAAAAATCGTTCAGGTAGTCGTTGTTGAATTCATACCTGTGGCGGTGGCGTTCGGTTATCATTTCGGTCTTGTAGGCCTCGTATATTTTGGTGCCTTTGGCAAGCTGACAGGGATAGGCGCCCAGCCTCATGGTTCCCCCCTTGTCGGTAACCTCTTTCTGTTCCTCCATAAGATCTATGACGGGATGGGTAGTCGCCCCCATTTCCGACGAATTCGCATCCGCATAGCCGAGTACGTTGCGGGCGAATTCTATAACGGCGCACTGCATCCCCAGACATATCCCTAGGAAAGGTATCCTGTTTTCCCTTGCATACCTGA
This sequence comes from Holotrichia oblita, assembly GCA_023690525.1. Classification (NCBI taxonomy): domain Eukaryota; kingdom Metazoa; phylum Arthropoda; class Insecta; order Coleoptera; family Scarabaeidae; genus Holotrichia; species Holotrichia oblita. Next base: position 533,004 of record CM043015.1, read on the forward strand.
CCGCGGCTATCTTGCCCTCCATGCCCCTTTGCCCGAACCCCGGAGCCACGAGTATACCGCACATGTCCTTCAGGCAGGCGCCGGCATTTGCAGAGTCTATCTTTTCGGAGTTTATGTATTCCAGTTTCACCCTTACGTTGTTGGCCGCACCGGCATGGACGAACGATTCAGAAATGCTTTTATAGGCGTCGGGAAGCTCCGTGTATTTGCCCACCAGGGCTATCCTGACGCTTTGTTTGGCATTCTTTACCTTATCGACGAATTCCACCCACTGTCTCAAGTCGGGTTCCCCGCAGTGCGGCAGTTCAAGTTTGTCCAGCGCTACCGTGTCGAGTTGTTGTTCCAGCATCTTGAGCGGAACCTCGTAAATAGTGGGTACGTCTATCGACTCCATTACGGCGTTGGCATCGACGTTGCAGAAGAGTGCGACCTTGCGTTTTATGTCCTGCGTGAGATGCCTTTCCGTCCTCAATACGAGGATGTCGGGCTGGAGACCGTTCTCCAGAAGCATTTTTACCGAATGTTGCGTAGGTTTCGTCTTGAGTTCCCCCGAAGCGGACAGATAAGGTATGAGCGTGAGGTGTACGACCGCCGTGTTACCGTGGCCTAGTTCATACCTCAGTTGCCTCACGGCTTCTATGTACGGCAGCGACTCGATGTCGCCCACCGTGCCGCCGATCTCCGTTATTACTATGTCATAGGTATTTGTGGAACCCAGCAGTTCTATCCGCCTCTTTATCTCGTCGGTAATATGCGGTACGACCTGCACCGTCTTCCCGAGGTATTCGCCGCGGCGCTCCCTGTTTATAACGCTCTGGTATATCCTGCCGGTCGTAACGTTGTTGGCCTTGGAGGTCTGTATCGAGGTAAATCTTTCGTAATGCCCGAGGTCGAGGTCGGTTTCCGCTCCGTCTTCGGTCACGTAGCACTCGCCGTGCTCATACGGGTTAAGGGTTCCCGGGTCTATGTTTATGTACGGATCCAGTTTCTGGATGGTCACGGAGTAACCCCTCGCCTGCAAAAGTCTTGCAAGCGAAGATGATATTATGCCTTTACCCAACGAGGACGCCACCCCGCCTGTTACGAATACGTACTTTGGACGTTTGTTATTCAGTGCTGACATTTTCGGTACTTAATAAATGCACTATGTGCCTATTGCTCGTTGTCGATCACGTTGATCTTTTCGATCGCCGAATTCATTTCTTCCCTGGCGCGTTCGATCTTCTCTCTGACTTCTTTGATCATAATCTCCGCGTTCTTGGATTTGGAAAAGAAGCCTATGTTGTTCTCAAGAAGGGATATGTCGGATTCGAGCTGTTTGACTTTATTGTAGAGTTTATCCCGTTCGAGCCTCAGGCGCTTGTCGCCGCCAGACTTCATGTTCTGTACCTTGGCTTTGAACCTGTCCATGTTGCCGCGCGAATGTTCGTTTCCCCGAAGGGCAATGAACAACCTGTCGATTTCGGCCTTGTACTCTTTCTGGAGGGCGTTTTTATATTTTATCGGTACGAATCCGATTTCGCTCCAGCGTCTCTGGAAGTTATTGATAGTTTCGAAACCGTCCCCGTCCATATCGCACCGCTTGATTTCGTCGAGTAATTCGCGTTTCCCGGCCAGATTCTGCTCGTATTCGCTGTCTTTGGATGAAAAGAACGCTTCCTTCCTGTCGAAGAAATGGTTGCAGGCAGCCCTGAAGCGCTTCCATATGGCATCGGACTGGCGGCGGGGAACAGGACCGACCGATTTCCATTTTGTCTGGAGAGCTATCAGTTCGTCGGTCGTTTTTTTCCAGTCTTCGCTGTCCCGTATTGCTTCAGCAGCCTCGCATATCTCGTTCTTGAGGTGGAGGTTGTGCTCCATCTCGGTCTTGAACTGCGAGTAAAAATTGCGCTTCTGTTCAAAGAAAATGTCGCATGCCTTACGGAAACGTTCATAGATCTTTGCATTATCCTTTTTCGGGGCGAATCCTATGGTTTTCCAGACCTTTTGTATTTCCATGAGTTCGTCCGAAGCACGGTTCCAGTCTTTACGGGTCGTCAGCATGCTGGCCGACAGTTCCTCGGTCTTTACGCAAAGTTCCCTCTTCAGATCCAGATTGGCTTTCTGCTCGTCCTTGAGCCTGTCGAAATATTCCTGATGCTGTTTATTTATACGCGAGCTGGCTTCGCGGAAACGCTCCCATACAACTTCCTTATGTTCCTTGGCCACGGGACCGGTCTCGCGCCACTGTTCGTGAAGTTTCTGCAACTTGCGGAAAGCATTGACCATCGAAGGTTCGAGTATGAGGGATTCAGCCTCCTCGCACAAGGCTGTCTTCGCTTCGTAATTTTTCTTGAGGTCGAGGTCGCGGAGTTCCTTGTTTATTTTTATAAAACCGTAGAAGTTCTCGACATGCAAATTATATGTTTCCCACAGGTCTTTCACATTTGCCTGAGGAACAGGGCCGGCGTCCTTCCACCTCTGCTGCAATTCGCGGAATACGCTGAAAGTGTTGTCCAGGGTTTCGCTGCTATTGACCAATTCTTTAAGTTCCTCTATTATTGCGAGTTTCACTTTGAGATTGTCTTCTTTCACGCGTTCGAGTCCCGAGATAAATTCGTCCCTGCGCCGGCGGTACTCGCTGAAAAGTTCTTTGATACGCTGCTCCATGGGATCGGACGGCGCCGAAAAATCTTCGGGCGCTCCTCCGCCGTCTATGAATTCCTTTCTTTTCTGTTCCTCCTCCGCGCGGTGTATCTTATAAAATGCGATCTTTATGGCATCGACATCCCGACGCAACATTTGCACAGGCTTTGTCTGAAGGAGTTCGGAAAAAATGTCGATTAATTCCGACTTGGATTTGTCTGCAAAATCCGGTCCTGTGCTTTCATCCGTATTATTTTCCGTATCGTGTTCCTCGGCATCGAATTCCTCGGCTTCTTCAGTATCGTATTCTTCGACGAACTGCTCTATTATTTCCTTTTCTATATCACGCTCGTCCTGATCGGATTCAATATTGCCTTCATCCGTATTTTCGCTGAGGCTGTCCGGCATTGCTTCCATGGCATTTCCATTCTCCTGAATATCGTCTGAGACCGGTTCGGAAACGCTTGATGTGTCACAGGCGGGAGTATGGGCGTTTATTCCCGTGCCGTCTGCGGCCTCAGGGGAGGCTGTTCCGGCACATTCCTCCTGTGGACTACCGCTTACGGACTTTTCGTCACATGCCTTTGAACCGGTTACCGTACCGTCGGCAGTTTCTTCCGGCAGGCCGGAGGGGGTATCCCGATCGCCGTCGTCCGTAAATTCCGCATCTCCGGTGTCGGACAGACAGTCCTGTTCGCTGTGAACGATGTTATGCAGAACATCGGCGGCAATGCCGGACTGTTCTTCGGAGGTGGATTGTTTGGTTTTCTCGGTAGTCATTTCTAAAAAATTTATCAAAGTAGCCCATATTCACTAAGAAAGCAACTTACAAAAGTATTGTATTTTTTGCGAATTGCCTAACATATTCAAATAAAAATAAGGACATTTTTCCCGCAGCGTAGACCGCTGTTTTCGTAGGAACCATGCCTGTTTCCATTATTAACGGAATAATAATTACCTTCGTATTGCATACAGTATACTAATTTTATTAAATAGCAAACATTATGGATTTTATAGAAAAAGTAAAACGGAAGGCTAAAGGATGTCGCAAGACCATAGTTCTGGCGGAAGGCACCGAGGGACGCACTCTTAAAGCGGCAGATATTATTGTAAATGAAGGTATTGCCGAAATAATTCTGTTGGGCGATCCGAAAGAAATACACAGCCTTGCCTACGATTATTATTTAGAGAATATCGGCAGTACAACTATCATAAATCCTCTTGAAAACCCTATGAAGGGCAAATATGTCGATATGATGGTCGAACTCAGGGGAAACAAGGGGATGACCGCGGAGATTGCCGGTAAACTGATAGAGGACCCGCTCTACCTCGGCGTAATGATGGTAAAAGCCGGCGATGCCGACGGAGAAGTCGCGGGGGCGCGCAGTTTGACGGGAGACGTCCTGCGTCCGGCTTTGGAGTATATAAAAACCGCACCGGATGTCAGCCCAGTATCGGGAATGTTTCTGATGTCCATTCCCGATACCATGTTCGGTGATCACGGGATAATGATCTTCGCCGACTGCGCCGTAAATCCGAATCCTACCGCTGCCGAACTGGCCGAGATAGCCGTTACGACGGGACGCACGGCGCGGCACCTGGCCGGCATGGAACCGAGGATAGCCATGCTCAGTTTCTCTACCAAAGGCTCCGCTTCCCATGAATCGGTAGATAAGGTGGTGGAGGCGACGAGGCTTGCACGGGAAATGGATCCTTCCCTCCTGATAGATGGGGAACTTCAAGGAGATGCGGCCATAGTACCGGGCATAGGCGCGAAGAAAGCGCCCGGTAGTAAAATTGCAGGGAAGGCCAATGTCCTTATATTTCCGACGCTGGATGCCGGCAACATATCCTATAAATTGGTGCAGAGAATGGCTAAGGCGGAGGCCATAGGGCCTATTTTTCAGGGCTTGGCCTCGCCGGTGAACGATCTGTCGCGGGGCTGCTCCGTAGAGGACATAGTGGGTCTGGTAGCCGTAACGGCCTGTCAGGCGGCGGCGAATGGACGGGCGTCGGAAGTCAAAAAGGCATAAAAAACACATAAAACACATATATAAACGGATGACAATTTTAGTATTGAACTGCGGCAGTTCGTCGATCAAATATCAGGTGATCGACATTAAACCTTCATGCGAACCCGAACTTCTTGCCAAAGGGCTTGTCGAACGCATCGGATTTGCGGACGGCGTTATTACCCATAAGCCCGTAGGGAAGAACACCTACGAGGTAACAAGGAGTATTCCCGACCATACCGCGGGGATAAACATGCTTCTCGGCATTATCACCGACCCGCAACACGGCGTTATAGAGAGCCTCAACGAACTGAACGCGGTGGGTCACAGGGTGGCTCACGGCGGCGAGTATTTCAGGGACAGTGTTGTGGTGAACAGTACGGTGGTCAGGCAGATCGAAAGTTGCTTCGAGCTCGCGCCGCTTCACAACCCCGCGAATCTGCGCGGCATACTCTCGATGGAGAATATAATTCCGGGTATTCCGCAGGTTGCCACGTTCGATACTTCGTTCCACCAGTCGATGCCGCCGAAAAGCTACATGTATGCGCTGCCGTACAGGTATTATGAGGAGGACAGGATACGCAAGTACGGATTTCACGGCACGAGCCACAAGTTCGTCGCCCAGAAAAGCTGCAGGATGACCGGCCTCGATTTCGAGAATTCCAAGATAATTACCTGCCACATAGGCAACGGCGCTTCGGTTACGGCTATTCTGAACGGCAAGTCATACGACACGTCGATGGGCTTTACCCCCGCCGACGGCCTTATAATGGGCACGAGGTGCGGCGAAATAGACCCGGGCGCCATTATCTACATAGCCGAAAAAGAAGGCCTGAGCTATTCTAAGATGAGCGACCTTATCAACAAACAGTCTGGTGTTTACGGTTTCACGGGAATTTCGTCCGACATACGCGATATAGAAACCGAGGCCGGCAAAGGAAACAAAAAAGCTGCGCTGGTACTCGAAATGTACGACAACCGCATCAAGAAATTCATCGGCGCCTATGCGGCGCTGATGGGAGGAGTTGATCTCGTGGTGTTCACGGGAGGAGTAGGGGAGAACGGCGACCAGCGACGTCTCAACGTGTGTTCGGGTCTGGAATATATGGGACTGGTGTTCGATGAGGAACTTAACAGAGGCGTCCGCGGTAAGGACAAGATACTGTCGGCCAAGGATTCCAGGGTTAAGGTAGTGGTGGCAACGACCGACGAAGAACTCGTTATAGCGACCGACACCTACCGGCTGCTGAAAAAGCGTTCGGAATAACAGTGTTGAATAACGGCTTTACGGCATAAACCCGAGATAATTGAACCTAACAGGATAAACTTTATGAAAACAGTAAAATTATTTTCGGTAATTATTCTTGCGGTGCTGATGCTCGCGGGATGCAAAAATAACGGGAGAGATCCCGCCGGAACCACCGAACCCGATGTATACGTGGCGGGGTGTGAATGTGACAGTGCCTATATTGCCACTTTATGGAAGAATGGGGTTGCACAGCGGCTCACCGACGGAACAAAACAAGCCTGCGCCTATTCCGTCTATGTTTTGGGTGGGGATGTCTATGTTGTGGGGGACGAATATAATAGCGATGATTACCCTGTTGCAACTATATGGAAAAACGGCGTTGCGAAGCGACTCACCAACGGAAAAAAATATGCCTATGCCTTTTCCGTCTATGTTTCGGGCAGGGATGTCTATGTTGCGGGAGACAAAAAAAATAAAAACGATCGTGTCTATGGAGCCACTATATGGAAAAATGGAGTTCCGCGACGGCTCACCGGCGAAACAAAAAGCAATGCCGATGCCAATGTCAATGCCGTCTATGTTTCCGGCAAAGATGTCTATGTAGCGGGAGCAGAGTATATCAACGGTTATACACGTGTCGCCACTATATGGAAGAATGGCGTTGCGCAGCGGCTCGGCGACGGAACAAATGATTCCGAGGCCCGTTCCATCTATATTTCGGACGGGGATATCTATGTTGCAGGATACGAATCAAACAACGATCGTGTCTATGGCGCCACTATATGGAAGAACGGCGTTTCACAGCGGCTCGGCGACGGAACAAAAACTGGCGCAGCTTGTTCCATCTATGTTTCGGACGGGAATGTCTATGTTGCGGGCGACGAATATAACGATCATACCCTTGTTGCCACTTTATGGAAGAACGGCATAGCTCAGCGACTCGGCGACGGAACAAAAACTGGCGAAGCCCGTTCCGTCTGTGTTTCGGGCGGGGATGTATATGTTGCGGGATACGAATATAACAGCGATGATGACTATGTTGCCATTTTATGGAAGAACGGCGTTGCGCAACAGCTCGGCAAGGCAGGCTCCAGCGCTTTTTCCGTCTATGTAAAATAACCGCATCCGGCATCTGTCCTTTTTGCGGGGAGTGAGCCTTGTCGAGACTTTGCTATTAAGTACCGTTAAATATTTATTGACATATTTATTCCGTAAATTACTAATCATCAGTATTGGCGAAAAAATAGCACGGTGGGCTTAAGGCGTTTTTTCACTACTTATCCGTTCCCTGATTTTGCTCCAGGCGTGCGTATCGAACATACAGCTGCTCCGCATCGTATGGTACATTTCCCCGAACCGTGTGATGGGTATAACATAACTCAATATGTCCGGCTCGAACCATGGACGAACCGACGGATCGAAAAGACCTATGAAAGTGCTCTTGCCGCCCATTCTGTTTTCCTTGACCGCCTGGGTTACAATCGCGCAGCAACCTGATCCGAATAGTGAAACAACGGCATCCTTGCTGTTGTTATCGAAATATGCCCACGTTACCAGTCCCGACAGGATGTCGGGGGTAGCCAAAAATAAAAGTCCCTCGACACCGCCGAAATTGTCCATACTGTTTATACGGGCAAAATTCAGATATTCTTTTTCGGCTTTCGGGATATTCAGTTCCTCCACGAAACTTCTGACCATTTCGGGCGTTTGCTTGTATCTTTCCTTTAACGATACGAATTCGGGCACCCTTTCCGGCATTCCGGCGAATCCCGTATACAGTTTACCGCCACCGCAACCGATGGCCTCGGCGTTCAGACTTATCGTCTCGCCGTTGCGTACCTGCTTCAACCCCTTGAGGAAACACCTGTTGATTTTTTCAGTGGTACCGGCGGCTTTATCCGAAAACCAGAAGACAATGGGCAGTTCGGCCGTTTCGCCGAAAGCCTCCCTGTAATTTTTTATGAATGTCAGGATTTCCATTTTGCAATCGTTAGATGTGAGTTTTACAGTCAGGAATTCGGGAACCTTTATGACTTATTTCCCTACTCCTCCGCAGCTTGCCGGATTTTTTCTTTCCGTCTTTCCATCATTCCATTGATAAGAAAGGTTAATCCCAATCCTGTGAAGAATCCCTGTGCGAAAATAATAATATTGGGAGGGTCTTTGAGTAATCCCGCCAGTATAGTGAGAGTCGAGAATAAGAGACCTGTTTTAATTTTTCGGTTCATAATTACTGCTGGTGGTGCTGATTATACGTCGATATTCGCCCGTCCGAGAATTTCCGCCGCCCTGTCCATCCTGAGCAAAATTTCCTCCCTGCCGAGGACTTCATATATGTCGAACATATCGGGGCCTTTACTTGCGCCTACGACTGCCAACCTGAAAGTATTCATAACCTGTCCCATTGGGTACTGCCCTGCGGTTATCCAGTCGTGTACCGATTCCTTCATCCCGTCCTTGCCCAGTTGCGGGAGAGAGTGGATAAAATCCCGTAACCGAGTAAGATACAATGGATTATCGCCCTTCCAGTACTTTTTGACGGCTCCGCTGTCGTACTCCTGCGGTCGTTCGAAGAAAAACGACGATAATTCCCACAGATCGCCGAGGAGGGTCGCGCGTGGTTTGACAAGTGATATTATTTTTTCAACCTTTTCAGGTTCGGCCTCTATACCATGTCCTTTAAGCACAGGCATCAAGTATCCGGCCAACTCGCTGTCGCTACGCTTATGCATGTATTGGGCATTGAACCATAGCGCTTTCTGCGGGTCGAACCTCGCTCCCGACTTACCGGCCTTTTCGAGCGAGAACAAGTCGGTCATCTCCTGCATCGAAAAAATCTCCTCTTCCGTTCCGGGGTTCCACCCCAGCAGCGCCAGCATATTTACGAATGCCTCGGGGAAATAACCCGCCTCGCGGTATCCCGTGCAGACTTCCCCCGTGGTGGGGTCTGTCCATTGTAACGGGAATACGGGGAATCCCATCCTTTGTCCGTCCCTTTTGCTTAATTTCCCCTTGCCTTCTGGCTTCAGCAGCAGCGGAAGGTGTGCGAACTGCGGACGGCTGTCGTTCCACCCGAAAGCCCTGTACAGCAGATAGTGGAGTGGCAGTGACGGTAGCCATTCCTCACCGCGGATGACATGCGATATTTCCATCAGATGATCGTCCACGACATTCGCAAGATGATATGTCGGGAGTGAATCGGAAGACTTGTACAGCACTTTGTCGTCGAGGATGGAAGAATTGACGACGACCTCGCCCCTGATAATATCGTTCATTACAATATCCTCGTTTGCAGGGATTTTGAAACGTATTACCCACTGGCTGCCCCCTTCGAGGCGTTCCTTTGTCTGTGCCTCGTCCAATCTCAAGGAAGTATCCATTCGTTCCCTTATGGAATGGTTATAGGAAAATGCCTCGCCCCTTTTTTCCGACTCGCATCTGAGTTTATCCAACGCTTCGGGCGTGTCGAATGCGTAATAGGCATTGCCCGACTCCACCAACTGCAGGGCGTAATCCAGATATATCTCCCTGCGCTCGCTCTGCCGGTAGGGACTGTGTTTCCCGCCTTCCCGCACGCCCTCGTCGAATTTTATCCCGCACCAGTCGAATGACTCGAAAATATACTCCTCCGCACCGGGAACATACCTGCCGGAGTCGGTATCCTCGATGCGCAGAATAAAATCACCGCCGTGCCGGCGGGCGAAAAAATAATTATACAACGCAGTGCGTACACCGCCTATATGTAAAGGTCCCGTCGGACTCGGCGCAAACCTCGTCCTTACCTTTCCTGATGCCATAATATTTGTATTATTTTTCACACGATATGTTACGATACTTTTCTGTTCTTCCTGAAACAAATAATTCTGTAAGAACTTATGTTTTCTTATAATAATCTGTTCAAATGAAGTGACATCTCTTGGGCATTTCTTGGCATCTTTTAAAAGACTATTATTACGATATTTCCCCTCGATAGATGTCACAAGATAAAAGGAACCGCAGATGCTTAGTTATCTTATTATATATTCCTGGCGGACTGTTATGCGGGCTTTTTTGTTTCTACTCGAAGTGTTGAAACTGCCGCCTGCGGAGAATTCCTCGTTGGTGTTGGCTCCTGTTATCTGGAAGACTCCCATGCGGGAGTTGCCGAGCGATCTCAATTTGACGTCCGATTCTCCGGCTATCCTTTCCGCTCTTTTGCGGGCGTCGGAAGCAGCCATTTTGATAAGCTCCAGTTTCAGATCATCGAGTTTGGTGTAGAAATAATCCGGCTGTAGTAGATTAAGTTCCACTCCCTGTGCGATCAACGAGGATATCTCCCTTGAAATGCTTTCGACCAGATCTACTTCGCGGGACTCGACTGTGAAGCGCTGCCTCAGTTCGTAACCGGATAAACGCTGACCTTGATACACTCCGTTTGCGCCGTAGATTGGTTCGTAATTCCTTTCGGTATCCACGAACATGAAAATGACGCTACTGTCGGGTATGCCGCGCTGGCGTATGAATTCCTCGACTTTTTTCTTGCCGGCTTCCAGCCTTGCGTAACCGTCGGCCATGTTTGCACTGCGTTCGACTATCCAACCGTTCCAAACGATCATGTCCGACGTAAATTCCTTTTCCCCGAGTCCCGTGACGATGATCCTGTCCTGAGACCGGAACCTGTATTTGTAGGCGTTGGAGACTATCGCAAAGGAGATGATGATGCAAACTCCCAGACCTACAAGACCTAATCCTGATTTCATAAGATTATTATATTTATATATATTTATTTGCAAAGATAATAAAGGTTTTGAAAAAGACGGATCGAATTGGGCAGATGGCAAAAACTCCGATTTCAAAAATAAAAGAAGCCGTCTCGAAAATATATTTTCGAGACGGCTTCTTGATTTTTTATTTACCGAATATCCACTGTTTTGGTGGAACTTGGAATTCGGTTTTCAGATAGGAAAGAATATCATCTTCCTTACCGGAGGATCGTCACTTATTAGAAAGTCAGTATATATTTAACTGCTCCAAATCCAAGTGTGCCGGCAGAGACCCTCCATTGTGCGTTTGTTGAGAAAGTAATGATATTATTCTCGGTATCCAATTCGCCGTTGTTAGAATTAAACATCATCTGGCCTCTACCATATTGGGGATAACTGGCAGTGCCCCAATCGTTATGTATAACCTGATTGGGCATAATAAGTGAATAGTCTTTCAGGTTTACCCATATCTTGAATATACAGTCTACGTCCCATATATCATATACAACGAGGCAGATAAAGTCACTCGCTTCAAACCCTGCCGGAATTGTTGCCGGAGCTTCGGTGGTTTGTACGACCTCCACATCATATTCAGAACCTTCCTCATCGCACACTGCGGTACCCTGTAATTTATCCTTATCGAGAGGAACATAAGCCACATAAAACACACGGTAGCTGAGATTGGTTCCGTCTGCCATCGACCAGTTTGTGAAATTCACGTTATTAAAGCCGCCATAGAGGTTCCATCCCGGAACTACCGTTCCGTCTTTACCCACCATATCTATCGTGAAGTCCATCCTGTCGGACAGTGCAGGGGAGGAAATACCGAGCCTTGAACAAAGGGCTGCCATATCGATCGTAACAGGCAACTTGGTATCGTGAGTGAAAGAAGCTGTCGGTATGGTCGTCACTTCCACGTACTGTTTAGACTTGGTTGCATCGGAAGGAGTATAAACGCACATCAGTCTGGCCTCTTTCATAAAAGAGAAATCACCCTGACGCGCCGGAATGGTAATATTTATCCTGAAATCACCGTCCGTAGTCCCTGCGCCGAGAAGCAGTTCCGAACCGGTCACTTTCTTGATATCGAAAGCAACACTCCTCGTAGGATCTCCATAGGGCAATTCTCTTTCGCATCCGCAAAGGAGCAACAAAATGCCGCCCAATGCCATAAATAATGTCTTTTTCATATTTTTCATTCTCATTTTTCAATTAATTTCATTGACATTCCGGCTATTTATCCCAGAAGACATTGCCTTTGGCGGTTATGTCCCTGCCGTTGGAGATATTCTCATTGCTGGCAGTCTCGGTGTTCGAATATTCGAGTACCCTCGGGAACTTTGCTTTCGCCTTCAAATAATATTCGGTAACTCCAGGCGTTGCAGCTGTTTCCTGTTTGTACGGCGATTTTACCGTTTCGCCCACTACGTCGAACATCAGTTTCGGGTATCCCGTACGGCGGATATCGGCGTAGGCCTCAAAACTGTTGTAGAAGTTGGCTATCCACTTCTGGGTCATGAGTATCTCGAGTTTTTTCTCATTTGAGGCAGCATTGAACGCCGAAAGCACTTCGGTGAGGAACGTCTGCCCTGCACCCGCAGTGGTATTGATCTCCGGAACGGTCATAGTTCCTTTTGCCGCCTGAGATACCGCATTGACGTGGAAGAACGATTTCTCGATACCTTCCTTTAACGCCGCTGCTGCATCGCCGGAGATACCTTCGGTAAGGTAGAGTTCGGCTTTCATAAATGGAACCGAATATGCCTGAAGCATCTTGTTCGGAGCAACGCCGGTACCGGAATTTTCACCTATTGACTCGGCGCCTCCGTCATCATAACGGCCGCCTACAGGATAAATACCGACACATGTCCACACTCTCTCCTGAGCGCCGCCTTCAAATCCCGAATTCGAATTATACATGATCGAAATGAATGCTCCGTCGCGATAGTCGGTTTTATTGGCGGCAGCCATCGCTGCAGTCGCCTGGTTATAGAAATAATAAGGTATGCGCGGATCCACGATACCGCTGAACGGGTTATCAGGGAAGTTGAGAGTCATACCTTTCATTATTTCATAGAACCACGGGCTTATGTGGTAGGTTTTTTGGCCCCCTGCATATTCGTTCACATAAGACTGATGACGCTCATCCGCCGGAGCTTTGGTGGTCGAGTGAGGGAACTGGAAATCTTCACCGTTGGTCATAAAATTGTTCTCGGCCAGGAGCGCGTTTAATTTGCTGCTCCAATCGGTTATTTGATCCTTGGCCTTGCGCGACTGTACAAGCATCCTGAGTTTAAGGGTATTGGCAAATTTAATCCATTTATCCTTGTCTCCCTTGTAAATAAGGTCGTCGTTTGCGGGTTTTTCAGGATTGGCCGAAGTGGCATTGTTCAGATTCTCCCCGGCCTCCTCGACGAGGGCGATAATGGCGTTATATATATCTTCGCTTTTATCAACCCTGGGTTGAGGGAAACTTTCGGGATTGTTAAGTTCCGTATAGGGTATGTCGCCCCATAGATCGACTAAACACATAACCGTATATGCCTTGACCAGTTTGGCTATGCCGGCATAGAGCATGCAGTCCTTTTCTTCGGCGAGTTTTATTATTTTTTCCGACTGGGGTATCGTGCCGGCAAATACGCCTTCCCATGTATTGGTCAGATAAGCGGAACTGTTACCCATATCATAGTTGTTTACCTCTCTCTGGGAAAGCCAGTTGTTGAAGGATGGCATACCCATGTTGATATAACTATTATTATCCGGAAGTATTATATAGCGTTCCAGACCGGTCAGAAGTTTCGCAAGATTCGGCTCGGTCACATCATAGGGATTCTTGTTTATGTCGAGGAAACCTTTCTGGCATCCCGCCATCGACAATACACCCAGAATTAATACTGAATATAAAATCTTTTTCATATTTCTTCCTTTCTGTTATTAGAACGTTACATTGATGTTGAAACCATACCTTTTAGACCTTGGAATACCGGTGTAGTCATATCCCTGCTGGTTTGATGCGCCGTATGAGTTAGCCGTCGGGTCATAATTGGAGTATTTGGGTACATTGGGAGCATGGAACCAGAGGTTACGTCCCACAGCCGAAACATGCACCGAACCGATGCTGATCTTCTCGAACCATTTTGCAGGAAGCATATAACCTATGGATACTTCACTGAGCCTCAGAGTAGTGGCGTCATATACCGAAACTTCGTCGCAGCCGTTGATGGCAAACGAGGAGAATGCAGAGCTACTGGAGAACCACAGGTCTGACTCGTTCAGGTTTATGTAATTCCTGATGGTATTTCCTTCGGCATCCCGTAAAGCTTGTTTGGTAGTATTGTTCCCGAGTACACCTGGAAGTATCCTTGCTCCCAGACGGTCTTCGGTATCCTTGGTAACACCGCGTCCCAAAAGGTCTGTCAGATATGAAGAGACAACGCAGCCGCCCTTCTGGAAGTCGAACATAAAGTTGAATGTAAAGCCTTTGAAGTTCAGAGTATTCGTAACACTTGCCCTGTATTTCGGGTTAGGATCGCCCACGAATCCTTCGTCGGTCGCGATAATGTAAAAGCCAGATGCAGGATCCACCAATGGATTGCCTTTATCGTCGCGCGCTAAGACACTCCCTTTCATAATACCCATGGGCTCGCCCACGATCGCGTACATGTAAGGCGAGTATCCGCCGACCAGCCTGACCTCTTCGAGGCCGTCACTAAGCGACATGACTTCCGATTTGTTCTTTGTGAACGTGCCGTATATGGACCACTTCAAACCGTAGGAAGTCAAAATGGGAACGAAATTAGCGCCTATTTCTATACCGCGGTTGGCAACCTCACCGAAGTTGGTTGTGAAATCTGTAGTACCCGTAGTGGGCGGAGTGGTCTTGGAAGCTATTTGTCCCTGAGTCCTCTTATTATAATAGGTAAACTCTAAAGAAATCCTGCTCCGTAAGAATGCCATGTCCAATCCGACTTCGACCTCGCGGGTAAATTCGGGTTTTAGCTTTTCGTCATACTTGGAAGAAGGCACGTAAATCGGACCCTGTCCCATGTAAGCTGCGCCGGTATCGAAATAATCATTGTAGTAATAAGGCGATGCGTCGCTGCCCACTTTACCCCAACTTGCGCGTAATTTACCAAAATCGAGGATATTGTTGCGGAGATCTAAAGCCTCGGTAAATATAAACGATGCCGATACCGAAGGATAGAAATAGCTCCTGTGAGCTTTCGGAAGTGTAGAAGACCAGTCGTTGCGGCCGGTAACATTAAGGAAAGCCCAGCTCTTGTAATCTAATCCCACGTCTGCGAACAAACCCCAGATAGCTCTTCTGGAATATGATTCGCTCATGGTCTGGGTTTTGGTATTGCCGATACTGAATACCCCCGGATTTATGATATCCGTACCTGTGCCGTTTCTTGAGGTAGCGGTTCTCTGGTTGATGTTATGGCCGGCGATTGCATTCAGCCTGAGGCCTTCCATGAGTTCGAATTTACCAGAAACCGTAAGTACCGATTCTATTTCGTCCGAAGCGTAATTAACCGTCCTGATACGGCCGTTTGCCATACCGCGGGAGCCGATGTTTATAACTTCCTTACGGTCCATAGCCCAGTGGTTGTAGCCGATCGTATAGTCTGCAGAGAGCCACGACGTGAAATCATAGCCCAAACGGAAATTGGCCACCGACCTGTCTTCGATGGTATGGATGGTGTTGTTCTTCCATCCCCAGTACGGGTTGTTTGCCTGGGCAGTAAGATTGCCCATAAGGTTGGCGCCGTCGGGAGTCTGCCACGGCATCTGTTGGATATTCCAGTTACGGGGCATGACGAATGCGCGGGCGAGTGAACTTACGGCAACATCCTGAGACTGGTTATTGCCGAGCATACTGCCGTCCTGAATACTGCGGGTATAGGAAACGTTACCCCCTACGCGCACTCCGTTGAAAAGATTCTGGTTGCCTCCTACCGAGAAAGAGAATTTTTCATATGCGGCTTCGGGAACATAACTGTCCTGAAGAGTACGCGACACGGTTGCGCCGAAATTACCCTTATCGTTGATGCTGGAAACGTTGAGAGAAGCCTCGAATATGCCGCCCGTATCGAAAAGATCCTTGACATTATTATTATATGCCCTGTAGGGTATCTTACCCCCTTCGCCGAATGTTTCTTCCGCCCAGTTAGGATAATATCCAACTATATCTGTGAAGATCCCGTCGGGAAGATATTCGTTTCCTGGTGAGCCGAATGCAGGACCCCAAGATCCGTTGGATGTTCCGAAATCGAAATTACTTCCTTGTCCGTATTTATTCTGGAATACGGGGAGCGCCCCGATCTTTTCGACCGTGTAACCGGCGTTGAATGTAATTTCAAGTCCTTTCTGTGCACCGATAGCTTTCTTTACAGCGCCGGATTTGGTAGTGATAACGACCACGCCGTTGGAAGCGCGCGAACCGTAAAGCGCTGCTGCCGCCGCGCTCTTAAGAACCGTCATGGTTCCTATGTCGTTCGCATCCAAGTTTGCAATACTGCTACCGTAGGAACCGCCGCCGCCGGAACCCTGGTTCGAAGTGGCGACCTCGGTATTGCTGTAAGGCACACCGTCAACGATATAAAGAGGCTGGTTATTGCCGAAGAACGAATTGCTACCACGTATAGTAACCCTCGTCGAACTTCCGGCGGCGCCGCTGGGGGCATTTATCATTACGCCGGGAACTTTTCCTTCGAGAGAACGTAGCATATCCGGTTCAGCACGCTGTACAGCTTCGCTGGCATCGACTTTCGATACCGAATACCCAAGCGATCTTTCAGCCCTATTAATACCTATAGCGGTTACAACCACATCCGACATTATGATTGCATCCACCTTCATTTGCACGTTGATAACGGTTCTTGATGCAATATTTATTTCCTGGGTTACCATACCTAAACAGGAAAATACAAGAACTGTATTTGCAGGCGCGTCGATCGAATACTGTCCGTCGTTATTGGTTACTACGGCAGTGGTTGTACCTTTTAGGACAACAACGACACCGACAATTGGCGCACCGTCGGAGTCGGTAACCGTACCGGATACTCGCAGATTCTGCGCTGTCATGGTGAAACTGAGCAGCAAAATCGCGAAAATTGATAGTACAATTTTTCTCATACGAAATTAATTTTGGTTTGTTAGTAAAAGGTGTTACCTATTAATAGATTAAATATACGGTGACGAAAATTATGACAAGACTCGTTGTCTTCCGTCTATGAAACCCGTACTTTCATAAAAGAATGGTAGTCTGAACTTTATTGCGGCTGTCAGAGCCGATCAGACATTTAATAGAGGTAATTTTTCCATCATCGTACTCACAATAATTTTAAAGTTTAACTTAGTATATAAATGAGTTGTTCCCATATTGGTTTTTCTTATGGAGCACTTAATTGTACATTTAAATTCCCTCACGTGAACAAACCCCACACTATATAGTTATGAACTGTAATTATTTATGATACTATGTGTTTAACCGAAATATCCGTAATATTGCCAGTTAATTTTATAAAAAACCCGTTCGTTATAAATTTATATCGAATGGTCAGGTTTTTATATTCCAAATACGCTTACGCAAATATATGAAATTAATTTTTTAAAAAAGAAAAATAATATCAAAATTTTTCGGAAAATATGTTAAAAAACTTCGGTTTTTTATCCATACATAAGAGAATATGTTCTTTTTTATTATGCAGCATTCCAAATGCAGCAATTGGATTATCGGGTCAATCTACGTTATCATTAGGTTCAAGGCCTTTATTACCCATGATACTGTGATTTCAATAGGCAGGATATGAAAATCTCCTCGTAAAATAAATGCGAGTACAAAAGTGTGAATACATTCTGATTTCTTAGTCGCAAACGGCTTACCGCATATGTACCCAGATCCGTATCTCCGCCAAACAGGTGTGATTTAGGGATAAAAAAAAGTCCTACAATATTAATATTGTAGGACTTGTCTTGTTGCTTTAGGCACTTCTGCCTCAGCCTTTTTTGTGGAGACGGAGGGAATCGAACCCTCGTCCAAACAAGGAACCTGAAAGCTTTCTACACGTTTAGCCGACCGTTTGATCCTTCTGTCCGTATCCGGCAGGCGGCAGCCTAACACGAACCCCAGCCCGTTTATTTCGCCGCGCGTCACGGGCATTGCGCGACGGCTATCTCCTCATTGATGATACCCTGAATTCCGGTTTCAAGGAGCGGGAAATCCGGACAGGGTACTCGTTCTCGGGCCTCCTCGGGCCCATGAATTAAGGTAATCTTACTTCGTAAAATTACGCAGCGAGTGCGTAGCTATTATTGCCATTTGATTTTTGAACGTTCATATTTACGAGCCTCCGTACAACGCTCGACGTGCTTACAATCAAACTCTGCCTGCTGTCAAAACCGGTCGTCCCCATGGTTTTCCGGCGGCAATGCAGCCGATTATAAATTTACTATAGATAAAACGTATTTTATTCGATATTATTATATGTTATTATATCCGGATAAGCTGTCAATATGCGTGCAACCTATTCGGTACTACTTGTTCATTGTTACCAGGAGTTCCTCGTTGCTACGCGTGGACTCCATGTGTTTCTTTATTTCCTCCATCGCTTCCATGGAGTTCATGTCGGCAAGATAGCGGCGCAGTATCCACGTTTTCTGGAGTACTTCCTTGCTCAGGAGCAGGTCTTCGCGTCTCGTGCCGGATGCGACCACATCGACCGCCGGATAAATCCTCTTGTTTGCAAGTTTACGGTCTAACTGAAGTTCCATATTGCCCGTACCCTTGAATTCCTCGAATATGACCTCGTCCATCTTGGAGCCGGTGTCGATAAGGGCTGTGGCGATAATCGTCAGCGATCCCCTTTCCTCCGTGTTGCGTGCCGCGCCGAAAAACCTTTTTGGCTTGTGCAGTGCGTTGGCGTCGACGCCTCCCGACAGAACCTTGCCCGAGGCGGGTTGCACGGTATTGTACGCCCTTGCCAGGCGGGTTATCGAATCGAGGAATATAACCACGTCATGTCCACACTCCACCATCCTTTTGGCTTTTTCGAGTACCATTTCGGCCACTCTCACGTGGCGGGTAGCCTGTTCGTCGAATGTGGAGGATACGACCTCGGCCTTCACGTTGCGTGCCATTTCCGTCACCTCCTCCGGTCGTTCGTCTATAAGGAGCACGATCATGTATACTTCGGGATGGTTGTCGGAGATCGCATTGGCTATGGATTGCAGGAGAACGGTTTTCCCCGTCTTGGGCTGAGCCACGATCAAACCCCTCTGGCCTTTACCGATAGGCGAAAACAGGTCTACTACGCGGGTTGAGAGATTGTTATGACCTTTTCCCGTAAGCGAAAACTTTTCGGTCGGGAACAGCGGTGTCATGAACTCGAACTGCATCCTGTCCCTTATATATTCAGGAGCGAGTCCGTTTATATAGTTTATTTTGACCAAAGGAAAATATTTCTCGCCTTCTTTGGGCGGACGTATGCTTCCCTGCACCGTGTCGCCGGGCTTCAGGCCGAGTAGTTTTATCTGGGACGGGGATACGTAAATGTCATCGGGCGAATTCAGATAATTGTAATCCGCCGAGCGGAGGAAACCGTAACCGTCGGGCATGATCTCCAGAACTCCTTCGCCTTCCACCGCTCCCATGAAAGTCTCTTTTGTCACTCTGGTTTTCGCCCTCCTCTCCATGACCTCGATATCCTCGTCGCTCCCTTTCTGGAAATGAGACGTATCGCTCTCGGCGCTGCGGAATCTCCCGTATTCCTTGCCCTTATCGACGGCCGTACGCTTCTCTTCATTATCGACAGGAATGCCGGACTCCGAGGGAAATGAATTTTCCGCAGGGAAAAAAGTGCCGTTTTCATCTTCGGTATCCATCGGTTCGGCTTCGACAGGGTACTCTTCGTCTTCCTGAACGGTGGTATACTCGTCTGGCATGGTATCGTCCCTGAGGTTTGAAGTCATTGCTTCTCCCGGGGTCACGCGCCTCCGTCTCTTTCTCTGAAAAGTCATTTGCTCCCCTCCGTCGGAAGAAACTGTCCTGCGCCGGAAATCACTCTCCTCGGGCTTACTGTCACTGTCGGCAGTGTCCGTATCATCCAGGTTAAGTCTGGGCTGGCTGAACTCGGGCTTCGGTTTAGGCTTTCTTCCGCGCCGTTTGACATCGTTATCCGCCTGCATCGCTGTCGATACAGTTTCGCTTCGGCTGCCGGAACCGGATCTGCCTTGCTCGATTTCGATTATTTTAGCGATCAGTTCAGGTTTGTTCATCTGTGCCCTGATCCCCAAAGTTCTTCCTATTTCCCGTAACTCCGCAAGGGTTTTATCCTCCAATGCATTCATATCCTGCATATTCCAATTTATATCTTTAGTGATTTTTCCGGCCGGAGCGGCCCGCTGAGGTGCTTTAAAACATACAAAGGTAATAAAATTTTACAGTAAACAATTTAAGAAGAATAAATTCATAGTTTTTTATATAAAACGTCCTAATAATGCTCAAACGCAAATTATTGATTAATAAATGCCTTCTGAGATTGCGGCTCAGGGCAGCAATGACAACGAAATGACATTCCCTGTCAAGCCCGCAATGACAACGAAAGCGGTAAATCCCTCCATCCTGCGGATGTCCGGGATGACAAAGAATGTCATTCTGAAGAACCGTCGGCAGAGAGAACCCGACCTGCAAATTATCTTTCTAAGGAACCGTCCAAAGAAAAATCTCAGTGAAATGACTGTGACTGCATCAGCTTTTCTACTTTCAGCAGATCGTCGGGCGTGTCTACGGAGAGAGATTCGGTCTCCACTTCCATAGCCTTGATCCTGAAACCGTTCTCCAACCATCTCAACTGTTCCAGGGACTCTGCTTTTTCAAGCGTTCCCGCCGGAAGATGGGCGATAGTCCTCAGTACATCGGCCCTGTAGGCATACATGCCTATATGTTTGTAGAAAGCGTGGCAGGCCGGCCACTCCTCGCGGCGGCAGTTAATTATATAAGGTATCGCGCTCCGACTGAAATACATGGCGAAACCGTCGGAGGAAAGCACGACCTTGGGAGTATTGGGGTCGAATATGTCCTCTCCGTCGGGAAACTTTCTGACCAACGTCGCTATCTGAACATCGGGGGAGTGGAATGCTTCCGTGATCCTGTCCAAATGTTCCCTGCTTATCAGAGGCTCGTCCCCCTGTACGTTCACCACTGCATCGAACTGCAGTCCGAGCGCATTTTCCGACAGGGAGAGGGCTTCGGCGCAGCGGTCTGTCCCGCTCCTGTGCTGTGTGGATGTCATCACGGCCTCTCCGCCGAATCCCTTCACTTCGGCCAATATACGGCTGTCGTCGGTAGCGACCAGACAATGCTCGAACACTTCCGACACCCGTTCGTACACATGCCGCACCATAGTCTTGCCGCCTATCATGGCGAGCGGTTTGCCCGGGAAGCGCGTGGATTGGTAGCGGGAGGGGATAATAGCAATAAATTTCATCTGCAAAACTTTGTTTGTCTTTCTTGCATATTACTTCTTTTACCGGAAACTCAGGGCATATTGTGTATTCTTACGTCGATGGGTGTATCGGCAAGCGCCCCGACCAGTTCATCTATCGGAGTGTCGCCCGTGTGGTAGGGGAACAGTATGCGCGGGGATATCGTCCTTGCAGCCTGCGCCGCCTGTTCCACCGTCATGGTGTAGGGTTGGTTCACCGGCAGGAAAGCGATATCTATATTGCCCAGTTCCGCCATTTCCGGTATGGGCTCGGTATCGCCGGCCACATACACCCGCGTGGAACCGAATTTTATAACGTATCCGTTATCGCCCCTCTCTTTCGGATGGAACTGCAGTTGGCGGGGCGACACGTTGTAAGCGGCGACTGCAAGCACCGAAATCTCAGGGATCACGGTGTAACTCTCACCCGAGGAAAGAACGGCCGCATCAGGATATTCCCTGCCGACCGCCGCGCTTCCTATGACCGTGGTCGAGGGAGTACGTGCGGCGTCTATGGCCTTTTTGTCCAAATGATCGTAATGCTCATGCGTGACGAGAATAAGGTCGGCGCGCGGCATAACGGAATAATCGGCATATTCCGACAGAGGATCCACATAGATCACTTTGTCCCTCCAGACGAACCCGAGGCTTGCGTGCCTGAAGAAGATCACGGTCAAGGTGTCGCCGTCCGGCATCGTCAGGGTCTCGGATTCGAAAATCTGTCCCGAATCGCCGAATGATTTCAAAATTGCGTCGTGATTGGTTTTCATATCAGGAACATTTAATTGTTCTTCGTATTTCGACTCGATTCCCGAGAAGAACAGGATCATCATCAGCGGCGCAGCTAATATCGATATGCCTGCCAAAATCTTTCTTCCGTTTTTCCCCCTGTTTGTCATTCGATTTCGTATCATATCCATAACTTGGTTTACGTTTAGCAAGTATAATGTTTTCGATGTTTAAAATCAAATTTTCTTACATAAAAATAATCGATGCAAAAATCCGGCCGTCCGTGTTCGTTCAGAACTGTGGGCGGGGAAGATATACTGCCCCTGTATAAAATGAATGAGTTCGGGATAAGCAATCGATCCCGAACTCATTCATTTATATAAGACTTATCAGTCTTTTATACCCAGCTCCTTTTTTACCAAAGGAAGCAGGTCTATCATGGCCGAAGTGTCCTGATATAACAGGGCACCGGAAGAAAGGTCGAAAACCCCTGCTACTCCCTGTGCTCTGGCTACGGTTTCTATGGCATTTTTAGCTTTTTCGATCACAGGTGCAAACAATTCGGCCTGCATTTTCTGCATATCCTGTTCGGCATTCTGCTGATATTCAGTTTGCCTGGTGCTCAGATCCTGCAGTTCTTTTTCCTTGAGCTGTCGTACGCTGTCGGTATAAGTACCCGCACCTTTCTGATATTCGACGTATTTATTGTTAAGTTCTACCTGGATAGATTCCAGCATACCGACAAGCTCATTGTAGTAAGCCTTAAGTTTTTCTTCGATAGCACCCCTTTCCGGCATTGAATTAATAAGTTGCTGCGAATCGATATAGGCAAATTTCTGTTGCCCGTAAGATGAGGATGTACTGCTCAATAAGAAGACCGCTGTCAAAGCCAGGGTTAGTTTTAAGATGTTTTTCATAGAATGTTTTTAATTTTATTATTGTAAAAGTCTGATTATTTCCTGTGTTTTATTGCTGGAGGGGGAATAATACAGGATCGTGGGATTGGACGCTATGTCAATGACCAATGTGAAACCGTGAGTTTCGGCGTAACGGGTTATCGTTCCGAAAACCTTGTCCTGAATCGGTTTTACAAGTTCTATTCGTTTGGACATAAGTTCTCCCTCCTGCCCGAAGACTCTTTCCTGGTATTCCTCTATCTCTCTTTCCCTTTGAAGTATCGCATTCTCGCGTGCAAGTCTTGCCGATTCGGAGAGAGATACCCTTTGACTCTGGTAATCGTTGAACATTTTCTCGACTTCGGCAAAAGCGTTGTCTATGGAAGTCTGATACTGCTGCGCCATCTTGTCCAATGTACTCATGGCGTCGTTATACGATGCCATCGACCTGAATATGGTCTCGGTATTTACCACCATATTATTCTGGGCGCTTGCGGTAAAGCCGTATAACAGTGCAAGGATCGAAATAAAAACTATTCTTTTCATAATCCGTAAATTATTGAGTTTAAGATTTATTAAGTACCGTGGAATATTTATTTATCCATTATTTATTTGCAAGGTGCTATTAGCAGTATTTACAAAAAATAATAAATAGCACAATGCTCTTAGAATTGCTGTCCGAATACGAATGCAAACCGTCCCCCGCTTCTCTTCGTTGCTCCGGGTACCTTGTCGAATCCGTATCCCCAGTCCACGCCGAGCATACCTACGATCGGAATGCTGATCCTCAATCCGACACCGAGGGAACGTTTGAGTTGAAATGCATTGAATCTGTTCCAATCGGAAAAGGCATTTCCACCTTCTGCAAATACCAGACCATATATCTGGGTCGAAGGCTGCAATATGAACGGGTATCTAACCTCCAGAGTGTACTTGTTGTAGACCCGCGCATAGTCGCCCGTGGATGCACCCGGGGTGATCGCTCCGTCCTCATAGCCGCGCAACCCGATCACATCGACGCCGTATACATTGTAGCCCGACATTCCCGATCCTCCCATTTCGAATCCCTCGAACGGAGATTTCCTGTTCTTGTCGTAGGCTCCGAGATAACCCATCTCCGCCCTTGCCATGAGAACCAATTTGCTGTTCTTGCTCAGGGGAGTGAACCATTTTCCGCTAAGCATCCATTTGTGGTATTCGATCCATCCGTACCTTGCGTTGTTGGAAAGGTCGGGGTTGCTGTAATCCCTGTTGTCGAAAAGGGAGTAGGGCGGGGTCAGGGTCAGCGAAAATGAGAACTCCGAACCGCGCCGCGGAAAAATCGGCTGATCGACCGAACTCCTTCCGAACACAGTTTTTAAAGCTATGATATTGGATGTACCGTCCTTTACTATGAAGTTGTCCCAGTCTTTCAGGTTGTAGGCCTGATAGGAAACTTCATTATACAGGGTAAAATAGGGATCGGGCCACGACAGGCGGCGGCCGATTCCGGCGCTGACGCCTATCGTGCGGAAATGCTTGTCTCCCGCCTTCAGTAAATTATATGAATTGGTCTCGTCCGAGAAATGGGTACCGACGGTCAGCGAAACGGGTTTCTTGCCGCCCAGCCACGGTTCGGTGAAACTCAGCGAGAAGGCTTTGTAGTAGCTGCCGTTGGTCTGCGCGCGTATGCTGAGCTGCTGATTGCGTCCGTGGGGATATGGCCTCCACGCGCCTTTTTTAAACATATCCTGGATCGAAAAATTATTCAGGTTGAGAGCCACCGATCCCACGAAACTGCCTGCTCCCCATCCTCCCGATATTTCTACGTTGTCGCTGGGGGTTTCCTGCAAAGACCAGGTTATGTCCACCAGTTCGGAGGTCACGGGATTTATACTCGGAGCTACGGCCTCGGGATTGAAGTGCTTCATCTGGGAGAGCTGCCTCATGGTGCTCATAAGAAGTGAACGGTCGTACAGTTCACCCGGACGCGTGTAAAGTTCACGGCGTATCACCTCGTCGTTCACACGCTCGTTACCTGTTATTATAATATTGTTTATCGTAGCCTGGCGGCCTTCGAACACCTTTATTTCCAAATCTATGGAGTCCGCACCAACTATGATTTCCGACGGTTCGACCCTGAAAAACAGGTAGCCGTCGTTCTGGTAGAGGGATGTTACCGACATGTCGTCGGGATTGCTGTCGACCGCTGTGCCGAGACGCTTGTGCAACGTCTTTTTGTCGTACAGGTCGCCCGTCTGTATTCCGAGCATGTTCTGGAGCATCTCAGTATCGTACTTGCTGTTGCCGACCCACGATATGTTGCGGAAATAGTACTTGTTGCCTTCTTCCACGGTTATGTCTATCCCCAGACGCTTGCTGTTTATATCGTATATCGAGTCCGACACTATGTTGGCATTGCGGTAACCCCGCGCATTGTAGAAGTCGATGAGCTTTTCCTTGTCCTCCCCGTATTCTTTCTCTTTGAGTTTGGAATTTGCGAATACGTTTATGCCTTTCTGCTTGGTTTTCTTAAGCGTCTTTCTCAGCCTTTTGTCGGATATTTCTTCATTTCCGAAAAAACGGATACTGCCTATCTTGACCTTCGAATGCTTGTCTACGACGAAAGTAACATTGACCGCATTCTGGTAGGTGGTATCGTTCTCTATCCTCACATCGACCTCGGTATTTCTGAAAGCCTTGTCTCTGAAAAAGTCCTTTATGTAGTTGCTGTGCTTGTTAATAATGTAATCGGACAGCGCTTCGCCAGGACGGAGTTTCATTTTGTCCTTGAGATCCTTTGCCTCGGTCTTTTTCACGCCCTCTAATTCCCAGCGGTAAACTCTCGGTCTTTCCGTGACATATATGTCGAAATTGACGCTGTCGCCGATGGGTTCGGCTACTATATTGACATCCGAAAAATAGCGGCGGTTCAGGATATTTTCGATCGCGTTGGATACGTAGTTACTCGGAATGTAGACCGTATCCCCCTTGATAATACCCGCCGTGGCGGCAAGGGTTTCGACATTCACATACTGTACTCCGTGTACCGTGACATCGTTTACGATATACATTTTGGGATTGTTGTAATCCGCTATCGGATAATCGATCCTTACGTTCGCCGAATCTGCCGGTTGCTGGGCAGTCAGTCCCTCGATGCACGAAAACAGCACGGCGAGTAAAGGCAGCAGTTTGATTCTCATCTTTGTTGTTCTGAAAGTATCTGATTTTTAATTAACCCGAATCTTCTTTCCCTGCGCGCGTAAGATATTATCGCGGCATCGAATTCGCTCTCGCCGAAGTCGGGCCAGAATATGTCCGTAAAATACAGTTCGCTGTATGCAGCCTGCCAAAGCAGAAAGTTGCTCAGGCGGTGTTCCCCTCCCGTGCGTATCAGAAGGTCGGGGTCGGGTATGCCGGCGGTATACAGGTATTTCCCGACGGTTTCGGCGGTTATCCCCGAAGAGTCTAAACGGCCGTCCCTGACATCCTCCGCCATGCGCCTTGCGGCAGCCGTGATCTCGGCGCGGGAGCCGTAGTCTATGGCCAGCAGCAGGGTCAGCTTGTTTCCGCAGGACGTATCGCGCTCCATGGCGAGCAGACGATCCCGCACCTCTTCCGAAAGCAGGCTCCTGTCTCCGATGATCCTGACCGACACCCCTTTTTCCACCAAATTTGCGGTTTCGGCAACCGCACACTCGCACAACAGCGACATGAGCGCCTCGACCTCTTCGGCGGGACGCCGCCTGTTCTCGGTGGAAAAAACATAAAGGGTAAGGTACCGTATACCGTACCAGAGCGCCGCGTTGATCGCCTTGCGCACGCTGTCGATCCCTCTTGTATGTCCCTCCAGCCTGTCCATTCCGTGGTTCTGCGCCCAGCGTCCGTTGCCGTCCATCACTATGGCCACATGCTGCGGTATTTTTGAATTTTCGACCATCTAAGAGTTTTACCACCGTTTAAGGTACAAATATAATACTTATGCCCGTATAACCGCTGAACCGGTTTCAATTTATGATGACGTACCGCAAACAAAATTGACCGTGCAATGCTAAACGCTGTCGCGGCGGTCTATTCCCCACAGCATTTTATTTCTTAACGTATCGTAGAAAGATATATTTTGCAGTTTAACCAAAAAAGCGTGTTTTTTTGACTTCCTTATATTGAACGATGCGCCGTCGCCGATTTCATAATTCGCATTGTCGAGGGCGGCGAAAACTTTTTCTCCGCGAGTCCTCACCTTGAAGACCACATCGCTTCTGTCCGGTATAACGACCGGACGCATCGTTAAATTGTGCGGGGCTATCGGAGAAAGTACGAAACACCCGCATTCGGGAGCGACTATGGGGCCGCCGACGCTCAGAGAATAAGCCGTCGAACCGGCAGGGGTAGATAGCAAAACGCCGTCGCCCCAGTAAGTGGCCACCATTTCGCCGTCCACGTAGGTTTCTACCGATATCATACCGGTACTGCCTCGCTGTATCGAAAATTCGTTGAATGCGTAAGGGTATCCGGGTTTCTCGGCGAAATCGCCGTCGGCGCGGAGCATCGTACTCGACCCGACGGTGTATTTGCCCTCCATGAGGTCGGCGAACGCCTGCGCCGTGCCTTCGATCGGTACATTGGCCAAAAAACCGAGCCTGCCCGAACTTATGCCGAGAACGGGAAGTCCGAACTTCCCCAGCAGCCTGACGCATTCGAGGAAAGTCCCGTCGCCCCCGTAACTTACGGCTACGGAATCGCTACCCGAGACTTTCACGAACTTGTCGTATTTCTTCCCCTCGGATAACGCAATACCCGACATACTTTCCATGATCTCCGCAAAATCACGGTTCACGGCATATTCGAGACCCGAGGATTCCAGCGCTTCGGCAAGTATGCCCACCTCGTGCGTCTTGTGTTCCATTTGCGGACGGGCGTACAGGACAATTCTCATTCCGGCGGATTTTTTTAATAAGTACTGTTAAATATTTATAGATACATTATTCGTTTTGCATGTCGCTAACTAACAGCACTGACGAGAAATAATAAATAGCACGGTGTGCTTAATCGTCGAACATTCCTTAACTTTACCGCGCAAAAATAACTTTTTTTAAGCAATGACGAAATTAAGTGTCAATATAAATAAGGTGGCTACCCTGAGGAATTCGCGGGGCGGTAACATGCCCGACGTGGTCGAAGCCGCGCTTAATGCGGAGAGGTTCGGCGCCGAAGGAATAACGGTACACCCCCGCCCCGACGAAAGGCACATACGTTACAGCGACGTGCGGGAACTCGCCAAAGTCGTTACCACGGAGTTCAATATCGAGGGAAATCCGGTGGACAGTTTCGTCGAACTCGTACTCGAAGCGGTTCCCGCCCAGGTCACGCTCGTGCCGGACGCTCCCGACGCCATAACTTCCAACAACGGATGGGACACGAAAAAACACGGGAAGTATCTTCGCGACATGGTCGAAACGTTCAGGCGGAAAGGGATCAGGACATCCATATTCCTCAATCCCGACCCGGAAATGGTAAGGTACGCCCTTGAGACGGGCACGGACAGGATAGAGCTTTACACCGAAAGTTACGCATCGGGTTATTCGAAGGACAGGGACGCCGCCGTAAAACCCTTCGTCGAAGCAGCAAGGGAGGCCGGAAGGCTCGGTATCGGACTGAATGCGGGACATGACCTCAACCTGCATAATCTGCGCTATTTCGCCGAAAACGTACCGTTTCTCAAGGAGGTTTCGATAGGGCACGCCCTTATCTCCGACGCCCTCTACCTTGGTCTGGAGAACACTATACAGCTTTATCTTAGGGAGCTAAAGTTTTAGACGCATCCGTTTTTCTGTGCTGTACCATGCGTGCCGGAATGACATTTGAGATTATCGAAAATAGAAATACATTAGAGTATAACAAAGTAAGAATGCCGGAAGAAGAGAGAGTTGAGAGGGAAGGAGCGCCGCTGCGGAATCCCGTGTTCGGGAAAATAGGCGGCATAGCAGACCGTATGGGCGTAAAGGCCTTTGTGATCGGAGGTTATGTCCGCGACTATTACCTGCGCCGTCCGTCCACGGATATAGATATCGTCGTCACAGGAAGCGGTATAGATATAGCGGTAGAACTCGGCAGGATGTTGAAAACCAAGGTCACGGTGTTCAGGAATTTCGGGACGGCCATGTTGTGCGCGGACGGTCTGGATATAGAATTCGTGGGCGCGCGCAAGGAGTCCTACCGTGCCGATTCGCGGAAACCGATAGTCGAAAACGGCACCGTCGAAGATGATCAGAAGAGGCGCGATTTCACCATCAACACTCTTGCATGGTCTCTCAACCGCGAGGATTTCGGAACGCTCGTCGATCCGTTCGGCGGGATTGGGGATTTGGAGAACCGCATTATCAGAACGCCCTGCGACCCCGATACGACGTTCTCGGACGACCCCCTGCGCATGCTGCGAGCCATAAGGTTCGCCTCGCAGCTCGGCTTCGACATAGAGCCCGACACGTTCGACGCAATATCCCGCAACCGCAAAAGGATAGAGATCGTCTCGAAAGAGAGGATCATGACCGAATTGAATAAAATAATGCTTTCGCTGGCGCCCTCGATAGGTTTCGATATTCTCGACGCCACGGGACTTATGGAAATACTGCTGCCCGAGATCCACAGGCTCAAGGGTGTGGAAAGAAGGGGATATAACGCCCACAAGGATAATTTCGTTCACACACTGAAAGTCCTGGACAACATATCGCAGAAAACCGGCGATCTGTGGCTCAGGTGGGCGGCATTGCTGCACGATATAGGCAAACCGGCCACCAAAGCCTACGATCCGGTGAATGGCTGGACGTTCCACGGACACGAGGTCGTCGGCTCCAAGATGGTTGCGGCTTTCTTCCGCCGCCTCAGGCTTCCCATGGACGACAGGATGAAGTTCGTCCGCAAGATGATTTTCCTCCACATGCGCCCCATAGTGCTGGCACAGGAGGTCGTGACTGATTCGGCAGTACGCAGGCTGCTGTTCGAGGCTGGGGACGACATAGATTCGCTGATGACCCTGTGCGAAGCGGATATAACGTCGGGGATCGACGCCAAAGTAAAAAAGTATCTGGAAAATTTTGAATTGGTCAGGCGTAAACTGAAAGAGATCGAGGAAAAAGACCGCGTCAGGAATTTCCAGCCGCCCGTGAGCGGCGAACTCATAATGGAGACCTACGGACTGCCCCCCTCCAAAATAGTGGGGGATATCAAAGCGCAAATAAAGGAAGCCATACTCGAAGGGGTCATCGAAAACGATTTCGAACAGGCCTACGCCCTTATGGAACGCCTTGCGCGGGAACAGGGACTGGAAAAGGTTTAGAAGCAAGACCTGCTACTCTTAGATGCCGCTGACACCGCCTTGGAATGACAATTTGGGAATTCTACTGGTGCGTTAATACTTTTTCTATCTCATTGCGGGCTTGACTAGGAATGCCATTTTGTGTCATTGCGGACTTGACCAGGAATGCCATTTCGTTGTCATTGCGGCCCCCGAGCCGCAATCTTAAAATCTTATTAATCAGTAGTTTGAACATTGTTGGTCGAGATTGCGGATCAAGCCCGCAATGACAATGATGTATTTCAATAGATTGCGGATCAAGCCCGCAATGACGGTAAGGTTTTAACGCACCGGCAGTTTAATTTGGGAATTCAGATTCTTCGTCGCTGATGGCTCCTCGGAATGAACAATTATTTGCTTTTTCGGAGGTGCTTCAAAAATATGCTGCCTTAAAACGGTTTGATGCAGTATGTTATATTCTATTTTTACATAATTTGTGACTTTTGTGCGTCAGCACGAAAGTCACGTGGCACGCCGCTGCCCCATGCGGCGGGTCGCTCAATCGACCTTACGGTCGAGATTCGCACCCACCGCCGGCGGCATGCCGAAAACAAACAATGACATAAAGTACTGGGTATATATGAATTATAATAGCATACTTCTTGAAACACAACCGCTTTTTGTCATCCTGAGCGAAGCGAAGGATCCCGTATTTTACAACGAACACGAGGAATCTCTTATCCTTAGCGAAAACCCGTCCTTCCGCTTCATAATTCCCCATACCGGAGTTTCCGGCACTTCCCGACACTTCCGCTTTTTCCGCAACTCCGCCGCAGGCGGCATATTTTTTGAACGAATCTGCGTGCAGCCGTTCTCATAAGGAATTCGGCAGTATGAATATTTGTCTTAAAATAAATTACATTATGTCGCTTAACATTCCCGATTCGGATTATAAAAGGGTGGTGGTCGTCGGCGGCGGCTTCGCAGGCCTCGAACTGATAAAAAAACTGCGCGGGGATGTCTTCGAGACGGTGTTGTTGGACAGGAACAACTATCATAAATTCCAACCGCTTTTGTATCAGTTGTCTACGGCGGTTTTAGATGCGGGCGACATAACGTTTCCTTTCCGCAAACTGTTCAGGCGCAAGAAGAATTTCCATTTCAGGATGACGGAAGTCAAATCGGTCGATCCCGACAATAAACAAGTCGTTACCGGTCACGGTATCTTGAGGTACGATCACCTTGTTCTGGCAAGCGGTTCAACGGCAAATTTTTTCGGGATAAAGAGCGTTGAGGCCGAAGCCATGACCATGAAGGAGATGACCGATTCGTTGGCCATACGCAACCGCATACTCTCGAATCTTGAGGATTCGCTCCTCGAACACAGCCCTTCCGAAAGGGAGGCGTTGCTGAATGTGGTGATAGTCGGCGGAGGGGCTTCGGGAATCGAACTCGCCGGCGCACTGGCCGATATGAAACGCCATATTCTGCCGCAGGACTATCCCGAAATGAATGTCGGCGAATTCACGGTTTATCTCGTGGAAGCAACGGATAAACTCATAGGGACGATGAGCGCGGGAACGTCCGAAGGTGCGTTGGGTCTTCTTAGGAAGATGGGGATAAAGGTGATCCTGAATTCGCCGGTTACGGATTACAGAGACCGGCGGGTTATACTTGCCGACGGCACTGCTATCCTGACCCGCAATCTCATCTGGACATCGGGCGTGGAGGTCAAACTGCCGACGGGACTTGAAAAAGGCGTGCGCTCGAAGAGCGGGCGCATACTGACCGACGAATATTTCCGCGTATCGGGGTATGCCGACATATTCGCCATAGGGGATGCATCCCTGCAGCAGACGGAAAGTTTCCCCAAAGGGTATCCTCAGCTTGCGAGGGAGGCAATAAACCAGGCGCACTGCCTTGCGGAATATTTCACGGACAGGTTCGGCGGCAGGGAGGTAAAACCTTACCGGCATGTGAATTATCCCGTCATGGTCACGGTGGGGCGAAACCGCGCATTTGCCGACTACGGAAAGCTGCACATAAGGGGTTTTATCGCATGGGCGGCATGGGCCGTTATCCATATAGCGGCGATGTTGGGTGTTAAAAATAAAATAAGCATCCTGTGGAGCTGGTTCTGGAATTATATTACGTTCGACAATCCAAGCCGTATCATAACCGGCACGGGGAAAGGCGGACAGCGCTGCGAAGCGGGAAAATAAAACAGGATCCCTCACAGCTTTCGGATGACAATTCAGTTCCGATGCGACCCGAACCTGTTCTTTGGCCGGCTTAACGGAGAGACCGGATCAATATCCATCAAGGATTATCGATATGTTAAAGCCGGATTTAATAATTTTACTGTTCAATCGTTTTCACGGTAGTCGCCGTCGTTTCAACCGCCGATTTTGCCGTTTCGCCCCCGTGAAGGCAATAATGCGTAAATATTGCGGTTATACGGTTATATATTTGCGCGGTAGAAATAACGAGAGTTTCGGGATAAGGCAAATCATAAGAGAAATCACTGACTGATAATAATTTATGGGTACTGAAACCCCCTTACGGTTTGGTCGCATTTTTGCTTGGCATATGTAAATTTTTTGACGAATATGAGAATAATATTGTTGTCGCTGGCGGTATTCTATTTGCTTATCCCTGTTGCGGCGGCGCAGGAAACGGCAACCAAGACTTACCGGATGACGCTGGAAGAATGCGTGAATTATGCCATCATCAACAGCTACGGCCGCGAGTCGATACGCCTTAATGAAGAATCGAGAGACATAGGGTACGAACAGTCGAGGCTGGAACGTCTGCCCGGACTTAACGCTTCGATAAGCGAAAACATGAGCCATACCGAAGGAAGCAATGCTACGTGGAAGGGCGACTATGGCGTAGAAACGAATATCGTCGTGTCCCAGGGAGGCAGCATTTCCAATACGATCGAATACAACAGGCTCTATTCCGAACAGGCCGTTTACCAGACCTATCAGTACGATAACGGACTCGTAGTATCCATCCTGCAAACTTTCCTCTCCATCCTCAGCAACGACGAACTGATGAAATATCAGATGTTCGTAATGCACGCAAGCGATGAACAGATGAAGCAGGGGAGGATAAAGTACGGGGCGGGCATGATCCTGGAGAGCGATTACCTGCTGCTCAGGGCGCAGTATGCAAGCGACAGCAACAATATCGTCCAAACGCGGGTGCGCATAGAGAACGATCTGCTTACGCTGAAAGGGCTCCTTTCCATGGATATGTACAGCGATCTGCAGATAGTTCCGCCCGACACCACGGTCATGTCGGCCCTAGCCGTGCTTCCGCCGCAGGATTATGCCGCTCAGCGCGCCCTCGAAACGATGCCCGACATCGATATTGCGAAATATAATGTGGATATAGCCGAAACCAACCTTAAATTATCGAAATCCGGTTTTTTCCCGACGGTATCGCTCGGAGCCGGAGTTTCCACGGGTCATCTGAGAAACTTCAGGAATTACGGCACCCAGCTGTCCGACCGTTTCAGTCAGCAGGCCGGCCTGACGGTGAGCATTCCGATCTTTAACAGGGGCAGGGTGAAGGCGGGTATGGAGCAAAGCAAGATAGTCCTGCGGCAGGCCGAACTCGACGCCCGGCAGACGGAACTGAATATACTGGAAACAGTTTTGCAGCAATATAAAAATGTCATGGCCTCCTATGCAGGTTTCGAAACTAACCGGATAAGGGAAGACGCCTACCGCCGATCGTTCGAGGCCTACGGGGCGCAGTTCAATGCGGGAGCCATTACGGCGGTGGAACTCCTTCAGCAACAGAATAATTATATAAGCGTGCTGAACGATTATCTGCAGAGTAAATACAGTTTTATTTTCGACCGCAAGGTTCTTGATGTTTACATGGGAGAAAAAATAAGCATGTAAGTATGTCATGGAATATTTATTTATCCGTTCTTTATTTGTGAGGCTCTAATTAGCAGTACTAACAAAATAATAAAAAAATAGCACAATGTGCTAAACCCTGTCTAAAACAGCAGAAAATATCTATGAAAAGAAAAAGATTGATATGGATTCTGGCGGTTGTCGTTATTATCATCGCCGTAATATTAATATTCGTGGCGAGGGGAGGAGAGAAAAAACTCCAACTCAATACCAGGGTCGTTTCTGAGGGAACCGTCGAGAATTCCGTTATGGCAACCGGCTTCGTCCAGCCGGTGGACAGGGTCGAAGTGGGAACCCAGGTTTCCGGCGTCATAAGGACCATATACGTGGATTTCAATTCCCACGTCAAAAGAGGGCAGTTGTTGGCCGAACTCGACAAATCGACTCTCAACGAGCAGGTAAGCCAGGCGAAGGCGTCTTTGGTCGGTAGCCAGTCCCAGTTGCTTTTGGCGCAACAGAACTACGACCGCACGAAACAGCTCTTCGACGCCAAAGCCGCAACTGCCGTATCGCTCGAAGAGGCTACCAACACCCTTTCGCAGGCCAAAACCTCCGTGGTAAATGCCCAGGCACACCTCCACCAGATGCAGGTAAATCTTTCCTATGCCGACATAACCTCTCCGATAGACGGTGTCGTACTCGACCGTGCCGTCGAAGCAGGCCAGACCGTTGCGGCCTCGTTCAGCACTCCCACTCTTTTCACCATAGCCAACAACCTCACCAATATGCAGGTGGAGGCCGATGTCGATGAAGCGGACATCGGCAGGGTGAATGTCGGTCAAAAAGTGACTTTCACGGTGGACGCCTACCCCGACGAAACTTTCAACGGAGAAGTGTCACAGGTACGCCTCCAGGCAAAGGTTACCAACAATGTCGTCACATATACCGTGATAATAAATGCGCCTAACCCCGACGAGAAACTTTTCCCTAACATGACGGCTACCGTGAACATAGTGACGAATTCGTCGGAAGGTCTGGTAGTGCCCGTAGAAGCCATGAATTTTCACATGACGCCCGAGATATGGAAAGCCATGGGCGGAGAGGGAGCCATACCCTCGTTCGAGAGCGGCAGACAGGTATGGGTGGTTCATGACGGAAAAGCTTCCATACGTCAGATAGAGACCGGCGCTAACAACGGGGTCAATGCGATAGCAACGTCGGGTTTGTCGGACGGCGAAGAAGTGATTCTGTCCGCCTCACTGGGAAATAATCAACCGGCAGGCAGAAGTGTGGCCAATCCGCTGATGCCCACGCCGAGGGGAGGACCGAGAAGGTAGGGGCAAGGAGTAATCCGTCAGGAGCGTTAGCGACGAAATTAATTAGACAGAGGAATCATGAATCCCGATACCATAATAAAAGTGGAACACCTGCGCCGGGTGTTCGAGTTGGGCGACGAGAAGGTATTCGCGCTCAACGATGTTTCGTTCGCCATCAACAGGGGGGAGTTCGTAAGCATTATGGGCACCAGCGGCAGCGGGAAGTCCACGCTGCTTAACATACTCGGCTGCCTGGACAGGCCGACCTCCGGAAGTTACTTTATCGACAATGTACTGGTCAATGAACATACCAAAGACGAACTGTCTACCATACGCAACCGGAAAATAGGTTTCGTATTCCAGTCCTACAACCTGTTGGCAAGGACGAGCGCATTGGAAAACGTCGAACTCCCCCTGCTTTACAACCCGTCCGTATCGGGACATGAAAGGAAGGAGCGCGCGGAAAACGCCCTCGAACAGGTGGGACTTTCAGACCGTATGCGGCACCTGCCCAACCAGCTTTCGGGAGGTCAGCAGCAGCGCGTGGCGATAGCCCGAGCCCTGGTGAACGATCCCGTGATCATACTTGCCGACGAAGCGACGGGAAACCTGGATACGAGGACTTCGTACGAGGTTATGAACCTTATCCAGGAACTCAACAGGAAAGGCAAGACGATAGCTTTCGTAACGCATGAAACCGACATAGCGAACTTTACCAACCGTACCATAATGCTCCGCGACGGTCTCGTGGTAAAAGACGAACCGGTGTCCGCAAGATCGGCAAAAGAGGCGCTCGAAGCGCTTCCGCCGGTAAGCCATTAGCCGGTAATACTTAGAGTCTGTTTAAAAATATTAAATTCGTTCTTTCCGGCTCTTTCCCGCGCTTTTTCCCTGAAAGATTCGTTAAATAGTCCCACTATTCGCCTCATCTTTCAGGAAAAAATCATCGGAACCGACGCCAAGCCGAGTGCCATCAAGCTCGCTTGAATGGCCGAGGCGCGAACTGACGAACGAAGCGGGAGCAGAGGCCGCTTGCGGACTATGCCCTGCAAGGAGGAAGAGGGCGAAGCCAACGAGGAAGACAAAGTCAAATAGCTCGGAAATAACTTCGGTAACATTTTTAAACAGACTCATAGAAACGGGAGATAATATTGCGCTTTAAACTACAGAGGGATGAATTTTTACAATCTTTTCAAAATTGCCGGCAGTGCGATCCTCAGAAACAAGACGAGGGCGTCGCTGACCATGCTCGGCATAATCATAGCCATTGCCGCGGTCATAGCCATGGTAAGCCTCGGGCAGAGTTCCTCGAAAAATATAAACAGCCAGATAGGCAGTATGGGTACCAACCTTATAATGATCACAAGGCCGAGTCAGCGTCAGGGCGGCGTGAACATAGGCGCGGCCAGCGCCCAGTCGCTTAAGGTAAAGGACGTGGAAGCCATAAGGAACGAAGCGGTTAATGTGAGCATGGTAACGCCCGTGGTAAGCGCCAGCGGTCAGGCGATCTTCGGTTCCAACAACTGGCAGGCGAACATACAGGGTGTGAATTCACAATATCTGGACATAAGGAATTACAGACTTGCCTCCGGAACGAACTTCACCGAAGACGACGCAAGGAATTCTGCCAAGGTATGCTTAATAGGAACTACCGTGATAAAGAATCTGTTCACTCAGGGTGAGGACCCGGTAGGTTCGGTCATACGGTTCGGAAGAATTCCGCTCCTCGTATTGGGGGTACTCGAAAGCAAGGGACAGAACCAGATGGGCCAGGATCAGGACGACATTATTCTCGCTCCCTACACTACCGTTATGCGACGTATCGTCGCCATTAATTATCTTCACATGATAATGGCTTCGGCGGTGTCGGAAGACGTGGCGTTTCAGGCTGTGGACGAAATCGAAACGATCCTGCGCGCTCAGCACAGGCTCAGACCCGGACAGCCGAACGATTTCAATGTCAGGACGCAACAGGAGATGCTCGAAACGATGAATTCGATAAGCGGATTCCTGACCGTACTGCTCGCAGCCATAGCATCTATCTCGCTCGTCGTGGGAGGTATAGGGATTATGAATATAATGTACGTGACGGTTACGGAACGGACGCGTGAAATAGGTCTCAGAATGGCTGTCGGCGCCAAGAACAGGAGTATATTAATGCAGTTTCTATGCGAAAGTACCATACTGAGCCTTATCGGAGGCGTTATCGGCATTATTTTCGGGCTTTTTATTTCGTACGTCGCGTCCAGGCTTCTGAACTGGCCGTTTATTATGAGTCCGGTACCCATAGTGATCTCATTTTTGGTATGTGCTGCCACCGGTATATTCTTCGGTTGGTATCCCGCCAAAAAAGCAGCTTCGCTCGATCCGATCAATGCCTTGAGGTATGAATAAATATACGGCAACCCCGTATCCGTATGGTTGCCGTATATTTATTCGGTGAAGGTCTGCGCAGGGAATTGGCTCAAGTGATCCAGGCTATAATTCTACCAATCTTCTCTTTCAAACCAATTACCATGCATCCGAGTGTTCGTTGTCATAATAATGACCG
The DNA here is from genome assembly GCA_023690525.1 of Holotrichia oblita. NCBI lineage: Eukaryota > Metazoa > Arthropoda > Insecta > Coleoptera > Scarabaeidae > Holotrichia > Holotrichia oblita. The sequence continues at coordinate 570,756 of CM043015.1, forward strand.
CGATCAAAATCTAAAACCAAGGTATGCTCTAAGACCTGATGTTTTTAGTTTTTCCCTATACTCGGTATCCTTATATTTATAATTTGCGCTGCCCCACCGGCCTTCGACACCTACGGCAATAACACTGTACGATACGGAAAGTCCGGTTACAAAGAAAGAAGCAAACCCGCGTGCAAAATCTTCGGTATAATCATTATAAATACCTGAAAAAGACGGAGCATAACGGAAATAGGCGCTTAAAGCGGCATGTTTGAAAGGAATCACGGTTATCGAGGGACCTATGTGCATCCCTGCTTCCGCCTGAAGCATTTTTATTTCGTAAAATTCATCATATTCCTCGTCATAGACGTCAGCTGGGGAATATTTTGCAAAATTCAGATCCAGGATAGTCCAGTCCAACCCGAAGCGTATCAATCCAAGAACAGGCGTTTTGTGCAGATAAAATGTATGGCCAACGTTTAAAGCCGCGCCAAAATCGCTTTTCAGACTCCCTCCTGCCGGACTTTTCAACTTGGAATTAGCGTAGCAGAAATTCAGATAAGTCATTCCGGACTTGTAAGTTTGATTTTTGTCCTGACCCGAAGCCGCGGTATTAATTATAAACAGCGCTACGGCCAACATCAATGAAATTTTCTTCATAGTTATTAAATAAGGTTTATTGCCATATATTGCAATCTCAGGATTGCGGGCGCGCAAAAATAGTAAAATTTAAATTGCCAGTTCGCATTTTTTCAGGTACGGTTATTGCCTTTTAGGCGTAACAGGTAAAGTTTTTTTGACTTGTTATGAAAAAGATCAAAGTTCAGAAGGGCAGTACACCCGCCGACAAGAAATACTTTATAAACATACTCGACAAGGGGCCTTATATAGTATATGGCGCCCCCGCTCTTACCCAGGGATTTATCAAAACCGACGATAAGCGCGTGAGCCATTCGATCGCAGACGGCGAGAAATACGAGACGCGGGAGGAAGGCACTGCCCTGTGCCGCTGCGGAGCGTCGGTCTGCAAGCCTTACTGCGACGGCTCCCATGCGGATACGAACTGGAACCCCGAACTTACGGCGGATGAAAACCCGCTATTGGAAAATGCCAGGAACTTCAAGGGACCTGAGGTCACACTGTCGGACAATGAAAATTACTGCGCCTACGCCAGATTCTGCGATGCGCACGGAAGGGTATGGAATCTTGTGAGGAAATCCGACGACGAGCAATCGCGGGAACGGACTGTAAATATGGCCAACATGTGTCCTGCCGGACGGCTCAGCGCATGGGACAATAAAACGGGCGAACCCTTCGAACCAGAGTACGACCCCAGCCTGATGCTCCTGGAAGACCCTGCCGTCAATGCAAGCGGAGGACTTTTCGTAAGGGGCGGCATACCGGTATGCAGACAGGACGGATTCACCTACGAAATAAGAAACCGTGCCGTTCTGTGCCGGTGCGGACAATCGTCCAACAAGCCGTGGTGCAACGGGGCTCATGCCTCGGTGAAATTCAACGACGGCCTGCCGCCGGAAAATCCCGAAGATCGGGAAACGCCATACGGAATGTGATTTATTATGGTTAATATATATAGGAATGGTAATTAAATTAGGTTTATTGGTTTTTGACTCCCCGCCCGCCCCCCCTCAGCCGCCAAAGGCGGCTGCACGGGCCTATGGAGTCGGCAGTTTTGACAAGCAAAACTGCAAAAAACCATAGTTAGTTACCAATGCTATATACTTTTGATACTCTTTATAATATGATTACAATAGAGCGTTATTTTTACGGAGACGGAGGATTTTTCAAGGCTTTCGTGGATGAGGAGAAAGCGGGCGTGATGACGTGCCATTTCGTAGGAAGCACTGTGCTCTCGATCGACCATACCGAGGTGGAACCGAGATACTCGGGGCGCGGAATCGGCAGAGGCCTGGTCTACGATTCGGTATATTATGCGAGGGACAACAATCTGAAAATATTACCCTTGTGTCCGTTCGCCGGCAGCGTGTTCAGCAAATACAAGGAAATAAGGGACGTCCTCTCGGAGCAGTACACATTTTAAGCACATTTTTATAAAACTGGCTGAAACGTTCCCCTATTTAAATGTAAAACGCTCATAATTATATAATTATAAGCGTTTTTTGTACTCGGAGCGGGAATCGAACCCGCACGGCCATCACTGGCCACAGGATTTTAAGTCCTGCGTGTCTACCTATTCCACCATCCGAGCATGGGGCAGGCGGTTTAGAGTCTGTTTGAAAATGTTACCGAAGTTATTTTAGAACTCTTTTTCGATGATTTTTTCTTGAAAGATGAGGCGAATAGCGGGACTATTTAACGAATCTTTCAGGAAAAAAGCGCGGAAAAGAGACGAAAAGAACGAGATTAATATTTTCAAACAGACTATTCACCCTGCCGTCTTCTGTTCGCGGTCAAAAGTACAACATATTTTCCAATCCGCAAGGCAGGCGAAAGAAATCCGGAGGCCGCTTAATAAATGGAGTGATAATTAACAGAACCGGCGTATCGGGCGCCAACGGTTTCAGATGACGTTCATGCGGATATATTCGATTATCTCATCCGTTTTTTCAGGATCGAACCACTCGATCTCGCCGTCCTTGCCGAACCATGTCATCTGCCGTTTGGCGTAGCGGCGGGAATTGCGCTTTATCGATTCGACAGCTTCGCCGAGATCGGTACTGCCGTCGAAAAAGTCGAACATTTCGCGGTATCCTACGGTTTGCAGCGAGTTCATATTGCGGTACGGCAGCAACCGGCGGGCTTCTTCGACCAGTCCCTGCGAGATCATGTCATCGACCCGCGCGTCTATCCTTCCGTACAGGGTCTCCCTTGGAATCGATGTCCCGATCTTGACGACCTTAAAATCCCTTTTCCTGCCTCCGCTTCTCAGTTCCGAGTACGGTTTGCCCGTGATCAGGCATACTTCCAGGGCACGTATCACGCGGCGAGGATTGCACCGGTCTATTTCGCCCCAAATCACGGGGTCGAGCCTCTCCAACTCCCCGACAAGATTACCGATGCCGTGCTCGGCGAGTCTGGCTTCCAAACCTGCCCTGATGGATTCGTCGGTTTCGGGAACCGGATCCAGTCCGTTGCAGAGGGCGTTTATGTAGAGGCCGGAACCGCCGACAACGACCACATAAGGCGATCCGCGAAAAAGATCGACCGACAGTTCCAGCGCATCCCTTCCGAATTTTCCGGCCGTGTATGTATACCGCACATCGTGAGAGCCGACAAAATAATGCTTCACTTCACGAAGTTGCGAAGCGGAAGGCTGCGCCGTACCTATCTCCATCCCTCTGTATATCTGCCGCGAATCGGCGGAAATGATGCAGGCGCCGAACTCTCTGGCTATTTCGACGCCGAGTCCGGTTTTGCCCGAAGCGGTGGGGCCGCATATTACTATGAATGTTTTTTCACTGTTCGTCATCGTAAGAATCGTCGCCTTCAAAGTCGCCGAAATTGGCAAGCGCCTTCTCGAAAGCGGAAATTCCGCCGTCCGGTTCGCCTGTCCCCGGCAGGCTCGGCAAAACGCTTTTCGACAATACTGCACGGGGATAGCGGACGCCTTCCCTCTCTTCGAAAACTCCCGTCATCTCCATGTATACCGCCCTGTCGGCAATCATATCGAACTGGTAGACAAGCCTGTCCCTGACGTTGCGGACAACCTGCTCCAACCTGACTTTCTCCATCACGGCGGGCGTACCGTCATATCCGGCTTCCATGCCCATGTCGAGCAGGGTGAACTCCTGCAGCCGGTTCCAGTATTTGTCGGCGGTGAAGAAAGAGGTCATAACCGTTCTGTCGAGCCGGAGATCCCCGCAGAGGAATTCGTGAAGTTCGGCGAGCGTCGAACCGCACTGCGCCTCGTATTCCCTGTAAAACTCTTCATCTTCGTCCGATAAAGCCCTTAATATGAAAATTACAGACATACCGCATGTGCCTTTGTTTTAACAAAAATACTGTTATTCGGCGACAAATGCAATAGCACATTGTGCTACTTATCATTTTCTGTTAATACTGCTAATTAGCACCTTACAAGTAAATAATGGGTAAATAAATATTCTACGGTACTTTATATAACGACTCCCTATGATCACAATGCCGCTAAAAAGGCCATCGTATCCATGCCGTCGGGATAGTCGGTCAGCGAGGGCATCTGGGATTTTCCGAAACCGGCACACCTCGGGAAGGAAGTGCCGGAAGCGCAGGAACCCACGACGCACTGCAAGGCGGAGGCGTTTTCCAGGAGCCACCGGTCGGCGTCACGGATACCGCCGTACCTGTGAAAAGTGATCTCGCTTATGCAGGACGGGAATTCTTCCGACTCGCGGAGCAGGAAGAACTTGCCTTTCAGATGGCGTTCGCCCTGCATGTCGAGCAGAGCCGACCGCTGCATGAAATTATTGATATACTTGGGATTCACCGGTTTCCACTGCGAAAGCCTGCCGGCCAAATACTTCATTTCATAATCCGCGGGTATCAAAATATGGCTGACGCTGCGGCATCCCAGTCCGCTGTATGAAAAAATGTCGTCAGCCAGACCCGCGAGTTCGTTTTCCGTCTCATTTCCGGTAAGAATTGCGGCGGAAGACCTGCTTCCGCGAAGCAGGGACGGTATATTCCCGTATTTGCTGCGGAAATAACGGTTCGAATTGTCGCTTCCCGTAGCGATCACGGCCTCCGCCTTGCCTGGCTCTACTTCCGAAAACCTTACCGGAATCGCGGGATAGATTTCCTTGAGCTCCGAAACCGCGTACGACACGAGAACCGAATCCTTCGACGACGGCTTGATCAGGCACGAGTGACCGCTCATGATCACGCAAAGAAGGTCGAAAAATCCCGCCAGAGGTATATTTCCCGCCATTATAACGCCCACATTTTTAGGATTATGGGCGAATTTATAAGGCGCGAGCCATCCTTCGAGCAATTCCCTGTCGAGCATCTGCGTCCTTATGGCCGAAACCGCCCTCAGGATGTCTTCCGGCGTGAACCACCGGTTTTCGGCGACAGCTTCGCTTAAGGTTTTGTACGAGGCCCCATCGCCGCCGAAGGCGGCGAACCTTTCCCCGAGACGGCAAAAAGCGTCTATAAGTATTTCTCTTTCTGTAAACATGGTGCAAAGTTATCTATTTATTTGTCTGCTAAGGAAAATTGACGGATATTTACATGTGAACAAGCTGTACGGTGGTATGTTGCAGGATCGCGATTCGGTTCGGTACATTATGGAATGGCGAAATTCTGAATTATCAACACCCGTCCCGAAGGCAATGTTAATAAACTATTAGTAAGTTTATTAAAACTAAAGAAAGGATAAGGTGCTTTAGGCGTGAATTTTGTAATAAATTTATAACGCAGGGACAATATTTGAAAAATATCTATTATGAGGCGCTGTTTTTCTACATTTTATTTCCTGACCTTATCGTTTATACCGGTAATGTTCTGTTTTTGCGCCTCCTCTTCGCCTCTAAGCAAATCCGAAAGAGCCGTCCTGAAATCGGATATGGTGAACAAAAAGATCGAGAACAGGAATTATACCATAAACGTCACCCGCGCGTACGGAATACGAAATATAGACCTTACATCGGCTTACTCTCTGAGTGTAAAGGGGAATGATGTGGATTCGTATCTTCCGTATTTTGGCAGGGCATACACCGTTCCTTACGGTGGCGGCGAGGGACTAATTTTCACCGGCAAGGCGGAAAATTATACATTGAAAAGAGGGAAAAAGGATTCGTACGTAATAGAATTTACGGTGCAAACAAAAGAAGACAACTACCGCTTTGCGATAGAAGTTTTCCTGAACGGCAAGAGCACGATAGCGGTGTTCCCGATGAACAAGCAAAGCATTACGTTTTACGGCGACTTAAATACGTCCGAATAATGGAGCATCCCTTAGCAGATTTTAAATATTGCCCCAAATGCGGCACCGGAGGATTTGCTGTCAATAACAGCAAATCGAAGAAGTGTCGTAACTGCGGTTTTATTTATTATTTCAATCCTTCGGCTGCGGTGTCGTGTTTTGTACACGGTGGCAACGGCGACGTATTGGTGACCGTCCGCCGGTATGAACCCGCAAAAGGCCGCCTCGGCCTGCCGGGCGGGTTCGTGGACAATTTCGAAAGCGCGGAGGATGCCGCGAGACGCGAAATAAAGGAAGAGACAGGACTGGAGCTTACCGGTATCGAATACCTCTTTTCCATTCCGAACTCCTATCGTTACTCAGGGTTGGACGTTCATCCCCTGGACATATTCTTTGAATGCACCGCTCCGGACATCGGGAAAGCCGTTGCATCGGACGATGTTCTCTCCCTGGATACGGTGCCCGTAGAAGAACTCGATCCGTCGGTTTTCGCCTTTGTCTCCGTTTCCGAAGCGGTGTCGCGTTATAAAAAGATGAAATCATCTATTAAATAATATTATATAAAATTATTAATTTAATTAAATCTATTATGAAATCTGGTTATAGTTATAGAAGCGACATTGCTGCGGGCGAGTATTCCCGACACAAAACCGACGGCCTGTTCGGTAATTTTTTCCGTGTAACGAGTACCGTATATCAGGAAACAGTACCCGATAAGGATCTGCTGACGGATGGTATGATCCGCGATGAGGATACGGCGGGAACGGAGAAACCTACACGCAACCGCATTACCATTAAAGATTTGAACGACGGAATAGGACTCGGGACGGAAATGCTCAGAGAAGTGGAAAAAACGAAGAGCGAATATCGGAATTACATTTGAGAATAGTTTTAAGCACATTGTGCTATTATCATTTTCTTAATACTGCTAATTAGCGATTTACAAATAATAACGGATAAATAAATATTCCACGGTACTTACGTATAATCCTTTGTTCTCTTTTTAAGGAGAGAGCCGGAATTTAGTAAGGAAACGGGGCGGAGCGAGCTTGCTTCCGATTGCCGAGGAGGAAGGAAAAAGACCTAAGGTCAATCTGCCTAATTTAGGAAAGTGTATTGTCATTCCGAGCGAGATGCGAAGCATCGACGAGGAATCTACCGCTATAAATGTATTGTCATTGCGGGCTTAACCCGCAATCTTGACCAATAATGCTCAGCGTAAACCATTGACTAATAAATGCTTTTGAGATTGCGGCTGGAGGCCGCAATGACAGAGAAGGGGCATTTCCCGTCAAGCCAGCAATGATAACGAAAGCGGTAGATCCCTCGGACAAGCCTCGGGATGACAAGCGGCAGATCCTCCATCCTGCGGATGTTCGGGATGACAGAAAAATGTCGGACGGGCTTCGCAGGAAATTTAACCTTTGGATGGAATATTAGGTGATATTGCAAAATAGCTTGTTTGCTCTGAAATCCGGTTTTGCGAAGCAAAACCTACAGCCCGTCGCCGCCCCACGCGGCGGGCTGTGCGCTATGCTTACAGCACCACCGCCGGCGACAGGCTGAAAACCACGTTCAGTCAAGTTATAACACTACCGAATATCAAACTTCGCCGCATGCTCCCGCTTCACGGAGCAGGGACAGCAATTTTTCAGGGATCACGATCGAATGCTGTAACTCGAAATCGAACGCGACAAAGACAGTCCGGCTTTCGGCTCGCACTTCGCCGCTGTCCGCAGACAGAAGGCGCTGGAAAAAAGTAAGGCTTTTGTTCCCGACCTTCTCCACGCTCGTCTCGACATAGACGTTATCCTCCATTCTGGTCTGCGCGAGATAGGAAGTATCGGTGGCGACCGTTATAAAACCCTCCTTGCGCCATTCCGGACGGAACTTCATCACGCTGCGCATGAAATCGTTTTTCCCGACATCGAAATAGTGCTGCAGGTTCACATTATTGACATGACCTAGTATATCCACATCGGCAAACCTTATCTGTATAGGGGTCTTGGTTATCATAAAACTAAGTACATTGTGCTATTTATTATTTTAGTTTTTAGTTTTTAGTTGTTAGTTATTAGTAATCATATAGATAAAAAATGAGTGGTAGCTATAAAGATTTGATTATTTGGCATAAAGCGATGAGTGTCGCCGAACTAATGGATTCAGATATTGCCGAGTCATTACAACAACGAGGTTGGCAAAATGCTAAAATCCCTGTCTAACCAACTAACAACTAATAACTAACAGCTAACAACTAAATATTTCACGGCACTTATTTTCTTATTATTTCCACTTCGCCGTCTGCGCCGAGTCCGATTATCGACGACGGTTTCCGCGTCGGATTACCCTCCAGGGACGGATCGACGACGAAATCGACGCCGGATTTTATTTCTGCCGCTATCGAAGCGAAATCGACCGGAGCGGGAGCGCCTGTCATGTTTGCCGACGTGGAGACTACGGGATGCCCGAAAGCGCGGAGCAGCCGGCGGCAAAACTCGTGATCGGGGATTCTTATCCCTATCGTGCCGTCGTCGGGTATCAGGTTTCCGGCGATCCCGACGGCATCCGGCAATATGAGGGTCAGCGGCTTGTCGGCAACCTCGAACAGCTGCCATGCCGCATCGGGCATTTTTTTCACATGCCTTGCAGCCTGATCCGCCGATCCGGTCAGAACGAGCATACCTTTTTTATTCACGGAACCTTTCAGGGCGTATATGCGCTCGACCGCTGCGGCGTTGGCAGCATCGCACCCTATACCCCACACAGTATCGGTAGGGTATAGTATTATACCCCCCCTTCTGAGAACTTCCACAGTTTTACGGACTTGTTCTTCCATCATACCCTGCCGCGTTAAATTTAAAATGCAAAAGTAATATTTTTGTGTGTTTACGGAAAATCCCTTAAATTTGTATCCCTCGTGCGGAGCATTACCGTACTATGATCTTTTGTTTTCCTCGATAGGAGAGAACAAACAAAATATGTAAATAAATGGGAAGAGCATTCGAATACCGTAAGGCGCGCAAGCTCAAGCGTTGGGGTAACATGTCGCGCGTATTTACCAGATTGGGCAAGGAAATCGAAATAGCCGTAAAGGCGGGAGGCTCCGATCCGTCGGCCAATACGAGACTGAGGGTGCTGATACAGAACGCCAAGTCCGAGAATATGCCCAAGGAGAACGTCGAGAGGGCTATAAAACGCGCCGTATCGAAAGATACCGCCGATTACAAGGAGATGGTCTACGAAGGTTACGGCCCCCACGGAATAGCCGTCGTAGTCGAGACGGCTACCGACAATTCCACGCGGACTGTCGCCAACGTGAGGAGTTACTTCAGCAAATCGGGCGGCTCGCTCGGCACTACGGGAAGCGTAAGTTTTCTGTTCGACCGCAAGTGTATCTTCAGGATTTCGAAAAACAAAGTGACCGACCCCGAGGAACTCGAACTTGAGCTGATAGACTACGGGGCAGACGAACTTTTCGAGGATGAGGACGGCAACATACAGATATACGGGACTTTCGAGTCTTACGGAGCCATACAGAAGTATCTGGAGGACAAAGGGATCGAAATTATAAGCGGCGAATTCGTGCGCATTCCCGCCGAAACCAAGCCGGTCACCGCCCAGCAGCGCGAGTCGATAGACAAACTTGTGGAAAGGTTGGAGGAAGACGACGACGTGACAAACGTTTTCACAAACATGAAAGAGGAGGAGGAATAAAATCCTCTAACTGTTTTTTCTGTAACTGAGTACTGCCCAGGCGTTTGATAATACCGCGAATCCGAGCAGGACGACGATCTGGTGCGAGATGTCCCAAAGGACACTTCCCTTCATATAGACCCCCCGCATGATCTCTATAAAATACCTTATGGGGTTGAAGAGTGTTATGGTCTGAGCCCAGTGCGGCATGCTTCTTATCGGGGTCAGCAGGCCGCTGGTCAGTATAAGGATTATTAGGAAAAAATATATAACGAACATGGCCTGTTGCATGGTGCCCGAGTAATTCGAAATGACTATCCCGAATCCCGAGACCGCAAAGACGTACACGATGGCCGAAACGTATATAGTGAAGATACTTCCCACCGGAACAAGCCCGTAGAGAAGCCACGCTATCAGGAAGCAGACGTTCAGCAGGAAGAATCCCATTATCCAGTACGGTATCAGTTTGGCTGCTATGAAAGTGAATTTACGCACGGGGGTGACGTTTATCTGCTCTATAGTGCCTGTCTCCTTCTCGCCGACTATGTTGAGAGCCGGAAGGAACCCGCAAATCATCGTCACGAGCATCACCATCAACGCGGGGATCATAAAGACCTTGTAATTCATGGTCGGGTTGAACCTGTAATTCGGGATTACATCGACGGATACGGGCGGGAGTGCGGACGTTTGAAATAAGATCGCTTTTTCGGCGAACAGTTCCTCGGCGAACGAGGCGGCTATAGCACTCAGGTAACTGCTTCCCAGCATACCCTTGATGCCGTTCACCGTGTTGGCCGAAATCTGGATGCCGGCGCGGTTTTCCATGACTAAATCCCGCTCGAAGCCCCTTGGTATTTCGAGGATTATATCGGCCGCGCCGCTCTCGACGAAACCCAGGGCTTCCTCGGTGTCGGATGCCTCGGCGGCAAGCAGGAAGTATCCCGAAGAGACGGCTTTGTTTATCAGTCGGGATGAATACGAACTGCGGTCGTTGTCCACCACTGCGAGATTCATGTCCCTGGTTTCGAAATTCGCCGCCCACGGAAGTATCAACATCGTCAGACACGGCATGAATATCACCAAACGCGGCATGAACGAGTTGCGCTTGAATTGCTTGAATTCTTTTTCCAGCAGGTACTTAAGCATCGCTACTCCAATCTGTTTTTAAATTTCTTCAGGCTCGCCACGATTATTACCGTCCCCATGGCCGCAAGTATTGCGAATTCTTTCACCACGAACGATATTCCCGCTCCCTCGATCATGATTTTTTTTACTGCGGAGATGTACCACCGGGCAGGTATGAGCGCCGAAAGCCACCTCAGAGGCCATGCCATGCTTTCGGTAGGGAATATCATCCCCGACAGTACTATGACGGGCATCATGAGTGCGAGCCCCGAGGCGAGCATGGCCGCCACCTGCGTGCGTACCAGGGACGATATGAGAATGCCTATGCCGAGGGCTACGAAGATAAATAGCAGCGACACTCCGGCGAGCAGTGCGAAATTTCCCGCAATGGGAATTCCCAGCATCCAGACCGAGAGAATGAGTATGGTGGCTAAATTTATGGCCGAGAGTACGAAATACGGAATGGTCTTGGAAAATATTATGCCGATCGGCTTCGCGGGCGAAACCAAAAGCACTTCCATAGTGCCCGTTTCCTTTTCCCGCACGATGGATACGGAAGTCATCATCGCGCATATCAGCATAAGTATCAGTCCCATGACGCCTGGTACGAAATTATAGGCGCTCTTCATCTGGGGGTTGTACAGCAGTTTGACATCCGTATCTATCCCGATAAAGGCGCCTCCCGCCCTGTTGAGTTCGCTCACATGGGATGCTATAATGTTCCTGGCATATCCCGTAATTACGGTGGCGGTATTGGGGTCGCTACCGTCCACGACCAACTGGAGCGACGCCTTGCCGGTACGCCGCAGGTTTTCCCCGAAATTGTTTTCGAAAACCAGCGCTATATCGGCTTTATTCCTCCTGAATATCCCGTCTATTTCATCGGGGGTGTCCAGGTATGTCCCGAACAGGAAATAATCGTTCGCTGCGAAACGGTTCACTATATTTTCGGTCGAAACATCGCGCGACGGGTCGTAAACCGCCATGCGGACGTTCTTGACCTCCGTGGAAAGGGCAAAGCCGAACAGGACGATCTGTATCACGGGCATTCCGAGCAGTATGAGCATCGTGCGCCTGTCGCGCAAAATGTGCAGGGACTCCTTGTATACAAACGATACGAACCGGTTCATATTCTGTTATTCCGTTCTTTTTGCGGTACGTGCGAGGTGCATGAATACGTCTTCCATACCGGTCACGCCGAAACGTGTTTTAAGGTTTTGGGGCGTATCGAGAACCTCTATCCTGCCGTCCACCATGATGGAAACCCTGCTGCAATATTCCGCTTCGTCCATATAGTGGGTGGTGACGAACACGGTTATTCCCTGACTGACGGCATCGTATATAAGCTCCCAGAACTGCCGGCGGGCGGCGGGGTCCACGCCTCCGGTCGGTTCGTCAAGGAACACTATGCCCGGCTTGTGGAATATGGATACCGAGAAAGCCAGTTTTTGCTTCCACCCCAGAGGCAGCGACCTGACCAGCGTATTGCGTTCGCCTTCCAGACCGAGCCTGCCTAAAAGCTCCCCGCCTCTTTCCGCGATCTCCCTGTCGCTCAAACCGTATATGCCACCGAAGAGGCGCACGTTTTCCCACACCTTGAGGTCTTCGTACAGCGAAAATTTCTGGCTCATGTAGCCTATATTTTTTTTCACCTTTTCCGACTCGCGGGCTATGTCGAATCCTGCCACCGTACCCCTGCCCGAAGTCGGCTTGCTAAGTCCGCAGAGCATCTTCATGGCCGTCGTTTTGCCTGCTCCGTTCGCGCCGAGGAATCCGAATATTTCACTCCGCTCCACCTCGAACGATATGCCGTCCACCGCCGTGAACGACCCGAACTTCTTGGTGAGTTTCTCGGCCTGTATCACATATTCCGCCATTGTTACGAAGTGGTTTAACGTTAATTAAGCACATTGTGTGCTACTTATTATTTTTGTTAGTACGATTCATTGATTTTCGACTCCCCGCCCGCCCCCTCAGCCGCCTCTGGCGGCTGCACGGGCGAGGGAGTCGGCAGTTTTGACAGGCAAAACTGCAAAAATCATTACTTGGTTACCATTGCCGAAATATCTGGAAATAAAATATTACTGCCGGTGCGTAAAATTTTCCGGCTGTCATTGCGGCCCCCGAGCCGCAATCTCACCGCATAATACATAATGTATAGATATGATATTAATGTCAGCTTCTGGGGGAAAATTCCTCGCCTTTAGGCGAAGACTTTAGTATGTTTCGTATCTTTGAAATAAAAAGATGCAAAATTATCGTAAGACGAGCCATACGACATATGATTGTAAGTATCATGTGGTTTAGATAACAAAATATCGCAAGAAAGTTCTTTCTGGCCTTGTTGCCGAACGAGTTCGCGAACTTCTTCGCGGCATATGCAAGGAGCATGAAGTAGAGATTCTGAAGGGTCATCTATCTGGCGACCATGTTCACTTGTTTTTGTCAGTACCACCACATTTGGCGATAAGCAAGTTAGTGCAGTATTTGAAAGGCAAGAGTTCATATAAAATGCTTCAAGAGAATCAGCAATTGTCAAAAATGTTCTTGGGTCGCCATTTATGGGGTCGAGGATATTTTGTAGCAACCTCTGGCAATATAACAGACGAGGTTATCATTGAATATATTCGCACTCAAGATGACGCGGAGCATGATGATGATTTTAGCATAGGGTAAATCTTTAGTCGGCTTCAGCCGATCTCAATACCTTCGGCTTTTAGCCGAAGGTAGTTTAATTTTATTGTTTTTTGAGATTGCGGCTCGGGGCCGCAATGACAAAAGCGGTACTGCTCCCTTAGAACGACAACGAAGTTAAAAGGTCTACGGATTCTTCGTCACTACGCTCCTCAGAATGACAATCTCTCCGTCATTTGGACGACAGCAGCATGTAACAATCCTCTATATTCGGTTTTATATCTCTTATTTCCAGGCCGGTATGTCCCTTCCCCTGCAGGTATGCTTCGAGTTCCTGTTTGGCGAGTCCTTTTCCTACGGTGATATGGTGTACGTCGCCGAAAGCGAACGAACTTTCCACGGCGGGATTGTCCCGCAGGTCGGCCAGCAGGCGCGGCATGTCGCTCCCCTTGACCGACCACAGAATCCTGTCGAAGCCAGCGACTATGTTGGCGGGAGTGTCCGTAACCATGAAACCGCCCTCCCTGATCAGAGATATGCGGTCGCACCGCGTCGCCTCGTCCATGTATGAGGTCGAGACAAGAACCGCTATTCCCAGATCTTTAAGCCGTCCCAGCATTTCCCAGAATTCCCTGCGCGAAACGGGATCGACCCCAGTGGTAGGTTCATCCAGGAAAAGCACTTCGGGCTGATGCACCAGGGCGCAGCTAAGGGCGAGTTTCTGCTTCATGCCGCCCGACAGCACTCCTGCGCGTCTTTCACTGAAAGGTTCCAACTGACTGTATATCTCTTCGATAAGGTGATACCCTTTTTCGAGGGTAGTGTTGAACAGAGAGGCGAAAAACCGTATATTCTCTTCCACCGTCAGATCCTGGTACAGCGAAAACTTTCCAGGCATGTAACCCACACGGTGCCTGACCTGTGAATACTGCTCGACCACGTCGTATCCTGCGACCCGCGCCGTTCCCCTGTCGGCAAGCAGCAGTGTGGCGAGTATGCGGAACAGTGTCGTTTTGCCCGCGCCGTCCGGCCCTATTATGCCGAATATCTCGCCGGCGGCCACGTCAAGGTCCACACTGCGCAAGGCTTCCGTCCCGCCGTAGCTTTTAGCTATGCCCTCACACTCTATCGCCGACATAATTATCCGATCTAATATTTCTTGTTTTATAAAGCGGTAGATTCCTCACATGCGTTCGGAATGACATTTCTTCACTTCGTTCAGAATGACAATAAATTTTCCTGTCATCCCGAACATCCGCAGGATGGAGGGATCTACCGCTTTTCATTCCGAGGCTTGTCCGAGAGATCTACCTTATCATTCCCGTAAAAAGGCAGATTCCTCGTCGGCCTGACGGCCTCGCTCGGAATGACAAAGAACACACCTGCGGCGTTTTCATTACTCGAATTTCACGTCGCCGTACATGCCTATCTTTATCAGGCCGTCGTTCTTCACGGTTATCTTGACGGCGTAGACGAGGTTTGCACGCTCGTCGCGGGTCTGTATCGTCTTGGGGGTGAACTCCGCCTTGTCCGATACCCACGAAACGGTTCCCTCATATTCCCTCCTGCCCTTGTCGCCGTAGTCAGCAAAGACCCTCACTTGCTGTCCGACCCTGATCTGCGTGAGCTGGCCTGCGGTAATGTATGCCCTGAGAATGATATTGCCTATGTCGGCCACCTTGAAAAGAGCCCTGCCAGTGGAGGTCATTTCGCCCGCTTCGGCGTATTTGGCCAATATGGTACCGTCTATAGGGCTGGTTATCATGCTCCTCGATATGAGGTCTTCCACTTGTGCAATCTGGGCGCTTACCGCCGAGCCTTCTTCCGATATGCTGCGGTTGCTGCTTTCGAGAGTAGCCCTTTGAGCGGCTAATTGTTTCTCAAGCACCCTTATGGCAGAGTTTATGTCGTCCAACTGCTTGGTATTGGCGGCATTGGCAGCTATAAGTCTTTCGGTGCGGTCGCGCTCCCTTTCCTGCGCGGCTATCTGCTCCTGCGTGGAGGCTATCTGTTTATATGTGTCCAACAGGCGGCTCTCCACCGCCCGTCCGCTTGCAAGTAACTGAACCCTGTTCAGGTGCAGCTGGATAGTATCTATATAACCCAAAATATCCCCTACGGCAACTGTCTGCCCCTCTTGTATGTCGAACCTCAGGATCCTTCCGGTCGCCTCCGCCGAAACTATCACCTCCGTGGCCTCAAAAACGCCCGACGCATCGAACTCCGACTTATTTTTGCGGCACGAGAACAGGAGAAGGACGCACGCCGGTATAATAAACAACTTTCTCATATAAGTATTAAGTACTGTTAATTTAGTTGTTAGTTGTTAGTTGTTAGTTATTAGTTGGTTCGATAGGGATTTTTGATGGTGCTTCAGAAAGTATATTATTGTAATATATATATATATATATATATATATAATCAATACTTTATGTCATTGTTTGTTTTTGGCATGCCGCCGGCGGTGGGGTGCGAATCTCGACCGTAAGGTCGATTGAGCGACCCGCCGCATGGGGCGGCGGCGTGTCGCGTGACTTTCGTGCTGACGCACAAAAGTCACAAATTTCGATAAAATAGACATAATATATTGTATTTTAATACTTTATAGCATCATACTTTTTATAACACCACGGGATTTTTAAAATTTTTGCTTACCTCATCGAGTTGTCGTAACGGCTGGTAATATCTGAATTCATTAAATAACCGACTTTTACGCATGGTAAGCACATTGTTTAAGTTTGGCGACACTCATCGCTTTATGCTAAACAATCAAATCTTTATAGCTACCACTAATTTTTATCTATATGATTACTAACAACTAACAACTAACAACTAGTAACTATAAATAACACAATGTTTATCAATCGTTTATCAGGTTCCTGAATTCGTACACTGCCCTGATAAATCCGATTTCGTGCACCGCCTTGTTCACCCGCGCCTGTTGCTGTGCATTGAACTCGCGGACGAGGTCGAGGACGCTCATCGTTCCGTTCTCGGTTTTCGCTTCGGCCGCCCGCAGGATATTACCGCGCATCTCGATGATGCGGTCGTCGTCGGCCAGCATCCTGCGGTATTTCTCAACCTCCGCCTGCTTGCCGTCGGTCTGGAGCGAAGTATTGAAAAGGAATACCTCGCGGTTTACATTCACTTCGGCATGACCCAGATCTATCTTCCTAAGATCGTTCCTGCGGGTGTACAGGCTGCCGAAATTCCACGACAGTCTTATGCCTCCCAGCGCGTAAAACGAGAATTTGGATGACAGGAAGTTGAGCCCCGGTCTGCCGTATCCGCCCTGGACGAAAAGTCCGAGCCTGGGTCTGTTTCCCGCCGCGATGCCCCTGCGCCTGGCTTCCAGGAGCATGTCGCTGGATTCAAAGAGTGCGAGTTCGGGACGGTTGTTGACGCCCTGCATCGGAATATCGTCGTATGGGGGAGTCGCCAATTCGATTTCCCTGTCCAATTCCATCCCGACGAAAGCCGACAGCATGCGAAGATACGCTATCCTCAGTGTTTCCAATTCGGCTCGGCTTTGACGCGCAAGCAACCTTTCCACCCCGACAGCGTCCAGGTCAGCGGAGTTGGCGACTCCGTTGGCAATGTAACTTTCCACTTTCTCGTAACTGCGCCGCAGGTCGTCCTCGTACAGTGTGTTGAGCGCCAATTGCCTGTCTAACATCAGTATGCCGAAGAAAATATCGTTTACGCGGCCTCTGACGGCGTACATGTCCATCTCGAACTGCGCCCTGTCCACAGAGGACTGCGCCGCTATCGCCTCCTTCTGCGAGCTTGTGACTCCTCCGTCCCATATCGTCTGCGAAACCTCCGCGACGACTTGGTACTGATCTTTCTTCATGCCTGGAATCTCGATCCCGGGAAGGGTGACAGGGATGGTCGTGACTTCGGTCTGGTAAGTTGCCGAGGCCGACAGCGACGGTTGGGGCAGATATGCCTTAGAAGCATTTTTCAGATTGTATTCCTCGCTCCTGACGATCAGACCGTACCGCGCGATAAGGGGATAATTCTCCCTTGCCATTTCCTGACACCGCTCCAGGGTCAGTTGTCCCGAGGCATTTATACCGCAAAGGCTGAGAAAGGCGGCAAGTATTACTGTCGATCTTTTCATTCCGTGTCAGGTGCATAGTCCGGAAAAGGGTTGTTCCGGTGCAATGCAAAATTAATAAATAATCTTTACGGGAAGCGAAAAAATAAAAAAATGGTGATGTTGCAAAATAGCTGTTTTGCTCTGAAAATCCGGTTTTGCGCAGCAAAACCGACAGCCCGTCGCCGCCCCACGCGGCGGGCTGTGCGCTACGCTTACAGCACCACCGCCGGCGACGGGCTGAAAACCATGTTCTGCCAAGTTACAACATTACCAAAAAATGCGCCATTCTCCTGTAATTCCGGAAGAAGCAAGAATCCGAATCTCGCGCTATTCACACACAAAAAGCCGCCCGAGACACCCGGACGGCTTTTGTAGTTAAGGGCTTTACACCCCTTATTTATATATCTATGCGTTCATGTGCTTAAATTCCGCCGTTCTGGCCGGGTTTGGCGCTCCAGTCATCGACCTTGATCTCGGTAAGGACATAAGTATCGTCGTCCCTGACAGAGAATATGAAAGTGTAGTCGCTGTAACGGTCGAGATCATCGTTGGTGGTGATCATCGGAAAGTTGTCGAGCACCAGATCGGTGAGAGATTCCCGTACTACCGTTTTTTGCCCTTTGAGTATGTTGAGCGTCACATCGTCGCCTATTCTGAGCCTCATCACCTTCATGTAAGCCTGCATATAGGAATTATTCATATAGGTACTCGGGCTGTAGGCAGGTATATATTTTATCGTATTGTCGGATGCCTTTGAATTGTCGAAATAGAAAGCTCCGTTGCTGCCGCTTACCCCTACCGAGTAGCCGACGGGATATGTTCCACCCTGATCACCGACGGCGGTAAGGAGTACATATACGTTCTTGGTATCCCTTATCATATATACGGTCTCGTCGGCGGCGCCCATTGCGTTCACGCTTATAGCGGTGGCGCCGTAGAAAAGGTTTTCGATGGAAGTGCCCGATTCCCCGTTTTCATTGGTCACAAGGTTGAGCATCATATTGTTGAAACTGCCGTTGTCTGCCAGCCGGTATGAACTTCCTTTCAGGTTGCCCCATACGACTGCAGTGTAGTTACCCTTGTCTATTTTAAAATTATAATGATTGCCTGAATTCAGGGAAGACTTGGGTATGGCGCGACTGAAAACCAATGAATTGGATTCATCGAACAGATACAGTCCCACATCATTGACTTCGTCTGAAAAATAATCCTTGTAATCGGGATTGTGCAGGTAGACAAACTTCAATGACACGTTCGCCGGACATGCACCTTCTTTTTCTTTTGTACAGGAACCTGTCACAACAGCTGCCGCAAGAATGAAAATCGCCATAACGGCCGTACCCGCTGACTTATATATTATGTTTACGATTCGTCCCATCCTTGTTTCTCTTTATTATTTACCGTACCGATTTATTATGGTATGGAATGAAGTCCTTTCCGGCCGGTTTGTGTAAGTCCGAGAACCGTACCGGCCTGCGGATTTTCACATCCGCAGGCCGCATACCGTTCTTATTATGATATTTGTCTGCAAACGTTGGTCTTTAAAGAGACCGGTGTGCATTGCGGATTAAATACCTCCCTGCTGAGATACCGGAGTCCAGTCCATAACCTGGATCGTGGCCTTCATCCAAGTGTCGGCTTCGAGTTCTTCGTCCGGATCGGGAGTAACGTCGCCTTCAGTACTTGCACCTGCTCCGTTAACAGAGGTGATCGTGATACTCCAGTAGGTATTCCTGTTGATCGTATACTTGTCTATGGTATTGTCCTGACTGTCGTCCTTGAGCCACATAGCGTAGTAGCATTCTCCATTAGGATAGTTAACATAGGAGACTCCGCCATCTTTGTTTACTTCGGAAAGACTCGGTGCTTCGAAGTAATACTTGTCGGTATATGTGCCGTCGGCCCTCTTGATCCTGAAAAATTCGTTTCCTTTGGTACCTGCAACGCCGTTAGCGCCGTCCTTGTCGTACACCATGGCCGGAGTGAAGACACCCTTTATCATGGCAAACGTAGCATTACCCTGACGCGGAACCTCGTTGCTGTTCTCCATCATATAGGAAGGTTCTGCATGATATGTATTACCTCCGTCGAGTCCTGTTCCCAGATAGGAAGTATTGCTGAAATAATTCCCTAAGGATACCGGCACAGCGTCGGCGTAGAAAGGCGTATTCAAGTGTGTGCCTGTCCATGAGGGTAAAAGACGCATCATATTCGGGTTGTTGTGAATTTTATAAGTCACATCCGACAATGTGCCTCCTACCTGAGTTGAAGGATTGAAATAAACACCCACTTTGGCAACTGCGCGTCCAACCTGAAGCTTAACATTGTTCTTTATTCCCGACTCAACTTCATCCTGGGTTGCACTTACAAGCATGTCGCTCGTTGTGCCGAGGCTGGTCATCCAGAAATTATTCGCAACGGTCGGATCACCTATGTTGCTCACGCCATTTTCTATGCTAAGAATGTTGGAAACGGAAGTAATACCTATTTCCGCAACCGGAGATGCCATATTTGCTGTTACATAAAAATATTTGGTTCCGGTAGTAGTTTCGAAGGTTTTCGATGTTTCACCGCTTCCAAAAGGAACAACAGCTTCGAGTACCTTTGCAGAGTTGAAAATGTAAAGGTTTGCCGTGTTAACGGTTGTTTCCTGAGGAGTTGGTACCAGGTTGCCGAAATGTGCCCGTCCGTGAACTTTGGACTGTGAAAGCGTGATTTTCACCGTGGTTTTCACACCTTCCGGTACTCCGGGTTCCACGCCCTGCGTGCCTTCCTTGGAACAGGCAGTCATAACTAAAGCTGCCGCGCAAAACATCACTAATGATTTGATTTTCATGGAAAAATACTTTAAGATTAAAATTTGATTTGACATATTTTACTGTGAACAAACAACTTGTTTAATTCTGTCTAAATTACTGTTTGCAGATGCAGAGTTAAAATCTACAGTTCTGCTTATTTACTCGGGTCTTATGTAACCTGTAGCATATTTATTCCGATTTTTTGTCATATTAATGCGTCGGTATCTTTTATTCCCGAGTGAATAGTCGCCAATAAAACGAAACTGAAAATTATTTATTATCTTATTTTATAAAAATCCATAAATCTTATATGTAATATTTAAAATAATATGATTATATTTTTCTTAATTTATTATATTAACGTCTGATATTATCTCGTATATTTAAAATAATATTATAAAACGCTGCGAGTTTCTCCTTATTATGTGTAACCATAATAAAGTTTCCGTATCTTAAATCATTTTTAAAGTGGATGGATTGGCGATGGAATCACCTGGATTTTTTAGTGCGGTTTTGCAGCGTGCGGTTATGGATATTAGAGATTTTTTTTATTATTTAAACATGAATTAATTGCACGGCAAAAGTAGACTATAAACATGATAAGTTATACCCGAATTTTCAGGGTATTTATTCAGTATTACGCTCCGATTACTCTGAATTTAATTACCTTTTTTCGGCCTGCGGATTTCGCCCGGCGTTTTCCCGAAATTTTCCTTGCAAAAATCATTGAAACGTATGGTCGAAGAAAAGCCGAATTCATAACTGAGTTGTTTAAGACTTTTGTTTCCTACGTATAACTCATGGTAAATGCTGTCCATTTTTTTCGCTTTCATCCATTTATAGGCGGACACCCCGAAAACCGACTTGAATTTCTTGTTGAAACCCGACAAAGTATAGTGCATCGACTTGGCCAAATCCGTAGCGGTCTTGAACTTGTGATAATTCTTCAATACGAGATCGGAAAACACCGTATCTTCGGTCAGGATATGGTGGAACAAATCCATCAGTTCCACTGCGGGATAATATGCCCCGAGAAGATAAAGCAACTCTCTTGTCTTGGTCTCCAAAAAGGGGTCGTGTACGATGCCGTCGTCAAAATATCTCCGGAGTCCCTTGAAGTAAAGCTGGAGTGATGGGTTGATGTCCGAAATCCTGATCGCCATGTCTTTGTTCCGGTTCTCCGTTTGTTTATTCCGGTATTCGTAGTTTTCGAGCTTGAGGTATTCGCGGAAGCTGATATTGTCAGGCAGCCTCACCATGAATATGACCGTATCGGTTTTCGCCGTGCATGCAAATTTCATGCCGGCAGGAATGCAAAAGAACCTTCTTTTGCCCGTTTTTAAGTTATAGCAGTCGGGGATCGAAAAATTAACGTTCCCTTCCAGCAGAAAGATTATTGTATGTTTTGATGTCAATATTTCCAGATTCTCATTCCGGGCTATACTGACAATGTCTATCGGCCTAAGTGCTTTAGTGCTGCTGGAGACTTGCAATGAACCGTTGGCTTCCGTGAGATTCATATTTTCGTTTTTTAAGCATGTGTGAAAAATACAAAAGAAAAGTATGAAAAACAGTATCGAAAATCGTAATACTTTTATTACAGATCGCAATAATATTTATTTTTATTGTGAAAACAAAATAAACGCCCGTTTATTAGCAACAAAAATGTAAAACGTCTTGGTTCGTATCGTGCAAAATGCCTAACTTAGCACTCGGCGAAAGAGAGGGATTATGAAAGAGGGTGTATTGGAAAAACTTAAAATACTGGCCGAATCGGCCAAATACGACGTCTCGTGCGCTTCGAGCGGGACGACGAGAAAAAGCATGCCCGGGGGCGTCGGCAATACGGCAGGGTGGGGCATATGCCACAGTTTCACCGAGGACGGCAGGTGCGTATCCCTGCTCAAGATAATGATGACCAACCATTGCATGTACGACTGCGCCTACTGCATAAACCGGCGCAGCAACGACATACGCCGCACCACGTTTTCCGTAAACGAACTTGTCGAACTGACGATAGAATTCTACCGCAGAAACTACATCGAGGGGCTTTTCCTCAGTTCGGGCGTGATCAGGAATCCCGATTACACCATGGAACGAATGGTCAGGGTGGCCAAGGAACTGCGCACCGTCCACAGGTACAACGGGTACATACACCTTAAAAGCATCCCCGGAGCGAGCCGCGAACTGGTCAATGAAGCCGGACTCTATGCCGACCGCTTGAGCGTCAATATCGAAATACCTACGGAACAGAACCTCAAGCTGCTGGCTCCCGACAAGGATTACCAAAGCATTTTCCAGCCCATGCGCTACATACACCAGGGCGTTCTTGCCGGCAGGGAGGAGAGCGGGCGTTTCCGCCATGCCCCGCGTTTCGCCCCCGCCGGACAAAGCACCCAGATGATAATAGGCGCGACCGAAGAGTCCGACAAAGTGATACTGAACCTGTCGGCGGCGCTCTACCGCAGGCCGAGCATGCGCAGAGTGTACTATTCCGGATTTATTCCCGTCAATTCCTACGACAGCCGGCTTCCAGCTCTGAAGCAGCCTCCGTTGGTGAGAGAGAACCGCCTCTACCAGGCCGACTGGCTCATGCGTTTCTACGGTTTCGGGGCGGGAGAGATAGTGGACGACTCGCACCCGAACCTCGAACTGGAGATCGATCCCAAGCTGGCTTGGGCGTTGCGGCATCCCGAATTCTTCCCCGTAGACCTCAACAGGGCAGATCATTCGCTCATACTGCGCGTACCCGGGATAGGCGTGAAGTCGGCAGGAATAATAGTCGCTTCGCGGCGGCACGGAAGGATAACGGCCTCGATGCTCAAAAAAATAGGAGTGGTGATGAAAAAGGCGCAGTACTTCATAACCTGCGGCGAACTTGCGGCAGGCGGCACCGTGAACGAGATACAGCCCGCGCACCTGCGCCGTATCCTTACAGGAGAGGGCGGTAAAAAAAGGAATCCCGACGGGAACCAGCTTACCCTGTTTACCGAACTTTCCGTGCAATCATGACCTCCGACGTCCGGATTCATCCTGAGAACGATATGACGGTTTTCCGTTACGACAGCACTTTCGAGGGACTCCTTACCGCCGTGTTCGATGCCTATTCGCGCGGCGTTTTCCCCGATATGCTTCTGGGGAAAGACCAGCCCGAACCGTTGTTTACCGGAGATCTGCATAACGTCCTGACCGATCCGGAACGTTCCGCAAGAGTGATGCGGGGACTGGAAAAAAGACTTCCGGCGAGGGCGTGCAACATGCTGCTGCACGCATGGCTGTCGGAAGAGGGAGGTATGGATGCGGCGCTTTTCAGGTACATGCGCAGGGTTTTCGACACGCCTCACTCCGTAGCCGCCGACTTTACCGACGACGACACGATACGAATTCACAAATCGGCGCTCAAGGTCGCCCGCGAGGGACTTTTCATAATTCAGTTCGTCCGTTTCCAGAAAACTTCGGACGGAACTTTTTTTGCCGCCGTATCCCCCCGTTACAATGCCCTGCCGCTTTCGATAAATCATTTCAGGGACAGGTTCGCCGATCAGAAATGGTTCATCTACGACATGAAGCGGCATTACGGCTATTATTACGATATGGAAACGGTTATCGAAGCGACCCTTGAGGATACCGCCAAAATATCCGAAGGAATGCTCGACGAAAAGATAATGGCCGAAGACGAAAAACTCTTCAGCAGCATGTGGAGAACCTACTTCGACGCCCTTGCGATAAGGGAACGCATAAACCCGAGGCTGCAGCGGCAGCACATGCCCCGCCGTTTCTGGAAGTATCTTACGGAAAAAAGATAGAGTTTATATCGATAAATGAAATACGGTTGATCATGAATTTTCAGGCCGTCGTCGGCGGTCGGGCGCCAGCGAGTGAAACGAGCAGCCCGCCGCGTGGGGCGGCGACGGGCTGCCGGACTTGCAAAAAGACGCAAGTCCGAAATCATAGAAAATTAAACGGTATTAACTCTATTGTTTGAAAATCTTACCGAAGTTATCTACATAATTCTGTCGTCACTTTACAATTCGATATAACTCGACTGTCCTTGTTCCTGATATTTTCAGAGCTGTTTTTGTCATTGTGGGCTTGACCCGAAATCTCGACGAGTAATGTTTAACACAAATTACTTATAAATGCTTTCTGGGATTGCGGCTCGAAGGCCGCGATGACAACCAGGATAATCTTAACACACCACTTCCGACTCCCGCCCGCCCTCAGCCGCCTAGGCGGCTGAGGGCGGGCGGGAGTCGGAAACCAAAACAACCATCCCCGGATATTATATATAAGGTATAGAATCGTCTATATACATGGAGAGTCTAATAATCAGCTGATTGACAAAATCATGCCCGATCGTTGCTCTCAAAATGTAAAAAGACGGGTGTTGCCGGCACCATGGGTGGCTGAAAGACATACGATGAAACGGCGGTTGTATTGTTGAAAATAATTTAGCAAATTTGCAATCGATAAAAATAAGACAAACTATTATGGCAGTACGGGAATTACTTCTTGGCGACGAGGCGATAGCGCTCGGGGCTTTGCATGCCGGAATATCGGGCGTATACGCCTATCCGGGCACGCCGTCGACGGAAATAACCGAATATATTCAGGCTCACCCGCTTGCAACTGAACGCGATATACACAGGACATGGTCTTCGAATGAGAAAACCGCTATGGAGGGTGCGCTCGGAATGTCGTTCGTGGGCAAACGCGCGCTCGTGTGCA
This sequence comes from Holotrichia oblita, assembly GCA_023690525.1. Taxonomy (NCBI): domain Eukaryota; kingdom Metazoa; phylum Arthropoda; class Insecta; order Coleoptera; family Scarabaeidae; genus Holotrichia; species Holotrichia oblita. The sequence continues at coordinate 595,699 of CM043015.1, forward strand.
TGAAGCACGTAGGTCTGAACGTGGCAGCTGACGCTTTCGTGAACTCCGGAATGACCGGAACGAACGGCGGACTGGTCGTGCTGGCGGCAGACGACCCGTCGATGCACTCGTCGCAGAACGAACAGGATTCGCGGTTCTACGGAAAATTCTCGTTTATCCCGACGTTCGAACCCTCTTCCCAGCAGGAGGCTTACGATATGACCATGGCTGCATTCGAATTCTCGGAAAAATATCACATCCCCGTGCTGATGCGAGTAACCACGCGCATGGCGCATTCGCGCGCTGTGGTGGAAACCAGGCCGGCAAGGGAAGAGAACCGGCTGTCGTACCCTGGAAAAACACGCCAATGGGTGCTCATGCCGGGTAATTCGCGTGTCAGGTATGTGGAATTGCTCAGGGATTACGCGCAGTTCGAACAGGAAGCGGTCGGGAGTCCGTTCAACACATACGCAGGCGGCAGGGACAGGTCGGTCGGCATCATAGCTTGCGGCATCGGGTATAACTACCTGATCGAGAATTACCCCGACGGATGCCCTCATCCGGTGCTGAAGATCGTGCAATATCCGGTTCCGCGCGAACTCGTACTGCGCCTGTGCGGCGAGTGCGATTCGGTGTTGGTGATCGAAGACGGGCAGCCGTTCGTCGAGGAACAGCTCCGCGGTATCATGGCCACCCCGATTCCGGTAAGGGGACGCCTGAGCGGTGATTTGCCGCGCACGGGCGAGCTTAATCCCGACAACGTGCGTACAGGTCTCGGATTGCAGAAACATGCGGAGATTGCGGCGAGCAAAGTCGTCACTCCGCGTCCGCCGGCACTGTGTGCGGGGTGCGGACACCGCGACGTCTACAACGTGCTGAACGAAGTGCTTAAAGAATACAACGACCCCAAAGTTTTCAGCGACATAGGATGCTATACCCTCGGATGGCTCGCGCCGTTCCATGCCATAGACACATGTGTCGATATGGGCGCGTCCGTCACCATGGCCAAGGGAGCCGCCGATGCCGGACAGTATCCGTCGGTGGCCGTGATCGGCGACTCGACCTTTACGCACTCCGGTATGACGGGACTGCTGGACTGTGTGAACGACAAAAGCAATGTGACGATCATCATATCGGATAACCTCACTACGGGTATGACCGGCGGGCAGGATTCGGCGGGCACAGGGCGGCTCGAATCGATCTGCCTCGGTCTCGGCGTGGAGCCGGAGCACGTACGCGTGGTGGTGCCCCTTCCGAAAAACAGGGATGAAATGTTCGCAATGATCCGCGAGGAGATAAGTTACAACGGCGTTTCGGTGATCATCCCGCGCCGCGAATGTATCCAGACGGCCAAGCGCCACAATAAGAAATAACAGATGAAACGCGACATCATACTTGCAGGCGTGGGAGGGCAAGGCATCCTCTCGATCGCCACCGTGATAGGAAAGGCAGCCCTCGACGACGGGTTGAACATAAAGCAGGCCGAAGTCCACGGCATGAGCCAGAGAGGCGGTGACGTGCAATCCAACCTTCGCATATCTTCGGGGCACATCGCATCGGATCTGATTCCCCGCGGGTCGGCCGACATGATCATTTCGCTCGAACCCATGGAGGCGCTGCGTTACCTGCCGTGGCTCTCCCGGGAGGGCTGGGTGATCACGAACTCGACTCCGTTCCTGAATATTCCCAATTACCCCCCGATGACGGAGGTGGAGAAAGAGTTGGCATCCCTGAAGCACGTAGTTGCGCTCGATGTGGATGCCATTGCCAAGGATGCGGCGTCGGCGCGTGCCGCCAATATCGTGCTTCTGGGTGCGGCCGCACCGTTCCTCGGCATCGAGGCCGCAAAACTGGAGCAGGGTATACGCGATATTTTTTCGCGCAAGGGCCAGCAGGTAGTGGATATGAATCTGGCGGCATTCCGCGCAGGTTACGAGTATGCACAAAAAAACAAAAGCGGAAAGAGATGAAATTACCCTTACCTGAATCGATGCTGGACGAAATCCTCCGCAGCAGCAATATCGATGATATTTCGAGGGCTACGATACGCCAGACGGGCGAGATAGCCCGCTGTATGGAGCGTGATTCGGGGGTGGAATACCTGCACTTGGAAATGGGCGTCCCCGGACTGAAGCCAGAACAGGTCGGCGTCGAGGCCGAACGTGAAGCCCTGTCCGCCGGCGTGGCTTCTATGTACCCCAACATGTTTGGCATACCCGCTCTGAAACGCGAAGCATCGCGTTTTATCAAAGCGTTCCTCGACGTGGACGTGGCGCCCGAGGGATGTGTCCCGACGGTTGGTTCGATGCAGGGAACATTCACGGCGTTCATGCTCGTGGCGGCGCTCGATCCGCGAAAAGATACTCTGCTGTTCATAGATCCAGGTTTCCCCGTGCAGCGCACACAGGCGCATATGCTCGGCATAAAAAGCGTCACATTCGACATTTACGAGTATCGCGGCGCGAAACTGCGCGAAAAACTCGAAAGCTACCTTGCCGCAGGCAATATAGCAGGGATCATATACTCGAATCCCAACAATCCGGCATGGATATGCCTCACCGAGTACGAGCTGGGTACCATAGGCGAACTCGCAACCGAATACGACACGGTGGTGCTCGAAGACCTCGCATATCTGGGGATGGACTCGCGCAAGGAACTCGGCCGCCCGTTCGAAGCACCCTTCCAGCCGACGGTCGCAAAATATACGGACAACTACATTATGTTTATTTCGGGGTCGAAGATATTCAGCTATGCGGGACAGAGGATCGCAATCGCGGCATTCTCCGACAAACTGTGGAACCGTCAGTATCCCTCGCTCAGGGAGCGTTACAATATGCCCCGTATGGGCGACGCTTATGTACTGACGATACTTTACGGCGCGTCGGCCGGTACGAGCCATTCGGCACAGCACGCTCTGGCGGCCATGTTCGGGGCGGCGGCCGACGGCGAACTCGATTTCGTGGCGCATGCCAAAGAGTATGCGCGACGGGCGCATATGACAAAGGAGATATTTTTAAGGTACGGGTTCCATATCGTGTACGACAAGGACATGGACGAGGCAGTGAGCGACGGGTTCTTCTACACCGTCGGATACCGCGACATGACCGGCCCGGAGCTTATGAAGCGGATGCTGCTTTACGGCATCTGCGCGATCCCGCTCAACACGACGGGCAGCCTCCAGAACGGCTTGCGTATCTGCGTGTCGCAACTCAACGAGGACAGACAATTCGCACTCCTGGAGGAACGGCTCGCTGAATTTGAGTAGTTACTTTTTTCGGCATTGCTGATTAAATATAGGTACGGATGTTTTCGACTCACTCCCTCGCCTCCCGCCCCCTCAGCCGCTTAAGCGGCTGAGGGGGCGGGAGGCGAGGGAGGGGAAGTTTACCATTTATTCATGAAGTATTTTTTCTTTCGGACTGCCGCCGGCGGTGGGCACGAATCTCGACCGTAAGGTCGATTGAGCAGCCCGCCGCGTGGGGCGGCGGCAGGCCGCAGGTTTTGCTTCGCAAAACCGGAATAAAGACAGTAAGAATTATGATTTAGTCATTCTTCTAAATGCACAACGGGTTATATTATTTATGCTGTTGGTGCTTAATACTTTTCTATGTCATTGCGGGTCGAGCCCGTGAAATAATTTACAGTTATCTAACTTTTTTAAAGGAAGAACATGAAATGTGCGACTGCGGCAGAGGCCGTAAAACTCATCAAATCACACCAGAACATTTTTATACAAGGCAGCGTTTCGATACCGGAGGTACTCGTGCAGGCGATGGTGGAGCGCGCCGGCGAACTTACGGACGTGAACCTTTATATGGCGTTTGCGGTGGCGGACAGGGAAGCCCCTTACTGCAAGCTCGAATACAAGGATACTTTCAAGGTAAATAGTTTTTTTCTTTCCAATAACATACGCCGCTGGGTGAACGAGGGTTACGCAAACTACATACCTGCGTTCCTGGGGGAAATACCTGGTCTTTTCAGACGCGGGATCGTGCCGATAGACGTCGTACTGCTCAATGTATCCGCTCCTAACAGGGATGGCTACTGCTCGTACGGCATTTCGGCCGACCTTGCGTTCTCGGCGGCGGAGTGTGCCAAGGTGATCATAGCGCAGGTCAATCCCAACGTGCCTTTCTGTTACGGCGACGCCGTGATGCACCTGTCGGAATTCGACGCTTATGTGGAGGTAGACCAGCCGTTGGTGGAAATTCCCACGGTGGAACCCGACGAGATCGAGAGTAAGATCGGCGGATATATCGCCGAACTCATACCGGACGGGGCGACGTTGCAGATCGGCGTGGGCGGTATTCCGAACGCTGTTCTCGCTGCCCTCGCCAATCACAAACACCTCGGCCTTCATACCGAAGCGATGACCGACGGTGTGGTACCGCTGCTGCAGAGCGGCGTTATAGACAACTCGCAGAAAAAGATCAATCCCGGCAAGACTTCGGCCTGCCTCACGCTCGGCTCACGGAGGTTGTACGACCACATGAGCTATTGCGAAGAGCTGACGATGAGAGATGTGGCATGGACGAACGACCCCCAGATAATCCGGCAGAACCCTAAAGTTATGGCCATAAACTCGGCTATCGAGGTAGACCTCACGGGGCAGGTGTCCTCCGATTCCATAGGTACGCGGATATATTCGGGTGTAGGCGGCCAGAACGACTTTATGTACGGAGGATCGCTGTCGGAAGGCGGAAAGACCTTCATTGCCATTCCTTCGATGACCGACAGGGGGGAATCGAGGATCGCGGCGCTGCTCAAGCCGGGCGCCGGTGTGGTTACGACTCGCTTTTTGGTGCAGCATGTGGTGACTGAATACGGAGTGGCCTATCTTCAGGGCAAAGGGATCGCAGAGCGTGCAAGGCAGCTTATAAACATCGCACACCCCTCGGTACGGGAAAGCCTTGAACGGGAAGCGTGCGAAAGGTTCGGTTACTCGTTCCTGAGACTGAAATAGAAAATAATTGGGATTGCTGCCCAAATATAGTTTTGCATTTTTGTCTTGTACAAAACCAGTAGTAACTTTGCATATACCGCGTGTTTGATTAACTTTACCGTCCGGACAAAACGCATGTTCCGGTCAAACACCCGATGAGAAGATGGCAAAAAACTACGACGCTTCAAGAAAGAACAGAGAGACTTACGAGTCTCTGACCGGAACCGAGGGCAACCTGCCTCCGCAGGCCGTGGAGCTGGAGGAGGCGGTTCTCGGCGCCCTGATGCTTGAGAAGGACGCCGTCGTGTCGGTGCAGGAAGTCCTGGCGCCGGAGGCTTTCTATAAGGAGACCCACCAGATCGTATACAGGGCGATTTCCGACCTTTCGATGGAGCTTAAACCCATCGACCTTTTCACGGTTACAGACAAACTAAAACAGAGGAAGCAGCTGGCAGTGGTCGGCGGAGCGTCCTTCCTTGCCCAGCTTACTCAGAAGGTGGGGTCGGCGGCGCATGTCGAGTTCCATGCGAGGATAATAGCCCAGAAATATGTACAGCGCGAGCTGATACGCGCATCCACCGAGATACAGAGGAGGTCTTACGACGAATCGATCGACGTGACCGACCTGATCGACGCCGCCGAAAGCGAAATATTCAGGGTAGCCGAGGGACATATAAAGCGGGACGTCCAGAAATCGAAGGACGTTCTCGTAAAAACCATAGCCTTCATCGAGGAGGCGACAAAAAGGCAGGGGGGATTCAGCGGAGTGCCGTCGGGATTCACCCGCCTCGACAGGCTCACACTGGGGTGGCAACCTTCCGACCTGATAATAATAGCGGCGAGGCCTTCGATGGGTAAAACGGCTTTCGTACTCTCCATGGCTCGCAACGTGGCGGTGGATTATGAAAAGGGAGTGGCTTTCTTCTCCCTTGAAATGAGCGCCACGCAACTTATGCTCAGGCTTATAGTGGCCGAATCGGGACTCGATTCGAGGGACATACGCAACGGTCAGATAAACCAGGAGCAGTGGTTGCACCTCGAAACCTCCACCAAACCGCTCGGCATGTCCCCGTTCTTCATAGACGATACGCCGGCGCTTTCGATTTTCGAATTCCGCTCCAAGGCGCGCCGCCTAAAGAAACAGCATGACATACAACTTATAATAATCGACTATCTCCAGTTGATGACCGGCTCGTCGGAGACGCGCGGGAACCGCGAACAGGAAGTGGCGTCGATCTCCCGTTCGCTTAAAGCCATTGCCAAGGAGCTCGACATACCCATCATCGCACTGTCGCAACTCAACCGTTCCGTCGAATCGCGCACGGGAAGCAAGCGACCCCAGCTCTCAGACCTGCGCGAGTCGGGAGCCATAGAGCAGGACGCCGACATAGTGGCTTTTATACACCGCCCCGAGTATTACGGCATGACGGTGGACGAAAACAACATGTCCACCGCCGGCATGGCCGAAATAATCATAGCCAAACACCGCAACGGGGCGGTCGATACCGTGAAGCTGCGGTTTCGCAAGGAGCAGGCGCGGTTCCTGGATTACGACGGCGACGACTTTTCCCCGTCGGGCTACGCTGCCATCGACAGCAGCCTCGGCAGCGACGACTTCTCCGCTCCCCGTCCGTTCTACGGCGGAGGCGCAGGGCTTGGTAACGGCGGCGGATCATACGGCAACACGGCGCCGCACGGCGACGACGATAACGCGGCTCCGTTCTAAGGACTGCATTAGTCGGTATAGGGCGGGGAATTCCAAGTTCGCGGCCTCCGGGAACTGCCGCAGGCAGCGACCAAGGTCCTCCCCATGCGGCCGGGGGAGGATCCAGAAGGAGCTATTCAGTTTGGAGCGATCGAGCACTCGCAGGGTTTAGACAGAAGAGTTTATATCGATTAATGGAATACGGTCTGTACCATGAATTTTCAGGCCGTCGCCGGCGGCAGGGCGCCAGCGAGTGAAACGAGCAGCCCGCCGCGTGGGGCGGCGACGGGCTGCCGGACTTGCAAAAAGACGCAAGTCCGAGGCGCATAGCGGGAACTATGGAACGAGGACGGCGTGAAAAAGCGCTTAAAACAGCCATAATAGATTCATTGAATAAATTTTAAACAGACTCTCAAATTAAGCTACTTCCGGCATGTTCGTAAAAAGCTATTCGAGTACCATACTGGGAATAAACGCGACGGTCGTCTCCGTCGAGGCCAACGTGTCCTCGGGCTTGGGGATGTATCTTGTGGGACTCCCCGATAACGCCGTCAAGGAGAGCCAGGAGAGGATACGGTCTGCTTTTGAGAACAGCGGTTTCCGCATGACAGGTAAACGCTTGGTGGTCAATCTTGCGCCGGCCGACCTCAGGAAGGAGGGTTCGGGCTATGACCTTCCGATAGCCGTGTCGATACTCGTCGCCACCGGACAGATGGAGGCGGCCTGTCTGGAAAAATACATCATAATGGGCGAACTCTCGCTCGACGGTTCGCTGAAGGCAGTAAGGGGCGCGCTTCCCATAGCGCTGAAGACCAGGGAAGAGGGTTTCAGCGGGATAATACTGCCGAGAGAGAACGCGGTCGAGGCCTCGGTAGTGGATTCGCTCGAAGTGATCGGGGTCGAAAGCCTTGCGCAGACGGTCGGCTTCCTTTCGGGGAAACTCGCTGTCGAACCGGTTGCCTTCCCCCGTGCGGCACCAGTGGCGGAAAGCGGCATGCACGAGGAGGATTTCAGCGACGTGAAGGGACAGGCGCATGTTAAGAGGGCGCTCGAAATATCGGCCTGCGGCGGACACAACGTTATAATGATAGGCGCTCCGGGGTCGGGCAAAACGATGCTGGCCAAACGTATGCCCTCGATACTCCCTCCCATGACCGTCGAAGAGGCGCTGGAGACGACAAAAGTGCATTCCGTAGCCGGCAAGCTCGGAGCCGAAAAGGGTCTGCTCACGAGGAGGCCGTTCCGCGCCCCGCACCACCTCACTTCGCAGGTAGCACTGGTGGGAGGCGGCAGCAGTCCCCAGCCAGGGGAAATATCGCTCGCCCACAACGGAATACTTTTCATGGACGAACTCGCCGAATTCGGGCGCAACATACTTGAGGTTCTGCGCCAGCCACTGGAAGACAAGAAGATAACCGTATCGCGTGCCAAATATACGGTGGAGTATCCCGCGAATTTCATACTTATAGCGTCGATGAATCCCTGTCCGTGCGGGTATTACAACCATCCGTCCAGAGAATGCGTATGTTCCAGGGGTGCGGTCATGAACTATATGAATCGCATATCCGGGCCGCTCATGGACAGGATCGACATACACATAGAGGTTACCCCAGTCACTTTCGGCGAGATTAGCAATGCGGGCGGAGAGGAAAAGAGTTCCGACATACGCGCCAGGGTTGTAAGGGCGAGGGAAGCGCAGCGCAGACGCTTCGCAGATTTCGCCGGTATTCACACCAACGCGATGATGAACTCCAAGATGATCAGGCGTTTTTGCCGTATCTCCCCTGAAAGTTCCGCGGTATTGGAGAAGGCGATGACCAAACTCAACCTGTCGGCACGCGCCTACGACCGCATACTGAAAGTAGCCAGGACCATAGCCGACATGGAGGGTTCGGACGACATTTGCGTATCCCACATAGCGGAGGCGATAAACTATCGGGGGTTGGACAGGGGCAACTGGGGAGTGTGAGAATAAAAATCATGATTTCATAAAACAATACTACTTAATAAATACGATGATCGAAATAGACGGCAAGATCGTATCGTTCGATCTCTTTACTGAAAAATTTACCTGCGACGTATCGCGTTGCAGGGGAATCTGCTGTGTCGAGGGGAATTCGGGCGCTCCGCTCGAAGAGGAAGAAGCGGCGGTTCTGGAGAATGAATTTGCCGCTTACCTGCCCTTTATGAAGCCCGAAGGCATCGACGCCATACGTGATCAGGGGTTTGCGGTGACGGACGAGGAGGGCGAACTTACCACTCCGCTGATCGGCGGCGCCGAGTGCGCATATTCGTGCGAGGAGAACGGGATCACCATGTGCGCCATCGAAAAAGCATGGCAGGAGGGACACACCGTTTACCGCAAACCTGTCTCCTGCCACCTGTATCCGGTAAGGGTGGTCAGGTTCGGCGACGGAACCTTCGGCCTCACCTACCACCGCTGGAATATATGCAGGTCTGCGGTGGAATGCGGCGGCCGCCTCGGGGTTCCGCTCTACAAAGCCCTACATGTACCTTTGACAAGGCGGTTCGGGGAGAAGTTTTACGATGCGCTGACCGAAGCTGAAAAATACCTGAACGAGGAATTGAAACTCTCCGGCAACATCATGAAATAGACGGCGGTAACCTGCTGTTCAACTACCGTCTGAAAGAAGGCAGGCTGACGACTAAAAATGCTATCAGGATTTTGGAACTGTATGATTATCCGAGAGAGATAATCGACGATGCGGTAAATACGGAAGATATTTTATCCAACCAAAGGTTATAATTACCGGATTTTTTTTATAATTTTGTATTATTAACATCTGACCCGTAAAATCATGAGATCAACCATTGCTGTTATCGTTATCGTGTGGTTGGGCATATTCAGCGCGGAAGCACAGTCGCGCCGCTCGACAGCAAGCATAACCCCGAAACTGGAAGACCTTCCCCGTCGCCCCGTGGATACTTTGTCTACCGGAGACGAAGACACCAAGATAGTTATTTACAGTAATAACACATGGAGCTACTATCGTCCCGGCCTCAGGGAAAAATATGGCGTACTTCCCGTATTCAACGAATATTGGGATTCGACCCATGTCTTTGCCTATCGTTCGATCGAACTTAAAGATCTTCCCTCGGTCACAGAGCTTAAACTGGTGGCTTCCCTGAGCGAATTCAACTATCCCGTAACAGGATCGGTCTATTCGCGATACGGCAAACGCGGCAGGAGCAACCACAACGGTGTGGACGTACCGCTTAAAACGGGCGAACCCATACACTCCACTTTCGACGGCAAGGTCAGGTATTCGCGATACAACAGCGGCGGGTTCGGCAACTTGGTGATAGTCAGGCATATCAATGGTCTTGAGACTTGGTACGCCCACCTTTCCAAACGCAATGTCGAATCGGGCGACTATGTCAAGGCAGGCGATATAATAGGCTACGGCGGCAGTACGGGACGTAGCAGGGGGCCGCACCTGCATTATGAAATACGCTACTGCGACCAGACTTTCGATCCGGAACGCCTGGTGGATTTTGAAGCGGGCAATCTTAAATGCCAGACATTTGCACTCGAAAAATCGTTTTTCAACATATATTCGAGGGCTTCCGATCAGCTTGAGGAATACGATGATTTCGGCAATCTCGCTTCGACGGAAGGTTCACCGGCGGAAGGATCTGCCGCTTCGCAGTCATCCGCCAGGGTTACGGCTTCGGCGAACAGCGGTCCCGTATACCACACCGTGCGTTCGGGGGACATACTAAGTAAAATAGCTCCGAGATACGGCGTTTCGATAGACCAGATATGCCGGCTTAACAACATAACGCGCACATCGATACTAAGTATAGGCAAAAGGCTCAGAATAAAGTAATCGATCGACTGCGACGAACTTTTAAGAAGGGGTTACGGATTTCCGTAACCCCTTCCCTTAAATATTAAAAATAGGATATAACATATTAAAAAGGAGGATCTTGCATAGGAGGATCCAGCCAAAAAATCGGCAAGTGTATTGTTGTTCCATTCCAACCCGTCCGATTTATTATAGTATTGTAAATATAAGTATCGTCACTTGTCGGATACGCACCACCTGGTTCTACGCTATCCGTAAAATAATCTTGATAAACTGTGGATACTGTTGTTCCTTTCTTAATAACAATCGAGCCGAAAGGTCCTGGAGGAAATTGTAAGGAAAGCCCACTTTGATCGAACGAAATTGTAATATCCGAGGTAACCGGTCTTTCGGCTACGGCTGATATTTTGCAATTTCCCCCGACATAAGGTTCGTATTCTCCACTATGCCAGCAACAAAGCATTACGTTTGAGAAAGCCATGGTAACTTTAATTTGATTGTTCCGCAAGGCAGGGATATTGAGTACTTTGGAAGCGGTCTGGGAGAGTGATGAAGGATTGGCTTTTGATGAAGACAGGTTCGCTGTAACTCTCACTTCCTGATCGCCGGCAGCGGTGAAGTATGCAACTATGGAGGAACTTCCCTGGCCGGATTCGATCACCATATTATCACCGGACCAATCGTAAGTCACACTCTTGTCGGAAGGGCCTTCGAAGGAGCCGTTTGCGGTAAAGGTGATCCTGTCTTCCCGATAGTAAGTTTGGTTCGGGCAATTGATATCCAGAGAATTTATTTTCAAAGGACGGTCGGCTACCGAAAGTGTCAGAGAAAGTTTTTGGGAAACGGAACTCGGCACGACTAATGACGAAGCGACGGTTACGGTGACCGCAATCTGTTGCTGGCCAGGTTGGGTAAAACGAACTTTTACCGTATTTGTTCCCGACCCCGAAACGATTACCATGTTATTACCTTCCCATTTGTAGCTTATGGTTTTATTGTCTGGTCCTTCAAAATTTCCGGTAACCTGGAATGTAAGTTCGTCATCCACAAGACAGGACGAAATGTCGTTTACATTTTTTAAAACCGGATTTTTGATAGCTAACGGGACAAAGGTAACTTTCGGGTAAAGTTTTTGGATAGCCAGGATATCCCCACTGCTGAAACTGACAAATGGGGTACCAATATTTTTTTGTGCCATGACAGATTGATCATCAGTTACCGGTGTTCCCGGAATCAGATATCCAGAAAATGTTATATCGTCTATTATAGAAGAACTGGTATTGAATGTCGCGTGTCCCAATCCAATTGTATGTCCCAGTAAATGTATGGCTTGCATTTTTTTTTGAGCATCATTCAAACTAAAAGACGAATTAATCCAAATATATGAACCCGCCGATCCATACGACGGTATATCTGCTGCAGAGAAAAGGCCAGAGGATTCCGGATAAGTCCATTCGTTAATACAAATATTAGTAAAATCATAATCTGATGCTTCCTCAAATTTTATGTTATGATTGGGGATGTTGTTCCATGCAATCATTGCCTGCTTTATCTGGGTATACCATGCCGTATTACTTTTAAGGTAGGGCCCTACCCTAACTTTAATAGGGTTCTGGTTTTCATAGCTGATTAAACAATTATCCCCGAGATAATCCTGACGCGTTTCAGGTTTTTTTGCACGTTCTTTGACATAGTCTTTGGGAATAGCTATATCCCCTTCGACTACATAATAGTCACCGGCATCGTAGATGTCGGTGACGTCATAGCCCATGGCCTTGATCACCTGGTAGTCGGCCAGGGCGGGGTCGGTTTCATCCGGCTTTATTATGTCCGGATCATGCTGGCAGGCGGAGAAGCACCATGCCATAAAAAGTGCTGCGGGCAGGATTAATAATCTACCCCAAAGTTTTTTGTTTTTCATAATTTTAAACAATTAACCATAAATGCCTACTCTGTTCAAGTTTTTCGGCATACACTTGGTCTAAAGATAACAATAAAAGATTATAAAAAGGCTAATTAATAGCATTTATTATTCAGAAATATATTATAATAATTCATAAATTGATGGATTATTCGTCAAATCCATTAAAACATTCAATCAAATAGCATCGACAACCTTAAAAATTAAAGCCTCCGCCCATCAATATGCTTGGGCTTTTGGCTTCGATTTGTGCTTTTTCAGTTCGATTTCTTTCTTAATGGTCGCGCTAATACTTTTTCTGTCATTGCGGGCTTGATCCGAAATGCCATTTCGTTGTCATTGCTGCCCCGAGCCGCAATCTCAGAAGGCATTAATTACAATCTTGTCGAGCATTTTTGGTCGAGATTGCGGGTCAAGCCCGCAATGACGGTAAGCAGTATTTCTTTATGATAAAATTTAGACGAATTCCGATCTCCGATATGGTTTAAAAAATTCTTTGAATTATCTTCGCGGTCGATTTTGACATCGATCGAAGAAACCTTATTAAATCTTTAATATTCATATGGATAATAATCGCGTGAAAATTGCTGTCGCAGACCCGACCGCATTGGGACTGTTCGGTCTCGCTATCGTCACTCTTGTGGCCTCTTCGCAAAAACTCGGACTGACCGAGGGATATTCATTACTGTTGCCGTGGACTATTTTTCTGGGAGGATTGACACAGATCGTCGCCTCGATCTTTGATTTCAAGCACGACAACCTTTTCGGCGCCACGGCTTTTTCCGCTTACGGTTTTTTCTGGCTGGGCATGGGGATGAGCTGGTTGATAAAATTGGGGTGTTTCGGACAGACCCTCGCGTCGGCAATAGACGACAGGCAGCTGGGTATGGTATTCATAGGTTATTTCCTCCTTACCGCCGTACTTACGGTCTCGGGATTGAAAATGTCGAAAGCCATGTTTTGGCTGTTAGTCCTCATTGACTTGTTGTTCATAACATTGGCAATGGCATCGTTCGGATTCGGCCGCGCATGGGGGCTTGCGGCAGGATTCACCGAACTAGCCATTTCCCTGCTGACTTTCTACGTATTGGCGTCGAAATATCTTAATAGCTTCTTCGGTTGTACCATGATACCGGTCGGATCGCCGTATCTGAAATAATCCCGCTGGCTTATAGTTTTTAGTTGTTAGTCATTAGTTTTTAGTTGGTTCGACAGGGATTGTAGCTTTTGCCAACCTCATCGAATTGTTGTAACGGCTCGGCAATGTCCGAGTCCATTAGTTCGGCGACACTCATCGCTTTATGCCGAACAATCGAATCTTTATAGCTGCCACTCTTTTTTATCCAACTAACAACTAACAACTAACAACTAACAACTCTATTCTTTCGGGAAAAACTTCATGTACTGGAGTCTCTGGTACAGTTCGCTGCTTCCCTCCGACTTGAAGTTCAGATAGCCGCAGAATTCGCCGATCCCGTAGAAACTGTTCCTGTCCATCCAATCAGATACGAACCTGTTCATCTCATCTATAACCCCTACGCCGCCGTTATATAGGGCAGTGCATACCTGAACGGCTTTGGCGCCCGCCAGCAGTGATTTGACGACGTCCTCTCCGGTATGGACGCCCGTGGAAACGGCTATGTCCAGGGTGGGTATGGCCGACGAGCACATGGCGACCGGACGCAGGTTGTTTCTGAGTTCCACCCTGCTGCTGAGTATGTCCGACTGGGAAACCGTCATCGTGTCGATGTCGATGTCGGGTTCGAAAAAACGGTTGAACATAACGACTCCTTTGGCTCCGTTGTAATACAGGTCGCGGACGGTGTGCAGAATATTGGTGAAATGATTGCTAAGTTTAACCGAAACGGGGATTTGTACGGCCGAAGAGACCGCATCCACGATGTCCGCATAGCGTTGCTCTATCTCCTGCGAAGTGGTTCCGGCATCCACAGGCAATAGATTGATATTAAGTTCTAAAGCATCGGCGCCGGCCTGTCCTATAGACACTGCGTAATCCAGCCACCTGTCGGCAGTCCGGCAGTTTATGCTTGCAATTACGGGAACAGAAAGTTTCTCCTTCGCCTCGCGTATAAGGCCGAGGTGTCCCTTTATATATTCGCTGCCGATATATCCCGCCAGATAGTCGGCGGCTTCGGGGTAGTCGTTGTAATGTTCGAGGTAGGCAGCCTCTCCCGTGATCTGTTCCTCGAAAACCGATTTAAGCACTACCGCCCCAATCCCGTTCTCCTCAAGGTGTACGAGCTTCTCTATCGAAGCCGTGAAAGGCGAACTCGCCGCTATTACGGGACTTCTTAATTCAAGACCCAGGTATTTTACGCTTAATGACATGGTATTTTGTTTTTTAAGTGTTTCAATCTTTATAAAATCCGATTCTCCGTGGCTTTCTGCGGGGTGATAAAAATATTTTGCGACCAGTACCCGTTATATATTATATATGAGGTAGTTTCTTGTAGTATACTATGGCTATGTCCGCGAGCCGAATATCCTGCTTCCGATGCGTACCATGTTCGACCCGCATTCGATGGCGATGCGGCAGTCGGAGGTCATTCCCATGGAAAGTATGTCGAACGGGGGAATGTCCGGTACGGAGAAATGTTCGTCCTTCAGTTTTTGGAACAATTCGGCAAGATTGCGGAATTCGTTGCGTACTGCGCTTTCGTCGTCGGTCAGCGAAGCCATGCCCATGAGTCCGCGTATTGCGACGTTGCCGAATTTGCGGTGTCCGCCGGACGAGATGAATTCCGACAGTTCGTTCCTGTCCCAACCCTGCTTGGTTTCCTCGCTGGCAATGAATACTTCCAGTAATACGTCTATGACGCGGTTGTTTTTCTTAGCCTGGGTGTCGATAGCCTCGAGCAGCCTCTCGGAGTCCACCGACTGTATGAGTTCCACGAATGGCGCTATGTACTTTACTTTATTGGTTTGCAGGTGTCCTATCATGTGCCACCGTATGTCTTTGGGCAACTGTTCGTATTTTGCTTTCATTTCCTGTGGCCTGTTCTCGCCGAATATGCGCTGCCCCGCGCCGTAAGCCTCGATGACCGCCTGCGGCGGACAGGTTTTGGATACGGCTACGAGAGTTACCCCGTCCGGTAATTCTTCGTGCAGGCGGATAATATTTTCACCTATGTTCATGTTTACTTAATAAGTACCGTAGAATATTTATTTATCCATTATTTATTTGTAAGTCGATAGTAAGCAGCGCTGACGAAAAAATAATAAATAGCACAATGTGCTTAAGTATTGCTCATCGAGAGTAAATATAGATATAATTTCCGTATTTTTGTTTATATTGTCCGGAATTTGACTGTACAGGCAATAAAAAACTTATAAAGATCATATAAACCAATTAACGTTATCATGAAGAAAATTGTAATTCTGACGGCTCTTCTCGCAGTGACGGCCAACTCGGGGAGCGACGCATGCACCAACTTTCTTATTACGAAGGGAGCATCGACCGACGGTTCGGTGATGATCAGTTATTCGGCGGATTCGCATACTTTGTACGGCGTACTGTACAAATACAATGCCCCTGCCAAGGGTTATCCCGCCGGAACCATGCTTCCGATTTACGAGTGGGATTCGGGCAGATATACGGGAAAGATCCCGCAGGCGCTGAGGACGTATTCCACCGTCGGCAACGTGAACGAACACCAGGTCATGATCGGCGAAACGACTTTCGGGGGACGCGAGGAACTTGCCGACAGTACCGGTATAATGGACTATGGTTCACTAATATATATTTCGCTCCAGAGGGCTAAGACCGCGAGGGAAGCCATCAATATAATAGTGGAGCTCGCGAACGAGTACGGCTATCCTTCCCACGGCGAATCGTTCTCGATAGCCGATCCGAACGAAGTGTGGATCATGGAACTCGTCGGCAAGGGGTGCAAAATGGTGAACGGCAGGAACGTCAATAAAGGAATCGCATGGGTTGCCCGCCGCGTGCCCGACGGTTACGTATGCGCCCACGCCAACCAGGCGAGGATCACTACTTTCCCGAAAAACGATCCCGAAAACTGTCTGTACGCCCCCGACGTTGTTTCATTCGCCCGTGAAATGGGTTACTATAACGGATCGGACGACGATTTCAGCTTCAGCGACGTTTACTGCCCGCTCACATTCAGCGGCATGCGGGGCTGCGAAGCCCGCGTATGGAGCTTTTTCAACCACATCTCCCCGGGCATGGACAAATATATAGACTACGCCATGGGGCACAATCCTAACAACAGGATGCCCCTGTGGGTGAAACCGACCAATAAAATATCGCCCAAGCAGGCTTTCGACTATATGCGCGACCATTACGAGGGAACCCCGATGGATATGACGACCGACATAGGCGCCGGCGGCGAGGAGAGTCCTTACAGGTGGAGGCCTATGAATTTCGAGGTGGACGGCGTTAAATACGTGAACGAACGCGCAATAGCAACACAACAGACCGGCTTCTGGTTCGTGGCGCAGGCGCGCGGCTGGCTTCCCGATCCGGTAGGCTGCATAACATGGTTCGGAGTGGACGATGCGGCGACTTCGTCCCTTACCCCCATCTACTGTTCCGTTACGCGGGTACCCGAATGTTTCCGCGAAGGCAACGGCCATATGACCGAATACTCGCCCACGGCTGCATTCTGGCTTTACAACAGGGTCGCCCAGTTCGCCTATCTCCGCTACAATTCGGTCGGCAGGGAAGCGCGCGAGGCCGCGGACAAGTGGGAGAACGCAAGGCTTGAAGAAATCAAGGAAGTAGACCGCAAAGCGGCCGAACTGTACCGTTCCAGCCCGTCGAAAGCGGTCGAATACCTTACCGAATATTCCGGTAATACCGCCCAGAAGATGTTCGACACGTGGACTGCGCTCGACCGCTACCTTCTCGTGAAGTATATCGACGGCAATATCAAGAAAGAGGATGACAAAGGATTTATAGACAACGGCAACGGCCGCAGTATACCCGCCTCTCCGCATCAGCCTGGCTACAATGACAAATGGAAAAAGGCTGTGGCTAGGGATCACGGCGAAACACTCAGGGTCGTGGAATAGGGTAAAAAATCACTTCGTTAAGATAAAATCGTTAAATTTGCACCCTGCCCCGTGAGGCGGGGTGCACTGTTTTAACAGTAAGTTTGTTATAACATCTTGAAAATGAAATACGATATTATAGTTATCGGAAGCGGCCCTGGCGGTTATGTGGCCGCGATAAGGGCTGCCCAACTGGGCATGAAGACCGCCGTAGTCGAAAAGGCGGAACTTGGCGGCGTTTGTTTGAACTGGGGTTGCATACCCACGAAAGCCCTCTTGAAGAGCGCTCAAGTGTGGAAATATGTGTCGCAGGCCGCCGCTTACGGGGTATCGGTGGAGGAGGGGAGCGCCAGACCCGACATGCCTGCGATCGTCGCCCGCAGCAGGGAGGTTGCCGCCACCATGAGCAAGGGAGTTGCTTTTCTGCTCGAAAAAAACAAGGTGGATGTCATCAGGGGTTTCGGTTCGCTGCTCGGAAACGGCCGCGTGAAGGTTTCTCCGGCAGCCGCGCAGGATGGTGGTAACAAAGCGTCCGGATCCGGCGAAATCCATGAAGCCGATCACATAATTCTCGCCACCGGCGCCCGTCCGCGCGAGTTGCCGTTCATACCCGTGGACGGCGTGAAGATCATCAATTCGCGCCATGCGCTGACTCTCGACCGGATACCCGAATCGATGGTCGTCATAGGTTCGGGAGCCATAGGTACGGAGTTCGCATACCTGTACGCTTCCCTGGGAACTAAAGTCACGGTCGTGGAATACATGCCCGACATGCTGCCCCTGGAAGACGAGGAGGTGTCGAAATACATGGAACGCTGTTTCCGTAAGATGCGCACAAACGTCATAACCGCCACCGCCGTGAAGTCGGTATCCGCAGACCCGCAGACGGGACGGTGCATTACCGAGATAGAAGGCAAAAAAGGTTTACAGACTTTAGAATCGGAAATAGTCTTGTCGGCTGTCGGGATTAAGAGCAACATCGAGAATCTTGGACTGGAGGAAGCGGGCGTCAGGGTGGAAAGGGACAAGATCGTTGTAGACGAGTACTGCCGCACGAGTGCCGAGGGCATTTACGCCATTGGCGACCTCGTGCCTACTCCGGCGCTTGCCCATGTGGCTTCGGCCGAAGCCATATGCTGTGTGGAGAAGATTTGTGGCCTTTCTTCGTCGCCGGTGGACTACTCTACGGTTCCTTCGTGCGTCTACACCTCTCCCGAGGTCGCGTCCGTAGGGATGACCGAAAAAGAGGCGGCCGAGGCGGGAATGGAGATCAAGACCGGCCGGTTCCCCTTTACCGCTTCGGGCAAGGCGACGGCCGCCGGAGACCGCGACGGTTTCGTCAAGCTGATATTCGAGAAGAATTCCGACCGGCTCTTAGGGGCGCATGCGGTGGGCATGAATGTGACGGAGATGATAGCCGAACTGTCGGTCGCCAAGACGCTCGGCGCGACTTCGCACGGAATAGCCAAGGCCATCCACCCGCATCCCACTATGAGCGAGGCCATTATGGAAGCTGCCGAGGCGGCGAACGGTTCGGCGATACATACCTGACCGGCAGATACAATAAGTTGACAATAAGCCGGTTATGATATAAGAGAAGCCGTTAAGGCGTTTCCGGTAAAATGATTCGACATGAGTTTCGCGAACACCGGCTAATCGAATATCAGGTGATCGGATATTAATTCATATGTCGGTTAAGCACTTGAAGGTTACTTTATCGTGTCCCGACCCCATTATCCATTGCCATGAATAAAATTCCCACGCACAAAATATCGGAAAAATTTCACGGAGAGACGGCCTTTATGCGGTATGTCTCGGAGAATGAACAGATTCCTGCGGTCGATTACGCGCACAGGGACGATTATTATATTTTTCTTTTCGTGGAAAAGGGCGGAGGCAAGTTACTGCTGGATTTCGAGGAATACGAGATAACGGAGGGCACGGTTTTATATATTTTACCCGGGCAGGTACATTCTCCCGTCGGTTGCATAAATGCCTGCGGCTGGATTTTAGCGGTGGACAGCATGCTCGTGGAAGATGAGTACAGGGAAATATTCGAAAAAACTTCTTTTGCAAGGCATGGAGTAGGGTTGGATGAAGACGTGATCGGCGATTTAAAATGCTGCGCTTCGGTTATATACAGGAGACTTGGCGCCGACAGGCAGTATATCGGACAAAATGTTGTTCATTCCCTTATCTCCTCCTGCATCGGGATCATAGCCGAAACATACCGGAAACGCCTTAGTGTTACGGCCGACCGGCGTTCCGCGGTTATCGCCTCCGAATTCAGGTCGTTATTATCATCGAATTACAGATCCTTGAAACGTCCGTCGCAATATGCTTCAATGTTGAATCTGTCTCCCGCATATTTGAATGAGGCCGTTAAAAAAAATACGGGATCGACCGTCAGCGAGTGCATTCAGAACGAAATTATTACGCAGGCCAAACGATTGCTGTTCTATACGGAAATGAGCATTAAGGAAGTTGGGCTTGATCTCGGATACGAAGACTGGGCGTATTTCACCCGCCTGTTTACAAAATGTTCGGGAATTTCGCCGGTGCAGTTCAGAAGAAAATACCGTAAATAATCCAACTTATACCTCTGTCTCTCCATTTTACGTTTCGGTTTCCCGCCGTTATTTTGCCCTGTATTAAGTACCGTTAAATATTTATTATCCATTTTTATTTGTAAAGTACTAATTAGCAGTATTTAACAAAAATAATAAATACCACGATATGCCTTAATATTGAAGTAATGAAGAGGATAAACAATACTTTAAACAGGTTCCGTACCGATTTTGTCTTAACGGATATACGGAAATGTACGGCGTGTTGGTTGTGCGTCGGTTCCTGTCCGCGCCGGGTGATAGGAAAGGTGGTATTTTTATGGCACAGGCATATTGTCCTGAAGGCGCCGGACAAATGTTCGGGCTGTAGAAAATGTGTCGGGATATGTCCCAATAACGTGTTTTGTAAAATCTGATCGGTATGGACGGCAAAATAAAACATATGCTCACATCAAAACGAGCCAGGGCGATTGTCGATATTTTATTGATTGTCGGCCTGCTGTTATCCGTCATTTCCGACAAGTCCTATATGACGGCGTTCACCCATACGGATTACTGGAGCTCTTTTCACTGCATTACCGGCATCCTGTGGTTTCTCGTTATGATCGTCCACGTATTGCAGCACTGGCGGTTTATTAAAGCCTTCAGAAAAAAGAAGGTAATATTGAAAAACAAAATCACCGCCGCCACCATACTCGTTTTTTTCCTGATGTCGCTGAGTATCATATTCCTTATTGCCGGAATTTCATATATATCGCTGGAATATCACAACATCGTCGCCCATATTTTTCTGGTGACGGTGGTCGTTCATGCCATCGATAAATCTAAACGGTTCGTTTCCCTGTTCAGGAAACGCTAGGACGGTCATGCGCCGATCACACGCTAATTCGCATAGGCGTGACGGAATCCATGGGTCTTGTTCCATCCTCCGCGTGAGAAGTCGGGTATTTTAACAGGTACGCCTCCGCCGAGGACTGACTTTTCGGTCAGCTCTATAAGACACGACCATTCCGCGGCATCGTACACGTCCTGATCCAGGGGCAGCCCGTTTTGCAGACAATATATAAGCCTGTAATCCATTATGAAATCCATTCCGCCGTGTCCCCCGACCCTGCGAGCCAGCTCCTTTATCTCCTTTACAAACGGAAACTCGTAGGCGGTAAGCAGCGAATCTATTTTTTCCGCAGGCATGGCACGGTGTCCGTCCGGTTCGAGCGCGATCTGGCGGACGGGATATTTTTGGGCGAACCCCCTGGTGCCGCTTACCAAATGGATCCGGCTGTAAGGACGCGGACTCGTCACGTCGTGCTGGATCATTATAGTTCTGCCTTTTTCGGTGCGTATGACCGTGGTATTCATATCTCCCATCCTGTAATCTGCGGCGGCTTGGGGGGAATCCTTACCGAAGCGTTCGGCGGCGTATTCCGTCATTCCGCGCTGGCCGGAAGACACGGAGACCAGGTAATCCATCCTGTCTCCGCGGTGAATATCGAGGATCTGACATACCGGCCCGAGACCGTGAGTAGGGTAGGCGTTGCCGGTGTGCTTTTCATTGAAACGCAGGCGCCAGTGGTCGTAGTATCCGGACAATCCGGGAAGCTGCTGCCCGTCTCCCGTCCCGGGAGTGAAGGAATAGTCGGACGAAAGCCTGTCATTGAACTGCAAATTTCTCAAATCGTGTATGTACGCTCCTTCCACATGTACTATTTCGCCGAAAACGCCCTGCTGCGCCATATTTAGGGTCGCAAGTTCAAAAAAGTCGTAACAGCAGTTTTCCAGCATCATGCAGTGCCGGCGCGTTCTTTCGGAGGTATTCACTAATTGCCAACACTCTTCGACGGTGACCGCCGCGGGAACTTCCACTGCAACGTGCTTGCCGTGTTCCATGGCGTATACCGACATCGGGGTATGGGTGACCCAGTCGGTACAGATGTAAACCAGGTCGAGGTCGCCGCGTTCGCACAGCTCCTTCCACGAGTTTTCATTGCCAAGATATTTGTCTGCGGGAGGCAGTCCGCTGTCCCTTAGGATTTTCTGTGCCCGTTCGATGTTGTACGGTTCCATGTCGCACAGCGCTTTGATCTCCACCCCGTCTATATAAGTGAACCGTTTCACGGCCTCCGTACCGCGCATGCCGGTTCCGATTATCCCGATCCTCACTACGGGTATCGGGTCGCAGGCAAATCCTATCATATCTTCCTGACCGTTCGGACGGACGGCGTATTGCCCCTCCGCGACCTTATTTCCGCAGGCGCAGACAGCGATTATCGTAAGCAGGATTAAAAGCAGGTCTGAAAATACATTGGATACGTTTTTTTTCATATTATCTTATCATTCGGTTAGGGTTACAAAGTTAGTATATTATTGTATTATTGTACTTTTATGTGTTTAAAATTTGGTAATAATCGGGAATGATGATCTGGTGCGTAATACTTTTCAATGTCATTGGAACTTGATACGGAATGCCATTTCGTTGTCATTGCGGCCCCAGAGCCGCAATCTCATAAGGCATTTATTAATCTGAATTTGCGTTGAATATTATTGGTCGAGATTGCGGGTCAAGCCCGCAATGACGGCAAGGTTTATCATTTCAAATCAAAAATCACCAGCAGAAATTTAAGATCGCAAACCTTTTGGGTTTGCGATCTTAAATTTTGATTACAAAACAATTAAAATGTAAACTCCCGCTTTATTCCGTTGCGGAATTAAGTTCCGTTACAATATTACCTTTGGTAGCCCTCGAATAGGGGCAGATATTGGTGGTGTCTTCCGTAAGTTCCTTTGCCATCTCGGCGCTTACGCCTGGGATAACCGTGTTTATGCGCGCGGCCAGCTGGAAAGAACCGTTGTCGTTTTTACCCAGCGTAACTTCCACGGTGACCTTTGTTTGCCCTATGTTAACCTTTTTCAGCCGTGCCGCCAGATTGAGCGCGGTATTGAAACAGGCGGCATATCCCGCCGCAAACAGCATTTCGGGATTTGGGACTCCGCCCGGCCCTCCCATCTCCTTAGGGGGTCTCATATCCATGTCCAAAATACCGTCCGAAGACCTTACGTGTCCGTCTCTTCCGCCTGTCGATGTAGCGGAAATCCTGTACATTACTTCCATAGTAAATTTATTTTTTGATTAAACATCCGGTTTTATGCTTAACACGCCCTAATACATGGGCACCTCGATAATCAATATGTTTGCCGGTGTCTCCGCGGTAATGTTGATATTGTCGATCTCCCAAATTCCGATAGCGTCTCTTGCGTCCAATTTGTTATTCTCCACATCGACCGAGCCTTCTATTACGAAAATATAAACTCCATGGTCGCTGTTCCTCAGGGTATAGTTCAGCGATTTGCCCTCATCCAGCACGCTCAGATAAAGCCATGCATTCTGGTGAACATGCAACCCGTCCCCTCCGGCATGGACGGGAGAAACGATCTGTACGGGCGAATTTCTCTTAGCCTCGATATTGAAACTCTTCTGTTCATATCTCGGTTCCAGATTCTGCTCGTCGGGAAAAATCCATATTTGCAAAAGTTCTACCGGCTCGCGGTCGTTCCTGTTATACTCGCTGTGGGTTATACCCGAACCGGCGCTCATAACCTGCACGTCGCCTCTTCTTATGACCGAAACGCTGCCGGTACTGTCCCTGTGCTCCAATTCACCTTCGAGCAGTATGGTTATTATCTCCATGTTTTCGTGCTGGTGCATGCCGAATCCTGTACCCGGTGATATAATGTCGTCGTTCAGGACACGGAGCATCCCGAAATGCACTTTCAGGGGTTCGTAATAGTCGGCAAAACTGAACGAGTGGTGCGATACGAGCCAGCCGTTTTCCGCATACCCCCTGTCGGCTGCTTTATGTATGATCTTATTCATCCGGTTCGATTTATATATTCAGATAAGCCTGAGCGGTCAAAAACCGTTCCATTCTAACCGTGCCGCACACGTCAGCGGGGCGGTACGTATTGCTTTATGCGTGCCATTGACTATCTTTGTATTTGAACTGATCCGGATTATGGGAAGGAAGAAAGGAGGATACCCTCTTATCGAGGGGCTTGAGATCACATCGTTCGCCGCCGAAGGCAAGGCGATGGGACTGCATGACGGCACGGTTGTTTTCGTGCCTATGGCGGTGCCTGGGGACGTGGTGGATGTTCAGGTACGCGTCAAGCGGCGCAGATATATGGAAGGGTACGCCGTGAATTATGTCAGGCTCTCGCCGTTGAGGACAGACCCCGTATGTGCGCATTTCGGCGTATGCGGCGGGTGCAAGTGGCAGAACATACCGTACAGCGAACAGCTGCGCGTCAAACGCGAACAGGTTTATGACCAGCTGAGCCGCATAGGGAAGGTGGAGTTGCCGGAGATACCCCCCGTGCTGCCTTCCGAGAGGACCGAATTCTATCGCAACAAACTCGAATTCACCTTTTCGCCCAGGAGATGGATTACAACGGAGGAGGCCGCCGGCGGAGGGGAAATATCCGACCCGGAGGCTCTCGGTTTCCATGTCGCCGGAATGTTCGACAAAGTATTGGACATAAAAAAATGCTGGCTACAGCCGGAACCGTCCAACCGGATAAGACTGGCAGTCAAGGATTTTTGCATCCGCAACGGCTACACGTTCTATCACCCCCGCGAACGCACGGGGCTTATGAGGAATATAATAATCAGGACTTCCTCGTCGGGCGAGGTGATGGTCGTGGTGGTCTTCGCCCGTAATGAAACGGAAAAGATAGTGGAGCTGATGGGGTTTCTTTCCGCTTCGTTCCCCGAAATCACGTCTCTGATATACATTGTGAATGATAAACTCAACGATTCCATAGCCGACAGGGATACGTTCCTGTACGACGGCAAGGATCATATCACGGAACGGATGGAAGGACTGGAATTCAAGGTGGGGGCGAAGTCTTTTTACCAGACCAATTCGCAACAGGCTTACAGCCTTTATAAGACGGTGAGGGATTTCGCCGAACTGAATCCGGAAGATGTCGTCTACGACCTGTATACGGGGACGGGAACCATAGCGATCTTCCTTGCGCGGGGATGCAGGAAGGTCGTAGGCGTGGAATATGTGCCGGAGGCGATAGGGGATGCGAAGGAAAATTCGGCGCTCAACGGCATAACCAATACCGTGTTCTTTGCCGGAGACATAAAGGACGTATTGAACGGCAGGCTGATAGCGGAAAACGGGACGCCGGACGTGGTCGTGATCGACCCTCCCCGCGCCGGAGTTCACCCGAGCGTTATCGAAACTTTATTGCAGGCTCTTCCGCGAACGATAGTTTACGTAAGCTGCAATCCGGCAACGCAGGCGAGGGATATGGCCATGCTGGACGCCGCCTACGCGGTCGAAAAAGTACAGCCCGTGGATATGTTCCCCCATACGCAGCATATAGAGAACGTGGTTAAACTTGTCAGGCGCCGCGACAGTATGGAATAAAATTTGATCTAAAATATAATAAAGATGCCAAAAATTATCAACAGGCCTCAGCCAATTACGAAGATGACGATAATAAGGTTTATTATTGCTTTGATTGCCACCATCGCAGTGTTTTATTTCGTTTTCTTTAGGTAAGATATTAAAAATCTTAAAAACTACAGGAATGAGAAGATTATCTTTAACGGTCGTTGCAGCCGTATTTGCGGTTGCCGCCTACGGGCAGGGCACTGTGGTGTGTTCCGCCCCTCAATTCGAGAATTTCATACAGGTTAATGGCAGCAGCGAGCGGGAGGTCGTTCCCGACGAGATATACGTCAGCATAGTTATAAGCGAGGCCAACCTGAAACAGAGGCAGACCGTCGAACAGTTGGAACAGGAAATGATCGACAGGCTGAAATCGCTGGGGATCGACACCGACGAAGACCTTAAGATCGGCAATATGAGCAGCCGTTACAGAAGCGTTTTCCTCAGCAGGAACAGGCCGCAGACCACCACGACGTATCAGTTGAAGGTCGGCGGAGCCGCCATGCTCGGCAAGGTTTATCAGGTTCTTGAATCCCTCGGCATATCCAATATAAACATCATAAGACTGGATTATTCCAAGTCGAAGGAAGTGCAGATGGAACTGCGTGCGGAGGCGATGAAGAACGCCAGACAGATCGCACAGACGCTTGCCGAGGCTGTGGGGCAGAAAGCCGGCAGGGCGGTTTATATAATGGACTTTGCCGTCTTTCCCGTGGTTTATGACAGTATGATGACGCGTGCTGCCGGCAAAATGGCTAACGAGGGTCTGTATGAAACCGAACTCGGGTTCAGGAATATAAAGATGACCCAGAACGTTACGGTCAAGTTTGCGCTTGAGTAACCTGCGGAAAAGTATCGGTTGGATCGCTGCAGCCCCGCCTATCGACAGTTTCCCGTTATGACAGTGAGTCCGGAAATAGTACCTACGGCCGACGGTTCGCAAACCATGCTTCATCCTGTAATGCGGGAGACATACCATTCTATCAATGGGGCGCGCACGGAGAGCGAACATGTTTTCATCCGTAACGGTTTCGACACGGTCGGTTCCGACCCCGTAAGGATACTGGAAGCCGGTTTCGGGAGCGGACTCAATGCCTGGCTGACGCTCGGGGAGTGTGAGGCCAAAGGGAGAAGCGCGATATATACTGCAATCGAGTATTATCCGGTGGATATCCAGACCCTGCTTCGGCTTGATTATGCGGAAGACCCTCTTTTCATGGAACTTCACCGCTCGCCGTGGTCTGTCTTCAACGGGATAACCGAAAGATTCACCCTGAGAAAAATTAACGGCGATTTGACTGCGATGAAATTCGACACTGTATTCGACCTTGTCTATTTCGATGCGTTCTCTCCCGATACGCAGCCCGAAATGTGGACATACGAAGTCTTTAAGAAAACATACGATGCAATGGCAGGGGAAGGGGTACTGGTAACATATTCGGCCAAAGGGGATGTTAAGAGGGCATTGCGGAACGCCGGCTTCGAGGTACGCAGGACGGATGGGGCGCCCGGCAAAAGGCACATGCTGAGAGCCGTTAAAATGTAGGTCTATACGGTAAAAAATAAAAGCCATGACAGGTAATTTCAATTTCAACTTTAAGCGATACGATTCTTTCACCGAGATGACGGAGGAAGACTTGGAAGTGGTCGAAAGAGCCAAAGAAGCATGCAGTACGTCATACTCACCGTATTCCGACTTCAAGGTCGGCGCGGCGGCAAGACTGCGGAGCGGAAAAATAATCACGGGCAGCAATCAGGAAAGCGAGGTTTTCCCTGCCGGCGTATGCGCCGAACGCAATCTGCTCTATCATCACCAGTCGCACTACAAGGACGATCCGGTATCCGTGCTGGCGATCGCTTCCATTCCCGACCAAAGGGAATGTTATCCATGCGGTATTTGCCGTCAGGTTTTGTGCGACAGCGAAAAAAGGCAGGCTTCCCCGATACGCGTGATAATGACCGGAAACGATACCGCCACGGAGGTCTACTCGGCCAAAGACCTGCTTCCGTTCAGCTTCGAACTCTCATAGTTGTAGCCGCCATTTCCCGAACATGTTTACTAAAGACCGTATACTATACGAAGACAACCACCTGCTCATAGTCAATAAAAAGTGCGGGGAACTCGTACAGCAGGACAGCGAGGGTTCCGTCTCCCTGGAAGACGAGATCAAGGAATTCATAAAGAGGCGCGACTCCAAGCCGGGCGGAGTTTTCCTCGGCGTCGTGCATCGCATCGACCGGCCGGTAAGCGGAGCCGTGCTTTTCGCCAAAACGGGCAAAGCCCTTGCGAGGCTGAACGAGATGATGAAGGAACGACGGATAACGAAACGTTACTGGGCGGTTGTCGAGTCGCTGCCGGAAGAGACCGAGGCCACTCTCGAACATCACGTCCTGCGCGACGGCAAAAGCAACCGCGCGAGGGCGTTCTCGTCGCCGAGGAGCGGCTCCAAGCCCGCCATAATGGATTACCGGCTGCTCTCCTCAAGCGGACGTTACTATCTTCTGGAAGTAATGCTGCATACCGGACGCCATCACCAAATCCGCGCACAGCTCTCGAAAATAGGGTCGCCCATACTCGGAGACCTGAAATACGGGTCTCGCCGCTCCGTCCCGGGCGGCGGTATTTTTCTCCATTCCCGAAGCCTCGAATTCGCACATCCGGTTACCGGAACAACTGTCAGTGTCGTCGCGCCCGTGCCGGAAGGTAACAACCTCTGGCATTTCTTCGGGGAAACGGT
The DNA here is from genome assembly GCA_023690525.1 of Holotrichia oblita. Taxonomy (NCBI): domain Eukaryota; kingdom Metazoa; phylum Arthropoda; class Insecta; order Coleoptera; family Scarabaeidae; genus Holotrichia; species Holotrichia oblita. The sequence goes on from CM043015.1 coordinate 623,874, forward strand.
CAAGGAGTGACGATTAAGCGCGCGATACGCAGTATCGCCGAAAAGTTTCTGGAATTCCCAACTTTAGGTGCACAAAAAGTTAAGCACTTTTTTTGTTGATGTTCCAGAACTCGTCGATAGTCATGTTTTGGAGTGCTGAATGGCGTCTTTTTTTGTTATACCAGATTTCGATATACTCGAAGATTTCCATCTCCATCTGCTCGGCCGACAGTTCGATGTTACCATAAATCATCTCGCATTTTAGATTACGAAAGAAACTTTCGGCCACGGCGTTGTCCCAGCAGTTGCCCTTACGTGACATACTTTGCACGACTTGCCCCTTGATCTCCGAGCGGAACTCCTCGCTGGCGTACTGTACGCCTCGGTCGGAATGGAAGATCATCCCAGCAGAGGTCTTTCTGTTCTTCACCGCCATCTGATACGCTCTGACGGCTGTATCTTTGGCCGTCAGGTTATCGCTCAGGCTCCAGCCGACCACCTTGCGGTCGTACAGGTCGATCACCGAGGTTAGATAAACGAAGTGTTCCTTGGTATGGATGTAGGTAATGTCCGACACCCATACCTTGCCCGGAGCTTCCGGTGAGAACTTCCTGTCCAAATGGTTGGGGCATATGCGAAGCGAGTGCGGCTTGTAGGAATGGCTGCCCTTGTACTTGCAGCACAACTTACTACGTAATCCCATACGTTTCATATACTTGGCGACCGTATTACCCGACACGGAATAACCGTCGGCTTTGATCTCGGCGGCGATACGGGGTGCACCGTAACACCCCTTAGCCGCCGCATAGACCACCTGAATGCGACGTTCCAACTCTTCACGCTTTTGCTCACGTTTGCCGGGGATACCGGCCTGGTAATCATAATACGACCGGGGGCTGATCCGAAGGGCGCGTGCCATCATCCCGACCGTGTAATGCCCCCTATGGCTGTCGATGAACTCGTACATTACTTGTCTGTTTGTGAGAAGATGGCGATCGCTTTTTTTAAGATCTCAAGTTCCAATTTGGTGTTGCGGAGCTCCTTTTCGAGTTCCTTCACCCGCTTGCCTTCGTCGCTAAGCCGTTCCACGCCATGACCCTGGAAGCTGGCCTCGCCGTGGCGGGCAAACTCCGCCCGCCACTTGTAAATGCGCTCGGAGGTCACTCCCAGTTCCTGTGCCAACTCCTTGATATTGTTGCGCTCGTAACTTAATTTTACCGCACGTTCCTTGAACGAACGATCATACTGACGTTTTGTTAATGATGTTCCCATGAATGAAAGTTAAGATTTATTATTAAACAACCTTAACTCTTTGTGCGGGTAAAGTTAGGAACTCCATACAGGTATTAACAAGTAATCAACAACCGATCAACAACCATATCAACAGTAGGTCACAGAAATTGGATTGCTGAATTTTTCCGGCGAAATGTTTCCTTATTATATATAATCGCGTTTACTTTGCATTTTTTTAAGGCATTGGGAACTAATTACAGTTTTTGCAGTTTTGTCTTATACAAAACTGCCGACTCCCTCGCCCGTGTAGCCGCTAAAAGGCGGCTGAGGGAGGCGAGCGGGGAGTCGAAACCAACACACCTGATATTTAATGTCAGCTTCTGGGGGAAAATTCCTCGCCTTTAGGCGAAGACTTTAGTATGTTTCGTATCTTTGAAATAAAAAGATGCAAAATTATCGTAAGACGAGCCATACGACATATGATTGTAAGTATCATGTGGTTTGGATAACAAAATATCGCAAGAAAGTTCTTTCTGGCCTTGTTGCCGAACGAGTTCGCGAACTTCTTCGCGGCATATGCAAGGAGCATGAAGTAGAGATTCTGAAGGGTCATCTATCTGGCGACCATGTTCACTTGTTTTTGTCAGTACCACCACATTTGGCGATAAGCAAGTTAGTGCAGTATTTGAAAGGCAAGAGTTCATATAAAATGCTTCAAGAGAATCAGCAATTGTCAAAAATGTTCTGGGGTCGCCATTTATGGGGTCGAGGATATTTTGTAGCAACCTCTGGCAATATAACAGACGAGGTTATCATTGAATATATTCGCACTCAAGATGACGCGGAGCATGATGATGATTTTAGCATAGGGTAAATCTTTAGTCGGCTTCAGCCGATCTCAATTCCTTCGGCTTTTAGCCGAAGGTAGTTTAATTACCATCTCCTTTTTTAAAAAACAGATTCTAAGCCGAACGCAGTGCGGAAAATAAAGACATTCACTCTCCCTGTGGCCATGCTGGCCGGAATACTCTTCAGCGGATTTTTTGCGAAACTGATGCCGGTTACGCCGTATCTAATATTTGCTATGCTGCTGATAATTTTCTGCCGCATCCCGCTTTCCGAACTGAAATTTACAAGAATGCTGCTTTGGCTTCTCTTGGCTCAAGTTGTTGGAAGTATCGCTTTGTATCTGTTTTTCAGATCATTTAACGAAGCATTTGCTCAGGGAATAATGGTATGCGTCCTGACGCCAACTGCTGTTTCTTCGGTTGTCATAGGGGAAATTCTGGGTGCGAAGCCGGCCACGATAGTCTCGTTCAATTTAATAAGCAATACCGCTACGGCTTTGGTCGCACCGGTTATGTTTTCCTTTACCGGTGCGCATCCGGAAATCCCGTTTTTCGATTCTTTCCTCATGATTTTATCCAAGGTAATGCCGCTTCTTATTTTACCTTTTATAGCCGCGTTAATATTGCGGAAGATCGCCCCTGCCGTGCATGATGCAATACACAAGGCGCAGTCCCTATCTTTTTACCTGTGGGCGTTCGCACTGATGATTGTCGTGGGCGGGGTGGTGAAATTAATCACGGAACAGAATAAGTCCGATTATAGCCTCGAAATAATCATATCGGCTTCCGCATTTCTGTTATGCATAATTCAATTTTTTGCCGGACGCCTTATAGGGAAACGCTATGGCGACAAGATCGCCGGAGGGCAGTCGCTCGGTCAAAAAAATACGGTGCTCGCAATTTGGATGTCCCAAAGCTACCTCGACCCCATTTCTTCGATCGCTCCGGCTACATATGTGATATGGCAGAATATCGTAAACAGCTGGCAGATGTGGAGAAGAAAAAAAGAACTGTCCGTCGACCCCGACAGGCCATCTGACGATATTGCCCCTGACAGTCACTGACGGCTCCTGCCGAATGACAAATCTTTTCGTCATTCAGGACACGGAATCTCGTTATTTATCATAAGAATCTGTCCTGTTTTTGAGAAAAACCCAACACTTTATATTAACTTTGTACGGTCTGACAAGACAAATATATTTATTCTGTTTTTAAGGGGTGCCTTAATAATTACGGGCTGAGATCATACCCAGTGAACCTGATGCGGGTAATGCCGACGTAGGGATGCGATGGAAAAGAACCCCTTTTCTGTTCTTTTAAAAACTTAACTATGAAGCGATTGCTTATTTTAGCCGGTGTTATTGCATCCGGCAGCGGCGCATTTGCGCAAGGTGAGTCCGACTCGTTGCGGTCGATCGACATGGAGAGTATCCAGGTAACATCGACGAGGGCGGGGGAGAAGACCCCGATGGTCTACACCAATCTGGCGGGCAAGGAGATTGCACGGCAAAATTTTGGACAGGATCTTCCTTTTTTGCTCCAGATCACTCCTTCGGTTGTCGTTACTTCCGATGCCGGCGCGGGTATCGGTTACACTTCGATCAGGATAAGGGGTACCGATCCGACGCGGATCAACGTCACGGCCAACGGGATACCGGTGAACGACGCGGAGAGCCACAGCGTCTACTGGGTCAATATGCCCGATTTCGCCTCGTCGGCGGGAAGCATGCAAATCCAGCGGGGGGTGGGGACCTCGACAAACGGCGCAGGCGCATTCGGAGGGAGCGTCAATATACTGACCGAGAGCCTTTCCGTGAATCCTTATGCCGAATTTTCTGGAAGTTACGGTTCGTATAACACCCACCGCGAATCCGTCAAGCTGGGAACTGGACTTCTCGGCGGACACTGGGCTTTCGGGGCGCGCCTCTCCAACATACATTCCGACGGCTATATTGACCGCGCATCCACCGACCTCAGGTCGTATTTCGTTCAGGGAGGGTATTACGGACGCAGTACCACACTTAGGTTCATAACTTTCGGAGGCAAGGAAAAGACATACCACGCATGGAACGGCATCGACGGAGAACAGTTGGCCGCCAACCGCCGTTACAATCCGAGCGGCGAAATAGAGCAGGTGATAAGGGATGCGGACGGTTATCCCGTACTCGATGCGAAAGGCAGATTTATGACGGAAGTAACGGGGTTTTACAGGGATCAAACCGATAATTACACCCAGACCCACTATCAGCTCCTGCTGGCACAGCGCCTGTCGGATGCGTGGGAACTCAATGCCGGTCTGCATTATACCGACGGAAGCGGGTATTACGAAGAATACAAGAACGCCCGTACCCTCGTGGAATACGGACTTGTGCCTTTCTCTCCGGCCGACCCCGCGAAAGAGGTTTATATCGAGGATGGCAAGGTGGTGAAAAGCAATCTCGTGCGCCGCAAGATGATGGACAACGGCTTCGGCGGCGCGGTTTTCTCTGTGGATTACAGGTCGTCCCGATTGAGGTTTTCGCTCGGAGGATCGGCCAACAGGTACGCAGGCGATCACTTCGGGCGCGTGGTTTGGGTTCAGAACTACGCGGCAAACCCCTCTTTTTCGCCCGACCACGAATATTACCGTAACAGTTCCGCCAAGAACGACATGAACATCTACATGAAAGCCGACTGGAATATTGTCCGCAGCTTTTATTTTTACGGCGACGCACAGTATCGCCGCATAACCCACAGGATAGACGGGCGGAACGACACGTGGGACTGGAATGCCGACGCCATGCAGGAACTCAAGGTAGACAAAACTTACGATTTCTTCAACCCGAAAGCGGGAATCCTTTGCGGGATAGGAGAGAGGGCGAACGTATACGCCTCTGTCGCCGTAGCCCATAAGGAACCTACCAGAAATAACTTTACCGATGCGAAAACGGGTGCCGTGCCGAAAGCCGAACGCCTCATAGATTATGAAGCCGGCCTGAATTACCGGAACGGTCAAATCCTTAATGCCGGTATCAATCTGTATTTTATGAAGTACAAAGACCAGTTGGTCCTTACGGGCGAGGTAAATCACATAGGCGAACCCCTGACGGACAATGTTGCGGACAGCTACCGTGCGGGGATAGAGATCACCGCCGGAGCGAGAATCGCCCCGTGGCTCCGCTGGGATGTGAACGCAACGCTAAGCCGCAGCAGGATAAAGAATTACACCGAATATCTGGACGATTACGATGAGAACTGGAAAGCCCTCTATACCCAGACGGCCAATTATGTGGGAAATACGACCGTTTCGTTTTCCCCCTCCGTTATGGCCGGCAGCCTGATTTCGGCGGAGTACAAAGGTTGGGAGTGCATGTTTCAATCCAATTACGTCGGAAAACAATACCTGACCAATTCCCGCAGGGACGATCTGTCGCTCGACGCTTACTTCATTAACAACCTGTACCTGAGGTACACTTTCAGGTTCGTCTCGGACAGATCGCTGTCGCTCGGCTTGCAGATCAACAATGTATTCAACGAAAAATATTGCAGCAACGGCTGGGGCGGCAGTTCGTACATAATCGCCGATCACGGAAAACCGGACGAAAGCCGCGAAAGGTCGGATTATGCCGGATATTTTCCCCAGGCGGGAACCAACATACTTGCCAGTGTGGTGATAAGGTTTTAATTAAGCATACCGTACTTATTATAAGAATTAAGAAATTGAACCGACGTGATTAAATATCTTGAAATTGCCGGCGTGGCGGTGGGGCTTCTGTACCTGTATTTCGAATACAGGGCGAGCGTGTGGCTGTGGCTCACCGGCATTATTATGCCGGCCATATACATATTTGTTTATTTTTCAGCGGGTTTTTATGCCGATATGGGTATAAACGTCTATTACCTCATAGCAGGATTCTACGGTTGGGCTTTGTGGCTTGGTAAGGGAAACGGCGGCAGGAAGAAATTACGCACGGAGATACCGGCGGACGAAGATGCGGGATATACCTTAGAACGGAGAAACGGAGGCGCCGCCCCGCTTCCGGCAATGGCGTACGAGAGCGCAGCGGGCGATGTTCCCGAAAGACTACCGGCAGATTTCAAGATCGTGAGGAATAGCGGTCCGACTGATAATATGATTTCGCAGGCGGACGAAACGCATGAATCGTACGGGGCTGACGGGGCAACCGAAACCGGAGGCGCCGGCGCGGTAGTTGAATCGGACGAGGCGCCGGCCATTCCCATAACACGTGCGCCTGCCGGTGTATACATGCCGCTTCTGACAGTTTCGGCGGTGTGCTTTGTGATCATAGCATTCGTTCTGGTAAGATTCACCGACAGCACGGTTCCCTATGGCGACAGCTTTACCACCGCCCTCAGCGTAGCGGGACTCTGGATGCTGGCGAAAAAATATGTCGAACAGTGGTTGGTATGGATAGCGGTGGATGTTGTAAGCAGCGCCCTGTATTTTTACAAGGAGTTATATCCAACGGCTTTCCTCTTTGCATTGTACAGCATAATAGCGGTATTCGGTTACTTCAAATGGCTGGGGATGATGAGGAAACAGGATCGGGTGAACCCGAATTATGGAGATGGTAATTAAATATTGGGTGGCGCTTCAAAAAGTATGTTGCCATAAAGCTAAGAGATACAATGTATTATGTTTATCTGTGACTTTTGTGCGTCAGCACGAAAGTCACGCGGCACGCCGCCGCCCCACGCGGCGGGTCGCTCAATCGACCTCACGGTCGAGATTCGCACCCACCGCCGGCGACGTACCAAAAACAAACAACGATATAAGGGCACTGACTGTGTGTAAATTACAAGAATATACTTTCTGAAACATCACCAAATATTGATACGTTGATCTTCGACTCCTCGCCCGCCTCCCCCTCAGCCGCCTTTGGCGGCGCACGGGCGAGGGAGTCGGCAGTTTGACAGGCAAACTGCAAAAATCATTAATTGGTTACCATTGCCCGAATTATTAAAGGCTGTACTTTATTAAAGGCAGGACTCTCGCCGTCCCGTGTTTTACATTACAGACCCGGTGCTGTTCAAACAGTTTCGGCTCAGGCATAGCCTGAGCCGAAACTTACTTGCAGTTCATATTCTTCGTCTCTGACTCTCCACGGAATGACAAAGAGGCAGGCGCTCCTGCCGAAAGTAAAGGCGGGAAAGACTACTCGCAGAACCGGCGTCCTATTGTCAGGAAATCATCTGCCTTAAGAGAAGCGCCGCCGATCAGGCCGCCGTCCACGTCTTCCTTGAAGAACAATTCCTTGGCGTTCGAGGGATTGCAGCTTCCTCCATATAAAATGGGCGTTTCCTGCGCCGCATCGCCGAATTTGCCCTTCAGAATACCGCGTATGTGGGCGTGCATCTCCTGTGCCTGTTCCGCCGTGGCGGTTTTTCCGGTACCTATCGCCCACACTGGTTCGTAGGCTATTATTATATTACGGAATTGTTCGCCGGAAAGATTGAAGACCACCTCCTCGATCTGCGCTTTCACAATGTTAAAATGCTCATTCTTTTCCCTCTCGGCGAGTTTCTCACCCACGCAATAAATAGGAATGAGGCCGTTATCCAGTGCCTGCCGCATCTTTTTATTCAGTATGCCGCTGTCTTCGCCGTAATACTGACGGCGTTCGGAGTGGCCGAGTATGACGTACTCCACGCCTAAAGAAGCTATCATATCCGCGCTTACTTCGCCTGTATAGGCTCCCTTTGCCTCCGAAGCGCAGTTCTGAGCCGCTACGGCCACGCCGCTGCCCCGTACCGTCTTCATCACCTCGGAAAGATGTGTAAACGGCGGCGCTACTATGAAATCAACCGGCTCGCATACAGTGTTTCTGCCGGCAACAATATCTCTGGCAAGTTCAACTCCCTCGACGGGTGTCGTATTCATTTTCCAGTTGCCGGCTACGATTTTTCTTCTCATTTCTTAATGACTAAAAGTTGTTATATTTTTAGTTTCAATCTCCAAATACTTCCTTGAACTTCATTAATTCTATATCGTTATTCATTTTTAATTTGTTTACGATAAAGTACTTATGTTCGTATCCGACAATCACAGCCATCGTTTTTCCCTTGAATTCCTCTGCAAAAAGAGAAATATTGTCTACCATTGTTTGATTCCGCTTTATCCAGAAATCCCGTTGCAGTCGGGCGAAATCGATCCATTTATGTAATCTCGGCTCATCCTTGCACAAATGTAAAAATATATCGTATGTCGTATATTTCAGTTCGGTAAATTTCTGACGGACATCGGAATTAACATCTTCAAACGTCATATTTTCCGCCTCTGCATAAAATTTTATCACGTCCCATGCAAGGTCGAATAACCGTTCGTTCGCTTCGGAATATTCCCTGTTTGCTTTCATATCGAGCATGTCTTCGAACAAGCCGTCTTCTTTGGTAAAATAATCGTTCTGTCTGTAAAATTCATTACGATTGGTTATATCGAACGGCCGCAATGTCACCTGATTTTTCTGTTTATAGTGGTACATCGCTCTATTCTCCATTGAAGTAGAGGAAAGAAAATCAGGATATTTTTCCAGATCAAAATTGAAATCGTTTTCTTTCGTTAAAATAGTGCTGTCTAACTCCACTAAAATTACATCGGGCTGGATCTTATTCAAGAGATTCTCGAGTGCATCCGCAGTAATACAATTCTGTTCTCTATGCGTGGTACCGATTACATAAACTTTCGTTTGAGCATTAACACTTAAGTTAAAGCACGATATAAGCGCGATTGCTAAAACTGTCGATTTACGTGCCATAATTTTAATTTTTTAAATACACCGTTCCCTCCGATAAGAACACCGGAGAGACGGCCAAATCCATTGTCAGGACTGCTCCACCCACCTTCTGACCTCTTCCGGCGTGGGATTTTTCAGTCCGAGCTTATTCTTTTTGTTGAATCCGCAAAGGTCGTTGAATAATTTACCCGGCGTCAGTCTGCTTACCGATTCCACCGTAACGAGGCTCATGCGCCGCAGAACGGGTATCCATTCGGCAGGAATACCAGCCTCGATGAATTTTTCATCGGGATCCTGCACCGCGTTCTTTTCCGGCCTCATCTGGGGGAAGAAGAGGACGTCCTGTATCGAGGACTGGTCGGTCATAAGCATGGCCAGCCGGTCGATGCCGATACCCATTCCGGAACAGGTCGGCATGCCGTATTCGAGCGCGCGCACGAAATCCATGTCTATGAACATGGCCTCCTCGTCGCCCTTTTCGCTGAGCCGCAGCTGTTCCTGGAAGCGTTCCAGCTGATCGATCGGATCATTGAGTTCAGAGTATGCGTTGCACAGTTCCCTCCCGTTCACGAAAAGCTCGAAACGTTCGGTAAGCGCCGGATCGTCCCTGTGACGCTTGCACAGGGGCGACATCTCAATTGGATAATCCATTATGAATGTGGGTTGTACGAGGTCGGGCTCGCAGCGCTCGCCGAAAAGTATGTCGATCATCTTACCCCGACCCATCGTTTCGTCCACCTCCACGTTCAGGTTCCTGCACGCGGCGCGTATTTCATCCTCGCTCTTGCCGGTTATGTCGAATCCGGTTTTCTCCCTTATCATATCCGTCATCGTGATACGCGGATAAGGGGGCGCGAAATTTATCCTTTTGCCGCCCGATTCGATCTCTGCGGAACCGTGCAACTCCAGTGCCACTTTCTCGAGCATACGTTCGGTGAAGTCCATCATCCACCTGTAATCCTTATAGGCCACGTACATCTCCATGACCGTAAACTCGGGATTGTGAGTACGGTCCATCCCCTCGTTACGGAAATCCCTGCCGAATTCGTAGACCCCGTCGAAACCGCCGACTATCAATTTTTTCAGGTAAAGTTCATCGGCTATACGCAGGTACAGAGGCATATCCAAGGCGTTATGATGGGTCACGAAAGGACGTGCGGCCGCTCCGCCCGGTATCGGCTGGAGTATGGGGGTCTCGACTTCGAGATAGCCGTGCGAATCGAGAAAAGCCCGCATGGCGGTTATCATCCTGGCGCGTTTCACGAACACTTCCCTCACATGCGGATTGACCACGAGATCGACATAACGCTGGCGGTAGCGCATTTCGGGATCGGTCAGCGCATCGTACACCTTTCCGTCCTTCTCCTTGACCACTGGCAGCGGACGCAGCGACTTGCTAAGAACGGTCAGTTCCCTGCAGTGCACCGAAAGTTCCCCGCTATTCGTAATGAATGCGTATCCTTTCACCCCTACGAAATCCCCTATGTCGAGAAGTTTTTTAAATACCGTATCGTAATAGGTCGTATCCCCGTTCTTCGATATATCGTCGCGTTTGACATATACTTGGATGCGTCCCGTGTGATCCTGCAACTCGAAGAACGAGGCGCTGCCCATTATACGGCGGCTCATAATCCGTCCGGCGATAACCGCATCGGTGAAATTACCCTTTTCGGGATTGTATCCGGCCGCTATTTCCCCTGCCGTGGCATTTACGGGAAACATTGCGGCGGGATAAGGATCTATGCCGAGTTCGCGGAGGCGCGCCAGCGATTCGCGGCGTATAACCTCCTGTTCGCTTAATTCGTATGCGCTCATGTAACGATGTTTTAAGTTGCAAATATACTATTTTTTCCTCCTTTCCGCCCCGTCACGCCGTAAGGAAACTGCCTTCGCTTAAACAATAAGGCCGAAGTCGATCTACCATATTGTCATTCCGAGCGTCTGCGAGGAATCTACCATATTGTCATGCAGAGCGGAGTGGAATGAAGCGAAGCATCTCGTTTGTCATTCTGAACGAAGTGAAGAATCTCGCTTGTCATGCAGAGCGGAGCGAAGCATCTCAACAATGAATTTAGCCGAACGGACTTCGATAAACCGACCCTACCGGTCGCTGAGATTCCTCGCTTACGCTCGGAATGACAAAAAGTGCGTTCGGGATGACAAAGCGGTAGATCCCTCCATCCTGCGGATGTTCGGGATGACAGTAATTAATAAAAAAAGTTTATACAAACTAAACTTGGTGGTGGCTTCAAAAAGTATGCTGTTGTAATTTGTATATAGTCAGTGCTTTATGTTATTGTTTGTTTTCGGCATGCTACCGGCGGCGGGGTGCGAATCTCGACCGTAAGGTCGATTGAGCAACCTGCCGCGTGACTTTCGTGCTGAACGCACAAAAGTCACAAATAAACATAATACATTGTACTTCTTCGCTTTATAGCAGCATGCTTTTTGAAACACAACCCTAAACTTGCCATACTAAAGGGGATTCAACCTTTTTCCAGAATAATATTAAAATCATTACTTTTACCGCCGACATAAATACCGATTGTAACACCGTAACGAAAAATGGTTTAATTTTGTAACCCGACAGCGTCGATTTTCGTGCTGCCTGATCCGTTACATACGAATCGAAATTAAGCGCACCGTGTTTTTCGTCAGTGCTGCTTATTAGCGGCCTACAAATAAAAATGTATAAATAAATACTTAACGGTACTTAAATAATAAAAACCAACCAATCATACTTATCATGGACATAACACAATGCCCGCTTTCAGGCAAAACGCGGAGTGAACACGATTTGCTGGGATACATGAACGTTCCCGTGGAATATTATTTCGGCATACAGACCATGCGTGCCCTGGAAAATTTCCATATCAGCGGTATAAGGCTCCATTCCTTCCCCGAATTCATCAGGGCGCTCGCCGAAGTCAAACAGGCGGCGGCCATGGCAAACCGCGACCTCGGCATCCTCGACGCCCCGATAGCGGAAGCCATAGTGAAGGCCTGCATGGAAATAAGCCAGGGGAAATTGCATGAACATTTCGTGGTCGATATGGTGCAGGGCGGCGCAGGCACTTCGACCAACATGAATGCCAACGAGGTGATAGCCAACCGTGCGCTCGAAATACTCGGGCATCAGAGGGGAGAGTACCAATACTGCCACCCGAACAACCACGTAAACCTTTCGCAGTCCACCAACGATGCCTATCCCACGGCGGTAAAAATAGCCATGATCCGCACTACGGCGAAGGTAATCGCTTCGCTCCGGCTTCTTATAGACGCCTTTGCGGTAAAGGGCGAGGAGTTTGCGGAAGTGATCAAAATGGGGCGCACTCAGTTGCAGGATGCGGTTCCCATGACCCTCGGACAGGAATTCGAAGCCTATGCGGCAACCCTGCGCGAGGAGATCGAACGCCTTGAGCAGAATATGAAGCTCTACCTGGAGGTCAATATGGGCGCTACGGCAATCGGCACGGGCATCAACTCCGATCCCGACTATACGCCCCTTTGCGTGGATCACCTGAGCAGGATCACCGGACTGCAAATAGTTGCCGCTTCGAACATGATCGAGGCCACGAACGATACGGGAGTGTTCATAATAAATTCCGCCGTACAGAAACGCCTTGCGGTCAAACTGTCCAAAATATGCAACGACCTCAGGCTTATGTCGTCGGGGCCGCGCGCCGGACTTAACGAAATAAACCTGCCGCCCATGCAGCCCGGATCGTCGATCATGCCCGGCAAGGTGAATCCCGTAATACCGGAAGTGGTCAATCAGATAGCATTCAGGGTCATAGGCAACGACCTCACGGTTACGATAGCGGCCGAAGCGGGACAGCTCGAACTTAACGTAATGGAACCCATAATCGTCCACTGCCTGTTCGAGAGCATGGAAATGCTCATCAGGGGTATGAACACCCTGCGCGACAAGTGCATTCTGGGGATAACGGCCAACGAGGAGGTATGCCGCAACATGGTCTACAACAGCATAGGTCTCGTCACTGCCCTTAACCCTTACCTGGGATACGAGGCTTCGAGCGAACTTGCTCAGGAAGCGCTCAAAACCGGCAAGGGAATTTACGAACTTGTTCTCGAAAAGAAACTTATGAGCAAGGAGGAACTGGACAATGTGCTGAAACCGGAAAACATGGTCAAGCCGCGCAAGTTCGCCGCCCGCAAGTAAGGTACCTTATGTCGGAACTTAATCGAACCTCGAAAGCCGGACAAAGCTTTCGAGGTCGATTTTTGAGTCTGTTTGAAAATGTTACCGAAGTTCTTTCCGAGCTATTTTATGATGATTTTTTTCTGAAAGATGAGGAGAATAGCGAGACTATTTAACGAATCTTTCAGGAAAAAAGCGCGGGAAAGAGCCGGAAAGAACGAATTTAATATTTTTAAATAGACTCTTCATGTTTATCAGAGGATTTAGCCGGAAAAGCACTATTTTTGCAAGCATCGGGGTGTGGGTTGGTAATTCCAAACTCCGAATGTCGCACAGAAAATATCATAATAAACCCAAGGCATATGTTCAGATTATTGATAATTGGAGCGGGCGGCGTAGGAACGGTCGTTGCGCACAAGGCGGCCAGGAACGCCGTTTTCACCGATATAGTGCTTGCGAGCCGCAACAGGGAAAAATGCGACGCCATAGCGGCTGCCGTGGGCGGGAACCGTATTGCAACGGATACGGTCGATGCCGACAGTCCCGAACAGCTTGTAGCCCTGTTCCGCAGACATAAACCCGACATGGTTATAAACGTCGCGCTTCCCTATCAGGATCTTACGATAATGGACGCTTGCCTGGAGTGCGGCGTCAATTATTTGGACACCGCCAATTACGAACCCAAGGACGAAGCGAAGTTCGAGTACTCGTGGCAGTGGGCTTATAAGGACAAATTCAGGGATGCCGGCCTTACCGCCATACTTGGCTGCGGTTTCGACCCCGGAGTATCCGCCATATTCGTCGCCTATGCCGCCAAACATCATTTCGACGAAATACATTATCTGGACATAGTGGATTGCAATGCCGGCACCCACGGCATGCCTTTCGCAACCAACTTCAATCCCGAGATCAATATAAGGGAGGTTACCCAGAAAGGCCGCTACTGGGAGAACGGCAAGTGGATCGAAACCGAACCTCACGAAATACATAAACCGCTGACTTATCCAGAGATAGGTCAGCGCGAGTCTTATGTGATATATCACGAGGAGCTGGAATCGCTGGTAAAGAACTTCCCGACCATCAAACGCGCCCGCTTCTGGATGACTTTCGGACAGGAATACCTGACCCATCTGCGGGTGATCCAGAATATAGGCATGGCGCGCATCGATCCTGTTATGTACAACGGCATGGAGATAATTCCGATACAGTTCCTCAAGGCCGTGCTGCCCGATCCCAAGTCGCTCGGGGAGAACTATAAGGGTAAAACGTCGATAGGATGCCGTATCCGCGGAATAAAGGACGGCCGCGAGCGTACCTACTATATATACAACAACTGCGATCACGAACAGGCTTACAGGGAGACGGGAACACAGGCCGTAAGTTATACCACGGGGGTTCCCGCCGCACTCGGCGCGGCGATGTTCGCCAAGGGACTCTGGAAAGGACCCGGAGTGTTCAATGTCGAAGAGTTCGATCCCGATCCGTTCCTCGCCGAACTGGGCGGGCAGGGACTACCGTGGGTTGAGGAGTTCGACGTCGATCTGGAGCTGTAGTGAGGCGAAAAAAAAAGTTTTTATGAATGAAAAGAGGTGGGACGAAATAAATTCGGCATTTAAGAAGGCGCCGTCGCCATGCTTTTTACTCGACGAGGAGTTGCTGCGGCACAATCTTGGGGTTATAAGCGACGTGGCACACAGGGCGGAGGTTGAGATTATCATGGCGCTCAAGGCGTTCGCCATGTGGAGAGTTTTCCCCATGATAAAGGAATACGTGGGCGGGGCTACGGCCAGTTCACTGGCCGAAGCGCGTCTTGTCTGCGAAGAGTTCGGAGAGATGGCGCACACATATGCTCCGGTATATACCAACCGCGAGATCGAACGGATACTGGATTATTCGAGCCACATAACTTTCAATTCGGTGAATCAGTTCGAAAGATTCGGGGCGATGGCCATACTGCGCGGCGTTTCGTGTGGACTGCGCATCAATCCCGAGTACTCGCCGGTCGGCACGGACATTTATAATCCCTGCGATTCGGGATCGCGTCTGGGTATCGTCTCTTCGGAGCTGAAAACCTTGCCTGCCGGTGTCGAGGGTTTGCATTTCCACAACCTTTTCGAGTCAGGACCCGAGGAACTCGCCATAACGCTGGAAAAGGTCGAAGAAAAGTTCGGGCATCTGCTACCGCATATAAAGTGGCTCAATATGGGCGGCGGGCATCTTATGACAAGGAAAGATTACGACTGCGACAGGCTCGTGGACATACTGCTCGGTTTCAAGTCCCGCCACCCCTCCGTTCATGTGATCCTCGAACCAGGCAGTGCGTTTACGTGGCGTACCGGATGGCTGGTGGCCACGGTGGAGGACATAATAACAAGCGGGTGCGTCAATACTCTGATGGCCGACGTATCCTTCGCCTGCCACATGCCCGACTGCCTGGAAATGCCCTACAAACCCTCTATTATCGGAGCGCACGATCCCAGGGAAGGCGAGAAAAGGTGGCGCGTCGGAGGCAACAGCTGCCTCGCGGGCGACTTCAGCGGCGACTGGGCTTTCGACAGGGAACCCGAGATCGGAGACAGGATAGTTTTCGAGGACATGATACATTATACCATGGTGAAAACCACCATGTTCAACGGCGTTTCCCACCCGTCCGTCGCTATCCTCGAATGGAACGGCAACGTGAGTGTCGTCAAGGAGTTCGGGTACGGAGACTATAAGAACCGCATGTCATGACAACGGGGGCGTGTTAGCATAAAGCTTGTTGATCGACAAGAGAAATCAAAGCGGTAATTTTGAATTTAGGCATTTCTGCCCATATATAGTTTTTGCAGTTTTGTCTTCAAAACTGCCGACTCCCTCGCCCCCTAGCCGCCTTTGGCGGCTAGGGGGCGAGGGAGTCGAAAATACCCGTACCGTACCTATATTAATCGGTAATGCTGAAATTTATATACGCTACTACACTACAAATCGCTGCTTATGGAACTTAATAAATCCAATAACCCAACAAAGTACAGACTGCGGTGCGTCGCCACCGGAAGGGAATTCGACGATACCGGCTGGCTGCTCGACGATCCGCTTTGCGTAACTCCCTCGTTGATAAGGGCGATTTACGACGATAAGAGGTTGGAAGTGGGAAACGATTCCTGCGGACTGTACAAATTCGCCGGCTGGCTGCCCGTAAGGCGGGCGCTGGAGGGTTCGTCGGCTCCCGTAACATACAGGAGCGAAGGTCTTGCCCGCGAGTTGAAACTCGAGAATCTCTATATTACCTTCAGCGGATATTTCCCTGCAATAGGGGCTGAAATGACCACCTGCTCGTTCAAGGAAACCGAGGCTTTCTCGGTTTGCGGGCGATTGGACCCCGAACAGGGTAAGATCCTTGCGGTCGCATCGGCGGGAAACACAGCAAGGGCTTTTGCCAAAGTATGTTCCGACAACGATATACCACTGCTGTTGAGCGTGCCTGAGGACAATATCGACGCCCTCTGGTTCGAACATCCCCTTAACGACTGCGTGAAACTCATATCTCCCGCCTCAGGCGGCGATTACTACGACGCGATCCATTTATGCAATCTGGCTCTGGGTTCGGGTAGGTTCCTCGGAGAGGGTGGGGCGAAAAACGTGGCGCGCCGCGACGGCATGGCGACAACCGTTCTCTCGGCCGTAACACATATAGGCCGTATCCCCGACTGCTATTTTCAGGCCGTGGGAAGCGGCACGGGCGCCATAGCCGCATGGGAGGCCAATCTGAGGCTTGTCGAGGACGGGCGTTTCGGCAACAACAGGATGAAACTCATGCTCTCCCAAAACGCTCCTTTCCTGCCGATCTACCGTGCATGGGCGGCGCGTTCCCGTGAACTGATGCCTTATGACGACGGTCGGGCGCGTGCCGACGCCGAGACTATCACCGCCAAGGTACTGTCCAACCGGAGACCGCCGTACGCCGTGGCCGGCGGCCTGTACGATGCCCTCATGGATACGGACGGCGACATTATCGCCGTGACCAACGGCGAGCTGGACGAAGCCGCCGCGCTGTTCGAAAAGACGGAAGGAATCGATATACATCCGGCGGCCGCCGTCGCCGTGGCGTCGCTCGCCAAAGCCGTCGAGGAGGGAAAAATCGGCCGCAGGGAAACCGTGATGCTCAATATAACGGGCGGAGGCGAGAAGCACTTCAAGGCGGGCAGGAAAATGTGGCATCTGAAGCCTTCGTTGATCTTTCCGCTCGATCCCTCCCCCGAAAAAGTTATAAGGGAAGTCGAAAGACTGTTCTATTTTAGTTTTTAGTTTTTAGTTGTTAGTTTTTAGTAATCATATGGATAAAAAATGAGTGGCAGCTATAAAGATTTGATTGTTTGGCAGAAAGCGATGAGTGTCGCCGAACTGATATACAGAGTTGTAAAAAAATTACCGAAAGAAGAAGTGTACGCACTTTCAGACCAAATAAGACGTGCAGCCATATCGATACCCTCGAATATTGCAGAGGGACAGGCAAGAAATTCTAAAAAAGAGTTTGTTCAGTTTCTTTCGATTGCGTATGGGTCAAAAGCCGAACTTGAAACTCAATTATTACTATGCGTAAGAGTCGGTTATTTAACGGATTCAGATATTGCCGAGCCGTTGCTACTACTCGATGAGGTTAGCAAAATGCTAAAATCCCTATCGAACCAACTAACAACTAACAACTAATAACCCAGTCTCGCTTCGGGAGATACTCCCAACGAAGAAAATTCACCCCTCAGATATTTGTAGTAACCGGCTGCGGCTATCATGGCGGCGTTGTCGGTAGTGAATTTAAGTTCGGGGAGATAGACGTTCCACTTCCTTTTTTCGCCTTCGCGCATCATCGCCCCGCGGAGTGCCGAATTTGCCGAGACTCCTCCCGCCGCTGCGATCTCCGTTATATTATATTCTTTCGCCGCGCGTACCAGTTTGCCCATAAGTATCTCGACGATGGTGTTCTGAAGCGAGGCGCACAGGTCGGCTTTGTTGTTCTCGATGAAACACGGGTCTTCGGCCATCCTGTCGCGGACGAAGTAGAGGAAAGACGTTTTAAGCCCGCTGAAACTATAATTCAAACCTTCGACGGCGGGTTTTGCGAACTTGAACCTCATCGGGTCTCCGTCCTTGGCCAACCTGTCGATCACGGGGCCCCCCGGGTACGGCAGTCCCATAATTTTGGCGCACTTGTCGAATGCTTCCCCTGCGGCGTCGTCGATGGTGGTTCCTACTATCTCCATTTCGAGGAAGCCGGTAACCAACGCTATCTGGGTATGACCGCCCGAGACCAACAGGCACAGGAACGGGAAGGCGGGGTGGGGGAGATTCCGTTCGGGCAGGTCTATGAAATGCGACAGTATATGTCCCTGCAGGTGGTTTACTTCCACCAGCGGGATTTTTTTGGCTATCGAAAGACCCTTGGCAAAAGAGACTCCCACCATAAGGGAACCGAGCAAGCCGGGACCCCGCGTGAAAGCCACGGCATCTATTTCGTCTATCGTAACGCCCGCCCCCTTCAAAGCCGCATCGACCACGGGTATTATGTTTTGCTGGTGCGCCCGCGAGGCGAGTTCGGGTATCACGCCGCCGTATTCGATGTGTACGTTCTGGCTCGCTATAACATTGGACAGCAGCATATTATTCCCCAGTACGGCCGCCGACGTGTCGTCGCACGACGATTCGATTCCCAATATATTGATAATCTTATTTATCATCATAAGTGATCAGAGTTTATCGACCGCCGGCTGAAAATATTAATAGATATAAACTCTCTGTTGAGTAATATCAAATAATTATTATCTATTTTCTATCTTTGTAGTGCTATCCGACTCCGATGCGCAAAGTTACTAAAATATTATCCGGTTTCATATCTTCGGTCATACTGGCGGCTATCGTACTGCCTCTTTTCGTATGGCTGTTGCTGATGTTGCCGTCGGTTCAGAATTTCGCAGCGGGGAAACTTGCCGATGCGGCGAGCCGCATGCTCGGAACACGGGTATCGGTGGAACGGGTGGATATCAGGCTTCCGCATACCGCGGTCATAAGGGGATTCCATGTCGAAGACCATAACGCCGATACCCTCCTTTACGCCGGCAGGCTGTCGGCCAATATCAGCCCCGCGGCACTGCTGGGCGGCAAATTGGTATTCGGTTACATAAATATCTCAGGCGCAAAGTTTTATATAAGGGAAAATGCGGATGGAACAACCAATCTGAGTCGTGTTTTAGAGAAATTGAAGCGGGAAAAGGAACCGCGCGAAAGGAAAAAACCGTTTACCATGTCGATTTCGTCTTTCGAGATAGACGACTCCGCGTTCGGTTTGAGGAAAAACGTCGTCGGAGATTCGCAAGGCGTGAACTTTGACGACCTCGAAATAAGTTCGATCTATCTGAGTGTCGGGCGTTTGTCCCTCGTGGACGACAGCGTGGCCATGCGTATCGATGCCGTTTCTCTCAAGGAAAAGAGTGGATTTGCGGTGAATTTACTGTCGTGCGGCGATGCGAATGTTTCGGGGAGCGGTATACGTATAAAAGATTTCAGACTCGATGCGTCGGGCAGTGTCCTGAATATGGATTACCTGAGGCTCGGATATGACTCGTGGAAGTCTTACAAGGACTTTGTAAATAGCGTGACCGTCGAAGCCGCAATGACCGGTTCGACCCTGGATTCGCGCACCGTAGCCTGTTTCGTACCCAAAGCCCGTGAGTGGAACATGACCCTGGACAACATAGAAGCCGTCTTCGAAGGTACGGTTGCCGATATGTCGGGAAGTATATCCGGCCTTATCGGGGGAAAGACCTCTTTTGCGTTTGCGTATGGTGTACGGG
The DNA here is from genome assembly GCA_023690525.1 of Holotrichia oblita. Classification (NCBI taxonomy): domain Eukaryota; kingdom Metazoa; phylum Arthropoda; class Insecta; order Coleoptera; family Scarabaeidae; genus Holotrichia; species Holotrichia oblita. Next base: position 643,657 of record CM043015.1, read on the forward strand.
GGATGCCCGATCTGGGTAAAAGCGAATTCGACGTAAACGTTGAACACCTCTCTACGGATGCGGACGGAATATGCAGTATACTTGCCGTTGCAGGGAAACCTCCCCTGAACGATACTTTGGCCGGCCGGCTCGGGAAGCTCGGAAATATTTGTGTAGAAGGTCATTTCAAAGGCAGACTCGACAGGTTTACGGCCGACGCCCTCGCCGCCACTTCGATAGGGGAAGCCGCGGTCGATCTGGAATTCGTACCCGAACACGGGAACGCGACGGCTTTTGCGGGAAGTGCGAGGGCGAACGGTTTCGATCTCGGCGCTTTCCTTGGAAACCCTAAACTGGGAAAGGTCTCCGCGTCGGCCGATCTGGACGGCACGTTCTCTGCAACCGGCTTCCGCGCCCGCACCAAAGCCGTCGTTTCGGACATTCTTTTCAACGACTACCTCTACACGGGAATTGAACTGGCGGGAACCGTCGATAATAAAAATTTCAGGGGAGATATAACATCGGCCGATCCGAACATAAATTTCAATTTCAGCGGTATGGTCGATTTCAACGACTCCATACCGTCCTACGACTTCGGCATGCGGCTGTACAATGCCGACCTGGCCGGACTGCACTTCAACAGCAGGGACAGTATATCCAGACTGAGCTGTACCGTAAGCGCCAAAGGGAGCGGTAATTCGCTGGACAATCTCAACGGCCGGCTGACGATCGACGACCTGCTGTATATCAACCACATAGACTCGGTGGAAACCGGCTCCATAACCCTGACGGGCAAAAACAACACTAACAACAAATATCTCGCTGTCAATTCGGATTTTACCGACATCGAATTCCGCAGCAGGATGAGTTATCCGCGAATGCTGAACTACCTGACCGGTACCCTGCGCTCGTATCTGCCTTCACTGTCGGCAGACAAGTCATCGGCGGCGGATACCGGCGCCGATGTTTCCGGCGCCGAGGCCGCCGATTACTCCATGTTGAGCCTTAATGTAAAACATACGGACAACCTTGCGAAGATATTTTTGCCCGGACTGGTTCTGGCCGAGGGTACCAAAATGAACTTCATGTTCAATCCCGTTGCCGAGAAATTCTCGCTTACCCTCAAGTCGGAATATATCGAATACGGTAATTCGTTTATCTCCGATCTGGAACTCAACAGTACGAACCGGAAGGATTCCATATCGGTTTTCATCAGAGCCGGCGAGGCCTACGCCGCGGGCTTGATGTTCCCCGACCTGTCGGTTATGGGAGGCGTGAGGGATAACAGCATATACACCTCGACCCGTTTCAACGACGGGGAGAAAGAAAGATCGGCGCTTATAAACATACTGGCCACGCTGGGAAGGAACGAAGAAACCGGTGCCCCGCAGATTGTCTTCCGTACATCCCCCTCTTACGTCACCACCGGAGGCCATACATGGAATATATCGGCCAGGGCGACGGCGGACAGTTCCAGGATCGTCGTAAATAATTTCCGTATCGGAGAGGCCGGACAATCCCTCACTGTCAACGGGATCGTTTCGGGCAGCAGGTCGGATACGCTGCATGCCGAACTCAGGAATTTCGATCTCGGCATCCTCACGCAGATCACCGAAAGGATGGGCTACAATGTTGCGGGGAAAAGCAACGGACACGTAGATTTCGTATCCCTGAAGCGGAACGGGGTGATGTACGCGAATATCCTTTTCGAGGATATGAAGCTCAATGATGTCGAACTTCCTCCGGCGCTTTTCGAGAGCAGGTGGGATTTCGAGAGGGAGCGTGCGAGGTTCCTGCTCTCGCGGCACGGAACGGCCGATACGCTGGTTTCCGTCCTCTACCGTCCTTCGGATGGCAGGTACAGGGGGGATGTAGATCTGAAAAATGTAGACCTCTCGCTGCTGTCTCCGTTTTTCAGCGGAATAATGAGCGGTACGTCGGGTTCGGCCGATGTAAGGGTAAATCTGTCGGGACAAAAGGGGGCGTTGAAGCTCAACGGCGGCACAGAAGTGCGCAGGCTCGATACCACGGTCGATATTCTGAATGTTCCCTACTCGGTGGAAAACGCCGTGATCGAACTTTCGGACAATGTGATGAAACTGGAGTCCGGTTCGCTGAAAGACCCGCAGGGCAACAGGGCCAAGCTGGGGCTCAGGGTGGACTTCAACAATATCGGAAACATATCGTACGACATTAGAGTACTGCCGGAGAACTTGATGGTTATGAATACCACGAGTTATCATAACGACATGTTCTACGGCAAGGTTTTCGCGTCGGGCGGCGCCCATATATTCGGCGACAAGCGCGGCGTATCGATGGACATAACGGCCGTCACCAAGGGAAAATCGGAATTTTACATGCCTCTTGGTGAAAAGTCGGATATAGCGGATGCGGATTTCATAAGGTTCGTAAGTCCGCGCAGGGAGCGCACGGAGGAGACGTCGGAATACCTCCAGCGCAGAAATACCATACTTGGCCGCAATGTCAGGGAAAGAAGAAGGAGGGAAAGGGCGGGGGACCTGAACATCAACATGACCCTCGGCATCACTCCCGACCTTCTATTTCAGCTTCTGATCGATCCCCAGACCGGACACAGCATCACCGGAAGGGGGCGCGGTTCGCTCAATCTGCACATAAATCCGCGCAACGACCAGTTCGGCATGTACGGTAACTGCGAAATTATCGAGGGAACCTATAACTTTTCGCTTGAGAACATCATAAAGAAACCGTTCACTATCGAACGCGGCAGCATGATACAGTGGACGGGCGATCCTCTCGGCGCATTGTTGGACATCTCCGCGCTGTACAGGCTTAAAACCTCGCTCAGCCCCATAATGCAGGGTGCCGGTAAAAGCGGCGGCGCATATAATGTCAGGGTACCGGTAGATTGCCGCATAATGCTGAGGGACAAGCTGTCGCAGCCCGACATTGCTTTCAATATCACCGCTCCGACGGCCGATCCCGAAACCCAAAGCATAATCTCCAGCGCGCTGAACACCCAGGAGAGTATGGCGACCCAGTTCTTCTTCCTCCTCGCGACGGGGAGTTTCTACACGGATTCCGGCACGGCATACGGCAATATAGGTACGGCCGCCGGAACATCCACCGCGTTCGACTTCCTCTCGAATCAGATAAGCAACTGGGTATCTTCCGACAAGTTCAGCCTCGGCATACGCTATTCTCCCCAGAGCGAACTGGCATCGGAAGAATACGGTATAGACTATTCGCAGGCGCTGTTCAGCAACAGGCTGTTCGTCGAGGTCGAAGGAAACTATAATACCGGAAATACCCCGACTTTGCGAGGCAACGCCAATAACCTGACGGGGGACTTTTACCTTACGTGGCTGGTAGACCGTCCGGGCAGCCTGAAAACCAAGATATTCTCGCGTACCACTTACCGTTTCGACGAGAATCAGGGTTTGCAGGAGACCGGCCTGGGCATATACTATAATGAGAACTTCAATACTGTCAAGGATATAGTCGCCAATTTCAGGGAACGTTTCTCGGGATGGGGCAGGAAGAGGCAACGGGAAGCCCAGAGGGAGGCTGACGAAAGGGAACGGGAGCTCCTGACCAAGGACGACGGGAAGAAAAACGACGACGCCGACCAGCCGGTTGGGGAGGGGAACAATAATTCGGCGCCTGCGCCGACGGCGGGAAAGCCCGATGCGGAAGTATCGACCGAAGAGGAGATATTAACCGATAATTAGATAATACTACTGATGCGTTATTTTTTAAACGGCATTGTCATTGCGGGCTTGACCCGCAACTCTGAAATACATCGTTGTCATTGCGGGCTTGATCCGCAATCTCGACCAATAATGCTCAACGCAAATTGCCGATTAGTAAATGCCTTTTGAGATTGCGGCTCGGGGGCAGCAATGACAACGAAATGGCATTCCTGGTCAAGTCCGGAATGACACTGTTGTGAAGAATAGTGTTGAAGTTATACATTAGTTGAATTTTGTAAAGTACTTAATATAAAAACCAAACGATTATCATTATGACTATTTTTTTGCAGGCGGCAGAGGTGGCTGAGACAGCTACCGAAGCAGCGGTGAGGATGAGCTTCGGAGAACTGTTCATAGCCGGAGGAGGGCTGATGTGGATTTTGCTGGCTCTCGGAGGACTGTCGATCTTTATTTTCACTGAACGTTTCATGGCGATACGCAAGGCGTCGAGGTGGGACATGAATTTTATGAACCGCATAAGGGATTACATATACGACGGTAAAATAGGCGCTGCCGTCGATCTATGCAAATCCACCAACACTCCCATTGCACGTATGATCATAAAAGGCATCGAACGCATAGGCCGGCCGATGTCGGACGTCCAGACGTCGATAGAGAACGTCGCCAACCTCGAAGTTTCGCGCCTGGAGAGCGGACTGCCGTTCCTTGCCACCATTGCCGGAGGCGCCCCGATGCTGGGTTTTCTCGGGACAGTAATAGGGTTGGTAAGGGTCTTCATGGACATGTCGCATGTTTCCGGTACGGTGGACATGGGTCTGCTGTCGGGCGGAATGTACGTCGCGCTGATAACCACAGTGGGCGGCCTCGTTGTGGGCATACCCGCCTATTTCGGTTATAACTACCTTGTGGCACGCATCGAAAAGCTGGTATTCCAGATGGAAGCCAATTCGATAGCGTTTATGGATATTCTCAATCAACCGGTAGAAAAGTAACGTTATGGCCATAAAAAGAGGCTCCAAGGTGGACAAGTCGTTCAGTGCGGCTTCGATGACGGATTTGGTATTCCTTCTCCTGGTTTTCCTGCTCATATCCACTACCCTCATAAACCCCAACGCTCTCAGGCTTACTTTGCCCAAGAGCGCCAACCAGCTGAAGGAAAAACCATATACTACGGTTTCGATAACAGCTGACCTCAAGTATTACGTGGAAACGGAACCGGTGCCGTTCGGCGAACTCGAAAGCGTACTGCGCACGAAACTGCAAAATGTCGAGGAGCCGACCGTATCGCTCCACTGCGACAAGAGCGTGCCGGTGGACGAGGTGGTAAAGGTCATGAACATAGCAAAGGACAACCGCTACAAACTCATACTGGCTACGTCGCCGAGATAACGTGAACTTCGGAACTGAACTGGCGCAGTCGCGAACACACGGAGCTGCCACAGGCAGAGGGGATAAAAGATAAAAACACTCCCGTGGTTTAAACCATGCAATATGAGAGTTTATAATAATAGGGGCAGGATATGCTATATTACGAAACGGAAGATAAAAGGGGTAAACGTCTCGGCGTCACTGCGGCGCTGGGGTATGTGGCTTTGTGGGTCGTGCTGATGCTGATCGTTTCGTTTTCTTCCGAAACCGCCGGTACGGCCGAGGGGATCATGATCGACTTCGGCGATTCGGAAAACGCCTGGGGCGGGAACGACCCGTCGCCGCAGAATGTTGCGGCTGCGCAACATTCCGTATCCTCCGAAACAGAGCCGGACGATATGATGACGCAGGATTTCGAGGACGCGCCGCAGGTAAACCGTCCCGAAAACAGCCGTCAGCGGACGGAACGGCAAAATGCCGCTTCATCGGCCAACGCGGCCTCCCCGACCGCAGATACGAGGGAAGTGAACCGCAGGGCGCTCTTCCCTGGGCGCACCGAAGGCAGCGCATCGACCTCCGAAGGCAGCGGAAGCGGAACGGGCAACCAGGGTTCCCCCGACGGCGCACCGCAGGGAAGCCACGAGGGAACGGGAGTCGGAAGCGGAGGCACGGGATTCGACCTTGCGGGCAGAAACGCGGTCGCGCTCCCTCCGCCTGTATATGATTCCAACCAATCGGGAAAGGTTGTCATAGAAATAACCGTCAATGCCGAAGGAGTTGTGGTCAGTACGGCATTCAAAGTGAGCGGTTCGACCACGAATGACGAGAAACTCGTCAATGCGGCGCTCAGGGCGGCGCGGCAGTCACGCTTCAATGCAGTGGACGGCGAAGGGTTGCAGAGAGGCACCATCACTTATAATTTCAAACTCAAATAATATGAGATTCAAACTACTCTCCTGTATTATTTTACTGTATACCATTCAGTTATATGCCCAGAAACCACAAAGCCGCGTTGCGGGAGAACCGGAAATGACTTTCGAGTTAGTGGAACACGACTTCGGTAATGTACCCGAGAACGGGGGGAAGGTGAGCTGCGAGTATGTCTTTACCAATACCGGCAACTGCCCGCTTATCATAAGGCAGGTCGTGGTTTCATGCAAATGTGTTAATGTGGACTTTTCTAAAAAACCCGTACCCGCCGGTGAAAAAGGCAGTATAATTGTAACTTACAATCCCAGAAAGCAGGAAGGCGTCTTCTATAAGGCAATACAGATCTTCCCGAATACCAGGGACGGGAGACACATAATAGTCGCAAAGGGTGTGGTGGTGCCACGACGTTAAAAATAACTTTGACTACATGGGCAATCTTCTTATAAGAAACTGTACGATCCTGACGATGAACGAAAAGGACGAGCCGTTACTGAAAGGCTCCATAGGCGTTTCGGGCAGCAGGATAGCGTTCGTGGGCGGCGGTGCTCGGCGGGAAAGGGATTTCCTGAGAGACTGCGGGACGGACATGCGCGAGATCGACGGTAGCGGGCATATTGCGATGCCCGGACTTGTAAATACGCACAACCATATCTCCATGTCGCTCCTGCGTAGCTATGCCGACGATTACGACCTGATGACATGGCTGAACGGGTATATATGGCCTTTCGAGGAAAAATTGCAGCCCGGAGACATCCGGGCCGGAGCCGAACTCGGCATCGCCGAAATGCTACTGGGCGGTATAACGACGACCGCCGACATGTACTGGATGGAAGAAGAGGTCGGAAAGGCAGTAGAGAATATGGGTATAAGGGCAGTGCTTTCGCCGACATTCACCGATGCGAGGTTCGCCGATTTTGAAAGGGATTTTGCCGCTGTCCGTGAGAGATATATGGAAAACCGTCATCCGCGCATCACGGTGATGGTGGCCCCGCACGCGGCATACTCGTGTTCGCGCGCGAATCTCGAAAAGGCGGGCGAACTGGCCGGCAGATACGGCCTCGGCCTTCAGATACATGTGTCGGAAACCATGGACGAGCAGAAAATCGTCAGGGAGAAGTATGGATGTACCCCTGTTGAATTCCTGGATAGTCTGGGACTTATGCGTCCGTCCACGCTCGCGGTCCATGCCGTGCATATCGGCGACGGAGATATAGGTATAATGAGGGAGCGCGGAGTATCCGTCTCGCATAACCCGCAGAGCAACATGAAATTGGCGAGCGGTACGGCACCCGTGCTCCGGCTTATGGAGGCGGGCGTTAATGTCGCCCTCGGAACCGACGGCCCCTCGTCCAACAACGACCTCGACATATGGGAAGAGATGCGCAGTGCGTCGTTTCTCCAAAAACTCGCTTCCGGCAACCCGTGCGCCCTTCCCGCCCGGGAGATGCTTGAAATGGTCACCGTTAACGGCGCGGAAGCGCTCGGCCTCGGCGACCGTATCGGACGCCTGGAGGAGGGAATGCTGGCCGACATCATACTGCTCGATACCGAAAGGCCGCACATGTACCCGAAAAACAACCTAACCGGCAATCTCGTCTATTGCGCCAAGGGCGGCGACGTCAGGACCGTCATCGTGGACGGCAATATCGTCGTCGAAAACGGGACTCTGGTGACTGCCGACGTAGCGGAAATCTGCCGCAAAGCCCAGTTCTGCGTAGACAGGATAATATCATAAAGTTACGACGGTTCCGCCGCAGTCGTGCGAGAGTATGTTTGCGGCGTTGCAGATAACCACTCTCTCCACGCCGCCGGTCACAGCGTCGAACGCGTTGTCCAGTTTTGGCAACATGCCCGCGCTTATCGCGCCTCTTTCGCTCAATTCCGCATATAATTTCCGATCGATCACCGGTATGACCGAGTTCTCGTCGCGGACGTCCCCCAGAACGCCGTTTTTCTCGAAACAATATACAAGTTCGGTTTTTTCCGTCTGCGCCGCTGCGACGGCAACGGCGCGGGCTACCGTGTCGGCATTGGTATTTAGGAGCATTCCGTTTCCGTCGGTGGTTACCGGTGCGATCACGAGCGTATATCCGTCGTCGAGAAGCGTTCCGGCCAACCGCATATTTACCTCCGTAGGGTCGCCGACAAACCCGTAATCTACGGGAACGGGCGGACGTTTACGCGCAAGTATGAGATTTCCGTCCGCGCCGCTGAGTCCGACAGCCTTGCATCCGGCGGCGTTGAGTTTGCCGACGATCGTTTTGTTGATAAGTCCCGCATAAACCATTGTGACAATATCGACGGTGTCTTTGTCAGTGACACGTCGTCCGTCTATCATTTTGGTCTCTATACCCAGTGATTTAGAAATACTTGTGGCAATTTTGCCCCCGCCATGAATGAGTATTTTGCGTCCTTCGACAAGAGAGAAATCTTTTATGAACCTCTCTAATTTCTCAGGGTTATCAACAATATTTCCGCCTATTTTAACAACTTTCAACATGATATATTATCTTACTAACAGTATTGTGTTAATAACTTGCCGAAAGCGTTCAGGAAGATGTCGGCATCCTCTTCTTTGAGCGACAACGCGGGCAGAAGTCGTATAATATTTTTGCCGGAAGAGCCCACAAAGATTTTTTCCTCGAACAGGAGACGGCAGCGAAGCTCGGCGGTGTCGAACGGCAATTCTATACCTGTCATAAGTCCGCGTCCCCTCAATTCGCTTATTCCCTTTATCTTACTCAGGCCGTGCATAAGGTAGTCGCCGACGCGGGTTGCATTTTCCATAAGGTTCTCACGCTTCATTATGTCGGCCACCGATATTGCTGCGGCGCAGGCCAGGTGGTTGCCCCCGAACGTGGTGCCGAGCATTCCGTGACGGGGCTTTATGTGCGGCGCGATGGATATTGCGCCGACCGGAAAGCCGTTGCCGATCCCCTTGGCCATGGAGTATATGTCGGCGTCCACGCCCGCCTCGTCGTGGGAGTAGTACATACCCGTCCTTCCGCACCCGCACTGGATCGCGTCGGCTATGTAGACGGCTCCGTATTTGTCGCAAACGCTCCTTATCGTCCTGAGAAAGTCGGCCGACGCCTCGCGTATCCCGCCGACACCCTGTATCCCCTCCACGATGACCGACGAAACCTCGCCGCCCCTTTCGGCGAAAAAGGCTTTCAGGGCTTCGCAGTCGTTGAACGGAAGCAGGGTTACCTTCTCTGTGCGGTTTACCGGAGCGGTGATCGATGGATTGTCGGTCGCGGCCACCGCTAGGGAAGTGCGTCCGTGAAATGCGCCCGAGAAAGCCACTACGCGGCTGCGGCCGTTGTGGAAAGAGGCCAGTTTGAGGGCGTTCTCGTTGGCTTCGGCTCCCGAATTGACCATGAACAACCGGTAGTCCGGCTTGCCCGAGAGTTCGCCGAGTTTCTCCGCCAACTCCTCTTGCTGTTTGATAATGACCGAGTTAGAGTAGAAGCCTATCCGATTTAGCTGCGCGGCCACCGCCGACACATAATCGGGGTGGGTGTGCCCCACGGATATTACGGCATGTCCCCCGTACATGTCCAGATACCTGTTGCCGTCCCCGTCCCACACGTACGAGCCGTCGGCTTTTGTAATACAGATATTATTCAGCGGGTATACATCGAACATTTTCATGGTCACCCATTTTCTTTTTGATCATTGCGTTGAACTTTTTATCCTTCCCTATAAGTTGCCGAACCAACTTATATACAGTGGTACAAGGATTATGCGTATGATATTTTCCATTATTGAATTTTTTCTCTAAATCCTCCGCCCATTTAATAGCGCTATCCTGACAACCGTATTTTTTGATGATCGATGGAGTGTCTGGGTCAGATTTATCATATAAGTATTTTTTCTTATCAGGCCATTTCTTATTTACCGCCTTGGTTATAACGCCTTGGTACTGCTTTCTGACCATGCTGGTGTCCATGTTATTAAAATGGAGTAAATACCACAATTCAAATGCTTCGTTGCTCCATGCGCATCCGATTCCATTGTTCATGGCTTTAATTATTGCTCCGTTGAATTTATCATCAGGAAAATCATCTTTATCGAACACCGCCCAAACACTATCATATGGCATTTTATCTTTTTCAGCCATGTCTTTTAATTTAATGGCTTCATCTACGACCCCCATTGTATTGATTCCGCCTCCATCGAACTTTAACTCGTAAACATAAGTTCCCTTTTGTTCCTTCTCGAATTCTTCAAAGTAAAAGCGTTCAGTTTTTTCCCCCTCGCATACGATTAATATATGGCATACTACGGGTCTGCGCTTTCGTTCTGGTGTTTTGTATATATGCTTATCAAGCGCAGTATTATTAATTTCGATCTTTTTCGCCATGGTAAGAAGAATTAATAATGCGTAATATAGGGAATTGCCCCGTATCGACCATCAATATAGTTCTTTTCGTAATTGCTGTCGTTCCTGGGTTTTGAACCGTCGGGAAACTCTATATCCATCATCGAATATAAATCTGTTTGTTCAACCGAATCCTTTTCGGTAAACCAGATTTGATCCCGCCTCAATAATTTTGACGACAATAAGTGTGTATCGTGTGTCGTAAATATAAGTTGCGCGTTTTCCGTGTTTCTTTTGGGATCATTAAACAATTCCACGATATATTGGGAAATCAGCGGGTGCATTTTGACATCCAATTCATCTATAACCAGAACTTTACCGTTTAGGAGCGCATCGAATACCGGACCTGAGAGGTCGATCAACTTCTTTGTTCCGTCGGATTCTCTTTTATAAGCGTCGAATAATTTTTCTCCAACGATATTTCCTTTCTTGTCATATATATTATGAATGGTATATAAATCTAATCGTTTTCCCCCTTTTAGCTCTTTGATAAGCTCGGCTCTTAATTGGGGCGACATGTCATCCGGCAATAAAGATTCATCGAATTCAGTCTCGGTTGTAGAAATCGATTCGAAACCCAATTTCAGTAATTTAAGAAGTTGCATGGCATCTCTGTGTCCGTCTTTTTTTTCATGGAACATCAGCTTCGAAAAATTTTGGTATCCATCGCTGTTAATCCCCGTTATCGCCTTGCAATTTACTCTAAACCAATCAATTATTGTCTTAGAGATTTCTATGCCTAATTGGGCGGTCAGAGATAAAAAGAGCCTGTTGTCGTTCGTCTTTTCTTCGTACCCCAGGGCATCTTTAAAATTTGTTTTGGAAACGCCTATTCCATCTTTTGTGCGAATGAATAATTCTTTTTCGCTTCCGGAATTTTCTTTGGTGAAAAGCCATTCCTCGACGATTAATTGTCGGTTATATTCAAAACCATACCTGTACCGGATATTTCCGATCAAAAACATAATTTCGAAATGAGTTGGATTTTCACCGGACTTCTCGGCAAGTAAAAAGGGATCGAATGACAACTCTTCATTGTCATTAAGTTTAACAGAATTCAAAACCATATACTTCATCAGTAATATGGCTTTTATGAGGTTGCTTTTACCGCTCGAATTGGCGCCGTAAATGGCGGCCGAACGCACTACTTTATATTTTCCGGTTTTTACAATATTGCCAGGGAAATCACTTATGCCTGATGCAATTAAAGAAAGAGTGCGTTTTTCATTAAACGAACGGAAATTACCGACAGAAAATTCCAGTAACATTTTTTGGATTTTAATGTGATTGAGGTAAAATCTCAAATTTTACGCCAAAGATACAATTTTATTCATAAGACAAGATGAAATTTGAGGTATATTCTCAAATTTTTTACAATTTCCATTTTCAGAATGCCGACGGCTTGAGCCGCAGGCCGGCTTTCGGGTCGAGTCCGAACATAAGGTTCATGTTCTCTACGGCCTGTCCGCTCGCGCCTTTCAGAAGGTTGTCGATGGCGCTGACAACCAGGAGCCTGCCGCCGTGCCTGCTCACATTAAGCAGGCATTTGTTGGTGTTCACCACCTGCTTCAGGTCTACCGGACTGTCGCTCACGAAAGTGAACGGGGCGTTCCTGTAATACTCGCGGTAGAGCTCCATCGCCTCATGCTCCGCCAGGCCGCATTCGGTGTAGACCGAGGCGAATATTCCGCGCGTGAAACCGCCTCTGTAAGGGATGAAGTTTATATCGCTGCCGAACGATGGCATGAGGGAACGCATGCTCTCGCCGATCTCGTTCAGATGCCTGTGTTCGAAAGCATTATAGACCGACACGTTAGCCTCCCTCCAGCTGAAATGTGATGTCGGTGAGGGTTTCTGTCCCGCTCCCGTCGAACCCGTTATCGCGCTTACATGTATGTCGTTGTCCAGCAGGCCGGCGGCAGCGAGGGGAAGCAGAGCCAGCTGTATGCAGGTGGCGAAACATCCCGGGTTGGCTATACTTTCCGCCTCTTTTATCTTTTCGGAGTTGAGTTCGGTCAGGCCGTAGACGAATTTGCGGCGGCCTATCGCGGAATTTGCGCCCAGCCTGAAGTCCTGGCTGAGGTCGATAATCCGGACATTATTGGGGATATTTTCCCGTTCGAGGAATTTACGGGCGTCGCCATGCCCCGTGCAGAGGAACAGCACGTCCACATCCGTGTGTACGCTTCCGGTGAAGCGCATGGCGGTTTCTCCCGTGAGACCGGCGTGTACGTCGCAGAGCCTGTTGCCGTCGTTGCTGGTACTTTGCACAAAACAAAGTTCGGCATCGGGGTGGTTCAACAGCAGGCGGATTGCTTCACCCCCTGTATAACCGGCCCCTCCTATAATTCCTGCACGTATCATCTGTAAAAATTTGTATGTTTAAAAAATTGGGATTACTGTCCAAATATAGTTTTTGCAATTGGTTGTGTTTCAAAAAAACATGCTATAGTAATTTATTCATATACAATACTTTGCATTCTTGTTTTCGGCATGCCGCCGGCGGTGGGGTGCGAATCTCGACCGCAAGGTCGATTGAGCGACCCGCCGCGTGGGGCGGCGGCGTGCCGCGTGACTTTCGTGCTGATGCACAAAAGTCACAGATTATGTCAAATAAAAATATAATATACTGCATCAACCGTTTTATGGCAGCATACTTTTTGAAACACTACCAAAATATGTTCTTCCTTTTGTTAGCCGCACACCCTACTCGCACCCGTCTTCTTCCCAGCCGTTTACCTTGTAATATATTTTATTTTGATTGCCGAATATTTTCCCGAATCCCCTGACGTCGTCCGAAGACCAGTCGTTCATCGTTTCGCCGTATGCGCCGAATGCGGGGTTCATCAGGTCGTGTTCACTGCCGATGCCGACTACCGTGAAACGGTAGGGATGAAGTTCCACATATACTTCGCCGCACACTTTTCTCTGGCTGCTTTCCAACATGGCCTCGAAATCGCGCATGACTGGATCGAAATACTGCCCCTCGTGCAGGTGGTTGCCGTAGAAAGCTGAAATCTGGTCTTTCCAGAAAAGCTGCCACTTGGTCAGGACATGCTTTTCGAGGGTATGGTGGCTCTTTATTATTATCAGCGGTGCGGCGGCCTCGAAGCCTACGCGGCCTTTTATACCGATTATCGTATCACCCACGTGCATATCCCTGCCGATGGCGTAAGGGGAAGCCAAAGCCTGCAAGGCTTTTATGGCGTCTATCGGATTTTCGTATACCGTGCCTTCCACCGCCGCGAGTTCGCCTCTCTCGAATCTCAGCGTTATGCGCTTGGGTTCGGTTTCCCGCAACTGCGAAGGGTAGGCGCTTTCGGGAAGCGTTTCATTCGAGGTGAGCGTTTCGCGCCCTCCTATAGACGTCCCCCAGATACCCTGGTTTATGGAATATTCGGCTTTTTTGAAATCGAAGTCCACGCCGTGCGACCGCAGGTAGGCTATCTCCTCCTCGCGGCTGAGCCTCTTTTCCCTTATCAGTGCGATGACATCTATTTCAGGAGCTATGATATTGAATATCATATCAAAACGCACCTGATCGTTGCCGGCGCCCGTACTGCCGTGGCAGAGGCAGTCGGCCCCGATCCTTTTTGCGTATTCGGCTACCGCCGTCGCCTGCGATATGCGCTCGGAGCTTACCGATATGGGATATGTGCCGTTTTTCAGCACGTTGCCGTAGATCATGTATTTAATGGCGTGCCGGTAGTAGTCCTGCGTCACGTCCAAAGCCGTGAAACTGGCGACGCCCGAGGCGAGCGCCCGCCGCCGTATCTCTTCGAGCTCTGCGGGCGAAAAACCTCCCGTGTCGGCAAGCACCGCATGCACCTCGAAGCCCATTTCCCTGGACAGGTACACGGCGCAGTACGACGTATCCAATCCGCCGCTGTAAGCCAAAACCGCTTTCTTCATTTCGTTAAATTCGTTAAGTAATCAGCAAAAACTGATGATTGTGTTTCAAATTTATGCCAACGCGCCCTAATGAAACCGTGCAGGGATCAGTGACTAATGTTCCAACAATTTGTCGATGTGTTCCAGATATATTTCCCGTGATTTAAATACCGCATCGACATGATTGCCGTCGTAAATCCAAAATTCTTTGGGTATGGCGGCATTGTCGTAAACTTCCTTCCCCTGTTCGAAAGGTACGACTTTATCGTCACGCGAATGGATAGAGAGCAGCCGGACCCCTTTTACCGCTTTAATATCTTCCTTTGCGGAGTACGGAGACACATATTGCCTCGCGATCTCCTTCTGATCGGGCGGTACGAATACCACGGCTATATCGGTAAAGGAAGACAACGCTCCTTCGAGCACCAGGGCATGGATTTTCCCGAAGTTCCGGCTCGCTAAATTCACGGCCGCCTGAGAACCCATTGAAACTCCGTAAACGATTATTTTGGTATTCTTCACATCCTCCCTGTCCAAAAGCAGGTTGAAAAGAGTATGCGCGTCGGATGCGATATTCATATGCGTCATCTCTCCCGTGGATTTGCCGTTCCCCCTGAAATCGGGCAGATATACCTGAAAACCGTTGTCCACCAGTGGTTTTATATATTTTATCGTATTGGAGATATTTCCGCCGGAGCCATGAAAATATACAATGGTCGCTTTCACGTCCCCTTCGGGTTTTACCATTATAGTATAGAGCGTATCGCTGTCCACCGGCACTATGATTTCTTCGAAAGCGACGGATTCGATGGGCTGCCATTCTTTTGTGGGATTGTAAAACCTCTCGTAGGCCTGACAGTATGCTACCCGCGCGGCAAAAAGAAGCAGGAAAAGTAAAAAGAGTTTTTTCATGGATATGAATTTAAGCACATTGTGCTATTTATTATTTTTTGTTGATACTGTTAATAGCACCTTGCAAATAAATAATGGAAAAATAAATATTCTACGGTACTTAAGTAAATTGAATCTCCGATTACCGGACTTATTTACTCGGAGTCGTCGGGAGCGGGAACTTTCGGAGTGTCGGTCTGCGGGTCGAACAGCATGGCCGTGCAGAGGCAGTTTTTGTACCCCTTGCTTTGCAGTATAGAGTAGTTCACGCAGCTCTCGCATCCTTTCCAGAACAGCACGTCGTCGGTCAGCTCGGAATATGTCACGGGGCGGTAACCGAGTTCGTTGTTTATCTTCATCACCGCCAGACCCGTTGTGAGGCCGAACAGTTTGGCTCCCCCGAACTTCTTGAGCGACAGGAAAAACGTCCTGGTCTTTATAGCTTTCGCCAATCCGAGATTACGGAATACGGGGCTTACTATCAATCCCGAATTGGCCACGTAATTTCCATGCCCCCACGATTCTATATAGCTGAACCCAGCCCATGTCCCGTCCTTATGTACTGCGATCACGGCCTTGCCTTCCCTGATCTTGTCGGAAATATATGCATGGGTCCTTCTTGCAATACCCGTACCTCGCGCCTTTGCCGACTCGGCCATTTCCCCGCAAATAACGTCCACATACTCCACGTCTCTCTCGACGGCAACCCTTACCGTAAAATCATAAATCGTCATCCCCGCAATAAAAATAAAGTTCATAGCGCCTGTGCCGGCCGTACCGGATCCCGAAGCATGCAAAATTATTAAAAAAATCATATCTCCCTGCTGTTATTCCGAACGAAGTGAAAAGTCTCCCGTTGCCGCGAAGCGGCGGAGTGGGGCAGGGTAGTCCCGCCGGCTATTTGAATGACAAAGAGTGTCTGCCGGTTGCAGATATAAGGGATTACTGTCCAAATATAGTTTTTGTCTTATACAAAACTGCCGACTCCCTCGCCCGTGCAGCCGCCACGGGCGAGGAATATTTCTTACTCAAACAAAAGAATAGAGGAATCCCTGGCCGATATTATGTACTCCCTGTCCCGTTCGAAGAAGAATTCCTTTTCCCCGAAAGCCGGCTTCAACTGGTCGAACCATGTGGCTTTCGGATCGTATTGGGCGAAAAACGGCGTGCATACCCACTTGGGGTTTCGCCCCTGAAGAAAACGAAGTACGAAAACTTTCTCCCCCCTGATCTCCGCGACGCCCAGCATCTGTATCTTTCCAGGGGTGTCGCTCATGCTGGGGCCGCGGACGGTGCGGCAAATCCCGCTCACCATGCCGTATGCTTTGCGGTAAATTTCCCAGCATTTTTCCAGCGGCATTTCGAAGAAATGTTTGGACCCCGTATCCCTCGCTACGAAAGCATAATACGGAATACAGCCGATGTCTACCTGTCTGCGCCATAGTTCCGCCCATATTTCCGGCGAGTCGTTGATATGCCTCAGCATGGGCGATTGGGTGCGTATCTGCGCTCCCGTGCTTCTGATGCGGTTTATGGCGCTGCCTATAACGGGCGTCGATAGTTCCACCGGATGATTGAAATGCGCCTGTATAGAAAGATTTTTTCCGGCGGCTACAATTCTTTCTAAGAGCCTCATGAGTTGGTCGGAATCCGCGTCGGTCAGGAACCTGTAAGGCCAGTAACTGAGGGCTTTGGTACCTATTCTTATCGTACGGATATGCTCCAGTTCCGGTCCGAGAAGAGGCATAATGTAGGATTCCAGCATATTCGCGGACATGACCAAGGGATCGCCGCCGGTAAACAGCACGTCGGTCACGTTGCGGTGCAGTCGCAGGTAGTTCAGCAGAAGGTCGGTCTCCTTCATGGCGAACCTGTAACCGCTCATTCCCGAAAATTGAGGCCACCGGAAGCAGAATGTACAATAAGCATGGCAGGTCTGTCCCTGGCTGGGGAAGAAAAGCGCGGTTTCACGGTACTTGTGCTGAATGCCTTTCAGTTTAGTATCCCCGAGCGTAGGAACGTTGTGTTCCTGACCGGCCGGATTCGGATTCAGGCGCAGCCTTATGGAATCTATCGCGTCCCTTAGCTTGTCGGGAGGGATATTCTCTCCCATAAGTTTGAGTACGCGGTTGTAATATCTCCTTTCGAGCATCTCCCTCCTCGGGAAGTTAAGGGTGAAAATAGGGTCGTAAGGCACATTGTTCCAGTCTATAAGCTCATCGACCACATAATTGTTCGTCTTGAAAGGCAGAACCCTTCCTACCACCTCGATAGCTTCGATATCCGCATCCCTGAGGGAGGATATCTGCGGTATATCCTTGTAATTGTGCAGATTATATGAATGATATGTCTTCTTGCCGCTCATGTGCAAAGTTTTTAAGAGATTATAGTACCGTTAAATATTTATCGATACATTTTTTATTTGTATGTCGCTGACAGACAGTATTAACGAAAAATAATAAATAGCACGGTGTGCTTAAATACGCCGGCCAAATTGGGCTTGGGCGGAATCCCGCACCGATTTTTTACAGGATTATCGTATAATCGAAGGCAGGATAAAAAACTCCGTCCGTATTGAATGCCCGCGAGACCGTTTCTTCGGGCAGGAGAATTTACGGCAATATTATTCCGTATCCATACAAAAATATAAAAATCATCATTAAAAGCAAAATGTATTCTCCGGTGGCTTGTTTTTTGAAAATGAAAAACCTTAACCTCTTATTATTCGAAGGAGTGTCGCACGACGAGGAATCCGAACATCCGGATTGTCATTCCAAAGCCGCAGGCGACGAAAAAAATAAGGTGGTGTTTCAAAATATGTTATTGTAATTTATACACAACCAGCGTTTCATTCATTGTTTGTTTTCGGCATGCCGCCGGCGGCGGATGCGAATCTCGACCGTAAGGTCGATTGAGCAGCCCGCCGCGTGGGGCGGCGGCGTGCCGCACGACTTTCGTGCTGACGCACAAAAGTCGCAAATAACATAATGTATTGTGTTTAATTAACTCACGTTCGATATGAAATACAGAACCGAAAAAGACACCATGGGCAAAGTCAGGGTACCGGCCGACGCCTATTACGGTGCGCAGACGCAAAGGAGCGTGGAGAATTTCAAGATCGCCGCGGATATAAACAGGATGCCGCGCGAGGTGATACATGCCTTTGCATACCTGAAAAAGGCCGCGGCGATAACCAATATGGAAGCGGAGATACTTTCCCCTGAGAAATGCGATCTCATCGTGCGCGTGTGCGACGAGATAGCCGAAGGCAAACTCGACGATTCTTTCCCCCTGGTGGTGTGGCAGACCGGAAGCGGAACACAGACCAACATGAACGTGAACGAGGTGATCGCCAACCGCGGACACGTCCTGAACGGAGGCAAACTCGCCGACAGGGAGAAGATACTTCTTCCCAATGACGACGTAAATAAATCGCAGTCGTCCAACGACGTCTTCCCCACCGCCATGCACATAGCCGCATGCAGGATGCTGACGGAAACGACCATACCGGGGATCAGGGCGCTGCACGGTACTTTAATGGAAAAAAGCGCCGAGTATGCCAAAGTCGTCAAGATAGGGCGGACGCACTTTATGGATGCCACCCCCCTGACGCTCGGCCAGGAACTGAGCGGGTACGCCGCCCAGCTCGGCAATGCCCTGGCGGCGATAGAAAAGATCCTGCCCCGCCTCGGGCAGCTTGCCATAGGCGGGACGGCGGTGGGTACGGGGGTAAACGCTCCCAAGGATTTCGCCGTTAAGGCGGCGGCCAGGATCGCGGAACTGACCGGATTGCCTTTTGTGACGGCTCCCAATAAATTCGAGGCTTTAGCAACCCACGACGCCCTTGTCGAAGCCCACGGCGCACTGAGACTCGCGGCCGTAAGTCTTATGAAGATCGCCAACGATATACGCATGCTGAGTTCGGGGCCGAGGGCGGGGATAGGCGAGATACGGATACCCGAAAATGAACCTGGCTCGTCCATAATGCCCGGCAAGGTCAATCCTACCCAATGCGAGGCTCTGACCATGATCGCGGCGCAGGTTATGGGAAACGACACGGCCATTTCCATAGGAGGTTCCAACGGCCATTTCGAACTCAACGTATTCAAACCGATGATAATATATAATTTCCTGCACAGCGCCAGGCTGCTCGGCGAAGGCTGCGCAAGTTTCGACGAACACTGTGCGAAGGGGATCGAACCCATGTACGAAAACATAAAAAAACACCTCGACAATTCGCTGATGCTCGTCACGGCGCTCAGTCCCAAGATAGGCTATTACAAATCGGCCGAGATCGCCCGAAAGGCCTACGAGGAAAACATCCTGCTCAGGGAAGCCGCCGTCGGGTCGGGCTACGTTACGGAGGAGGAATTCGACAAGTGGGTCGATCCCGCGCGGATGGTGACAGTTCGGTGATGCATGGGAATGGGCGGAAAGTCGAAAATACCCATATCTATATTTGATCAGCATGCCTTTGATTTTTATCGTAATCCGATATTCGCATAATCGGTACAATAATTGTCTGATATTACATTCGAACCATTAAACACGATATTATGAAAAGTAAATTTCTTTTATCATCCGCTGCAATTCTCATGGCGATCACCCTGTCGTCATGTCTTTATCCTAAGCCGAAAGGAGAGATAAAGAAAGCGAATATGTTTTCGGATAAGGAAGCCATAGCGAATATTCTGGAACGAAAGAGCGTGAGAAACTTCACCGGCGATCCGGTGAGTATGGAAAAAATAGATATTATACTGAAGGCGGGCATGGCAGCCCCCTCGTCGATGGACAGGCGTCCGTGGGAATTCATAGTGGTGAGCGAGCGGCATATTCTCGATGCTCTTGCGGATAAACTGCCTTTAGCCCAGATGCTGAGAAAGGCCCCCGTGGCCATAATCGTTTGCGGCGATACGGATAAATCGACCGTGTGGTTCCTGGACTGTTCGGCCGCTACTCAAAACATCCTGCTTGCGGCGGAGGCTCTCAATCTCGGGGCGGTATGGACAAGCGCCTACCCGTTGGAAGAAAATATGCAGCACATATCTCAGGTCTTGGGTCTGCCCGCAAACATTTTACCGCTTGCAGTGGTACCTGTCGGTAATCCCACGGGTGAAGACCATTCCAGAGACAAATTCGATCCGACGAGGATACACCATAATAAATGGTAATTTTTGAAAATTTATAGATTTAAAATAAACCTTATTTAAAATTAATGGTAAATCAGGCCGTATTTCGGCCTGATTTATTTTTCAGCCCGAAATGTGCCGGAACCGTTATGCTTGGCGGCATAGTGTATCTTTTTTGCCGGTAATTAACAAATTGTTAATAAAATAGAGGCGAAATATGCTGTTTATTTCTGTCTTGTTTGAAATTTAGTACGCAATTTGCAATATGATGGAATGTCCTTCAAAACTTATATTTAATAAATTATTTAATATTCTTATAGAATATATTGATTATTGAAAAAAGAATAGGAGTACTTAGATGCGAATCCTGAAACGCGGATTTGCTGAAAAACGGGAGGTGCTGGAGCCGGTTTGCGGGTGTGAAAATTTGAAGGATGACACTCTTGAAAGATGTTCGGTACGGTAAGGTTTGCGGTAAAATTTCCAACTGAAGAACTGCAATCCGCAGAAGCCGGACGAATTCTTCCTCTGCGGCCGGCCGTTTGAAAAACAAACGGGAAGAATTTATAAACGTCTTCAGCGCCGTCTTATCGCCTGTCCTCCGACACGGTTTAAAAGCCGCTATCGGAGGACAGGCATTTTTATGCGGTTTTGGCATGCTTTTGGATAAGGTTCCATATACGAAATTTATCAATCTAATTATTATAAAAATTATGTCAAAAACTTATGATTCAGTGGATAAGCATATGGAAATGCAGGCGCAACCACAACCACATACACAGACACATGCACAGACTCAGGCGAGAACAACGGAAGCCCCGAAAACTCACACAAATGTACAGTTGGGCGATTTTATGGGTAAACTCTACTCGTTCAACAACAGTCTCAAACTCTATCACTGGAGTGTTACCGGAGTAGGGAGCTACGCCAAGCATATAGCTTTGGATCAGGCATATGAAAGCCTGTCGGGAATACTTGACAGGATAGCAGAAACTTCCCTGGCAATGTACGGGGATATCACGGTCGCTATTCCTGAAACCGACACACCGAAAAATATAATCCAGCATGCGGAGAATTTCTACCATTATGTCGAAGATCAACGAACCCTGCTGCCGGAAAGTTTCTCGGGAGCCATAATAGACGATTATAACGAGGCTGTTCAGGAACTTCTGTACAGACTCAAAAGGCTACAATAGCATAAGATAATATAGTAACAGTCCGGCTGCTTTTCGAAAGCAGCCGGACTGTTACCGTATTATGGTGTACCAAATTATTCTTCTCAGGTTTGCGCCTTAGCCGGACACAAAATTCTTCACTTCGTCCGGAATAACGGATCGGAGATAACCCTGACAACCCTATTCGAGCATTTCCCTGTCCACCCCGAACGGTTCCTCGGGAAGTTTCTTGCCTCTCGGCTCTACGTGTATTATTATATCATAAATGTTGTCGATGTTTTCCCTGATGCGGCGTTCGACTTCTTCGGCCAGTTCGTGCCCCCGTTCGAGAGTCAGCTTACCGTCGGCCTCGACATCGAGCGAAATCATATACATATTGCCGATATGCCTGGAGCGTACCCTGTGGGGATTATTGACTTCGGGTACTTTCTCCACCGCCTCGAATATTTTATCGTATATTTTCAAGTCCCTGACGCCGTCCATGAGTTCGACATTGGATTCTAAAAAAATATTGATAGACGTACGTATTATTAAAAGGCTTATTATCAGTCCGGTTATGGAGTCGAGGATCGGCAGCCGCATAACAAAGACGAAAATAAGGCCAAGCAATACGCTCAACGATATCAGGACGTCCGCCCTCATGTTCTTTGCGTTGGCTGTCAGCATGCTGCTTTCGATCTTCCTGCCTTGCCTGAACTGGTAGTAGGCAAGCAAAAGTTTCCCGATTATCGAAATTACCGTAACATAAATGGCCAGGATTCCGGGCATCGCCCTTATTTCACCTGTGAATATGCTCGAAGCCGACACGGTCAGCATCTTAATGCCTGCATAACACACAATGAACGAAAGCATTATGGTGGCGATACTTTCGGCTTTCAGGTAAGTGTACGCAAATTTGGGATTTGGTTTTTTACCGGTTATTTTAGCCGTAATAAGCATAACTATCGAAATAATCACGTCGGTGGCGGAGTCTATGCCGTCGCTCACGACCGCAAGACTCCCTGACATTATACCAACGGTCACTTTGGATACCGACAGTATGGCATTGCCTATGGTGCTGACCCACGAGGTCCTTACCAGTATGCTTTCTCTGTTGTTAAATTTTTCCGCCATGGCAGGCAAAATTACGGTAAAAATAAGAATCCGTCTAATTATCGGCAGGAAATATAGGAAATGTTTTCCGGTTCGGGTATACGGCTGGATAATAAATTATTTTTCATCAATAAAATTTAAATAGAACTCTTATTTTTCAAGTTTTACTCATACCTTTGTACCCTGTTTCCAAAAGCATGCCGTAGGCGGTGGGCAAAATTAACTGACAATCGTATTAAATACTGTTTGTCAGAGTTTTGCGCTTTCCGCACCGGTGATATTTTATTTTTCACACACAATATTTTCTATCTTTTTTACAAAAGAAGAGTTATAAAAAGGTTTCAGCCTCTGAAAGTGATGAACGGTATATTGACTAACGAGGACTTGGTGCAAATAAGAGAGCGTGGACAGACAGTGGAAGAAGTGTTGCGCCAGATGGACAATTTCATTAAGGGTTTCCCCTGCCTTGTCGTAGACAGGGCTGCCGTGAGGGGCGACGGAATTCTCGTAACCGACGATGAGACGAACCGTCTCTATGTAAATAAGTATCTCTCCGCGGCCTCAACCGGTAAAATAGTGAAGTTCGTACCGGCATCGGGTGCAGCGACCCGAATGTTCAAGGATCTGTTCGCATTCGCGAATGGCGGCGGGAAGACACTTCCTGCCGAGACGCTGCTTGAAAACCTGGACAGACTGCCTTTCTTCGACAATGTAAAGGACATGGTCTGCGGGGTTTCCGGCCTCGAAGCCGCCAGGGCGGTACTCGATTACGGAGCGAACCTTCCGAAAGCGCTCATACCGTTCCACAAGTACGAAGACGAAGTCCGTACTTCCATGGAAGAACACCTTACGGAAGGAGCGTTGTACGCTTCGAATTGCGGACAGGTCTATATACACTTCACCGTATCCCCCGAACACAGGGATGAATTCCTGAGTACGCTCGAAAAAGTCGTGGCGAAATATGAAAAACGGCACGGGGTTAAGTTCGACATATCGCTCTCCTGTCAATCGCCATCCACCGACATTATTGCAGTAACGCCCGACAATGAACCGTTTCGCGGAGAGGATGGGTCGCTCCTGTTCCGTCCGGGCGGGCACGGGGCGCTGATTAATAACCTGAACGGCATAGATGCCGATATAATATTCATAAAGAACATCGACAACGTTACCGTAGACAGACTTAAGGAAGATACCATTATATATAAGAAAATTTTGGCGGGACTTCTGATCGTTCTTCAGGAAAGGATCTTCGAAAATCTCGGCCTTTTGGACTCACCGTGCAGCGGGGAGGAGTTGGACAGGATCGGGGATTTCGTTTCCCGCGAACTTTGCTACGCTCTGCCGCCGGATTACGTGTCAATGAGCGTGGAAGAAAAGGCGGCATACCTGAGAAGGGTTCTCGACAGGCCGTTAAGGGTGTGCGCGATGGTCAAAAATGAGGGCGAACCGGGCGGCGGGCCTTTCTGGGTCGTGAACAGGGACGGATCGAAGTCGCTCCAGATAGGCGAACCATCGCAGATAGCGCCCGGCCGGAAGCATTTGCTGAAAGAGGGTACGCATTTCAATCCGGTGGATATAGTCTGCGCCGTAAAGAACCGCCGCGGGGGAAAATACGACTTGTCGAAGTATGTGGATCCCGAAACGGGATTTATCGCAGACAAGACACAGGACGGCAAGCCGTTGCGTGCGCAGGAACTGCCGGGTCTGTGGAACGGGGCGATGGCCGACTGGAACACCGTCTTCGTGGAGGCGCCCGTGACCACATTCACTCCGGTCAAGGAAGTGAATGATTTGCTGAGACCGCAGCACTGCCAGAAAGATCATAAAGAAACCGAAAAAATATAAAACTAAACTATGGAAAACAAGCTCCAGGAATTAACGCAAAGGCTCTACGACGAAGGTCTGTCGAAGGGACGCAAGGAAGCCGACGTGCTGTTGGCGGCTGCCAGAAACGAGGCTAAGAGCATAATCGAGGAGGCAAAGTCCGAAGCCGACAGAATAAAACGCAATGCGCAGAACGATGCCGAGGATCTGCACAAAAATACTCTGACCGAATTGAATCTCGCCGGCAAGCAAATGATCGGCAAACTGAAGACGAGCATTCAGGAAATGCTCGTTACGAGATCTACGGAGGATCCCGTGGCCAAACTCTCCCTCGATCCCGGATTCGTAAGCAATATGCTGCTGACGGTTGCCGGCAACTGGAAGGGTTCTTCCGGCGAAAAGATAGCCCTTTCCGCCCTGCTGCCGCAACAGATGAAAGATGAACTGGACAGGTCGTTCGGGGAAAGCATAAAGAAAATTATGGACGCCGGCGTCGAAATAGCCTACTCCAACGGTCTGAAGAGCGGATTCCACATAGGCCCCAAGGACGGCAGATATTATATAAGCTTCACCGACGCCAGTTTCCATGCGCTGCTCGGCGAGTATCTGGGACCCAAGACCAGTGAGGTGCTTTACGGAACCAAAGCATAGGTAAAATGGCAAAAAATTACTATTCGCTTGTTGCAGGATTGTATGAGTATGCCCTCGATGCCGACAAAAAAGGTTTCGATGCGCCCGCGATAATTGCCGAAATACGCGGGGAATTATCCAGGGAGGACAGGGAGTGCATGGATCTTCTGTACAATTATTACGACATCGAGAATATAATAAATCTCACGGCGGGACATTCGCGTTTCTCTGATATAGGGAACTTCACCAAGGAGGAACTTGTAAAAGAAATGAAAAGCCCGTCGGAGCTTCCGGAGTATATAGAGAGAATACTGTCTGCATATTCGGATCCTGAAAATACCGACTACGACGATATAGACACGGGCAGGCCGATCGAAAAATCGCTTTTCGAAGCTTATTATAACGAATGTTCCAAGTCGAAGTGCCGTTTCCTGCGCGAGTGGTCGGAATTCGACCGCAACCTGAGGAACGTGTCCGCGGCTTTGGCCGCAAGGCAGCGTAAGATCAGGGTGGCCGGAGTACTCGTAGGCGGAGGATACGTGGCTGACACACTTGCGTCCAACGCCGCCGCCGACTTCGGACTCTCGGGCGAACTGGGTTACATAGACCAGGTAATGTCGGCCGTCGGCAGCGGAGGCAACATACTGGAAAAGGAGAACAAGATCGACCTTATCAGATGGAACATGTCCGACGAACTGGCGACATTCGACTATTTCGACATCAATAAAATACTCGCCTACCTTGTAAAGATCAACATAGTGTACCGTTGGGTATCCCTGGATGCCGAATACGGAAAACGCATGTTCGGTAAACTTCTGACTTCCCTCGAAGGAAGCGGATACCTGAAAGAATTACTTAAATAGATGAAAAAACAATAAAGTAAAAAATATGAGTACGACAGGTCATGTATCGGGGATTATCTCCAACATAGTGATTGTTAAGGCCGACGGCCCCGTCGGACAGAACGAGATATGTTACGTGGAGCTGGGTGATATAAAACTGATGGCGGAAGTCATCAAGGTCGTGGAGGATGATGCCTACATTCAGGTATTCGACTCCACGCGGGAGCTCAAGATCGGCAGTAAAGTGGAGTTTGCAGGCCACATGCTGGAAGTCACGCTCGCTCCCGGCATACTCTCGCGCAACTACGACGGTCTGCAAAACGACCTCGAAAAAATGGAAGGACTGTTGATACAGCGCGGGTCGCGCACCGAACCCGTGGATTTCGAGAAAAAATGGGATTTCAAACCTTTGGCCGAGAGCGGAGACAGGGTTATAGCCGGAGACTGGCTCGGGGAGGTTAAAGAGGAGTGGATACAGCACAAAATCATGGTTCCTTTCTCTTTCGAGGGGAACTATACGGTAAAAAGCGTCGCCGGAGAGGGACAGTACAAGGTAGGGGATACTATCGCCGTCGTTACCGACAACGACGGTAACGACCATAATGTAAGCATGGTGCAGAAATGGCCGGTGAAGATCCCGATAAGGGCTTACAGTGCGAAACCGCGTCCTTTCAAGGTGATGGAGACAGGGGTAAGGGCGATAGACACGTTCAATCCGCTCGCCGAGGGCGGGGTGGGTTTTATCCCTGGTCCTTTCGGCGCAGGCAAGACGGTATTGCAGCATGCGATCTCGAAACAGGCCGAAGCGGATGTGATCATATTCGTGGCCTGCGGCGAACGCGCGAACGAGGTCGTGGAGGTGTTCACCGAGTTCCCCGTTCTTGAAGACAGGAAAACGGGACACAAGCTGATGGATCGCACGACGATCATCTGCAATACTTCCAATATGCCCGTGGCAGCCCGCGAAGCGTCGGTGTATACCGGAATGACCATCGGCGAATATTACAGGGCTATGGGGCTTAAAGTACTGCTTCTGGCCGACTCCACTTCACGGTGGGCACAGGCCTTGCGCGAAATAAGCAACCGCCTCGAGGAACTTCCAGGGCAGGATGCGTATCCTATGGATCTTTCCGCTATCATATCGAATTTCTATTCCCGCGCGGGACTGGTCTACCTCAACAACGGGGAGACGGGCTCCGTGACCTTTATCGGTACCGTTTCACCTGCCGGAGGTAACCTCAAGGAGCCGGTAACAGAATCGACGAAAAAAGCAGCGCGGTGCTTCTATGCCCTCACCCAGGGACGCGCGGACAGCAAACGCTATCCGGCTATAGACCCGCTGGACAGCTATTCCAAATACCTGGAATATCCCGAGATCAGGGAATATTTCGACAAGCAGGTCGAGGAAGGCTGGATCGACCTCGTATTCAAGGGCAAGACGCTCATGCAAAGGGGAAGGGAAGCCGCCGACCAGATAAACATCCTCGGCGACGACGGGGTTCCGTTGGATTACCACGAAAGATTCTGGAAAAGCGAACTGATCGACTTCGTCATACTCCAGCAGGACGCCTTCGACACCATAGACGCCAACTGTCCGCTGGAACGCCAGAAGTACATGTACGATCTGATATTGGAGATATGCAACCGCAAGTTCGAGTTCGAAGATTTCGAGAAATGCTCGACATTTTTCAAGAGTCTGATAAACATTCTCAAACAGATGAACTATTCGGAATGGAAGAGCGAAAAGTTCGATTCGTACCGCCGGCAGATGGACGCCCTTATCGAAGAACAGATGGGCGGTGAAGGCAAAGAAGTAGCCGAAGCCGGGCAGCCTGTAACTGATGGAGAAAACCAACCGGATAAGCAAGCTCCTGAAACAAAATAAAGAGAGACGCTATAAAAGCTAAAATCCTTATAACATGGAAACCAAAGCATTTCAGAAGATATATACCAGAATAGACAATATTACCAAGGCCACCGTCAGCCTGAGGGCTGCCGGTGTAGGCAACGAGGAATTGGCCACGGTGGGAGGAAAACTGGCGCAGGTGGTAAAGATCAACGGCGAATTGGTAACTCTGCAGATATTCTCCGGCACGGAAGGCATAACTACGGATTCGGAGGTCGTCTTCCATGGCGAGCCGCCCTCGCTTAACGTCAGCGACGACCTTGCCGGACGTTTTTTCACCGCCTATGGTACCCCTATCGAAGGGGGACCGCAGATCCCCGGGGAAAAACGGGAGATCGGAGGACCTACCGTAAACCCGTTCAAGCGTAAGCAACCGTCGGAAATGATAGCGACGGGTATTGCGGGTATCGACCTCAACAATTCCATCGTTACCGGCCAGAAGATACCGTTCTTCGCCGACCCCGACCAACCTTACAACCAGGTCATGGCAATGGTAGCCCTCAGGGCTAAGGCCGACAAGATTATCCTCGGCGGGATGGGAATGAGCAATGACGACTTTCTTTTCTTCAAGCAGGTGTTCGAGAACGCGGGTGCGCTCGACCGCATCGTCAGTTTCGTGAACACTACGGAAAACCCGCCGGTGGAACGCCTCCTGGTTCCCGACATGGCACTTACGGCCGCCGAATATTTCGCGATGGACAAGGGTGAGAAGGTTCTTGTCCTGCTGACAGACATGACGCTCTATGCCGACGCGCTCGCCATAGTGTCGAACCGCATGGACCAGATACCGTCCAAAGATTCGATGCCTGGTTCTCTGTATTCGGACCTTGCGAAGATATACGAGAAAGCCGTGCAGCTGCCCAACGGCGGTTCCATAACGCTGATTGCGGTGACCACCCTTTCGGGAGGCGACATAACCCATGCGATTCCCGATAATACGGGATACATCACTGAAGGACAGCTATTCCTCCGCAACGATACGGACACCGGAAAGGTGATCGTAGACCCGTTCAGGAGTCTTTCGCGCCTGAAACAGTTGGTTATAGGCAAGAAGACGAGAGAAGATCATCCGCAGGTGATGAATACCGCTGTGAGGCTCTTTGCCGATGCAGCCAACGCCAAAACCAAGATGGAAAACGGGTTCGACCTCACCGACTACGACGAACGAACCCTGAAATTCGGGAAGGACTATTCCGAAAAACTCCTTTCCATAGACGTGAACATGGATGTCGATACCATGCTCGACACCGCATGGAAACTGTTCGCTAAATATTTTACCAAGGCCGAGTTGTCCATAAAGGAGGAACTCGTGGAAAAATACTGGAAAGACTATGTGCCTTCGGTGAAGGTATAAAACGGGAGATATGGCAATCAAGTTTCAATATAATAAAATCTCTCTGGGCGAATTAGACAAGCATCTGAAAATGAGGCTGAGGGCTTTGCCGACCATAAAAAGCAAGGAGTCCGCCCTGCGTGTAGAGGTCAAGAAAGCGAAGGACAGCGCCGAAGGTTTCGAGAGTAGGATCGAGGCGCTCACCTCGCAGTACGAGTACATGACCGCGCTGTGGGGGGAATTCGACCCCGACCTGCTGACCATAAAGGATGTGGAACTCGATGTTGTGAAGATCGCGGGTACCAAAACGCCGAGACTGAAGGAAGTGATTTTCGAGGAGAAGCCTTATGACCTGTTCAGCAGTCCGGTGTGGATAGCGGACGGATTGCAGATACTGAGGGAATTGGCGGAACTCAGGATCGAATACGAGGTATTCAAACTGAAGACGCAGCTTTTGGACCACGCCAGAAAAAAAACCACCCAGAAAGTCAATCTCTACGAAAAAGTACAGATTCCTGGCTACGAAAACGCCATCAGGAAGATAAAGAGATTCCTCGAAGATGAGGAAAACCTCTCGAAGAGTTCGCAGAAGATAGTGAAGTCACGCCACGAACAGGAGGAAAAAGAAGAGGAGGAAGGATTATGATAGCGCCGATGAGAAAATACAACTTCGTGCTTTTCTATGAGGAAAAGGAACCGTTTCTCGAGAAGCTGCAGGATCTGGGACTCGTGGATGTTACGACTGCGGATTGGGAGCCGAACGACAACGACCGCGAAATCATGCAGTCGATAGAGAGGCACCGCAAGGCTGTCGCCAGGTTGAAGGAAATCACTGGGGAAAAGGACTATACGGCAAGCGAACCGATGAAGGAAGGCGGCGAGGCATACCGGTACTATCTGGAAGCGTCGTCAAACTATGATTGGGTTGTTGCACGGCTGGCACAGGCCGAAAAAGAGTACGCCGACCTGAAAGTGTGGGGGAAATTCGATTCGGGGTATATACAGGAATTGGCCAGGAACGGCGTCGTTCTTCACTATTTCAGCATGTATACCAAGGAGTTCGAGGCGAGGAAGGACGAATGGGATTCCGAATACAACCTCGTACCCATAAATTTCTCGGAAGGGGTGGCTTACTTTGTTATCATCACTCCGCCGGACGTTCAGGTAAACATAAACGCCCACGAATCAAAGGCACCGTCGGCCGATTACATGCAGATCGAAACGGAAATCGAATACCTCAGGGCGGAGAAGCAAAAATGGTCGGACGAGCTGCGCCGGTGCGCCGGTTCGATAGACCTGATCGCAGAAGAAGGTGCGCGGGAAGAGGAGAAGCTGCATTTCAGCTGCGTCGCCAACACCGTACGGAACGAAGCCGAAGGAAACCTGATCCTTATGGAAGGGTGGGCTACACAGGAGACCGAAGACAGGGTGGACGCCATGCTGGAGGAATACCCCAATCTTTTCTATGTAAAGTCCGACCCTACGCCGGATGACGACATCCCCGTTCTTCTGAAGAACAATAAGACCAACAAACTGTTCGAATTCATAGGCAATTTTTATTCGCTTCCCAAATACGGCACTATGGATTTGACGCCGTCTTTCGGCCCGTTTTACGTACTGTTTTTCGGTTTATGCCTTGCCGACGCGGGTTACGGATTGCTTTACCTGCTGGGAGGCGCATATATGCTGAAAAAAATGAAGCCGTCACTGCACGGGGTTGCCAAACTGGTAATACTGTGCGGCTTGGCAACCATAATCTGCGGGATTTTTATGGGATCGTTCTTCGGTATCCCGTTTGCCGAATACAAACCGTTTGCATTCTTCCGCGATTTCGTTCTTTCGACGGACAACCTTTTCGTGCTGGCGCTCGGAATAGGAGTGATACAGATACTTTTCGGCATGCTGCTGAAAGCGATAACACTTACCCGCAGTTTCGGATTCAGATATTCCCTTGCCACGCTGGGTTGGATGATCGTCATAATATCGGGATTCGGCGCCTATTTTGCCGGCGCCAGGGGTGTAGAATGGTTTACGACGAGCTCTCCGGCCTTTTTGGTATCTATCGGCACGGGCATTTTTATGATGCTGTTCCTGAATTCGCCAGGTAAAAATATATTTATGAATTTCGGTACCGGTCTGTGGGATGCCTACAATGCCGTTACCGGATTTCTGGGCGATGTGCTGAGCTACATAAGGCTCTTTGCGATCGGACTGTCGGGCGGAACCCTTGCGCTGGTATTCAACCAGCTCGCATTCGGACTGACCGAGCCGATGCCGATCATTGCGCGGCAACTGGTTATCCTGATAATACTCCTTATCGGACACGGGATAAATCTCTTTATGGGTACGCTGAGTTCGTTCGTGCATCCCATGCGTCTTACGTTCGTGGAATTTTACAAGAATGCGGGATTCGAATCCGCCCCGAGGGGATTCGAACCTTTCAAACGCGGAAAATAGTACACCGTGTATTTATTATTTTTATAAATACTGCTAATTAGCGACTTTCAATAAAAGATGTCGCAATAATTTCTTAACGCTACTTAAAAAACAAAAATAAATTATTAACGTCAATTAAAAACATCTTGAATTTATGGAACCTATTTTATTGGCCTACATTGGCGTAGGATTGATGGTCGGTCTTTGTGGTATCGCCAGTGCCGTCGGAACATCCATGGCAGGGCAGGCCGCAGTGGGAGCAATGAAGAAAAACAAAGGCGCGTTCGGTAACTATCTTGTATTGAGCGCACTTCCCGGCAGTCAGGGACTTTACGGCTTTATCAGTTATTTCCTTATCAGTTCACATCTCGTAGCGGGAATAACATGGGTACAGGCGGGAGGTATATTTGCCGCCGGACTGATAATGGGATTCGTGGGATTGCTCTCGGCCATCCTGCAGGCCAAGGTCTGCGCCAACGGTATCGCAGCCATAGGAAACGGACACAATGTTCTGGGTAATACCCTGATTCTTGCGGCTTACCCCGAACTGTATGCAATCCTCGGCGTTGCCATGGTTTACCTCATAAACACGGCGCTTTAATCCGTCGAACATATTTACAAAAAACAGGGTGTCTCAAAATGAGACACCCTGTTTTATTCTACCCCTGAGAAAGTTTCAAATCGATTACCTGTCTCGGATTGGGGTCGCCCGAATTATTCCTCCCTTTCCACGCCGATGCTTCTGAGGAATTCAAGTGCCAGGGCGCTCAGCACGTCGTGCCGTTCGACCCAGATACCTTCCCTTGTTTTACGCTCCCTGTCGGCGTCTATTCTTTGGGTAAGAGGGAATACGGGACGCGGCAATCCTTCGAAATAATCCCGTTCGGAAGGCCGTATCGTCCGGTCGAAAACGCTCTCGAGACCGGGACGGCGATTTTCGAGCCAACGGAAACCAGAGAGAAAGAGATTCTGTCCCAGCGGTATTTTTTCCATAGGGTATATGGTGTACACGGGATCCCCCTTGTAGATTATCTTGTTCACCTGGCGTTCCTCTATTAGGAATGTTATGTTGGCACACTCGGCCACGAGAAAACCTATAAGATCCTTGGTTTCCTCGTCCTGCATGTAATAATATGTCTCGCCGTTACCGATCACTTCATGTCTTCGTATTTCGTTGTCCTTGAAGTAGGATTCCATCTGTTTGCCTTTGACCTGATTGTAGTGTATCGAATCCACTTCGGCGGTCATAAACGGGTTTCCTATAAAAAACGCTTTCTCTATCTCGCTGTTTTTGGTATACATGACTATAAGGTCGGCGGTCATTTGGTTGTTGTCGCTCCATAGCACCGGATCGGTATGGAAATGAAGGGTGGAGTCTTTGGAAAAAGCCACTATGGAATCGCATACGGCCTGAAAATCATTCCTGAAAACACGCACGTTGTAGTGGCCTTTGATAACCCTCTGCAAGGAGTCGGTTTTTTCTTCCACGGGTTGTGTCGGCGTCATTCCGGGCATGGTTCCGGCGTCAGCGGGTAAATTTTCGGACGGGGATTCCACAGCGGGCGCTTCGGACTGGCCTTCCGTAATCGATGTAACGCCGGCCGTTTTCTGCGCAACCGGCTTGGTCCTCCCGTTAGGTATGGACAATGAATCGACGGCAATTACCGCCAGGCTGTCGGCAGGGTGGGGGACATTGGAAAGAGTGTCGGGTACTTCCCCCCTTGTTACCGTTTTGTTTGCAAAGGACGAGGTGTCGGCCGCTACCGACTGCTCCCGTATGATCGGATCCCTGTCCCTGACATCCGAAACCACATTACCTTTTGTAAGTTTCCTGTCCTGACGCGCACTTTTTTTGCTTTCCCTGCCGGACTCTTTTACATCGCTACTTTCCTTCTGAGATTGTTGAACAGCGGCGGCTTCCGAAGGCGGGGCAGGAGCGACGGGGGGAGATTCCTCCACTTTTCCGTATTCAGTTTTGATGTTTTTCTCACTCCCTGCATTTGCCTTACTGTCAGTCTTGCCGTTTTCCTTGCTCCCTGCATTTGCTTTACCACCCGTCTCGCCGATACCTGCCGGCACACCGGCAGCTTTGGAACCATGTTCCGCCTGCCCTTCGCCTGCGGCGCCCTCCGGCTGGATCGTATCGACGGGAGATGCAGGCGACAGAAGCGTTTCGCCCGCAATGGCCGTCTGTTTCCTCGCGGAGGACGGCAGATCGCCGCCGGAAAGGTCTTCTTCGTAGGGGAATGTATACATGAACATCGAGTCGGCGCGGACGTAAAGGGTATCCTGGTCGGGCTCGAAACTCAGGACGGACGGATTCCTCGTAAGCATGGCGTACTCGTCCTCACCCCTGTATTCGCCATAGTCGCCGAACCCCATTACTTTCTTATCGTCGTCCCTTATCTGTATGTCGCGGCGCATAACGGCGTCCTCCGTACCCGAATTATAGTCGATGCTGTCGGCCCATATCTCCCTTACTTCGGTGAGTATGTAGGAATCGGAGGTGAAATGGTAATCTTCCGTCAGGTGATAATATCTACCGCTCTTTGCGCTCAGTATTTCGCCTTTGGTATTCCATATATACGACCTTAGATAAAACTCGGCGATCTCGTTCTCCATATCGTAGGATACCGAGTCCGACCTCATCATGTAATCGGGATTTCTGATCTCGACACTGTCTACGCTTGTAAACTCCTGACTGTCCACGTTATAATAACCGCGCACGGATTCGAGCAGGTTATCCTTCTGGGTCATGGTGGCGCCGCCGCCGTAAGTGCAAATATTGTCTAAAGTATTGAAGGAAAGATGGTAGGTATACATGACGGCGTCTTCGTCCACCATCTTTATTATAGGCGCATAGACGCTCGCAAGATTGATTTCGCCGTTATATTCCGCCCTGTCCCCGTAAATATATGTCGTACCCTTGTTTATAAGCACGTTGCCGAAACATTCCATCCTCCGGTCGCTGTAACGTATGGCGCTGTCGCAAGTTATTACAGCCCCGTTGTGGTATAGAACGACATTGCCGAGAAGATTGATGACCGAAGAATCGCCGACCTGCACGGGACGCATAATGTCGGCCCTGAAGTCTATGATCCTCGGTTCGGCGGGCTGGGGAGGCTGAGCCGATACGGCCGATACTACGATATAGGCCGACAGAACTAAAACAGGAATAAATATATGCGATCTGCGCACAGGGATATTCTTTAGTGACTGTTAAGTTGAGACTGCTTATTATTTATATTAGTATTGTATTCTTTCTCTTTTAGGAGAGAATTGGTACTGTGCATTAATACTTTTCTCTGTCATTGCGGCCTCCGAGCCGCAATCTCAGAATGCAATTTGCGTCGAGCATTATTGGTCGAGATTGCGGTTCAAGCCCGCAATGACAAACGATAATGTATTTTCATATACTGTGGGTCAAGCGCAATGACGAAAAAGAGCCCGCAAATGACGGCAAGATTTTCAGTTCAAATCAAAAACCGGCGGCCGGAGAGGTTATTTAATCCACGCTTTGTTCTCGAAATCTCCGTTCCTGTATTCCGGCGCCACCCTCACGTACATGCTTCCGATCTTACGTTTTACCCACTCGTTGAAAACCCTGCTTTTCTTGTCGTACAGGGCGATTTCCTCCAGTTTGAGGTAATCCTCCTGCATGTTGGCGGGATGAGAAGGGACAACCGACACCAATTTTACGACCCTGCTTAAAACATTGCCTCTCATATCAGTACTCTGGAAAGCCTTCGATATGTCTCCCGGCTTCATGGTACTGAGGACACGGTAAACATCCGGCGGCAGGTCTTCCTTATAGAACCGCGTAGAAGTAAGGCTGGCATCGTAGGCCTGGTACATCTCCAGCATTTCGTAATTGCTGACCAATCCGCCGTTGCGTTTGGAGTATGGGTCGTCGGAATATTCTGCGGCGGCTTTTTCGAAAGTGGTTTTCCCTGCCTTGATCTCGGTTACCAGGCTGTCTAAAAATTTATCCGATCCGGCCAGTTCCTCGAAAGTGAACTGCGGACGTATCAATATATGGCGACAATGATACAGGTTGCCCTTTACGTCTATGAGTTGTATTATATGAAAACCGTACTCCGTCTCCACTACTTCGGAGATCTGTCCTGGTTTGAGTTTTTTAAGCGCATCCCGGAAGGGGGCTACGAATCCTTCGGCCGGCGACGGATCCATCTCCCCGCCCCTGACAGCCGAACCGCCGTCTATGGAGTACATGCGGGCGAGCATCTCGAAACTCGTGCCGTTTATTATCCTCTCCCTCATATCGAGAAGGCGTTCCCTGACCCGTTGCTTGGCTTCCTTTGTGGTGGCCGGAAATTTTGTAATATGCGCATAGACGTATTGTTCGGGAACAAGCGGAAGGCTGTCCTTGGGCAACGACTTGAAAAAGCGCTCCACCTCGCCGGGCGTGATGGTTACCTTGTCCTCGATCTCGCCGCGCATGCTCTGGGCATAACTTGCTTCCTCGTAACGCCTGCGTATGTCGCTCTTTATATCGAATATGGGTTTATGGTAAAGAGCCTCGAGGGCGGCCACCGAACCTCTTTCGTTCAGCATCTGCCCTATTCTGTTCTCGACCATCTCTCCTATGTGATCGTTATTTACAGTGATCGAATCTATCAGAGCCTGATTGTAAAGGAGTTTCTGGAGCATAAGACTTTCAAGCGCCTCGTTGAACGGGTCGCGGTCGGAAGTATATCCCATTTCCTTCCTCTGTTGCTGCAACTGTGCGGCTGCATCCACGACTTCCGAATAAAGAATCGTAGAGTTGCCGACGTTGGCCACGACCTTATCGACCACGAATTTTTGGGAGCGCTGCGAATATGCCCGTAATGCTCCGGAGCACAGCGCAAACGCCGCGATGCATATAGTCAAAACAACTTTCTTCGACATAAGCAATGTAAGTATAGGTGTTTTATTATTTTATCTTTATCTCGACCGTATTCCTGTACAAGGCAGCTTTGTAAATACTGTCTTCGTAATTCCGTATTATTTCACGCTTCCTCTGATTGTACAGAGCGCCGTCTATCGCATCCCTGACCCGTTCGAGCGGATTCATATCCCCCGCTTTAAGGCACGACGATATGTAAACGAGATAGGAATCCGCACCGCTTTTTATTTCCTGTATGCTCCTGCTTCCCGTAAGCGCGTCGTAACCACCCTTGCCGGCGGGGGGGAGGCAGGATATGAACTCCGAAAATTCAGTCCATGTGTCGAATTCCGCCAGATCGAAATTGTTCTTCTGGCACAGATCCTTGAAATCCTGGTATCTTTCGCCCGTACCGTTCATCAGCTCCATCATCTTTTTCTTCTGCCTGTGATCGGAAGGCAGCTTCAGTACGGTGCCTTTAACTATAATCCTGTCGAGAACAAAATCCGAACGGTGCAGTTCGTAGTATTTCGATGCCTGTTCGTCGGTTATCAGCGTATCTATATTCCTGTCCACGAAATACTGTTCCAGTTTACGGCTAAGCAGCGAATTCCTGTAAGTCTCGACCATTTTCTCTATTTCGCTGCCCGAACCGAGAAACAGACGCTCCGCCTCCTCCACCTTCAGTTGCTGCTTGACCCATATATCGACATACGATCCGAGCAGTTTCAGGCTGTCTTCGGGCGTAATTCCCGGAGTGAACCCCGAGGCCAGATCGGAAATATACAGCTTCTTTTCTCCGACTCTCGCCAAAACAGTGCCTTCTGGAATGGGATTAGTTATGTTGCAGGCAGCCGCAGAAACAACAAAAAACAGGACTGCCGCATATTTAAATATTTTCTTCATGCCGTGATGCAAAAGTAATCTTTTTACACGTAATTCAAGTTCGTGTCTCTACAACAACGGGCAACAGGCATAAATTATTTTCCCCCTCTCCGCATTTTGAACCGTTCTTACGGGAATTTTAAGAGTCCGGATTATCCTTTTTGTTGAGATGGAACCATATGCCGAAGCAGGCGGCAAGGAAGATCGCTGCACATAAACCGTATACTATCCAGTACCATGTATCGTTCTCCATAATACTCCGTATGGTGGCAACGGATTTGTCGTCGCGCGTCATCATCAGTATGTAAGCCAGTGCGTTATTTACGGCATGTATTATTATCACGGGGATAAGCGAACCGCTTTTCAGGTAGATATATCCGAGTATTATCCCTATGAAAAAAGCGTTTATCGCCATCTGCGGTATTATGTGTACGACGCCGAAAATGGCGGAGGCGATCAATACTCCGCGCCACCGGCCGTATTCGCTCACCGCCGCTCCCTGTATGATCCCCCTGAACAGTGTTTCTTCGAGTACAGGGGCCAGGACTATTACCGTAAGCATGGCCCAGCCGCCCGTCCCGACCGCTTTCTTCACAAGCTCCATGTTCACATCGGGAAAAAGTTCCAATAGAGGTTCCAGAACCACCGAGGTGGCGAGAACAAGCACCAACCCCCATAAAATAACGGATGGGTTGGAATTCCTGAACGAAAATGACAGCAGCGGTCTTGCCGAACCATGTCTGATCCTGAGCCATACTGCGAAAACGATCGTTATTCCCAGCGATATAGCCGTCGAAAGGAAACTTGCAAAAGCCTGTTCGGCATTGGCAGTCGAGACGACCAGCCCGCCTATAAGGCCGCCGATCAACGAAGTTACGATAAAAACACCCACTATGGCCATCAAATCTATCCACAATGACGTCTTTTGAAATGGCGGCCGGCTGCCGTTTTTCGTTTGCAGGGGAGGCCGTCCGCCGTTTTCCGGCGGCGCCGTGTTTTCTCCGGTTTCAGGTTCCGTGTTTTCAGACCGTTCTGTTAATGTTTGAGACTCATGGAGATGTTCATCCGCCGCGTATTCTTCCTTTGCCATATATTATACTCGGATTATTTAAACTACAGGTTTGCTTACCAAAGTTCAAATATAGGCATTTTTTGCAAGGCGGCAATCGAGTAACGTTGAAACGTTATTACGACAATTTCTGTTTGCAGGCCGCTAAATTAGCAGTACGACAAAAAACAAAAAATACACGGTATACATAATTCCCGATTTTTGATTAATTTTGTAAGATTAAAAGAAACCGATAACATTATGGGAAAGATAGTGGCTTTAGCCAATCAGAAAGGCGGCGTGGGCAAAACCACGACTGCCATCAATCTGGCTGCCAGTCTTGCCGTACTCGGCAAAAGAGTTCTGCTGGCCGACGCCGACCCGCAGGCAAATGCGACTTCGGGATTAGGGTTCGATATAAACGGCCCGAATATCTACGACTGTATCTCCGGCACAAAACAGGCGGAAGATATTATATGCCAGAGCAGTGAGATAAAAAACCTGTATCTGTTGCCCTCCAGCATAAATTTGGTCGGCGCCGACACAGAGCTGTCGTCCATGGAGAACGGCCATTATGTGCTCAGGAACATTCTAACCCCTGTCAAGGATAAATACGATTTTATCCTGATAGACTGTTCGCCTTCGTTAGGACTGGTGACCGTCAATGCCCTGGTGGCTGCCGACAGTGTGTTGATCCCCGTACAGTGCGAATATTTTGCTTTGGAGGGACTTGGAAAACTCCTGAATACGGTAAAAACGGTGAAAGACAGGCTCAACCCCCAACTCGATATCGAAGGTTTCCTTATGACCATGTATTCACGCACACGCCTTGCAAACCAGGTAACGGCCGAAGTTAAGGAACATTTCGGTCACCTCACATTCAACACCATAGTACAGCGCAACATACGCCTGAGCGAGGCGCCGAGTTACGGCAAGCCGGCGCTGCTATACGATGCATCGTCGGCGGGGAGCGCCAACTATATAAACCTTGCGAAGGAATTTATCAAAAAGAATAAAAGCAGGCTCGCATGAACGTAAAGAACAAGGGTCTCGGACGCGGACTGGACGCCATATTCGAACTCGAAGGAAAGAATGCCCGCAAAACATATACTGCGGCCTCATTCGAGGAGATAGAGCTGGAATCGATAAAACCCAATCCCAAACAACCCCGCACCAATTTCGGAGAGGACGCCCTTTCCGAACTGGCCGACTCCATAAGGTCGCTCGGCGTTATTCAGCCCATAACCGTAAAACGTCAGAACGACGGCGAGTATGTGATTATAAGCGGCGAGAGGAGATGGAGGGCTGCGCAGATGGCCGGACTGTCGTCCATTCCTGCATTCCTGCGCGAAGCCGACGACCAGGGCATCCACGAAATGGCGCTCGTGGAGAACATACAGCGCGAAGACCTCAACCCGATGGAGATAGCCCTCGGATTGCAGCGTCTTATAGACGAGTGCAGCCTCACGCAGGACAAACTCTCGGAAAGGGTGGGGAAGAAGCGTTCCACGATAGCCAACTATATGCGCCTGTTGAAGCTGCCTGCCGAAATCCAGTCGGCCGTGAGCGAGGGATACATAACGATGGGGCATGCCAAAGCCATAGCCTCGGCGCCCGATGAGATGCAGTTGCCGCTCCTTCGGAAGACGGTAAGGAAAGGTCTTTCCGTGAGACAGTTGGAGGAAGCGGTAAAAAAGCTCTCCGAGAACGGCACGCACGATACGGAAGAAGACGGGGAATACCCCGAAACATACGGCAGGCTGGTCGAACAGCTTGAAAGATTTTTCACCCAGAACATCTCGATACGCAAAGGCAGGAAAGGCGGGGGAAGGATCGTCATAGGCTTCGAGAACGACAACGAAATAGAAAGGTTCATAACCAACTTCGAACAGTTCGGTATCACAGACTCCATTTAAACAGGTGACGGTATTATCTTATATGTAGTATTCCGGTTTTTTTACAAAAGAGAGCCTGAAAAACTTGTAATATTCGCCTAAAATTCAGAAGATTTCAAGATTCAAATGCGTTTCGCGCTCCGGTATATAAATATGTTGCTTCTGCTTGCGGTTTTGCCGCAGGCGGCTTTGCATGCGCAATCGATTCAGGATCAGAATAAACGGTTCCGTGTGTCAGGAGGATCTATACGGGAGGTCGGGAACGCTTCCGACTCGCTCCGCATGGCGGAAATTATTAATCCGGTAATCAGGGATTCGCTTGCCATGGTTTCGCAGATGCTGAGGAATAAGGCCGACTCCCTGGTGCGCCGTGCGGACGGAATGATCGCAGGGGATCCCAACCTGGCTCCGACTGCCGATTCGCTGCGTACCAAAGCCGCTTTATTGATTATCCGCGCCGATTCGATACAAAACGAAATTAATTCGGCCGAATGGATCGCCGCGGCCGGATCGCCGCAGTCGGGAGTCCGCGCCTCAGGTCCCATACCGCCCCAACTTGCGCAGGAGTTG
This sequence comes from Holotrichia oblita, assembly GCA_023690525.1. Taxonomy (NCBI): domain Eukaryota; kingdom Metazoa; phylum Arthropoda; class Insecta; order Coleoptera; family Scarabaeidae; genus Holotrichia; species Holotrichia oblita. The sequence continues at coordinate 684,445 of CM043015.1, forward strand.
ACTGAGCGCCAGCAAAGAAAACTCGAAAAACAGGAAAAATATTCGAGTCCCGATTTCGTCAGGCACAGCCGTCTTATAAGGGATTCGATACCTATTTCGAGGGTTACGCTGATCTCGCTGGCCGTTCCTGGTTTCGCGCAATTATACAACGGCCAGCCGTGGAAAATCCCGATACTCTATGCCGCGGTGGGAACGTCGCTCGCTTTCGGCATACAACAGAACAGGATATACAGCAGATACCGAAGGGAATACGACGCGCTCATAATAGAAGCGGGAGCGGACAGAGCCGGATTCCGCGACCGTATCGATCCGATACAGAGTGCGATGATAAGGCATAACACCTACCGCCAGCTCCTTTTCGGTGCGGCGGCGTTATCGTACGCATACTTTCTGGGCGACGGACTTATCAACCATCCGAACTATGCCTCCAATGTGAAGATAGCGACTACTTTTTCCATGATATTCCCCGGCGCAGGGCAGATATACAACAAAAGTTACTGGAAGGTTCCCATAGTATGGGGTACCATTGCGGGATTCGTCTACATGGTGGACTGGAACAACAGGGGATACCAGCGTTTCAAACTCGCATACAACCTGAAGTCCGAGTCAGACGTGACAGGGGAACCGTCCAGGGACGAATTCGGCGGAAGGTACAGCGCTTCGTTCCTCAAGAACCTCAAGGACAATTACAGGAGGAACAGGGACCTGTGCATTATAGTGCTGGGAGCCGCCTATGCCCTTAACATAATAGATGCCCATGTGGATGCACACATGAAAACATATGACATAAGCGACAACCTTATGGTCTCGATAGAACCCGAAATGACGAATTTTTACACGATGCGTTCCGGGAACACCGGTGTAACGGGTCTGAGAGTCAGTATAAAATTTTAAGCACAACGTTGTTAGTTGTTAGTTATTAGTTGTTAGTTTTTAGTAATCATACAGATAAAAATGAGTGATAGCTATAAAGATTTGATTGTTTGGCAGAAAAGCTAAATCCCTATCCAACCAACTAACAACCAATAACTAATAACTAATAATTAATAACTAATAACTAAATATTTAACGGTACTTAAAAGCAATGATTTATAAATATTCAACTTCAATTATAAGATTCGTTTTCGTAACTTTTTTTCTTGCGGGCATCTTCAGCGCGGATGCATATGCTCCCGACCCTCCCCCGTACGGACAGGAAGGGACGTTATCCGCCAATACGACAGGAAAATACGACTCCCTTTTAGCCGTATGGTACGAGCGTAATATCGTCAGTTCGTACGATGTTTTTTTCGATGAATTTATAAATATAGATTCCACAGCCTACAGCAATATCCCCGATTCGGTCTACCGTGCAAGGATGAAAATGGTCTTGTCGCCGATAAACATGGGATACAACGACGTTGTAAAGCGCTATATAGCAGCCTATACCGGCAATAAAAAGGAACTTATGGGACGTATTCTCGGACTGTCGCAGATATACTTCCCCATGATCGAGGAGGAGTTGGCGCGCTGTAACCTTCCGCTGGAACTGCGCATGCTGCCCGTGATCGAATCCGCCCTCAATCCCACCGCAGTCTCGCGCGCCGGAGCGACGGGGTTGTGGCAGTTCATGTACAGGACGGGCAAGAGCTACGGACTGGAGATTACGTCGTTCGTGGACCAGCGCCGCGATCCCATAATCGCCACCAAAGCGGCATGTCGCTATCTTTCGGATCTTTATAGCATGTACGGCGACTGGACGCTCGCCATCGCCGCATACAACTGCGGTCCCGGGAACGTGAACAAGGCCCTGAAGAGGGCGGGGGGTAACGCCGCTACCTTTTGGGAAATATATCCCTACCTGCCGCGTGAAACGAGAGGTTACATGCCGTCTTTCATCGCAGCGACATACGCATACACATTTCACCGGCAGCATCAAATAGAACTGGTCGCCCCGCCCATACCCATATCGACCGACACGGTGATGATCGGCAGACTGACGCACTTCGGGCAGATCAGTTCGACGCTCGGTATTCCGATAGAAACCCTCCGCGCTCTCAATCCGCAGTATAAGATGGATATAATACCGTCGGTGGAGAAACCGTATGCCCTTACGCTTCCCCAGTACGATATTACGAGGTACCTCGAACGCGAAACCGAAATACACGGCAAGGATACGCTCTATCTGGCACAGTACCTCAGGCAGCCGACCGACGAACTGATCAAGCGCCTTACGGCGACCGCCGCCGCGACAAGCACCTACAAGGTTAAAAGCGGGGATACGCTGGGCGCTATTGCAAGGAAAAACGGCGTGACCGTCTCCCAACTGATGAAGTGGAACAATATCAAAAATGCAAACTCTCTGCGTATAGGGCAGACCCTCGAAATACGCAAGTAATTGCTTCCGGTTTAAAAATTATCCGACGGAGATGATCGTAAACAACGATACCATCGTAGCTGTGGCGACCGCACCTGCCGGCGCACTGTCCGTTATCCGCATGAGCGGTAAGGATGCCGTAGCGATCTGCGAAGCGGTTTTCCGTCCGTCTTCGGGCAGGATGCTGTCGGAATGCCAAGGATACACACTCCATCACGGAACCGTTGAAAACGAGCATGGAACGATCGACGAAGTGATCGTGTCGTTGTTCCGCGCCCCGAAATCATATACGGGTGAGGACACGGTCGAAATATCATGTCACGGCTCCCCGTACATATCCAGGGAGATAATCAACGCCCTGACAAGCAAAGGGGCGCGCTGCGCCGAAGCGGGTGAGTTCACAATGAGGGCGTTCCTTGCCGGAAAACTCGATCTGGTGCAGGCCGAAGCGGTAGCCGACATGATATCGGCTGGGAATAAAGCCGCCCACGCCCTTGCTTCGCGGCAGATACGCGGCGGATATTCTGCCGATCTTGAAGCTCTCAGGGAAGAACTTACGGATATCCTGTCGCTGATAGAACTGGAACTCGATTTCAGCGAAGAGGACGTGGAGTTTACCGACCGCCGGAAACTGTCGGAACTGATCGGAGTAATACAGGGGAAAATAACCCGTCTTATAGAGTCGTTCACTCTCAATAATGTAATCAGGGAAGGAATACCCGTGGTGATAGCCGGTCCTCCGAACGTCGGCAAATCCACCCTTCTGAACAGGATGCTGCGCGAGGACAGGGCTATGGTATCCGACATAGAGGGCACTACGAGAGATGCCGTAGAGGGAGTCGTAACGCTCGGCAATGGAGTGAGTTACAGGCTGACCGACACCGCCGGAATACGTCGTACCGAAGACACACTGGAGAAAATGGGGATCGAGCGCAGTGTCGCCGCCCTGAAGCGGGCGGCTATTATTCTGTTGGTTTTAGAGGCCGGATGTAATTCCGACCATATAATGTCCGAGGCGGACAGGATTTTTTCCCTACTGTCATACGGCGGAACTTTTTCCGCCGGCTCGGATACCTGTAACATCCGAAGTAATACGGATGCCCGCGATGTTTTCAGCGCCGTCAGTTATGGCGCCGATACCGGTATCGCCGATAGTTCGCGAGAGGGTAGGGGAAGCGGCGGCATATATGGCACAGAGGTGTACAAATTATGCATTCTGTTGAACAAGACGGACAAAGCCGGAATAAGTCGCATGGCCGATGAAGAGAAGGAAAGGCTGAAGCATTCGATAGCAGTCAAATACGGGATTTTTTCCAAACCCGAACTTATTGAAATTTCGGCTAAAACGGACTACAATATCGATACACTGACCGATTACCTGACCAGCATCATCAATGTGGAAGCTCTTTACGACGATGAAACCGTCCTGAGTAATGCCCGTCATTACGACGCTCTTCAAAAGGCGCTGGATTCTTTGGACAGAGCCTCGCGGAGCCTTGAATATCGCCTTGCCACCGATCTGCTGGCTCAGGATATTCGTGAAGCATCCTACCACCTCGCGACAATAACCGGAGAAATAACATCCGACGATATTTTAAAATCTATTTTTTCAAAATTCTGCATCGGCAAATGATGGGTGCAAATCAGATAACGAAATAGACATCGATCATGACAAAGCACTCATTTGAGTGCTTTTGTTCTGAATAGAAGGTGTCGTTTGGCGTTCGCTTTGCAATATGCTTAAGTTATCTTGAACCATGAGTCTTATCACATGTATTCCCTGACGTTATTCACGATCTGTCCGTCGAACAGGTTTACCATACGGTGTGCATATGAGGCATCGTGAGTAGAGTGGGTCACCATAACAACAGTGGTGCCCTCGCGATTGAGTTCTGTAAGCAGTGTCATCACTTCGGCTCCATTCTTGGAGTCGAGGTTACCGGTGGGCTCGTCCGCAAGGATCAGCTTTGGCGAAGCCACCACGGCGCGGGCTATTGCTACGCGCTGCTGCTGGCCTCCCGACAGCTGCTGCGGGAAGTGGCGGGCGCGGTGGCTGATGGCCATGCGGTCGAGGATTTCCTTGACCATGCGTTTGCGTTCAGAGGGCTTTATTTTGAGGTAGATCAACGGAAGTTCCACATTCTCGAACACATTGAGTTCGTCGATAAGGTTGAAACTCTGGAATACAAATCCTATGTTACCCTTGCGGAACAGAGTACGGTCTTTTTCCTTGAGCGAACCCACCTCCTTGTCCAGCAGGTAGTAACGTCCCTTTGTTGGGTTATCCAACAGGCCGACGATGTTCAGCAGCGTGGATTTTCCGCAGCCCGAAGGTCCCATGACCGCTACGAACTCGCCCTGGGATATTTCCAGTGATACATCGTTCAGAGCGATGGTTTCGATTTCATCCGTGCGGAAGTGTTTGCTGAGGTTTTCAATTTTTAACATGGCGTTATGATTTAAATGTTAGTGATCGATAATACTGGTTTAATATATTTGGTCAAATCATTCATTAACGGCACTAAAAAATGGTAAATAACGTGATATTCTTATATTCTTATCTGTGCAACGAATCTACGGGGTTGGCGGAAGTAGCCTTGTAGCTTTGCCGGAAGACGGCGGCGAAGGCCACTGCGAAAGCTACCAGTCCGGCAAGGGCGAAAATCGTCCAGCCGAGCGTAATCCGGTATGCGTAAGCGGACAGCCACCTCTCCATTGCGTACCATATTACCGGCACGGCTACGATGAAAGCTATCAGCACCATACGCATGAAATTAAGGATCACTTTACGCAGCACCTCGCCGTCGGTAGACCCGAACACCTTGCGTATGGCTATCTCCGCGGTGCGTTGGCGCAGATAGTAGGCGGCCATGGCGAGCATCCCCAGTGCGGCGATAAGGATGGCTATCACGGCGAACGAACCGATTATTGTGTAGGTACGTTGCTGGTTGTCATACCAACTGTTTATTTCGCTGTCAAAAAAACCGCTCTCGAAAGGTACGCCGCCGTTGTAATCCAGGTAGGCGGCTTTTACTTCGTCGTAAACGCGAGCCTGATCGGCACCCGATATTTTTACGAGGATTGACCACACCCTATTCATTAATTTACTTCTATAGCCGTCCTGGTACAAAACGATGACCGCCGGGCCGATTTTTTCCGATAGATTGCTGAAGTGGAAGTCCCTGACCACTCCGGCCAGTTTCTCGTTGTCGTAAAACTGGAACGAGGTTGCCGTATCAGGCAGATTAAGTTCTTTCATGGCAGTCTCGTTCAGGTAGAGGGCATCGCGGTCTGCGATTCCCGTGCGTCTTACGGTCTCTATTCCGAGCATATCCATAAACACCGAATCTACGGTAAACATTTGAAAGCTGATCGACTCTCTGTCGGGATAAGTAACGGTCTGGTTATTACCATAGTTCGTGGGATCTCCCGCACAGAACGATACCGCCTCCACTCCGCCGATCTGCATCAGGCGGTCGTGCAGTCCCGGGAGCTTCGAGCGCGCTACGGTGTTATCCATCTGGATGATATTTTCCTTATTGAATCCAAGTTCGGCGGTGCGCATGAAGTTCGTTTGGCGCATGATAGTAAATGTACAGCCCAACAGGACGATTGTGATACAGTATTGGAAAATAATCAGGATACGGCTATAAATCATCTTCGTTTCACGGGCGAAAGTTCCCCGCACCACCTCGATCGGCTTGTGGCGCGAGACAGCCAGAGATGGCATTACCCCCGAAAGGGCTCCCAGCAGGGCGACGGCGACCAACGCTAAAAGGATATTGCCCGCAGTCAGTGCACCGGCCACGCTTATATCGGTTTGCAGAAGTTTGTTGAAAGCGGGTTCGGACAACATAGCTAAAATGACGCCCAGCACCGCCGCAATGATGCAGAAAACGACCGATTCGGTGATAAATCCGGCGAAAAGTCCCCTCGGTGAAGAACCCAACAGCCGCCGCGTCGCCGCCTCTTTAGCCCTGAAACCCGACTGAGCTACCGAAAGGTTGATATAGTTAATAACGGCGAAAAGCAATATCACTATCATCGTAAATCCCAATATTTTAAGGAAACCGCGGCTGTTCTGCCTCTGTGTTCCATAGGAATTACTGTCGAAATAACAATCGGTAACAGGCTGTAAATAGAGTTCTTTGGCCACCCCATCCTTAAAAAGCCAGAAGCAGGTTTTGAAGTGCTCCACGAGGTCGGGCATTTTCGATTGTAGATCGCTCCCGCGAGCGGTACGCAGATAGATCAACCAGTTGCACGAATTGTAATTATCAAGATACCAGTCTCCCACATGCTCGAAACGGGCGATTATGTCGGGATTTGCTAAATGTGTGTTGCGCAGGTCTGCGGCCACGCCCGTAACGACGTAATCGGTCGTGTCGACCCGCAATGTTTTACCCAGGGCGGGGCTATCGCCGAACATTTTGGCGGCGAAGGATTTTGTGAGCGTTATTGGAATTCCCAACTTTAGGTGCACAAAAAGTTAAGCACTTTTTTGTTGATGTTCCAGAACTCGTCGATAGTCATGTTTTGGAGTGCTGAATGGCGTCTTTTTTTGTTATACCAGATTTCGATATACTCGAAGATTTCCATCTCCATCTGCTCGGCCGACAGTTCGATGTTACCATAAATCATCTCGCATTTTAGATTACGAAAGAAACTTTCGGCCACGGCGTTGTCCCAGCAGTTGCCCTTACGTGACATACTTTGCACGACTTGCCCCTTGATCTCCGAGCGGAACTCCTCGCTGGCGTACTGTACGCCTCGGTCGGAATGGAAGATCATCCCAGCAGAGGTCTTTCTGTTCTTCACCGCCATCTGATACGCTCTGACGGCTGTATCTTTGGCCGTCAGGTTATCGCTCAGGCTCCAGCCGACCACCTTGCGGTCGTACAGGTCGATCACCGAGGTTAGATAAACGAAGTGTTCCTTGGTATGGATGTAGGTAATGTCCGACACCCATACCTTGCCCGGAGCTTCCGGTGAGAACTTCCTGTCCAAATGGTTGGGGCATATGCGAAGCGAGTGCGGCTTGTAGGAATGGCTGCCCTTGTACTTGCAGCACAACTTACTACGTAATCCCATACGTTTCATATACTTGGCGACCGTATTACCCGACACGGAATAACCGTCGGCTTTGATCTCGGCGGCGATACGGGGTGCACCGTAACACCCCTTAGCCGCCGCATAGACCACCTGAATGCGACGTTCCAACTCTTCACGCTTTTGCTCACGTTTGCCGGGGATACCGGCCTGGTAATCATAATACGACCGGGGGCTGATCCGAAGGGCGCGTGCCATCATCCCGACCGTGTAATGCCCCTATGGCTGTCGATGAACTCGTACATTACTTGTCTGTTTGTGAGAAGATGGCGATCGCTTTTTTAAGATCTCAAGTTCCAATTTGGTGTTGCGGAGCTCCTTTTCGAGTTCCTTCACCCGCTTGCCTTCGTCGCTAAGCCGTTCCACGCCATGACCCTGGAAGCTGGCCTCGCCGTGGCGGGCAAACTCCGCCCGCCACTTGTAAATGCGCTCGGAGGTCACTCCCAGTTCCTGTGCCAACTCCTTGATATTGTTGCGCTCGTAACTTAATTTTACCGCACGTTCCTTGAACGAACGATCATACTGACGTTTTGTTAATGATGTTCCCATGAATGAAAGTTAAGATTTATTATTAAACAACCTTAACTCTTTGTGCGGGTAAAGTTAGGAACTCCAGTATTCTCCGGTTATGTCAGGATAGAAAGAGAAACGATTATTACCTACTTTGAATACTTCAGACACGGAACCGATTCTCGTAAGATCGCCTACGGAATAGATGTAAATCGTATCTTTCTTATAATCAATTAAGCCAAGGCTGTCAATAATTCCCCCCATTGCAGCATATCTATCTCGTGTACTTTTCCACGGTCGCCGCCATCTAACAGATCGTTCCTCCAAGCCGCTGTAAGCATCAAGGTCATAGATAACATTCATAACGTGAATTTCCCTTCCGACAGGGGCTGAAGTCATTGCGGAAACAAAATCAGTAACTGGTCGTTGCGAGAACGCATTTACTACTGATAGAAGACCCAAGATGGACAACAGGATATGCTTCATAGCTCTTAATATATATATGGTGCGACTTTTCTTCCAATCGGACGATAGTTGGTTACTCCGGCAGCGTTGTAATATCTGCTTGCACCGGTTGAGGGAACAATTACTCTTGGGCCGTATCCGTAGCCACTGGCATCGACTCCGTAATGGGTACGCAAAGGTAATCCATTTTCTGCCCGCATCTGGTTTTCTCTATGCGTTGTGTGAATTTCCGAGATGCGTATGGCTCTACTTCCTGCCTCAGAAGTCGGCATATTAAACCACGTTTTTGTTTCTCCTCCATTCCAATTATATTCAACATATCCTAATTCGTGTCCTAATGTCATCATCACTAAACGATCTGCTATGAAATCAGAATTTCGAGAGAGTTTATGAAAAACTCTTACAGATGCCAACGCAGGGCAGGTTCAAAATAAACAATGTCCTTTTTTACGACCTGATTATCTCTGAGTATAATACGTGTCGCAGACACATAATAATCACTCTCTATTATTCCTCCAGTGGATTTAATAAGTTGAATCAACATATCCATATCCCAAGTGAATATGGCTTTATGTAATAAGGAATCGGACGCTTTAATATCTTCCGGTACATCTGAATAATAATCCTCCATGTACCGGATACTGTAATTTCCCGACCCATTTTTTGCGAAATAGAACGTATCCTTTTTTGTTTTGAAAATCTCAGAGACAGTACCTCCGGGAAGATAGTATTCTGAATAAACATAGATTGTGTCCTGTTTATAGTCAATCAACTTCAGGCTGTCTATTAATCTCCCCTTTAGCTCATAATTATTTTTTACACTTCGTACAGGTTTCTTGCTTTTAACCAATCGCTCTTGTACGGAATTAAAAGTTCCGTCTTTATTATAGATTACATCCTTAACAAGCATTTTCTTCCTCTCCGGAGTAGAGGTCATCACGGAATAAAAATCGTTGGTTTTATGCTGGGCATAAAGCACTCCATACAAAAGTAATCCGATTGATAGCAAGACTATTTTTTTCATTTTCTATAAATATAAGGTTGAACTCCACGAGTTAATGGGTGATAATTTGTTATGCCATTTACGTTATAGTACCTGCTTGCACCTGTTGATGGAACGATGATTCGAGGACCATATCCAAAATTATCCTGTGCTCCGTAATGTGTTCGCAAAGGCAGTCCTTGTTCTGATCGCAATTGATTCTCAACGTGCGTTGCCACTATATCCGAGGTAGAGATATTTCTATCCCCTTTCTCCGTTTGCATTGTAAACCATGCTCCATGTTGAGTTCCATTCCAATTATCTTGAACATGTCCAAATTCGTGCCCTAAAGTTATCATTGGATCAGAGCGCATTCCTGCTGTAGTTGGCACGGCCTCCAAAGAGCCATTGCTTTTTATTCCGGTTGGATTCCAGCCTAACAACTGATTCCCACGATCGAAGACGCTTGAATTACTTTGCGTCAACGTTACAACATTTGAATGATTAGCCAATCCGCTAATAAGATCATATCCTGCATTTCCTCCATTCATTAGTCCCGTTAATGCTCCCGATAACTGTCCAATGAAAGCATTATTACCTGCATAGACAGCATTATCGCTATTATAGAACCCCCAGTTTCCCTCGTGTTGCCTCCATTCATAATCAATTCTCTGATTGTCCGCATAATCATGAACTCGAATAGTTCTCCCGTCTGGATCGACATATCTCACAGGATTGTTATTACAATAAGCATAAGGCGAAACGGGATAATATCCGTATGCCAAATCTACTGAAAATAAAGCGACTGTGCAAATCGCTAGTGTCAAAAGTTTTGTTCCCATAGCATTTAAGTTTTAGAGGTTTATATTATTATTGAAGTTGTATTCCTCCGGTTTCCTCTATGATCCGCCTTGCCTCCTCATTTCTCCTGTCGAGCCGTTCAAAATAGTCGTCGCCAAGTTGCTCCCAACCCAGACTAACCAATTCATCATAAATTTCATCCATTCTATCTTGCAGAAACAAGACATAATCATCGACCCTATCCCCATTGCTCTTCAGATATTTCACAAGGGCGAATTCGAGGGATTTGCCTTTTATTATGTGGGTATTATAATTCTGCGGATAATATTCTAACGACTTGATCGAGCACAGCCATGTAAAATCATCATAAACACCATACTTAACTGAATATCCGAACGCCAGATCAGAAAGCTGCGAGGCTACGGTTTCCCTGTCGGTCAGCGGATATATATAAACTTTGTTTTTTAACGCCGTTTCATTGATTTCAAAGCCTTCGGTATAGTGAAACTCCGGTGTTAATTGATGGGTGGTCAATTCCACGTTCACCCAATCTTCGGGAAAGAGATTGTCAGCGTCGGGGTATCGTATAAACGTATGGATCGGCGCGTATGCGATATACGCTTCTGCGCCAATAGCCTCGGCCAGAATTTTATAATAATATGGCAGGGAACGGCACTGTCCTTTGTGAGTTTGAATGACTTTACTTACAAATTGCTGGGTAAAATCTTCTTTGCTGACAATATCATTATGGTCATAGATAAACGGCTGATATCCGTTGCCGGAATATGGACGCATAAAGTATTCGATAAGGGCCATGTTCTTCCCTGTTTTATATTGCTCAAGCTGATTAGCCTTGTAGAATTTCATAATAAAATCGCCAGCCCGGTCTATTTCGTGGTAGTATTCGTCATAATCTAAATTTCCATCGAGATAGGCCCATTCAGCAAGGAATACCGCCCGTTTGATTGAAAGCGGTGCTTTGCCATCGAGCATATCGGCAATTTCAAGATATGCCTGATTGTAAAGTGGGCTATGAGTTTCTATTTGAACGCCATCCGTCATTTCCGGTGGGATTTGCTTACCAACAAATTGAGCATTGGCCGACGTAATCCACAAGGCTTGCAATACAAGTAAGACGAATATTTTTAGTGTTTCTTTCATAAGTGTTTGTATATAAATTTACGTATCCAAATTTAATATGCAAACGTCTGAAAACAATGAAAATAAATCTTTCAAAACGAATAAATACTGGTTGATTATCAGACAGTTGCTAAATAAAAATCTTTCACGCCAAAATGTCAGACTAAAAACCGATGAAAATTACATGAAAACAAGCATAGTTTCCACAAAATTGTAGTATTTTTATAGGGTACAGAAAATTCTCGACATATAGCTATGGCAGAGGAACTACAGGATATATCCAATAAAAGGCTGGCGTTGATAAGAAGGCTGATCGACCTCGCCTATATCTATTCTGATAAAGAATTGTTTTATCAGAAGTTTTTGGATGCCGTCAATATTGATTCTCTTAAAGGCTTGGAAATAGTAGAGATTGGCGACAATACCCTGCAAATATCCTGCGATGAGAAGCTGTCTGATGATGAAATAGGAATGTATTGCCTATTGGAGCAGGGTTTTACTCCACAGGAGATAGCCGTTATATACAAAGAAAAAAGCGTTAATGCGGTTTATCTAAAAAAGCACCGACTTAAAAAGAAACTTAAAGGAGCCGCTTCGCCGGAAATTGTTCTGATAATGCTTATTCAGTGTGTGATATTTTATATTGCAGGACGTTTATTAGGATTTTTCTAAATAAAAAAGCCTACCTTATAAGAAAAGTGCCCAGAAAGTGCCCGATAATTTGAAAGTAAAAACGCCAACGATTTAATAATCAAATTGTTGGCGTTTTCAAAAAGTACCCGGAGCCGGGATCGAACCGGCACGAATTGCTTCACTGGTGTTTGAGACCAGCGCGTCTACCAATTCCGCCATCCGGGCAGTTTGACAAGCAAAACTACCGACTTCTTCGCCGTAAGGCCGCAAAGCGACTATGGAGGGGCGATAATTCAAAAATGGAGACGATCAATATTTACAAACTTCCTGTGAAAAAGTCATAGGAATGGTATGTATCAATGTCTCATTAATAGAACCGAGAGACTTCTGAATCGACCCGTTTTTGAAGCGGTGCAAATATACCTATTTTTACGAAAGAATACAAAAACTCCTATACTTATAGGAAACAGACTATATAAAAATAATGGGTTGCTGTCCAAATGTATTTTTTTGCCGTTTTTCTTATACAAACCTGCCGATTCTCGCCTCCTCAACCGCCTTCGACGGCCGAGGGGGCGAGAGTAAGTCGAAAATACCCGTACCTATATTTAAATCGGCAATGCTAAATATTTGTTCATAGGTTTAGTTGCAGTATCTTTACGGGAGTATTGAATTCTTAATTGAATCCGCATATGAAGATACTTACAGGCAATCAGATAAGGGAAGCCGACGAATATACGATCGGGCATGAACCGGTAGAATCTATCGAACTGATGGAGAGGGCTTCGGAGGCCATTGCAGGCGCAATCTGCGGCAGGGTAGGGCAGGAGGAAGGCGAACTGCTTTTCTTCATAGGCAAGGGCAATAACGGGGGCGACGGTCTTGCCGTGGCGAGGATAATGGCCGATGCCGGTTTCTCCTGTTCCGTATATATGGTCTATCCGGTGGAGGAGTTGAGCAGTGAATGCCGTCTGAATTACCAAAGATTGCCCCGCAGCGTGCGGATCGTCGATAATCCGCAGTCGGATTTGGCGGAACATGCGGTTGTGATAGACGCCGTATTGGGTACCGGAGTAAAGGGCGAGGTCACCGGAGCGGCAAAATCCGCTATCGGACTGATAAACAGCCTCGGCCGCGGGGTTTTTTCCATAGATATTCCTTCGGGCATGAAAACGGAATTCGGCAATGAACATTCGGAGACGGTCGTCGCCGACCTGACGCTTGCCATAGAATTTCCCAAACTCGCCATGCTCCTGCCGGAAGCGGGGGAGCGTTGCGGCGAGATCGAGATCGTCGATATAGGGCTGGATCGGGAGTATATGGCAAGGACACCGTCGGGATACGGATACATAACTCATTGTTATGCAAGTTCATTCTTGAAGAAACGGGAAAAATTCGGGCACAAGGGAACTTACGGACACGCCCTTCTCATATGCGGCTCGGGAGGGATGTTCGGGGCGGCAGTGCTTTCCACGTGCGCGGCGCTTCGTTCGGGATGCGGTATGGTTACGGTGCATTTGCCGGAAGGTGGAGCTTCGGCTGTGTATGCAAATGCGCCCTCCGCCCTGGTCAGCAGCGACCGGTGGGATTGTTTCCATACCCTGCCCGCCGATTGTTCTAAGTATGACGTTATTGGGATCGGGTGCGGCATGGGACAATCGGAAGAAACGGCCGAGGCGATGCGGAAACTGTTCAAGGAATATCGCAGACCGATGGTTATCGATGCGGATGCCCTTAATATCATCTCGCGGCATGACGACATACGCAGACTTATCCCCAGGGATTCCGTACTTACGCCTCATCCGGGTGAACTGAAGAGACTTACAGGTGAGTGGGGTGGGGAAGAGGAGAAAATACGCATGGTCAGGCAGCTCTCTGCCGAACTCGATTCCACGGTCGTACTCAAGGGCGCTCATACTATGATTTGCTTGAGCGACGGCCTGTGCCTGTTCAACTCGACGGGCGCTCCCGGCATGGCGAAGGGCGGAAGCGGAGATGTTCTGACAGGTTTTATCACGGGTCTTGTCGCACGAGGCTATTCCCCGCGCGAGGCCGCGGTTCTCGGAGTCCATATCCACGGTAAAGCCGGCGAAAAGGCGGCGGATTATTTCGGTAACGAGGCCATGAACAGTCAGGACATGATCGATTTTCTCGCGGACGCATATAACGATTTACTGTAATTTTCATATATTTGTAAAATCGTAAAACTTAAAAAAATATAATATGGCAAGTATCAGGACATTAAAGAAAGAGATAGATTACATCATCGAGGAGATCCTGGCAGATTGTTACCTTACGATCTATTTTCAGCCTGCAAAGGAAGAGAAGGTCGTGGATATAATAAGGGGAACCGTCGAACTGAGAAACGATCTTTACAAAAGAGTAAATTCTTCCGTAAAGAAAGAAAACGCCAAGAATATAAGGGAGCATTACATGCAGGTGAGAAACGATTTAGCCGCCAATGCCGACAAGCTGCTGACGAAGCTGAGCGCGGTGTCCAAAAACTAAGACGTGTTCATTAAGGGATATAGAGGGATAGAACGGATAGAATAAAAAATAAAAGAGGTCGTCTTAGCTTTATCGCGAGACGACCTCGTCGTTTTAGGTGAGGTGTGATGCAAGAGCAGATACTTATTCATCGTTTACCTCGTTTATACCGACCCTGATCAGATGAGGTTGAGTTCTTTTTTTATCTGCACGATTTTATCGTCCAGGCTGGCTTTTACAGCATCGAACTGGTCTGTGCCGGAGAGGGAGTCGCGCACACCAAAGTAATATTTTATTTTAGGCTCCGTACCCGAAGGCCTCACGGATACTATGGTTCCGTCGCCGGTGAGGAACTGCAGCACATTGGAACTCTCGATGTCGATAGGCGTCCTCCGGCCGGTTTCGACGTCCGAACTTTCCTGCAATAGGTAATCCTTTACGGTCACCACGGGCGATCCGCATAACTCTTTCGGCGGGGACGAGCGGTATCCCCTCATCATTTCGCCGATCTCCTCCTGTCCGTCCTTGCCTTTCCTCACTATGGAAAACATGCTTTCCCTGTAGAACCCGTATTCGACGTACATCTCTTTAAGAAGACCGTAAAGCGACAAACCGATGCTTTTGGCCCATGCCGCAGCTTCGGCGGCAAGCATGCAGGCGCTCACGCCATCCTTGTCCCTGACGAAGTCCTGAGCCAGATAACCGAAACTTTCTTCTCCGCCCCCTATGTATTCCGTGTCTTTCCCTTCGTTCTGACGTATGATCTCGGCGATATACTTGAAGCCCGTAAGGCAATCGTAGCACCTGACCCCGAAACTTTCAGCCACCCTGCGCACCATTTCCGAGGTCACTATGGTTTTAACAACGTACTGGCGGCCATCAAGGCGGCCGAGTTCCTTCCGACGGCGGCATATATAATAGGTAAGCAGGACGCACGTCTGGTTGCCGTCCAACAGGACGTAATCCCCCTTGCCGTCCGGTACGGCGATCCCGATACGGTCGGCATCGGGATCCGTGGCCAGGACTATTTCGGCACCCATACTTCGTCCAAGCTCCAACGCCATTTTCATAGTGGCCGGCTCTTCGGGGTTGGGGGATTCGACGGTGGGGAAGTTCCCGTCGAGGATATTCTGCTCCTTAACGGTATGGAGATTCTTAAAACCCAGATTCCTAAGCGCTTCGGGAACGAGTATGACGCCGCATCCGTGCAGGGGGGTGTACACTATGCTCATTTTACTGAATTTCTCCACGGCATCCCGCGAGAGCGAAAGGGAAAGCAGTCTTTCCAGATAAATGCTGTCGAATTCCTCGTCGAGAACCGTGATATTTTCCTTATTCTTACCGGTAAGAATCTGATCGACAGAGGTTATTTTGCCCACTTCGTCGATAATGTTCCTGTCGTGCGGGGCGGTAACCTGCGAACCGTCTTCCCAGTAAGCCTTATAGCCGTTGTATTCTTTCGGGTTGTGGGAGGCGGTCACCATAACCCCGCTTTTACATCCCAGCTCCCGTATGGCAAAACTCAGTTCGGGGGTGGGGCGTAGCGAATCGAATATGAAAACCTTGAAACCGTTGGAAGCGAAAATATCAGCCGTCCGTTCGGCGAAATGTCTGCTGTTATTTCTGCTGTCGTGGGCTACGGCGACCATTATATCTTCTCCCCCGAAGTTCTTCTTCAGGTAGTTCGAGAGACCCTGGGTGGCCATTCCGACAGTATAGATATTCATCCTGTTGGTGCCGACGCCCATAATGCCGCGCAATCCTCCGGTTCCGAATTCGAGATCTCTATAAAAACTTTCGGTAAGCTCATTTAAATCGTTGTCCATTAAATATTTTACCTGTCGCTTGGTAGCCTCATCATAGTTGCCTTCCAGCCATGTTTCGGCCTTCTTCACAACCAGTTTTTCTGATTCTGTAACCATATCCATATAAGTTTTATTTATTGAATTTTAATCTGAACAATGAAAAAAATTATATTCAAAGATATGTAAAAAATATCAATTCTCAATATCAATAAATTAAATCGGTGGTGCATGTAACCCTTATTCTTCTATATAAATATAAACTGAAAAGACAATAGCAACCGGTAAATTTTTTAAAAAATTTATATACATTTTTGTTGTGAGTTTCATAAACATCGAAACTTTAACTTTTTATTTTGCAGCCCGTTAATATGGTGGTGGACAATAATCAGGCATACGACGACATATGGCAGACATGCCTGTCCTGCATAAAAGAGAGAACATCGGAAGACGAATTCATAAAATGGTTCAAACCGATAGTCCCTCTTAATTTCGATGGAACCACTCTTCAACTGAGAGTCCCCAACGAAAGCTATGTGTACCATATTGAAAAGAACTACCTCGAATTCCTTAAACCGATACTTTACAAGCTGTTCGGCATGAAGACCCGGCTGCGTTACGTAATGCCCAAGGTCGAACAGAATTCGGTCGATACGGTCAATGTTTCCGATACCACTGTCATTAACAAATTTATTGCCCAAACCGATACGGCAAATATAAAAAATCCCTTTATAATACCTGGTATACGCAAGGCGGTGATCGACCCTCAGCTGAATCCGTCCTACACTTTCTCCACGCATGTGGAGGGTGAGTGCAACAGGCTGGCGCGTTCGGCGGGACTCGCGGTGGCGGTTAATCCCGGCAGAACGCCTTTCAATCCCCTGTATATATACGGCGATTCGGGTTTGGGGAAGACTCATATCGTACAGGCCATCGGCGCCGAAGTCAGGCAACGGCATCCCGATCTCCAGGTACTGTATGTCTCCATGAACAGGTTTCAGGCTCAGTACACGACCGCCATGCTGAACCGTGAATTCAACGATTTCATACACTTCTACCAGATGATAGACGTGTTGATAATAGACGATATACAGGAGCTTTCGGGCAAGGAAAAAACGCAGAATGCCTTCTTTAATATATTCAACCACTTGCAGTTATCTGGCAAGCAATTAATCATTACTTCAGATAAACCTCCTGTTGAGCTCAAGGACATCGAACAACGGCTGATAACCCGCTTCAAATGGGGTCTGTCCGCACAGTTGGTACAGCCCGATTACGATACCAAGGTGAAGATAATCAGGAATAAGGCCATAAAATTGAACACGGATCTTTCGGAGGAAATAGTGGATTACCTGGCACAGAATATTAATGCCAATATCAGGGAGATAGAGGGAGCATTGTCTTCGCTGGCGGCAAACGCCTCGTTCCTTAACAAAAAGATCGGCATATCCCTGGCGAAAGAGGTGCTGAAGGTATATGTAAAGTCGATTCACAAGGAGATTACGATAGAATACATACAGAATACGGTGTGCGACTACTTCAACCTTGCCAGGGAGAAGTTCGCTTCACCGACAAGGACGCGCGATATAGCGCAGGCGCGCCAGATAGCTATGTATCTCAGCAAACAGCATACAAAATCCCCTCTTTCGGCCATAGGAACGGCCATAGGGGGCAAGAATCACGCGACCGTCCTTCATGCATGCAAAGCCGTTTCCAATCTTTTGGAGACCGACAAAACTTTCAGACAACAGTTCGAGGAGATCGAAAGGAAGCTGCTTTCGACATAAGTCCAAATACTTACATAACTTAATTCCCGACCCTCCGCTATCTTTTGCGGCTATTCATTTATTTGAATTACTGTTCTATTATAGTTTCAAGGAAAAGCACATCTTTTTAATATCAGGGATTACTTCTGGTGCTAATGCTTTTTCTCTGTCATTGCGGGCTTGACCAGGAATGGCATATTTGTCATTGCGGCCTCCGAGCCGCAATCTCAACGGGGGCATTTATTAATCGGCAATTTTTGTTGAGCATTTATTGGTCGAGATTGCGGGTCAAGCCCGCAATGACAATGATATTGTATTTTGGTAGTGCCTCTGAATAGCTGGACTGTGCGCTGTTGCCATATTCAGATCGTCGCCGGCGGTGGTGCTGTAAGCGAAGCGCACAGCCCGCCGCGTGGGGCGGCGACGGGCTGTCTGTCTTGCTACGCAAGACCGGATTTCACCGGACGGAACAGCTATTTTGAAGCCTACCTGTATTTTCAATAAATTATGGGTCAAGCCCGCAATGACTTCCGTCGCAACTACCGGCAGCTCCCGAATGAGTTTACGATTGCGCTTCGCAATCCCGAATCATGTTATTCTCAGACCGGCTTTTCGGAATAATTATTATCTTTACATTTTCGTACACTATGAAAAATAGCTGTAACGCAAACTGCAATCCGGTATAATAAAGTACTGTGAAATATTATCCATTCTTTATTTGTAAGACGCTAATTAGCAATATTAACTAAAATAATAAACAGCACGATGTGCTTAAAACGACATGGCAGAAAAAACTCAGATCAACCCCGACAAACTCAAAGTACTCAATGCCGTTATGGACAAGATCGAGAAGGATTTCGGCAAAGGTTCCATAATGAGAATGAATACCAATAAAATCGAAGACGTAGCCGTTATCCCCACAGGGTCGATAACCCTTGACAACGCCCTCGGGGTAGGGGGCTACCCTAAAGGACGGGTAGTCGAGATATACGGACAGGAGTCTTCGGGTAAAACGACCCTTGCGATACATGCCATCGCCGAGGCGCAGAAAACGGGCGGCATTGCGGCGTTCATCGACGCCGAGCATGCTTTCGACAGCGCCTATGCCCAGAAATTGGGCGTGGACGTGGAGAATCTTCTGATCTCCCAGCCGGACAACGGCGAGCAGGCGCTCGAAATAGCCGACAACCTCATAAGGTCGGGCGCCATAGACATAGTGGTCATAGACTCGGTGGCGGCGCTGACACCCAAAGCGGAGATAGAAGGGGATATGGGCGAATCCAAGATGGGTCTTCAGGCGCGTCTTATGTCTCAGGCATTGAGGAAGCTGACCGCCAGCATAAGCAAGACCAAAACCATTTGTATCTTCATAAACCAGCTTCGCGACAAGATAGGCAACCCTTACGGCAACCCGGAAACGACTACCGGAGGCAATGCCCTCAAGTTCTACGCGAGTGTCAGGATAGACATCCGCAAATCCACCGGCATAAAAGACGGCGAAGAGCAACTCGGGTCGAGGACAAAGGTCAAGGTGGTAAAAAATAAGGTGGCTCCGCCTTTCCGCAGGGCTGAATTCGATATAATATACGGGGAGGGAATATCGAAGTTAGGCGAGATCATAGATATAGGTGTGGATGCCGGAATAATAAAGAAGAGCGGTTCGTGGTTTTCTTACGGAGAGACAAAACTGGGACAGGGTAGGGATGCCGTAAAGGAACTGCTGACCGGAAAACCTGAACTGGCCGAAGAAATCGAAGCCAAAGTGCGCGAGTCGCTCAAGAAGGCGTAAGCATGTAGAGGCGCATGGCGCTGAAACGGAACGATATGCTATATTGTTTGACCGGTGTTACGCACATGACGGGCACGGTTCTTTATTCGAAGGGTGCCGGCAAAAGCAAAACGGGCTTTATACTTGCAAGTAGTTGAAGACCGGAAAACCGGTTGCAGGAGTTGTACAGGGAAGTTTTATGGAATATACGCACGAAGATGAAATATTGATCGAAAGGAGTTTCGAAGATCTTCTTCGGAGCTGTAGCCGTATTATCAAAAACGACGAGGATACGGATACGATCCGCAAGGCTTTCTTCCTGGCCAAGGAAGCCCACAAGGGCATGCGCAGAAAGTCGGGCGAGCCATACATAATACATCCCATAGAAGTAGCGAAGATTGTGGTCGATGAAATCGGCCTCGGCGTTAAATCCGTCGTAGCCTCGCTTTTGCACGATGTAGTGGAGGATACGGCCTATACGGTCGAGGAGATAGGCCTGATATTCGGGCCTAAAATAGCGTCGATGGTGGACGGACTGACGAAAATGGCGGGCGTATTCAATAATGACACCTCCCAACAGGCCGAGTATTTCAGGAAAGTTCTGCTCACGCTCTCCGACGACGTGAGGGTCATCTTGATCAAGATTGCCGACAGACTGCACAACATGCGCACGCTCGATCTGATGCCCGTCGATAAACAGATAAAGATAACGAGCGAGACCATATTCCTTTTTGCTCCGTTAGCCTACCGTCTCGGCCTGTACACGATAAAAACGGAACTGGAAGACCTGAGCCTGAAATACAGGTTCCCCGAACAATATGAGGAAATAAGCCGTAAAATCGAGGCCACCGAAAAGAAGAGAAGCGAATTTATAGATACATTCAACGCGCCTATAATCAAACGACTGAAAGACAATGATATAGATTTCGAAATATCGGGCAGGGTCAAAAGCATCTATTCCATTTGGTCGAAGATGCAGCGCAAGCAGATTTCGTTCGAGGAAATTTACGATCTTTTCGCGATCCGCATAATTTTTCAACCGTCTCCGATAATTCCCGAAAAATCCCAGTGTTGGCACATCTATTCTCTGATCACGGATATTTATAAGCCCAAACCGGACAGGATAAGGGACTGGGTGAATATGCCGAAAGCTAACGGTTATGAAGCTCTTCACGCAACGGTCATGGGACCGGACGGCATATGGGTCGAGGTGCAGATACGTTCCCAAAGGATGGAGGACATAGCAGAGAAGGGATTCGCCGCGCATTGGAAATACAAACGCGCTACGCTTACGAACGAAGAAGATGAGTTCGACAAATGGTTGAAGAAAGTGCGGGAAGCCCTTAACAATCCGACAGAAAATGCCGTCGATTTCCTCGAAAATTTCAAGATGACACTCTATACGTCCGAGATAGTTGTCTTCACTCCCAAGGGAGAATCGAGAAAACTGCCTCACGGCGCAACGGCGCTGGATTTCGCTTACGACGTGCATACCAATGTGGGTCATCAGGCCATAGGCGCTAAGATCAATCACAAGATCGAATCCATCTTTACTCCCGTATCGAGCGGCGACCAGATAGAAATAATAGTATCCAGAAATTCGCATCCCAAGCCTGAATGGCTTGAACATGTCGTCACGGCAAAAGCCCGGCAATCCATTAAGAATTACCTTAAGAAAGTAAACCAGAACAATATACAGCGCGGGAAAGCCATCTTCGAGGAAAAGATGCGCGAGTTCGGCATAACGCCGAGTGCGCGGGTTTTCAGGAAACTCCTTCCGGCATATGATTGCAAAACCAAAGATGAACTTTACAGCAATCTTGGGGTCGGCATACTGAAATTGGATGGGGTAGAGAAGATACTCAGGCAAAATTCGGCAAGCAAGATGCTAAGATTCTGGTCGATACAGCTTTCCAACCCTTTGAAACTTCTCGGGGCAGAGAGCAAGAAAAAACCGTCGGCCGCCCCGAAACAGTCGCAAAAGACCGTAAGTGTAGACGAAACCGATTTTACGATCGCAGAGTGTTGCAGTCCCATTCCTGGCGACTCTATCATAGGTTACAGAAATCCAGGTACGGATAAAATAGAAGTTCACAAATCTTCATGCGACGAACTTACCAGACTTGCATCCCAACATGGCGACAGGATTACATCTATCAAATGGTCAAGCTATAAGGTCATGTCATATCTTGCCGTCATTGAGATCAGGGGCATCGACCGGTTGGGCATCGTTATGGACATCGCCCAGATGATAGCAGGAGAACTCAATATAAATATACGCGAATTCCACGTACAGAGCCATGACGGTATTTTCGAGGGAAGGGTGAGCGTGTACGTGAAGAATATAAACGACTTGAATTTAATTATTGATAAAGTCAATAAAATCAAGGGTATAGAAATGGTAAAACGTGTTATAAACCAAAAGGAATAAACGTATGAAAACCGTCGATATTATTATTTTGATACTTGCATTAGGATTCTCGATCGTTCCTGGCATTATCAAAGCCATGAAAAAGAAGGCGAAAGGCATAGCTACCTCTACTACAGCTTCAGATAATACAATGGATAATGCCAACGAACAGATAACAGAGCCGGAATATATTATATATCAAGATATCCTGAACACGGTAACTGCCGAAGAGGATTTCTATGATAAAGTGGGGAGTTATAAATATTTACGCGAATACTCATATGAACCGGGTAGTGAAATATCAGCCCCAATGTCCGCTTTTGAGGAACCAGAGGTTCTGCCGGAAGAATCCGTAGATAGTCCATTAGCGGTGTTTCCCTCCAAAATCGTGGCCGATAAAATCGATATTGAAAATAATAAACAGTCTGCGAATCTCTCGATAGGAGAAATAATCAATGGCTTTAATTTAAGAACAGCTGTAATTTACAGCGAATTACTTAAACCTAAATTTGAGGAGGCATAATATTATGGAATCGATATTTACAAAGATTGTAAGGGGTGAAATTCCCAGTTATAAAATCGCTGAAGATGAGAAATTTTATGCGTTTCTCGATATGCGTCCTCTGACCAAAGGTCATACCCTTGTTGTTCCCAAGATCGAGGTGGACTATTTTTTCGATTTGGACGACGACACAATAGGGGAAATGATGGTATTCGCAAAAAAGATAGCGGTAAAAATTAAGGACGTGACCAAGTGTCGTAAAGTAGGAGTTGCCGTAATAGGACTCGAAGTGCCATACGCCCATCTACATCTTATCCCCATGAATACGGAGAGCGACATAGACTTTAAGAAAGAGAGAGAGCATTTATCAGAGATGGAGCTCAGAAACATCATGTATTCATTACAAATGTAAATTATTTATTTTACATTTGTAATTCACTATGAATAGTCTCACTATGAATCAATTCCGCGCCGCAAGTAGTAACTCTGCACTTTATAGTGCAGGGTTTAACTGATAATTATATAATAAACATCCGAACTTCAACCAGTCCGCAGGAAGTTTTGTAACGTTGAAGAAATAATGGCGGCGGTTGCAAAAAGCTCTACTTGGTGCGTCTAATAAAATGTCGTCGAGTAGTGGCTTTCTTATATGTTATTTAGGCTTATATCCTATTTAACATAATGTATATTATAAGTCGGTGGAACGAGGGTAGAAAAAATGTGCATAAAGAATCAAAATACTTGGACTATTGTAAAATATCGTAATTCTGTATTGTCGTTATTCTGGTTGCAATAGTCTTGATGCTCCGGTCGGTCTTGGTAATATTTCCGTCACGATAAACTCGCCCTACATTCCTGAGTGGTTTTGTATAGATGGTTCTTCTGAAGCCATGTAAAATGAACTGCAACCGCACTTCACTGCGTTGCAGTTAGTTTATGCTCTATATCGTAGATTGTTCCGCTACTCATGCACTTTTAAGATCGTTTTTCGGGTTTTCCGTTCAGGTTTCAGAATTTTTCCCATATTCCTGAAAATCAAAATGATCTTATTCTATTATCTATTTTGATATAATTTAAATTTACCGTTCCTGTAGAAAATTATTACTCTTTCTATCTCTTCAAAGTCATCGATTAGATACTCGGGGTGGCGATTCTTTGGAGAGATCCTTTCCTGATTTAAATTTCCAGAATCAACCCCGTCAGTTCCGTTAGGATCATTTTGATTTATATTTTTATTTTCAGCTACCGTTTTTTTATAAGGCGTCTGTATTTCGCTGTTGTCGAGATTTCCGTTAGTGGCTTTTTCCTTTTTTAATTCATTTGAAGAACTTGACAACGGTTCATCCGATAAACGGACGGGTTCGGTTTCAGGGACTATCGTGCTATACACATTAGTCTCTGTTTCGTCGGGCGTTGAATCGGGGTCAGTATTTGAATCATACATTTCTCCTTCTCCCAGTAACAACCATCTCGAATTAAGTTTTGGGAAAAATGCCAAAAGGTTGGATATAAAATCGAAACTTGGTTTGTTGCGTCCCGATATTATATGCGATATGGCCGAAGGCTGCACGCCTGCTATTTCAGCAAGTTTTCCATAAGTCAGGTTCTCAGCCTGGATCAGTTTTATCAATCGTTCTTTCATTTTACAATAATAAACAATTATCTAATGACAACAAAATAATCATTACATAATCAATTAACACATCTACTTTATTCACTTTACATTTCTCATATTGGTATAAAAGAGAAATTTATAATATCTCAAACTTCAAAACACATATTCATAAATAAATATAATCTATATATTTATATAAAATAAATATGTTATTGATTTTAAGATAATTAATTAGCTAATATCATATACAATAACATATAAAAAGCAGAAAAATATACAGAATCAAAATTTATTAAAACTATAAATTAATATAAATATTTATTATGTATTGGTTTTTAGTATTTTATAATATACAATTCAGTAAATTAATTCAATTAATTTTACCCATAAAAACGCGAATTCAGCATATTACAAATGTAAACAATGCGTTTTAACTCTGATTCGTCCACTGCTAATCGATAAAATAGATCATGCGAAATTTTTAAGTACGACGGTATTGTTATAAAGTTCATGATGGTTCAAATACCCTACCCCATATCGATTCCTCATTCATAATTTAGCAGCAGATTTAAAAAGCCGAATAATAAATGGTAAAAATTCATTTTATTATTTATTGAATATGATTATTTTTGAATATATTTTCCGATTAAGCACACCGTGCTATTTATTATTTTTCGTTCAGTACTGCTTATTAGCGGTTTGCAAATAAAAATTGTATCAATAAATATTGAACGGTACTTATTATGAAATATTCGAAAATAACAATTAGAAATCGAACGGCCTTTATGGCGTTAACCGCTTTTATTATAATTTTCGTAGCTTTGATCTCACTGAGATTATGTACGTTCCATGACATAGGTTCAACTGAAAATCGAAATAAATTAACCGTAAGCATCCTGCCGTTAAAGTATCTGATCGATGAAATAACGGGTGGGGATTTCGAAACGGACATCATCGTTCCCCCGGGAGCAAGTCCAGAGACATACGAGCTTAATCCTCAACAGATAATAAAACTGAACGACTCACGAATGATCTTCCTCACGGGACTGATAGATTTCGAAAGCGGATTGGTTGGACGGATGATACAGAACGGGGCAGACAGAAAAAAAATCGTGGATCTGTCTCGGGGTATAGAACTTATTGAGGGGGAATGTTCTCATACCGGTCGCGGCGGGCATGGTGTCGATCCTCATATTTGGCTCTCCCCCAAACAGCTTGTCAAGATGACGGAGAATACCCGCGATGCCTTAATGTATCTGTTTCCCGATTCGGTAAAATATAGGATTAATTCAGAACGCCTCATAGATGCCATAAATGCAGCCGACAGATATGTGGCTTCCAAAATAGAAGAATCCAATATAAAGCATTTCGTTATATATCATCCGGCATTAACTTATTACGCAAATGATTACGGACTTATCCAGTTATCCATAGAATCCGAAGGCAAAGAGCCTTCGGCGGATAAACTGAGAAATATCATCGAACTTGCGCGGAAGGAAAAGATACGGAAAATATTGTACCAGCACGAATTTAATAAAAGCGTGGTGAAAACCGTAGCTGGCGATATAGGTGCGACAATAGTGGAGATTAATCCTTTGGCCGAAAACGTTATAGCTAATATCCTGAGCATCACAGACATTCTTACATCAGACACAGGAAGATGAAACTCCTTTCCATACGAAATCTGACCGTCGTTTACGGGAACTATAAAGCCCTGAACGACGTTAATTTAGATGTTTATCACGACGATCTTCTCGGAGTGATAGGACCTAACGGCGGAGGAAAAACGACATTGGTCAAATCCATAATGGGGACTGTCGAGTACCGTGGAGAAATCCATTATGATCCGGTTCTCGGGAAACGCCGCAACTGTGGCAAATTGATCGGCTACCTTCCCCAGCAAAGCAATATAGACCGCAAATTTCCCATATCCGTTCTGGAGGTAGTGCTTTCAGGCCTTCAGTCCAATAAGACATTCCGTAAAACCTATTCAAGGGCGGATAAATCACGTGCGCTCGAACTCCTGGAGCGTACCGGAATACTCGATATTGCCGGTAATCAGATCGGCGAGGTTTCCGGCGGGCAGATGCAGCGAACCCTGCTCTGCCGCGCCATTATCTCCGACCCGAAATTGTTGATATTGGACGAACCCGCTAATTTCGTAGACAATAAATTCGAAAGCGAACTGTATGAAATACTTAAGATATTGAATGAAAGGATGGCCATAATCATGGTCTCGCATGACATGGGGACGATCACAAGCATAGTAAAAAGCATAGTATGCGTCAACAGGAACGTACACAGACATGACTCCAATATAATAACATCCGAACAGCTTGAAAATTACGGATGCCCCATAAAACTGCTCTCACACGGAGAAATCCCCCATACGATACTCGGAAAACACTGAAAACCGGAATATTTATGTTCATATATTATAAGACATGATTACAAATTCCATATTCAACCAGAAACTTATTGCCCTTATGGAGCAATATATATCCCAAAAGTCTCTTCAGGCGAAATTCCTGATGGATGAGTTATTTATAGGCAGGGAAGCGGCCTACCGAAGACTGCGCGGCGATGTTCCGTTTTCATTCTCGGAAGCCTGTGTGATTGCTGAGAAGTTAGGGATGTCGTTAGACAGTATTTCAAAGTCAGTGGTCAGAGAAGGCAAGGCTATCTTTGAACTCCGTTCCATGCCACAGAAACATATAGAGGACTATAGCGAATACTACAATAAACTTGTTGTCGAAGAACATGAAAAGTTCGGGAAATTACTGGAAGATGGTACCATCGTGTTCGTAATGGCGGCGTATAACTCCCTACCCCATGCCTTATTCTTCCCCTACCCTACATTATCACGATTCAGGGTATATAAATGGATGTACCAGATACAGGGACTTACGATGCAGGATTCATTCTCTTCGATCATAATTTCCGAAGAGATGAAGAGTAAACTCAAAGCAGCGAGCCAGGATGTTCGCACGAATGTCGAAACAATTTTTATTTTCGGGCGACAAATGTTTAAAACGCTTGTCAATCAGATTCTATTTTTCCACGGGTTAGGCCTGATTACAAAGGACGATGTTACTCTTATGAAAGATGAACTACTGGATTTGGCACATAATATCGAACTTTTGGCCACATATGGGAAAACCATCTCGGGAAAGGACGTATGGATATATTTGTCGAATATCGATTTTGAGGATAACTACTCGTATGCTAGGGGGGAAAATATCGAACTCGCTTACAGGGATATATATCAATTATACTCGGCTGTTTCCACAGATACTTCGATTTGCGACATGCATCGCAGGTGGATCGAATCCCTGAGAAAATATTCCACCCTGATCAGTGTGAGCGGAGAATTGGAACGGAGGATGTTTTTCAAAAAACAAAGGGAAATAATCAATGAATTATTGCCGTGATGTGTAGCAAGTATAACTATTGCGGGCGGCCTTTACCGCGTTGCGGGCGGTCGAAGAAGCATCCTTTCTGCCGCTCTTTTTCATCATGGCCGCGGGCCACATACAATTCCCTGCCGGTGTAAGGATCCGTGCCCGTGTAAAACATCACCGAGGAAAGCGTCATCGGCGTCGGCGTAAAGTCCTGCACCTGCTCGGGATGCAGTCCCAGACGACGGATCTTCTCACCGAGAGCCACCATGTCCTGCATGGTACATCCCGGGTGGGACGAAATCAGGTAGGGCACGAGCTGCAAATCGAGCCGTTCACGGGAACATATGCGCATGAAATCCTCGCGGAATTTTTCGAACCGACCGAAAGGAGGCTTGCGCATCAGTTCCAGGACATGGCCTTCGGTGTGTTCGGGCGCGACTTTCAGGCGTCCGGACGTATGGTTCCGCACGACTTCCCCGATATAATCTTCGCGGCTCCCGCGGTCGATAAGGTCATAGCGTATGCCGCTGCTTACGAACGCTTTTTTAATCCCGCGCATCTCGCGTATTTTCCGGTATAAGCCAAGAAGCCTGCTGTGGTCGTTGTCGAGGTTGGCGCACGGCGCGGGATGCAGACATGAAGGACGCGCACACGCGGCGCACAATACCCCGTTCCTGCCACCCATTCCGTACATGTTTGCCGACGGTCCCCCTATATCGGACAGGTATCCCCTGAAACCCGCCATGCGCTTTACCTTTTCCACCTCGGCCAGAATCGATTTCTCGGTGCGGCTGTTTATGAATTTACCCTGATGCGTCGAGATCGCACAGAAACTGCACCCGCCGAAACATCCCCTGTGTATATTGACCGAAAATTTTATCATCTCGAACGCTGGAATCGCTCCTTTCCCGTTATAGCGCGGGTGCGGAAGACGTGTGTACGGGAGCTCGTAACTCCGGTCGAGTTCTTCCGGCGCGGGGACTGGATAAGGCGGATTCACAACCACATACGCATCGCCCGTTTTTTCTGCGACGACCCTGTTTTGATCCCTGCGGTTCGACTCGGTTTCCACGGCGACGTAATTACTCGCAAACGCAGCCTTGTCCCCGCAACACTCCTCGAACGGGCGCAGTTCGATAAGATTTTCCCTGTCCAACCTCCCTACATACCGGCCGTCGGCGATGAACGCAACCTGTCTGAGTTTTCTCAGCAGTTTGGCATTGTAGCCGTTTGCCATGGCGCGGGCTGCTTCAACCACCGCCCTTTCGCCCATGCCGTATATCAGAAGATCCGCCCCGCTCTCCGCCAGTACCGAAGGTTTCAGCGAGTCGCTCCAGTAATCGTAATGCGTTAGCCTTCTGAGTGAAGCCTCTATACCCCCTATGACCACCGGAACATGAGGAAACAGCCGTTTCAGGATACGGGTATACACCGTCACCGCGTAATCGGGTCTGAACCCCGCCTTTCCTGCCGGAGTATAGGCGTCGTCACTACGCAGCCGTTTGCCCGCGGTGTAATGGTTCACCATAGAGTCCATATTGCCTGCAGACACGCCGAAAAAAAGACGGGGCGCGCCCAGTTTCCTGAAATCCCGCAGGTCGTCCCTCCAGTTGGGCTGCGGGACGACCGCCACCCTGAAGCCCTCCGCCTGAAGGGCGCGCCCGATGACAGCCGTACCGAAAGAGGGATGATCGACATAGGCATCGCCGCATATCAGTATCACATCTATGTAGTCCCAGCCGAGCGCCTCCACCTCCTTCGCGGTAGTCGGCAGCCAGTCGGACGGTTTGTATGCGGGTGACATTTTGCTTTATTCCTTAATATTGTTTACATTACAGATGTAGTCTGTTTAAATCAGGCTCATGGTTATGGGCGCCTCCCGCTGAAAAGTATGCTGCTGTCGCCATAGCTCAGGAAGCGGAAGTCGTTGGAAAGGGCATAATCGTATATTCTGCGCCAGTCGCCGCCCACGAAAGCCGATACAAGGAGCAGGAGCGTGCTACGCGGCTGATGTAAGTTGGTCAGTATTATGTCGGTAACTCCGAATCGGAATCCGGGCATTATCATTATCTGAGTAGAAGCAGACAGCTTGCTTTCCCCCCGTTCGCGCAGGTATCCCGCAAGAGACGCTATAAGTTCCGTAGCCGTCAAGGTGTCGGGTATGCCGTATGGTTCCCATTGCCCTACCGGTGTGTCCAAACGGGGATCGCCTCCGCAAAGCACTCTGTAACCCAGGGCGGGAAGGCTCTCGAGCGTCCTCACCGTAGTTGTTCCGACAGACGCGACCGGCGGTCTTTGGGCAGAGGCCAGCATGTCGAGCGTGTGTAAACCCACCTCGAAATGTTCGGTGTGCATGCGGTGGAGGGCGGCCGTTTCGGATTTGACAGGAAGGAATGTTCCGGCCCCGACGTGCAGGGTTACTTCCGTCCGCGCAAAACCCATCCCGTCGAGTTCACGTAGTAGCCTTTCGCTGAAATGCAGTCCGGCGGTCGGCGCCGCCACCGAACCTTCCCACTGCGAATAGACGGTCTGGTAACGTACGTTGTCCAATTCTTCGGATTCGCGACAGAGATACGGCGGAATGGGCATTCTGCCGAGAATCTCCATAACCTGTCCGAGGGCAAGCGGCGCATCCCACTCGAAACACACGACCGTACCGTCCCCGCCGGATACCCTGGCGGCCTTGAAGGTATATATGCGATCTTCGTGACTGAATCCGGTTTCCAAAGTCCCTTCCTTCCATCTCTTTGCATTCCCTACCATGCACTTCCACTCGCAATAACCCCTGGCGGCGAAGGCTCGTTCATAATCGGCCGGTTCGTGCGGTTCAAGGCAGAATATCTCTATGCGCGCGCCCGTGGAATTCCGCATGATTAACCGCGCACGCACGACCCTGGTATTGTTCACTATAAGGACGGTTCCATCGGGCAGGAGTCGTCCTACATTGCGGAAAACGTCGTGTGATATTTCGCCGCTACGGTAAATCAGCAGTTTCGACAAATCGCGCTCCGGCAAAGGGAATCCGGCTATCCGTTCCTTTGGGAGCGCGTAGTCGTAATCGGATATTCTTATATTCTCTCTCTCCATAAGCGTTATGAACGCAGTGCCGCTGTATAAAAATATAAAAAGAGGAGGCGGGAACTGTAAGCCGGGTTCTGTACCGGCGGCCATTCACATGGCCGCCGGCCTTCGCCATTAATCTGTGCATGCGGTCGCCCGCATGCTAAAGCGACCTACCCCCCGGCAACGGACGGGCAGTCCTTAAATGCCGGTATACATGGTCTTGCAACCCGCGAGTGGTACGTCCGCACGTGTCGCCACGCACGACGGTGGGCTCTTGCCCCGCCTTTTCACCCTTACCGCAGAAGTTGAATGATAAGAAACACCCCCTGCAGCGGTTTTTTTCTGTTACCTTAACTACGCCCTTGCGGACATCTTCCCGTTAGGAAGCGCGGCGCCCTGTGTTGCCCGGACTTTCCTCCCTCCCGCCGCAGTACGAAACTCCGGACGGGACAGCGGCGAAGCGTTCCCGCAACCTCTCTTTATTTTTAAGAACTTATTTTCCTGCGCATCAAACCTTGCGCACGACTATCAGAATGGGATGGTATGTAAGCGTCACCCCGTCGCCGGCGGAGAAAAGCGACCTGTACGATTCCTCGAACTCGACTAACCGTCCCTTGCTCCAGCTTGTCTTGCGGAGCGAATTGACCCCCGTATACTTTATATGTCGGAGTACGTCGGCGGGAGTGTCGAACCGGAGCGACTCGGCGTACTCCGCCGAATAGAGCGTTTCGTATCCCGCGCCCGTCATCATGTCTTCCAACTCGTCCAGGGTAAAATATTCGAGTCCTTCGCCGGTCGTCCGCCTTATTTCCTTGAAATTCTCCCTGCCGAAAGTGGACAGTACCATCACCCCTCCCTTTTTCAACGATTGCGTCGCTTTCTCTGCAAAACGGGGAAGGTCGTCGAACCATTGCACGGTCGAAGCCGATGCAATCATGTCGAGCGAATCCGGAAATTCTATCTCCTCGGCGTCTCCCCAAAGGTACGATGTATCCGAACCGTCCACGTACTTGGTCAGGTAATTTTCGGCAGCCGGCACGAGATCATTTAAGAACCACCGTGCCTGTGGATAAATGTCGAGCAAATGGTTTGTAAGAAATCCAGTTCCCGCTCCTATTTCGAAGGCGCGTTCCACGCCAATGCCGCAAAACTCCCGTATTTTAACGGCAAGTTCGCAGCATATCCTTTGCTGCACGTGCGCGAGGCGGTCGTAACGCTTGAAATTGGCTTCGAATCTTTTTTTAACTAATTGCTTATCGGTTCCCGAGTTCATCAAGTACAAGTTTGACATCCGCAAACGGATAGTGTGGCAAAGGTAATACTTGCGCCCGTTCCCCCCAATAGCGGAGCATGTTTCGGGGAGAAAAAACAAGGTCGCCGCTGCCTACTACGGCTCTGTCCCATTCGATTACGGGCGTATAAGGCTCCAACGCCAATTTTTCGAGCGACCTCAGCTCCACGATGTTATCGTCAATGGAGCGCGGGGAAAGTTTTTCTTTCATCGTCCCGTAATGATCCCCGTAAGCCTTCGTGTCGAATGGTTCCATGCCGCCTTTTTCCAGTCCGCGTATGGTTACCGCCAGCCGCCGCGGTTCTATCCCGAAGCGTTCGTCCACCGGAAAAGGCGTACCGTTCAATGCAACTGCGCGGGTGAAAAAAGGTTTTACGCCGTCGCCGATCACGCTTCCATTGCCGTTCCCGCCGCCAAAGATCTTTTCCGCGATCAGCACGCCGAAACTCCATGCGAATATATAACGCGAATTATAGTCGCCTAATTGCCCGTCGTCTAACGGAACGACGGATTCCGCATCGCGGTAGTCGTATATGCACAGCACGTCACACTCCGTGAACGGAATATGCTCCACCAGCCTGTGACCGGAAGCCCAACCCAGAACGAAAACTGCGAGTCTGTCGTTACCTTCTTTTTTCAGCCAATATTTTTCCATGCTTCCATGAATCCTTTTATGTCCTCGTCGGTGAGCGCGGCATTGAGCGAGATCCTCACGCGGGCTTTGCCTTTGGGAACCGTGGGGTAACGTATGGGCATGACCCAGAATCCGGCGTCGCGGAATTTTTTCGACATGGCGACCGCCGCACCGTCCCCGTATGCCATAACGGGTATTATATGGGTTGCGGCAGCAGTTTTCTCACTTGCATCCGAAACTCCGCTGCTCACGGTGCGCACCATGTCGGCAAGATGCCTTCGGCGGCCGCCGAAGCCGTCCATCCTGTCCACGATGAACTTCGTCCACCGGAGATTCACCGGCGGGAGGGCGGTCGAAAATATGACGGTGCGCATCCTGTTGATCAGCACCTCCCGCAAAACCGGATCGAGGGCTACAAAGGCGCCGAACGATGCCGCCGCCTTTCCGAAAGTGGCGATTATGACGTCGAATTCCCCGTCCAGACCGAGATTTGCGGCGCAGCCCGCCCCGTTGTGTCCGAAAACCCCGAAAGCATGTGCCTCGTCCAGATACAGATTAAGATCGTATCGTTTTCTAAGGTCTGCCAATTCTTCGATGGGTGCGAGATCGCCGTCCATGCTGAACACCGATTCCGATACCACCCACACCCTGCGGTGTTTAGTCCTGTATTTTTTCAGCAGGGATTCCAGATGTTCCATGTCGTTGTGTGCGAACCTGTGCCACCTGCATCCGCACAGGCGCAGGCCGTCGATTATGCTCGCGTGTACGTATCTGTCCGCAAGCACGAGGTCTTCCGCAGACGTGAGCGCGGGAAGGACACCCGTATTGACCATGTAGCCGTTGCCGAGAACAAGGGCGGATTTCCCCGCATACATGGCCGAGAGGGAAGACTCCAGTTCGCCGTATTCGGGACTGTTGCCGGTCATAAGCCGCGACGAGGGATTGCTCATAATGAAGCTGTCTTCCTCTTGCACAAGGCATTGCAGGAACTCGCGCTGCATTCCCACGTCCGAACCCAGGCCGAGATAGTCGTTGCCCGACATATTTACGTATGGCCGTCCGTCGAAGCATACGCACCTCCCGTACGCACTCCCCGTCCTTAGAAAGCGCAGGCTGTCTTCCTCGGCCAAAGAACCGAGCATATCCCTGAATTCGTTCATCGTCGCCTTAAATGAATATATCCTCTTTCCTTAACCCCGTGAACTCTTCGACCGCCCTGAATCCCTCTTCGTCCAATGCGAGCGAGTGACCGTTTACAAAAAGACTTATGTGGTTTTCAATTACTTCCGCATCCATTTCCCGCGCATGCGACCTTACGAAATCCGAAGAAACCGACGGATTTGCAAGGGCGAATTCTATGCTTCGTCTCAAAACGCGCTCCGCCTTCAGCTGCACCTCGCGCGGCAATCTTCTACGCGCCGCTATGGCTCCCAGCGGCAGCGGCAGACTGCTCCTGCGTTCCCAAAGAGTTCCGAGGTCGGCAATCTCTTCCAGTCCCCTGCGCCGGAAGGTGAAACGCCCCTCGTGTATAAGGACTCCGGCGTCGAACTCGCCCGACAGCACCCTGTCGGCTATTTCCGAAAAAAGAACGGGCGTGAGGTTCTCAAGTTGAGGATACAGTATACCGAGCAGCCTGACTGCGGTAGTGCGCATCCCGGGAACCGCTACTTTAAGATTCGGGTCGGACGGGTCGGTGTCGTCCCTGCGAACGAAAACGGGACCGTTACCCCGTCCGAGCGTATTCCCGCTGCCGAGCAGCGCATAATTGCCGGCTATTTCCGGCATAACGGCGTAGCTTATTTTCGTAACATCGGCCTCGCCGCGCAGGGCACGCAGGTTCAGTTCCTCTATATCCGCAAAGGAGAGGTCGAAATCCAGCCCCTCGGTATCGATGCGACCGTTCAGCATCGCATCGAACATGAACGTGTCGTTAGGACACGGCGATATGTTGATCTTCAGTTTCATCGAGTACTTTTTTAACGCCCGAGGCAAGCGAACGCACGGCCTCCTCCATCCGCCACCCCCCCCTCGGGTCAGTGGTAAGGTTGGAGACGGCCCTCACTTCCAGGAAATCGACCCCCAGAGCCGTACACACGGCAAAGAAGGCCGCCCCCTCCATATTCTCCACCTTGCCTCTGCGGAACTTTTCCTGAAGCGACGGGTCTTTGTTTCCGTCGCAGTCGGCGAACTGCGAACCTCCTGCATTCACCGTACATCCTGCAACCCGACGCAAAGACCGCACGGATGCGGCGCGCGGGCAGCCATACTCCCTGACGTACAGCGGCATGAAAACGCCTCCTCTGAAGGCGCCCTGATCGGCGACTCTCTCACTGTCCACGACGACGCACTCCCCCACCGCTATTCCCGAGTCGGGGTAGGCTCCCGCAATTCCGGCGAGCATCACAAGGCGCGGACTGTATTCCCTGACAACCCATGCGGCGGCGGATGCCGCTCCGGCCATACCCACACCGCATATAATCACGGGAATCACATTCTCTCCAACCGGCGGTACGCATCCGCCGCCCGCATCCTCACTGATGCCTGTGACCATATCCGCACCACCGTCCGCCCTGTTTAGGTTCTCCGTTCCATAGAGGTCGTCAGCCGGAATTACGCGGCAGGGGAACTCCCCCGCGAACGCTAAGGCTTCGCAGGCGGTCGGAACCAGTATGACGGTTTTATATTTCATTTAATATTCTAAAAGGTTAAATCTCTGTACTTTAGTACGACAAAATACGGTGCAACTTTAGTTTGTATAAATTTTTTCCCACCTTTTGACAACCAAAAGGTGGAGTGTTCATGACGCTCCTACAGATGACGAAATGGACGGTTCGTGCCGAATGACAATTCTCTAACTTCCCACACGGTACGCTTTCTGAACGCCTTTTATGCGCAATATGTGGTGTATCACCATATCCACGATCTGCGTTCCGGTTACCTCTATATTGATAACCCCGTGCAATTCGCCTTTTTCGTCGGGAGCTATGTTCATCGAGCGTATATTTATTTTGAGCTGCTGGCTTATCGTTTCGGTTATGCGGTTCAGGATGCCGGTCGCGTTTTCGGCCACGATGCGTACCGAAGCCTGAAACGCCCCGTCGGTCTTGTTCACCCGCCATTTTGCCGCCATTATCCTGTACGGGTATCTTTCGGCGAGGCGCTGGGCGTTGGGACATGTCCTGCGGTGAACCGTTATACCCGAATTGATAGTCACGAAACCGAAAATCTCATCGCCCCTTATGGGATTGCAGCACTTGGCCAACTTATAGTCGAGATTCCTTATCGAGTCGTCGATCACGAGGCTGTCGTCCGACACCCTGTCCTCCGCTTTAGGCGCCTGGGATTTCTTCGTTTTCGCCGCGACAAGCTGTTCGCCGTCCATGTAACGGGTCAGAAGTTCTTTCACTTCCGTAATATTTACCTTCTGTTCGGCGATCTGTCCGTAAAATTCGGTTCCGGTCTTTACCTTGTAGTATTTACAAAGCACGTTCACCGCATCGTCTATGGCTATGCCGAGCTTCCAGTTCTTGAGTTTGCGTTCCAGCTCCTCCCTGCCGAGTCCGGCGGCTTTAGTGCTTTCATCGCGCAGAAAGGCTTTTATCCTGCTTCGCGCCTTGCTTATCGTCACTATATTCAGCCAGTCGGCCTTGGGTTTCTGCGCTTTAGACGTGAGTATCTCGACGATATCACCGTTGCGCAGTTTTTCCCTGAGCTGTACGTTGCGGTGGTTTACCCTGCCCCCGATGCAGGCAGCTCCGACGTCGCTGTGTATGTCGAATGCGAAATCGAGCAGGGTCGCCCCTTCCGGCAATTTGCGCAGGTCCCCCTTGGGAGTGAAAGCGAATATCTCGCCCGTCGTGGAATACGTGCCGAACCGTTTTGCGACGGTTTTGGGTTCATGCTCCATAAGTTCGCGCAATTTGGCGAGCCACTGTTCGCTGCCCATGCCGCCGTGATGAACGCCCTTGTATCTCCAGTGGGCCGCTATACCTCTTTCGGCAACCATGTCCATGCGCTCCGAGCGGATCTGTATCTCCACCCATTTGCCCTCGGGGGTCACTACGGAAGTATGGAGCGACTCGTAACTGTTCGACTTGGGTATCGATATCCAGTCGCGCAGACGGTCGGGATTGGGCGTATAAAAATCCGTCACCACGGAATAGATACCCCAGCACTGCTGCTTCTCAAGTTCGCGGGGACAGTCTATGATTATCCTTATCGCAAAAATATCGTATATTTCCTCGAACGGGAGCTTGGTGCGCCGCATCTTACTCCATATGGAATAAACCGACTTGGTGCGGCTTTTCACCCTGTATCTTATATCCGCCTGCCTGAGGCGCGCCTCTACCGGCGAAAGAAAGTTCTCTATGAAAGCGGCGCGCCGCACGGCGCTCTCGCTGAGCTTGGAGACTATATCGTTATATGCCTGGGGCTCCAGATAGCTGAGCGAGATGTCCTCCAGTTCGCTCTTTATATTGTAAAGCCCGAGTTTGTGGGCTATCTGGGCGTACAGTTTGAGGCTCTCCCAGCTTTTTTTCACGCGCTTCGACGCGGGAAACATGTCCAGCGAGCGCATAACCTCAAGTCTGTCGGCGAGTTTTATGAGAATGACCCTCGGATCGGTCGAATAGGAGACTATAAGGTCGCGGAAATTGTCGGCCTGCTCCTGATTTATATCCCGATCTTCCTGACTTACCAGACCTTTCGGATCCTTATTCAACTTGATGTTTACATCGGATATATTGTACAGTCCATCGAGTATCCCCTCGCACTCGCTGCCGAACATCTCTCCCGCTTCCTTTGCCGACATCATGCCGAGGCGCACTACATCGTGCAGCAGCGTGGAAACGGTGGAATTGCGCCCCAGTCCTATTTCGGAGATCACTATTCTCGCCGTGTTCACCGAATGGGACAGAAGCGGTGTGCCGTCATAGCGGCTTATTCCGTCCAGTTTCCAGTATGCCGTAGTCAGCGCCCTGTCTATAAGCTCTATGCCCTGTGCGTCGAAATACGAATCCAACAGGTCGTAAAAATCCCTGTACATGATTCTGTGGTCAGTGTTGATCTTTTTTTGTTCCATACATCAAATAACGTCGAAAG
The DNA here is from genome assembly GCA_023690525.1 of Holotrichia oblita. NCBI lineage: Eukaryota > Metazoa > Arthropoda > Insecta > Coleoptera > Scarabaeidae > Holotrichia > Holotrichia oblita. The sequence goes on from CM043015.1 coordinate 722,280, forward strand.
ATACGGATTTTGTATCCCTTACGCAACAACACCGCTATATCGGCATCCTCAGCGCAATAATCTAACGTTTTAAATGGAATAAGATTCGCGTCATGGATAAGGATCATTCCGGAATCGGATAGACCCGTAGTTCCGGTTACCGGAACCACGCCCCGCCTGTTTAGAATAAAACATATATATTTGTTAATTAAAATGAACGAATGTTGATAAAGAATTTACCCAATATTCTCTCAATAAGCCGAATAGTTATAAGTTGCTTGTTGTTTTTCCTTAGTGGGAATACTGTGTTATTTTTTGTTCTGTACTTATATTGCGGAATCAGCGACGTTGCCGACGGATATATTGCCCGTCGTTGGAAAGCGGAATCTTTGGCAGGAGCAAAACTTGACAGTCTTGGCGATTTCATTTTCTATATATTGATCACAACTATATTTTTTAGATATACGATGCTGCTAAAAAACGCATTGGGATTATGGCTTGTCGTTTCTGTTCTCATCATTAAGATATTGAATATAGCAATTACGAGAGTCCGTTTCGGTAAATGGGGAATGATGCACACAACCGGAAATAAAATAACAGGTTTGATTATATACATTCTGCTGCCGCTATATATACTGATTCCGTCAATGCCATTAATAATCGGTCTTTCCGCCATTGTTTTTGCATTACTGACAACCGTTGAAGAAACATTGATTCTATTGACCGCCAGAGAATATAATATTAATAGGAAAAGTATCATATGAAAATCCGTCGAAATCGTTTATATAAACTGCTGACTATATTTATTCTACACCGTTTTATCCGCATTTCAAAAACCTTTGCTATTTTTGTCAAACTGGTGAATCGATTGCAGGTATGTTAGATAATAAAAATTACAGAAAGTTGGAGGTCGCGGAAATAGCCTTGTTGAAAGAACGGGGATGCACGGCCGCCGACTGGAACAATATCGAGGTTACGGACGGTTTCCTTGCCGCGAATGTGCAGGGAGTACGATTCGGGGGTATGGTGAAGATAGGCGCCAATAACGGTACGGTTACCGGTACGGACGGCATAAGCCGTAGCGCAGGCATGCGCAATGCCGAGATCGTGGATTGCACCGTAGGCGATAACGTGTTCATATCGAATATAGGAGGCTGCGTATCTTCCTGCGACGTAGGCGACGGCGCGTATATTGAGAACGTTGGAAAGTTAGTATGCACCGGAACGCGCCGTTTCGGGAACGGAGTACGGGTGGCGGCCGTGAACGAGGGAGGCGGACGCGAGATCCCGATCCATGACGGACTGACCGCCCAGACAGCTTACATACTGGCCATGTACCGCCACAGGGAGGGTATGATCCGGAACTTTATGCGGATCATAGACGAATATTGCAACTCGATAGACCCGGCCAGGGGGACGATCGGCAAGGGAGCGCGGATCACCGGATGCGGCGCCATAGAGAATGTCAGGATCGGGGACTTTGCGGTTGTCGAGGGAGCCTCGGTACTGGCCAATGGAACGATAGACAGTAGCGCGGAGTCGCCGGCATACGTCGGTTACGGCGTAAAGGCGCGCGATTTCATAGTCGCACGGGGGGCGCAGATAAACAACGGCGCCGCATTGAACCGCTGTTTTGCAGGCGAGGCGTGCAGGATCGACTCCGGATATACCGCTACCGACTCTCTTTTCTTCGCCAACTGCGAGTGCGTCGCCGGCGAGGCATGCTCGGTTTTTGCCGGCCCGTATACGGTCTCCCACCACAAATCCTCGCTTCTTATCGCGGGATATTTCCTCTTCTTCAACGCCGGAAGCGGCGCCAATCAGAGCAACCACCTCTTCAAGACGGGGGCGGTGCATCAGGGTGTGCATGAAAGGGGATGCAAATTCGCCAGCAACGCCTATGTAATGCTGCCGGCGAGGGAGGGGTCTTTTACAGTAGTGCTGGGCAGACACACGAGCCACCACGATACGGCCGACTTCCCCTATTCGTACCTTGTCGAGGAAGACGGCAGGTCGTTCTTGTTGCCGGGCATGAATATCAAAAGTTACGGGGTATTGCGCGATTTCGGGAAGTGGCCGCGACGCGACAGGAGGGGAACCGTGCGCCGCGACCTGATAAACTTCGATGAGAATAACCCCTATGTCGGAATGAGGATATTGAATGCTCTGGAGCATTCGCGCACGCTGCTGTCCATGGAAAATATAGACATACATACCCATAACCGTCTAAGGATAAAGACCGTGATGCTTAGGCGGGGGGTGCAGTTATATCGGCTGGCTTTAGACGCCACGATCGGGGAAATACTCTCTACGGGGTTCGGACGCAAGGTTGCGGCAGACCGCCATTGGGTGGATATGGCCGGCATGTATGCGCCGAAGAGCGCAGTGGATGATCTTCTGGAACGGATAGAAACGGGTGAACTGACCTTACTCCGATCGATAGAGGACGAACTGCGGACGCTTCACGATTGCTACCGCGACCATGCGTATGCGTGGGCTTTGTCCCTGCTCGGCGAATTGTGCGGACGCGAACCCTCGGAGGACGACATCGCGCAGGCCATCGAAAACGGCAGGCAGTCCGCCGGAACTATACTCGCCATGAGAACCGCCGATGCGGAACAGGATGCCGGCGAAGTGATGACGGCAGGTTACGGAATAGATGCGGCGTCGCCCGAAGAGACGGCAGCGGATTTCAAAGCGGTCAGAAAGATTTGAGGGTCTGCTAAAAATTTAAAATTGTGTTTCAGAAAATAATGCATCAGTGGAAATAAGTAAAAACAAGTTAATTGTAGAAACTATGAAAACCTCGAAACTTATTTTGACTTTAACGGCCGCGGCGGCGTTGCTGGCGGGGCTGATGACCGGCTGTACCGACAGCGTCGAGCCGAACGTGCCCGACGTACCGGACGAATCCCGAGATTACGTCTATGTGGCGGGACGTTATTATGACGGCGTCAAGTGGATCGCCTGCTATTGGGTGGACGGAGAGCCCTTAGGCCTCGCGGTTCCCGCGGGGGCGGGCGGTGCCCGCGGCTATTCCGTCGCCGTTTCGGACGGCAGGGTTTATGTGGCGGGATATTACTTTGACGGCGTCAAGTATGTCGCCTGCTGCTGGATAGACGGAGAGCGCGTCGACCTCGCGGTTCCCGCAGGGTCAGTTGATGCCGAAGGCTATTCGGTCGCCGTTTCAGGCGGCAGGGTCTATGTGGCGGGATATTACGATGACGGTGACAAGTATGTCGCCTGCTGCTGGGTGGACGGAGAGCGCGCCGATCTCGCGGTTCCCGCAGGGGTGAATTATGCCTACGGCAGTTCCGTCGCCGTTTCGGGCGGCAAGGTCTATGTGGCGGGATACTACCGGGACGGCGGCAAGCATGTAGCCTGCTGCTGGGTGGACGGAGAGTACACCGGCCTCGCGGTTCCCGCGGGGGCAGATCGTGCCTACGGCTATTCCGTCGCCGTTTCGGGCGGCAGTGTTTATGTGGCGGGATATTACGATGACGGCGACAAGTCGGTCGCCTGCTATTGGGTGGACGGAGGACGCATCGACCTCGCGGTTCCCGCCGGGGCGGGTCATGCCGAGGGCATGTCCGTTGCCATCGTGAATAAATAAGGGGAGCGGATGTTCGGGATGACAAATAAATGTATTGTCATTGCGGGCTCGACCCGCAATCTTAACCGATAATGCTCAAATGCAAATTGCATTCTAAAATTGCGGCTCGGACGCCGAAATGACAACAAAATGGCATTCCTGACCAAGCCCGCAATGACATAGAAAAAGTATTAAACGCAACAGTAATAATGTAAAATGGACATCAGCGACATATTACGGCAATCACTCGACATTCTGGAAGAGGTAAGGACGTACCGCCGCCATATACACTCCCATCCGGAACTTTCGTTCGAGGAACACGATACGGCGGAATATATTTCGGGCGTACTGTATGGCCTCGGCATACCTTACAGGCGTATAGCCGGTACGGGCGTCATCGCCGCCATCGCGGGCGGCGGCGACCCGAAAGAGGCGGTCGTGCTGAGGGCGGACATCGACGCGCTTCCCATAACTGAAAATACCGGACTGCCGTATGCTTCGGTAAACGAGGGGGTTATGCACGCATGCGGGCACGACATGCACGCCGCAGCCCTACTGGGGGCGGCAACGCTCCTCAGCCGTAACAGGCAATATATAAAAGGTACGGTTCTGTGTCTGTTCCAGCCGGCGGAAGAACGCTACCCCGGCGGTGCGTCGTCGGTATTGAAGGAACGTCCTTTCGACGGGTACGAAATAAAGGCTTTCATAGGCCAGCATGCAGACCCCGACCTTCCGGCCGGAACTTTCGGGGTCAGGGCGGGAAAGTACATGGCCTCGGGCGACGAAGTGCGTATTACTGTTAAGGGTAAGGGAGGACACGGAGCCATGCCCCACAAGCTCAGGGATCCGGTCGTGGCGGCGGCAGCCGTGATAACCGCCCTGCAGCAGGTAGTGAGCAGGCAGTGCGATCCCGTGACGCCGGCGGTACTCTCGATAGGCCGCGTCATTGCCGACGGGGCTACCAACATAATACCCAACGAGGTCCATATGGAGGGTACGTTCAGAACTTTCGACGAACAGTGGCGATCCAAAGCCAAGGACAATATCAGGAACATAGCCCTGTCCGTCTCGCGTGCCTACGGCGTCGAAGCGCAGGTGGACATAAGCGACGGCTATCCCTGCGTCGTAAACTCGCCCGAACTTGCGGAGTCGGCCGTGCGGCTTCTCGGCAAAATAGTCGGTGAGTGCAACTTACTCGAACTCGAAATGCGGACTACGGCGGAGGATTTCGGGTATTACACCCGACTCTACCCTTCGCTTTTCTACCGTTTCGGTACCGGCAGGCGGAGCGGCGATCCCGCTGCGTCGGGAGGGCTCCATACTCCGGCATTCAATCCCGACGAGGATGCGCTGGCCTTTGCAACAGCAGGCCTTACCGCTCTCGCTCTCGGAGTCGCGGGTTAGATCCATGCCGGCGAAAATCCGTCTAAATAATACATTAGGGGCTGTTCAAAAATTTTGAACAGCCCCTAATGCTATTTAACAATTTCGCCAAGCCATGTAATCGTGCGGCGGAACCATAAATCCGGCAAAATCCGACGATGGACAGTTCAGTTTGAGAATATTCTTTACCGTTTGATTAGGTTGCACTTCAGACTAAAAAGTCTCCGTCTATGTGGGTATTATGGATATATTATCTGCACGATGGACAACGATCATGACTATGTGACTGCGCTACAATCTTATCACATTCCACGCATCTATATGTTCCAGTATTTCCATATGTAGGTGTGGAGTTACCTGGTACCCAGCCTTTCCCATGACAATTAGAACAAGTATTCGCAGTTCCCTTACTGCTTCCTGTCGTCCCTGAATTCGATGACTGTCCCGACGACATACCGTTCGGATTCATCATGTTATTATACGTTTGAGATTTGCCAATTCCCTCGCGTACATAATTATTATATCCCGATGAATCCTTGCTTGGAATGTTTTCTTCATGCACGACCTCTCCGGTATCATTCCGCTTGATGATAACTTTCATTCCCGGAACAAAAACACTGGGTGTCATCGTTTGACCGTTTGCCGACAAACAAGACGATATGGGAACGCGTATTTGTGTCCCGTTCGGGTTTCTCCCTATTATCTCAATTTGATTCGGATTTACAAAAGGATGCCCGATCATTGCATAAAAAGTGTCATTTCCAGTCGGAAAAACAGAGCAGTAGACCTTCGAGTCTTTTGCAACCTGATTCATCATACCCATCAGGGCATTCATCATTTGCTGCTGGTCGATTTGCATCTGCATATTCATCTGATTCAACTGTTGGTTCAGATTCCATGAATCCCACTGCGCCCGACATCCAATTATGGAAATGCAGGTAAAGAACAGAAAAAAGAAAAATTTTTTCATAATAGAGTTAAAATAGATGTTACGACTCCCGTCGGAAACAGAGAGGCAGGCAATCCAATTTTTCATTTTTATTTGTATTTGAATTAAAAGAAGTATTGATGACCGTAGTTTAAAAACGACGCAAATTTATATTTTAATCCCATATCGACAAAATTCTGACCTTCTGCAATAATAAGCATGCCGCGAGACGGCTGTTTAAAACCGGTCTCACGGCAAGGCAGTCAGTTAAGAATATTAACAAGTATAATCTGAAGTCGCAAAATAAAAACGACCCTCGTATATATTTGGTACTCCAGGTTTCCATAGAAACGCGGCGGTGCGACAATGAATTCGCGCCCCGTTTAGCCCCATATGGAAAACGGCGCTGAAGCTACGCCTGTTGTTTTTTACACACTGCCCCCACAATAATATTTACGATGTCACATATGAGGTCTTTCAGGAACTTTTCTCTGTTAATTCTCTTAATTCCTTCTACCTTCAAAGCCACTATTTCAAATGGATCTTTTAAAGCGAGCGATAGAAACTCAAACTCTTTCTGAGTGATTTCGCCGTTCTCCAGCAGCGTGGTCCATTTTTTCAATCTTTCCTCCGATTTTTCAAACGCCGCGTTCATCTCTTTTTTTACTTCATCGGCATAATCTTTAAGGTCACCGAGTCTCGACATTGTTTGCGCGATCAAGACATCTTTTATTTCATTCAAAGCTGGCTCTATATTCATGGTTTCAGTTATTTGGATGATTTAATTCGATTATTTCCCTCTTGCCGTCTCCAGATCGGTAAGCGCTTTAAAAATTTCGTCGTTTAACTCTTTGGCCTGCTCGATGAATGCCTTGCTGAATGTCTCTCCGGATTCCCACCGTTTAAGGAAACCTCCGAGACGGGGACCGTTCTCATCCATCATCTTGTCCCATAATTTCACTTTGGCATCATTTCCGCTGCGTTTTTTCTCATAATCATACAATCCCTGAATGTCTGTCTTCAGTTTATCTATCTTGTCGGCATGCGGAGCGGCGTCTTGATATGCCGAATCCATCAGAGCAAAAGCCTGCTCTTTTAACTTGATAGTCTGCTCATAGGCATATTGGTCGTAGCATCCAGTCAGCGCCAGGAGCACGAACAGTGTCGAAAACCATGTTACCGGTTTTTTCATCAGTTTTACGGCAGTTGTCATAGTAGAATTTATTTTAGAGTTGTACATTTATTTAAGACAAATATAAAAAAAAGAATACATTTTACCGATTGTTGTACGAGAAAAATGAACATAAAGTTGGAAAATAATAATAAATAGTTTATTTTTGGACGGGCTTGACACGGAAGCATATTTGTTATATTAAAATTCCAATAAATAATGATTTATGAGGAATAGAGACAATTTTATTTACCGTGTATTTCATTTCTACCGCGACGGTTTCCGAAGTATGACCGTCGGGCGTACTCTTTGGACTGTAATACTGATAAAACTTTTTATCATGTTCGCAGTTCTGCGTCTGTTTTTCTTTCCCAACCGGCTTGCCGGTATGGACGGGGAAGAGAGAAGCAAACATGTAATCGAGCAGTTAACCACCCTTAAACCTTGAATATATGCTTTTGAACTCTGTTGCAGATCTTGCGGCAGTAGTGGACTGGTCTCGCGCCCAGTTTGCTATGACTGCCGCTTACCACTGGCTCTTTGTTCCCCTGACCCTGGGGTTGAGCTTTATATGCGCGATAATGCACACCATCTACTACCGCACCGGCGATGAATTCTGGAAAAAGACCACTAAATTCTGGATGAGGCTGTTCGGGATCAATTTTGCGATAGGTTTGGCCACCGGCATAATCCTCGAATTCGAATTCGGTACCAACTGGTCGAACTACTCGTATTTCGTGGGCGATATTTTCGGCGCCCCGCTGGCCATAGAAGGAATAATGGCTTTTTTCCTCGAAGCGACATTTATAGCCGTAATGTTCTTCGGTTGGGACAGGGTTCCCAGGGGATTCCATCTGACCTCGACGTGGCTGACCGCCGTGGGAGCCAATCTGTCCGCCCTGTGGATACTCGTCGCAAACAGTTGGATGCAGTATCCGGTGGGCATGGCCTTCAATATCGAGACGGCGCGTAACGAAATGGTCTCGTTCTTTCAGGTGCTGCTGTCGCCCGTGGCCGTCAATAAATTCTTCCACACGGTTCTTTCCGGTTTCGTACTCTCCGCCATATTCGTCATGGGGGTGAGCGCATGGTTCCTGCTCAGGAAAAGGGAAACGAAATTCGCGCGTTCGAGCATGAAGATAGCGGCTATAATGGGCATCCTTTCCTCCATCCTGCTTGTGATCACGGGTGACCGTTCGAGCATGGTAGTAGCGGAGGTTCAGCCTATGAAGCTGGCGGCGATAGAAGCCCACTTCGACGGTCAGGAGGGAGCGGATATGGTGGTTATCGGTTTACTGAAACCCGAAAGAAAGATAAAGCAGGGCGAAGATCCCTTCTATTTCGGCATCAGGATACCGAAGCTGCTCTCCGCTCTCAGTTTCCGCGACCGCAACGCATTCGTCGCGGGAATCAACGACCTGCTTAACGGCAACGAAAAACACGGTTTGATGCCGGCTGCCGAAAAAATGGAGCGCGGCAGAACGGCGATAGCCGAACTGGGCAGATACAAGGAAGCGATGGCGGCGGGAGACTCGGAAACAGTAGCCGAAGTAGCCGCCAAATTCGACCCCGATACTCCTCAGGGCAGAGAATTCCTCAAGGAGTACTTCAGCTACTTCGGATACGGCTACCTCTCTTCCCCGCAGGAGCTTGTCCCGAGCGTTCCGGTGCTTTACTACTTCTACCGCGTTATGGTCTTTCTGGGTTTCTTCTTCGTGGCGCTGTTCGTGGTTGCTCTGTGGCTTATCTATAAGAACAGGGAGGAAAGGTCGCGCAAATGGCTGTACATCATGCTCTGGTCTATCCCGCTCGCCTATATCGCCGGGCAGTTCGGCTGGGTGGTGGCCGAAGTCGGACGCCAGCCGTGGACTATTCAGGATATGCTGCCCACCGTCGCCGCCGTTTCGGGCATCAGTCCGAAACCGGTAATAATCACATTCTTCCTTTTCGTGATCCTGTTCACAACCCTGCTGATCGCCGAGATCATGATTATGGCCAAACAGATAAAAATAGGACCTAAAACCGAATAACCATGACTACTCACATGCTGCTTCAACATTACTGGTGGTTTCTGATCTCGCTCCTCGGGGCTTTACTGGTATTCATGCTTTTCGTACAGGGAGGTCAGGGATTGCTGTACAGGATAGGCAAAACACCCGACGAGCGCAATATGCTTACTTTCGTGCTCGGCCGTAAATGGGAGCTGACTTTTACCACGCTCGTTACATTCGGCGGCGCATTTTTCGCATCGTTCCCCCTGTTCTACTCAACGAGTTTCGGAGGGGCTTTCTATGTATGGATGGCGATCCTGCTGGTCTTTGTCATTCAGGCTATTTCTTACGAGTACAGACGAAAACCCAATAACTTCCTCGGCGAGAAGACTTACGACGCTTTCCTCATGATCAACGGAGTGGTGGGCGCACTTCTCCTCGGCACGGCGGTCGGAACTTTTTTTACGGGGGCTAATTTCGTGGTCGAGAAGGCCAACCTTGCCAACGTGGGAGGTGTTACCGCCATATCGCAGTGGACTACGCCTTGGCGCGGCCTCGAAGCCGTGGCCGATTACCGCAACGTGGCGCTGGGTCTGGCCGTGGTTTTCCTTTCGAGGGTACTGGGATTGCAGTTCTTTATGAGTACTATAAAAGATGAGACCATAATAAAAAGGTCGAAGAAATATCTTTTGTGCAATGCCGTACCGTTCGTGGTATTTTTCCTCATTTTCCTTATAAGTATAATGTTCTCATACGGCTGGGCTGTAGATCCCTCCACAGGGATTATAAGTATGGAAAAATACAAGTATTTCCATAACCTGATGGCCATGCCGGCGGTTCTTGCAGCGATGTTGCTCGGAATAGTGGCGGTTCTGGCGGGGATAGCGCTTGGAATCGGGCGTTATCACTCTAAAGCCATGTGGTTCAGCGGAGCAGGGACTGTCTTAACCGTGCTTTGCCTGTTTTTGATCGCCGGATTCAACAACACGGCGTACTATCCTTCGCTTGCCGACATGCAAAGCTCTCTAACCATATTCAACAGCTCTTCGAGCAAGTTCACCCTTACCGTGATGAGCTACGTGTCGCTGTTGATCCCGTTCGTGGTGGCGTACATATGGTATTCGTGGAAATTACTAACAAGGAAAAAGATTACGAAGGAGGAAATACTCGGACAGGAGGAAGGACATTATTGACAGTACCCTTCCACGTTCTGTCATTCTGTATGAAGTGAAGAATCTCGTGACCGGCAGGCGGCGGTCCTGAATTTTGAAATGAACCCCAAAAGTTTTTTCCGGCTTTTGGGGTTCACTTCATTTTACCTCCGGTCTGTTTACAGTTTATGTTTCGCTCCGCAGAAACGAAACGAAGTATCTCGACAATGAATTTTCAGGAACAGACTTCGCAGGATTCTACCGATCCTGTTTGCCCGCAATAATCTTATGGTCTTGTAACCACGATTGCCGATATTAACAAAATGATAATATTTTTTTAATGTTTTGTAACTAATTATGGTTATATTTGTATGTTAATTAAATTTTAAACACCTAAATCCTGGTGATATGAAAAAGAATTATTTAAAGTATCTTTTAATTACTGCGAGTGTTGCTCTGCTACCTTTCTTAAATGGCTGCAACACCGAAAAGGTGGATCCGAGCCAGGCCGAACTGGATCTGTCTATAAATAATATAGAATTCGGGTCGGTAGTTTCCAGCAAGACTTTCGACGTGACGTCCAACCGTGACTGGACGGTTACCATCGACCCCGCCGATGCCGACTGGATAGCTGTCGACCCTGCCAGCGGTTCGAATAACGGAACCGTAACGGTATCCGTAGTAGCCAATCCGGGCACTCCGCGTTCGGTCAACCTGAAGGTTGCGACGAGTACGCTGCACGACTACATAACCGTGACGCAGGAAGGAGAACAGGAAGGAGTTCTGGATATTCTCAAAGAAAACGTGGGAACCACGCCCGTGACGGCCAATACCAATGTAGGCGAATTTACAGGCTGGAGCAAACTGGGTACGGGAGCCGCGAACGTTGTCTATTCCGGTACGGGCGCCACCGTAAGAACGACTTCCCCGTCTACGGATAAATACACCGGAGCATCGGGTGGAAACTGCGTATTCCTTGCAGCTTCTCCGCAGTTTACAATCGGTAATATCGACATTACGGGTAAAACGAACCTTACTTTGGAGTTCGGGATCAGCCATCAGGCCGACTATCCGAATTACGCTCCCATAACGGAGAACACTATTTCCGTCAGTGCGAGTCTGGACGGAACCAACTGGGCCAAGCTTACATTTACCAATGCGAGCACGGCTAATTGGGTTCTCGCTACTTCCGAATTCAAGGTTCCCGACGGATCGACGAAGCTATATCTGAAATTTGACAATCCGATAACCGCCAGCCAGGTACGTTTGGACGACTTCAGGCTGTATCCGGGCGGCAACGGAGCGCTTCTCGATTTCGGAACGCCGCCGGATCCGACAGATGATATCCTGTTGGAACATACAGGTGCAGCGGATGGTACGAATACCACCCTTGTCGGCGTCTACACCGGTTGGAACAAACTGGGTACTGGAGCTGCAAACGTTACATATTCCGGCAATAACGCCACTGTAAGAACGAGCGTAGCATCGAGCGGATACACCGGAGCATCGGGTGGCAATAACGTATTCTTCGGAGCTGCTCCGCAGGAATTCGTCATCGGCAATATAAACATAACAGGGAAGACTAATTTCACTTTTGAGTTCGGGATCAGTCATCAGGTATATCCGGATTTGGTAACTATAGATGGAACAACAATTTCCGTTCATGCAAGTCTGGATGGAACGAACTGGGCCAAACTTACGTTTACCAACACAAGCACAGCGGGTTGGGTTCTCGCTACGTCGGAATTCAAGGTTCCCGCCGGATCGACGACTCTTTACATAAAATTTGACAATGCAATAGAAGCCAGTGTGGTACGTCTCGACGACTTCAGACTGTTCGAGGGCGGCAACGGTGTGCTTCTCGATTTCGGGACACCGCCGGATCCGTCTACGAGCATCCTCAAGGAAGACGTCGGCAAGGTGAATGTTGCGTCCAATACGGATATAGGCGCTTTCACCGGCTGGAGCCGCGTAGGCACCGGTGCGACGAATGTAACCTATTCCGGTACTGCGAACACGTCGATTAGAACGAGCTCCGCATCGAGCGGATACACCGATGCGTCGGGCGGCAACTGCGTATTCTTTGGTACGACTGCTCCCAGTTTGACGATCGGCAATATCGACATTACGGGAAAAACTAATTTTACGTTCCAATTCGGAATAAGCCATTATTCCAATAATGTATGGACTCCGATAACGGGGAACTCCATTTCTCTCCATGCAAGTCTGGACGGAACCAACTGGGCAGATCTTGCGTTCACCAATGCGAATACGGCTGGTTGGGTTCTCGCCACTTCGGAATTCAAGGTTCCCGCCGGTTCGACGAAGCTCTACCTGAAATTCGACAATCCGATAGCCGTCAGTGTAATACGTATGGACGACTTAGATCTCTTCGAGGGCGGCAACGGGACGCTTATCGAATTCGAACCGGCGCCGGTTCTTACTACCGTTCCCATATCCGATGTTATGGCGCTGAAATCCAACATACCGGCAAATGGTAATAACCACACCATAACCGGCAACTGGAAAATAAGCGGTACGGTTATTTCCGACAACAGCACCGCACACGTGCAGACCTACCAGTTTGCCGTTCAGGACGGAACGTCGGCACACAGCGGTATCATGGTGAATCTGACCGAAACCGGCGCTACGCATACTTACGTGCCAGGCGACGTTGTGGAAATAGTCGTAAAGAATGCCACTCTCAGCAACTATCATGGTTTGGCGCAGTTGAAAGTCTCCGCCGCGAACATCACGAAGACAGGTTCGGTAACCCCGCTGGGAGCGACCACCATTACGACAGACCAGCTTTCCAACTACGAGTCGATGTATGTTGCCATTGTCAATACTCAGGTGAAAGACAACCAGGGAGAGACGGTACTCAATGACGGAAGCAATATCAGCTATGTGATGGAAGTCGATAACTCAAGTCAGACTTACCTTATGTTTGTCAGGAGCGGGGCAACTTTCGCCAGCCAAAACCTTCCCATGGGCAGCGGTACGCTCAAGGGTCTGAGCAGCGTGTACGACGATAATTGGCAGATCAATCCGACGAAATACGCCGATCTCGACCTTAGCGGCGCCAGATTCGGCGGTGCAACGCTTACGTTCGGTACGCCCACGCTGTCCGGAACCCTTACGGTCGGTACGGCAATCAGCGGTGCGAAAATATCCATACCTTATACCAATGCGGCCGGTACGGAAACATACAGCTACACCGTGGCGGTATCCGGAGCCGGAGCCGACGGTATAACGGCTTCTCCCGCTTCCGGTACTCTGACCGCGGGTTCGGGCACGATCTCAATACCTCTGTCCGGAACCCCGACGACAGCCGGTGCGGTTACTTTCACCATAAACGGCACGCCCGTCCTGACCACGAATACCGTAAGCGCTACGGTGGCTGGCGGCAGCAGTGGCGGTGAAAGCATAATCTACCAGACAGGATTCGAATCGGGCGAAGGGTTTGCGGCAGGTACGGTATATAATAATACTGACGAAGCCGCTTCCGGACAAGCGGGGCATATATGGAAAACATTCTATGGAACAGCATCCACCACAAGCCCGCTTTCCGGCCTCCAGTCGATGCAAATGCGTTGGTATACCACCGCTACGACAAGTCTCGGTTACACATATACGGATTTCAACCTTTCCAATGTAACTAAAGTAGTATTCAATGCGGCCAATACACTTGGCCTGAATGTCACCGTGTCGTATTCTACCGATGGCGGTACGACATGGATCGGACAGGAATTGTTCACTCTAACCACTTCATCCAAGGATTATACTTATGTCCTCGATAACGCAGGTGTAACTTCGGCAAGAATTAGGTTCCAGATCACTTTACCTGCGACTACCCCTACTAATACGGCAAGACTGTATATTGATGACGTAAAAATTTACGGAACGAATTAACAAGAATTGACTCTCTGTAGGGATTTTACACCCCACAAAGATTTTTTCAAACGAACTCCGCGGCAGTTGTAATCTGCCGCGGAGTTTAAAAACTTAACAATGATACAGGTATATAAAAACAACCGAAGTTTCCTTTGGATAATACGGTTGACTTTGATAATCATATTATCATTCAATTTTAGTGGCTGCGGCGGCGGGAAAACGGATGACCGGGTCGAACTGACCATGTCGGCAAGTACCGTGAATGCCAATGCGGAAGGCACGTTCATGCAGGTGAAGTGCGACGGCCCGTGGAGTATATCCTTCTCCTATCCCGAGGGCGAGGAACCGTGGCTCTCCGCCGACCCCGCGAGCGGAAGCGGCAACAAGGGCAATGTACGCCTGGTATTCGGTAAAAACGCTACGTCCGTATCCCGCAACGGCGACATCATTGCGGTATCGGGCAAGGCGAGCCAATCCGTAGCTTTCATCCAAAAAGGGGTTTCCGTCGGCGGCGGGGGAGATCCCGATCCCGATCCTGATCCCGATCCTCCCGTAAAGCTGCAGTGGAAAGAACTTCCGGAGTATGCTAGCAATGACAGCTGTGTTTTCGTAACGCACTATACCAGCGTGAACAGCAAGACGGTGCGCAACTACTCCCTGTATTACAATAAGAATCAGAGGATGTCGTACTGGATAGCTTATCCTCTGCACTCCGTATATATGGGAAGCGGACGGTACGGGGACTGGGAATACGATCCCAAGGTGGACTCACGCTATCAGGTGAATCTCTCGTCGAGCGGTTTCAGCTCCGGTTACGACCGCGGCCACCAGATACCTTCCGCTGACAGGAATGCCAACAAAAACATGAATGTACAGACGTTCTATTCCACAAACGCGACTCCGCAGAAGGGCTCATTCAATCAGTTCGTATGGGTAAGACTTGAAGAGAAGGTCAGGGCGTGGGCTACGGGCGATACCCTGTATGTCGTCACCGGCGCCATTCTGCGAACGGTGGGAGGAAACGAAACGGTCAGGTACGACAGAGACCACACCGCTATTCCCAATTATTATTTCAAGGTGGTATACAGCGGTTACAACTCGAACCACAAGGCGATAGGCTTCTGGTACGACCACAGCGTTTCCTACCCCAATAAGGTTGAGATCAGCCAGGCCAGGAGTGTGGCACAGATAGAGGCACTCACGGGATTCAAGTTCTTTACCAATCTTCCGCAGGATGTACAGAATCAGATCAAGTCCTCGTTCCGCGCCCAGGACTGGGGACTGTAATCGCATGAAAATGGATCGTCCGCTCAAACCGTATGGAATTTAACATTCAAAAAGCACACCGTGCTATTTATTATTTTTCGTCGTGCTGCTTATAGCGACTTACAAACAAAAATGTATCAATAAAATTTAACGGTACTTAAAACAACCCATTATGAGCAGAACCAGCAGAATCGGATACATATTTCTTTTGTTTTTTTTAGTGCCGGCGGTTACGTCCGTAAATATCAGGGCGCAGGAGAAGCGACACGCCATAATGTTCTACAATGTCGAAAATCTTTTCGACACGATAAAAACGCCAGGCATACGTGATGAAGAATTCACGCCGGACGGCGTCAAGGCATGGAACACTGCAAAGTACCGCAAGAAACTGTCCAACCTCGACGAGGTTTTCTACGGCGTATCATCCGCGGCTAGGACTTACCCCGCGATCATAGGCGTATGCGAGGTCGAGGGACGCAATGTCCTCGAAGATCTCGTCTCATTGCCCAGGATGGGGAGAGCCAATTACAGGATCGTCCACTACGACTCGCCCGATGCGCGCGGCGTCGCCACGGCCCTCCTGTACCGTCCCGATGTCTTTGTTTATGAGGGAAGTAAACCGATCAGGGTGACGCTCGAAGAATTTCCCGATTTCAGGACGAGAGACATACTGTCCGTCTGGGGAACCATCGAGGACGAAAAATTCTGGTTCTTCGTCTGCCACTGGCCTTCGAGGCTCGGCGGCCAGTCGGCTTCCGAATTCAGGAGGATGGCTGCGGCGCAGATTCTCAGGAATGCGGTCGATTCGATCCGCAACGAGTGTCCGGCCGCTAAAATCGTTATTATGGGCGACATGAACGACGACCCCGTGAACAAGAGTTTGTCGGAGACGCTCGGCGCTTCGGGCAATGCAAAGAAAATCGGGTCTTCAGGACTTTTCAATCCCTTCTACGAAATGCACAAGGCGGGATTCGGATCCCTGGCATACGACGACGCATGGAACCTGTTCGACAATATAATAGTCAGCGAGACACTGCTAAACGGCAAACAGGGGGAATTCAAACTGTACAAGTCTTCGGACAAGTATTACGGATTTATTTTTGACAGACCCTTCCTGCGCCAGAAAAGCGGCCAGTACAAGAATTATCCCCTTAGAACCTACGTGGGTAATGATTTCCAGGGAGGATACAGCGACCATTTTCCAGTATATATTTATATAGCGAGATAAGTGTTGTAACACAATTTAATACTTTAAGGGGTGCGGATCTCCGCAACCTTGCGGTGAATGAAGAATTAAGCACATTGTGCTATTTATTATTTCTTGTTAATACTGCTAATTAGCATCTTACAAGTAAATAATGGATAAATAAATATTCTACGGTACTTAAAAACATGCAAAATATGAGAATAAAACTACTATCGGTGCTCCTTTTGACAGCGTTCTGTTCCGCAAGCGCTTTTGCCCAGGAAGGCGGTATCAAGGGTCTTGTCGTCTCAAGACAGGACAGGAATTCTATCGACGGAGTGAAAGTGAAGATCACTTCGGGTATTACGCGGAACACGGAAACCGTAAGAGGGAGATTCGAACTGCTCAACCTTCCCGCGGGAACGTACACTCTGCTTTTCGAGGCTATGGATTTCCAGCCGGTTCAGGTAAACGTGACGGTCGGTGATGCTATAAGGGACATAGGCCTGGTGTCGATGACGTCGGAATTTGTGCCCGATGTGGCCGACATGAGCCTCTCCGAGTTCGAAATGGAGACCGGCGATACGCAGTCGATGCCCGTACTGCTTTCCGCCCGGAAAGACGTGTTCGATAATATAGCGGACTATAAGTTCAGCGCCATGAGATTCCGTCCCAGGGGATACGACGACGGGAATACCGACATATTTATCAACGGTATATATATGAACGACGCCATGAGCGGCTATTCTCCGTGGTCGCTTCTGTCGGGACTCAACGACGCCACCCGCAACCAGGAGACTACCGGAGGGCTTGCCATGCCGGACTGCGGAGTGGGCGGCATAGCGGGAACAGCGAACATAAACGCCCGCGCCTCGCAGATGCGCAAGGGGTTCCGTGCGAGCTTCGTCAATGCCAACGACAATTACCGCTTCCGCGGCATGTTTACATATGCGTCGGGGGTGTCGGACAGGGGATGGTCTTATGCCATGTCGGTTTCTACCCGTCAGGGCGGGAACGACTGGGTGAACGGCATGTGGTACAATTCATGGGCTTATTTCGCCTCCGTTGAAAAGGCTTTTGCACACTCCCACCGCCTCGCTTTCACGTTCTTCGGGACGCCTCAGGAGAGAGCGGTGCGCGCCGCAGCCACCCAGGAGGTTTACGACCTCGTAGGTAGCAACCAATATAATCCAAACTGGGGATATCAGGGAGAAGGTACGGGGAAAAGCGATCAGCGCAGCGCACGTATAAGGAACAGCCATGAGCCTGTGGCCATGCTGAATTATTCCTACGAGCCGAGCAACCGCTTCAGCCTCACGGCCGGCGCATCGTTCCGCTTCGGCAGGAACGGCTATTCGGCGCTCGACTGGTATGACGCTCAGGATCCGCGCCCCGACTATTACCGAAATCTGCCGAGCTATTTCCCCAGCGACGAATGGAAACAGGGGCAGATAAGGGAAGGCTGGAACACCGACTGGAATATCAGGCAAATCGACTGGAACAAACTCTATAATATTAACAGGAACAACTACTTCGACAATGACCAGGACGCAGCCGGCACCACATACTACAACAACGTGGATGTGTCGGGACTTACCCGTTCGAAGTACATCGTCGAGGAACGCCGCACCGACCAGAGGGACCTGAATGCCAGTATTCAGATAGTATCGTTGGTTACCGACAATGGGAAACTCAGCGCCGGATACGACTTCCGCCGCAACAGGACGGAATATTTCAAAGTGGTGAAAGATATGCTCGGAGGGGATTACTATTTGGACAAGAACGGTTTTGCCGAACGCGACTACCCTACCGACGAGAATGCCATGCAGAATAATCTCGACACCCCCAACCGTCTGGTAAAGAAAGGCGACAAGTTCGGTTACGACTATTATGCCCATTACATTAGCAACAGACTTTGGGCTTCCTATGACATGACGGTTTCCGATTTCATCTTCTTCGCAGCTCTGGAGGGCGGCCGTACTTCTTTCTGGAGAGAAGGAATTTACCGGAACGGCCTGTTCCCCGATGATTCCAAAGGCGATTCCGAGAAACAGAATTTCTGGACTTACAAGGCCAAGGTTGGGTTGTCTTACAGAATATCGGGCACTCAAATGATTTCCGCCAACGTCGCGGCAATGGAAAACGCCCCTTATTTTCAGGGTTCATTCCTTTCGCCGAGGACGAGGAACACGGTGATCCCGAATCTGACGACGGAAAAAGTGCTGAGCGCCGAACTTAATTATATCATGCGCCTGCCGCGCCTGAGGATGCGCCTCACGGGATTCTACACCGAGATAAGGGACGGTGTCGATCTTATCAGTTTCTATGACGACCTTAACAGGGCTTTCACCAATTTCGCCATGAGCGGGATAAACCGGATGCACGCGGGACTCGAAC
This sequence comes from Holotrichia oblita, assembly GCA_023690525.1. Taxonomy (NCBI): domain Eukaryota; kingdom Metazoa; phylum Arthropoda; class Insecta; order Coleoptera; family Scarabaeidae; genus Holotrichia; species Holotrichia oblita. Next base: position 741,218 of record CM043015.1, read on the forward strand.
TCGGTTTCAATGTTCCGCTGGGAGCGGGACTCGCCGCCGAGGGAGCGTTGAGCTACGGTTATTACATCTATTCCTCGAATCCCTACGTCACCCAGACTCGCGACAACAGCAACGAAGTGATCCTCAGCAAGGAAAGGGTGCTCTGGAAGAAATACAAGGTGCCCGATACACCGCAGACCGCTGCGAGTTTGGGATTGCGTTACAGAGGGCCTAAAAACATATTTGCAGGAGTCGACGCAAATTACTTCAATGCCACGTACATAAGCATGAACCCCCTCTCCCGCACCGATTTCGCATTTGTGGGACTCTCGAAGAAAGAGATCACCGAACAGGCTAAGCAAGAGAGGTTCGACAATGCTTTCCTGCTCAACGCGGACATCGGCAAGTTATGGTACGTGAAGAACTATAACATCGGTTTCAGCCTGCAGGTCAAGAATATCCTTAACAGCAAGGACATCAAGACCGGCGGCTTCGAACAGATGAGGCTGAAAGCGAACGACGATACGGGGATCACGACCTACGAACGCTTCGACCCGAAATATTACTACATGTACGGAACTACCTATTACCTTAATATTTACTTCCGTTTCTAACATTATATGGCTATTAATATGAAAAGATCAGTATATTTTTTAGCGGCGGTCACAGCCTCGGCCATAATTGCATGCGGCTGTTCGAGAACTTACGACGAACCCGCTCCCGACGTATGGGCCGAAATGACCCCCACCATGACGATTGCGGAGTTCAAAGCCCTTTATGAAGGAAAGCCTACCGAGATCATGGACGCCGGAATAATCATAGGCGGGAGAGTGAGCACTACCGACCAGTACGGGAACTTCTACCGCTCCCTCTATATTCAGGACGAAACCGGCGGAATAGAGGTCAAGCTCGGCAAGACCGGCCTGTACAATATCTACAAGAAGAACCAGATGATCTATATCAAGCCGCATTACCTGTGGCTCGGAAACTACCATGGAATGATCGGTCTGGGGTCGAAAGATCCGAGTGGTAGCTACGAGACGTCGTATATGGACGTCCAGTCGCTTATCGATAATACTGTTTTCCGGGGATCTCCCGCTACGTCGGACGGGGAAAAGATAACGCCCATTCCGATTACATCCCTCAGCCAGCTTACTCCCGATATGCAGGGCAAGCTCGTGGAGATACGGAACGCCTATTATCAGAAATTAAACAGTTGCAGTTTTAAGGATGACACGGGAACCTATATAGATGTAGATAGTGTCACGACGTGGGGGCTTCCGGCGCATCCCGACAATCCGGGTATCGCCATTCCGGCGTCGTACGCATCCCACACGTTTCTTGTGGACGGCTCCACGATAGTCGTCCGTACGAGCGGCTATGCCAAATTCGCAGGGAGAAGGGTCGAGAACATCGCACCCAAAGGCACTCCGGTAAAGATAACGGCGGTATATACTGTATATAATCAAGAAAAACAATTGGTATTGAATAACTATCTGGATGTTGTAAAACAGTAGGACTATTTTTGCAACCCCGTACTGTAGTAAAAATGATTATGTTCAACTGATCATTATACCGCAGTACGGGGTTTCTTATATAGGCACCTGTATACGTACTAATACTTAACCGGTTTACGCATAAATACTTAAATTAACATTGCAGGCGAAATTTATTGCATATTCATAAAGTTTTTCTGTGCTTTATATATATTTTTGAGCATGTAATTCAGCATTAACTAACTTTTATGAAAAAGAGAGACCTTGTTTTCACTGTAATTTTTACCGTTGCGCCGTTTTTTTTGTCGGCTCAGTCCTCAAATACAGAGGGTAATACGGCGCCTGCAAAGGAAAAAATCAACTACATGCCCCGTGTTTCGGGAATTATAAAAGCGAGATTCGAGACCAGCGCCTACGACGGACAGCACAGATTCAACGTCCGCAACGCAAGACTGAGCGTCAGCGGGCTTGCCAATCCCTATATGGGATACGGCCTGCAAACCGATTTCAGCGATCAGGGAAAGATTTCCGTTCTGGACGCCTTCGTATCCTGCTTCGGCCGCAACTTCGAGGTGACGCTCGGGCAGCAACAGATAAAGTTCGGAACCGACCTCGGCAGGGGCCCGAATGTCAATGTCTTTGCCAACCGTTCCTTTTTAGCGAAATTCCTCACGACCTACTATGGGTGGAACAATTCAGGAGACTTTGTCACTTCCTTCGGTTCGAGAGATTTGGGTATCAGGGTGTTGTATAATATTCCGACATCCGTTCCGGTAAATGTACAGGCAGGGCTCTTCAACGGCAGCGGCATCAACAACCCGCAATGGAGCGACGGCATCAATTTCTCGGGAAGAGTGGAAGTCGGAGACAAGAAGGGGCTTCGCGGAGCTTTCAGTCATTACAACGGGAAGCTGCACAAACTAACCTCGGAAGAAGGCGTAACGAAAAAACAGGGAGTGGTGATGTGGGGCGGAGAGCTCACTTACGAAAGGGACAATTACCGCATAGAAGCCGAGTATGCCCAGCGAAGGCTCAAGACGTTCGGCAGGTTGGACTTGCTTCAGACGGCATATGTACAGGGATATTACCAGTTCCGGTTGTCCGAAGGGTCGCCGCTGGATTACATCGCTCCCGTGGCAAGGTGGGATATTGGCAAGGATATCGAGTTTATGAGTACGACCACCTCGCAGCTCGAAAGGTTCACCGCCAACAGAGCTACCATAGGCGTAAATTTCGGGTTTGTAAAGAAAATCGTAGGGTCTGAAATACGGTTGAACTATGAAAAATTCTTTATGGATAAAAAACCGTCCGACTTCAAAAAGAATAAACTTCTCCAGGATAAATTCACTGTCGAAGTGGTAGCTTCTTTCTGAGGCTGTTACATCAGCAAACCCAGCAACAAATAACCCGTCCCGAATTGCATTCCGGGACGGGTTATTTTATTCCGTAACCGGCAGACACTCTTTGTCATTCATAATAGCCCGACGGGACTACCCTACCCGCTCCGCCACTCGCCCCACTCTACCCTTTCATTCGACAGGAACCGCAGGTAGCGAAGAATCTGCGCCGTCCAAAAAAGAAGCGCAGCATGATCGCCGCGCTTCTTTTCTATTATTTTTGTAGTATCCTATTGTTGGCGAGCCTTGAAGGCGGCAAGACCGCTTTCGAGAAATTCGATATATCTTTCTATGCTCCTGTCGTACGACCTGCTCGGAACAAGCACATTGCCCTTCGAATCCTGAATGACATATATCGGTTGTGCCACCTGGTTATGTGTTCTGAGAGACCATTCCGTATTGATCTTGCCCATCGATTTCAGAGTCCTCCCATTCTTATCGACGACCCATTCATCCTCGGGCAGGTCTTTCTTAACGTCGAGGAATATGGCAACCATTACGAACTCTTCTTTAAGTAGCCGTGCCACCGTCGGATCCGTCCAAACGTTCTGTTCCATCTCGCGGCAGTTTACGCATGCGATACCTGTAATATCCACGAATACCGGTTTATTGACATAAGCCGCATACTCCGACGCCTCTTTCAGATCGAAGAATATTTCATTGAAACCCTCCGGTGTATGCAGACCCAAATCGCTGAACCTCGGCGGTTTACCTGTAAGCGGATTGATAAATTGCGTATGACGGCCGCCTGTTTCCTGGGTGGATTCGGAAGTCGAACCTGCACCTGCGCCCAATACGAACGACTGGCTCGAAAGCGGCGGCATGTAGCCTGAAAGCGCCTTGAGCGGTGCGCCCCACATCCCCGGCACCATCCATACGGCGAAAACAAATATGACCATAACAAAGAACAGGCGGGATACGCTTATATATTTTACTTCGCTGTCATGTTTGAATTTTATCTTGCCGAGCAGGTAGAATCCAAGCATAAAGGCACATACGATCCATATCGCAAGATATACTTCGCGCGGGAGCAGGTTCAATCCGTATGCCTGATCTATGACCATCAGGAATTTGAAACCCAATGCGATTTCTATGAAACCGAGGCTGACCTTAACCGAATTGAGCCACCCGCCGCTCTTGACATTGGAGAGCAACGACGGTGCAAAAGCAAGGGCCATGAACGGCAGTGCGAATACCGTTGAAAATGCCAGCATCACCACGATCGGTTCCCACCACACTGTCGATCCGGTGGCAGCATCCACCAACACGTTACCGATGATTGCGCCCGTACATGAGAACGATACGAGAACAGTCGTAAGCGCTATGAAGAATACCCCCATAAGGCCGCCCTTTTCCGATTTGCTGTCGCTCTTGTTCACCATCCAGCTCGGAAGCGTAATTTCGAACGCCCCCAGGAACGACGCCGCAAAGAGCATGAATATCAGGAAAAATATGATATTGGGCATCCAGTGCGTAGAAAGGAAATTAAATATTCCCGCAACGGCGCTGTCGCCGCCGAACAGTTTTGTCGCTAAAATTATCGATGCTATCGGGACAGTATACAGCACGATAATGAAAATCCCGAACATCCCTGCCCTGAAACGGGCTGCGACCTTATTTTCACTGCCTTTCATAAAGAACGAGACGGTGATCGGCAACATGGGGAATACGCAGGGCGTGAACAAAGCCGCAAGGCCCCATAGCATAGCCGTGATGACCATGATCCACAATGATGTCCTTTCTACGGCACCGCTGTCTATGGATCGAACGGTTCCATCTTCCTGTGCGACAGCCGTCTGCATCGATGCGCCCTCTTCCGATTCATTTCCGCCCTGCCCTGCCGCCGTATCTGCGGACTGACCCTGTGTATTGTCGCCGGAGGTTATAATCGTACCGGCGCCGCTTTCGGCGCCGGTTTTTTCAGCTTCGGACTTAGCTGCCGGAGCTCTTTTTATCTCTATTTTGAACTCTCGGTCATCCGGCGGCATGCAGTTCATATCGTTGCATACCATCCACTCGACGGTGGCTTTCAAGACCGCGCTCTCGGACGATAATTTGACATTCTGTGCAAAACGCGCCCGTTTTTCGAAATACCCTATCTCCATACCGTAGATGGAGTCGTATTTCCTGACGGGCTTCGTAAGCATGGTGACCGTACCGCTGAGCGAGAGGCCTGCGGAAGGCTCGAAAGAGAAAGTTGTCGGTAGCGGTCCGTCCTTGTACGGCCCCAGGTCGTACATGTGCCAGTCGCCGTCTATCGAGGCTTCGAATACGACGCGGTAAATATCGCCCTCGACATGCTCGACACTCGTTTTCCATCTCACCACTTCGTCCTGCGAATATGCTGCGCTGATCGACAGGAATGACGCAATAAACAAAAGTATTAACCGTGATAGTTTCATTTAGTGGAAATTTTAAATTGGGAAAGCAGAATTAAGCACATAGTGCTATTTATTATTTTTAGTCAGTGCTATTTGTCTGAAACTTAATAAATAAATAATGGATAAATAAATATTTAACGGTACTTAATAAAGTCAAATCCGCGCAAATATAAATAATTCCCGCGACAATACCGCATACCGTCTGCGGTTATACTCTGCCGGGATATACTTTCAGTCCTTCGGCAAGACACTGCACCGCCTTAACAAGTTCCTCCTTTTTAAGGACATAAGCTATGCGAACCTCATTCAGTCCGAGTCCCGGCGTGGCATAAAATCCCGTAGCGGGAGCCACCATCACGGTTTGTCCTTCGTACGAGAACTCCTCAAGCATCCATTTGGCGAAACGGTCGCAGTCGTCCACCGGCAGTTTTACGGTGGCGTAGAAAGCTCCCTTGGGAGAAGGACAGTAAACGCCCTCTATGCGGTTAAGGGCTTCCACCATGCAGTCCCTGCGTTCGGTATACTCCGCATGTACCTGCTCGAAGTAACTTTTCGGGGTATCTATGGCGGCCTCGGCGGCTATTTGTGCAAGATACGGGGGCGAGAGGCGCGCCTGCGCCATTTTGAGCGCCGCAGACATCACATCTTTATTGCGTGAAACGAGTGTCCCGAGGCGCACGCCGCACATGCTGTACCGTTTGGAAACCGAGTCCATCATTATGACGTTCTGTTCGATGTCATTGAGGTTCATAACCGAGAAATGGCTGAGGCCGTCGTAACAGAATTCACGGTAAACCTCGTCGCACATAAGATAAAGGTCGTGCTTCTTCACTATGTCGCGGAGCAACTCCAGTTCTTCGCGGCTGTACAGGTAACCGGTAGGATTGTTCGGATTGCAGATCATCACGGCTTTGGTGCGCGGGGTTATGTGGCGTTCGAACTCTCCGATCGGCGGCAGTGCGAAGTCATTTTCTATGGTCGAAAGTATGGGCTTTATGACAACGCCCGCCTCGATGGCAAAACCGTTGTAATTGGCATAGAAAGGTTCGGGTATAAGTATCTCGTCGCCCGGATTCATACATACCGACATTGCCATGAATATCGCTTCCGAACCTCCGGTAGTGACGAGAATGTCTTCATAGGTGAGGTCTATGTCTACACCACCGTAATATTCGACGAGTTTACGCCGGTATCTCTCGATGCCCGCCGAGTGGGTGTATTCGAAAATATTGTCTTTTATGTTCTTCACGGCGTCGATAGCGCCGCGAGGGGTTTCTATGTCGGGCTGGCCGATATTCAGGTGATATACTTTGATCCCGCGTTTCTTGGCGGCTTCCGCAAACGGAACCAGTTTGCGTATGGGTGATGGAGGCATTTTAACGCCTCTTTCGGAAATATTAGGCATGAAAGTCGGTTTTTTAGCACATTGTGCTGTTTTGGATTTATTTTAAGTACAGTTAAATATTTATTGATACATTTTTTGTTTGTAAGTCGCTAACTAACAGTATTGACGAAAAATAATAAAGGTACGGTGTGCTTAATTGTGCAAACTTAAAAAAACTTTTCGATACTTCGAGTCCGTTTAAAAATACTTTGTCGTCCCGCGCGCTTTTTCTAACTTTGCAGACCAGTTATTATATTATTGACATGACCATGAAAAACCGTCTGTTCCCGATTCCTGCGACCGTAATAAGTATCCTGCTGTACACACTTTTGTCGTGCATGTACGGCTGCGGCAATGGCAGGGGGGGTGGAGTCGGCGCCGGCGAGACTCTGTACTCGCCGCAGTACGCATCGGGGTTCACGATCCACAGTTACGGGAACAGGGGCAGTTCGATACTTTCCATATACGATCCCTGGCAGGGGTCGTCAGGCGTCAGGTTCGACCTTTTTATATCCCGCGACGGGGAGGAGGCGCCGCAGGGGTTCGGCGGTGCTGTCGTAAGCGCTCCGCTCCGCAGCGTGATATGTATGTCTTCGTCCTACGTGGCCTTTATGGATGCGCTGGGTGAAATCGGCGCAGTGAAAGGGGTGTCAGGCGTACGCTATATAATGAATGAGAGCATACGTTCGGGGTACGCCGCCGGCAGGGTGAGAGATGTGGGATACGACAGCAATATCAATTACGAGCTTATCTCCTCCATAAATCCCGACCTCGTACTGCTTTACGGGGTTGCCTCCGAGAACTCCGCACTGACGCGCAAATTGAACGAATTGAAGATAAATTACCTTTATATAGGCGATTACGTGGAAAATTCTCCTCTCGGGAAAGCCGAATGGTTGGTTGCGTTCGGCGAGATGTTCGACCGCAGGGCGGAAGCCGAAACCCTCTTCGCATCCATCAGGGATGCCTATCTGGAAACGCGCGATGCTCTGGCTCGATACGCGGAGGATTCGGGCGCGTCCAAACCGGTGGTCATGCTCAATGCCCCGTGGCGCGACACATGGTTCGTACCCGGCGACCGCAGCTACATGGTGAGGCTTATCGACGACGCCGGCGGGGAATACGCATGCCGCGGGGACGATTCCCAGCGCAGCCGTCCGGTAAGCGTGGAAGCGGCATACCTTTATGCCGGAAAGGCCGACGTATGGCTCAACCCGGGACAAGCCTCGACGCTGGCCGAAGTGAAGAGCCTGAACCCGCGTTTCGGGTCGATACCCGCCGTCACCGCAGGCCGCGTATACAATGCCACCCTGCGATGCACGCCCGAAGGAGGGAGCGATTTCTGGGAATCGGGAGCGGTGCATCCCGACATTGCGCTCAAAGATATGGCGAAGATGCTGTACCCCGGATCCGTCCCCAACCACAAACTGTACTATTTCAAAAAAATGGAGTGACCTGATGCGGACTAAAGGCAATATCATACGGTTCTCGGTTATGGCGGCCGCACTTGTGGCGCTCGCCTGCGCCGACCTGATGTTCGGTTCCGTTTCGTTGTCGGCACGCGAAGTGTGGAACGCTCTCTCGGGCGACGACGGAGGGGTTGCCGGTTCGATAGTTATGCGTTTCCGCCTGCCCAAGGCGGCGGTCGCGGTGATCGCCGGAGCCTCTCTGTCCGCCGCAGGCCTTCAGATGCAGACTCTTTTCCGCAATCCGCTGGCGGGGCCTTTCGTCCTCGGCATAAGCTCCGGAGCAAGCCTCGGCGTAGCCGTATTCCTGCTCGGAATGCCTCTGCTCGGACTTTCGGCCGCCGGCGACGTCGTGCGCAATCTCGGCATGGCAGGCGCGGCATGGGCGGGCGCAGCGGCCATACTCTTCATCATAATGGCCGTCTCCGCACGGCTTAAGGATATAATGGCCATACTCATACTCGGAATAATGTTCGGAAGCGCGGCGACGGCGCTGGTCGAGATACTGCAGTTCCTCAGCCCCGAAGGCGCCCTGAAATCGTTCGTCGTATGGACTATGGGATCGCTCGGAGGAGTATCGTCCCAGCAGTTGGCCATATTGATTCCGGTAGCCCTGGCGGGACTCGCGCTTTCCATTTTTCTTATAAAGCCGCTCAACCTGCTGCTTCTGGGAGAAAACTACGCCCGGACGATGGGAATGAACGTAAAGGCTGTCAGGGGCGCCGTTTTCCTGAGCACGATCCTGCTCGCGGGAACCGTAACCGCATTCTGCGGCCCCATAGGGTTCATAGGCATAGCCGTTCCGCATGTGGCGCGGATGATCTTCTCGGAAGCCGACCACCGGATACTGATGCCCGCCTCGATACTTCTCGGAGCGGCGGTAATGCTCTTCTGCGACGTCATATCGCAACTGCCGGGGCACGACCTCGTACTGCCGATCAACACCGTGACCGCGCTTCTCGGCATACCGGTCGTCGTAATCGTGATCGTCCGCAACCGCAAAATATTCTGACGTCATGGAAAACGCGGGAATCGAAAGGATATACACGGTCAAACTGCACGATCTCTGTCTGGGATACGGCGACAGGGTGCTGTTCGAGAATGCGGACATAGGTTTCGGATGGGGAGAGTTCACCGCCCTTACGGGACGGAACGGAACAGGCAAAAGCACGCTGTTGCGTACCGTAGCGGGGTTGGTAAAACCTCTTCGGGGCAAGGTTATAGTGGACGGAGTGGAACTTGCGGATATAAGTCCGCGCGAGTTGGCGTCTAAAATAAGTTTCGTTTCGACGGAAGAGGTGCGCGTCGCCAACCTGAAAGCGGCGGACGTGGTGGCGTTAGGCCGCGCACCCTACACCGGCTGGATGGGGAGACTGTCGGACACCGACCGCGGGATAGTCGAAAAGTCCCTCGCGCTCGTGGGCATGGAGGCGTTCGCCCGCAAATCCATGGACACCCTCAGCGACGGCGAACGTCAGCGCGTTATGATAGCCCGTGCGCTCGCGCAGGATACCCCGATAATACTTTTAGACGAGCCAACCGCTTTTTTAGACCTGCCCAACCGTTACGAGATATGCCTCCTGCTGCGCGGACTGGCTCACGAACAGGGCAAAAGCATCATATTCTCGACGCACGAACTGAACATCGCGCTGGAACTGTGCGACACCATAGCAATGATAGAGGGCGGGAAATTCTACTGCGGGACGGCGGAAAAACTCGTCGGTGACAACTATATCCAGAGGTTTTTCGATGGCACCCCGCTCCGCTTCGATCCCGAAGCCGGCAACATACGGCTGAAATAAAGAGCCGTGCACAGGGCAAAAATTTTCCGGCGATGCCTTTTTAGATGTCTTTTTTGCAAAAAATATTTGCATGTAATATCTTTTTATTTACCTTTGCACCGCGAAAACAACGGCAGATAATGACAAGGCCCATTCGTCTATCGGTTAGGACGCAAGATTTTCATTCTTGAAAGAGGAGTTCGATTCTCCTATGGGCTACGAAAACGAAAGACATATATTATGGCAAACCACAAATCGGCAAAAAAGAGAATACGCCAGACCGAAACGAGGAGGCTGCAAAACAGGTATTATCACAAGACCACCCGTAATGCGGTGAAAGCTTTGCGCAATACCGGCGACAAAAACGCCGCCGAAGCCCTGCTGCCCAAAGTGACGGCCATGCTCGACAAACTTGCCAAGAAGAACATCATTCACAAGAATAAGGCGGGCAACCTGAAAAGCAGCCTTCAAATCCACGTGAATAAACTTTCCGCATAAATAAATACGGTACCGGCGGACAAAATTTTAAGCATTTACCCATTGCTATATGGAATGTAATTCAGGGGTATTTGCCGTGAGTAATATAAAGCGAACGGGGTTGATATCAACCCCGTTCACGTTATATTTACTCATACGGACATAAAAATTCCATTCTATCATTTCAGCGAATTGCCGGAAGTAAAAACCTGTTATACACTTGCGAGAGGGAACCAGCGATGCGAAGCGAGGGCAGATGAAGCTTGCTCATTACGGCCGACCGCAAAGAAAGAAGACCGAAGGCCAATCTGCCGAATTTAAAATTGTATTGTCATTCTGAACGAAGTGAAGAATCTCGTATTGCCGCGGAACGGCGGCTTTCTTGCAAGGATAAGAGAGATTCCTCGCTCCGCGTTCGGGTGGACAACATTGAAAATTGCGGATTGGTAAACTGTAAAACTCATACTTAGTTACCAATGCCTGAAAAAGAGGCTGTCTCGCATTTTGAGACAGTACCCTGAGCCGAACATACTGAAGAATACGAGATTCTTCGCTTCGCTCAGAATGACAAGGAAAAAAGTAGATCCCTCCATCCTTCGGATGTTCGGGATGACTGAGGTGAGATGAATCGGGTCACGCGTTCAGAAATGTGCTTTCGGCGTTGTATTGCGGGTCGGCGGCGTAAATGAAAAGAACCGAGCCTCCCTTTATAGTGTTTATAATGTCCTTGCTCACGGCGAACGGTATGGCAGGACAGCCGAGGCTCCTGCCTAACCTGCCGGAAGAACCTATGGCCAACGGGTCGGAATAGGCGGCGCCGTGAATCACGATAGCCCTCTCCCTTGCCTTGTCGTTAATTCCTTTCTCCATACCGTTCAGAATGAGGGAGCAGCCGTTTTTGCCCTGGTAAGTCTCGCCTGTCAGGAAAAATCCGAGCGAACTCTTATTAGACCCCATATCGTTAGAGAAGGAAACCGCATAATTCTCGCCGCTCCGTCTACCGTGCGAGACATGTGTGTGGAAGAGTATCTTCCCGTCGTTCAGATCGAGGACGTACATTCTCTCTTCGGTCGAGGGTTTTGTGAAATCTATAAGGGTTATCATCCCATTCCTCTTGCCGTCCATCGTGCAGTATCCTTTGAAGGCCTGCTCGAAAGCCTCGTAGCTTACGGAGCCTTCCAGTCCGATCTGCCTGTAAAGCATTAATTCATAGGGGACGTTTTCCGTCTGCCCGATTACGAATGACGGGACGTTGTTTTTCACCGACGAACATGACAAAAAGGTTAGTATCAAAACAAAAATTCTTATTATAAGTATCATATGGTTAGAAGAGTTGAAAAATAAGTAGTTATTATTCGGTTAGTATATTATATAAATTGGGTATATATTATTTTTTATTCCGTTACCGTGACTGTATTTACGTGACAATCACAGTCACAGCCGAATCCCACATGTCATTCTATCACGAAAACGAGCGACTGGTTCACGGGCGCCCAATCGTAGATAAATTTTGCATGCGAAGTTAAGTTCCTTACGCACATGTGCGAACGCGGAGTCGTTCCGATAGAAGGACTGTACTCGACAATAGCTTTCCCCGGTGCATTGACCGGCACGCCGTGTATATAGGCTCCGCTCGAAAAGCGGCTCGCATATGGTGCGAAACCTCCGGTCAGAGTAGTTCCATCCTTCAGGTACAGCATCCTGGGTCTTTTCTCCTGTATAACGAATATCCCGAGCGGCGTTTCGTACATGAAAGGCGGCCTGTGCACTCCCGTCGTGGCAGGATTCATACTCCGCACCAACCACTTGGAACCCGATTTTTCAAGCGATGCGATATTCTGGTTGGTTCTGTCCACGACCATCACTTTCTCGAAGATAATCGTGTCTATCGGAGCGACATACCGTTTGGGTACAAGCCATTCTCCGTCGAAATAAACGACTTCGAGTACATAAAAATTGCCCTGCTCGCCGCGAAGTTTTACAAGCGCTCCGTCCCTGCCGTATAATTCAGGGGTCAGGGAATCGCCGACGGAATAAAGGGGCGCCGACTGATAACGCTCCGCTCCCCTCGGATCGTAAACGCGACCATCCCTTACAGTATAGTTCTTTACCAATTTGGCTACACCGTTGGAATTACTCTTGTTCTTAAGTATTCCCCACGGCTGGGGCTTTGTCTGGAAAGAATCGAGTCTCCCCAGGAGTTCCTTTATCTTATCCCATTGGAAAACCCGCACGGTGTCCTTGTAGGGATACCTGTCATCGAGCGTGTATTTGTCATAGATGAAATCCTTTTCTATCACGACTTTTTCCTTCGCCGGTTTTTCGGGTGAGGGTTCCTCCTTTTCCTTTTCCTGAGGAGTGCCGTACAGGCTGTCGGGAATCGTTCCCGAAGTTTTGGGAGTCTGCCTGCCGCATGAACTTAACAGACATGTTATAGCCAATAACTTTATTATTGTGGTTTTTATCTTTATAACCATTTCTGATTCGATTTCGAAATGTTGCAGAAAAACAAAAATAATTGCAATTTGCCTGCCAGCGTCCATATGTATTTGTGAAACAGTTTTTTGAAAATTAAGCACACCGTGCTATTTATTATTTTCGTCAGTACTGCTAATTAGAAACTTGCGAATAAAAAATGTATCAATAAATATTTAACGGTACTTATTTCTGCAGTCGGGCGGCCATATCGGAGATAAAATCCTATTTTTGCAGGGTATTGCAATATTGTTGTAACTCTGAAAAGGAAAAGCTTCGCTTTATGAATTTTGTAGACGAACTCCAGTGGAGGGGCATGATACAGGATATCATGCCCGGAACGAAAGAACAGTTGGAGAAAGAGATGACCACGGCGTATGTCGGCATAGATCCGACCGCCGATTCTCTCCATATAGGACACCTGGTAAGCATAATGATGCTGAAGCATTTTCAGAAATGCGGACACAGGCCGGTCGCCCTGGTCGGCGGAGCCACCGGAATGATCGGCGATCCGTCGGGCAGGTCGCTGGAACGCAACCTATTGGACGAAAGTACTTTGCGTTTCAATCAGGAAGCTATAAAAGTACAGTTGGCCAAACTCATAGACTTCAATTCGGATACCCCGAACGCCGCCTTGATGGTCAATAACTACGACTGGATGAAAGACGTGAAATTCCTCGATTTCATACGCGACGTGGGTAAGTATATCACGGTGAACTACATGATGGCCAAAGACTCCGTAAAGAAACGGCTCGGAGCTGACGGCGAAGGCATGAGTTTCACCGAATTCACATACCAGCTCGTACAGGGTTACGATTTCCTGAACCTTTACGAAACGATAGACTGCAAGCTCCAGATGGGCGGCTCCGACCAATGGGGCAATATCACCACCGGTACGGAACTGATCAGGCGCAGGTTGGGTAAGGAGGCTTTCGGGCTTACGTGTCCACTTATAAAAAAGGCCGACGGAACCAAATTCGGAAAGACCGAGGAGGGAAACATCTGGCTGGATGCCCGTTACACCTCTCCTTACAAATTCTACCAGTTCTGGCTGAACGTGAGCGACGAGGATGCCGAAAACTACATCAGGATATTTACCATGCTGGACAGGCAGACCATCGAAACCCTTGTCGCGGAACACAGAGCCGCCCCCCACGAGCGCAGGCTACAAAAGAGGCTTGCAAAGGAGCTTACATGCATGATACATTCGGCCGAAGAGTACGAAAAGGCCGCCGAAGCCTCTTCGATACTTTTCGGGGGAGATACGACAGGTGCGCTGAAGAGGATCGACGAACAGACACTGCTCCAGATATTCGAGGGCGTGCCCCACTACAATATAACGCTCAGCGATCTGGCCGGCGGGATCGGTTTCGTCGAGCTGTGTACCGAGAAGGCTCCGGTATTCCCGTCGAAGGGGGAGACGCGCAAGTTGATAGCCGGCGGGGGCGTATCGCTGAACAGGGAGAAGGTGGATTCCGCCGACAGGACAGTATCCGCCGCAGACCTTATAGCCGGCAAATATCTGCTCGTACAGAAGGGGAAGAAGAATTATTACCTGCTGATTGCGGAGTAACGAAAAAATAAAGATATGAACAATCGAATTAAACTTGCCGCCCTCGCTCTATCCGTGGCGACTTTATGTGTGAGTTGCGGCAAAAATGAGCCGCAAGGACCTATGATCGAGGGCCTGACGCTCGAAAACTTTCCCGTGATGGACGGCTCTACCTCCACCAAGCCGCTGATCGATCTGGCGGCGGCAGAACTGTTGGGTTACAAGAGTGAGTGGGCTGAAAGTTCGGGAGATATAATTACGGATTTACCCTCCGGTTTCAAAGGGCAAAAACTGTTGTGCAACCAAACTCACGGCTCGATACTAAACCTGATAGACGGAGGCGCTGATATGATTTTTGTGGCGCGTACCCTGTCTGCCGATGAAAAGACGTATGCGCAGCAGAAAGGCGTTACGCTCATCGAGGAACCGATTGCACTCGACGCCCTTGTTTTCATCGTATGTAACAGAACTAACTTCGAAAATAACTATACGAATCCCGTTAATTCATTGACGCATCGGCAGGTGCAGGATATATACACACTCAAAACGACAAATTGGAACGAAGTCGGAGGCGACAATCTGCCTATAGTCCCGTTCGTGCGCAATGCCAATTCGGGCAGTCAGGTGTTGATGGAGTCTCTTGTGATGACGGAACCGCTTCCCGAAGGCTTTTGGGAAGACTATTTCGATGACAATGCGACGATATCGTCGATGGCTCCTTTGTTTTCTGCGGTGGTGCACGAAAATGGCGGGTTGGGATATACGGTCTGGTATTACCTGTGGAAGATGATGTCGTGGGGCGGAGGCGAAATAAAAGTACTGGCGATAAATGGTATCCGGCCGGATCATGACACTCTCCAAAAACGTACCTATCCGTTCACCGCACCCGTCTATCTGATGATCCGCGAAGACCTCGACCGCTCATCAATGGCTTACAAAGTGTATGAATATATGCAGACTAAGGCAGGCGGCAAAATAGTCAAGGCGAGCGGCTATGTGCCAATGCCGTAATCACTTTGCCTTCAATATTAACAGCTTATGAAAAGACATTTATGCGCATTCATATCGGGCATTGCAGCCATCTCATGTTTCGGTAATGCCGGTGCCCAGTCTCCCAGCGAAGAACTCGCCTTGAGGTTGGAAACCCACGTCTATACCCTTGCCGCCGATTCGATGCGCGGCAGATCCGACGTCCCGTTCACCGATATTGCGGCGGCATATATAGCGGACCGGTTCGCCGAGACAGGCATAGCCCCTCTCGACGGGGAAAGCTACTTCAGGCAGTTCCGTGTTTCCGGTCTTCATTGCAAGAATGTGTGCGGAGTGATACGGAATCCCGCTTCCAAATTCAGGGACGAGTACATTGTCCTCGGCGCCCATTACGACCATCTGGGAGTAAAGGTGAACGGGAAGGATACGGTCATATACAACGGTGCGGATGACAACGCTTCCGGTGTCGCCGCGCTTATAGAGGTGGGACGGATTTTGGAAAAAAACCGCAACAAGCTCAAACGCAGCGTGATATTGGTAGCTTTCGACGCCGAAGAGAAGGGATTGCACGGTTCTCGGCATTTCACGGACAATCCCCCCGTGCCGCTCGATAATATCATGCTCATGATCAGCATGGATATGGTCGGATGGTACGGGACGAGCGGCTCTCTCTATATTTACGGAACGGGAACCATGGACGAAGGGAAGAGGATCGTCATCGAAACGGAAAACAAATACGGACTTAACCTGAAAGTGCGCAAGTTCGAACGCAGCATACTGACCGCAACCGACACCGAACCCTTCGCAAAAAAAGGCATCCCCACCATCCATGTCACAACGGGAATGAAGTCGCCATGCCATAAGCCGGAGGACAAAGCCGAATTGATAGACTATGAAGGACTTGCCAACGTTACTCAATATATGGCCGACTTTACGATGAGCATATCGGCAAACGATACCTACCGGAAGTCCGGAAAAGTCGCCCCCGTTCATTCGCAGGAGAGAAGCAGGGTGCATTTCGGGCTTACGTTCAACGTAGGTTCCAACCGCCATCATTACTCCTCGGAAAGTCCCCTTACCGGAAAGCGCAGATTTGCATTCGGTGCAGGTCTTTTCTCGCAGTTCGACATGGGGCGGAGCGGTAATTTCGCTCTCAGGCCCGAGGTGTTTTACGAGAGGGCGGGAGCGCGCCACCCCGACGGTACACTGTGGACTAACGCCGTGACAGCCCCGTTAAGTTTTATTCTTCAAACGCCGTCCAATAATAACTACGGGATGAATATCTCCTTAGGCGGTTATTACAGCCAAAGGTTCAGCGGAACGCAGGGCGGAGTAAAAGCCGATTTTACCGGCGCCTATTACCGCAACGAAGGGGGCATAACCTGGGGACTGGGAGTGAGACTCAGAAGAGTGGCGTTGGGATACAATATGCGTTACTCCCTCACCGACCTTCTCCGGCACGAACTCGGAAACGGCGCTAACATAAGAAACCGCACCGCCTATTTTAATATAATGTATATATTTTAAGGTTCAAGATAACTTTAGAAGATAATTATCTTTGTAAGTTACTATTGGACAATGAGAAACAAGTACATAAAAGTTACGCACATTTCTGAGCGCAAAACGCGAGATATTATTCGTCTTTTTAGCCTCGATATCGAGGCTAAAAAGACGGCAGAACTGACGGGAATATCCCGCCCAACGATTAACAAATTTTACAGGGCAATACGCGAACGTATTGCCGAACTTTGCGAAGCCGAGAGCCCTTTTGAAAATGGCGAAATCGAACTTGACGAGAGCTATTTCGGGGCTCGCCGGGTGCGCGGGATCAGAGGGCGTGGAGCAAAGGGGAAAACGGCTGTTTTCGGAATGCTCAAACGTGGAGATAAGGTTTATACGCAAATTGTCAAACGTGTGTCTGTTAGCGAGTTGATGCCGATCATACAGGAAAAAGCAGACCCCGGATCGATCATATATACCGATGGCTTTAAGACCTATGACGGGCTTGTAAATTATGGATATAAAAGGCATTACAGAGTTAAACACGGCGAGAATGAATTTGCCGACGGGCAAAACCATATTAACGGAATTGAGAACTTTTGGGGGCTCTGCAAAGTCCGACTGGCGAGGTTCCGCGGGGTGCATAAACATACCTTCTATTTGCATATTAAAGAATGTGAATTCAGGTACAATTACAGAAACAAAAATTTATACTTAATTTTGCTTAAAATACTACGAAAAAATCCAATAAAGTTATCTTGAACCTATTTTAAAATATTTTATGAGTGGTAAACTGTAACTTATTACTCATTACTATATAGTGATGAATCTAATCATATGGTTCAATGAAATCCCTTACAAAATTATCAAAAAAATAATTTTTAAATTCGAACGATTTTCGATAAGTCTCATCGTATAATTTTCCCTCTTTAGTTGTATGTCTAGTCCAATTATCGAAACCCTCAATCATCATAATTTGAACCTCTGCTTCGAACAGTTCTATCGGAATGATATGAAACATATACTTTTCAACCAAGTGAGCATCTAATCCCTTCTTTATCAAGTTATCCATGACAATTCCCTTAATTCTGTCTTCAAATATTGGCATCTTCAGCAACATATACTCTAATGTTACAAGAATTGGTATAAAGGGGACGGCGGTGGGTATTTGGGTTAATTCGGCAATCTGTCCATCGATATAATCGGAGTATACTTTATATAGTTGAGTAACTCCATTTGCCAAATTATTAAGGTCTTCAAACAGAGGGTCATCTATCGATTCGACTAACTCAACTTGTCGTTTTAATTGTTCTTGAAGCCTTTTTGTTTTACATTCAATAAAATATTAACTCATTATCATTATGAATAATCCAATCAGAAGTTTTTAATTCTTCCTTCTTTTTTCCATATTTAATTTCAGGGGTAATGGCATATGAGTTTATTCGATTTGCTTTTTTTAAAATCATACCCACATATTTTTCAAAAGAACGACCAAACTCATTTTGCAAACCAGCATTTGGAATATCGGCTAAATAGTATATCCCCGAAGTGAATTGATTAAAAAGGTATTGAGGAGAAACACAGTAATATGAGTCATCTTGCTCTATCAAGGGATAAAGTATATGAGGTGAATTGAAAAGCCAAAACAAATCATCATCATAAGTCAAATAATTCTTAATCTTGTCTTTAATTTCATCAAGCGGTTTAGATAATATTGATAATGCCTTTAAGAGAGTCTCAGAATCAAAGGGTATTCTGAAGTTTTTCTTTACTTGTTTCAAAATATGATTTTGAAATTTTAAATTGATTAATTTTTAGGAATTCTGCGTGTATTCCTAAAGATGCCGTAAGAAAATTACGATATGGAAGCCCAATTTTTTCCTCTATTCTTCTTGCGATCCTTTCATTTTCACCAAAAACATAGTAATACCTGTATAAATCTGACATGTAATGTACATGTTGTTTTCTTTGATTAAACGTAAATCCATTGATCCAGAGCCAAATATTTCTATCAGAAACTAGTGTATTAATTTTATTCTCTAATGGCAAAATAAGGGATAGTAATTTTTTCCTATGTTCTAATTTAGCAATGTTTACGTCTGAGGGCAAAATAGAATATGGCATTACTTAACTGATGATCCTGAAACAAAGCAAAATAAAGCCTGCTTAAGCTTAAGCAGGCTTTATTTAATGGCTCAATGTTGCAGGTCAGGATATTATCTCAAGAAGGTAATAATAATATTGCCGTCTGTCCTGCCGCTGGGACGACTGTTGGATGGAAGTGTATAGCCCTGAGTATTTGTCACGGTGCCAGAGACGTAGTTCATCCCGCCGCCGCCTGCGCCACCGCGCGGGTCCCTATTTGGGGTCCCATCTCCAACACTTTGTCCGCCGCCGCCGCCGAATCCTCCGCGGGGATAGCCGCCGCCACCGCCGCTGCCGCCACCGCCGCCGTTGTAACCAGTAACGCCTCCACCATCGCCACCGTCATTCCCGCCGGCGCCATTCGGTCCGGTTGCACTACTTCCGTTACCCGGATCGGTGGATTGGTTATTGTCGGAACCGGGAGAACCACTCCACACGGTAGGGTTCCTATAGCTGGAGCCTGAACGGTAATGGTCTGCCGTACCGGCGCCGCCGCTGCCGCCGCCCGCCGCCAGGTAAACAACGCTATTTATTTTGATACCGGAGGCGCCGCCGCCGCCACCGCCTGCGTAACCGTCGTTACCGCCTAATAAGTAGTTATCTCCCCCTTTTGCTCCGTTTCCTCCACGGCCGATCCCTGAAGCTCCTCCCGGAGCGTTACTTCGCCGGTCGCCCGCATCAGCGCCTTTAAGGCCGACGTGAATTTCGACCGATGTGCCGGCGTCAAAATAATACAGTCCGCGTTTTTCGCCGCCGCTGCCTCCAGAAGCGGTTCCGTAGCCGCCGCATGCGCTATTACCGCCGTTCCCGCCCCAGGCTTCGATGTAGTAGTAGCCCGTTTTGGGTATCGTAAGATTCAAAGTTTCCGAGTATTCGGCCGCAGGAGCGACACGCAGGCGGTGAATCTTGCCTCTTTCGAAGTTTGTGCCGCGAATGGTTATATCCTTGTAATGATTGGTAACGGTTCCGCGAAACTGAATGGTAAAAGTCTGCGAACTCATGTCCGCCACCGGCATCGGTACGTATATTATGTTTCCTTCTCCCACATTCAAACCGCCCGTGATATTGACCGTAATGCTGTTGCTACCCGTGGTGAATGCGCCGGAGCCGGTGTCCATATTGATGTTCAGCGTCCCCGAGAGCAGGGTGCCCTGGTTATTGGTTATCGTTACCGAGGTAACCCTCTGCGACAGCAGATTGCAATCCATCTCGAATGCTGCATATGACATCACATGTCTGTAATCGAAATGTATAAGGTCGGCATAGTCCGCATAGTTTTGATTGCTGTCGAGATACGCGATCGGGCGTTCGCTCAGGATCGGCTCGGCCACCATGGGGGCGTACTCGGAGTTGAATTCATCGGGCGACACCGTGATCGCTGAGGGGATCGGGAACTCGATATTGGGAAACGTGCCCACGATGGTCGATTTATATGGAAAATAAGAGTAATAGTTATACGTATTACTCGGCTGAAAAGTATTGATCTGCTGACCAGTAAGCGATCCGGTAAAAGTCGTATGGGTACCTGACTCATTCCCCGTCAGGGGTATGTTATACAGGTCGGAGAAAGGACTGGCCAGAACTGAGGTGATTATAAGTCCCACCTTGTCGCCGGCCGTCCAGGAATAGATGCCTGTAGCCGGATCCAATGAAGCACGGGTGTCGGTATCGTCGTATCCGGCCGATACGGTCAGCGGATACTGGCCCTGAAGTGGGGTTTTCGGTTCGGCGTTTTCCCTGTCGCCGTTGCACGACAGGCAGAAAACGGCGGTTGCAATTACCGAAAATATCCTGAACATATATCTGTTTGCTTTCATAAATATCTTTTGAAGTTAAATTCGATTTTGTAGTTCCGATGGTTAAAAATCGCCCCAGTCTGTGCCTGGAGCAGTGGATTCCAGCGACCCGCAGGTGATCACAACCATATCTCCGTCGATGAGGAGCCGGTAGTTATATGATTTTCCCGACAGCCATTCCGAAGGGGATGCAGGAACAGTTCCTCTCAAGGTAATTTCCTGGCTACCGACGGTAAACGTTACGATCATCTCCACGGGATTTTCGCCATACCTCAGAAGCGTCTGCGGCATAAGGAACAATGATCCTTCAGGGGCGGTTATGTCCTGTGCGTCGGTTTCGTCGAGTGGAGAGTTCAGCAGGGAGCCGTCCGAGACCGAAAGCGTATAATTCGCTGTGGCCGAATTGTCCGGCGTCCAAGAAACCGGCGTCTGGAGTGTTGTCAAACCTTTGTAATACAGGCCTTGAAGCTCCACTTTCGTGACCACGACATTGTCGGGTATGGCGGACGATTTGAGGGCGGAGAACCTGATCCGCGACAGTGCGTGATAGAACACCTCATTTACCGGATTGGGTCCCGTGCGGTCGATCGCCGCAGCGGCGATCAGCAGATCATTCTGGTCGGAAACGGTGGCAGGCACTTCATAAGTTATTCCCGGCACACCCTGCGCGTCTACTCCGCTCGGAGTCGCGCTTCCGTGGGGTGCATAGGCGAAGAACGAAACTTGTTTGCCGCCAGGCCAAAATTGAGGCGTGCCGTAATTCCATGTCGCGCCGCCGTCGTTGCTCGTGACGTGCCCGTAACCGCTACTATTATTGTCGATAATAATGGTTCTGTCCGAGGCCGTAGCCCAGTCGCCCGTATGCTTATACGCCCACACGCTGAAACCGCCCGCGGCCGCCACTCCGGCGGCATCGGTGATGCTGCTTCCCCGTGTGAATTGCATAGCGAAGTCTATTTCAGCGTTATCGCAGTGCCTTTCGGTATCTTCTTTCCCGCAGGAAACCATGGCGGCAATGGCAATGGTAGCCAACGGTATTATCATTCTTGTTCTCATAGGTTTCTCTTTTTATTTATCTTTCAGGCGCATTTTTGTTTGAATATGATGCTTCGGGTATCGTACCCGTTTGTGACCGGAAGGGCGGTCAAACCCGTCCGGCCTGAAAAATAATTTCAACAATTAATTCTTTTTTACTTCTACAACGCCTCCGGCACCGTCATAATCCACCCAATCCTCAAAAATCGACACTTCGAATTGGATCAAAACAGGATTGAAGGAGATCAAATAGAGGTAGCGCTTGCCGGACTCCCATTCCGTGACAGAAAGGTCGCTGAACTTTACGAAAAAGGCACTGTCGGAATCGAACATAACGTCGTCCATACCGGTCAGGGTGTAGTCTAAAGTTAATCCGGCTCCGCTGGAAACGAACGACTGGGGCATCAGCATAAGGGCGTTGGCGTTGTCCAAAGTGCTGGCGCTCGCGTTGCCCATATAGATTATGTCATTGCTCGTTCCGTCGGTAGCGTCCGTACCGGTAAGAGGATTGTACTCATAGTCGGCATCACCCGAAAGATTGTCCCAACCACTACCGAAAGTATAAGTACCGCTGTCATTGACGCCGGTCACCGTGATTCCGTTAATTGTGATCTTGTAACCCACAGCCCCTTGTATGGCGAAGTTCACCTGCGACAGTATGTGCTTGAACATCAGATTTGCCGTTGCGTCGGTAACGCTGCTGGAATTGGTTTCTGCACTGGCTACCATCAGGTCTTCCTGGTCGATATCCTCAGCTTGGACGGTGTAGTCGAAGCTCTCTATAACTTCTCCACTGGCATTACTAACAGATATATTAGCTACGTTGTCGAGCGGATAGACTGAGAAATGTGTAAGCTCGAATCCCGTCGGGTGGAAAACCGGAGTGGTACCGTATGTCCATGCACCGCCTGAATATTGAATATTAAAAACATTGTAGGGTGTGGCATCGTCGCTATTGTATGACCTTACTTCCAACGCGGCGTTTGCCTGAAGCCAACCGAGATCGACCTCGATTGAACGGCCCAGCGTTTGCTTGCCCGTTGCAGCCTTGAAAGTAATTACTTTGCCGAGATCATCCTTCGATTCTACGGTTTCCTTGTTGCAGCTTGTAGCCAGCATGGCCAGCAGGGGAAGCGCTGCAAACCCCAAAACGATTTTCTTCATGTTAATAAATAGTAAAAAATAATTGGTGACTCATTTCTTGAATGTTTTCTTTCTTTTTCCTTATTAAGTACCGTGGAATATTTATTTATCCATTATTTACTGCAAGTTACTGACAGGTAGCACTAACGAAAAATAATAAATTGCACGATGTGCTTAAATCTATTTAACATTACTTACGGTCTTATCCATACTACGACCTCTTCGTCGTCCTCCCAGTCGGTTACGTCTACCACCTGGTCGGGAGTGATTATGGGCAGACAGATCCGGTCGGTTATTTCTATCGTGAACAGGTTATCGTTATAGGTTATAACGCTGCCCCCGTTGTGATGGGAATATATCCTTCTGATCGCCTCGTTAACCTGAGCGGTTATGTCGATCGGCCGGTCGGGTATTAACTCCGAATTGTCGGTCAGCACGAAGCTCGGGTAGAACATAAACCGTCCGGAACTTTCGAGTTGGCTCAAACTCTCGGGCAACGGCGGGCCGAAAGTGACGAATACCGGAGACTGTACCGTACCGATCTCCTCGCCATCGTTTGTACGTATGCCGCCGTTCGAAGCGGAAAAATTCAAGTGGTGGGTGGCGCTGAAACCGGTTTTCGGCCTGTTGTCCGTCGAAACCGGAAAGACCGACCCTGCAAAGCCGGGCAGTGATCCCATAATGTAACGGGCGCTTTGAGGATTGACGATATTCGTCATCACCACCTGAAAACGGTAGGACACGGCGCGCGGCGTCAGCTCTATCACCTTCTCCACGTAATTCCCTGCAACGGACTGAACGTTGTGTCCGTTCCGGTATTTGAGGTAATACTCGCGGTCGCCTTCGACGAATACTCCATCGTGGGCAAAAGCGAATATCTCCATCTCGTTGCTGGCGATATACTCGCCGTCGGCGCGGGCGATGCGGCGGTTAGGAGCAACCTCGTCGGCGCATACCTCGAAAGTCTCCGGCCGGCTGGTTCCATTGAAATAGATGTGGTCAAGGTTGGTCACATCTTTCGATTCCATCACGCCGTTGAAAACCAGAATGTCGTACTGGCCGCGCGACACCCTTACCGTAACATCGTTGGGGCGAGAGAAGAATTCCTTGGTTATCTCTCCCTCCTTGTAAAGCATCACCGTGGCCTCCAGCATATTGTTTCTGTTCAGCGAGGGAGTCCAATCGCTCTTGATCTCCAGCATCGGCGACGCGGTGTCATAGAGGTCGCGCTGACAGTCGCATCCGGCGAACAGCGCGGCCATAGCGCCTATAATATATATGGCATGTCTTTTCATTATTTCGCTCTATTATTTATCAGCCACACAAGATTGACGCGCACCTGGGTGAGTGTAATGCGGCTTACGTTATACATCGTTTTTTCCCATATGAGATGCCCGTCGCGCGGTCTGCTGTAACGCCTTATCTCTGGCGAGTAGAAGTAACCGCCGGCAAGCGAGAAATCGAGATTGAACCTGTTTGAAAGAGGTACGGAGTAGCCTGCGGTCAGCCCGCCCGACCAGTAGCCGTCGCCCTGGAAACCGCTGCCCCACTGTACATCGAAACGGCTGCAATATGTGCCGTATACGCCCAGGTTCCAGCCGGTAAGGACATTCCTGCGGGGATTGAACCAGTGGCGGGCTTCGAGCGTACCCTGGATGGTCTGCAAAGCAATGCGGTTGTTTATGCGCGTATGGGCGTAGACAAAATCACCCGCGACGGAAAAACGGCGGCCTATGGGCACCTCCAAGCCCAGATTCGGCCCCCCTATGATGTCGAGAAGCAGATTCGTCCTCAATGCCAAAACGGTTTTCCTTTGGCGCGGAGTAACGACCGGTATTTCCGCAACGGGCTCCGGCAACGATGACGGTATCAACTCAGGTTCCTGTACCGGTTGAATTTCCGCCTGCGGTTCCGGCACCGGTTGAGTTTCCGGCATGTGAGGGGGGTAAAGCATTATCGAGACCGATCCCTGACGCAGTTGGCGCAGGATAAAATTGTCACGGATATATACGAACACCCTGCCTTCCGACATAGTGTTCATTATCTGGTTTTTCTCGTCGTCGGAGAGTTTCGGATCCCTGAGCATTTCCAGGAACTCCTCCTTGTCCGGAATACACGGATCCTGCTCGGCCAACTCAATAAGTCCTTCCCAGTACCTCCGACTGGCTCGTGCAGTAACAATGGAGGGTTTGACGTAGGGATAATTCCCTGTAATATAATCCTTGATAGAATTTGCACGGCGTTGTGCAAGAAGCTTGTTATACCATGACGCACCATCGGGAGAGGCGGTAGCCGTGACGACGACAGAATCGAGTCCGGACATGAACGTCCGGTCGGACATTATGTCGTGCAACGCGTTCAGATTTTCCGAATTTCCCATAAAACTGCTGTCTATTACCGACTTGTTGAATGGGAATAATATAACAATCTGCCTGGTAGTATCGGGCACCGTAGTCGTCAGAGCGGGAGACTGCCCGAAAGCATTAACCGCCATCGCCAAAAGAAATATGGCTGAAAATAGAACTGGTTTCAAGAATATTCTCACAATTAATAGTTAATTAATCTATATTTAAATTCTGTTTGAAAAATCTGAGTTGTTCCGCAGTTATGCCGTACGAACGGCAAAGTATATCGCTGTCCACACCCTCCTTAATCAATTTCTGAAGAACCACATTTTTCTCGTGTGTCTGGAAAAGGAGGTCTATCAGTGTGTGAATCGCTTTGGTGAGTCGCTGCTTACCTTCTTCGGTGGAAAAGTCGATCCCGTTGAACGAGGAGCATTCCTTGCGAATGATCAGGTAGTAGAGACCGGCAACAAATATGGCGTCTATAGCCCTGGAGTCTATCCCACTGTCGGCGAACAATCCGTCGATATACTGTGTCAACCTGACCGTCACATGTTCCCGCTTACTGGCCAGGGCACGGGTAATCGGGTTGTTGTCGGTTATTTCCCATATAAGGGAGGCGCGAAACCATCCCTCTTCATCGTATAACGCATCGATAAGACCATCCACTACGCCGAAATAATATTCCTTCGGGTTCCTGATTAGTAATTCCAGATTCACCTCACTGATGCTGTCCGCCCAGTAGTCGTGCTGTGCCATGTTGAAGGCTTCGAGCAAGCCCGCGAGGGACCCGTAATGGTGATAAATGACGTTGGGGCGAACACCGGCATATCTGCATACATCTTGAAGAGTCAGTTTATGAAAACCGATCTCCTTGATGGCTACCGCAAGATTTTCAAATAAATCCCGATGAAGTTCTTTATTTGTCCTACGCGACTTTCTTTTGATTTCCGAATTAGACATAGGCATTATCCTAAAAACTCCGCAAATATAATTATTATTTTATACATATTATTAAAATATAAAAAAACCGAATAAAAATGTAAAAAAAAATATATTTCATCCGAGACAATGTCTAAGATATATGGACAAATACTGCGGTAATATGAATATTAAAATTTGATCGAATTAATAAATCTTTATTATTCATTATTCAAATAGACATTTAAGTAAAAATCTGCAACTATCATAAAATATAATTTATGAATTGTTAAAAAGTCATTTTTAAGAAATACTGTTATTCTATTTCATATTCAATATATCGTTATTATATATCGTAAACAGTTATTTATCTGTTAAAAAACGGCGAGTTTACTCTAATTGCCGAATGACAATAGAATTTATGTAACCCGAGTGCCGTCAAGCTCGCTTGAACGGCCGAGACAAGGAGGAGGGCGAAACCAATTTATTGAGTCCTTATTGAGGATATATTGATTGAGTAGAAAAATCAGTTGTTTTTATCTATTTTCTGCATCAAGTCCCACACACCAGTCTTACATAGCCTGTTTTTCAGAGATAGTTTTTTTATCTCTTTTTTACGTCAAACAAAACGAAAGGGTTTTCACGAATATTGCTTAATCTGTCTGGATTTCTTATCTCTTACATAGATAAATCACACAATAACAATCTAATATCTGATCTCGGTGATATTTGTTTTTTATTTTTCTACATAAAATCACAACGGTGTGAAAAACAAAAGAACAAGAACAACCGGCAAGGGTTGTTCTTGTTCTTTTCTCTATACCAAATACAAATATCGCCGATTTGATTTCTGCTCGCTGCTCTTTATCTCATTCTTCAGATTAAAAGCAAATCCACTATTGCAAATGCGGCGAAAATTATGCTCGACAAACCGTTTAATAGACCGAAGTATCTGACTATATATGAAATCCTTGATGGGCGAAATATAGCATGCTGCACCGTAAGCAGGGAGATGAACAGTCCAGCCCCGATCCAGTAAAATATTCCGCCGTTAAATTCACGATAGATACCCATAACTATCACGCCGTAAGCTGAAATAATATGAAGAGCTAAACTGATTCTTGAGGACTTTACCATGGAATATTTCGCAGGAACAGAATATAGATTATGTTTTCTGTCGTAATCAGCATCCTGCATCGAATATAGAATGTCGAAACCGCCTGTCCATGTCACCACTATTCCTGCAAGAAGCAGGGGAACTACCGCTATGCTCCCCGTCACCGCTATGTATGCGCCGACGGGAGCGATGGCCAGCGCCGTACCGAGCACTATATGAGACCATACGGTGAAGCGTTTTGTAAAGCTGTAGCCTATAATTACAAAAAGTGCGAACGGCGAAAGCAGGAAAGCAAGCCTGTTGATAAAATACGCGGTCAAGACGAAACCTGCCGCATTGACCAATACGAAAAAAAAGGCGGCGCGCGAAGAAATCCTGCCCGAAGGTATTTCCCTTTCTGCGGTTCTCGGGTTTTCGGCATCTATCTTCCTGTCTGCCCATCTGTTGAACCCCATGGCGGCATTGCGAGCCAATACCATGCACAGAAGTATTTTGACGAGCAGAAGCCAGTCGAACTGAATTTCAGGATTCGCCACGAGGGCATACACGTAACTTACCAATGCAAACGGCAGAGCGAAAACCGTGTGCGGGAATTTCACCAACGAAGCGTAATCCGATATTTTTTTAATCATGACGGTTGTTTGACCGTGTAAAATTATGCAAAAACAGCGTACGTGCAAACAAGGTCGCCATATATAGTTCGGCCGCAAACGCTTTGCAAGCCACTACCACGACGATATGTGGAATATCTTTTGTCACGTTTCATTGAAAAGCAGCACGGTTCCCTGAAGTTGTGGCCTGAAAAAGCCTGAAATGCCGCCTTTGGCTTGAGGCCGAAATTGATTATCTTTGTAGATTATTCTTACCTCGGATGAAAAACATACGCAATTTTTGTATAATAGCCCACATAGACCACGGTAAAAGCACTCTGGCCGACCGCCTTCTGGAGCTTACCAAAACGCTTACGGAACGCGAGCTTCAGGCTCAGGTACTCGACAGCATGGAACTCGAACGGGAGAAGGGGATCACCATAAAGAGCCACGCCATACAGATGGAGTACGTGCGGGGCGGGGAAAATTACACGCTCAACCTCATTGATACCCCCGGCCATGTGGATTTTTCGTACGAGGTGTCGCGTGCGATCGCATCGTGCGAAGGCGCGCTTCTGGTCGTCGATGCCTCGCAGGGTATACAGGCTCAAACCATATCGAATCTATACCTCGCCCTTGGGCACGATCTCGAAGTCATCCCAGTACTCAACAAGATAGATATGGAGGCGGCCATGATAGACGAGGTCAAAGACCAGATCGTGGAGCTTCTCGGCTGCAAGCCGGAGGAGATACTCGCCGCATCGGGGAAAACAGGTCTGGGAGTGGAAGCTATCCTCGAAGCGATAATAGACAGGATACCGCCTCCGAAGGGCGATGAGACTGCGCCTCTCCAGGCTCTGATATTCGATTCGGTATTCAACCAGTTCAGGGGTATCATAGCTTATTTCCGTGTCTTCAACGGCACGCTGAGAACCGGAGACAGGGTGAAATTCTTCAATTCGGGAAGCGAGTATACCGCCGACGAGATAGGGGTGCTCAAACTGAGGATGCACCCGCGCGAGAGGATTGCCGCCGGCGATGTGGGTTACATAATATCGGGCATCAAGACGTCCGCCGACGTCAAGGTGGGCGACACGATCACGCATGTGGACAGCCCTGCCGCCGAGGCTATTACGGGATTCGAGGATGTCAAGCCTATGGTCTTTGCAGGACTCTATCCTGTCGATAGCGATGAATTCGAGGATCTCAGGTCGTCCCTCGAAAAGCTGCGGCTTAACGATGCATCGCTCACTTTCGAACCGGAAAGTTCCCTTGCCCTCGGTTTCGGGTTCAGGTGCGGTTTCCTCGGACTTCTCCACATGGAGATAATACAGGAACGGCTGTACCGCGAGTTCGACATGGACGTTATAACCACCGTACCGAACGTTTCGTACAGGGTTCAAACTACCAAAGGCGAGACCGTCGAGGTGCACAACCCCTCGGGACTACCCTCCCCTACCGAAATAGCTCGCATAGAGGAACCGTACATACTCGCGCAGATCATCACCAAATCGGATTATCTGGGCAACGTACTGAAACTCTGTATAGACAAGCGCGGGGTAATGAAAAATCAGACCTTCATAACGCAGGACAGGGTCGAGGTGAATTTCGAAATGCCGCTCTCGGAAATCGTATTCGATTTCTACGACAAGCTGAAAAGCATCTCGCGCGGTTACGCCTCGTTCGACTACCACCGGATAGATTACAGGGAGAGCAAGTTGGCCAAACTGGACATTCTCCTTAACGGGGAACCCGTGGACGCCCTCTCGTCGCTGATTTACCACGAGCACGCATACTCCTTCGGA
The DNA here is from genome assembly GCA_023690525.1 of Holotrichia oblita. Classification (NCBI taxonomy): domain Eukaryota; kingdom Metazoa; phylum Arthropoda; class Insecta; order Coleoptera; family Scarabaeidae; genus Holotrichia; species Holotrichia oblita. Next base: position 770,993 of record CM043015.1, read on the forward strand.
CGAAAGATGTGCGAAAAACTCAAGGAACTCATACCGCGCCAGCAATTCGACATCGCCATACAAGCCGCCATCGGAGCAAAGATCATCGCCCGCGAAACCGTAAAAGCTCTGCGCAAGGACGTGACGGCGAAGTGCTACGGTGGCGACATATCGCGCAAAAGGAAGCTGCTCGAAAAGCAGAAGAAGGGTAAAAAGCGCATGCGCCAGATAGGCAATGTCGAAGTCCCCCAGCAGGCATTCCTGGCCGTTCTCAAGATGGATTGACACACAACTTATATATAATATAGGAAATCAGTCCTGTTTTATCATTACTTATATTTGCAACCGGCAGATCGACTGCGTGAGTGAGCAGGCAGGCAGCCCGCCCCCATCGGGGGCGGGCTGCGCCTGTTTCATTCATGTATCCGCCACCGGCGCGATACGCTGAAATTCATATTTCGTTATAAACTAAGGTTAATTTAAACTCCTGTTATTCCTAACTCACGTTATTTAGTCAGTTTCATTTCTTCGATAAGTTTACCGGCGCCGGCGTATTTATCCATAACCCACAGCACGAAACGGATATCCACGCACACGCATCTTGTCAGTTCGGAATGGAAATATACGTCGCCCGCCATTGACTCACGGTTCCCGTCGAATGCGAGGCCGATCACATCGCCGCTTCCATTAAGGACGGGACTCCCCGAATTTCCGCCGGTTATGTCATTGTCGGTAAGGAAATTGACGTACAATTTACCTTTCTCGCCCCAGCGTCCCCACTCTTTGGATGCGATGAGGGATTTCATCTTATCATCGACTCTGAATTCGTAGTCTTCGGGATTGTATTTCTCAGTGTAGCCGTCAATCGTGGAACGCAAGTCGTACTTGACCCCGTCGCAGGGTTCAAGCGGACAAACATTGCCGTAAGTGACGCGCATCGTGGAATTGGCATTCGGGTACTGGGGTGTTCCCATGTCTTTCCGCATTGCGTAAATAGCCCGCGCATAGCGACTTTCTCTGGATGAGGGGTCGAAACCGAGCTTTTCATTCACGTCATTTATTCTTCCATTGAAAGTCAATGTTTCGACGGAGCTTCCAATGGCAACCATGGGGTCGTTCAGTATTTCTTCGGCGGTACGCGGCGTGCTGAAGAAGGCATTGATTTTTTCCATGCTCGTGCAGAATGAACGTTCATAGGCATCGTCGAACATCGCTTTCACGTTGCCGCCGAAACGGTCGTACATACTGTTGAGTGCATCGCCCCACGTCTCTCGGGGTACGTTGGCTAAGAAATCCTCTGACAGTTTTATCTGAATTTCCTTGTCGGTGGCGACATCGAACCCTGAAAACTTGATTCTGAACGAAAACAAATCCTTCAGATCCTTGTCGTCGATAGATATGCTGTCGATACCGTTTTTCTTCATACGTGTTGCAAGCATATTAAAATGGTTTCCGATCAACCTCATATCGCTCGGCCTCCACCATGTTTCGGTATAATACATATTTTCGCGCGTAACCTCGGCGCGTGCCGCATATCCTTTTTTCAGGTCGTCCAAAAGCGTCCCGTACTGTTCGATCCTTTCCGGCGACTGTTCGATCCACTTTTTGAGAGTTTCTTCTTCGGCGGCTCTTGCTCCGGCAGCATCGTAGCGTCTGAGACAGATGGTCTCCCATTTGTAATAATCGGCGTAGTTGCTGAGATTGAAGTATTTGTCGGTGTATATCATTCTTATTTTGGGATCGGCTTCCATATGCTTCTTCATTATGTCCAATATGTCGCGCCGTGCTTTCACCATGACCGGATTCTTTACGGTACGCTTTTCCTCGACACAGAACGAAGACATATACCTGTCCGTCCTGCCGGGAAAACCGATCACCATGGCATAATCGCCATTCTTTATCCCGCCGGTAGCTACGTTCAGTACCTTTACCGGTTTTATCGGGACATTGTCCTTGGAGTATCCGGCAGGCTTGCCGTCCTTGCCGCAGTATACGCGGAAAAGGGTGAAGTCGCCCTTGTGCTGTGGCCAGCCCCAGTTGTCCTGTTCACCGCCGAAAGCTCCTATGGTAACGGGAGGCGCTCCTACAAGCCGCACATCCTTGTATTCCTCAAGATAGAACAGCAGGTACAGTTCGCCGCCCCAGAAAGAATTACAGGAAAATTCGTAGGGATAGTCTTCCTTTTCCTTATACCTGTTTTCGATGGTGGCGTAAATTTTACGGGACGCAAAGGGGCCGAGCTGGTTTTTCGCTTTCAGCTCCTCATAAAGTTCTTTGACTTCGGACGTGACGTTTACAATTTTCCTTACAAAAGTGACAGTTATGTCCTTGAGGGGGATTTCTTCGCTGCGGTTCAGCGCCCAGAAACCGTTCTCAAGATAGTTATTTTCGAGCGTACTCAGCGCATGTATGGCGCTGCTGGCCACATGGTGATTCGTGATCACGAGTCCCTGTTCGGAGATAACGCTTCCCGTACCCATGCCGCCATTGATTGCGACGATCGCATCGCTCAGCGCCGGTGAGTTCTCATTGTATATCTCTCCCGGTTTAAGTTTAAGCCCCAGTTTTTTCATCTGGGGATATACGTTCTTTTCAAATGAATTGATAAGCCACATCCCCTCGTCCGCCCGTGTGATCGAGGACAGGGGAAGGAGTATCAGTAAAACCGCCAATATTTTTTTCATGCTTCAACTGGATTTTTAAGTACCGTAGAATATTATTTATCCATTATTTACTTGTAAGGTGCTAATAGCTGCATTAACAAAAAATAATAAATAGCACAATGTGCTTAAGCCAACCCCCGCAAGATGCGGGGGTTGGCTTCGCACACTTTATTTATTGATCAATCGTATGTCCTTCCTTACTGAAAGTGAGCTTGGGTTCCTCTTCCTTTATGGTATCGTCGGCATATTTTATAGTCCAGACGGGTGCGTTGAGGAGCTTTTCCCATATCGACGCATCGTTCCACATTGAGGTGACGTATGTGATCTGTACTACGGGAACGACATCGCGAAGAGTGACATCGACCCTGGTTATTCCCTCGTTGGTCGAAAGAAAACTCTTGAAATAGGGGAAATAACGCCTGTATGCCGGTTTTTCGATGTCAGGGTATTCGAATTCGTATACGGCTTTCTCAAATTCGTCTCCGCCGTACATGTCAGTATTTTCCATGAACTCGCCCGACATCGCACGCATTTCGGCGAACATGAGTTCTACGAAGTCCAGACGCGGTATACTGCCGGCGTCGTTCATGCAACTGATCAGTTTATATTTGACAGGATAACTCTTGTCGCCTATAACCGTTTCCTTTACCTCGATCGACTCCTTGAGCATTTTTTGCGGGATATCCGCGCTCGGATCTACATATAGCTTGACCTCTACGGGACAGCTGTAATTGGCTTCGAATCCGTAAATGCCTTCTATTTGGCGCAGTATATTTCCTAAGTAGACCATATCCATCTGGTCGAACAGACCATCGACCCCCAACTGTATAATGTTGAGAGAATCCATGTCTTGCGCAGGATTGGAGAATTTCATCTTGGTGGGAGTGAATATGCTCGCACGTATGCCTTCGGTGTCGATAACCGACGGATCGTATGAGATAACCACCGCGAAACGGTTCACGAATGTCTTGACCCCGTAAACTCCCTGAACTTTCTGCATCTTGGCGGAGAAGGCCTTGGAGCTGCCGTAACACTTAATGGATGTAAGTCCTTCCATTTCGAAGGTTTGCATGTGCTCGACTTTCTCGTACTCGCCCCATTTCTCGTTTATAGTGGGCAGTTCCCATTTTTTCCCCAGTATTATAGCCAGGGTGAACAACAGTATGACGATCAGGAAAGGCAGCCAGCGCATGCCTTTCCGCCTGTTGATCGCGAGAGCATTGTCGCGGCAGGCCGTTACACAGTCGCCGCAAAGCGTACAGTCGATATGCCTTACGGTTTTGAGTTCGTGTACGGGAATATCGTAGGGACATTTCTTGACACACAGTTTACACTTGGAACAGGCTTCCTCGTCACGCGTTATACGCAACAGGGGGAATACCCTGCTTTTCATGTAGACGATCTCGAAAATATACGATATGAGACATGCCGCGGCAAGCGCCCACACCCAACCCGACGCAACGCCGAGTATGCCGAGTATCCATACGAGTACAAGCAGCAGGATAAAGGTAATGGTAAACTTGAATATGTTGCTCAACGCGCCCAGCGGGCAGATGTACCTGCACCAGAACATGCTTATGAAGAAATTCCCGAGAAAAAGCAGGATCATGGATATAAGCGCCATCCATAATGTCGATTCGCCTTTGAATCCCGTAGCCGTAAAATAGTACGGATCGAAGTTCTTGCAGAACAGTTCGCTGCTCGATATGGACATGTAAAACACCACGAAAAGTAATGCATACTTGAATATCCGCAGTATCTTGTCGGCAACGCTTCCGGGCGCTATGACCAGTTTCATCCTGGCCTTTCCGCCGGCGCGGCTCATAAATTCGGATACCGTGCCCAGCGGACAGAGATATCCACAGAACAATCTGCTGAAAAGCATAACGCCGACAGCCAGCATTACACCTATCATTATTTGCAGCGTCGACATGCTGCAGGCTAGGGATTCGTTAGCCATGAAACTTCCCAGTGCCTGCAATCCCCCGAAAGGACAGTATGCTTCGGGATCGGCGGGTTTGTCGCCGAACAGTTTGGCTCCGACAATGAAAAGCACTATCGCAGCAAGCACACCCCACTGCAATAAAAGCTTGGGCCAGTTACATTTTTTTTGTTTCTTCATTTCTCGTTATGTTAAACAAATTAATAATAGGATTTATCTCGTCAGTATTTTATCAGGAGAACCGTTATTCGATATACATTATAGTTAGACGGTTACCCTGTTTCCCGATACTCTTCGCCATGTTCTGAATATCTTTCGCGGTAACCGAACCCGATATGCATATTTCATCCGCTTCGATATCATTCCCCGTCCGGTCGCAGGACAACATTCTTCCCGTCCAGTACGAGGGGGCTTTAAGTTGTTTTTCCTTACGCTCGTCATATACTTTCCTGAAATACAGCAGGGCTTCATTGATCTCCTTTTCGTTCATGTCGCCGGTCATAAGGGACTCGAAATCTTTCTCGACCTGTTCGGCAAGCATATCGCTCAGCGCGGGGTCGGTCTGAAACGATACCAGAAGGGTACAGTACCCATTCGGCTCTTCGCGGACGGATTCCTTCACCCCTATGTAATATGTTCCGCCCTTTTCCTCGCGGACTGATTTCATAAGCCGTCCCCCGTAAACGTATGTGAGGTATTTCAGCACGGCATAGTTTTCCGGCTTCGGCTCGAAATCACCGTGATAGTATATCTCTATTGAGGCTTTCGGAGTAACCGTCCCGTCGGCGTGGAATTTAAGTTCCCTCACACCCGGCAATATTTCGCAGCGATCATCGGGAACAACGGACGGATTACCGAAAGAAGGCAGCGAACCTATGTATTTTTCCACAAGCCCGCGCACGGTTTCCACATCCGCCTTTCCGGCCAGGTAGAAAGTAAAATCGGCCGCATTGCCGAACAGTTTCCCGTAAGCCGCCTCCATGGATGCGGCATTGGCTTTTTCCACGTCGGCGGCGGTCAAAGGTCTCGACCACGGATGGCCGCCATATTTAACTTTCGCCAGAGTGTCGGCATAAGCCTGTTTATCGGGCATTGTCCTTTCGAGCGAAGATTTCATGTTGTTCAATACTTTGGTGAAATTCGGCTCGCTGAAATCCGGCTCCGTAATATAGAGATACATCATCTGGAACATCGTTTCCATGTTCTCCTTCTTGGAAGCATACCCCGTAAACGAACTGTAATCGTATGACAGGGTAGGTGCGATGGATATGTTATCCTGTGCGAGCTTTTTCCTCAATTTGTCCTTATCCAGTCCGCCGATACCCATCGAGCGCAGATAATTAGCCAGTATTTTGAGCTGTCCGGGATTTTCGCTCCTGTTGAATCCGCCGCGGTTATATGCCTGCATGCTGATAACGCTTCCCTCCGTCTCTTCCATGGCCTTCCAGATGACTCTTGCTCCGTTGGACAATCTCCATTCGACGGTTCCGTCCAATGGAAAATCCTTACTGCCTACTATCCTGCCGCCGGCAAGTTTTTTGTCGAAAAGCACAGCGTCGTCGCTCGCGGCCGCAGAAAACGGCTTTACGTGAGCCGACGAAACAGAATCAACCATGGCTAACAGCCTGTGGTCGGGAGCCGCAAGCCCGACCTTTTTCTCAGGCAGGTTGAAGAAGAAGAAAGAACTTTCTTTTTCGAGTATCCCGTCGACCATGGACTGCATCTCCCCGTAATCCAGATCTTTAAGTATGCGCTCTGTCGCCGACCGTACATCTGCGGCGGTCATATAAGGCACATTATCGGTAAAATGATCCATGTACATTCTGGCCAACTGAGTATTATCAGCCTGCTCAAGCTTTTTGAACGCACTGCGGCGTTTGGTCGCAACCTGCGATTTCGCATCGTCGAACTCGCTCTTTTCAAACCCGTAGCGTCTGACACGTTCGAGTTCGGTCTCCAGGTCGGCAAACGAACCGTAGAGGTTATTCTCGTTGCGGGGCATGATCGTTATCATCAATCTGCGTACACCGCCTGCCGTCTGGCCGCCCATAACCGCGATCGCCGTCTTGTACGCGACCGTATCGGACTTGGCTGTAGCCGTCAGGCGTTCGGACAGCATGGTAAGGAAAACATCCTGGTAAAGCTCGACGGCCAGCGACGATTCGCATGGCCTTTCTTCGAGCGTAGCCCCTTGTACGATGAAGATTCTTTTTGCCGCTACGGCCGTAGTCGCAGGGTCGGTGATCGTGGCCACGGTTATTCCCTCCATGCGGGGAGTCGTATAAACCGATTTGGGAGCCGGATTAACCGATGCAGGTATATCCGAGAATATCCTCTTTATTTTCGCCTCCATGACAGCGGGGTCAAAATCCCCTACAACAATGACGGCCTGAAGGTCGGGACGGTACCATTTCCTGTAAAAATCAATCAGGGTTTGCCTTTCGAAGTTGTTTATAACATCGATATTGCCGATGACATCATGCTGCACGTATTTGGAATTATTATGGATAACCTTGTTCGTATTATCCTCGATCCTGCTTCGGGGATCATTCCCGCGACGCATTTCTTCGCGAATGACGCCTCTTTCGGTTTCAATATCCTCGGGAAGGCATGAGATGAACGACGACCAGTCATGCAATATCAGCAGGGCGGAATCGACCAAACCATCTCTTATCAGCGGTACGTTGGAAATATTATATACCGTTCTGTCCCTGCTCGTAAATGCGTTCACGTTATACCCGAACCGCACTCCGTTCGAGGCGAGATATTCGAGCATGCCGTTGCCCGGAAAATGTTTACTCCCCTTGAAAGCCATATGTTCGAGGAAATGTGCCAATCCGTTCTGGTTTTCTTCTTCCTGGAAAGCCCCGACGTGGTGCGCGATGAAGAAGTCGGCACGTTGGGCCGGATTCTCATTATGTTTGATATAATAAGTCATGCCGTTGGGCAGCTTTCCCGTTACCACACCCCCGTCCAACGGCAACTTTGCCGTTCCTGGCGTTCCGGCGTTTACAACCATGAATGATTGTGCCAGTATCAGTATTAAAAATATATTCTTCATTTTTACAGTTTTAATTACAAATTATCGGTCATTTTATTCAAATAGGTATCTCTTGTTCACTGCTGTTCATAAACTTTGGATTCCCTCCACAAAACAACCCCACACTCGCATCCGTATCAGAATTTAATTCCAAGTTTTCCTATTATGTTGAAACGGTCTTTGTCCTTGAAACCCACACTGTCGTTTTCCCAGACATTCTCACTGGTACCTTTGAATATACCCTGTCCGTTATTCACCCAGAGATATTTCCCGCTTACGCCGCCGTAGACGGCAATATTTTTCTTGCCGAAGCTGTGGGTCATCATAAGGGAACCGCCGCAATCATAGGTGGCGGCCGTAAGGTAGGCGTACTCACATTCCATCAGGTCTTTTCTCTGGTTGAGATTTGTCATATCCAGTCCTTCGGGAATGTCCTCCACCAACTTGTCGCCTCCGCCTCCTTTCGCCGTACCGTTAAGCGAAATATCGAGAAAATTCCTGCCAAAAATAAAGTTTTTTGTAATTCCCAGAGACAATTCCTGCAAATATAGATTCTGGCTGAACAGCGACGGATAGAGAGAATATTCCGATTCTCTCTCGTAACGCCTGTATCCCGCGTTGAGTATCCATGAACTGTTCCAGTCGTCACGCTTCAGGTAGAATGTATAATCCGCCGAATATTGCTTACAGTTCTGCTTGTATTTCAGTATTTTACCATACTGGCGGTATATCTGCGTAGTACTTGTCTGGTTTATCAGTTCCAGTTCCTGAATGTTATTGTACTTATACATGTCGTTAAGCGAGAATCCGAGCTCCAGAATATGGTCGGTTTTTCTGCCCGTATAACTCAGGATACCTTTATAGTCGTATTTGATCCCGTCCTGGCTTCCGAGTTTCTGCAGTTTATCCTGACGGTAACGTTCCATGGATCCGTACCCGACAGAAAACTGATTGTGGAAGGAAAATTCCGGAGTTATCCTGAATTCCAGCTGTGCGGCGCCGCCGAAAGTTTCGCCCCTATAAAATGTGACACTGGAAACATTCTCGCTTACCGGTTGGGACGAATAGAACCACAAACCTTCGAATAAGTATAAGAGGGGTACTGTTTCGCTGGTGCCGAACCTGTTGTGGTCCACTTTCTCGGTAGTCCTGTCGTACCTTAAATTAAGTCCTGCATTTACGACGCCCCCCTTGAATAAAACTCCCGGCCTGACAGACAGGCTCATGTTGTTGTTCTTGTTGCGGGCATCCCTGCGTTTGGCGACTATCGCAGCGTCATAGTCCACCGAAGCCCCGATAATGATTTTTTCGCTCAAGGCATAACCCGCTCCTCCGCGTATACTGTAAAGTTCTTCACGGTACTTTCCGGGCATGGAATCTCCCATAATCATGGGCGTCGAAGCCGGATCGTATTTCCCGTACCAGTTCCTATCCCCTGAAGTTACGTATCCGTATCCCAAAAGCCCGTAGAAAGAAAGTCTGTCGCCGAGTTTTTTGAACGATTCCGTTTTCAATCCGTAGGAGTTGATCTTATCTCCCTGTCCTACATTCATGTATCCGCCCTTTTCACGACTTATGGATGCTTCCACCAACGACATGCTGGCAGAATTGAAGATCAGTCCCGCCGCGTTGTCGCTTTTCAGCCAACCGCTTTTCGACCTGATCCTTTCCATGGTAACGGGACCGTTCCCCTGTTCTTCGTTCGTTACTTGAGCCGACACGGCCGTAGAGACGCATGCCGACAAAGAAACAATAGCAATATATAAAGAATTCAATCTCATAGTAAGTTCATTTGAAAGTAACAAACATGTTATCTGTAATATTTGTTAAGCAACGGATGCTCTAACATCACCCAGTCCTCTCCGGAATTGTTGGTATCCTGATACACTATCCTGCCCCCTGCTTCGGCCGTAGCCTCTTCGTCTACCTTGCGGACATAGGATGTGCCGGAAAACCCTGTCGTCGTTATAAACAGAGGCTTCAGCGATATTTCGGGCCGCAGTCTCGGGTTATGTGTGGCATTGCTCATGAATTCCACCCCGTCGTATATGTTTTTAGTGGATACCATTACGGAAGGCATGGCCGTATATCCCGTCGGCTGATACATTACGTTGCCGTACTTTCTTCCCGGCACGGGTCCTTCCGCCACATATCCGTAGGGATCGTCCAGTCTGTACAGAAGCACTGCCGGAGAAGTTTGCGATATTATTAACGCGCTCCCCGAAGCTATATCGGTATAACATTCAAGTTTAGGTACCCCCGGCGCAGGGGCCAGTTGCCCTGTAAACTTATTAATATACAACGCCCATACCGTATTCGGGTCGGACAGATCGACCAGATTGGCCGATGTTTTAGAGTGATCTATGGCGCTGAGAGCTATATGGCGCTCTTCTCCCGGCTCCAGAGGATAGTCCGTTCCGCTTCCCGGAAATATGAAACCGAAAGCGTTGATCGGAACCGAGTCGCGCAATTCGGTAGATCCGGATATCCAGAACTTGGTGAATTTCGGCGAAGCCAAAGAATTGAATTCAGTGTGTATGCCGAGCCCTACCCCGTCCAAATACTCAATTTCATCCGAGTTGTTATAAATGGTGAAATACTGATCGTAACCGTAATTAGTATTGTTCAGATCTTTCGTCTTATGGAAATAAACCTCCTTGAGAATAAGGGAACTGGCCACCGATATGGTCATATTGACCGTAACATTCTGGTCGGGAGTTTCGTCGTTGAGTTTCACCCCCTGCGCCGCACCGTTCCACAGCGTTATTATCTTGCCGTCCCTTGTCTTGTTGGTTACGGTTATATCGTAGTTGCCGTACTCCGCCGGCAAGGCTACCTTGCCTTCGGCATCCGTGTACATGGTATACGACACGCCGCTCTGGCGGTTGCGCATGTTCACCTTGAAACCGGAATAATCGGCTAACGGTGGATCCGTTTCGGGCAGATTGAGCGTAACCGCCACTTTTCCGCTGCCGGCGGAGAATTCCCCGTCCTTTATATCCTTCATGCAGCCTGAAAACACGGTCAGGCAGAATACTGAAGGCAGCGCGAACATAATATTTTTCACTGTGATTTTCATAACTTTCAGAATTCTTAGAATTTAAGTTTTACTTCGAGGCCGCAATAAAAAGGAGTGTTCATGAAGTAGTATGTTTCAAGATTTCTACCAAACCGTTTCGGATGGGAATCGGTAATATTATTGGCGAAAAACGATACCTGTGCAAGGTTGGCTATTTCCTTAGTGATCTTTATGTTTGCCATAAAATATGGAGAGAATGACGATTTCGTAAAGAAATTCCCGTTAGACTGAACATACCTAAGTTCACGGAAAGCATTGCCATAGACGGGATCATTATAGAGGGACTGATTGAATTCGCGAACTGTATACTGTCCGTTTTCATAGGTCATATAATAAAGCGGGTCCATGTATAATGTCTTGTCCGTTCCCTTTGAGTAGTCGCCGTAAACCGGTTCTTCTCCATTGAGAACATCGCCTGTATAGAGGTCGGAGTTCTGAAGACTCTGGCGAGATTCCCTCCATACGCACTCGATTGTCAGGGACGTAACCAGCCTTAGCTTCGGTATGTGGGTTATAAAGTTGACGCTTGTCGACAGGCGGTCGTTGTTCGTACCGAGCTGGCTGTTTCTCGCACCGTTGTATATTCCCACAAAGGGAAGATAAACCGATTTGCCGTTTATAACGACTTTGGTTTGCGTCGGATAGTAATGGTACAGGGTCCCGTCCCCGTCGCGCTGTTTCATCTGCATATAGGCGCCGTTTATTACGACGGACGTCCTGATGGCTCGTATATGGCCGAAATCGAAGTCGTACTCTATCCCCCACTTGTCCATCTTCCTGTCGTTAGACGGCAGGGATAACGTTCTGAATACATTATGTAGCGTATATTCCAGAGGTACCCCGTTTACGGCGAGTATGCGCCCCTCCACGGGGTCGTTTATATATGACGGAGTGCCGCGACTTCCGTCGTAAGTATATTCGCGGTAGGAGATCGCATTGGGCATACTGCCGCCGCTGGTGGAATAACCGTTCCTCATTTTTTCGCGGAAATAAACAATACTGCCCTTTACTCCGAACATATTGAATCCCAGTTCAATATTGATGTTATTGCTTCGCTGGAACTTCAGGTCTTTGTTTATCTGTTCTTCGGGCGTGGTCACGAAAGTTGTCATGTACCTTCTTTCGCGTTCAACTCCGTCATCGATCGTCCGTACTGCGAGGGACTGTATGTCGTTGAATTTATAGAACGAGTACATGTGCGACAGAGAAGGCAGAACCGTCTGAATACCCCACCCGATACTGAGATTAAGATCTTTGACATTACTGCCGCGTTTGTTTCGTATTATATCGTACCTTATATTCATACGCGGATCCCATGCCGTTTTGTTATCAATTACTTTGTTCGGACGGGCGATAAAGCGGACGCCCGCCTGAAGCGTAAGCTGCGTCGCACCCACAGGGATCTGCGTCTTGTTTTCGACGAATGCGGACACGTCGTTAACGAACGGGATCATCTCTTTCGGCGACTGGTAACGGAATCCCTGCGGACGCTGTTCCCCGAAATATTCCATCCCGCGTCCAGTGTTGCCCATGTTTTTCCATTCGGCTCCCAGTTTGAAATTGTTGAAAACGCTCCCGTACTTTTCGGAGATATCGGCAGTCAGTTTCGCAGTGTTATATATAGCCATACTGTGGTTTGAAACCTGGGACAGAAAAGTCCCCGGCATTATATCCACCTCGAATTCACCCGATTCGAACGTACTGGCGCTGCCGGCTACGCTGGACGTTTGATGAATATCTTCCGTATATTCACGGTTCACTCTCGAACTCATCACGAATTTCAGGGAGGTGAGCCACGGTTTGTTGATGTTCCAGTTACCGTTGATATTCAGGCTCAACGCTCTGTCGTCCAATTTGGACCGTTCGTCCTTGCTTAGATTGTCGGGATCGGATTTGGTTTTTCTCCCCGAATAGTATCCGTTCAGTTTGACATTCAAGTGAAGGGGAGTACGGTCATTGTTGAAGGTATTGGAATAACCAAGATCGAACGTAATACGGCTGTAACTGTCTTCGTCGGTTCTGGTATCTTTATAAGACCTGGTGAAATCCAGACCCGTATTCATAAAGCCGGCTTTGGAACCCAGGGCGAACCCTTTTCCGAACGCCACCAATTTTGTTTTTTCGTCGGTTTTGAATCTCATTTCATAAGGAGTACGTCCAGCCTTAGTCCTGACTATCACGGCTCCCGAAGTAAGGTCTCCGTACTCTGCGGATACAACGCCGCGGAGTACCTCGATCGACTCTATATTGTCCGTCGTTATGCGGCGGGTATCGTATCCCTGGCCTACGGTCTGCACACCGGTAAGGCCGCTTCCGGTCATTGCTATGGACGCCTTGTCGTTGGCCTGTGCACCGTCCACGTAGATGGCGGTTCCGTAAGCATTACCGGCATACCTGTTGGTGTTGACCTGGAGGTCCCTTATCGATATGACATTCTTGCTTGCCGACGTCAGATCGGGATTCTCGGTAACAACACCGGGCAACAGTTGCATGACCTCACCAAGTGAACCTGTCTGAATATGGTCCATCGCCTGACGGCTTATGGACGAAGAAGTGGTCATACTCTCGCCCCTGGTGGTCGTGACGGTTACCTTATCCATCTCCAGCGATGTCCGCGTGAGACGGAGATTAAATCTGGGAACGGATTGCACAATGTTCACATCGTAGGAAAGTTTTTCATAACCCAGACAGGTGACTTCGATCGTGTATTTTCCTGTCGTTACGGAAGGCATTCTGAAATGTCCGTCGCCATTGGTAACCGCCCAAATATCGAGTATGGGGATTCCCACCATACACCCGGGAATACTCTCCCCCGTCTTTTCATCAGTTACCGTCCCCTCTATTGCAACTTTCTGAACTTGAGCGAAAGTCGTATAGACAGACATGATGCAGCCTGTAAATAAAATAATCAGCAGTAATAGTTTTTTCACGTTGAATAGATTTGCGTTTGTGATTGAACAGTTTAGTTTTATTCTTAATGAGCGCTACCACTATGATTTTGGTTCATAGCGATGAATGGAAACCGAATGATATTTTCGAGTTAAAATATGGTTATGCAACAAACATTAGAAAAATGTGAATATAGAAGTAGTTATTTTTCTATCTAAGTTCAGGGTTCAAGTTTGCGTGAAAATTGTATAAGACCTTAATGTATATAATGTGTCCTACAAATATAATAATTTTTAAATTAAAAAATAACAATCATGCAATAAATAGAAAAAAAAATAATGCAAATCGACTATATGCCACTTAAATTAACTATCTCTTTTCACTTAACTGTATGGAGTTAGGAAAAAATAAATCATTACCGTTGGAGTGTGGAAACATAAATGTTACGATGCTTTCAGTTTTATCTTTCAGAGCAAAAAACCAAGAAAAATCATAGAATAACAATCTGTCAATTAATAAAATGTTTTTAATTCATTCTTCCACGGGATTATTCGGCATAAAATATGCAATTACTTTATCAAAAAAACTGTGATTTAAACAGTTATTAACAAATCTGAAAATCAGATTAGTTGCACTTTTTATAAACCAAATTATTTTATTTATTAATTATTTTTTTTAGAAAATGAGAAAACAATTTACTTTTGCAATTGCCGCCATGCTGGTGCTGGCGAGTTGCTCGGAAAAACAAACCAATGAACCGATAGACAACCCCGAGGGAGCTATTAATTTCAGCAGTGAACTTAGTGTTGATACGAAGGGTACGCCTATTGAAGGTGACAGGATGACGAGGGATTTCGGTGTCTATGCATACAGGCATCACGGTAGCGAATCTCAGGAAAATCTTTGTCCGGATTTGATGTTCAATCAGCACATTTATGTTAATGGCGGTAGTTGTTCTTACAATCCACTCAAATACTGGCAAGCTTCAGGACAGGTAAACTTCTTCGCCTACTCTCCTTACAAGAACAATCCATATTTGACATATCCCAAAAAGGATACTGATAATGGTTGGCCATATCATGAGTATACCGTGGAGGATAATGTAGGAAATCAGGAAGACTTGATGTTTGCAAAGTCAATGGGAAAATGCAGGGATGACAAACCCGTACATATTAAATTCCATCACGCCTTAGCCAAGGTCGGCGTCTATGCTTACCTGGCAGAAGAGTGTAAGGACATGAACGTTAAGGTCACGAAGGTCGAATTTAAGAATATCAAATCTAAAGGTATCTTCTATTTTAAAAATTTTGAAGAAAACAACAAGGAAGAATGGTGGAAATGCAATGAGGGACATCTGAAGAACTATGTTTTAGGTCTGGCTGACTATAATGGCGTAACCGTTAAGTACAGTAACGTGGATCAAGATTTCACATGCCATACTCAGCTCAACGCCAATAATATGTTCCTTCTTGCAATGCCTCAAACTCTCGACGAATGTGCCGAACTTTATCTCGAATATGAAATAATAGTGAAGAAAAGTGATGGCAAGCACGGTTGGAATGAAGAAGTTGAAAAATGCAACGTAACGATACCCATTTACAAACATGACAACAAGGTCATAAAGTGGAGGCCTTGCGAATTCATGGCTTATGACATTAAGATAACTCTCGAAGGATGTGAAATAGATGCATGTCTTTGCGAATGGGAAGCCAGGGAACTCGATTATGAAATTTGTTACTAATTGCAGGAATTTTCTGATATCCAAATAAATCCGGATGTCTGAAAATATAAGCCCGTGTTTTTTATTCAACAGTTCCTCCCCCGATCGGGGGAGGAACTGTTTTATTCAGAATACCGTTAGTAAATAGGCTCCGACAGGAGTCGTGAGTTAGTGATCGCACTTAGCTTATTCTGCGCCTATATTATTCAAGTTGATATTGTGAACGACAAGTGATATATTTGTTCGATTATTACCCCTTATATAAAGAGGACAGGAAAGGGATGATGAAAATTTCAATGCCGCAGGCCGGCGGATCATATGATATTGCCATACTTGCCGACGGAAATTATCCTTCGGGCGAGGTGGCTCTCGGCGTGCTTTGTTCTGCACGCAATGTGGTATGCTGCGACGGAGCGGCGCTGGAATTTATAAAAAGGGGCGGCATGCCATTGGCTATAGTGGGGGATTGCGATTCCCTGGACGAAGATATGATGAGGAAATTCTCGCCTATAATATACCGCGATACCGACCAGGAAACGAACGATCTTACAAAAGCCGTAAAGTTCTGCGTGGAAAGAGGTTTCGGTACAGCGGCAATACTCGGAGCAACGGGAAAAAGGGAAGACCATACACTCGGCAACATAAGTCTGTTGAAATATTATGCCTCCCTGTTTAAAAAGGTCTGTATGATAACCGATCACGGCGTATTCGATCCGATAGATACCGATACCTGTTTCGAGAGTTTCCCGAACCAACAGGTATCCGTTTTCTGCCTGGATAACGATACTGCCGTGACGACCGAAAATCTCCGCTACCCTTTGTACGGCGCATGTTTGCCGGAATGGTGGCAGGGGACTTTGAACTCTTCGCTGGGAGATGCGTTTGCAATACGCACTTCGGGGGCGGCTATCGTTTACCGCCTTTTCCCGTAATTCATATGTTGGGAAAGAGATCATAGAATAAATATAGGAGGTGGGTGGCGTTTCAAAAAGTATGCTGTTGTAATTTATATACATCCAGTGCTTTATGTCATTATTTGTTTTCGGCATACCGTCGGCGGAGGGACGCGCAATGAAATGTAGCGGCCCGCCGCGTGGAACTGTCGGTCTGCGACCGGCGGAGTGCCGCGTGACTTTCGTGCTGACGCACAAAAGTCACAGATAAACATAATATATTGCATTTCTTCACTTTGTGGCAACATACTTTTTGAAGCACTACCATTACATCGTACCAGAATGCTCTATTGGGAGGATATCCGGATTGCACATATTAGGAGTACTCACCTTTCTTATCATAGATGCAATATAGGATAATACAAAACTATGTGCAGGAACTTTACTAATCGTTCCCGTATATAAGCTGTTCGGTGATCCATGCCCAGAGATTGGCCATGAGCCTGTCCAGATCGCTGTTTACATTACCATCGTCATTGCTTAGACGACCGTTCTGAAACAAATTGGCATCGCCGTGATAGATAATCCTCCGATTCTTGTTAATCCCGAAAACCATCGCATTCCTGTTATTATTACCTATGATCAGCGGCGTGACATCATTTGAAAAATTGATGCTATAACCTGCGTAATTATCAGCTCTGTTGAACGGAGCATCTATGGCAACTTCACCGAAAGGTCCGGAAAAAAAGTCGTCGGTCTTTTCCGAAGCACCAGCCCGAAGATAGCCATTCCCAATTGAAGTTATATCATATAACCATGCAGCGTCTCCTGTAAGTCTGCTTAGCAGATTGCTGTTAGTTCCTCCGGTATCAGTGCCCACAATCAGTACTCGGTCGGGATTTTCGTCCAGCCATGTCAGCAATATATCGGCTACTTCATTGGATACAAAAGTCTCGTACGATAAATATATAACGTTTTGTATCCGGATAATCCGCCTCATGATGTCCAAGTTCGCTGCGGAAGTCGCCCCGAAAAATCCATTCGAATCATTCGCCTGGTCGAAGGCGAATCCGCCGATCCCGATTAAAGCGCCCGGAGCGAATTGCCTGTCGATGATTCGCCTCATGGCTAAACCGCTGGCGCCTGCCTGATTAGTGGTAGTACCCAGACTACCGGTAGGGAAAAAATAGTCTTGACCTGACAGAACGCTGAAGTGTCGCTTTGAATACATGGCTGTATTATCCTGTTTGACCGTAATTTCCACATTCCAATTATCGACGGTTATACGGAGTTTGTTGGCAATTACGTTTCCGTTATGATTGTTATTCCGTGTACGGAACAACAGGTGGGTAACATATTCCGGATCGCCGGAGTCCTTTACTATAGTTACGTCGAAATTATTATTACTTATTGTTATGTCCTGTTCGGAAGTAGCGCTACCAACCGGATTGCCATTTTCGTCGAGCCATTGAATCTGATAAGTCAGAGTCGATTCAACGTCGAGACGTTTTTCACGGTTCTTAACAAAACGCAGTGAAATGCTGCGTGACGAAACTGCCAGGCGGTCATTTCCGAAATACAAGTCCGAAGAGAAATCCTCCCATGTCTGCACATCCACGACCAGCGAGGAGGCAAGGTTATTAGCGGCTTCCTCCGCCGTATCCCAGCCTTTTGCCGTTACTTTCTTTATATTGAATACATATCTGTGGTTGCGCAGTACCTGTCCGAACGGATGCTCCGGTAAACCCGGATCGAAATCAGCCCTGTAGTAGGTAACAGGATTGCCGCTGCCGCCGAAACGACCGCCTACGACCAGGACAGTCGTTCCTGTGAGTTTGTCATTAACTGTTGCGGCAGCTGCCGATTCGGGAATGTATAGTTGCGTGATCGACTCGGCACCTCCGGCAGCCTCCTTGGATACGGGATCCCCGAGAAATGAGGAATCGTCCGGTATCGAGGGAGCATCGACCTTGGGAGTAGTCGAAGACGGGTTTAATTCGTCAGGGATCATTTGTATCTTATTATTGCCCCTGAAAACATAAACTCCTTCCATAACGAACTCATCCGATTCAGGTTCGAGATCTTTCACGACATCGACACGGGCTATCGCCCTCAGTACCGTCAATGAATATGAGTGGTCTCCGGCGGTAATGCCGTCGGGCAGAAGCAATTCTCCGTACATCGGCAAATTGCCGGTAAGCGGCGTAGAGGTAAACGGCAGCTTGATCTGTTTCTTGAGTTCGGCCTCCGTCGTACCGTAAGACGGAGTATATGATGCGAAAGCCCCCTCGGCATTGGGCAGTATTATGAGCTTCTGTGGCTTGTCGGTAGTCTTGACATAGGTTTCGAACCGCGTTTTCTGGTCTCCCGTGGAAGTAATATTGGTGCCTGACACCTGATATCTGAATTCGTACCTGTCTCCCGTAAACTCCAATACCAATACCTTGACAGATGAAATCTCCGTTTCCGAGTCGGTCTGCGCACGGGTCTTCAATGACAGCAGGGACGGCCGCGGAGTATCGATCGCTATGAAAACCAACGCCTCGTCTTTATTACGGTTATAGGTATCATGATACTTTTCCGACACACAGGCCGCAAGAAAGGAACCCGCAATAAACACCAGCAGCCATAAAAGCATCAGCCTGTCTGTCCGTATGATTTTTATATGTTTTTTCATCGCAATATACTTTTCGTTACGTTCGACTCCTACCACTCATCCCATTGGGTTATTTCCCCCCAGTCGGAAATTCTGACCGATATTTCGATATCGCCGCCCTTACCCAGATCGATCATTATATTAGTTGTTTTTCCAGCCGAAAGGACGATCGGCAGGCCGTCCGTATCCCTGTCCGCGGATGCCACCAGATAATCGTTTCCCGCAGCCGTATCGACCCTGTAAAGATTTACTTTCGCACCGCTTCCGGTTACGCCCGAAGGAAAATGAACCATATTATACGCTTCGGGTGTTATCAGGTCTTTTCCGCTGAATATACACGGAAGTTTTAATACCGTTTTATCCAGAAGTACAGGTGTGCCGGCAAAATCATACCCCCCGTAGGGTGTTTCGACCGTGAAATAATATTTTTCATTGATCTCATCTTCAGTAAGTCCTTTTACTGTGATGTAGATCCGTCCCGTCTTGGGAGAAATTTTCAGGTATTCCTTGGAACTTCCTGAAAGCTGTTTTATCCCGAATAACAGATTGTCTGCTGCTACGGTATATCCGTCCGTATCTTTTTTAATGTATATATACATGTTTTCCATGTTGCCGCCTTCCACCGGTCGCGAAACTTCTTCCCTGTCACCCAGATTCCCCCAGACCTCGGCCCAGGGTATATTGTCTTTTTTATATGAAATGAGGATCGGGACGTTTCCCAGAATATCCTCCGCGCTAACTTGAATAGAGTTCAGGTAAGTCCTATCCTTGTTGAACAGAAACAGGGAAGCCCCATCCAGCGAAGCATCGTCTACACCTTCTTCGACAACAATATAGAGGTAGACTTTTTGTTCGCAATCGGAAAGGTCTTCCTTTACACAGCATGTTTGCAGCAGGAGCGCCGATCCGCATATCAATGCGAAACACAATATCCTCGTATAGTTGATAAGTTCCATTTTAATTTTACCCTACACTTAACCCTGTTTTCGGATTATGCAGGGGCGCGGAATTTCATCCGCAGCCCCTGCAATATCATCAAATTGTATTGCTATTACCACTCCACAGTTTGAATAAGATCATCTTCCCAGTCGGCTACGGTAATTGTAATTTCCAGACTTGCATATTTATTGGGAACATCGGGATCATCGGATCCGAGTCCCAGTTTTTTAAGGGTTACATCTAAACTGTATACCATGTTTCGCTCTATCCATGTGCCGTCGGTCGTATCGCCGCCGGTCCCGACCACATTATTCACTTCGAATGAAAAATAAGCCGGATTACCATCGTATTCTGCACTAAGAGAAAGCAGCGTGGGATTGTTGGCCGAATTGTCGTTCGGAAATACATAAAAGTATATTCCGGGCTCCAGCTTGGCTCCCGCCACATAACCCGGAGGTAAGTTATACGCTTCATAGAGGTATGTCCTGACAGAAGAAGAAATGGAACCTGCGGTCCCTCCTAAATATCCGAAGCCGCTGGTTGCCAGTCCGCCGAGTACGGGAGAAATGTCGCGCGCTTTTTGAATACTTACGCCATCCAGGCTAAACAACCCGATCTGATATCCTGGATCGGGCGATACGGTCAAACTGTTGATCCTTACTTTAGCGACGATACGGCTCACATCAACTTGAATAGACTTGATCGGGGTTTCTGTCAGTTGCACTTCATCACCGTACTCCCCGCTCATGAAGAGGCCTGGAGAGAAATTGGCGTCCTGCACCTGACTGTCAAGGTTGATCGTCGTTCCTGTTAAGTCCGAATATCGGGTGATCGCAGGAAAACCGGACGGTACATTTACCAAAACCACGACTCTTTTAGTGAATGCTAAACTAAGACCATTCATAGTGCCGGTCAGGACTCCTGTAAAAGTCTCTGATTTTTCGAGTGATCCCGAAGTATAGCTGAACACGTAAACTGTAAATGAATTTACCGTATTCTCCTGTGCTTGAGTAGGATTCCCTGATGCACGGCCTGTAGGGTTATCACTGTTCTGCCCTTTTATACTAACAGTTAAGGCACCCTTCCCGCCGTTTTCTTCCTCTCCGGAAATTAATTTTTCATTGCTGCATGACATCGTCATGACACCAAGGGCCGATACGGCCGCAAAAAGCAATAATTTTTTCATTTTTTTCAATGTTTATTGGTATAAAAATTATACATCATAAGCAATTAACTTTGTGATTTTGACTATTAACAGGTCAAAGATTATGCCATTTTCAGGCTCTTACAGACTATATTATTAAACTGCTAAGCGTTTCAAGATCGCTAAAATCATTTATCCATGCCATTAAATCACATAAATAAAAACCTTATGTGGCAAGACTATGAAATTCCGGAATCCCACCACGGCAGTCGGAGTAAAGAAATGTAATTGGGCAGCAGTATTTGAGTATATCATAGTGGCGTGTCCTTTGTATATTAGAGGGTGGTTTGGAATGCGAAACGACATGAAAACTAATGTGCGGTCTATGCTAACACGCCTAAAGTCGAGGGGGATCATGCCGGCGTAAAATTCGCAGAAGAGATTGTGCGGCATGTAATCGAACAAGATAGACAGACATCGAGATCATTTACTGTCAGCATATTAAAAAAATACGGATTTAAGTACCGTTAAATATTTATTGATACTTTTTTATTTGCAAGCCGCTAATAAGCAGCACTGACGAAAAATAATAAATAGCACGGTGTGCTTATTGTACCGGTTCCGTGCTTTTTTATTTGCGGATAAAAAAGTACTTTTGATTGGAAGTTCACAGAATATAAACTTTAGAGTTATGATAAAAAGGATAATTATTTTGGCGTTTCTCTGTATGTCCTCCTACGGAGTATATGCGGGGAACAATCTGGGGCCTGTGGATTTCGGTCTGAGGGCGGGCATAAACGCCCAGCGCGTAAGCATAGTGAACGGCGCCAAATCGGGAATATTCTCCCTCGACGCCGACTCCAGAGCCGGATTCCATATCGGCGTCGTTTCGAGGATAAATTTCCTGACATTCCATTTGCAGCCGGAATTCATTTACACATGGAACAGATACAGGCTCACTTCCACGAGAATCGAGACGAATGTTTCGTCGGTTTCGACAGTGAGGTTCCATAATATAGAGGTACCCCTTCTCTTGGGAATGAAATTTCTAATGCTGAGATTTCAGGCGGGTCCTTCGTTCACGGTGCTGAACAATACGGCATTCTCCAGTAAACCCGGACTGCACTCGGTCATCGTGCAGAAACCCGTCGTATCCTATATACTGGGAATCGGGGTAGACCTGTTCAAGATAAACATAGACATACGGTATAACGGACGTTTCTCGAAAGGCACCCAGACCATCCGATTGGACGATAGCGACCTGGATTATAAAACCAGATTCAACAGCTGGATGTTCAGCGTGGCTTATCTTTTCTAACAGCAGGGGGGTACAGGTGGAAGCCGTATACAGGAGCATAGATTTGGGAGGTATAGATTCCAGGGAATTTTACGGCCCAGAGAACAGGAATCTCACGAGGCTGTCGGCCATGTTCCCGAAGCTGAAATTGGTAGGCCGCGGTTCCACGCTCAACGTACTGGGAGAGCCCTCGGAGATAGACAGGTTCGAAAAAAGAATAGAGTTACTCAAGGATTACCACACCAAATACGGGCAAATTTCAGCGAAGGTAATAGAACAGTTCATGGAAGGCGGCGCCGATATGGAGGCCGCCCCTGCAGGCGAGGACATTATCCTGTACGGAAATCTCGGCAACATAATCAGGGCGCGTACCGTGAACCAGAAGGAGCTCGTGCGTCTGTACGACACCAAAGACCTGCTTTTCGCAATAGGACCTGCCGGTTCGGGTAAAACATATACTGCTATCGCATTAGCTGTGAGAGCATTGAAAAATAAGGAAGTAAAGCGGATCATCCTCACGAGACCGGCGGTCGAGGCGGGCGAAAAACTCGGTTTTCTGCCGGGCGACGTGAAGGAAAAGCTCGACCCCTACCTGCAGCCGCTCTATGACGCGCTGCACGACATGCTGCCCGCGGCAAGACTTATAAAGTATGTCGAAGAGGGCGTGGTGCAGATCGCCCCGCTGGCGTTTATGCGCGGACGCACTCTCGACAACGCTTTCGTCATACTGGACGAGGCGCAGAACACCAACCTCGCCCAGTTAAAAATGTTCCTGACCCGCATGGGCAGGAATGCCAAGTTCATCGTTACGGGAGACGTAACCCAGATCGACCTCCCGAGACCCGAAGACTCGGGACTCCCGAGAACCCTCAAGCTCATGGAGGGGATCGACGGCATAGGAATAATATGGTTCGACAAAAGAGACATAGTGAGGCATCCCATAGTCAAGGATATAGTGGACGCCTTCGACCGCGCCTGACATATAACATTAAAAATAGACCCGATTTATGAATGAAGCGATTGTAAGTACCGATTTCCATTTCGATGGGCAGACAGCTGTCTATACAGGGAAGGTGCGGGATGTATATACGGTGGATGACACGTATCTTGTAATGGTCGTCACCGACAGGATTTCCGCCTTCGATGTCGTACTGCCGCGGGGCATACCGTATAAAGGCCAGGTGTTGAATCAGATAGCGTCGAAGAATTTGGACGCCACCTCGGACATATGTCCCAACTGGAAAATCGCATCGCCCGATCCCATGGTCACCGTCGGATACAAATGCGAGCCTTTCCCCGTGGAAATGATAGTTAGGGCGTACCTGACCGGAAGTTCGTGGCGGGAATACAAGGCGGGCGCCAGGGAAATATGCGGCGTGCGGCTTCCCGACGGCATGCGTGAACACCAGAGATTCGAAAGGCCGATCCTTACGCCCACAACCAAGGCGGAGCAGGGCAGCCACGACCAAAATATATCCAGGGAAGAGATAATATCGCAGGGGTTGGTTTCGAGGGAAGATTACGAGAAACTTGAGGAATACTCGCTTGCCCTGTTCGAGAGGGGCTCCGAAATAGCATCGGACAGGGGGCTTATACTTGTGGATACGAAGTATGAATTCGGCCTCAGGGACGGCGTGATAACCCTTATAGACGAGATTCATACGCCCGACTCGTCGCGTTATTTCCATGCCGCCGGCTACGGGGAAAGATTCGAGAAAGGGGAACCGCAGAGGCAGCTCTCCAAGGAATTCGTGCGGGAATGGCTTATGGAGAACGGTTTTCAGGGACGTCCGGGCGACGTGATGCCCGAGATGAGCGATGCTGTAGTCGAAAGCATCAGCGACAGATATATTGAGCTTTACGAACATCTAACCGGTGAGATATTCGTCATGACCGAACTTTCGGGGATAACCGAAAGGATCGAGAACAATGTTCATAACATGCTGGCGCGTATCAGGTAAAAGACCGAAGGTCAATCTACCGAATTCGGAAAGTGTATTGTCATTCCGAACGAAGTGAAGAATCTCGGCAATGAATTTTGCCGAAGTGACTTCGGCAAACCGGCCTGCCGGCCGCTGAGACCTTCGCTCCGCTCTGGGTGACAAAAAAGTGCGCTCGGAATGACAAAGAAAGCGGTAGATCCCTCCATCCTGCGGATGTTCGGGATGACAGTAATTAACAAAAAAAATTATACAAACTAAACTCTAAAGTACGGGGATTAACCTTTTCAAAATATTAAACACGGAACCAAAACCTAAAAACATAAGATATGAATAAAGACATCAGTAATCTCGAACCGCAGGCGGTGTGGAAGCACTTTGCCGCAATATGTTCGATCCCCCACCCCTCTTACAACGAGGCGGCTCTCAGGGAATACATAGTCAATTTCGCCAAGGAGCACAAGCTGGAATATGTCGTCGATAAAGCCGACAATATAATCATTCGCAAACCGGCCACCGAAGGAATGGGCGGAAGGAAAGGCATTATCCTGCAGTCGCATGTGGATATGGTTCCGCAGAAAAACAGCGACAAGCAGTTCGATTTCGACAAAGACCCGATAGAGGCTTATATCGACGGCGAGTGGGTCACGGCAAAAGGCACCACCCTCGGCGCCGACAACGGCATAGGCATGGCCGCCGCTTTGGCCGTTCTCGAATCGACGGATATACGGCACGGCAACATCGAAGCCCTCTTTACCGCGACGGAAGAATCGGGCATGCACGGCGCTTTCGGACTGAAAGCCGGCCTGCTCAAGGGAGACATACTGATGAACCTGGACTCCGAAACCGAGGGCGAACTTTACGTAGGATGCGCGGGCGGACTCGACGCCAACATCACTTTGCCTTATGAGAAGAGCGAACTCGAATGTACCGCCGCCGGCTGCGCGGCTTTCAGACTTGAAATAAAGGGTCTTCGGGGCGGACACTCCGGTATGGAGATAATCCTGCAAAGGGGCAATGCCAACAAGATGCTTTTCCGTTTCCTGCGTCAGGCGATGAAGAAATTCGGTGTCCGGATCGCATCGGTCGACGGAGGAGGTCTCCGCAACGCAATACCGAGGGAGGCGTCGGCAGTGATCACGGTGCCGGCCAAAAACACGGATGCGCTATTGGCATACCTGAAAGAATTCGAGAACACGATCGTCACCGAATACAAGGGTATCGAGGACGGAATATCCATAAGGGCTATCCAGGAAACACTGCCTGAATCGGTAATGGATAACCGCGCCGCAAAAAATCTTACGAACGCGGTCTGCGGGTGTCCCAACGGCGTTATAACCATGAGCAGGTCGATGCCCGGACTGGTGCAGACGTCGAGCAATCTCGCAAGGGTCGTTTCCGAAAACGGCGAGATAAAGATGCAATGCCTGCTACGCAGTTCGGTGAACAGCGAAAAAGCCGACCTCGCGGAAAATATCTCGGCGGTGATGGAACTTGCGGGAGCCGAAATCGAGCTTTCCGGCGGTTACGACGGCTGGAATCCCGATATGGACTCGCCGATACTGAAAGCCATGATCGGGGGTTACGAGAAACTCTACGGCAAAAAACCCGAAGTTACGGCGATCCATGCCGGACTTGAATGCGGCATTATCGGCGGCGCTTATCCGAATCTCGATATGATCTCTTTCGGGCCTACGATACGGTACCCCCACTCCCCCGACGAGGAGGTCAATATCGCTTCGGTAGGGAAATTCTGGGATTTCCTGAAAGCCACACTGGCCGATGTACCCGAAAAATAACGACCGGGCATGGTAGTCGATACCACCAAATGGTTTGCGATCGTCAATCCCGTTGCCGGAAGCGGCAAAGGGCTTGACGATTGGCCGACCATCAGCAGGCTTTTGCGCGAAAACGACATTATGCCAGATTACGTGTTTACCGAACGCAGGTATCATGCTATCGAGCTTGCCGTCGAAGCCGTAAATAAAGGCTACAGGAAGATTATGGTCGTAGGCGGCGACGGGACCATACATGAAGTCGTGAACGGCCTTTTCATACAGCAGCAGACGCCGCCGCAGAATGTCCTGTTGTCTGTAATTGCCGTCGGGACGGGCAACGACTGGATACGCATGTTCGGTATCCCGCGCAAGTATTCCGACGCGATCAAGGCTATAACGGAAGGGCATTCCTTCCTTCAGGATGTGGGAACCATATCCTACCACAAGGCTAACTACAAACAGATGCGTTACATGGCCAATGTCGCCGGCCTGGGTTTCGACGCTTTCGTAAACCGCAGGTACAACGATCTCAAGGAGGAGGGCAAGAAGGGCAAATGGCTGTATATATGGAGTACGCTGAAAGCGGTGCTTAGATATTCGTCTACCGGAGTCAGGATATGGGTGGACGACAGGTTGGTGGTAAACGAATCCGTATACAGCGCCACGATAGGCATAGGCAAGTACAACGGCGGGGGTATGCTTCAGATGCCCGAAGCCGTGGCCGACGACGGACTTTTCGACCTTACCGTAATACGCAACATAAGCAAACTCGGCGTTCTGAGTCGTTTCAAATCGCTGTACAACGGAAAGATATACAAGTTGAAGAAAGTATCGTTCAACAGGGGGCGCACCATTCGCGTGGAGTCGTCGCCGGAAATTGCGGTCGAAGTGGACGGTGAAGCGCTCGGATACTCCCCTTTCGAGTTCGGCATAATAGACAGGGCGGTCAGCGTCGTTGTATCGGGAAAATTCCTAAAGGAGAGATCGGCTAAAGAACCCGTCATACACTGAAAGAATGGGTTTAGATAAAAATTGAAATTCCCTTGCCGTTTGAATAAAAATGAGAAGCTGCCCGCAAAGGCAGCTTCTTTTTTAATTATATCATAACCCTTTTAGGGTTCGATGTACCAATTATTGTCGCAGTTGACATAAGTGTTTCCGCCGTCGTCCGCAACCGTTCCGGTCGTCCATATCAGCACACCTGTCGCTTCAACGCCGTCATAGTTGAAATCGGTGAACGAACAGTTTCTAACCGAACCGAAAGAATCCCCCACGAATACGACCCCGTTCTGGGCTGCAAGACCCTTCGCCTCCCCGTTTGCGTATCCCGTAAACTGCGAGTTGCTGACTTTCGCCTCTCCCGTCATCATATGGATAGCGTTCTTGTTGAAATCTTTGAAAATGCAGTTGTTCACGTTGAGCACGCTGCCCGAACCGTAAACCGTCACACAGCGTCCGTACTGAGCTCCCCAGGGACCCCCGAGGTTGGTGATACCGTCGAAAGTAACGCCGTCCAGGTTCAAAGTGGCATCGTCGAGCACCGTGATACCGTCTACGCCGTTATTTGCCGGCGTGCCATTCGCAGTAATGGTCACGTTCTTCAGCGTTACATTTCCTCCGGTGATGATCATCACGGGATTTAAGCCCTGTTTGATTCCGGGAGCCGGCAAAGTTACGTCTGGCGCCGATACGGCCGAAATTATGGTACCCTCTCCCCCGATCAGGGTAATATCCTTATCGATCGTAACCTGTCCCTCGTAATTTGTATACGGGTCAAGGTCGATCGTAGCTCCGGCAGAAGCGCCGCTGATCAGGGACGCGAGATTATAATTATTTATCGCTATCGCCGCCGTAATGCGTACATCGAACGTGGTTCCGGCGGTACATTGAACTCTCATTCTTTCCGACCCAACCCAGGTGTTATCGTTTATTATCTGATTGACAACGGTTTTCAAACCGCTCGACCAGCCTAAAGCGTACCCGTTCGGAGCGTCGGCGTTGGTCACTATCAAATGCGGCTGCTGCCAGTCACCGTCTTGCCTGCGAAAAGTATTGCCCGTGACCGTCATGGAACCGTCGAATTTGTCGGTGCTGAACGGATTCATATTTACGAACTCGGAGCCTGTAATACGGAGACCGACACAGGTATTGAGGTAAATGCCTTTCCAGTATCCTGAAAATTTGCAGTTTTTCACTTTAAATCCGGAAGCATTAACCTCGGTAACGATAGCTTCTGCCTTGTCCTTTCCGGGCTTCCCCTCAAGTTCGATGTTTTCCAGAGTTACATTGCTGCCTCCGATATATACTGCTGTGCGTGGGGTCGCCGGAGCGGCCCAGACGTGTTTGAAATTCTTAATGGTAACGCCCTCGTTGAGTATCATGTAGCCCGTGAGAACGGTAGATGCTCCCACTCCCTGTAGCGTTACGCCGGCAGGAAGTAAGATATCCTCGTTGTATGTGCCGCCGGTAACAATGATCTTCGCTCCGGCGATGATTTCCGTTTTTAAATATTCCAAAGCCGCATTGATGGTGGGGAAAGACTTATTTACTCCCGAAATCCTTACGGGAATCCCTATGATTTCGGTATCTTCAAACTCAGGGTCGATCGAGATGCTAAAACTGCTTGCCTGTGTTAAAATATCGCCTTCGATGGTCGTTCGGTAGTTGCGTTTCACCGGAACTTCAGGTACATCGAAACCGCGCGGGCTACCCGTCTCGAATGAGACGGTCGCGCTGACATCAACAGTATAATCATTCGTATCGGGAGCGAAAAGATAGCTGAACGAAAGTACTTCTCCGGTGACCGCCGCAGAGCATTCGATATCCTCCTGTTCGCTTACTTCGCCCGTTAACATATCGAACTTTGTGTAAACGTCACTAAGCCTGACCGTAATATTGTCCGGTGTAAACCCTGCATCTACGGAGGCCTGGTAGTCATCCGCCTTTATATTAAGCTGGCCTGAAGGACGCTTGAGAACGACCGATTTTTCCACATTGCTCTGAATGTTGGTTATGGAAACGGTTCCGAAAAAGGCGTCGAATTTTTCATTGTTAGTTTCAAAACCGCTGGGGTCTATGGAAACTGTTCCGTCGTTATCGTCGATCGTATACGGCCCCTCGCTGCAATCCGCCCAAATCGCGAAAACGTAGTCATGGCCGCCGTCAAGTCTGAGCGTGAAAGATTTTTCACTACTGGTCGTCTGGCAAGGTGTGGTTACCCCATCTTTATAAACCAGTAATGTATAGCGGTCGATTTCCCCTGCATCACCATCACCGGGGCCCCTGACAAGCAGTTGTGTCGAAAGGTCGGCGTTAATGGTTACAAGAATATCTCCGGAGCCCAGTCCCCCTGTGTCTTCACTACAGAAAAAGAGGCACAATACAGTCCCTAATGCAAATAATGTCAGCAAAGTTTTCTTCATGATCGTAAAATTTTAGTTAATAAACAAACCTCCGATTAATATGATTTCCGTTTATTGGAATTTTTTTACTTAATATCATAATTCAAAATCGGAAAATTATTTGCAAATATAAATATTTTTTTTATAAGAATCCAATTTTTAAGGTTGTTTTGTTTGAATGTAGTAGCAATAAATTTGAATAGACTCTTATTCAAGACCAACTTTTTAACGTCAATATTATGGTTTGGGAAAACATCGACATTTAAACCGTTAATCATACTGCTGGTGCTTAATTTTTTATTTTACACAAAATATTTACGAATTATTTCTGCGGTTTTGATTGAAATGAAAAAACTTTGCCGTCATTGCGGGCTTGACCCGCAATCTCGACCAACAATGTTCCCGCAAATTGCTGATTAATAAATGTCTTATAAGATTGCGGCTCGGAGGCCGCAATGACAACGAAAGGCATTACTGGTCAAAACCCGCAATGACATAGAAAAAGTAATAACGCACCAGTAGTATTTGATTGACATTTATTCTCTAACTTTTAGTACCGATGGATCGGTTTTAAAAAAAATATACTATTATTTTTAATTTGCATGCGGTAAGGCAGAGATTTTGATATACAAACGGTATCTATACACAAAATTCAGCATAAAAAATATTCGATACCGTATGAAAAAACTATTATTGCTTCTTATACTTCTCGCATCATGCTCCACGACAGGGCATCAGCCAGGAGTACCG
Organism: Holotrichia oblita; assembly: GCA_023690525.1. Classification (NCBI taxonomy): domain Eukaryota; kingdom Metazoa; phylum Arthropoda; class Insecta; order Coleoptera; family Scarabaeidae; genus Holotrichia; species Holotrichia oblita. Next base: position 801,103 of record CM043015.1, read on the forward strand.
AGAAATGAAAGGGAAGCCAGGTTTATGGAATTCATTGATTCCACCGTCATTTCCAACAATTTCACTTTCAGGCCTCAATCATTCAGACAGCTCCCCGCCGGAAGGTCGAGACGCATATCCAATCTCAGTTACGGAGTGGAGTTCCGCACTAATTTCATAAGGATTTTCCTGCCGTATTATAGCGGTATAGCTCCTCGTCAGCATGTGAGAATTATGAATTCCACTCTCGTTTCGGTAAACGACTATACGGTCGTACGCGACAACAGGAGTCTTACGGTCAGGTTCTCTTCGAATTTTGTAGGCACCAGCGGCGGCAGACATACCTTTACACTGACCATATCGAGAACGGCCGGTACGGCTATACTCGAGATCAGATCTCCGTTCGGCATCACGACCTCTTACAACGGTAGCGTATTTGCGGTATTTTGACGGATGGAGACGAATGTGAGTATATATTTATATATACTCATATGCTTCATTAATTACGAGAGAATCGTTTTTGTTTTGAAGCAGGGAAAGATAAACATAAAACCCCGCCACGTTCGCAACATGGCGGGGTTTAGGTGTTTAAAATCATCTGTATGCCGGAAATTCCGGCACAATGCTATTTAACGGTATTTACGATCTTCTCGAACGCCTTGGGGTGGTTCATTGCGAGGTCGGCCAGAACCTTGCGGTTCAGAGCAATACCTTTTGCGTTCACCTTTCCCATAAATTCGGAGTAGGTCATTCCGTTGATCCGCGCAGCAGCGTTTATACGCTGAATCCACAGACTGCGGAAAGCCCTCTTCTTGTTCTTGCGATCCCTGTAGGCGTAGGTAAGTCCCTTTTCGACGGTATTTTTGGCTACCGTCCATACATTTCCCCTTGAACCAAAGTTACCTTTGGCAAGTTTTAAAACTTTTTTTCTTCTGGCTCTTGATGCTACCGCATTTACTGACCTTGGCATAATTTAAAGTTTTACGAATGTCCAGCGAAACGGTTCTCCCGTATTCTTTGGGGCTGGAACACTCTTAGTTTAACATTTCCAAACCGCTCTATTTTACTAAAAGCCGTTTGATTTTGGCCTCGTCGGCCTCCGAAACGAGACCCACGTGCGTGAGGTTGCGTTTCTGTTTTGTTGTTTTCTTGGTGAGGATGTGGCTTTTGTAGGCGTGCTTCCTCTTGATTTTGCCCGTACCGGTGAAGTCGAAACGCTTCTTTGCGGCCGAGTTTGTTTTCATTTTCGGCATCGTTGTCAATCGTTAAACAGTTAAACAGCCTACAAAGATATAAATATCATCCTTAATAAACAAATAATGTGTTTTACCTATTGATAATTTGCAGGCTGTCGTTGGATCGCATTGTAATCCGTAGCCGGTCGGGAAATGTGTATTGCACACTTGAATATTCCCGAATATCGAGCTGTTTTATTATATTTGAGATGCAAATAAAACACATCGAAATATGATCTCCAAAAGAACACGGAAAATAATAAATTTATGTATCGGAGTATTTTCTTTCTCATTGCTGGTCATAGCGTTTGTAACATACTTACATACTCCGGGGGATGCTTATATGATGATATTGATCCTGGCTTGTGTGCATGTAATTTTAGGACTGGTAAGAATTCTAAGAACCATAAAAACAAATTTTCCCGTTTTATTCAGAATACAGGATTTCTGTTATGCAATCTTGACAACAATACCTGTTTTCGCACCTCTGACCCATAAACCGGAGATGGCACTGGGACAAGTAATAACATTTTTATGTTTGATAAGCACCACTTATTGGACATATTATTCTTCGGTAAAGAATGACTGATTTAGGCTATCTTTGCATTATGAAACGAAACGGGATGGAATTTGACGGACTTAAACCGGCGACGGGAAGCGGGAAAAAATTATATATGGAAACCTACGGTTGCCAGATGAACGTCGGCGACACCGAAATAGTCGTTTCCCTGATGCAGGGCGAAGGGTACGTCCATACCGACAATATTGCCGAGGCCGACGTCATACTTGTGAACACATGTTCGGTGCGCGACAATGCCGAGCAGAGGGTGTGGGGGCGGCTGAGCGAATTCAAGAAATACAAGGATTCGCGCAAGGGAGTGGTCGTGGGAGTTATCGGATGTATGGCCGAACGCCTGAAGGAGGAGCTTATGGAGAGGGAACGCATCGTTGACATAGTGGCAGGTCCCGACTCTTACCGCGATCTTCCCCGTTTGGTCAGGTCGGCCGCCGACGGGGCGCGGAGCGTCAATGTGCACCTCTCCCGCGAGGAGACTTACGCGGAGATTTCCCCCGTCAGAATGGACAGGAACGGAGTAAGCGCCTTTATATCGATAATGAGAGGCTGCGACAACATGTGTTCCTACTGTATAGTGCCTTTCACGCGCGGACGGGAGCGCAGCCGTGATCCGCAGACGATCGTGAGTGAGGCGCGCGGGCTTTTTACCGAAGGGTACCGCGAGGTTACGCTGCTGGGTCAGAACGTGAATTCCTACGCTTGGAAGACTCCGGAGGGCGGAACCATCGACTTCCCTACCCTGTTGAAGCTCGTGGCATCGGTAAACCCGCTGCTCAGGGTTCGTTTTGCCACCTCGCACCCGAAAGACCTGAGCGATAAGGTGCTCGAAATAATGTCGTGCATGCCCAATATATGCCGGTGCATACACCTTCCGGCGCAGAGCGGCAGCAACCGCATGCTCCGTCTCATGAACAGAAAATATACCCGCGAATGGTACATGGAACGCGTCGCGGCCATAAGGCGGCTGATTCCCGACTGTGCCGTTACGACAGACCTGATGACCGGATTCTGCGGCGAGACGGAAGACGATCATTTGGACACCCTCTCCCTCATGCGGAGTGTGGGGTATGATTTCGCCTACATGTTCAAATACTCAGAGCGCCCCGGAACCAAAGCGGCGGAAAGCATGCCCGACGACGTGCCCGACGGCGTCAAGACGGCCAGGCTGACCGAAATAATAAACCTGCAAAACGAACTTTCGCTCGCCGGCAACCGCAGGGACGTGGGCAAAAGGTTCGAGGTTCTCGCAGAGGGAGTTTCCAAAAAGCGCGCGGATCAGATGTTCGGGCGCACATCGCAAAACAAGGTCGTCATATTCGACGGCGCGGGGCATCGCGAAGGCGAATACCTATGTGTGGAAATAACGGATTGTACCTCGGCCACCCTGATAGGGAAAGTTATGGGGGCGTAACCGACAGTCCCAGGCAGAACTACGGGTTGCTTCGCAACCCGTAGAGGAGAATTCATTTATACTTTAATACATTAATAATTAGTTATTCGCATGAATTTTCCGACAGTCGGTAAAAAGATTCAGGAGCGTATGTTTTGCACGGTAGCTATCAGCAGCTTCCAGAATTTGTCCACGGTTGCTATTTCCAGTTTCTCGTCGGGCGAATGTACGCCCCTGATCGTCGGGCCGATGGAAACCATGTCCAATCTCGGGTATTTTTGAAGAAAAAGTCCGCATTCCAATCCGGCGTGCACCGCCCTTACGACCGGTTCTTTACCGAACAACCCGACGTAGGATTCGCGCGTCACCTTAAGGAGGGGGGACGAGGGATCGGGATTCCATCCCGGATAGCCATCCGAGTGTTTTACGGAAGCGCCGGCCAGCTCGAAAACGCTTTCGACTGCGGCGGCGGCATTGAACCGCGCTCCGTCCACCGATGAACGCTGCGAAGTCGTCACGGTGATCTTATTGCCATCGCTCATCTTGACCGATGCGAGATTGCTCGATGTTTCCACCAATCCCTTCATCGCGCTGCTCATGGAAAGTACGCCGTTGGGTACCCCCTGAACCGCATATATCAGATTACGGGCAGTCCGGCCGTCGATCACACGGCTTTGAGGCTCGACCTCGCTGACCGATATGTCGATACCTGGTTCGGTGTGGTGGTACTCAGCGAGTATTTCGTTTTCCTGCCGTTTGATTATCCCGAACATTTTCTCAACATCCGCGAGAGGGATCGCAAATACGGCCGACGCTTCGCGCGGGATGGCATTACGCAGATTGCCGCCGTCGATGCCGCACAGTTTCAGGGAGGCTTCCCTTATGCCGTGCCAAAGGAACCTCACCAGCAGCCTGTTGGAGTTTCCCAGCCCTTTGTCTATGTCGTCGCCGGAATGGCCGCCTTTAAGTCCCGATATGTTTATGCGAAAGAACACATGTCCCGAAGGGGCGGGTTCCGTATCGTAACTGAAAACGGCTACCGTGTCGATGCCTCCGGCGCAGCCTATGAATATTTCCCCCTCGTCTTCGGAATCGAGGTTTATGAAATACTTACCCGTTATCATATCCGTGCCGAGGTTGAAAGCGCCGGTCATGCCGGTTTCCTCGTCCACCGTGAAAAGCGCTTCTATGGGAGGAAGTTCCAGATCCTTCTCGATCAGCAGCGCAAGTGCGGCGGCCATTCCTATCCCGTCGTCAGCGCCGAGAGTCGTACCTTCGGCACACACCCAGCCGTCGTCGGTGATACGGGTGCGTATGGGGTCGGTATCGAAATTGAACTCCACTCCCGAGTTCTTCTCGCAAACCATGTCGGTATGGCTCTGAAGGATTACCACAGGTCTGTCGGACATGGAGGGCGAGGCCGGTTTTCTTATGACGATATTCCCGACTTCGTCTTTTTTATACTCCAGACCGTGCGAAACCGCAAAATTTATGAGATATTCCATTATTTTCCCCTCTTTTTTGGAAGGGCGCGGGATACTGGTTATCTCGTTGAATATTTTCCATACTCCCGACGGAGAAAGATTGTTGATCTGAGACATAGGTGCTTTACGGTTTAATTGTTGTCCGTTTGTCATCGTAAAATTATAAAAAATAGTGAGAGTCTGTTTAAAAATATTAAATTTGTTCTTTCCGGCTCTTTCCCGCGCTTTTTTTCTGAAAGATTCGTTAAATAGTCCCTGCTATTCGCCTTATCTTTCAGAAAAAATCATCGGGAGATAGCTCGAAAATAACTTCGGTAATAAATTTAAACAGACTCTTAATTTGCGAAAAAATTAATTTGCCGGTATGGACATAAATTTCAGGATAGGACACGGTTATGATGTTCACGCCTTGGCAGCAGGACTGCCGATGATAATCGGCGGGGTTAGGATAGACTCGGACAGGGGCTGTGTGGCGCATTCGGACGGCGACGTTCTCGCCCATGCTCTGGGCGACGCTCTTCTCGGCGCTGCGGCCTTAGGCGACATCGGGCTGCATTTCCCCGACACTTCGCCGGAGTACCGCGGAGCGGATTCGATGCGCCTGTTGTCGGAGATCGTCGAAATGTTGCGGGAAGCAGGTTGGCGAGTGATAAATACCGATGCTACCATCGTTTTGCAGCAACCCAGGTTAAGACCATACATAGATTCCATGAGGGAGAATCTCGCGCGGGCTATGGGCGTCGCATCGGGTGCGGTGTCGGTAAAGGCTACTACGGAAGAACATCTCGGCTTTACGGGAAACGGGGAAGGTATTGCAGCGCACGCGGTCGTCCTTATTGCGACGGTCTGATGTACTGTGCAACTTAGTAATATTGTTATGAGATACGGATTATATTTATTTTTCTGCCTGCTCTTCACAACGCTGTCCGTATCGGCGCAACACGTCGATAATCCCCCTATCGACAGGCAGATCGAAAGGCAGATGGAAGCCCTGCGCAGGGAGCCGTATAATAAGGAAATACTTAAAAACATCGGGATGTTGTCCCTTAACAGGGCTGATTTCGAAAGTTCGATGAAATACGGCGGCAAGTTGCTGGAACTCGCCTATGCCGACGGCGATACCTATTACACTATGTATGCCCATATTTGCCTCGGGCAAACCCATATTATGAAAGGTAATGCAACCGAGGCTTATAATCATCTCCACCAGGCATTGTCCATAGCCCGTCTCGATCTCAAGGACGACGAAGCGCTTTGTTCCATATATAACGGGTTGGGTTTGTATGCTGCGAACATAGAGAAAGACTACTACCGCTCGATAGAATATTTTATGGAGGGTATCGAAATATCCAAACGGTGCGGCAACCAGCGTCTTTACTCACTGATGCTCGGCAATCTGGCCAATATCTATCTGCTGAAATACGATGCCGCCGGACTGCAGTATGCGCTCGAATGCTACGATGTCGGACACCGTACCAAAGATTCGTATCTTATATATTGCGGTTCTCTCAGTCTGGCATACATGTACTGGCACATGCAGGAATACGATACGGCTCTCGGTTATATAAGGGAGGCGGAGTCCCAGATGTTCGACAACGACTTCTACGACAGAACGAACGTTTACTGTATATACGGCTATATAACGATGGACACGGGCGGTTATGACAAGGCCGCCGTACTATTCCGCAAAGCGCTGGAGGAGAAGGATACCGGCAACACTTCGTCGATCGTCAATACCTGCCTCGGGTATGGCAAACTCTTTATGAAACGCGGGGAATATTCACAGGCGATAAATATGCTGAAGCAGGCTCAGGAAGTTTCCCGTAAAGGCAACAGCAAGATATTTCTGAATGAGGTACTCGAAAACATGGCGCTCTGTTACCAGATGCAGGGGGAATACCGGAACGCCCTCGATTATTTTCGCCGGTATCAGGAGGAGGTTATGGATCAATTCAACACGGACAGGGAGCGTAGCCTGAACGACATGCGCGTCAAATACGATACCGAACGTACCGAAAACCTGCTGCGGCAAAAGGAATTGACACTTCTGAGAAAGGAAAAAAGGATCCAGCTGGCCGTAGCGGCGGCGGTATGCTTTGCAGTAGCCACCCTGCTGCTATATCTGCTATACAAGCGCAAGAACAAGCTCTACATGACCATAGTCAGACAAAATACCGATGCTTTACGCAGGGAGAAAAACCTGCGCAAACAGTTGGAATCTCAAAACGAAAAATCCCCTGTTCCGCCGCTTAGCTGCGAGAAGTCGTCGGATATAATGAGCCGTCTCGACAGGCTCATGCGCGAAGAGAGGATTTACTCCGATAACTTTCTGACAAAGGAAAAAACGGCCGACCTGCTCGGCACTAACCGTACCTATCTTTCACGGATAATAAACGAACAGACCCGTCAGACATTCACGCAATACGTGAATGCTTTCCGCATAGAAGAAGCTGTCCGCACCATATCGGACGCCGAAGATGATACGCCCCTGAAAGCGCTGTGCGTCCGGATCGGATTCAGTTCCATGACCACGTTTCATAATATTTTCCGCTCCACCATGGGTATGACGCCCGCCCAATACAGGCAAAAGGTCAGGGAACTGCATCGAAAACCGTAAATTTTCCCGAGCGAGATGTTTTTTTATCCAATAGCGGCAAATTGCCGTTATTGGACGCACTGTTTATTCGCAAAGGTGTTTTTAAATCATATCTTGCCGTGGCTCCAACCGGAGTGGATCTCTATTCATAACTTAAATATTTAAGAACTATGGTAAAATTTTATCATGTCGCATGCTTTTCCATTCTGTTGTTGCTGACGGGTCTTAATCCGCTGGCAGCTCAGAGCATAAGAGTACAGGGAACAGTAACGGACGCCGGCGGCAAAGCGCTGGCAGGTGCAACCGTAACGGTCGATGGGACGGCAATAGGCGTTTCGGCCGATTCAGAGGGCAGGTACGTTATAAACGCGCCCTCTCAGTCCTCGGAACTTGTTTTTCAGTTTATAGGTTTCAAACCGGCGAAGATCAGGGTCGGCACGCAGAAGAATATCGATGTCTCACTCGAACTCGACCTGCTTTCGATGGACGAAGTCGTGGTTACCGGTTACCAGACGATCTCCAGGGAGCGTGCGGCGGGTTCATTCTCCAAAATTTCCGCCAGGGACTGGGAGGACAAAAGACCGACTTCCGTAGCCAATCTCCTGGAAGGCATGGTAGCGGGTTATTACGACGGCCTGATCCGCGGGGTGTCCACCATGCTTGCCAGCTCGCAGCCTCTTTATGTTATCGACGGTTTTCCGGTCGATAACTCGCGTTATGGCACCGGAGGATCGCTCCAGAGCAATCTTCCCGACCTCAACCTTTTAGATATCGAATCGTTTACCGTACTTAAAGACGCGGCGGCATCTTCCATATACGGTGCGCGGGCTGCAAACGGCGTTATTGTCATAACTACCAAAAAGGCCAAAGTCAATGAAACGAGGGTTTCCTTTTCATCGAACCTGGCTCTGAAACCGTATAAATATTATACGGGCAATGTTGCCGATGCTGCGATGATAGTGGATATAGAAAAGGAACTGGCCGCCGGAACCCCTGCCTATCAAAACCCTTCCGTCGCACAAAACTATCTGAACAATGCCATATACACTACGCAGGGTATGAGAACGCTGATGAACCGGTACGCGGGCAATATTGACGAAAGTACCATGAACGCTACTTTGAACGAGCTTTCCAAGAAAGGATACAGCTACTACGACGACCTGAAGAAATACGGCAAACGCAATGAACTCTCCCAGCAATATAATGTCAGTCTGAGCAGAGGCGGAGATAGGGGTTCCGCTTACACGTCCTTCAATTATAAGAAAGACCAGCTCGAGGACAAATACTCCGACAACGAATCGTTCGGCGCCAACATCAAGCTGGATTATTCGATAGCCAAATGGCTGACTGTGGATTTCGGCAGCTTTACAAGCTACGCGAAGAACACCGTTCAAACGTATTCGCTTCTCAATCCCACCTATGCATATTCGGTTTACGACAATCTCGTCGATCCGGACGGCAGTCATACGACGGTAAGCGCCCTGGATCGCCGGTCGGTGAGCAATAACACTACGATAAGCAACTACGGTCTGTACAGCATGGATTCGACGCCGCTCGACGAAATAGGGATGAACCTCGGCAAAGTGCGTGATTTCAGCAACAGGACTTATGCGCGCCTTAACCTGAAATTCACGGATTATCTCCGGTATTCCGTATCCTTCCAATACGAGTACGGCAATTACGACTACTCCCAGCTCAAGAACAAGGAATCGTACGCAGTGCGTTCGCTCGTCAATTCCTTTTCCTCGAATGTGGGGGGTCAAGCCAAGTACAATGTACCCTACGGCGACATATATACGAAGAACACCAGGCACACCAACGCCTACAACTTCCGCCAGCAACTCGATTTCAGCAAAACGTTCGCTGAGGTGCACGATGTTACGGCGATTGCCGGATATGAGGTGATTCACCAGAAGCTCGACTACGACATCTGGACCCGCTACAACTACGACACGAAGATGCTGACCTATTCCCGCATAGACGAAACCATGAGCAATTTCAACGGACTGCTCGGTTCAGGCTCGATAAGCAACGATTATATAAGGGAACTCGCCAACCGCTACGTTTCGCTGTACGGCAATGCGGCCTATAACTACGACGGCCGCTACACCGCAACCGCAAGCCTGCGCTGGGATCGCTCGAATCTATGGGGCACTTCGTCGAAGTACCAGGATAAACCGACATGGTCCACAGGGGTTGCATGGAATATATACAGGGAAGCTTTCTTCAGCATACCGGTCGTCGATATGCTCAAACTCAGGGTAAGTTACGGTATTGGCGGCAATATCGGCAAGGATTCGTCACCCTACCTTACGGTGAGCTATTCCAACAATGTCAATGTGGGCGGGATACAGGGCAGTGTCTCCACGCAGCCGAATCCCCTGCTCTGCTGGGAGAAAACGGCCACTTTAAATATAGGTGCCGACTTTTCGCTGTTAAGAAACCGTCTCGGCGGAAGCATCGACTACTACCGCAAAAAAAGCACCGACCTCCTGTCCAGCTCTTACGGCAATCCTACGGAGGGATTCGGTACCAGTCAAATTAAAATCAACAACGGCGGAATGACCAACAACGGCATCGAGGCCTCGCTGTACGGCCGGATAATTCAAGGCAGGGATTTTTCATGGAATGCATCCACGATTTTTGCGTACAATAAAAATAAGGTAGCCCATACGGATATGGTAGCGCCGGCATATTACCTGCAACTCGACCAGGCCGAATCTTTTCCCCGCATCGGAAATCCCCTCTATGCCATTTACGGTTACAAATGGGCTGGACTGAACAACGAGGGACTTCCCCAAGTCTACAACTCGCAGGGAGAGGCAACCGCCGTATTGCCGACCGACCTGGAATCCATAGTATATCTCGGCACGAGAGTTCCGGTATATAACGGCTCGGTATCGATGGATTTCCGTTACCGGAACTGGAGCCTGTCTTTCATGTTCCTCTATGAGGGCGGCCACAAAATACGCAATACTTTCCTGCCCGTATTAAGTTATTCTTATACCTCCATAGGTTACACCGCTGTAACCAGCAAGGCGGTAAACAAGTCCGTCGATAACAGATGGCGGAAAGCGGGCGACGAGAACGAAACCGACATACCGCGAATGACCCAACTCAGAGACTATATTTATACAATGGCGGATGTAAACGTATTAAGGGCGGACAATCTGCGCATGCGGAACATAACGTTGGGATACCGACTCCCGAAGTCGTTGTGCAGTAAAATCCAGATGCAGGATATGCGCCTGCACGTCAGCGTCGAAAACCCGTTCCTGATAGCCAGAAGTAAAGAGGCTAAATACATGCTCAAAGGATACATCGCCCCGACTTACGTTTTTGGATTGAATATTAACTTTTAGCCGTAAAACCTGCTGTTATGAAAAACATATATTTAAGGGTATTTGTTCTGCTGTTCTGCGCGGGCGCTTTCCTCACTTCGTGCAGTGATTATCTGAATATTCTGCCCAAGGGTAAAAAAATACCTGAAACGCTCGCCGATTACGAAGCCCTGCTGCGTAACGAAAGTAACGTCCACATCAATAATCTCGTTTTCGGCAACCTGCTGCTGAACGACTATTACTACGCCAATCTGTCTTACTACCAGACATATATCGCCAATTTCAACTGGGACGAGTCGATTAACCGCATAGCCGTCGATGACGGCAACAGTACTACGAGTCCATACTATAATCTCTACGCGTCGATTGCCGTGTGTAATCTTATTTTGCAAGACGTTCCCGGTTGCACCGGAGCCACGGCAGCCGAAAAAGCCGAAGTTATCGCGTACGCGAGGGTACTGCGTGCGATCAAGTACTTCACCCTCGTGAACTATTACGCCGCTACCTATGAAGCCTCGACCGCCGCCGATACCCGAGGCGTCCCGTTCATAACCTCGGCCGCCGCCGGCGCATCCTATCCGCAAATTTCCGTACAGGCGCTTTACGATTTTATGATATCGGAGGTGCAGGGTGTTATCGACGACGGATCGCTGCCCGCGAACAGCATGACCATACTCCATCCGAATCTCGGCGCCGGTTATGCCTTCCTCGCCCGTGTCTATTTGCAGATGGGAGAGTACGGCAAGGCGCTTGCCAATGCCGAACTCGCGCTGGCACAGAATTCGGCTCTTTTCGACTGGAGGGAATTCTATGAAACCAACAAGGGTGTGATAGAAAACGGCAATCCGGATTCATATGCGACTTCGCCCATGGGATTCGATTATGTCGAGAACTATTACTTCTGCCACGGTCGCGGCAACGTCAGTGCGGGCAACAATACGCCCATGCCGGAATCGCGCGGCGACGGTTTCGAGACGGGAGACGCCCGTTTCGCCTCCAGCTACAAGCTGTACACGGTCGATGCGACATATTACAAGGGGAAGCTCACCGGATTTTTCAATTACGGCGGCCTGACCACTGTGGAGGTCTATCTTATCAAAGCCGAATGTCTTGCACGCGGCGGACATTACGACGAATCCATGGACGTATTGAACACGGTGCGAAAGAAGAGGATATTCGACGCCGATTACACTCCGCGCACCGCAACTACGGAGGCCGAATGTATTGGCTATATACGTCAGACTAAGGCTAATGAACTTATATTCAATATTATGCCGTTTGCCGATGCCCGACGCTACAATATAGCAGGAAGTCCTTACCGCCGGACGCTCAGTAAGGAAATAAACGGCGTAACGGTAACGCTGTCGCCCGATTCGCACCTGTGGATATTCCCATTCCCGATAGCGGCGGCGAACAATACCTCGGGCGGAGTGATTATTCAAAATGTGGAAAAATAAGCGGATAATAAAGATGAAAAAGATTTTAATTATGCTGACGGCGGCTCTATGGCTTGCATCGACCGCCTTTGCCGCCCCGTTTAAAATAACAGGCCGCATGGAGGGACTGCCCGAAGGAACGACGGTAATGCTGATCCCGGGGGCTACCCACAAGGACGAGAAGCCCGTCGCGGAAGCGGTCGTAACCAACGGTCGATTCGTATTTGAATCCGACCTGAAAGAACCGCGCCTGTTTTACCTGCGTGCTAAAGATATAAGAGGCACGGCGAGCGTACTTGCCGCCCCCGGCGACAACATCGTCATAAACGGCACACTAGCCGACCCTGTCGTTACAGGATCCGCCATGCACGACGAATATGTGGAAAAATTCGTGAAGCCGCGAGCTGCGATGAATAAACTCCACAGCGACAACCAGCAAAAATTTGCGGAGGTATCTAATAAAATGAATCGGGCGCGTAACGACAAAGATGCCGCTGCGATGGCAGAAATCGAGGCGAGCGAGGAATGGATCGCATATACGAAAGCCGACAGGGATTTTTTCAGGACGATGGGCGAATCCGTAGACAAAGCTGTTTCCGATAATTCCGACTCGTGGTGGGGTCCGCTGATCCTGCTTTGCCATACGTCGTATCTGACTCCGGAAAACGAAAGGCACTATGGCATGTTCTCCGAAAAGGCCAGGAACAGCCACTATGGAAAACTGGTGGCCGAAGAAATTTTCGGCGCCACGGGGAAAGCCCCTCTTTTCTCGGCAAAGGACGCCAATGGCAATGAACACTACCTCAAGGATATACTTAAAAAAGGTAATTACGTTCTCGTAGATTTCTGGGCTTCATGGTGCGGGCCGTGCCGCAGGTTCATCCCTACACTCAAAGAATTAGCCGTGAAATATGCGGAACAGGGACTCGTCGTGGTCAGCATATCGACGGACAAGGATCGCTCCGCGTGGCTGAAAGCGGTCGGCGAAGAAAAAATGCCGTGGCTAAGTCTTATCGACGAGAGCGGCATCAGCAATGCCTACGGTGTGACAGGAATCCCGTCCATATTCCTGATCGACCCCAAAGGAGAGATACTCTTCAGCAAACAGGGAGGAAATACCGTCACGGTAAAACTCGAGGAAGTCTTCGGACAGTAGTAAGTCGGCAGATAATTAAACATGGGTACGGGATGCGTTTAAAACGCATCCCGTACCCATGTTTAATTATCAAGTTATAGAAAGTACAATGCGCGTATCCCGTATCTGCAACATGGATTACGAATATGGTATAAATCATGGTATACACATTGCTTTCCTTTTTACCAGCGGGTTGAACTGTTCCCGTTTTGTCAGGGCGTGTTAGCATAAAACCGCATGTTTGGGTTCTGTCAGTCGGTTTTGTGTTATACAAGTGAAATTTTGGAGGCAATGGGGTTCCATTGGCGAGAAAATTTCACGCGGTAGAACGCGAAACCGACAGGAAAACGAACGTGCGGTTTTATGCTAACACGCCCTAAGCATTTCGATTCCTCTATTCCTTGAAATGAAAACTGTAATTAAATACATATCGATCGTCTGTCTTATGATTGCCTGTTGTCAGCCGGCCTCGCCGCAGGGAAAAGAAATCGATTTTCTCGGGCAATATATTACGGAACTGCAGATGAATTTCACGGGAAAATTCAACTGGATGAATCTTATTTCCCTGCAAGCCGGCGCCAAACCATGGAAAAACGGATCGGTAGATATGAATGTCCTGTCCGTCTTTGAGACGAACAGGAACAGGATCATCGGCGACATTCAGGGTTTCTCCAACATAGAGGCGAATAATATGGCGATCAATATTTACCTTATGGGTTATACTCACGGTTTCGGCAATGTTTCCCTGTTTTTCGGCATACGCAATATAAATATCGACTATACCAACCCGCAATACAGATCCGTATTCACGCACAGTTCACCCGGCCTTTTTCCGACCGTCTCGATTAATTTCCCTTCGCCCAATTATCCTCTCTCTGCAGTCTGTATACATGCCGAAGGCAGGTTTACCAAGTACCTGACCCTTAAAAGCAGTTGGTACAACGGGGTTGCGAGGAAATTGCTGGACGGAGGACGCATTTTTACCGTCAATCCCCGCCGCGACGGGATTTTCAGCATGTCGGAAATCGAATACTCGCCCGAAATGAAATATTACGGATATTATGCCGCAGGGGTGGCCATACACACCGGTTTCACGCGGTACGTAAACGGACTGCGCGAGAGGCGCGAATTCAATTATGCCATCTGGGCAAGCGTCGAACAGACTTTCTATAAGGACGAAAGACATGAAGCGGGTTTTTTCGCACAGGCTTCATTTTCGCCGCGCGGCAGGAGTTACTGCCGCAATTATTACGGGTTGGGGGTGGTCCTTAAGGGTTCTCTGTTTTTCCCGAAAAGTTCGGACTGCATAGGGGTCTCCGTCAATCATGCATCGTTTTCGACAGTGAACGAAACAGCTTTCGAGGCGACGTGTCAATCGACACTCAAATCGAGGTACACCATTCAGCCCGCTTTCCATTACATTATTACCGGAAAGAAGGGATACACGGCCGGCATAATCCGCTTCTGCTACAATATAAAAGTCGACCGGCACACCCGTAAAAACCGGATAACTGATAGTCAGCAGCATATACATTGAAAACAATTTGCAATATGAAAAATGTAATTTCATTCGACAAAGATTTTACTGATAAAAAAATTGTCGTGACAAGTAAATTTAAAGCCCCGTCAGCGGTAATCTGGGATGCCTTTACCAATCCGCAAACATTGGAAAAATGGTGGGCGCCAAAACCTTACAAGGCAAAAACCAAAGAGATGGATTTCCGGGAAGGCGGGCGATGGTTGTATTATATGATGTCGCCTGAAGGTCAGAAAACATGGGGTATGTCGGAATTTAAATCTATCGTGCCGGGCAAGTCTTATACGGCATCGGACGCTTTTACCGATGAAAACGGAAATATAGATCCCAAATTCGCCAGTGCAATATGGACGAATACTTTTTCGGAAGAAAACGGGGTTACTACCGTGGTGAGTTCCATTTCCTTTGAAAAAGAAGACGACATGAAAGAAATGCTTAAAATGGGATTTGAGGAAGGGTATAAAATGGGGCTTGGTCAGTTGCAGGAAATTTTGTAGTACTTCAGGGGGATTGAAAAATGGGAGGTGCTTCAAAAAGTATGCTACCTTAAAACACTTTGATGCAGTATGTTATACTCTATTTTTACATAATTTGTGACTTTTGTGCGTCAGCACGAAAGTCACGCGGCACGCCGCCGCCCCACGCGGCGGGTCGCTCAATCGACCTCACGGTCGAGATTCGCACCCGCCGCCGGCGCATGCCGAAAACAAACAATGACATAAAGTACTTGGTGTATATGAATTACAACAACATACTTTTGAAACACAACCGAAAAATGAAGCCGTCTCGCAATGCGAGACGGCTTCTTCTTCTTGTATCAGTTCAATTTAAACACTGCAAGGAAAATCAGAGAATCATGGTCTTCCTGATGTAGTGGTAATGTGATCCGTATCGTTCGAGGGCTGCTCTTTCGAGCTCTTCGCGGTGGTCGGGATGCGCTATGCTGATTATCAGGCGCGCACGTTCCTGAAGGGTTTTTCCGTATACGTTTACCGCCCCGTACTCGGTCACGATCCAGTGCAGGTGGGAGCGTGTGGTAACCACGCCAGCTCCCGATGTAAGCACGGGCGCGATCTTGCTGATCCCCTTGTTCGTCGCCGCCGGCATTGCAAGAATGGCTTTGCCGCCTTCGGAGCGCGAGGCGCCGTACATGAAGTCCACCTGTCCCCCTACGCCGGAATAGAATACCGTACCTACGGAATCCGCGCAAACCTGTCCGGTTATATCTATCTGAAGGGCGGAGTTGATGGCGGTGACCTTGGGATTCTTCGCTATGATGAAGGGGTCGTTGGTATACTTGACGTCCATCATGGCCACTCCCGGGTTATTGTCGATGAAGTCGTAAACTTTCTGCGATCCCATGAGGAAGGTGGAGACCATTTTCCCCTTGTCGATGGCTTTGTTGGCGCCGTTCACGACACCCGATTCCACTAATGGCAGTACTCCGTCGGCAAACATTTCGGTGTGTATTCCGAGGTTTTTGTGTCCTCCCAGCTGCGACAGCACCGCGTTGGGAATGGCGCCTATACCCATCTGAAGGCATGCTCCGTCTTCGATAAGTTCGGCACAGTTGCGTCCTATGGCGCATTCTATCTCGCTCGGCTCGGTAATATGTCCCTGCATGAGCGGTGTATCGTCCTCCACGAATATGTCTATGTCGGATACATGTATGAAAGCGTCGCCGAAAGCCCTCGGAACGTATTTGTTTACGACTGCTATGACGGTGTCGGCACATTCCACCGCCGCGAGAGTGGCATCCACGGATGTTCCTAAAGACACATATCCGTGCTTGTCGGGAGGACATACCTGGATCATGGCCACGTTGCACGGCAAAACCCCCGAACGGTAGAGTTTCTGGGTCTCACTCAGGAAGACGGGAATATAGTCGGCGGCGCCGCACTGCGTATTCTTCCTGACGTTGCCGCCCACGAAAAACGAGTCGAGCTGGAATATTCCTTCGAACCTCGGTTCTGAATAGGGAGCCGGTCCTTCGGTATGGAGGTGGTGTATGTGGACATGCTCGAACTCGCGGTTCTCGCCGCGTTCGCACATGGCCTTTATGAGGCATTGCGGAGCGCTCGCCACGCTGCTCAAATGTACGTGGTCGTTCGATTTGATGACCTTGACGGCCTCCTCTGCCGAGGTGAATTTAATTTGAGTATTCATTTCGTTTTAATTTGACATTACTGTTACTTGACTAACAGACTGCAAAATTAACAATTATTAACATAGTTACAAAGTTTCCCTGAGGAAAGTCGAAATTGATGAAATAGTCCTGCCTTTATAGAGGTATGGTCTTTCGGTAAAAAACTAAAAATTTGCTGTTAAGGAATTTATCGTTATATTTGAACGCACGAACGGGATATTGTATTTATCCAACGATACACTCTCTGACCGTGCAGACCTTTAATCCTAATACTTAATAATGAAAAAGATATTTTATATTTTGTCGGCGGTACTCCTGTTTGCAGGGTGTGCACATACGACATGTCCTGTTCCCGGCCGGTCGAAAGTACCTGCGGAATCGCTCAGCGGTAGTTACCAGACAACATATTCGACGAGTCTCGACGGGGAAGAATCGCTTTCTTCGCCGGAAGGTTATTTAGAATTGCGGCCTGACTCCGAAACCAATTCAATATCCGGTTTTATGTTCGTAGCCTACCTGTACGACTCTCAACATGCGAACTTTGGCTATCCTGGTCAATATGAAGTTATTCCCGAACCCGGCGGCTTATGCAGGATCATGTCGATCAATTATATATCAATGCCGGTAGCAGGAAGGCCGTATGACGGGAATTTCGAAGGCTCGTTTTACGGCAGGGTCGAATTTTACGGCGACGACGCGGCGACCATGTACAGAGATTTGAAAACTTTTTCGGACGTCTGGATTCATATGGAAGGATGGATGAAAGAAAGACGATATCTCAATAACAGTAAATCCCATTATAATTGTGAGGTTACCATGGAGTTCACGGTCGATGGGATCGATTATATTATAACGGTCACCGACGCACAGAATCGTGACATCATAGGCGCATGAACTGAGAAAACAAAGTCGATAAAGTGCACAGGGAGTGGCCGGAATGCCGCTCTTTGTGCTTCTCAGGGTTCGCCTTAAAAATGCAAATGACATTGTAATATTTCGTATACGTTTTCTTCCGCACGAACGTTATAAAATAATACTTAATTACAAGCGACGCCGTATAAAACTATAAAAGCGTAAAAATCATAAGCAAAAAGATAGGATTCAATAATGAATTATTACTAACTTTGACGCACCCAAAATCAACTAAGCACATTGTGCTATTTATTAATTTTTGTCAATATTCTAATTAGCAATTTGGAAATAAATAATGGATAAACAAATATTTAACGGCACTTAATATATCATGGACAAACCTAAAATCGTCGAGTTGAGCGACGTAGTAATAAGATTTTCAGGCGATTCTGGCGACGGAATGCAACTAACCGGATCGCTTTTTTCCGATGCCTCGGCCTATATGGGGAACGGGATTTCCACTTTTCCGGATTTTCCTTCCGAGATCCGCGCACCTCAGGGAACAGTAGCGGGTGTTTCGGGTTTTCAGGTGCATATCGGCAACAGGAGGGTTCTGACGCCCGGGGATTATTGCGACGTTCTGGTCGCCATGAATCCCGCCGCCCTGAAAGCCAATGCGCGCTGGCTCAAGCCGGATGCGACGGTGATCATCGACGGCGACCTGTTCAACGAAAAGCAGATCGAACGTGCAGGATTTAAAACCAAAGACCCCATAACGGAACTCGGCCTCGAAAATCACAACGTGATATTTCCGAACATGACCTCGATGACGCGCGAGGCTCTGAAAGACCTCGATCTGGATCAGAAAACCGTCACCAAATGCAAAAACATGTTCGCGCTCGGCATATGTTTCTTCATGTACAACCGTGAGCTGGAACATACCGAAATATATATAGAAAAGAAATTCAGGAAGAAAAATCCCGTCCTTGTCGATGCCAATAAACTCGCGCTCAAGGCGGGGTATAATTATGCCGCAAATACGCACGCATTCGCAAATACTTATGTAGTGAGGCCGGCCGCGGACCTTCCCAAGGGCGTTTATCGCAGCATAAGCGGCAACCAGGCCACCGCATGGGGATTCATCGCAGCATCCGAGAAGAGCGGACGTCCGCTGTTCTGCGGTTCATATCCCATAACTCCGGCGACCTCGATACTCGAAGAGCTTGCAAAAAGGAAAGACCTCGAAGTCAAAACCTTGCAGGCCGAGGACGAAATAGCGGGAATATGTACTTCCATAGGCGCCTCTTACGCCGGTAATTTCGCGGTAACCACCACTTCGGGACCGGGACTCTCCCTCAAATCGGAAGCCATTGGTCTTGCCGTGATGACGGAGCTTCCGTTGGTGATCGTGGACGTACAGAGGGGCGGCCCCTCCACCGGTCTTCCCACAAAAACGGAACAGGCCGACCTGTATCAGGCGCTGTGGGGACGCAACGGGGAATGCCCTCTTATAGTAATGGCGGGAAGCACCCCGTCCGACTGTTTCCACTATGCCTTCTGGGCAAGCAAACTCACGATGGAACATATGACTCCGGTTCTGTTGCTTACGGACGGATTCATAGCCAACGGCAGCGAGCCATGGCTGATACCTTCCATGGAGGATTATCCCAATATCAATCCGCCGGTAATACACAAGGCTCCCGAAGGAGGTTTCATGCCCTACGCCCGCGACCCGAAACGTCTTGCGAGGTCATGGGCGCTTCCCGGCACCAAGGGACTGGAGCACCGCGTCGGAGGTCTTGAAAAGGAATTCCTTAAGGGTTCGGTATGCCACGATCCTCTCAATCATCAGAAGATGGTGAATATCAGGGCTGAAAAAGTTGCCCGCGTACAGGATTACATTCCGAAACAGACAGTTATGGGCGCAAAGAGCGGAGATGTGCTGGTCGTAGGTTGGGGAGGCACCAAAGGCCACCTTACGGCCGCGGTGGAAGACCTGCAGAGCGAAGGAAAAAGCATCTCACTGTGCCACTTCAACTTCATTAATCCGCTGCCCAAAGGTGTCAGGGAAATATTCACGAAGTTCAAGAAGATCGTCGTCTGCGAACTCAATATGGGGCAGTTTGCCAATTACCTGAGGATGAATTTCCAGGAATTCGACTTCCTGCAGTACAACAAGGTTCAGGGATTGCCGTTCACGGTGACGGAACTGAAAGACGAGTTTAATTCACTGTTAGAAAATAAATAAGCCATGAACAACGAACAATATAAATATACGCCGCAGGATTTCAAGAGCGACCAGGAAGTCAAATGGTGTCCGGGCTGCGGCAACTATGCCATACTGGGTTCCGTAATAAAGGCTCTGCCGGAGGTCGCAGCCGAATTGAAATACAAGCACCACCGGTTCACATTCGTATCGGGCATCGGCTGTTCTTCACGTTTCCCGTACTATGTACACACCTATGGGTTCCACGGGATCCACGGACGTGCGGCCGCTATCGCAACGGGGGTGAAAGTCGCCAATCCGAGACTTACGGTATGGGTGACGACGGGTGACGGCGACTCGCTGGCGATCGGCGGAAACCACTTCATACATGCTGTAAGGCGCAACATAGACATCAATATCCTGCTGTTCAACAACGAGATATACGGCCTCACGAAAGGCCAGTACTCCCCCACTTCCGAACTCGGCAAGGTGACCAAGACCTCTCCTTTCGGGACGGTCGAGCATCCGTTCAACCCAGGCGAACTCGTACTTGGAGCACGCGGTACCTTCTTCGCAAGGTCGATAGACGCCGAAGTGAACCTCACGAAGGAATGCCTCGTAGCCGCCGCCAAACACGACGGAACGTCGGTAGTCGAGATACTTCAGAATTGCGTGATATTCAACGACAAGACATTCCATGATTTCGCCGGCGACAAGGAAACGAGACAGGATAATACGTTAAACCTTAAGCACGGCGAAAGGATGATCTTCGGCAAGAATATGGATAAGGGTCTTATCCAGATCGGAAACAAGCTGATGGTTGTCAGAATAGGCGAAGGCGGGGTTACGGAACAGGACATCCTGATTCACAATGCCCATGAGCCGAATCCTGGCGTCCATATGATGCTCGTCAACATGGATTTCCCGAAATATCCCGTTGCGCTGGGCGTTATCCGCGATGTCAAGGACACTACCTACGACGACAATGTTTGCGAACAGGTGGAAGCTATAAAGTCTACACGTGTTATAAATAACATGAACGAACTCCTCCACAGCGGAAGCACCTGGGAAATTAAATAGGAAGGTATCCGTCGGACGGTTACCAATGCTTTGTTCGGCTCAGGCTTCGCCTGAGCCGAATTTATTTAAAACAGGTTCGATCTGTGTAATAATAAATTACTTATCTCTATCTTTGCAGGTAATGAAGAGGGAAAAAATATTCGGTCTGCAGCGCAATGTCTTTTTCACGGGCATAACAAGTTTTTTCACGGATACCTCTACAAAAATGATTTACAGCGTTATGCCCATGTTCCTCATGTCTATGGGGGCATCGAAAAGTGCTATTTCACTTATCGAGGGTATTGCGGAAAGCACGGCGTCGCTGATAAAGGCATTTTCTGGTTTCTGGAGCGATAAAATAGGCAGGAACAAACCCTTCATGATCATAGGTTATGGGGTGACAGCTCTCATAACTCCCTTGTATTCATTGGTGATAAGTCCCGTACAGGTATTGTATTACCGCTTTATAGAGCGCATCGGCAAAGGGTTCAGGGCTGCTCCACGCGACAGTCTAATAAGCGGTTCGGTCGGGAGAAACGATGCCGGAAGGAATTTCGGCTTCCATAAGATGATGGACAACAGCGGAGCTATCATAGGCCCGCTGGTTGCTGCCGCGGTGCTCTATTTTTTCCCCCTAGACTTCAAACGCATATTCTGGATCGCCACGATCCCCGCCATTCTCGGAGTATTGACCGTCGTCATGTTCATAAAGGAAGCGCGTTCCGTATCCGGAACGGTAATCGACAAAAGGGCTTTCCGCAAGTTACCCGGCAGATATTACTTCTTTCTTGTGATCGTAATCGTCTTCACGCTCGGTAATTCTACCGACTCGCTGTTGTTGGTCAAAACCATAGAGACCGGTATAAAACAATCTTATGTACCGTTGATATACATGATATTCAATTCAGTATCCGTATTTTTCGCATTGCCAATAGGTAAACTTTCGGACAGGATAGGGAGGGAAAAGCTGATTATCGCCGGCTTCCTGCTCTATGCCGTGGTTTACTTCCTGTTCGGAAGATTCAACAACATTTATATATTTATCGGGTTGTTCGTTATGTACGGACTTTACAGCGCGCTGACGGACGGCTCGCAGAGGGCTTTGATCTCCGACATAGTAAAAAAGGATCTGAGAGGCACTGGATACGGGATCTATCACGCGGTTCTGGGCATAACCCTGCTTCCGGCAAGCTATATAGCGGGAAAGTTGTACGATAAGGTAAACGCAAGCGTCCCGTTCTATTTCGGCGGAACCATGGCGTTATTGGCAGCGGCGCTGATGATTTTCTATTTCTTTAGATTCAAGCCTCGGGGGAACTGACTATTAATCAGGCACATTCTGAATAAGCGAAGAGCAATCCGTGAGCCCTCAACTTCCCTGAGCGCCGGATCAGCGACAAAGTCATACCTAACGGTCTATGAGGACTCAGGATGGAGTACCGAATACTGGGGAGTTATTTTCTTTTTTCCAATATCATCCTTACTTCGCCTCCCGAGAAAATCATAAGCATATTGCCGTCTATCTCATAGGCATCGGCAGAATTAATGATCGATACGAATTTATCTTCACTGGCCTGATCGGGACAGAACATCCTTGTAGACGCAAGCCCCTTAATTTTCAGTTTACCCTGACTGGGCAATTCATAACCGCCCATAAGGCGGTTGCAGTCGCCCTTGCCGGTCACCCTTTTATCCTCTTCGGAAAAATTCAACGTAAAGCTGTCGTCCTTTGCGGCGAAGCTCATTCCATCCATTTGTACGAGTTGCCATTCCGTACCTGTCAGCGAAACGGGGGGATGCTTTTTGGAGCTCCTGCATGCGCAGCATGAAGCGAAAAAGACGATTATCGCTGCCAGCGTAAAAATTTTAGTAATTTTCATAATTATCACGTTAAAATTTAATATTCTTCTTTCATGACCCTGGAGATTTTCACGGCAAAGTTATTTAAACATCGGCTTATACACAAGTATAACGTTATTCTGGACGTCGTTCAATTGCAGTCTATTTCTCCTTGCGCGATATTTGTCCACAAGTCCGAGCATGGTCATATATCTCTGCTCGAACTCCATGTGCGGGCATTCGGCCAAAGTGGTCCCTATGATCTCTATATTTATACGGTCGTACCCTTCCGTTTTATATATACCGAAGAAAGAATTGCAGCCTCCCCTTCCTGAAACCGTACTGGTATCCGAGAAAAGTATGGTAACGTCGGCCGGAGGGATCTCAGTGTGATTGTCGTTTACAAGAATGACCTTCTTGAGCCTCCACGAGTTATGGGTCAGATATTCCGCATTTTTGCGGGTACTGCCGCATGAAGACAGTAATATGGCAATAATCAGGGTAATGAAGGTGGAAAAAATAATACGTTTCATAATTGACAATTAATCTGGTTAAATAAATTAAGCACATTGTGTGCTATTATATTTTTTTGTTATACTGCTAATTAGCATCTTACAAACAAATAATGTATAAATATTTCACGGTACTCAGATAGAAAACAATCAAAGGCTATCTTTGTACGGTATAAAGTACCGAGTGAAATTATCCGGCTTTTTATCGGCAAAAACATTAAAATAACGGATAGCGCTTCGTATCAGTTTAAACAATATTCATGCAAGATTAGAATTATGAAGAAAATCATTAACACAGAGAAAGCCCCCAAGGCCGTAGGACCTTACTCGCAGGCAGTGGAAGCGGGAGGAACCCTGTACATATCGGGTCAGCTGCCTTTAAATCCGCAGGACGGGACGATACCCGATGAAATAGGCGCCCAGACCGCCCGGTGCCTCGATAATATAGGAGCTATACTGGATGCGGCCGGCTATTCGTTCGGCGATGTGGTTAAATCCACGGTTCTGCTCGACGACATGAATAACTTCGCAGCCATGAACGAAGTCTATGCGACCTACTACAAGAGCGAAATGCCTGCCCGCGTATGCTATCAGGTAGTCAAACTGCCTATGGGTGTCAAAGTAGAAATAGAAACTGTAGCGGTTAAGTAACAAGACCGGGGATAAACCGGTAAGTTCAAAATGAATTGCACCCCAAAGCAGGAAAACTTTTGGGGTGCAATTCATAATATGGGGACTGCTATTGATGCGTAAATTTTTTATTGATTGCTGCCATTTGCCGTTTTTGTCATTGCGGGCTGTGCATTTCGTTGTCATTGCGGCCCCCGAGCCGCAATCTCAGAAGGCGTCATTTATTAGTCAGCAATTTGCTTTTTGAGCATTATTGATTGAGATTGCGGGTCAAGCCCGCAATGACAGCGCTGTTTAAAAAATAATCCATCAGTAGTAATATGGTACATGTATTATTTTAGCTCGTCCTGTATCATCTTCTGCAGGCTTGCAGACCATTGTGTTCCGATCTCCATAGCTTCCGTCACTATGTATTTCTGGGACGCCGCCAGTCTTTTCCCCGCCGGAGTCTGATAGAACCTTATGGCTTCCTTCAGGTCGTCTATCGAAATGTTCTTCTTGTAGGCAGGCAACATAAGGTCTATAAGCTGATCGATGGCTTTTGTCCTGATATTAGCCCTTGCCGCATCCAGCCTGCCTTTGTCCGACGACGCACCCATCATCTGGAACATCTGGTCGATAAGAAGATCGAACGATGCATCGGCTCCGGAAACATTAAAATAAGTTTTGAGTTCCCTCCTGTAATTTGCATCGCCGCCCTGAGCTGATGAAGTGAAGACTGCGCCCAAAAAGGCGAAACAGATCAAAAAACAAATTTTCTTCATTGAAGTATTCTTTATTAGGGTAAACTAAGCACATCGTGCTATTTATTATTTTTTGTTAGAGCTATCTGTCAGAAATTTACAAATAAATAATGGATAAATAAATATTTAACTGTACTTATATTAACTGTACTTATATTAACTGTACTTATATTAAACTACCTTCGGCTAAAAGCCGAAGGAATTGAGATCGGCTGAAGCCGACTAAAGATTTACCCTATGCTAAAATCATCATCATGCTCCGCGTCATCTTGAGTGCGAATATATTCAATGATAACCTCGTCTGTTATATTGCCAGAGGTTGCTACAAAATATCCTCGACCCCATAAATGGCGACCCAAGAACATTTTTGACAATTGCTGATTCTCTTGAAGCATTTTATATGAACTCTTGCCTTTCAAATACTGCACTAACTTGCTTATCGCCAAATGTGGTGGTACTGACAAAAACAAGTGAACATGGTCGCCAGATAGATGACCCTTCAGAATCTCTACTTCATGCTCCTTGCATATGCCGCGAAGAAGTTCGCGAACTCGTTCGGCAACAAGGCCAGAAAGAACTTTCTTGCGATATTTTGTTATCCAAACCACATGATACTTACAATCATATGTCGTATGGCTCGTCTTACGATAATTTTGCATCTTTTTATTTCAAAGATACGAAACATACTAAAGTCTTCGCCTAAAGGCGAGGGATTTTTCCCCAGAAGCTGACATTAATTGTCAATTTGTTTTATCATCGTCACTTTGCCGGATTCCGAATTTCGGAATCCGGCAAAGTGACGATAATTATTCAAAATGTTTATTACTCGATTTTTATGCAACGGACGGGAACTGCACGGGTAAGTTGAGGTGGAGTACAATTCATACCTATATGATCATTAGAGAAATGAATATGTGTACCACCATATGAGGTGCTTCTAAAAGTCGATGTAAAGTACAAGGCAAAGCCCGAATAATAATTGCCTGTTACCAGCGTTCCGTTCGTTGCCATTACACTTCCCGCAGGGAAGAAAACGGCGGCATAGTTATAGTGACTGACCATCAAAGTTCCTTTAGCAGCCAATTCCGTGCCGCTTCCTACCCATGCGTGAGATTCTGTAGCATAAGGTATTGAAGAAGATACTGGGTCAGATGCCAGTTGATCATACCATCCGTCAGCGTATGCTCCCCACTCGAAGTTTCTTAAAGCCGTCGTACCCGTAGGGGAAACATCCCCACTTTGCGTATCTCCAACATCATAATAAATAGAATTAATATACTCCATGTGAGTAGCTTGCCTGTAATTCTGGGGACATACTTCCCTTGAAGTCAGCCAGCTATTATTCACTCCCGAGTATGCGGCAAGACTTGTGGCCGTTCCGTAGAGATGACCGACAGTCTGATTCCATTTAAAATAGTAGCCCATCTTTGTCGGATAATCCGTAAATGTTCCTCCGTTAACACCCAAGTCTGTACCGGTAGTGGTAGCGCGTTTCTGAGGATCGGTCACATTATAAGGAGAGAATTTAACAAGATTCGACCTTGATCCGTAAGTAGGCCTTGAATCGACAGACCTATACAGATAATCCGGCTCTTCCCCCTGCCGGACAAAGAACATTGCCACACCTGACGTCCTTGTAACGACAATAAGTCCATAGCGCGGGGTACCTGTCGTATTCTTATTCTTCATGCCGACGCGGAATTTGATGTTTCCTATTCCGGAAACTACTCCTCCCCATGCTTCGTTAACTTCTTTGTAGTAGTTGCCGGATGGGGTGGTACCTTCGTACGGATCGGTAATATCGGTTCCGAACCCTTTATCATTAGCGTCTATCTTTATCCAATCGAGACCGCTTAGGATACGGGCTGACCATGCTCCACTGTTAGACACCGAAATATAACGGGCACCACGTTCATTATTCTTGTGGAATGAACCCACGTAACCAGTAGTCCATTTTGAAGAATTGCCCGGAGTTTGCCATACTTCAAAAGTAGCATCGGGAAGATAGCTTCCTAAATTGGATGATATTTTCAAAGTTCCACATATGCGTTCGGTAGAGCCTGTATAATCGTTAGTCGGTGTTACTCCACTGTTGGCAAAACCGATTCTACCTACAACGACACCCGTTCCCGAACCGGTTGAAGGCCCAGTGAAATTAGTATTATTCAATGTACCGACTACGCTTACAGTCCAGGATACACCGATATCGGTTATCTGATTTCCCGGAAGCATAAGCGGTATTTCACTTACATAACCGCCTTTCGAAGATACATATACCCTGTCGGTAGACCATTTCAGTTGGAACCCTTCTAATCCGCTCCCGTCCTCGTAGCAGCCCATGTCGGTCACCATGGCGCCGGTTATTCCCGCATGGAAGCGCGTGTTGCCGTCTATATCCTTCTTGTAACCCTCCGGCATTGCGGTGGAGTTGCTGTCGAACGCCGCCTTGTCGCCGCGCCGGAGCATAGGGGCGCGGTCGTTCAACGCGGAGTAGAACGGACGCGAAGTATTGGACGTCATATTGAAATGGGGGCCGGGGATGACGCTGTTCACCGTAAACCATTCGGTATTGGTCGAATAGATTGGTACGTTGCCCGTTCCGGCGGGCATGCTCTCGTTGGTTCCCTCGAAAGCGCAGTATTGCACGGTATTCGTACCGCTCAGCGAGAAGCCCGGATTCTGCCACTCGATGCAGTTCAGCATCGTCGCCCCGCTGCAGGACGACCCTGCGCCGTTCCTCGCTATGGTGGCATTGACCAGCTTGCCGCCGTTCGTAAGCAATATACCCCTGCCGTTGTCGCTCACAAGGACATTGGTCGCCGTACCGCCGTTGAGTGTAAATACATTGCCTGCAGTAATCGCATTGCCTTTAATTTCCACGGCGTTTATCCAAGCCGAAGTATTCGTAACGCTTACCACGCTACTGTTGTCCGACGCCGCGCCGGTTACGACGAACCCGTCCAATACGGTATTGGCCGAGGCGAGCGTCACGTTGCCGCTCCCGACCGACAGCACAGCCTTATACTTGCTCAGATCGCGGTCGGTGGAGGTATACGGAGCGTTTGAGCTGCCGGAAGGAAGTTCCGTTCCGGGTTTTCCCTCCCAGCCTCCGTATATTTTCACGCCTGCAGGAAGCGAGAATCCCTCGCTGTAAATCCTGCTGTCGCCGCCGGCAACCAGAATGCCGTTTACGGTGACCGAAGCGCCGATCAGCTTGTTGGCCTTGACAATAGCGTCATTGATCGTGGGCGCGGCGTCGCTCCACGACTGCCCGCTTCCGTTGCTGCCCTGTTTCACGTAGATCCAGTTGGAATACTTCTCGCCTATCGTCTCCTCGATCGTAAGGTAATCCCAGGGCAGGACGCTCGTGGCAAACTCGATACCGTCGTTCACCGTGATATTCACCCGTAAAATCTTGTTACATTTGGCTACCAACGGTATCTCCTTGGTCGAAGTGAAATGGCTGCCGCCGGTACGTTCCAGATCGAGCGAGACCGACATTTTCAGCGTAGTGGTATCGACAGGATTCGTAGCGAGAAAATCGGAACCGCGGTGTGCCGGTATTATGAAACGCACCGTGTCGCAGTAAAAATAGCTCGGGTCGACTGGATTCGTGCGGAACTGCAATTTCGAACGTAGCGGCGCAACGCCCGTACCCAAAGTATCGGGAGTATTCTTGTTCGGCAACAATGCTCCCGTGTAGCTTATCGTCGAAGGAACGTTATGAAGCCTGATAATGTGGCTCGTAGATGACGTATTGAAATTGGGCGTCGTCCTCGAAACTATAAGCTCGACCATCGCCATGTTGCGCACAGGCTGGGCGGAAGTTTGGGTTTTCTGTCCGGAGACAATCGGTATCTTGATGTTGGCGAGCGTTATCTCGGCCGCGTCACCGCTCTTGCCGGAAGCATCGACAGTGGGAGCGTACCTGTACAACGGCAACTCCGACATTTTATACGTCTGGTTGGGCGAAAGGAGCGTCGTACCCGACGGAGCCGAAACCATGGCGAGGTTCCAGTTCCCCTGATCGGCGTAAGTAGAAAGTAAATTGCCGACGACGGTTATATTGTACAGCTCCTTATAGAATTTTTCATCCCTCGCGGCGCCGCTGTCATCATAAAAGGTGAACAGCCGCATGTTCGACATCCACTCTCCGGAACGCGTGAAAGTGAAATTAATATTGGGTTCCTGGACGGGGTTCCCGTCGATCCCGCTATCTCTGGTACAGCATATGACAATGAAAAACATGGATACCGTCAAGCCGACCGACAGTAATATTCTTTTTACAGTTTCCTTTTTCATATATCAATCTATCGTTAATTCGCATTTTATATTGGTGATGCCGGGGCTGTCCGCACTGCGTGCCATAACGGCTGTTGCACCGGCTTCCGAATCCGACCCTTTCCCCTGTATCGTCAGGTAGCAGGCGTATATATGGTTGCGTTCGACGGAATACTTAGCATGGCCGCCGACCCCCTCGCGGTTGATAACCACGCCGTAGTACGTATCTTCACCGTTCCATTTCGCCTTGATCATCATGTACGTCGCCGAGGCCGCAGATCCAAGATATTCGGGTATGTAGAATCCCTGGGCATACCGAACGGCGCTCTCTTTTACGGTGGCTGTTATTCTGGCGGAAGAACCGCCCGAATAAACGCTCTGATCCCATGTTGCCGAGGACGGATTAGAGGGGGGGGTGTGGCCGAAAAGATAGGCCTGCTGCGCCAACCCCATGAATTTTACGCCCTCGATGGTCAAATTGACATCTAAAAGCGACTGGATAGAGGAAATCATCGGAAATATGTCCACCCTCGCTACCTGGCGGACTAAATTCATGGTCAGACTTTGCTCGTCGCCGTTAAGAGTCGCCCTTACCTTGCCGGTCATTACCGAGGGATTTATGAGAGTTATATTATTATGTATACGCATAATGTCCGTCAATGTTATCGAGTCGGTAACGGCGGCCAAACTCTCCATGTCGTAAGTGCCTGTTAAAGACCAGTTGGCAATGGCGTAGATGCGCTTGTCACCGGGCGTTACAGTGACGCGAAGCGTCGAATGCACAGGATCCCACATCGGATCGTCGCTGTTGTTAAAAGCATCGATACCGATGCCTTTGTACTGTTCGAGCGTGTTGTCGCCGCCTCTGAAAACGAAAAAAGTCATGGTTCTTATGGCGGATTCTTCCGGCGTGCCGTTCACCGGCGTGCCGCTTCTCGACTCTGCTATTTCTTCCCTCTCAATACCGGGAATAACCATTTTAAGAACGATCAATCCGTTTTCAGGTTCGTCGTTTTTTCCATTGCAGGATGACAGGCATAAAATCATTGCCAAACACATGACGAATGACGTATTCCGTCTACAGCCGGATTTTCCACGCGACAGTTGAAAATACGGTTCCGTTTTTGAACCGAATAAATTTCTGCTTTTAAACGGGATTTTCATTTTATTTGGTTTAGACATTTTTTCTTTTTAGACAGTGTCTTGATTATGAATCTTTAGGCCGATAATCGTAATAGATTATTCAAAATTCATTCATATGATACAATATATCATAATATGCGAAAAAGGAGAATACAAGCGTACTCTAAATCGATTAATATATTGATAAATAATATTATAGAATGACTGAAACTAACAAAACAAATTTGTCGAATCGTTCTGTAATAAAAATTTTACGAATCTGAGGACTTGTCGGGCATAACTCGCTCTGTAATACTTACAATGTAAATCATTGTAAGTAAAATAACTGTATATTATATGAAGGTTTATTTTATACAATTTAAACAATATTAAAAAATATACAAAAAACCAATATATGATATGCGGAATTTATTCCTGATTCTTTATAAGAAATGCTGCAAGCTATTTTCCACATATCTGTCAGACGGAAATTTTGAAGAATAAATGATATTCTTTATTTTTGTCGTTGGAAAATCCGGCCTGACAACCGTGCCGGCTTTCCGGATAACTATTAAAACAGATAAAAATGGCTTACAAGATCAAAGAAGACACCTGCACCGCTTGCGGTACATGTATAGACGAATGTCCCGTGGAGGCTATTTCCGCCGGCGATGTATATACCATCGATCCTTCGGTTTGCACCGAATGCGGGTCATGTGTGGACGTATGTCCGGCCGAAGCTATCGAACAGGAATAAATTGCAAAGTAATAACGTGGGCTGGGATTGAGCCAGGCACAATCTGAACTCACAGTCTTTGCATACGTCTCGGACAGCAAAATAAATCCTCCCTTATAAGGGAGGATTTATTTTTGCATCCCCTATCATTCCCGATATTTCGCAGGGAAGACTTGAACCACCATGCACTTCCAGTGCATGGCATGGGTTTGAATGAGCGAATGAAATTCGCTTCATCCGGCAGGCAAAAACAGCCCTGCCGTCGGACGCAAACGTCGGACGGGAGAAAAGTTACCTCCCCGTACCGTTTCCGCACCGGCTTCGCTGACTTAACTTATACGGTAACAAGAAAATGGAGTTCCGTTAACGGAACTCCATTTTCTTGCGGGGGTCTTCGGGATAAGAAATCCCTGCTGCTAACTAATTCCGGCTGTTACGGCCGGCTACTACTACCGTCTGCTGATCCCTGCTGCTACGACCCGAAATCGTCGAACATTATATTCTCCGGCTGTACTCCGAGGTTATCCAGCATCTTCAGAACGGCCGAGATCATCATCGGAGGACCGCAGAGGTAGTATTCGATATCTTCCGGCGCATCGTGATCCTTCAGGTAATTGTCATAAATAACCTGATGTATGAAACCGGTGTATCCTTTCCAGTTGTCGCTGTCCTTGGGTTCCGAAAGCGCCAAGTTGAAGCTGAAATTGGGGAATTCCTTCTCGATAGCGGCAAACTGATCTGCATAGAATATCTCCCTGCTGCTGCGTGCGCCGTACCAGAACGATGCCTTGACATCCGTCTTTTCGGTCTTGAACAGGTGGAATATATGAGAGCGCATGGGAGCCATTCCGGCGCCGCCGCCTATAAACATCTTTTCGTTCGGAGTATCCTTTACGAAGAACTCCCCGTAAGGACCCGATATGGTGACCTTGTCTCCTTTTTTGAGTGAAAAGATGTAAGATGAACAGATACCCGGATTTACATTCATAAACGCCTTTGTATTCCTGTCCCATGGCGGAGTCGCTATCCTTATATTCAGCATGATTATATTGCCTTCCGCAGGGTGGTTGGCCATGGAATAGGCGCGGAAAGTATCCTCGTGATTCTTCGTAACCAGGCTCCACATATTCATCGAATCCCAGTCCTCACGATATTCCGGCTCGATGTCGAAATCGCTGAACTTTATCTCGTCGTACCTGGGTACGTCTATCTGGATATAACCGCCCGAATGGAAATTGAGTTTCTCGCCCTCGGGAAGTTTCACTACGAATTCCTTTATAAAGGTCGCCACGTTATGGTTCGACACGACCTCGCATTCCCATTTCTTGACGCCGAGAACTTCTTCGGGAATATGTATGCTCATGTTGTCCTTGACCTTGACCTGACAGCCGAGACGCCATTTTTCCTTTTGCTGCCTGCGCGTGAAGAAATTGACCTCGGTGGGAAGTATGTCCCCGCCGCCTTCCAGAACCTGGCATTTGCACATCCCGCACGAACCGCTCCCGCCGCATGCCGACGGAAGGAATATGCTGTTCTCGGACAGGGTCGTAAGCAGTGTGGAACCCGTTTTGACAATCAGTTCCCTTTCACCCGAGTTAATATTTATCTTCACATCTCCCGATGCGGTGAGTTTCGCTTTAGTATAAAGAAGCAACGCGACCAGAAGCAATGTAACTATCAGAAAAGCCGCTATCGCCGTAAATATTGTCGTTAATTCCATCTCCTGAGTTTCCGTTTAAATTATACCTGAATTCCGAGAAAAGTCATAAAGGCGATACCCATAAGGCCGGTCACGATAAACGTGATGCCTGCCCCTCTGAGGGGAGCCGGAACATCGGAATAGGTTATCTTTTCCCTTATCGCGGCTACCATTACTATGGCCAACCACCACCCTACTCCCGATCCGAGACCGAAGGAGGTGGCCTCTCCCACATTGGCATACCCTCTTTCCTGCATGAAGAGAGAGCCGCCGAGGATGGCGCAGTTTACCGCTATGAGTGGAAGGAATATTCCGAGCTGGTTATAGAGGGCGGGGGTGAACTTCTCTATTATCATCTCCAGTATCTGCACGAAAGACGCGATAACGGCAATGAAGAGTATCAGACTCAGAAAGCTGAGGTCTACCGAAGCAAATTCAGGCCCGAGCCAACTCAGGGCGCCGGGAACCAGCACGAATTCGTTCAGAAGGTAGTTCAATGGAACGGTAACCGCAAGTACGAAAGTCACCGCAACACCGAGACCCATGGCGGTCTTCACGCTCTTGCTCACGGCAATATACGAACACATGCCGAGAAAGTACGCGAACACCATGTTGTCGATAAATACCGACTTTATAAATATATTGATTATATTTTCCATATATCAGCCTGTTTACTTTTTGTCGATCAGGTTTTTGTTCAAGCTCCTGTGTATCCATATTATTATGCCCACGATTATAAGCGCCATCGGAGGCAGCAGCATGAGGCTGTTGTTCACGTATCCGAAATCATAAAACGCCTGCGGAATAATCTGGTAGTTCCACAAAGTCCCCGAACCCAGCAACTCTCTGACAATACCGACTATTATGAGAATAAGTCCGTAGCCCGCGCCGTTGCCGAAACCGTCGAGAAAGGAAGGCCAGGGCTTGTTGCCCAGAGCAAAGGCCTCCACCCTGCCCATTATGATACAGTTGGTTATGATCAGGCCGACGAATACCGACAACTGCCGGCTTATTTCGTAAACATACGCTTTCAGTATCTGATCCACAAGGATCACGAGCGCGGCGATAACCACCAACTGTACTATGATCCTGATGCGTGAGGGCACGGTTTTGCGAAGCATCGACATTATCATGCTTGCGAAAGCGGTCACCACCGTCACGGATACGGCCATAACGAATGCAGGCTGCAGTTTGGCCGTAACTGCCAAAGCCGAACATATACCCAGTATCTGTATGATAACGGGGTTATCCGCACTGAGAGGATTTGTCAGCAGCCTGATATTTTTTGACGAAAACATGGGTTCTCTCTCTTTCTTACTCATTGCCGTCGGTTTTTACATTATCATTCTCTTCGCCGTCCGCATGTGTTTCTGCTTCCGTAGCAGCGGCGGAATTTCTTTGTTTCTCTATGAAAGCGCGGTAATTTTCGAGGCTGTTGAGAAGCATGTTCTGGACTCCGCGGCTGGTGATCGTCCCGCCCGAAATAGCATCCACCGCATGTATATTACCGGCCGAGGATCCCGACCCTTTCAGTACGGTGACGGATACGAGCTGGCCGTCGTCGAAAATGCGCTTGCCCCTGAACTGGTTGGTGAAAGCGGGTACGGTTATCTCGGCGCCGAGTCCGGGAGTCTCTCCCTGATGGTCGAACGATACGCCGTATATGGTATTCCAGTCGCTTTCCAGCGCGACGTATCCCCAAAGAGGGCCCCAAAGGCCTGCTCCCCTTACCGAGAGTATGTATATTTCAGTCCCGTCTTCGGCCGCGCTGACGAAAACTGGAAGACGGCGTTCGGCGAACGGTCTGTTGAATTCGTTTCTTAAATCGCCCAGAAGTTCGAAAGCATTGATCCCTTCCAGAACATCCCCTTTGGTATCGACAACGAAACTGCCGGTGATGTACTTCTCATACTGTTCCCTGATGAATTGCGCCCTGCTGATACCTCGGGGAATATCTCCTCTTCCTACCGACCTCAATATGGCGAGTTTCATTTCGTTCTCTTCATTGGCTCTCTGCCTGTCTCTCAGCGCTCCCGATGCGAAAGCGAGGGCGAGGGCGACTATAACGACCATCACGGTCGAATAGATCACTATATATATATTACTGTTCCTGTTCATATCCTTCTTACTGTTTGGCTGTTTGCAGTCTTTTGTTCCTGCGCCGCACATTGGCTCCGACGACATAGTAATCGATCAGCGGAGCAAGAGCGTTCATAAACAGAATTGCAAGCATCATACCTTCGGGATAGCCCGGATTTATCACCCTGACGAATACCGCCAGGATCCCGACCATCAACCCATATATTATTTTACCCCTGTTTGTCTGCGCCGAGGTTACCGGATCGGTCGCCATAAATACCGCTCCGAACGCGAAACCGCCCAGCAACAGATGGTACCAGGCCGGCATATCCATATAGGCGTTTGCTCCTATGAGATTAAACAGCAAACCCATACCCAGTCCGCCTGCAAAAACGCTGAGCATGATCCTCGCGCTCGCAACTCCCGTGAACAGAAGTAGCGCCGCTCCGATCAGTATGGCGATAGTAGAGGTTTCCCCTATGCTGCCGGGGATGGTTCCCACGAACCATTCCCACGGGGTTGATCCCCCGAAAGAGAGCGCTTCGCCGGTCTGCGCACTCTCGGACGCGAGGGTCAGGGGCGTGGCTCCCGAAAAACCGTCCACCACTCCCGCTCCCTTGGATAGTCCCGAAATCCAAACCTTTTCGCCCGAAATGAAAGAAGTATGGGCGAAGAAAACGAAAGCGCGGGCTAAAAGCGCGGGATTGAAGACGTTCATGCCGCTTCCGCCGAACACTTCCTTGCCTATTATGACCGCAAAGGCGGTAGCCACCGCAACCATCCAAAGCGGAATACTCACGGGCATCACGAGGGGTATGAGCATTCCCGTAACCAGGAATCCTTCGTTTACCTCGTGTCCGCGTATCTGTGCGAAGATGAATTCTATACCCAGACCGACAACGTAAGAAACTATAACTATCGGCAGTACCCTGAGGAATCCGAACCAGAAACACTGCCAGATCGAGCCTGCGGCGACGGCGTCGCCCACAGCCCTGAAGTGCTGGAGCCCGCTGTTGTACATACCGAACAGCAGACACGGGAGCAGGGCTACGACGACTATTATCATAATCCTCTTTATGTCGTTCGTATCCCTTATGTGGGCTCCCCTTCGCGTGACCCTGTTGGGGACGAACAGGAATGTTTCGAAGGCGTCGAACGTGGAATGGAATGCCTCGAACCTGCCTCCCTTCTCGAAATTCGGCTTTATCCTGTCGAGAAATTTTCTAAGCGCTTTCATATTTAGCTTAACTCCTTAATAATTAAATTGATACCGTCCCGTACGATCTGCTGTATATCATTTTTCGAAGGATCGACGTACTCGCACAGCGCAAAATCTTCCTCCACGACCTCGTAGATACCCAGATTCTCCATCTTGTCTATGTCCTCCGCCAGTATCGCTTTCAACAGGTACATGGGATATATGTCCATCGGAACGTATTTCTCGAAAATACCGGACATTATAAAGGAGCGTTCCCCTCCGTTGATATTTGTATCGAGAACGTATTTCCTATTCGGCGTCAGCCATGAAAAATAACCCCTCGAAACCGAGAATTTATTTAACCGCGGCATAGCCCACCCCAAAAGCTCATACTTGTCGCCCTCGGGTATCACGGTGATCTGGTTGGCGTAGAACCCCGCATATCCGTCCGCGGCCACGGTCTTTCCCGTAAGTACGTTTCCGTTTATGATCCTGACCTTCTCGACACCCTTCCTCTTCTTCAGCCGGTCTTCACCCGCGAACGCCGCCACGGGAGTACCCGGAAGCATGGACACATAGGCCGGTTTGGACACTTCGGAACCGGTAACGGCATATACCCTGGTCATATCCGGCTTACCGGTGTTGAAAAAACGGCCTATTACCGCAAGGCTCTGTATATCCACCGTCCATACCGTTTCCCCCTTATTGACGGGATCCGTGTGGTGTATCTGCACTCCCACGTTGCCGGCAGGGTGCGGGCCGTAGTAACGGGTCTGCTCCGCTCCGGTAAGCATGTCCAAAACGCCCTCCGTACCTCCGCGGAGCCCGAGATGCACCTTGCCCGTGGTGAGTTTCTTCAGGACTTCGACGCCCGTCCGCAGGTTCTCGAACTGGTCGGAAAGCGCAAAGTTCATATCCGGCGCGAGCGGAGCGGAATCGAAACCCGAAACAAAAATAGATTTCGGAGTATCCGACGGTTCGGCTATTATGCCAAATGGACGCTGGATAATGTACGGCCACAGTCCGCTGGCCAGAAGGAGTTCGATGATCTCTTCCCTTGTCGAGGATTTCGGAGGCTTGACCTCGAAAGCAGCGCAGGTCTGCTGCCGGTCGGCCTCGACCACGATTTCCAGGATCTTCCTTTTTTCTCCGCGGTTGACGGCGGATATTCTTCCGCTTACGGGCGAAGTAAAAACGATCCGGGGACGGCTTTTGTCAAAAAAAAGCGGGGAACCGGCCTTTACGACATCGTCCGTTTTGACAAGCAGTTTGGGTACGACGCCCTCGAATTCGGACGGCGATATACCGTAGTGCGATGCCAGCGGCAAACGGGTAATGTTCTTTTCCGCTTCACCGACTAATTTAATGTCGAGACCCTTCTTCAGTTTGATATTTTTCGACATCTTCGGTTCAGGTATTTATTAAGTGATTGAAATTTATTATGTTTGGAATTTTTAATGCGCAGGGAAAATTACGCCGCAAATTTATATTTTTATTTCGTATCATGCTATAAATATGGGATTATTAATTTTTCATTTTTCACCGAATATATTTTTACTTTTGCAACAGTTGAATTTATTACCGCGGGAAGGACGAAGACCGAAGATCAGTCTGCCGAATTTAGAAAGTATATTGTCATTCCCGAACGTTTTTTTTTGTCATTCTGAACGAAGTGAAGAACTGACGCCAAAATTCTTAGGAACGAGGGCAATCAAGCTCGCTTGAATTGCCGAGTGACGACAGAATTTATGTAACCCGAGAGCCATCAAACTTGGCCGAGGCGCGAACCGACGCAGGCAGTGAGCGCAGAGCCAACCGACGCAGGAGTGAGCGACATTGTAAGTCCACTCACGAATGTCCGAACGACAAGGAGGAAGACCGCAGGTCAACTTTTACTTGAGCTATGCCGAACGCCAAGGAGGAAACCCCGCAGGGGTAACGAGAAGACCGAAGGTCAATCTCGCTTGTCATTCTGAACGAAGTGAAGAATCTCGGCAATGAATTCAGCCGGACAGGCTTTGAATGCCTGCCGGTCGCGAGATTCCTCGCTTACGCTCGGAATGACAAAGGAAAGCGGTAGATCCCTCCATCCTGACGGATGTTCGGGATGACAGTGAGAACGGATGTTCGGGATGACAGTGAGAACTATATCTGGGCAGCAATCCCATAATTTTAAGGTACGCATAAAATGGAACCGACCGTCTTCACCGATATTCATACGCACAACCGCAGAGGCGGCGCAAAGACGGTATACTCCTGCCGGATAGGAACGGAGGAAAAACCGGCGGGCGAAATATGCGAAACCGGCGGAATTATCTTCAGCGCCGGCGTCCATCCGTGGGACGCCGATAAGGCGGACATGAAAAGCGCTCTGGAATACCTGCAGCACGCGCCGGTAATCGCAATAGGGGAAATAGGGCTGGATTATTCCCTGAATACGGACAGGGAACTCCAGAAAACAGTGTTCGAGAAGCATCTCGCAGTGGCCGAAGACCGCGCCCTGCCGGTGGTACTGCATTGCGTGAGGGCATACAACGATATTATACTTATCTTGCGCAGGCACAGGCTCAGGGGAGTAGTTTTCCA
Source organism: Holotrichia oblita (assembly GCA_023690525.1). NCBI lineage: Eukaryota > Metazoa > Arthropoda > Insecta > Coleoptera > Scarabaeidae > Holotrichia > Holotrichia oblita. The sequence continues at coordinate 839,501 of CM043015.1, forward strand.
CGGCTATACCGGCAGCGTCGAACTTACCGGATCCATTTTGCGCGAGGGTTACTGCCTTTCCTTCGGTCCTAACTCCCTGAAATCGGCAAAAACCGTAGAATCGCTGAAAAAAGTTCCTTTGGACAGGATTTTCATCGAGACCGACGACAGCGGCGTTCCCGTCGAAACCGTCTACGCCCATGTGGCGGCAATACTCGGCATGTCCGTGGAAACGCTTGCAGCCGCAGTTAAAGAAAACTTCAACCGCATATTGGCATGAACCATATCGTTGACATACCCGCATGGCTGGAGCGTACCGAACTGCTGTTCGGCAGGGAAAAACTCGGAATGATAATGAACTCGCACATTCTGGTGGTAGGTCTGGGCGGGGTCGGGGCTTATGCCGCCGAGATGGTTTGCCGGAGCGGTGTCGGCCGGATGACCATTGTCGATGCCGATACGGTGTGCGAGAGCAATATAAACCGCCAGCTCGTAGCGCTGCGTTCGACCATGGGACGGGAAAAGGCGGAAGTACTGGCTGAAAGGCTACGCGGTATAAATCCCGACATAGAACTGACCGTCATAACAAAATACATAAGGGACGAGGATACCGGCATTCTCCTGGATTCCGCCCGTTACGACTATGCGGTTGATGCCATCGACACCCTGTCGCCGAAAGTCAATCTTATCAGGGAAGCGCTCGGCCGTGGGATACCGCTCGTAAGTTCCATGGGAGCGGGAGCCAAGACCGACCCCACGCTTCTGGAGATCAAGGATATTTCCAAAACGCACCATTGCCCGCTGGCTCACATGCTGCGTAAAAGGCTCCATCGGCTCGGCATAAGGAAAGGCTTCCATGCGGTGTTCTCGCCCGAACACGTCAGGGAGGACGCCGTCGTCGTGTGCGACGAAACGAACAAGAAGTCCAACGTAGGCACGGCATCCTACATGCCCGCCCTGTTCGGCTGCGCATGCGCCTCGGTCGTGATAAGGGGTCTGGCCGGGGAATTATAGGAACCGGACAATAATTCAGAAATAAGGTAATACAATCACTTAAAATGATATTATGAATCCGCGAATAGTTTTTTTGGACGAATACACCATGAAAGGCTACGATCTGAGCGAGATCAGCAAACTCGGGGAGTATACGGGGTACGGTTCCACATCCGAGGATGAAATACGCGAACGTTGCAGGCATGCCGACATAGTGATAACCAACAGGGTCCCCCTCAGGGCGCACGCCATAGAGTCGCTGCCCGAGCTCAGGCTCATTTGTATCGCCGCAACTGGCATGAATGTTGTCGATCTGGAAGCCGCCGCGAAAGCGGGAGTAAAGGTTATGAATGTGGTCGGTTATTCCACCGATTCGGTGGCCGAACTGACTTTTGCAGGGGTGCTCGCGCTCTACAAACAGATCCTTTACTACGACAATTACGTAAAGAGCGGAGGTTACTCGGCTTCCGGCAGTCCGTCCGATCCGCCGGACTTCGGCCCTCCCACTTATGAGCTTCGCGGCAAGAAATGGGGCATCGTCGGGCTTGGCAACATAGGTCGAAAGGTCGCAGGGATCGCAACGGCTTTCGACTGTGATGTCAGCTACTATTCCACTTCCGGCAAAAATACCAGTGATATTTATAAAAGGGTGACGCTCGGGGAACTTCTCGAAGAGTCCGATATAATCTCCGTTCATGCTCCTCTGAATCAGGATACCCACCATCTGCTCGGCTATGAGGAATTTTCACTGATGAAGAAAAATTCCATCGTGGTCAATATGGCGCGCGGCAGTATAATAAACGAGGGGGACCTTGCGCGCGCCATCGACGACGGACTTATTGCCGGCGCGGCGACCGATGTCTACGGCGTCGAGCCGATGGAACCCCACAATCCCCTGATGAGCGTTAAGGATAAGTACCGCTTGGTACTTACCCCCCACAACGCATGGTCTACCCGTGAAGCCATCCGCTCGCTCGTCGAAAAAATAGCGGGAAATATCCGCAGTTTTCTGGAAGAAAATAAATGATTGCCAATTAATTATCTTGCTGAAATGACACAGATAAAAACCAAGCGTATATACGAGCCGGCAGAAGGAACAGACGGCTTCAGGATCATAGTGGACAGGCTATGGCCGCGCGGCATCAGGAAAGAGGAACTGCACTACGACCTGTGGGCGAAAGACATAGCCCCTTCGACCCCTCTGCGCCGGTGGTACCATGAGGATATGGAACACCGCCGGACGGCTTTCCGCGAAAAATATACGGCAGAATTGGACAGGTCGCCTGCCATCGGAGATTTTATCGATACCGTTAAGGAACACAAGGTCGTGACATTCCTCTATTCGTCGAAAAACACGACCGAAAACCATGCGCTTGCCCTGAAAGAGTATATCGAAAAGAAGTTAGGCGGTGTTGCAAAATAGCTGTTTTGCTCTGAAAATCCGGTTTTGCACAGCAAAACCGGCCGCAGACCGGCAGTATAGCCCGTCGCCGCCCCGAACTGTCTGTCTGCGACCGGCGGGTTGTGCGCTACGCTCACAACACCACCGTCGGCGACAGGCTGAAAAGTTGCAACATTATTAATATATATAGGGTGATTAACCTGATTTACAATTACCTCAATAGTATTCCACCAGTACCTTGCCTGTCATTTCCTCTGGTTGTTCGAGTCCCATCATGCTCAGGATGGTAGGGGCGACGTCGGCCAAGACGCCGTCGTTCACCTTATTCACTCTTTCGGATATAACTATTATGGGAACCGGATTCAGCGAATGGGCGGTATTGGGCGATCCGTCGGGATTCACCGCATTGTCGGCATTGCCGTGGTCTGATGTGATTATTATTTCGTAACCGTTGGCGAGGGCGCTCCCGACCACTTCCTCCACGCACCTGTCCACCGCCTTTATGGCTTCGAGAATAGCCGGATAAACTCCCGTATGGCCGACCATATCGCCGTTGGCGAAATTGAGAGCGATGAAATCGAACCTGCGCGTCCCGAGAGCTTCGACCAAGGCATCCTTCACTTCATAGGCGCTCATTTCGGGTTTAAGATCGTAAGTGGCTACCTTGGGGGAGTTTACAAGTATCCTCTCCTCACCCTCGAATTTCTCCTCGCGTCCGCCGTTCAGGAAAAAAGTAACGTGCGGGTATTTCTCGGTTTCGGCTATCCGCAACTGGCGGAGACCGTTTGCCGATATATACTCGCCCAGGGTGTTTTTAACGTTCTCCTTGTCGAAAAATACATGCATCCCCCTGAATGTCGCGTCGTAGGGGGTCATCGTGCAGTAGTACAGGGGAATGGTACTCATGCCGTACTCCGGCATGTCCTGTTGGGTAAGCGCTATGGTAAGCTCCTTCGCCCTGTCGTTGCGGTAGTTGAAAAATATGACCACGTCGCCTTCGCCGATCGTGCCGACGGGATTTCCGTCGGCGTCTACTGCGACTACGGGCTTGATAAACTCATCCGTAACCCCTTCGTCGTATGATTTCTGTACGGCCGCCTCCATATCTGCGGACTTTTCCCCGATCCCTTTGACAAGCAGGTCGTAAGCCACCTTCACGCGCTCCCACCGCTTGTCGCGATCCATAGCATAGTAGCGTCCTATGACCGATGCGATACGGATCGGGGAACCGGAAATATGGCGTTCGAGTTCTTCGATATAGCCCTTGCCGCTCTTGGGATCGGTGTCGCGTCCGTCCATAAAGCAATGAACGAACGCCTTTTCGATACCGTACTCATTGGAAATATCGCACAGTTTGAACAGGTGCTCCAATGAACTGTGGACTCCGCCGTCCGAAACAAGCCCCATGAAATGCACTTTACTGCCGGTTTTTACGGCATACTCGAAGGCTTTGACCACCTCCGGATTCTGTTTAATGGAGCCATCCCTGCATGCCATGTTTATCTTCACCAGATCCTGATACACGACCCTGCCCGCCCCTATGTTCAGGTGTCCGACTTCGGAATTGCCCATTTGTCCGGCCGGCAGTCCGACATTTTCTCCGCTGGTCAGAAGCCGCGCATGCGGATACTTCGCTTCCAGACCGTTTATAAACTCCGGATTTGCCGAGTAAACCACATCCGCCGCACTGCGATCGCCGATTCCCCACCCGTCGAGGATTATTAGCAATATCTTTCTGTTCTCTCTCATTTTAAGTGCCGTGAAATATTTATTATCCATTATTTAGTTGTTAGTTGTTAGTCATTAATTTTTAGTCGGTTCGACAGGATTTTAGCATTCGCCAATCTCACAAAGTCGTTGTAAAGGCTCGGTAATATCCGAATCCATTAGTTCGGCGACATTCATCGCTTTCTGCCAAACAATCAAATCTTTATAGCTACCACTCATTTTCTATCTATATGATTACTAATAACTAACAACTAATAACTAAAAACTAAAATAGCACAGCGTGCTTAATTTTGTTTTATCTTCTGCCTCACGGCGTCTACCGCCGTCGACATGGCTCTCTCCAGTCCTTCGGGATTTTTGCCGCCGGCGGTGGCAAAGAAAGGCTGCCCGCCTCCTCCGCCGTTTATTTCCTTTGCCGCATGGCGCACTATTTCGCCCGCATTGACTCCCTGCGCCACTATCCCGTCTCCCAGCATTACCGCAAGCGCAACCTTATCATCGACGTGGGAACCTATGACGAGCACTAATTTGGAAACTTTCCGGCGCATCTCGAACGCGATGTCCTTTATCATGTCCAGCGGCAGATCTATCTGCCTGACGAAAAGCACCATGCCGTCTTTCTCCTCGATCACCTTAGACCATTCGCCCATGATATGGTTCAACCTGTCGCGCCTGTAATCGTCGATTTCGCGGCGCAGGTCTTCATTCTCGTCGAACACTTTCCTGATCGCCTGCACTACGGAATTATTGTTCACGAAACGCTGTATCTCCTTCAGCGTGTCTTCCAGGAAGTATATCTGCTTCTCCACGGCGCTTCCGGTAACCGCCTCTATGCGGCGTACGCCGGCCGAAACGGCGCTCTCGGACGCTATTTTGAAGAACCCTATGTTGCCCGTCGCTTCGGCGTGCGTACCGCCGCAAAGTTCCGCCGAAGAACCGAACCGCACCACGCGCACCGTCTCTCCGTATTTTTCCCCGAAGAGCATGAGGGCGCCCATGTCCTTTGCCTCATTAATAGGGCAATAACGTATTTCGTCCAACTTGTAGTTATCTCTTATGCGGCTGTTCACGAGCCTTTCCACATCTCTTAGTTGCTCGTCGGTGACTTTATGGAAATGCGAGAAGTCGAACCTCAGATAGTCGGGATGTACGAAAGAGCCCTTCTGTTCCACGTGTTTGCCCAGAATTTCCCTCAGCGCTTCATGCATAAGGTGAGTGGCGGTGTGGTTGCTCGCGGTGTCCCGACGCCTGCCGGCATCGACGACAGCCCTGAAAACAGCCCCGGGATTTTCCGGCAGTTCTTCCGCGATATGTATGGTAAGGTTGTTTTCTTTCTGGGTATCCGTTATATCCGTTTTCCTGCCGTCGCCGTCGATAATGTAACCCGTGTCGCCTACCTGCCCTCCCGCACAACCGTAAAAAGGAGTGCGGTCGAAAACCATCTGGTACAGGGTCGTTCCCTTGCTTTTTACCTGCCTGTAGCGCACTATCCTGACGTCGCCCTCCAAGGTGTCGTAGCCTGTGAAAACGCTCTCCTGAACGGGAAAAACATCGACCCAGTCGCCTGTTTCGACCGTGGCGGCGCTTCTCGACCTGTTCCTTTGCTTTTCCAGTTCGGCCTCGAACCCTTCGATATCCACTTTCATACCATGTTCCCCCGCTATAAGCTCCGTCAAGTCAATGGGAAAACCGAAAGTATCGTAGAGGGTAAAGGCATCGGTACCCGCGATCGTAACGGAGCCGGCTTTTTTGGCATCGGCCATGAGGCTGTCCAAAAGGGCGATTCCTGTGGACAGGGTGCGCAGGAACGAATTTTCCTCTTCGCGTATGACATTCTCGATCAGGCTTTGCTGTGCCTTCAACTCTGGGAATTGTTTACCCATTTGTCCCGTCAGTTCATCGACCAGCTTATGGATAAAAGGTTCCTCGAAGCCGAGGTACGTGTAGCCGTAGCGTACCGCCCGCCTCAGGAGTCGGCGTATCACATAGCCGGCCTTCACATTCGAGGGTATCTGTCCGTCGGCAATGGAAAACGATACCGCGCGAAGGTGGTCGGCCACGACTCTCATGGCTATGTCGGCATTCCGGTTATCCCCGTAATCCGTGCCGCTCATCTTGGCTATCTTCTTGATCATGGGCTGGAAAATATCGGTGTCGTAGCTGCTCGTCTTACCCTGAAGCACCATGCAGAGACGCTCGAATCCCATCCCAGTATCCACATGCCTGAGCGGGAGCGGTTCGAGAGAGCCGTTCATTTTGCGGTTGTACTGTATGAAAACCAGGTTCCATATCTCGATGACCTGCGGGTGTCCGGCGTTCACCAACGACCGACCGTCCGTCCCTGCGCGTTCTTCCTCCGAACGCAGGTCGAAGTGTATCTCGCTGCAAGGGCCGCACGGACCCGTGTCGCCCATCTCCCAGAAATTGTCTTTCCTGTTGCCGTCGATGATGCGGCTTTCGGGCAGGAATTTCCGCCAGTACCCGTAAGCCTCGTCGTCGCGCCCCACCCCGTCTTCGGCGCTTCCCTCGAATACGGTGGCGTATATCCTGTCCGCGGGCAGGGAAAATACATCCACAAGCAGTTCCCACGCCCACTCTATCGCTTCCTTCTTGAAATAGTCGCCGAAAGACCAGTTACCGAGCATCTCGAACATCGTATGGTGGTAGGTGTCGTGCCCCACCTCTTCGAGGTCGTTGTGTTTGCCCGAAACCCGCAGGCATTTCTGGGTATCGGCAACACGGGGAGCGCAGGCAGGGGCGTTGCCGAGGAAAACATCCTTGAACTGGTTCATCCCCGCATTGGTGAACATAAGCGTGGGGTCGTTCTTCACTACAAGCGGAGCCGACGGAACGATAACGTGATCCCTGTCGCGGAAAAACTCTAAGAACGTTTCCCGTATTTTACTGGATTTCATTGTAATAGTTGTATCTATATAATATTTTGTTCTTTTTTGCCGTTTTAAAGTACCGTAAATATTTAAATACATTAAAGTTTATACCGATTAATTTTCTGTAATGTCGGACTTGCGTCTTTCTGCAAGTCCGGTAGCCCGTCGCCGCCCCACGCGGCGGGCTGCTCGTTTCACTCGCTGGCGCCCGACCGCCGGCGACGGCCTGAAAATCATGGTGCAACCGTATTTCATTAGTGTCGATATAAACTCTATTTTTTGTAAACCGCTAATCAGCAGCGCTGACGGAAAACAATAAATAGCACGGTGTGCTTAAATGAATTTGTAAAATTAATCAATTTACTCTAATTTTGTTTTAGCGCCAAGCGCAAAGAGAGGATAAATGGCAAAAAAAGAATATAAGTTCAACCCGCAAACGCTGACCTACGAACTGATAACCACGCCTTTCAGGCTGAGGTTCTACCGTATGTTGCGTAAAATACTTATAGGTTTTATTCTTGCCTCGGTGGTGAATTTCCTCTTCTCGCACTTCTTCTTCACCCCCAAAATGTACGCCATCGACAGGGAAAACAGGGAGCTTCTGCTCAAATACGACGTGATGAGGGAGAAAATCGGTGCGGCCGCCAAGAAGATCAACGAGATAAAGCACAGGGACAACCATGTCTACCGTTCGCTGTTCGCCGCCGACACGCTGGACATTCCGGCTGTGTATTACGAGTACTCGGACGAAAAATACGGGGATTTTCAGGATGATCTCTATGCTTCGCTCATGACAGACACATGGAAGCAACTCGATGCGGTCTCGCGCATGGTTTATCTCCAGTCGGTATCTTTGGACGATCTCCAGCTGCTGTCTTTCGACAAGGAACGCATGTCGTTCGCCGTACCCGCCATCTGGCCCATAGACCAGAGGAACCTCAACGGACGCATAGGCGCTTTCGGAAACAGGAAACATCCCATTCTCGGAATATACAGGCCGCATACGGGAATCGACCTGGGGGCGAAAAAGGGGACGCCCGTATATGCCACGGGAGACGCCGTGGTTACCATAGATACCGGACGGAAAGGCGGATACGGGTTCCAGGTGCTCCTCGACCACGGGTTCGGTTATAAAACGCGGTACGCCCATCTGAGCAAAATCCGCGTTACCCCGGGACAGAAAGTACGCAGGGGTGAAATAATAGGCGAAGTAGGAAATACGGGACTTTCCGTAGCTTCACATCTGCACTACGAAGTCATATATACGGGACGCCACGTCGATCCGATCAACTACTTCCGCCGCGACATGAGCGAAGAAGAATTCGAAAAGATCATACAGTCCGCCCGCGAGACTACATATGAATTATAACACTGCTATGCCCAAAAGAAAAATAATAAGACCCCCCCATTTCGACCGCCGCCTTCACATAAGACAGAAGGCGATACGGCTGCTGGTACACATTTTTGGGTGGATCGGGATAGCCGTGCTGTTCTATGCGGGTTTTTCCATCTTCTTTGACACTCCGCTGGAATACCGCATGAAACACTCCACGGAGGAGCTGAGAAAGCAATACGGGGAACTTGCCCAACGGTACGACAGCGTCAGGCTTGTATTGGACAACGTGGTAGAACGCGACAGGAATATCTTCAAGACACTGTTCGAGGCCGAGCCTTATGATTTCGACAGGGAATTCGAAGCCAACCGCTGGATGACATACGAAAGGCTCATAGCAAAAAGCGACCTCGAGCTTGCGAAGGAACTTTACGCACGAACCGCCATGCTCGAAAACAGGATGACCGAGCTGATATTTTCATACGCCTCGCTGGAGGAAAAAGTCGCCGCAGCCGGTGACGGACTCGACTATATCCCGTCCATCCAACCGGTTATAAACGGCGACCTTACGCTGCTCACCTCCTCGTTCGGCCTGAGGATACATCCCTTCTATAAAACCCTTGCCTCGCACCAGGGCGTGGATTACACCGTGCCCGAGGGGTCGCGCATCTTCGCTACCGCGGACGGGCAGGTGAAAGACGTCATAACCAGACACAGTTCATCGGGTCAGACCATTCTGATATCCCACGGCAACGGCTACGAAACCGAGTACTGTCATCTCGGCAAAATAAACGTGAGGAAGGGGCAGCAGGTAAAAAGGGGCGACATAATAGCCCTCTCGGGCAACACGGGTCTCTCCCTCGCACCGCACCTGCACTATGAAATAAGGCATAACGGACTGCGCGTCGATCCGATACACTATTTCTTCATGGAACTGACCCCCTTCGAGTACCAGAGGATCCAGGAGATCGCAAAATCGGGAATGCAGTCGTTCGACTGATTTTTAGTTTAATCTTTGTGTATATTCCCTTATTCTCGCTGCAAGCAGCGGGGTAGTTCATTGTCCACACCGTTCGTTTGTGCCGCCCAAAAAGATTTGAACCGCAAAGACGATTCAAATCTTTTTTATTCAGAAGCGGGCGGCACGAAAAATTAGACTAAAACTGTCGCCTTTTGTAAAAGGCGCACCGAAAACTTTTAGAGAAAATTGCAGGATATTTTTGGCGCTGTACCCCCCTCCATAAAAAAGCAGCAATGTTCGAAAAATTATTGTTTTTCTCCATACCCTCCCCAAAATTTTTCAATATGATTGAAAAATTATATATTTTTGTGTCTTAAAAGTAAAAAATACATTCATGGCTTCACAGCGTTTCAATGCCATCGACACCATCCTCAAAAGGGGAAGAACCGAGGCCACGGCAGCACCTCAGGGTAAAATATCGGATTATTTCGGGTCGGACGTTTTCGGCGACGCCCAAATGCGTCAGTATCTCTCGCGGGAAGTTTACGAAAGCGTACACGGCGCCATAGAAGAAGGACGCCGCATAGACCGCAGGATAGCGCACCAGGTGGCAATGGGCATGAAGTCGTGGGCTGTGGAACGCGGGGCTACCCACTACACCCACTGGTTCCAGCCTCTCAACGACTCGACGGCAGAGAAGCACGACTCGTTCTTCGAACCCGTACTCGGCGGCGGAGGCAGTTTCGAGACTTTCAGTGGCGACCTGCTGGTGCAGCAGGAACCCGACGCCTCGTCGTTTCCCCACGGGGGACTGCGCAACACCTTCGAAGCGCGCGGCTACAGCGCATGGGACCCGTCGTCGCCCGCCTTTATCATGGACAATACGCTGTGTATTCCGAGCATTTTCGTCGCATATACCGGAGAAGCCCTCGACTTCAAGACGCCTCTGCTTCGTTCGCTGGCCGCATTGGACAGGGCTGCAGTGGAGGTATGCCGGCTTTTCGACAAGGAAGTGGACAAAGTGATAGCCACCTTAGGTTGGGAGCAGGAATATTTCCTGGTGGATGGGGCTCTCTACAACGCCCGCCCCGACCTGAGCCAGACGGGACGCACCCTGATGGGACACACCGCAGCCAAAGACCAGCAGTTGGAAGACCACTACTGGGGGGCTATCCCAGAGAGGGTCAGTAACTTTATGAAAGATTTCGAACGGCACGCCTACCGTCTGGGCATCCCGCTCAAGACTCGCCACAACGAGGTCGCTCCCAACCAGTTCGAGTGCGCCCCCATGTACGAGGAGGCTAACATGGCGGTCGATCACAACACCCTGCTGATGGCCGTGATGAAGCGCGTGGCGGCGAGGCACCACCTCAAAGTCCTCCTTCACGAAAAACCGTTCATGGGCATCAACGGCTCCGGCAAGCACTGCAACTGGTCGCTCGCGACCGACACGGGGGTGAACCTGCTGTCGCCCGGGAGGACGCCGAAAACCAATACGCAGTTCCTCGCATTTTTCGTGAACGCCCTCAAGGCGGCCAACGACTACGGAACGCTTCTGATGGCGTCCATAGCGTCGGCAACCAACTCGCACCGGCTCGGAGGGAACGAGGCTCCGCCCGCCATATTTTCGGTGTTCACGGGGAAGACCCTCAACGGCGTTCTCGACTTCATGGAGAAAAGGATAACCGACGAGAAACTCTCCCCCGACGAAAAGACCGACATCAAGTTGGACATAGGCAAGATACCCGAGATCATGCTGGACAACACCGACAGAAACCGAACGTCGCCCTTCGCCTTTACCGGCAACCGGTTCGAATTCCGCGCCCCGGGTTCGTCGAGCAACTGCGCACTGCCTCTGATAGTGCTTAATACGGCTATGGCCGAGCAACTGATAAACTTCAAGTCCGAGGTCGATTCCCTCATGGAAAAGGAGGTCAGGAAAGACGAGGCGATACTTCAGGTGATAAGGAAATATATAAAGGAATCCAAGAACATACGCTTCGAGGGCAACGGATACAGCAGGGAGTGGCAGGAAGAAGCGGAGAGGAGGGGTCTGCGCGGCATATCCAACGTGCCCCTCGCATTCGGGGAGTATGTGCGCCCAGAGAATATCCGGCTGTTCGAGAGTATCGGAACCCTGAACAAGTCCGAACTGTACGCGAGGCACGAGATAAAGAACGAAACATTCGTCAAGAAAATACAGATCGAGTCGCGTGTGATGGCCGATCTCGCCGCCAACCATATAATACCCACGGCGATAAGGTATCAGAACATACTGATAAAGAACGTGCGCGGCATAAAGGATATTTTCCCGCAGGAATTCGAGGAACTGGCCGCAGAGGAGCTGAAAACCATCAGGATAATAGCTGAACACGTCAAATTCATAAGGGAACATTCGTACGAGATGGTCGAAGCCCGCAAGAAATGGAACGCCGTGGAGAACATCGCCGACCGCGCCAACGGCTACGAAACCGAAGTCAAGCCCTACCTCGAAGAGATACGATATCACATAGACAAACTCGAACTTATCGTGGACGACAACCTGTGGCCGCTTCCCAAATACAGGGAACTGCTCGCGATATTGCAGTGATCCGGCGGTTTAAAAGACTTTGCCATCCGCCATTTCTTTGAAAAGATTCTAATACCCAATGACCATTAGCTTTGGTGGATCATAATGCTTTTTAATCGTGTTTGCGCCAATTTTTTTGTAATTTGTAAGATCACTTTTACATATATAATAGACCAAACCCTGCTTCGCGTCGTCAATAATTAATGGTGGCAAATAGGTTATTCTGTGATCGCCGTCCGAAATATTTAATGGTATTAACTGAGAACAAGATTATTGTAAAAGAAAAACTTTATCACTTGAATATCCCACGTTTTACTACCGAAAAATAGTAAAAAAATCAATAAAAATTCAGTAGTTTAATGAAAATACCATTCATAAAATTATTTTTTTATGATAAAATCGAGGCGGTTGGAGCAGACAGAAGAAGAGTCTGTGGTGCAGTTCGATAGTTACCTTCGGCAAATCTCCCTGAAGTCGCACACGGCGCAGACCTTGTCGTCGGCGCATTGCGTGAAGGGTATGTCCGTGTCGAATATTTCGGCGAGCAGGACGGACAGCCTGCCTTCGAATTCGCCGGCATACACCGAGTAGGAATCCACCGCCGTCCCCTTTGCCGACTTGTCCGCAAGCAACGGGGAATACCCCTCCCTGTTCATCTCTCTGACAAAATAGAGGGCGGGTTGAACGTCTTTTCCGGTTGTCCCGGCAATAATCATCGCATAGATAAAGGATTGCAGCACAGCGGGATTCCTGTCCGCCTGCTCCTCCGAAAAGAGCGCCTCGATGCTCTTGAACTCCCGATTTGCCTTGCCCGTTTTATAGTCTATGACCCTGAGGCGTCCGTTGTCGAGTTCGTCGATCCTGTCCGCGTAACCGCCTATGCTGACTTTTTGGAGGTTTCCCGCTGTGTCCATGAATTCAAAAGGATACTCCATGCTCTTTTCGAGTTCCGCGATGCGGCGGCCGCCGCCGGAAATATCGAACGGAACTACGCAGTCCAGGATGTAGCGGATTATTATATCTCTCGCAAGCACGACATTACCGCTCAGGTTTTCGCCCGCCTCTTCCCCGCCCTCACGGGGGTATATCTCGTCAATAGCCTGATCCACAGCGTTTTCAACCTCTGTTTCGGTTATCTGCGCGAACAGATGCCGGCAATCGCCTTCCCGTCCGGCGAGCGGACGGTAGAGTATCTCCATGGCACGGTGCAGCGTATTGCCGAAAACGGAGGCGTCCATCTCACCGCTCACCTCTTCCGGCGGACGTATCTTCTCTATCGAATAAAAGTAGAATTTGAGAGGGCATTGCACGTAATTGTATATCGAAGTGGGCGTCAGTACGGGTTTCCGTCCGGCACCGGCCGGCTGCTCATGCGACACGCCGCCGTGCAGGTAGCGGCCGAGCTTATCCCTTACCGTCCCCTTTTTCTCGACCGCGACGGCATTGTCCGCATCAGTATCTATATTGAGGCCGATATTGAGATTCCGTATTCTGTGCGGCGATTCGTAACGGAACTGGTAAAGGAAACGGCTCTGTTCGCTGTTGCTTCCGTCATCGTTCCCCGACGAGTAAACCAAATGGATATTGGATGCGCGCTGGATCAGCCTGTACAGATAATAGGCATATACGGCTTCGCTGTCCTGCACCGCAGGCAGTCCGTAGGCGATCCTCAGGTTGTGGGGGATGAACGAGCGCGAGGAAACAGCGCTTCCCGGGAAGTTGTCGTCGTTGAGGGATAGAATGATAAGGTTCTCGAAATCCAGGCTGCGCGTCTCCAAAATCCCCATGACCTGTACTCCTGTCAGCGGCTCTCCTTCGAACGGTATCCTCACCTTCTGAAGCACCCTGCGCAAAAGCGAGGCATAGACATGCAGGGAAATATCTATATCACAACCGATAAGGGAGTTATGCAGCTTATTCACATACTCGTCGGCAATGCTGCAAAATTCCCTCCTCCGCTTCGATTCGGCGACATCGCGTTTGCCGTCATCATGCGAAGGGGCGGAAACGCTCCGTATAATATCGCAGAGATATGCCGAAAATTTCTCCCTGTCGCCGCCCGTATCCGAAAAGACGCAAGCCGTAAAATCGTCGCCGCGCAACTGTTCCGCATCCACGTAGATATGCTGCTGCGAAACAATCCGTCCGGCAAGCTCCGAACTGTCGCCGCCCGTTTTTTCGAGCAGGAAGGGATGACGCAATAATCCGGTAACGTCGGTATGGTAGAAAAAGACCTTCCCCCCCACCCTTCTTTCACGGATTTGAAGTTGGATCAGGCGTTCGATAAAAGAGTACAGAAGCGTATCTTTGAACGGATACCCCATAGTCACGTTTATATCCTCGACGCCCTCGGGTATCGAATACAGCAGGGGCGTCAGCAGGTTGTCGTCGGTCAGTACGACGGCCGTCTCCCTGCCCGCCTTTCCGTGCTGCGCGAGTATGTCGCTCAGGAATTTCCCCGCATACCGGCACTGCATGCTGTCCGACGGCGCCGAGACCGCGGTTATCCGCTTTTCCCGGGAAAAATTGTCGCGGCCGCACGGCAATTCGAACTGTTCCGGATACCTCAGGATATTGCCGCGCATGGACGCCCCCGCCTCCTGCTCCAGATCCTCCGTGTAGTAGAGGTCGTAGTCCCAGAAAAATAAGGCGCCGCATTGCCTGCGCAGGTAGTCGAACACCGTCTCCTCGCATTTCGACAGGGCGTTGAACCCCACGATGACATATTTTTCCCCCGCAAGTTCTTCCGCCCCGCTTTCCCTGACCTTTTCGGCAGCCATCCTGTAAACCATGCCTTCGTAGGCCAGTCCCGACCGCCCCAGACTTTCCCTGAACTCGCGGTAAATCGGGTAGAGGGTTTCCCATATCCTGACGAAGTCCTTCTTTTCGCCGGAATATTCCTTCGGGTCGCCGAAACTTCCCCAGAACCGCCTGATCATATCCCGCTGCTGCGGGTCCAGGTACGACAGATCCTTTTCCATATCTTTCAGCTCGGATACGTTCCTGAAAAGCGCACCCGCATCCGCCATATACTTGTCTATGGTGTCGAAATCGGCAAGCAGGGTCTCACCCCAGAAATAAAAGGAGTCGAAATCTTCCTCGTGGTAACGCCTGTACACTCTGTAAAGTTCGGTCACCAACTTCACGCCGTCGCCGGCACGGATTCCCGCCAATTTTTCCATTATGTCGCCCACGGACAGGTATCTGGGTTGCCACAGGGGTTTTTTCGCGACCGCCGACAGTTCGTCCGAAAAGAAAAGCCTCGCCCTGCGGCTCGGGAAAACAATATTAAGGGACGAAACCCCGTCCCCATAATTATTATAAAGTATTTCCGCTACCTGCGAAAGAAAATTTTTCATTTATAGCTTAGTCCCCGATATTAAGGACATTGGAACCCATGCCTACATTGAATTTGGAGGACTTGTCCCTGAACACCGCCGGCCTGCCCCTGTAAAATATGGTGGAGATCGTCTTGGCATTCGCCACCAGGCGTTCCGATGCGCAGACATAAACTTCGGCTCCGGTGGCCGCATCCACTTCTGCGGAAACACAGTCGGTTCCGCGGGTATCCACCCTGCTTTTTTCGGTAGCCCTCAGCTGCACATACTTGGCCGATCCCGAGAACTGTCCTATGGAATTACCCGTCACTTCCAGTTCCAAATCCATTACATCCAACGAGACCGTTGCTTTGGAGCCTCCCGCAACGCTCATTCTCAATGTGTTTGCGACTATCGGCTCCCTGTTCGTCAGTTCGACTCCCGAAACGGATATGTTACTCAACGTGTCGCAGTAGTAAATCTTAACATCGGCTTTAGCGTTCCGCGAAACGGAAGGACGGAGGACGATGCTGAGCGTTCCGTCTTTCACCTCCCACTGGAATTTCTTTATTTCGGAGTCGATAAGCACTATATCGACGGCATTAGACGAGGCAGGAATAAGTTCCACCGCCATATTGCCCGACAATGAAACCGCCCGGAAAGCCTCTACGTTTTCGCTTTTTATCGTCTGCTGGGCGCTTGCGGCGAGTACGCCGAAGGTCAGCAAAATGGTTGCAACTGCTTTTTTCATTGAATGTATTCTTTGAAATTCAACCGCAAGATACTATTTTTAGCGGATGCGGCGGCAATAACCGCAAATAATTTTTATCTTTATTCATTGTTTTACCGGAACGCGCAATATAGGCTGAAAGCAATAAAGTTGTCCTCCTCTTTTGAGAGAATGATTATTCAGGGAGATGATCGAACACCGGTTGTCATTGCGGCCCCCGAGGCGCAATCTCAGAAGGCATTTATTTTATTGATCGGCAATTTGCATTGAGCATTATTGATCAAGATTGCGGGTCAAAGCCCGCAATGACAATGATTGTATTTCAGGGGATGGTAATTAAATAATAGGTACGGGTATTTTCGACTCTCCCCGTGCAGCCGCCTTTGGCGGCTGCACGGGTGAGGGAGTCGGCAGTTTTGGAAACCAAAACTGCAAAAACTATATTTGGCACTCAAAGTCAGGAATGGGCAGCGTTAAACTTTTAAAAGCTTCGGCGGGTTCGGGCAAGACCTACCGCTTGGCCTACGAATACATACGGAGCGTGATCGAGGAACCCATGCGGTACCGGCATATCCTTGCGGTAACATTCACCAACAAGGCTACGGAGGAGATGAAACGCCGCATACTCGCCGAACTGGACAACCTCGCCCGCGGGACGGACGGCGGTTATATGGGCGCGATTTGTTCCGACCTCGGCATGGAAATGAAGACCGTAATGGAAAGGGCTTCGCTCGCCCGCACCAAAATACTTGATGATTACGGCCGTTTCGCCGTCCTGACGATAGACAAGTTCTTCCAGAGGATTATCCGTTCCTTCCTCAAGGAACTCGGCCTGGACCTCGACTTTAGTCTCGAACTCAAGACAGAGTCGCTGATCTCCGCCGCCGCCGACATGGTTGCGGACGGGATAACGGCGGACGGCGAACTGAAAAAATGGGTGACGGACTTCGTGCAGGAGAAGATCGAAGAAAATCAGGCATGGGATATAAAGACCGGCCTTGCGAAGCTGGGACGGGAGATTTTCAAGGAGGATTTCGGCAGAATGTCCGCCGTACAGAGGTCCAAGGAGCAGTTGGCCGGAATAGTCGCCGAACTCTCAGGCAAGGCTTCGGCCGCGGTGGACATTATGAAAGCCGACGCTTCGCGGGCGCTCGGGATAATGGAGAAACACTCTCTCTGCCCGGGAGACTTCAGGTACGGTTCAAGCGGTTTCGCCAACTATTTCGTCAAAACCGCCCGCGGCGAAATAGCGCCTTACGGCTCCCGCGTGAAGGACGCGCTGGAGTCGGACGAAGGGTGGTATTCCAAATCTTCCGGCGCAAAGAAAAAGATCATGGATGCGATACCGGAACTCAAACCCCTGTTGCAAAAAATATGTTCGGACTGTGACGATAACCTCCGGTTTTTGGAGTCATACAAACTCGTGCGCAAAACCTGGCGTAACTTCGGAATGCTCGCCGACCTGTCGCGCAAGGTAGGCGAACTGTGCAGGAGCGGTAACATCCTGCCCATCTCCGAAACCAATCCGATCATCGACAAACTGGTTTCAGGCAACGATGCGCCTTTCATATTCGAAAAGGCGGGCAGTTACTACTCCCAATTTATGATGGACGAATTTCAGGATACGTCGTCGCTGCAATGGCAGAATTTCCTGCCGCTGCTGCGCAATGCGCTCGCGCAGTCGGCGCAAAGCCCCGTGCTGATCGTAGGCGACGTAAAGCAGGCTATATACAGATGGCGGGGTGGCGACTGGAAAATACTGCTTTCGGGGATAGAGAGCTCTTTGGGCAATGCGGGAGAGGTCATCCCCGAGGAACTGAATACTAACTATCGTAGCCTGAAAAGGATAGTCGATTTCAACAACGAGCTGACGGGACGGTGCCTCGCCGCCGCCAATGAGAATCTTAACCGCCGGTTGGATGACGCCCTGACGGAAGAAGTTATCGACGATGAGGTTTACGGCCGTTTCCGCGACATGCTGGTCGCCGCCTATGAGGGTTACGCCCAGATACCAGCCAAAAAAGACGATGCGGGTTACGCCTCCGTGACCGTCTACGGCTGCGGCGAGGAGGAAAAGCCCCAACCGCCCGTCATACGGTGTATCGAGCAGCTTCAGGACAGGGGTTACACGCCCGGAGACATCGCCGTACTGGTAAGGAGGAATAAGGACGGCGTCAGGATAGCCGACATGCTTCTGGAACATAAAAGCCGGTGCGGCGGATCGGGTTACGGTTATGATTTCGTCACATGGGAGGCTCTCCCGATAGGCAATTCGCCGGTGGCCGGTTTCATAATTTCCGTGTTCAGGGCGGCATGCTCTGACGGCGACAGTCTGAATCTGGCGGTCTACAACAGGTGGCTGGGAAGACCCCTGACTCAACAGCCCGACGACACGGAGGCGGCTTTTCTCGAAAGCCTGTGCCGCATGCCCCCCCTGGAAGCGTTTGAAAAAACGGTGCTGAAATACGGACTGAACGGCGAGGAGCGGAACACCGCCTACCTTCAGGCGCTCGAAAAGCAACTTATCTCGTTCCAGGGCAGCCGCATCGGCGATATTCCCCTGTTCCTCGAATGGTGGGAGGAAACAGGCAAATGGCAGTCGGTGGACGTACCCAAGACGGATTCGGCGATAACCATCATAACCATCCACAAGGCCAAAGGCCTCGAATTCAAGGCGGTAATAATACCGTACTGCGACTGGCAACTCGATCCGTCCGGCAAGACGGTCGTCTGGACCAGGGAAAACGAACTGCTCGAAGGCCTTTGCCCCATACCGCTGCACTACAGCAAAGCGATGCGCGAATCCTATTTCTCGGAAGAATACTTCGCCGAAACGGTCATGTCGCACATCGACAATTTCAATACGTTCTACGTGGCGGCAACCCGCGCGGTCGAAGAACTGCACATTATGATACCCCGCAGCGTGAAAAACCGCGACGGTTACATCGACGGACTGATACTCGGCTCCATATCGGAGGAGGGGGACAAGGCATTTCTGGGGGACATGACCGGAAAGGTCGCCGCCGGCGACGATACCGTAACATACGGGTTCGGCGTTCCGCTCCGTAACGGGGCTGCCGCAGGGTCGGCGGAAGAGACCGTTTTTCTGCCCTTCCGCATTTATTCCCCTGACGAAAGGCTCAGGCTGAGGCTCCAATCGGAACGCTATACCGAAAACGGGGCATCCGCCCCGTTCGATCCGAGGGAGCTCGGCATATTGATGCACAAGGCGTTCGAGACCGCCGAAAAAGAGTCGGACATAATCGGTGAAGTGGACTACATGCTGCGGAACGGGCGGATCACTCCGCAGGAAGCGGACGGATTGAAATCCATGATCTGCACTGCATTCTCGAATGAACTGGTAAACGACTGGTTCGGCGGCCAGTGGGAAACCGTCAGGAACGAGAGCGACATCATAATGCCCCTCTCATCGCCTCACCGCCGCCCCGACAGGGTTATGACACGGGGTAAGGATGCCGTCGTGGTCGATTACAAGTTCGGCCTCCGCCGCTCCGCCTCATACCGCAGAAAAATTGAAGAATACGCCGGAATCCTGCGTGGGATGGGATACGAAAACGTCAAAGGATACCTGTGGTATGTTTCCCTCGATGACATAGAGCCGGTGGTTTGACGCTGGGTCGCCCGTTATTCAGGGTACTTTTTGTCATTCCGAATCCCTGCCCCAACTAAACCACCCTGCATTAAAAATGCAGGGGTTTTACAGAGCGAATGAAATTCGCTGTCATTCCGAGCGAGGCCGTCAGGCCGACGAGGAACTGACGCCAAGCCGAGAGCAATGGAGCTTGCTCCGATTGCCGAGGCGCGAAGGAAGAAGACCGAAGGTCAATCTACAAATTATAAAGAATATAATATTAGATCCCTCGGACAAGCCTCGGGATGACAAAGCGGTAGATCCCTCCATCCTGCGGATGTTCGGGATGACAGTAATTAACAAGAAGAAATTTATAGAAACTAAAGTAACTGCACTAAAATGCAGGGTTTTAACCGATAATTAGATAATAAAGTAAGGTACATAAGGAAAACCCGCGTCAATTCCCCTGCTCGCACAGGAATTTTATTCTTATGAGGCGCACCTCCTCTTCCAGATAATTGGGGCCGAGTTCTTTCATGGCTTCGTCTATCGAATCAGTCTGGGCATCCTCCTTGAAATACAGATAAATGTCCTCGGCCTTATCCTCGTCTATCACTTCTTTTATATAATAGTCTATGTTCAGTTTCGTGCCGGAATTGACGATCGTCTCTATATCCGTCAGCAGTTCGTCGAGGTCCAGGTCTTTTGCTCGGGCTATCTCCTCGAAATCAATCTTGCGGTCTATGTTCTGGATTATGAAAACTTTGTTGGCGCCCTTGTTGGCGACGCTCCTGACGACCATATCCTCGGGACGCACTATTTCGTTCTCCTCAACATAGAGCTTTATCAGCTTTATGAATTCTTCGCCGAATTTTTTGGCTTTCCCCACACCGACGCCGGAGATATTCTGCATTTCCTCGAAAGTTATCGGGTACTGTACCGACATGTCCTCCAAAGACGGATCCTGAAATACGACGAAGGGGGGAAGATTGTGTTCCTTGGCCACCTTCTTGCGAAGTTCCTTGAGTATGGCGAACAACCGTTCGTCGGCCGCCCCGCCTCCGCGTCCCGCAGTAAAGGAAGGATCCGATTCCTGATCCTCGCTGTCGTAATCATGGTCGAGAGTTACTGTCACGGCGAAAGGCCTGTCGATAAATTCGACACCCTGCGGGCTTATCGACAGCAGCCCGTAATTCTCGATGTTTTTATTTATCAGTCCGAGTATAAGACCTTTGCGTATAACGGTCGCCCAATACTTTTCACCGTGTTCCGAGCCGGCGCCGAACCACTCCGTTTTATTGTGGTTGTAAGATTTTATGAGTGAGTTGCTGTGTCCCGTGAGAACATTGACCAGGTGATCGATCTTGAACTTGTCGCCTATGGATTTCAGCATTTCGAGAACCAACTGCATTTGCTGCGTACTTTCGATCTTCGGTTTGGGGTTGATGCAGTTGTCGCAGCTCCCGCAATTCTCATCCTCATAATTTTCCCCGAAGTATCCCATGAGCGTCTTGCGCCGGCAAACCGACGATTCCACATAAGAAACCGTTTCCGCCAGGAGCAGTTTGCCTATCTCCTGTTCGCTTACGGGCTTCCCCTGCATGAATTTCTCTAATTTCTGTATGTCCTTGTAGCTGTAAAAGGCGATACATTTCCCCTCGCCTCCGTCGCGCCCCGACCTGCCTGTTTCCTGGTAGTAGCCTTCGAGGCTTTTGGGAATGTCGTGATGAATGACATACCTCACGTCGGGCTTGTCAATGCCCATTCCGAAAGCTATGGTGGCCACTATCACGTCCGCTTCTTCCATCAGGAAACTGTCCTGA
Organism: Holotrichia oblita; assembly: GCA_023690525.1. Lineage (NCBI taxonomy): Eukaryota > Metazoa > Arthropoda > Insecta > Coleoptera > Scarabaeidae > Holotrichia > Holotrichia oblita. The sequence continues at coordinate 860,816 of CM043015.1, forward strand.
TTGCGCGCCCTGCTCACGGAATCCATACCCGCATGATAGGGCAGCGCCTTTATGCCGTTGGCTACCAGCAGTTCGGCGAATTCCTCCACTTTCTTGCGGCTCAGGCAATAGATGATCCCCGATTTACCCTCGTTCTGCTTTATGTATTTTATGATGTCGCGCGCAGGATCGTTTTTGGGACGTATTTCATAGTACAGGTTCGGCCTGTTGAAAGACGATTTGAACACTGCCGCATCCGACATATTCAGGTTTTTCTGTATATCCATCTGCACCTTGGGCGTGGCCGTAGCCGTCAGAGCTATCAGGGGTGCGTCGCCTATTTCACTGATGATCGGCCTTATGCGTCTGTACTCAGGGCGGAAATCATGTCCCCATTCCGAGATACAGTGCGCTTCGTCTATGGCATAGAAAGAAATTTTCTGTCGGCGGAGGAATGAGACGTTTTCCTCTTTGGAGAGCGATTCCGGCGCGAAGTAAAGCAGTTTCGTTCTTCCCGAAAGCACATCGCTGCGTACTTCGGCTATGGCGTTCTTGGTGAGGGAGGAGTTCAGGAAATGGGCTATCCCCCTCTCCGACCCGAAAGTCCGCATCGAATCCACCTGGTTCTTCATCAGGGCTATAAGCGGTGAAATAACTATCGCAACGCCGTCCATCATCAGGGCGGGCAGCTGATAGCACAAAGATTTCCCCCCGCCGGTGGGCATCAGTACAAAAGTATCTTTTCCCGCCAGCACGCTCTTTATAACTGCCAGTTGATTCCCCTTGAATTTGGAAAAGCCGAAATACTCTTTCAATCGGGCGTGCAGCAGAATATCCTCTTGAGTGTTCATTATTTATGTGTACTGTCTTAACGGTTTTTGTCGGTCGGTGAAATATAATACAGCTAATTTACTCATTATTTTTAAATTTCACTATTTTTGTATAAATTTTTTTCGTGTAACTGAAATATCTCGAAATGCGGCTATATACAAAAGACCTGGTTAAAAGGTACAAGACGCGGACTGTCGTCAGTCATGTTTCCATAGATGTGGAGCAGGGTGAAATCGTAGGTTTGCTCGGGCCGAACGGGGCGGGCAAGACTACCACTTTCTATATGATAGTCGGCCTCGTCAAGCCCAACGGCGGACAGATATTCCTTGAAGAAAACGGCAAGGTCACCGAAATTACGAAATATCCCGTTTACAAAAGATCGCAGATGGGTGTCGGGTACCTTGCCCAGGAAGCGTCGGTGTTCCGGAGGCTTACCGTAGAGGACAATATAAAGGCTGTCCTTGAGATGACCGATTATTCCAAGGAATACCAGAAGGAAAGGGTGGAGACGCTTATCGAGGAGTTCAGGCTCGAAAAGGTGCGCAAAAACCTCGGGATACAGCTTTCCGGCGGCGAAAGAAGACGCACTGAAATAGCCCGCGCCGTAGCCATCAACCCCAAATTCATACTTCTCGACGAACCTTTTGCCGGAGTCGATCCCATTGCGGTGGAAGACATACAGAGTATCGTCGCCACGCTGAAAGGAAAGAATATCGGCGTTATAATAACAGACCATAACGTTCACGAAACACTCTCCATTACCGACAGGACTTACCTGCTGTTCGAGGGCAAGATACTCAAGGCGGGGTCGGCGGAAGATCTCGCCAACGACGAGACTGTGAGGCAGGTATATCTCGGCCGCGACTTCAAACTGCGGTAAATTACCATAAATAAAATAATCACGAGGAACGGGCAGTATTATCCCGAACTCACGTCAAGTAATTTCAAACATTTATTTATCCATTCTTGTCGGTTCTTTTGGTCGTCTTTTCCACTTCAAAGCCTCGACTTAGCCCGCTAAGCCTGCGTTTTGAAGCGAAAAATCCGATACAAAATAACTGTCCAATAATGAATAAATATCTTCAATCACTTAAATGAGAGATGAGGAAAACCGTTTCGCCTTCGAAGGTCTGCGGCGCTGTCGCCGCTCCGTCGTCCAAGAGTTACGCCCAGAGGGCGCTGGTCGCCGCCCTGTTGTCGGAAGGCGAAACCCTGCTTCGCAATTTCGAACCGTGCGGCGACACTCTTGCAGCCCTGTCGGCTGTGGAATCGCTGGGTGCAAAAGTGAGGAGAACAGGCGAAAAGGAGTACCTGATCCGCGGAGGTTTAAGTTGTTCATTTACGGCGGTAGATGCGGGAGAGTCGGGACTTTTGGCGAGAATGCTCGTTGCGGTCGCCGCCCTCTGTTCTTCTCCCGTCACAGTTACAGGAAGAGGGTCGTTGCTCGAACGCCCGTTCGGAACGGTATCGGCGCCTCTTTTCGAACTCGGCGCACGTGCCGTTGCATCGGACGGTTTTCTACCGGTTACGGTCGAAGGCCCGCTCGCGGGAGGGTCGGCGGAAGTGAACGGGTCGGCCGGTTCGCAGTTCATTACGGGTTTGCTGATGTCGCTACCGCTCGCCCCGCGCGATACGGTACTGAGGGTCGGGAACCCGAAAAGCACACCTTATATAGATATGACGATCGACGTACTGCGTAAATTCGGTATCGAAGCGAGGCATGATTCATACAGGGAGTTTTTCGTGAGAGGCCGTCAGGAATACTTGCCATGCGCTTACGATATAGAAGGTGACTGGAGCGGCGCATCGTATATCCTCGTGGCGGGGGCGGTTGCCGGCGGAGTTACGGTTTCCGGTCTCGATCCGCTTTCGCTTCAGGCGGACAGGGCGGTGATCGACGCCCTTTCGAGTAGCGGCGCGGAGATTGCGACCGGTCGGGACGGTATTACAGTCCGCAGACCTCAAGGAACGCTCAAGGCATTCGATTTCGATGCTACGAATTGCCCCGACTTGTTTCCAGCTTTGGCGGCTTTGGCAGCCAACTGCAACGGGGTGACCACGATAAAAGGCGCGGAGCGTCTTGTGCACAAGGAAAGCGACCGCGCCGCAGCCATAGCGGAACAGTTCGGCAGGATGGGTATCGGAGTCGATATTTCACGGCGCGACATTATGAGCATAAGCGGAGGAAAGATCGGAGGAGCGGAAGTTTCGGGCTGCGGTGACCACCGCATGGTCATGGCCGAAGCGGTGCTGGCGCTCAATGCCTGCGGCGAAACCGTCATCGACGGCGCCGAAGCCGTCGATAAGTCCTATCCGCGCTTCTGGAAGGATATTGAACGAATAACAGCCAAATAACAGCGGGAAAATGAACAGCTTCGGGACGAAATTCAGAATATCGTTATTCGGCGAGTCGCACGGAAAGGCGATAGGCGTTGTTATGGACGGCGTTCCTCCGGGTATCGCCCTGTCGGAAGAAGATTTCATTCCCGACCTTATGCACCGCAGGAGCGGTGCGGAGGGTACGACCGCACGCAGGGAGAGCGACACGCCGGAAATATTTTCGGGGGTGTTCGGCGGATTTACTTCGGGCGCTCCCCTGACGGTAATATTCAGGAATGAGGACGTCCGTTCCGGTGATTACGGCAGTTTCGCCGCACATCCGCGTCCATCCCATGCCGACTGGGTTGCGGCGATCAAGTACGGGGGATTCAACGACTTCCGCGGAGGAGGACAGTTCTCGGGAAGGCTCACCCTCGCCATTGTCGCGGCGGGAACGGTTGCGAAAAAGATACTCGGCGCAGAAGTAACGATTTCGTCCCGGATAACCGAAATAGGAGGCTGCGCCGACCCCGACGGATTTCGGGAAATAATCGGAGAGGCCATGCGGGCGGGCGACTCGGTGGGCGGTATCGTCGAATGCACGGCCGAAGGGTTGAAGGCGGGCATGGGGGAACCTTTCTTCGATTCGGTCGAAAGCGTCGTTTCGCATTTTTTATTCTCCATACCGGCAGTGAAGGGCGTGGAATTCGGCAGCGGTTTCGCCGCCGCCCGACAGAGGGGTTCCGAGCATAACGACCCGATAATATCGGCGTCGGGTAAAACCGCGACCAACAACTCCGGGGGCATAAACGGCGGGATCACGAACGGCAATCCGCTTGTAGTCAGGGTTGCCGTAAAACCGACGCCAAGTATCGCAATGGAACAGAATACATTCAATATGGAGAGCGGCTCCGTAGAACCGCTTAGGATAACGGGAAGGCACGATGCCTGCATAGCCCTGAGAATGCCCGTGATAGTGGAGTCGGCTGTCGCCCTGTCGCTCGTTCAGTTCCTGTAAAATACCGCTGTCCCGAGCGGGGTATTTACGTTTACCTTAGTATGATCCACTTGCCGTCTACTTTGGCAAAATACACCGGTATACGTCGGATAGATTTATTTCCCTCCTCGTCCTCTATTATTTTTTGTCATCCCGAACATCAGCAGGATGGAGGGACTTACTGCTTGTCATCCCGAGGCTTGTCCGAGGGGATTTACCTTATATTATTCTCTCAATTATATGAAAATCTTGCAATTGTAATCAAATATAGGTTTTTGATTTTCGACTCCCTCGCCCGTGTAGCCGCCTTTGGCAGCGGGGGGCGAGGGAGTCGGCAGTTTTGGTTGCCAAAACTGCAAAAATCGTTACTTGGTTACCATTGCCAAATAATTTACCGTTTTCATTCTCCAAGCCCAACAGCGTCATGCATACAAATTTGCAAACAAATTTATTGGAATTATCGAATTAGGGCGTGTTAGCATAAATTAAATATTCGGATTTTGAGCCAATTTTTGTCTGTTCAAGGCAGATTTTTGGCAGCAATACCGGGCGTATTGCGAAAAAATCTAACGCCGAACAGGCGAAAATTAGCCAAAATAGGGGTGTTTCAAATTTATACTAACACGCCCTAAAACAAAAAGAAGAAAAATTTTTAATAATTGTTGGTTATATGTAAAATATGCCTTACATTTGTTAGTCCGCTAACAGCAACACCGGCGGCCGGCCGATCGAAGATACAGTTAAAATTTTTAAATACAACTTTTAAATACGTTTGTCATGGCTAACAAATTAAAGATCAGAGACCTTACTTTGAGGGACGGACAACAGTCCTCCTTTGCTACGCGCATGACCCAGCAGCAGGTGGACAGGGTATTGCCCTTCTACAAGGATGCGGGATTCTATGCAATGGAAGTATGGGGCGGCGCTGTGCCCGACTCGGTGATGAGGTATCTGAATGAAAACCCCTGGGACAGGCTCGAAAAGATAAAGGCGGGTGTGGGCGATGTGTCCAAACTCACCGCGCTGTCGAGAGGCCGTAATCTCTTCGGGTACAGCCCTTACACCGACGAAATTATCGAGGGGTTCTGCCGGAACTCGATTGAATCGGGACTCGGAATAATGCGTATTTTCGACGCATTGAACGATGTGGATAATGTTAAATCCACTATCAAATATGTCAAAAAATACGGAGGTCTGGCGGACTGTGCAGTTTGCTATACCATAGACCCTCATTTCTCTGCGATGGAGAGAATGAAGGCTCGTATGAAAGGTAAAAAACTTCCGGACGAGGTGTTCACCGATGAATATTTCCTCGAAAAGGCGAAAGAAATGGAAGCGCTCGGCGCCGATATGATAACCATAAAGGATATGAGCGGTCTCATTCCTCCCAAGCGTGTGGCCGGTATGGTGAAGTTGTTCAAGAAAAACCTTTCCGTTCCGATAGATTTCCATACGCACTGTACTCCGGGGTATGGCCTAGGTTCCGTTCTTGCCGCCATAGTCAGCGGAGTCGATATTATCGATTCGAATATATGGTATTTCTCCGGAGGCCCCGCCGCTCCCGCCGTTGAGCTCGTATATGTGTTCTGCAAGAAATTAGGCATCGACATCGACGTAAACATGGACGCCGTATCCAAGATCAACGGCGAACTCTTCTACATACGCCGCGAACTGGCCGAATTCGATACGAATAAGGACTTCCCCAATAAGTTCAGCCCGCTGCTTGATACCCTTCCCCAGGAAATCGACAGGGAGTTCGACCGCGCCATAGAAGCCGCACGGAAAGACGACGAGGACGCGCTCCTTAATGCCTGCCATAAGATAGAGGCTTACTTCAACTTCCCGAAACCCAATGAACTGGTGAAGAAAGCCGAAATACCGGGCGGGATGTATACAAATATGGTAGCCCAGCTCAAACAGCTGAACAGCGAGCATATTCTGGAAAAAGCAATGGAGCTCATACCTCAGATACGTCTGGATTCCGGTCTGCCTCCTTTGGTTACCCCTACGAGCCAGATCGTAGGCGTGCAGGCTGTTAATTGCGCTCTCGACATAATGAACGGCAAGCCGATGTACACCAATCTTTCCAACCAGTTTATCAACCTTGTCAAGGGTGAATACGGCAAGACTCCGATACCCATAGATCCGGAATTCAGGCTTAAAATTGCCGGAGTCAGGGAGGAAACACCGTACGATACTTCCAAGTACAAGATGCAGCCCAACCCCGTACTCGAGGATTGCGGCGGAGTGAAACTGGCGGAAAACGAGAAGGAAGTGCTTCTTCTGGAACTTTTCCCGCAGGTGGCCAAGGATTTCCTTACCAAAAACAAGAAAGCCAAGTGTACGGCACAGCAGACAGGCGCTCAGCCCGAAGCACCGCAGGCCGGAGCGCAGAAAATGGCTATCACTGGAAATGTCGTCACGGCACCCATGCCCGGCAGGATATTCCAGGTGCTTGTCAAAGCAGGCGACAGTGTGGCCGCAGGTCAGGATGTAATAGTACTCGAAGCCATGAAGATGGAAAACAGCATCGCTTCCGGTTTCTCGGGCAAGGTCAGACAGGTTCTGGTATCCGAAGGAGAAACCGTAGCAGCCGAAGCGCCACTGGTTGAAATAGAATAACAGGATTTATTGTTTTAGTATTTCGGGTAGTAATTAGGTAATTTAAATTGGAAGTAGAAGGGACGGCATGAAGTACTTTGTGCCGTCCCTTTTTATTATTATAACATGAGAAACAATATTGGGTGTGAGACGAATTATTTCCGCAGATGGTTTAAATATTGTAACTTTGTAACGGTATGGATAAAAATAATTATATAGATACACTGAACGAAAGGTTCGCGGGGAAGGAGCCCACGGAGGTCTTGCGGTATTTTCTCGACCGCTTCGGGGGGAAAATCGCCCTTGCCTCCAGTCTCGGGTTGGAAGATCAGGCGCTTACCGATATGATATGCGGAATCAGGCGGAAAACCAGAATATTCACTCTCGATACGGGAAGACTGTTCCCGGAGACTTACCAGTTGATCGACAGGACTAACAAAAGGTATGAGATTAATATAGAGGTTTTTTTTCCCGACTGCGGAAATGTTCAGGATATGGTCAGAGAGCACGGTATAAACCTGTTTTACGACAGTCTCGAAAAGAGGAAACTATGCTGCCGCATCAGGAAGATCGAGCCGTTGCAGCGCGCTTTCTCCGGTCTCGAGGTATGGATTTGCGGCCTTCGCCGTGAACAGTCCGTGACTCGCAGCGATATGCGTCTGGTAGAGTGGGATTCAGGAAACGGGCTGATCAAGCTCAATCCTCTCATAGACTGGACGGAAAATGAAGTGAAATCTTATATAGAAGAACATAATGTGCCGTATAACAGGCTCCATGACAAGGGTTATCCGAGCATAGGATGCGAACCGTGTACGCGCGCAGTGGAAGCCGGCGAGGACATACGCGCAGGCAGGTGGTGGTGGGAATCGTTGGAGCATAAGGAATGCGGTCTGCACCGACGCTGAACGGGATACACGTCTGGGCAGCCTTCAGATAGCACCTTAATAGTATCTTAAGAATCCAAATTACTTGATAATCTTGATTTAAATTTCAAAACTAAAACCGCCTTGTTATGAAGAAAGTATTTCTTGTTTTCGTATTGCTTTGTATTTCCGGTTCCGCCTCGTTCGCGCAGAAAAACAAAACCGAGGAACAGCTCCGCCGGCAGATCGAAACACTTACCGGACTCGTACGCGACCTGCGCCACAGTTTCGACGTGATCGATAAAAAGATCGAAGACGTCCTTTGGTACGAAAAGGCCGGAGATGTCGCCCATATAAACAAGGTGCGTATCTGGGGTCCTCCCCGCCAAAATCCCAAGCCCACCGGAAACGAGTTCACGGACGGGCTCCTCGATAACAACCTTCAATTTTTCGCCTATACCTTCATCCCGAAAAATACCGACCCCGATAAGAAATACCCTCTTATCGTGCTGGTTCACGGGGGTATACACGGCACGTTCAATACCTTTATGGTGCATACCGTGCGGGAGCTGGTCGCACAGGGCTACATAGTCGTGGCGCCGGACTATCGGGGCAGTATCGGCTACGGAAAAGGTATGTACCAGAGCATCGACTACGGCGGTCTTGAGAATGAGGACGCCCTGGCCAGCCGGAATTACATGGTGGACAACTATTCGATCGTCGATCCCGCGCGGGTGGCTATCGTCGGCTGGAGCCACGGGGGCATGATCGCCCTCAACAACATATGCCGTTACCCCGACAGTTACGCCTGTGCAATGGCGGGAGTTCCCGTGTCGGACGTCACATACCGGCTCGAATACAAGGGGGAAAGCTATGTACGGGATTTCTCGGCCGATTACCATGTCGGACAGACTCCGCAGGAAAACCCGCAGGAATATATACGCCGCTCACCCACACATTATGCGCACATGCTCCGTAAACCGCTCCTGATCAACACGGTTAAGAACGACGATGATGTGAGCTGGAAAGAGGTTCAGATGATGATCGATTCGCTTAACCATTACGGGAAGACGTTCGAATACGAGGTATACGAACCGATGCCCGGAGCGCATGTGTTCGAACGCCTGGACAGCGGCGAAGCCACCGAGGTACGCTATAAAACGCATAAATTCCTGGAAAAACACCTGGATCCGCCCTTCCCGTTCCGGTCGTACGGCGACATGCGCCGCGCAGCCTACTATTTTGGGGAGTAGTAATTAATATAAATAACCTGTTTTAGACTCCCCGCCCGTGCATCCGCTTTTGGCGGATGCACGGGCGAGGGAGTCGGCAGTTTTGACAAGCAAAACTGCAAAAAACTATATTTGGTTACAAATGCCCTATTTTGAATAAGAGTCATTCTTATGTCCGGAAAAACAGGAAGGAAAGCATCAGACAGGACCGCGGCGAAGAGCGGCAGGATGGCTTCCGGTCGCGTAGGCGCCGGCGGACGGAACGCTTCGCGGCGCAGGGTCGATTATCCCGTGCCCGACGGCCGCAGCGTCAGGCCGAAAAAAAGTCTCGGCCAGCATTTTCTCTCTGACGAGAATATCGCGCGTAAAATATCAGCAGCCCTGAGCGGCGGAAGCGCCGACCGTCCCGTTACTGTCCTGGAGGTGGGCTGCGGAACAGGCATGCTTACGCGGTTCCTGCTCGAACGCGACGACATTGTCCTGTACGGAACGGAAATAGATCCGGAGAGTATCGCATTCCTGCACAGGAATTTCCCCGCTTTCGGCGACAGGCTCATGCAGGAGGATTTCCTCAGGATGGATATTGCCGGAAAATTTCCGGACGGCGTAAACATCATAGGCAACTTCCCGTATAATATCTCATCCCAGATATTTTTCAAAGTATTGGACAACAGGGATATAGTACCCGAAGTTGTCGGCATGGTACAGAAGGAGGTCGCCGTGAGGATAGCCGAACCGCCTGGCAGCAGGGATTACGGTATCATCAGCGTTTTGCTGCAGGCATGGTACGACATAGAGTATCTCTTCACGGTAGACGAAAATGTCTTCATTCCCCCGCCGAAAGTTAAAAGCGCCGTGATACGCCTCAGAAGAAACGGCGTGCGCGATCTCGGCTGCGACGGTAAACTGTTCGTGCGCGTGGTCAAGGCTTCCTTCAGCCAGCGACGCAAAAAGCTGAAGAATTCGCTTGGCTCGGTATTTGGGGACTTCGGAGGCGAGACGCACCGCTTTTTCCCGATGCGCGCCGAACAACTCGGAGTAAAGGATTTCGTGGAACTCACGAACTGGGTAGGCGAACAGCTGGAACTCTAAACATCTGTTCATAGGAGTGTTCCAAATACTTGAATCGAACATATTATGGCAAAAAAGGAACCTGAAAGATGCGGATGGTGCCTGTCCGACCCGCTTTATGCCGAGTACCACGACAGGGAATGGGGGCGTTTGGTCACGGACGATAAAAAACTGTTCGAGTTCCTCGTTTTGGAGAGTGCCCAGGCAGGACTTAGTTGGCTCACGATACTCCGAAAGCGGGAAGGCTACCGCAAAGCATTCGCCGGATTCGATTTCCGCAAGGTGGCCGCCTTCACCGCCGGCGACGTGGAACGGCTTATGAACGACCCCGGCATAGTGCGCAACAGGAATAAGATCGAAGCGACGATAAGCAACGCAAAATGTTTTATCGGGGTCATCGGGGAATTCGGCAGCTTCTCGGATTATCTTTTTTCATTCATACCCGACCGCAAACCCATTATAAACCATCCTGATACGCTAAAGGACATACCCGCCTCCACCGAATTGTCGGACAGGATAAGCAAGGATATGAAGAAACGGGGATTTCGTTTTTTCGGCACTACCATTTGCTACGCCTTTCTTCAGGCAACCGGATATGTGGACGACCACATTGCCGGCTGCCATTGCCGCGAACAGAAGATGGAGGCATGATCGCTTCTGGATTCTGCCCAAATAAAATATAGTTTTTTGCAGTTTTGGCCTGTCAAAACTGCCGACTCATTCGCCCGTGCAGCCGCCTTTGGCGGCTGAGGGGGGCGGGCGGGGAGTCGAAAATACCTGTACCTGTATTTAACAGCAATTCCATCGCTTCAACACAGTAAACCGAATGGTTGATAAAAAGAAAAAATTAGTGGTTTTTACCGGAGCGGGCGTCAGCGCCGACAGCGGCCTCGCGACTTTCCGCGACAGCGACGGCCTGTGGGCTCGGTACAGGATCGAGGATGTGTGTACACCCGAAGCTCTTCTTCATAACAGGGATACCGTGATAGAATTCTACAATGCGAGGCGCAGGGAACTTCTCGAAAAGGAGCCTAACGCCGGACATTACGCCGTCGCGGCGCTCGAGGAGCATTTCGACGTGGATGTGATAACGCAAAACATCGATGATTTTCACGAACGCGCCGGCAGCACGAAAATTATCCATCTGCACGGCGAACTGAGAAAACTGCGCAGCAGTGCGAACGAATCCATTACAGTACCCATCGAAGGATGGGAGCAGAAGCCGGATGAAAGGTGCAGTGACGGTTCGCTGCTCCGTCCGTTCGTCGTTTTTTTCGGCGAGCCGGTTCCGATGTTTGAAAAAGCCGCCGAAACGGCGTCAAAGGCGGACATACTTATAATAGCCGGAACCTCCCTGGCGGTTTATCCCGCCGCATCCCTGGTGAGGTACATACGTCCGGAGATCCCCGTCTACGTAGTCGATCCTGCAAATCCGGACATCAGCGGCATAAGGAACAAGGTTACATTGTACCGTAAACGCTCGGCGGAAGGACTGCCTCTGCTCGTGAAAGACCTCACGGGCGGGAGCGTCTTGTGATCGCATGTTCAGTTCCAGGATACCGCATCGCTTCACGGGACTCAGGACTTACCGACTAAACCGCTTTATCGTCCGGCCCCGGGCTACACATTGAACAGGAAGTGCATTATGTCGCCGTCCTGCACGACGTAATCTTTGCCCTCTATGGCTATTTTACCGGCTTCGCGGCATGCTTTCTCGGAGCCTAATGCAACGTAGTCGTCGTATTTTATAACCTCCGCCCGTATAAATCCACGTTCGAAGTCGGAGTGGATGATGCCCGCAGCCTGGGGAGCCTTAGTCCCTATGGTATATGTCCATGCCCGCGTTTCGTCGGGCCCGGTGGTGAAGAATGTTTCGAGATCGAGTAGTTTGTAGGCCGCGCGTATCAGGCGGCTGACGCCGCTTTCCCCGAGGCCGATCTCCTCCAAGAATGCCTGACGTTCGCCGTGGCTGCCGAGTTCGGCAATATCTGCTTCGGCGGCGGCGGCTACGATCATCAGCTCGGCCTTTTCACCCGCAATGGCCTCGCGCACGGCATCGACATAGGCGTTTCCCGCCGCCGCGCTCGCTTCGTCCACATTGCACACATAAAGCACCGGCTTGTCGGTAAGCAGGAAAAGATCCTTTACGAATTTGCGATCTTCGCGGCTTTCCGGCTCCACAGTCCTCGCCGACTTTCCTTGTTCGAGCGCGGTCTTGTACTTCAGGAGCAGCTCGTACATCCTCCTGGCATCCCTGTCACCTCCCGTCTTGGCCTGCTTCTCTATCTTGCCTATCCTGCTTTCGACGGTCTCGAGGTCTTTAAGCTGTAATTCCGTATCTATTATCTCCTTATCTCTGACCGGATCGACCCTGCCGTCCACATGGGTAACGTTGCCGTTGTCGAAACATCTGATAACGTGTATTATGGCATCCATGTTCCGTATATTGGCGAGGAACTTGTTGCCCAATCCCTCGCCTCTGGAAGCCCCCTTCACGAGTCCTGCTATGTCCACTATCTCTATGGTCGTCGGAACCACTTTTTTAGGATTGTCTATACGCGCCAGATTCACCAACCTCTCGTCGGGAACGGTGATGACGCCCACGTTGGGCTCTATCGTACAGAAAGGGAAGTTGGCAGCCTGCGCCCTGGCGCTGGACAGACAGTTGAAAAGAGTCGATTTGCCCACGTTCGGCAGACCCACTATGCCGCATTGCAATGCCATAATCTATTAAAAATAATGTAAAAATTGCCATTAATTCCGTTGGACGGGACAAGATTTATATCCTGTCCAATCCCTTCGTATATTTTCTCCAGTAATACTTGACCGGATTCGAATATTTCAACTGCTTCCACGGACGGCTGCCGTGCGGCCTGTGAACCACCTGAAGGGACGGCACTATATAATTACTGAAACCGAGTCTTGTTGAAGTCCTCGAAATGAAGACATCGTACCAGTCTTTGTCTTTTTGTAATTCCGCGAAGGAAAACTTTTTCATAAAGGCCGTCGTCAAAAGCGTACAGCAGAAACTCAAACTGCGTGTCGTACTGACGGCGCCACCCGCCTTGCCTTTAAATTTATGGTACGGAAAATTTATTTTACCATGTTCATCCACGGTGATTGCCGCGAGCATGCCGCACCGGTCGCATTCGCGGCTCATTTCGAGCATTTTTTTCAGGGTATCCTTTTTGACCGTTACATCCGACTCGACTATGACCATAGGAACACCCAATTCGATCGCCTTTCGCTGTGCGATCTGTAATACGAGATCGTAATTGGGCGAAGGAGTATCGGTCAGGTCTTCGAGATGAACAAGTTCAAAGCCGAAGTCGGTACGGTACCTTTCGAGAACACTCTTTGTATCCCCGGTACTGAAATCATTGAATACCGTATAACCATGACTGTAGCCGGCATCATGTATGGAGGTTATGGTCCGGACGGTGGTTTCGATCGAATCCTTGACGGGTGTAATTATGAGCATTTCCGGTGTGCCCTGTGAGGTCGCGGTCATGGGTGTTGTATTTTAGTTCTTTACAATATACTGTTTATCGCCCTTTGCGGGTACGAAACGCCTTTTGATCGCTTCGGAAGCCTCCTTGCCGACATGATCCCAACGCATTATAATACCCAGTATAAGCAATATTATGATTATCAGCATGACCTTGACGGTCGCGGACTGTCTTCTGAACCGGTCGATCGGGTTGGTCATTTCCAAAATGATTTAAGACATCAAAGCTATAAGGCTTATTGCCATCACGACCATTCCGGCAGAGAGTCCGTATATGGAGATATGGTGCTCTCCGTACTTTCTCGCAGCCGGAAGAAGCTCGTCCAGCGAGATATAAACCATTATGCCCGCCACGGCCGCAAAAGTGCAGTCCATGAGGGTAGGCGTTACGAAAGGCATCAGGATAAGGTAGGCGAGTATGGCGCCGACCGGCTGGACAAGTCCCGAAAGCATGGAATATAAAAACGCCTTTCTTTTGCTTCCCGTAGCATGATATATGGGTACCGATACGGCTATCCCCTCGGGAATATTGTGTATGGCTATGGCGATCGCGATGGCTACGCCTATCTCGGGTTGCTGTATGGCTGCCACGAACGTGGCGATTCCTTCGGGGAAGTTATGTATCGCCACTGCCACAGCCGTAATGATGCCTATGCGGTGAAGACCATGATTCTTCGTGCCGGCGGACGACATATCTTCTATAGCTCTCGGTTCGTGCGGATTGACAAACGACGGTACTATTTTGTCGATAATGGCGGCCAAAAGCATGCCGAAGAAGAACGAACCGGCAGCTATAATGCCGGCACGCTGTATGCCGTATGAGATGGTAAGCGATGTCCTTGCCTGAAAAAGCAGTTCGACGAACGAAATATACAACATCACGCCTGCTGAAAAACCGAGCGAGAAAGAGAGGAATTTCCTGTTAGTGTGTTTGGCGAAGAAGGCTATGGCACTGCCTATGCCCGTAGCAAGCCCTGCGAACAGGGTCATAAGAAATGCAAACAAAACGCCGCCCGTCATAGCTTCAGTTGGTTTTGAAAGGCATTCTGATCAGGGCAAGCTCATTGTTGGCTTCTTCGACCTTGGCCGCCAATCCCTCCTTGAATGAGGTGATCTTTTTACGTATGCCCGAATCGCCGACAGCGAGTATCTGGGCGGCAAGTATCGCCGCATTACGCGCACCGTCCAGCGCTACGGTAGCGACCGGAATACCCGCCGGCATCTGCAGGATCGAGAGTATGCTGTCCCAGCCGTCGATCGAGTTGGATGATTTTATGGGAACTCCTACGACCGGAAGGGATGTCAGAGCCGCAACTACACCGGGCAGGTGGGCTGCTCCGCCCGCTCCGGCTATTATCACCTCTATGCCGCGCGAAGCGGCTTTTTTCGCGAAATCCACCACCTTCTCAGGCACACGGTGAGCCGAAAGGGCGTTGATCTCGTAAGGGATTTCCATCTCATCCAGGAATTTGGCGGCTGCCTCCATGACTTTCATGTCGGAAGTGCTACCCATGATAATGCTTACCCTCGGTTTCATACGTCGTCAAATTCGTAAAAATGCAATTAATTTACAAAGATAGTAAATCCTGTCCGGATACCGCAAATGACGCGGCAAATTACTTCGCGTGACATTTCTCTGCGGTCAAACCTTGCATATACGACGGCACATTTCTTACCTCCAACGAAACGCTCACTTAAATCGTTGATTACGTTTATTCTATAACGTTTTTTCCGTATTTCAAAAACCTTTGCTATTTTTGTAAGATTGTTGCAGCCGGCACGGGGGGTTCCTGCGCCGGAGAATATGTTTTAAATACGATCCGCGAAAATGAATGTCGCTCTGATAGGATACGGGAAGATGGGCAGGGAAATCGAAAAGATACTGCTCGGCAGGGGCCATGAGGTTGTCATGGTGATCGACGAGAGTAATATTTCCGAACTGAATGCCGACAATTTAAGAACCAGCAAAGCCGATGTGGCCATCGAATTCACTACGCCCGATTCCGCCTATTCCAACATCGTCGCGTGCCTCGAAGCGGGAATCGGAGTGGTAAGCGGCACCACGGGATGGCTGGACAGGCTCGGGGAGGTCAGGGAGAAGTGCGCGGAACTCTCGGGAACCTTTTTTTATGCTTCAAATTACAGCATAGGGGTAAACATATTCTTCAAAATCAACGAACTGCTATCGTCGATCATGGGTTCCTTCCCGCAATATGATGTGACGGTCGAGGAGACGCACCACAACCAGAAAAAAGATGCGCCGAGCGGTACGGCCATAACCATAGCCGAAGCGATTCTCAGGAATCTCGACAGAAAGAAGCGGTGGACGGGCGAAACCACTATCCTGCCCGATGAACTCGAAGTTACATCGGTAAGGAGAAGCGTAGTACCCGGAATCCATACCGTTACCTTCGAATCGGAGACCGACCTCCTGCGCATCACCCACGAGGCCAAAAGCAGGAAAGGCCTCGCCGAAGGGGTGGTCATGGCGGCGGAATTCATACTCGGCCGCAAGGGAATATACTCGATGGACGACATTCTGGGATTATAGGCACATTGTGCGAATGAAATTCGCTGTCATTCCGAGCGAGGCCGTCAGGCCGACGAGGAATCTACAAATTATAAAGAATATAATATTAGATCCCTCGGACAAGCCTCGGGATGACAAAGCGGTAGATCCATCCATCCTGCGGATGTTCGGGATGACAGTAATTAACAAGAAAAAATTATAGAAACTAAAGTAGGCTACACTAAAGTGCGGGTTTAACCGATAATTAGATAATAAATATTCTACGGCACTTAATAAAAACGCAAATATATTTAATGCAATACCTTATGAATAAATTCAGGGAAATATGGAATAACAGGTGGGTCAAATTTTCGGCCGTATCGCTGATTTACATACTGTTGTTCGTCGTCTGGACGGGAAATCCGTGGATGCTCCTCGGTCTGCTGATAATATACGATATATACATATCAAAGTTCATGTACCGGCTATTCTGGAGGAAACACAAGGAACTGAAGGAACGCAGCCGCTCCTACAAGGAGGTTATGAGCTGGGTCGAGGCTATCGTTTTCGCTGTCGTCGTTACCACGTTCATCCGTTTCTTCGTTTTCGGGATGTACGTGATCCCGACTCCTTCCATGGAAAAGTCGCTGCTGGTAGGCGATTACCTGTATGTGAGCAAATTGGCTTACGGCCCCGTCGTACCCAACACTCCCGTATCTTTTCCGCTGGTTCACAATACCATGCCATTGTCCGATACTAAAAAATCCTATGTGGAATGGATCAGGTGGCCGTACCACAGGCTCAAAGGATTCGGCAGGGTGGAGAGAGGCGACGTGGTGGTTTTCAATTTCCCTGCAGGGGATACTGTTATATTGGAAAATCAGTCGGTTACCTACTACGATGTTCTCCGCGACTATCAGAGCAGTTACGGCGCGAAAGAGGGATACGAAAGCCTGCACCGCCAGTTTACCATACAGGCGCGTCCCGTGGACAAGCGCGAGAATTATGTAAAACGCGCCGTCGGGATACCTGGAGATACCATAAAGGTCGTACAGTCGGAACTGTACGTTAACGGCAAGCCGTTCAGGGATATTCCCGGACAGCAGTTCCTCTATTTCATCCGCACTAACGGAACGCCTATAAGCCATCTTGCAATGGAGGAAATGGGGATCTCCAAGTCCGATATATACTACAGCCAGTCGTCCCATCTCTACAGGATCCCCCTGACGGCGGATAATCGGGAAAGGATAAAAAGTATGTCCAATGTGGTGGAAGTACGCCGGTTCATAGCCGAAGAACATGACCCGAACATATTTCCGCACGACACGCTCTACCGGTGGACTCAGGATAATTTCGGTCCCCTGTGGATACCGAAAAAGGGAACTACCGTGGAGCTTACGCCGGCGACCCTGCCTTTTTACAGGGAGATAATAGAGAAATACGAGGCGAACAGACTGGAAATCAAAGATGGCGCGATATATATAAACGGTGCGCCGGCCGACAGCTATACTTTCGGGATGGATTACTACTTCATGATGGGAGACAACCGCCACAACTCCGCCGATTCGAGGTATTGGGGGTTCGTACCCGAAGACCATGTCGTCGGCAAGGCTTCGTTCGTCTGGCTCTCATTAAACCCCGACAAGGGTTTTCCCGCCAAGATACGCTGGAACAGGATGTTCAGAAGGGTTAGATGATCGGTTCCTTTTGGTAAAGAATTTGGTAAACGATATCTATAATACCATTGCGGAGTGCGCCGAAGCCGTTTTCAGGGAGAGGGGCAGCAGGTTCCTCGCCTTTGCGTATCCGGTTAAGGACGAGGAGGAGATAAAAACCCATCTCGAACTGTTGCGGAAGAAATATTACAGCGCTACGCACCATTGCTATGCGTGGAGGCTCGGGGCGGAGGGCGAACTGTCGCGGTTCAACGATGACGGCGAACCGTCCGGTACGGCGGGAAGGCCGATACTCGGGCAGTTACTGTCGAATGATCTTACCAACATTCTGGTAGTTGTCGTCAGATATTTCGGCGGGACCAAGCTCGGGACGGCAGGACTTATAAACGCATACAGGGAGTCGGCGGCCGGAGCGATAGCTAACAGCCGGATCGTCGAGAAGACCGTGAATGCACGTTATTCGGTGCGCTTCCCCTACCCTGCCGTAAACTGCGTTATGAAAGCGATAAAAGCCGTGGAACCGTCGGTATTGAAGCAGGATTTCGGCAATACATGCGAGGTGGAATTGTCCGTAAGACGCGGCAGGGAAGAGAAGCTTAAATCCAGACTCGGCGAATGCGAGGGAGTACGGCTGGAATTTTGCGGGTACGAGTGAATAGGAGGATTAAGAACGAATTATTTTAACCGTCGAAGCAGATTGCTGGTGCAAGGAAATCAAACCTGAATTTTTAATTAAAAATATATTATGAGGTTTTACCTGATCTTATTGACGTGTATGCTGAAAACCGTTTTTAGCGGTTACGCACAAAATATGAATACGTTAACTTTGAATTTCGAAGATACGAAATTTGACAGTCTGACGGTCAGATTAGGTTTAGATGAAGAATATTTTAATGTCGCAGGGGTTTCGGAAGACTTGAAGTGCTGGCGGTTTTCCTACCCGGATAGTCTATATAGCAGATTAAGCGAATTTCAGATACTGGACCCGAGAACAAACGACAGTTTGTTATATACGATGGTCTTCAAATTTTACATTGGAAAGGATACGGTAGGTTCCGCTTTTTTCTACTGCGATGACAAAGATTTTAAGCTAAATGCCCGATTCGATACGACCGTCTGTTTGGAAAAATCTCCGATATTCCGTAATCGCATTCCGGTAATCAATACCTTTATCGTCGATGAGTATGTGCCTGACAGACAGTTTAATGCGGCCATGATCAGTCAGAAAAGGGAATTCCTGCGGTTCACCGGCGACTACGATATTTCTTTGGAAAAATATCACAGTCTGGTCAAGGAATTTCCCTATTCCGGATATATGATGATGCGCCTATACAGTAGTTTGAGGTTTTTTAAAGACAAAGCGGATATTCTGAAATTGTATCGGGAGTTCGATACTGAAGTGCAGAACAGTTATTACGGCAGGGAAGTATACCGTTACCTTAATCCGCCGGCCATGTTTGAAAATTTCAGTCTTCAGGTATGGAATGATCCGGCCCGCAATGAAGATATTATCATTTCGCCTGAAAAATATAACCTGATCGTTTTCTCGGCTTCATGGTGCCCGCCTTGCCACGAACAGATCCCTGTCCTGAAAGGGATTTACAAAGATTTGGGAGACAGATTGGATATCGTTTATATTTCGACAGACGAAGAAAAATCCACTGGAGCATGGCAGAAAGTTATGACGGAATACGATATTCAATGGAGGAGCTTGCTTGCGGGAGATAAGAAAAAAGTGTTGGGGAAGCGGTATTCTGTACAGGCTATACCTTTTACGATCCTGGTCTCTCCGGACGGCAGTTATGAAAAATTCGATGTCCGGAACGATGAAAACTGCCGAAAACTTTACAAATTGTTAAGTGAATAAACTATCTTGCAGTATATTGCGAGATAGTCGCTTTTAACTGTTTCAACGTAATTTCGAAGAATTAAGTACCGTGAAATATTTATTTATCCATTATTTGTTTGTAAGGTACTAATTAGCAATATTAACAAAAATAATAAATAGCACAATGTGCTTAATTTGAACCTGATCAATATAACCGGTTATGGAAAGGAAAAATCTGATTTCCATCACAGACCTTACTAAGGACGAGATATTCCGGATCACCGAACTGGCTCGCGAATTCGAGAGCGTTTCCGGTCATAATCTACTGAAAGGCAAGGTCATGGCGTCGCTCTTTTTCGAGCCTTCGACGAGAACACGCCTCAGTTTCGAGAGTGCCGCGAACCGTCTCGGGGCGAGGATCATAGGGTTTTCCGAATCCGGCAGTACGAGTGTGGCCAAGGGCGAGAATCTGCACGACACGGTAATGACCGTTTCCCGTTACTGCGACATAATCGTAATGCGCCACTTTCTCGAGGGCGCCCCGCGCTACGCAAGCGAAATATCGAGGGTACCCGTTATAAACGCGGGTGACGGCGCGAACCAGCATCCCACGCAGACGCTGCTCGATCTGTACTCGATTCTGAAGACTCAGGGTACACTTGACAATATAAGCATAATGATGGTCGGCGACCTGAAGTACGGACGTACCGTACACTCGCTGGTTCAGGCGCTTTCGTGGTTCGGGGCGCGGTTCGTGTTCGTATCGCCGCGCGAACTCAGGCTTCCCGACGAACATCTGGCATACCTTGCGGAAAAGAACGTCCGTTTTATAGAGGAAACGGAGATAGGAAAGGAAATCGACGGGGTCGATATAGTATACATGACGCGGATACAGAAGGAAAGGTTCACCGATCCCATGGAGTATGAACGGGTCAGGAACGTCTATGTGCTTCGTAACGACATGCTCGGCGGGACGAAGGAGAACATGCGAATCCTGCATCCCCTGCCGCGTGTGAACGAGATCGCTCCCGACGTGGACGCCAACCCGAAGGCCTACTATTTCCAGCAGGCCGAGAACGGCGTGTACGTAAGAATGGCGATAATCAGCTACTTGCTTGGCGTTAAATAACATACGGTATGAGAAACAATAAGATAATGGAAGTGAGGGCTATAGAGAACGGCACGGTGATAGACCACATCCCGTCCGGTAGCCTCTTCAAGATCATAGATATACTCCGTTTGGACGAGGAGACGCACCGCATCACTTTCGGCGCCAACCTCGAAAGCAAAAGGATGGGCACGAAGGCAATTATAAAGATAAACGACCGTTATTGTAGGCAGGAGGAGATAAACCGTATTTCCCTGGTGGCGCCGATGGCAATCGTCAATATCATACGCAATTTCGACGTGGTGGAGAAACTTCCGGTAAAGGTACCCGAGACCGTCGAGGGTTTCGTCCGCTGCGCCAACCCCAAGTGCATTACCAACAACGAGCCGGTAAGAACGGCTTTCACGGTGATCGGGGGCGACGAAATATCGCTCCGGTGCAGATATTGCGAGAAGACCACCCGCCAGAACCAGATAGAGATCATAAAATAATATTTAATTGCTCTGGTCTACTGCCGGTGCGTTAATTTTTTAGTTGGTAATGTTGCATGACCCGTCATGCAACATTACCAAAAATACTATAAATCAAGTCATACCTGATGAATTTAAAAAGCCGACAAACGTATGCCGCTTTCCTTCGCGGAATCAACGTAGGGGGGAGGAATCGGATCGGGATGGCCGAAGTGGTGCGTGTCTTCGCCGGTCTCGGATATGAAGATATTGCGACATATATCCAGAGCGGCAATATAATGTTCGATGCTCCGGCGCAACCTGCAAAGGAGATAGAAAATGCCGTGGAAGAGGTTTTGTCAGCGGTTATGGGATTGCATATAGCCTGTTTGGTACGAACGGCAGAAGAACTTCTGGAAATCGCCGGAAAAAATCCTTTCGTAGATAAAGACATTGAAAAACAGTGTGTTGTCCTTCTCAAGGATTTTCCTGAAAAAGAAAGGGCGACCGGAATAGTGTCTCCGAACGAGCAGGGGGAAATGTGCATTATAACCGGCAAAGAGGTTTACCTGTTCTGTCCGGACGGATTCGGCAGCGCCAGGTTCAGCAACAATTTTTTCGAGTCCAGGTTGGGTTTAAAGGCTACAACGCGCAATATAAAAACTGTCGGCAATATGTCGGAACTCGCCTCACGCCGAGGAACCGTTCATACGGGCGTCTCCCGATTGTTAAGTAACCATAGGTAATGAAGGATCAGGAAGAAAAGAAATATCTCCATGTCAAGGGGGCGCGTGTCCACAATCTGAAAAACATAGAGGTCAAGATAGTACACGACCGGCTGGTCGTTATCACGGGACTCTCGGGTTCGGGGAAATCCACGCTCGCTTTCGATACCATATTTGCCGAGGGGCAGAGGAGGTATGTCGAGAGCCTTTCGGCGTATGCACGCCAGTTTCTGGGGCGCATAGACAAGCCCGACGTGGATTTCATAACGGGCATCGCTCCGGCTATCGCGATAGAACAGAAGGTCAATACGCGCAATCCGCGCTCCACGGTCGGGACTTCGACCGAAATATACGATTATATGAAACTCCTCTTTGCGAGGATAGGCAGGACTTACTCGCCCGTATCGGGCAGGGAGGTCAGGGTAGACCATGTCGCCGACGTCGTGGAGTATATATTTTCGCAACCGGAGGATTCGAGGGTGATTATTACCGCCCCGCTGAAGGTCGGCGAGGGGCAGGGAACGATAGAAGCCCTTACCCTGCTGGTTAAGGAAGGGTTCCAGCGCATACGAACCGCAGGCGAAGTACAGCTGATCGAAGACTATCTGCCGCAGGCGGAGGCGGATGGCGGCGAGGCGATAGATGTGGTCGTAGACAGGCTTAAACTTAAGGACAATGAAGAACAGCGTACTATGGCCGCCGATTCGGTGGAGAGGGCTTACCTGTACGGGAATGGGATCTGCCGCGTAGTAACCTCCGGCGGGGACGGGAAGGACAAGGTAGCCGAATTCTCGTCGCGCTTCGAAGCCGACGGTTTGAAATTCGAGGAGCCGACCGAACACCTTTTCAGCTTCAACAATCCTCTGGGCGCCTGTCCGGTGTGCGAGGGGTACGGCAAAGTGACGGGTATAGACGAAGATCTGGTGGTTCCGGACAAGACGAAGTCGATATACGACGACGCCATTGCGAGCTGGAAGGGCGAGACCATGAAGTGGTGGAAGGATCAGCTCGTAAACAATGCCGACAAGTTCGGTTTTCCGGTTCACAAGCCGTATTACGACCTGACCGACGAACAGAGACGTCTGTTGTGGACGGGTAACACTTACTTCCACGGCCTCGACGAGTTCTTCAAATACCTCGAAAGCGAGAGGTACAAGATACAGTACAGGGTGATGCTTTCGCGGTACACGGGCAAGACGGTCTGTCCCGAGTGCGGCGGTAAAAGGCTCAGGAAAGAGGCTCTTTACGTCAAGGTAGGGGGCAAGACCATTGCGGACATGGTCGTTCTTCCCGCCGACGAACTCCTGCGTCTCTTCTCGGAACTGCACCTCGACAAGACCGACACCCTGAAGGGGGAACGGGTGCTTTCGGAGATACGGTACAGGCTGGGTTACCTGGTGGATGTGGGGCTCGGCTACCTGACGCTCGACAGGCTTTCCTCGACCCTTTCGGGGGGCGAAAGCCAGCGGATAAATCTTTCGACATCGCTGGGAAGCAACCTTACTGGGTCGCTTTACATTTTGGATGAACCGAGTATCGGCCTCCACCCGCGCGACACCGGCAGGCTCGTTAAAGTACTGGAACAGCTGCGCGATCTGGGCAATACGGTGCTGGTCGTCGAACACGAGGAAGAGATAATGCGCGCCGCCGACCAGATCGTGGATATAGGGCCGCGTGCCGGATACCAAGGGGGCGAGATAGTCTACAGCGGCGACATGGACGGTCTGGAGCATGCCGAAGGGAGCCTTACGGCCGACTACCTGACAGGCCGCAGAAAAATAGACGTTCCGGAAACTCCCCGCGGCTGGAGCAACTACATAGGGATCAAGGGCGCACGTGAGAACAACCTCAAGGGGATAGATGTAAAAATACCCCTTGGCGTGATGACCTGTATCACCGGAGTGAGCGGAAGCGGCAAGTCGTCGCTCGTCAAGGGGATACTTTATCCGGCGCTTCGCAGGCAGCTCTACGAGACCGGATTGAAACCGGGCAACTTCGAAAAACTTACCGGCGATGTTGAGATGATACGGTCGGTGGAGATGGTGGATCAGAATCCTATCGGCAAGTCGTCGCGATCGAACCCCGTGACATATATCAAGGTTTACGATGAAATACGCAAACTGTTTGCCGATCAGCCGCATGCAAAACATAACATGCTGACGCCATCGTATTTTTCGTTCAACATTTCGGGCGGCAGATGCGAGGAATGCCAGGGCGAGGGCGTGATAAAAGTGAGCATGCAGTTCATGGCCGACGTCGAACTGAAGTGCGAAGTATGCGGGGGAAAGAGGTTCAGGGAGGAGATATTGGACGTGAAGTATCATGGGCATTCGATATACGACATACTGGAGATGACGGTCGATGACGCCGCGAATTTTTTCGGCTCGTACAAGGGCGCGTTGAACAAACGCATAATCGAGAAACTCAAGGTATTGCAGGATGTGGGGCTGGGCTATGTAAAGCTGGGGCAATCGTCGTCCACGCTTTCCGGCGGCGAAAGTCAGAGGGTGAAACTCGCGTCTTTTCTTCTCAAGGAAAACGATTACGGAAGCACCATGTTTATTTTCGACGAACCGACTACGGGACTTCATTTCCACGACATCAAAAAACTGCTTATGTCTTTCAACGCCTTGATAGAGAGAGGACATACGATAGTGGTCGTAGAGCACAACATGGACGTGATAAAATCCGCGGACTGGGTCGTAGACCTCGGCCCGGAAGCGGGTAAGGAAGGTGGGCATCTGGTATTCGAGGGGACGCCGACCGGACTGGCCGCATGTGCGGGGAGCCACACGGGATATTTCCTCTCGAAGCGGCTTAACGGTTAAAAATCAAAAATTAATGGAATTTTTCATACATACTCTGCCGAACGGCATAAGGTGCATCCTTAGAAAGGTTCAATCGCCCGTAGTCTACACGGCTCTCACCATAAACGCCGGCAGCCGCGACGAGTCAGCCAGGGAAAGGGGGATCGCCCATTTCACGGAACACATGCTCTTCAAGGGAACCGGACGCCGCCGGGCATACCACATAAACTGCCGTCTGGAAAAACTCGGCGGCGAACTCAACGCTTTTACCACAAAGGAAGAGACGGTCGTACACGCCACGACCCTGCGGGACGACTTTGCCAAGGCTGCCGAATTGATTTCCGATATTATCTTCGACCCCTCTTTCCCCGAAAGGGAAATCGAGAGGGAAAAGGAAGTGGTTATCAATGAGATAAACTCTTATAAAGACTTGCCTTACGAGAGGATTTACGATGAATTCGAGGATACCCTGTTTGCCGGTTCGCCTCTCGGACATAACATACTGGGCGGCAAATCGACGGTCGGGCGTTTCACGGGCGACGACATGCGCTCGTTTATGAAAAGATGTTACAACACAGACCAGATGATCTTTTCCGTGTCGGGCAACGTTACGGAAAAGACATTCATACGCATGGCCGAGAAGTATTTTGCCGGAATTCCCGTCTCGTTGCGCGGTTTTTCAAGGAGCATTCCGCCCTGTAACCCGTTTTTTACCAAGAATATAAAGCGCAGCACCCACCAGACCCACTGCATCATAGGCGGCAGGGCTTACGGCAATAACGACAACAGGCGCGTGGCGCTTACGATTCTGATAAACGTACTCGGCGGCCCTGCGGCGAATTCACGGCTCAATCTGGTTCTCCGCGAAAAGAACGGGCTTACCTACAATGCCGAAGCCTCCTACTCGGCATATTGCGACAGCGGTGTGGCCGCGGTTTACTTCGGTACGGACAGGGAGAAGACCGAGAGGTGTATAGAAGCGGTTTCGAAGCTCCTGACCGAATTTAAACACACGGCGCTAACTTCACAGCAGCTCGCAGCGGCCAAGAAGCAATTTTTCGGACAACTCTCGATCTCTATGGAGAACGAGGAGAATTACATGCTCGGTGCCGCCAAAAGCCTCCTCATATATGATGAGGTGGATTCCAGAGAGGCTATGCTGGGGAAAATAGCCGCAGTTACCTCTTCGGATATAATGGAGGCGGCAAACGTGGTTTTCGATTCCACCTCCATGATAACTTACAGATAAGCACACCGTGCTACTTATTAATTTTTCGTCAGTACTGCTAATTAGCGACATACAACAAAAAATGTATTAATAAATATTAACGGTACTTAGTTATGACAGAACAACTCGAAAAATACATTGCCGGCATATCTTCCCCCGAGGACCCCGTTTTGCAGGAACTGGACAGGGAGACGAACCTGCGCACGGTTCAGCCGCGCATGATGTCCGGCCATATACAGGGACGGCTTTTGGAGATGATTACCCGCATGATCCGCCCCCGCAGAATACTCGAAATAGGAACATTCACCGGATATTCCGCCCTTTGTTTCGCGGCGGGACTCGAAGAAGGGGCATATATAGATACGATAGAGGTGGACGACGAACTCGAAAGCATTTCCGGCAGCTTTTTCGCCCGAAGTCCCCACGGAGGGAAAATAAGATACCATACCGGTTCGGCGTTAGACGTAGCCCCGCTTCTCGGCGAGGTTTACGACCTCGTCTATGTGGACGGCGACAAACGCCAGTATCCCGATTATTACCGGATGGTGATGGGCGACCGCGGGAAGCGGCCGCTGGTGAGAAGCGGGAGTTTCATCATTGCGGATAACATACTGTGGTACGGCAAGGTGGTTTCGCCCGACGCCGGCACGGATCCGTACACGTCGGGAATAATCGAATTCAACCGCCTTGTCAGGGACGACGCGAGGGTAGAGAATGTCGCCCTGCCGCTACGCGACGGCCTTAATATCATAAGGGTGAAATAACCGCGAATGCGGAATCGACGGGGATAAACACTAAAGAGCACGAGTTTATTGAGCGAATGAAATTCGCTTCTTCCGGCAGGCGAGTCTCTTTTTGTCATTCCGAGCGAGGCCGTCAGGCCGACGAGGAACTGACGCCAAGCCGAGGGCTATCGGGCTTGCCCGAATGGCCGAGGCGCGAACTGACGAACGAATTGAGAGCAGAGGCCGCTTGCGGACTATGCCCCACAAGAAAGAAGAGGGCGAAGCCAACGAAGAAGACCGAAGGTCAATCTACCGCTTAAAAAGGAAATAAAAAAACTGTCATTCCGAACGTACGTGAGGAATCTACCGCTTATAAAAATGGGAATGATATAAGGTAGATCCCTCCATCCTGCGGATGTTCGGGATGACAGGCGAAATGTATTGTCATTGCGGCCCCCGAGCCGCAATCTCAAAAAGATTTTTAATAATCAGGAATACATCACGTATTACCGGTGAGATTGCGGCTCGGGTTTGCCGCAATGACAGCCGGAAAAAATTGGAGATGGTAAGTAAATATGGATACGTTGGTTTCCGAGAAGATATCTCAAAATGAAATTTGACCCTCTGAGAATCGCGTATTTGAAAACGTTTCCGTAGGGGGTACGGATAAAAACGACAAAAATCGAAGCCGTCTCGCATTTTGAGACGGCTTCGGAGTCGGAAGTTTTGACAAGCAAAACTACAAAAAACTATAGGGCGTAGTAGTTACCAATGCCCTTTCAATATGCGCGGCGTCCCGTAAGGCGTTTTTTGGTTTTTACCGCCTCATCGATAATCCGCTGTTCCTTTTCGTTCTTTATCAGCCAGTCGCACATTTCGATAATATCGTTCTTTCTCCACGATAATTCAAACCAGCCGAGCGCTTCGACCATCGCCACCCTGAGGGAAGCATCCTCCGAACTATCCTTCGCAAACTTCACCAATTCGGGAACAAGATAATGGATATTGTAATTGCGATAGTAGCCTATCTCCGTAGCCCTCTTTTTCAGCTCGTTACCCCTGTCGAGAATAAAATCCATATCGCGGTATGCCGACTCCCTGCTCCTGTCCACGTTATCCACATATTGACGGCATAATTTCTCTCCTTCGTTCAGGCGGGCTTTTTCGGAAAACTGCTTTCCTATTTCGCTGGTTATCTTTTCAGGATTAAAGCGGTTCAGTCCGCTGCCGGAATAATATGCCACCCTTACCGAGAGGTTTTCGTCGGTAAGCGACGTTACCTGTGCCGGTATGAGTTCGTCGTTGCCGCAATTAACTATGCAGTCCATAGCGTACCGTCTGACAAGTTCATAGCTGTCGTTCGCGGCGGCGGGCAGAACCGAAAGCAGTTCGGGAGTATTGTCGCGGCTGAGCAGTTTGAGGCATTCCATGCGTACCGCGCCGTACCGGGACGTCCGGAACCTGTCGGCCAGCATTCTGTCGATTTCGGGATAACCATTATCGCAAAGTTTTCGCAGCGCCATCGCCTGCACGTCTGCGGAGTCGTGTTCCAAAAGTTTGACCCAGTATTTGTTGTCCTTGCCGTTCGACACTATGGCGTTATTAATGTCTAATTTCTTGTCCGCACGGTTGGCGAAACGGTAGGTCGGATCGCCGAACAGATGGGTTTCCAAATATTGTACATGCCTGTGCCACTGCCCCAAACGTATACCCTGATCGAAAAGCCCTATGAACTGATCCGGCCATTTATCCTGAATCGTATTTACCGTATTGGCCTGTACCGCCAATGTTTTGCCTTCGGAGAAAATATATTCGCCGGCTACGTACCCGTCCAAATGGAACGAACCGTTAAAGCAGGCGTCCAGCATAACGAACCGGGCGTTAAGTTTCCTGCCGTAAAGATCTTCCAGATTTATATCCAGTTCGACATTGAACAGGGAGTCGGCCACTTTTGTCGTATCGGAAAGATCGAACCAGCTGCGCGGAACATCGAGGTCTTTCATAAACTCGCCGATGCGATTTTCGGCATCCTTCACGTCTACGGTTTTACTTCTGAGATAACGCTTTACATTATCGATAGATTCCCTGACGGCGGATGTGTTCTTATAGCCGTTCAGGTATTGTGCGGTCGGCCCGCCATGGTGATGCAGCAGGGCGACATCGCATGTTTCTGACTGCAGTTTCTCCAGAAGGTATCTTTTCATGGGCCAGCGCGTTTGAAAATCGTAGAAACGTATCCTGTTGCCCTGTAAAAAAAGTCCCGGCAGCTGTTCCTTCAGCGCCAGCTGTTCGCCCGACCACGCATCCAGGGCTTCCGAGTTGTAGCCGTGTCCCCTGAATACGAACATGTCGTCGAGTGCGTTTTCCGACCGGCGCTCCGCAACCACCTTGTTAAGGTAACCTCTGAGGAGTTCGTATTTATCGGTTCCTTCCCTGACCGGAGGTTTGATCCGTGCGGAATAAATATCGGAGTCCAGGTAATGCGTCGAGTTCTCGTCTATCGAGTAGTAAAAATATAGCGGGCGCTCTTCGTCCTGTTTTATTAAATTGAACCTGAGGTCGAGATCGTCGTAATAACGATCCGACGGGATCGATGATTTTTTCCAGTCGCGGTTCTGGTCCATCTTGAACGCGGATGTCAGGTACTGGGCATCGCGTATCATGGGTATGGGAATGTCGCCAACGAATACCACGCCTTCCAGAGGCATCCTGCCGTTATACAGGGCTATTATATGCTCGCGCACCTGTTCGGGGGATTTCCAGTCATCCACTATTATCCAGGTGGCGAGACCGTCTCTCTCGATGACATCTCTGTACGACCCCACTTCACGCGCGACCCTGTCGTAACTCATTCTGTCGATTATAATTGCAAACGAGGTCGCGCTTTTGATCCTGGGCGCGATTATTTCCGGAGCGCCGAAGAGCAACTGCGGTATCAACAGGGACAGAATTAATATTATCTTCTTCATTATTTTTTAGTTGCAGGTTTTGATTTTACAGTACTGTCTATCAGTCTGTTTTTGGTTTGTATGAGTTCGCCCCTTAATTTATCGCCGGCGGGCAGGGCGGGGATAAGTTCGTCGCATGCCTCGATTACCTCCGGTTTGAATGGGGACAGTATGAACCAGCCCAACGCTTCCGCCATCACCACGCGTACTTCCTCAGGCTGCGAGCCGTCTTTTACAAGTTTTATGAATTCGGGGACATACTCGTGGTATGTGCTGTTCCTTACGGTACGGATATCCCCTACACGCTTATCAACGGCAGCTTCCCCGTCGAATATGCCGGTTATGGTATTTTGCTTGTTTTTCCGGACGAACTGCAATTCTTCGCCGATCTCATCCATTTTCGCCTGCTTGTCGGGATATGCGGAATTTTTCACCGCTCTCTCCATCGAAGCGGTCATCAGACGGTCGGGATACAGGCCGAGAGATTTGGACAGCGTATAGTTCACCCTTTGCGATTCGGGATAGTTCACACACACGTCCGCAACTTTGTCCGTCAGTCCGGGGGCGCAGACCATCCATGCGTAATTGGCGGCGTTGCGGCGGGTAAGCTCGTAGCTGTCGTACAGTCCGATCCCGATCGCTTCGATGAAATTCCCGTCGTTGTATCGGGAGAGTAATTTCAGACACTCCATCCGCGTAGTTGCAAAGGGACTTTCCTTCATTGCGGCAAGCAGTTCGTCCGGCGTTACTTCTCCGCGGTCGGCCAGCATCCTGAAAGCCACGCTTCTCATATCGGCGTAACCGGAACCGAGGTATCCGCGCCAAACTTTCGAAGGCGTTCTTCCGTCTGCTATTTCCGACGAAAGGTTATTGGCTTCCACGGGGACGAAACGGAAAGCGGGGTCTCCTATTATATGGCCTTCCAGGGATGCGATGAGCCTGTTATACTGGCCGACGCGCACTCCGTGCGATAGCAGTCCCAGCATTTCGTATGTCCACCTGTCCTGAAGCACATTGACGGTATTGCCCTGTGCAGCCACGGTGCGGCCTTCGCTGAATATGTAGTATCCCGCTATGTTGCCGGCCTTGTGGAACGATCCGTTGTAACAGGCGTTGAACATTATGAAACGGGGTTGTGCGCCCAAAGAGGGAATATCTTCGAGATTTATGGCGATGTTCCTTTCCGCTTCCGCAGCGGCCGCTTTCCTTTCTCCGCCTCCGTAATCCCTGAAGAAATCATCGGTAAGCCCGTATCTTTCCTTAAAATCTCCTATTGCTTTCTTCAGGTCGAAGTCTTCTTTCCGGCTCGCCCTGTCCAAATTATAGTATATAGCGGATTTAAGTTCTTCCATTCTGGTACGGTGATCGCCGCCAGAGATATTGGAACCATTTATGTGCTGCTTGTGCGGCGATCCGTGTTCATTGAAGAGCATTATGTCCACTTCCGGTCTTTGAAGCTGGTCGAACAGCCGGAATTTCATATAACTGTCCATCCTGAAATTAAGCTGCCTGAGGGCTGAGGCGTCATTGCGGGAAGTCAGGGGGAAATATTCCTTTAGGGCGACTTTCTCGTCCATCCACGCTATAAGGCAGTCGGAGTTGTAGGCGTCGCCGGCAAAAGTGACGACATGATCGACCTGATCCACCCTCTCTCTTTCCCGCACGACTTTCCTGAGGTACCCGCCGATAGCCGCATACTTGTCCCCGCCGAGTTCGGCGGGGTAATATATGCGTCCCGAATAGATGTCGGGAGCCAGTCTCTGGGGCGAGTCGTCAGCAAGGTTGTAATAGAAAACCAGAGGGTCGTCCGGATCGCATTCGATAAAGTCGAATTTGAGTTTCAGGTCATCATAGTACCTGTCGGACGTAACCGAAGATTCGTTCATCGGGAATACGCTGACGTCCTCGTTCATCTTGAAGGCAGTGGTCATATGCTGGGCGTTCCGCACCCTTACTATGGGTATGTCGCCTATGAAAACCACTCCTTCGAGGGGGGCCTTTTTAAGCCGCGAACGGTATATTCCGGAGATTTCTTTCCGCACCTGTTCGGGATTTTTCCAGTCGGCGCTGACTATTACCGTGGCAAGGCCGTCCCTTTCGAGTGCGTCGCGGTAACTGTAAATGTCGCCTTTCACCTTGGCGAAGGTGGCGGCATCCACGAATATGGCAAAGGAAGTTCTGTTGCCGCTTTTAAGCTGCTCCGTATTTACCTGGGCGCCGGCCGCCAGCGATAACAACAGAACCGCAACAAATAATATGATCTTTTTCATTGTTCCCATCTGTTTATTTTTCTACTTTGACGAACCGAGTCTGTTTACCATACGGGTCAGTTCCTTTTTGAATTCGGGATCGTCCACACCCTTGCCGAGTATTTTTTCTCCGGCCGAAATTATCTTCTCCCTGTGGACGGACTCCCTGAACCATGCCAGCGATTCCGCCATAAGTATCCTGAGCCGCATGTCTTCGGTCACGTCGGCCAATAATGCAATATAACTGTCGATAAACTGGTGGTAAGGCTGGTTTTTAAGGAACTGTATGTACATCTTGCGCGAATTGAAAGACTGGTTTTTGTCCGTTATAGTCCTGAGGGAGGAAAGGGTACGGGATTCTGCGGCAGGCGAAGCAGCGGGATTTCCATACTTCGCGGCATAATATGCGGGGTCTACCGCCTTTAAAAGCTCCTCTTTCTGCCTGCCCGCACTGTGGTGATTCGCATCCGTAAAACGGTTTTCTATATATCCGATAACCTTGTCGCTGTCGAAACAGTTCAAAACCATGGAGACGTTGAACGTGATCCTCGCCGCATTGTAATCGTCCATGTAAGACCCGATCAGATACGGTATGTAACTGTCGTCGCCTACTCGCCCCATCCATGTCGCGGCTTTACGGCGTATGAACTCGAACCTGTCGGACGTTGCCTCCGTAAGGGCTTTTCTGAAATTGGCGTCGTTGAGCTTTTCCAAAAGCCTGAACGCATTATAACGCACTACGTCGAAATCCGAATTTACGAATTTTTCGAAAAGCATGTCGGAAATATTTTCACAATCCGCATCGAACATTTTTATCATCGCCATGTTCTGAACGTCGGGAATGCCGTGTTCGAGGTATTTGCTCCAGAATTCGGGGCTGTCGTCGGCGATCATGGCGTTTATATCCTGTCCGTCCACCGTTCTCGACGGCGTGAAACGGAATGTAGGATCGCCAGTGATATGCGATTCCAGGATGTTGATATGCCTTGCCCAGTTCCCGATGCGCACCCCGCACGACAGCAGCCCGAGCAGGTCGAAAGCCGACTTGTCCTGAAGCACGTTCACGCTGTTGCCGAAAGTCGCCGTGCATTTGCCGCCGGCGAAAATATATTTACCCGCGATATAATCGTCCTCCCTGAAGTCGCCGTTATAGCAGGCGTCGAAAATAACGAAACGCGCATTCGGTTTTATCATATCGACGTCTTCGAGGATTATCCCCCGCATAAGATTTTCGAGGGAATCCTTAACGGTCAGCTCACGATCCAAGGCATTATCATACCACTCTGGAGTAACGCCTACGGACGCGGCGACTTCCGCCGCACGGTCCTTATTCCTCCTGTACAGCGATCTCAGGTATCTCTTCACCGACTCGACTGCTTCGTTCGAACCGTCGGTTTCGGGTTCTCCCGTAAGATACTGCCGTTCGGGCATGCCGTGTTCGTGAAACACCATCATGTCGAGGTCTTCGCGGGCGAGTTCCCTGCTTACGGTTTCTTTCATGTACGGTTCCATCGAATAGCGCAGGAACTTGGCGCTGTTGTTTTTCGAGAAAAGTCCGCCGAACTGCTCTTCGAGCAACTGTTGCTCCGCCCGCCAGGCGATCAGGGAATTGGAGTAACTCCCCTCTCCCGTGTAAGATACGAACCGGTCGAATTCATTCGCCCCCCTGTGTTGCTCTACAGCTTTTTTCAGGAAATGCGATATTTGTTCGTACTTGTCGCCGTTTCCCGACTGGGATTTAATTCTCGCACTGTATATATCGCACTCTATGTATTGGGGCGATGCGGGCGACAACTCGTAATAATGGAACAGGCCGTCGGGTTCGGCGCCCTGAGGTATGAATTCGAGGTCGAAATCGTCATAAAACCTGTCCGTCGGAACGGAAGAGTCCCGAACGGGATATTCGCGTTCGTCCATCTTGAAAGCCGACGTCAGGTGCTGGGCTTTCGTTACCATAGCTATGGGTATGTCGCCTATAAGCACACATCCCTCAAGTCCGTTCTCATCATGCAGCTTTTTCAGGATCGCCCTTACCTCGTACGGCGACTTCCAATCGTGGGAGACGATGAATACGGGCAACTTCTCATTCTCTATAACCGCTTTGTATTCCATGATGCTGCTGCGGCATCTGTCCATTGTCTGCGCATCGGTTATTATCGCAAACGACGCCTTCCCTCCCACGCCTGGCTTATGGACCGTCTGGGCTGCGGCGTTTGAAAACGACGACAGAAGCAATCCCGCATATATCAGCAGTCCAGCTATCGTTCTTCTATTCATATTATTGGTTTTTATCTTTTATGACTATTGAGATAATACTGAGATCGGGGATGCCGCTCCGGCGGAACTCCCCGATCCCAATATCTATATACACAACAGGTTAAAATACCATTCCGATTTTAACATTACACAGTGTTCTGTCCTTAAACAGTTCGGGATCGGACTTTCTGGCCTTTATGTAGTCGAACATGGCAGAGATATAAAGGGCGCCTCCCTTTTCCTTGAAGATGCCGCTGTAGGTATACGACAGTTCCAGACCTCCCTTACAATACCCCGACGACAGGTATGCGTAATCCACCAGCGTAAATTCCTTGTAGAATACATTGTCCGGATAGTATGGCTGGTAGTCGTGGGATTTATCCTTCACATTCTTGATCCCGGCGTTTATTCCCGCCATAAATGAATTGCGGTCGTTGAATATAAAGTTTTTCTTCAGGTAAATGTCGGCATAGATACTGTTCACCTTCTCCGTGCTGAACGGAGTATAATATTCGGTGTACAGTTTTTCATAACGTCCCTTGACGCCTGCAAGCCAGCTGTACGAGTTATCCTTCTTGATCATGTATTCCAGACTCGCCCACATATTGTCCGACGCTACGTTGCCCCTGCGCGACCGGTTTTTCGTAATCCATTTCTGGACTTCGAGAGTATTGTCGTACTCCTGCGTGATGTCCAGCGTCTCGATGTCCCTGTGGCTGTATTCCGCATTGAAGAACAGCGACGACGAGGGCGTTATGCCGTATATGGCATTGAGTTTCGCATTGTAGTTCCTGAAGATATTGCTTCCCGCCTGCTGGTTATCGGTATAACTCATAAAAGCCGACTCTACCATTTGGGCATAATTTCCTGAAAGCAGCAATTTGAAAATCTCTCCGTTGTAATTGTACTGCGCTCCTCCGCCGAGACTGTGAGAACGGAAGTCTCTTTCGGTATTCGAGCCCCCTGTCCCTCCCATCTCATTTCTCTTAAAGAAACCGGGGAACTGCATTTCGGCTACACCCAACGAACTGTAACCAACGGTAAGTCCCGACCGGCTGGTTTCCCGCCTTTTTATATATTCGAAATCGAGACCTACGGCGTGATCGCCGAAAGTGAGCGCCAGTCCGGGAGTTATCTGCAACTCGGCGGCGTAGAAGTTACCCCTTGCATCCAACTGTTTAGATGCCATATCAGACTGATATGACGCGTCCAGGCCGAAAATCAGGAAGTCGAATATTTTCGGGGTCGAAACCTTGACTGCCATATCGTACTTGTGGTTCACCCAGTTGCTTATATCAGGATCGGCTATGTAAAAGGATGTTCCTCTGTACGGGTCTATCAGGCTGGCGTTGAATCTTGTGCCCTTTATATGGTTCCGGTAGTAGTCGAACCGGCCCCAAAGGAATATGCCGCCGACTTTTTGATTGATACCGCCGCCGTCGGTATTAAAACCGATTTTCATGTCTGTCGAACCGGTCTGGGTACGCTTGAAGTTGCCGCCCTCCCTGTCGAAATAGAAGTTGAACTGGCTGTACGTTTTGATCTGATCTATGTACGCTCCGGCGGCGTTGGAGGTATTGCCGAACCACAGGCTCTCCATTTTCACCCTCTCAAGCGATGAAGGAGTATTTGGTTCCTCTGCCTTAAGTTGAAACGCGGCCGACAGTACCGTTACGATAATGCACGCGCTTACTTTTGAAAATATATATTTAGTCATAATACGGTCTCTTTTTATTGTTTGCTTGCACTCCATGCAGGTACTTTGGGACTGTACCGGCGCAGCATGGGAGGATCCATGTTTTCGAAGTCTTCCGTAGAGTTGTTGGTATCCTGAAATATGGGAGTCCCGTCGCTCCTTTCGCCTATTTTTTTTCTGGCGTTGCCGATACCCTTGTATGTTCCCTCCGTAGAGATGGCTCCCGCATCCAGGAATCCGGCCATGCGTTTCTCATCCAGCCTCGACATGAAAGGGATACACTCGATGGCGTCTATCACCTTTTCCACCGGTATTTTTGCATACTCGGTAGTTTTCCCGATCTGCGTCTGGTAAGTGTCTCCGAGTACCCAATATGGGGGATCGTTCCTTTTCAGCTTCTTGCCGGGTTCGTAGAGGAAGAATGCCGAGCCGTTTACGCTGGTGAGCCACTGCATGGTATTCACAGAGCCTGTGTTCCATACCAATTCCATATCGGGTACATTGAGATTGACGCGTCCCGCATTGCCCGTCCATGTCTCGAACTCTACGGAAAGCGTATTTATCATACCGTAAGGCCCTGAAGACGTTTGATTCAGGGTATGGTTCGTCGCTTCCTGCGCTATGATCACGCTTTCGCCCGGGGCAAGGGGATACATCGTACCCTGATCATTCCCCGGGAACTGCCACAGAGTTACGGCGTAGATAAAATTCTCGCTTCCGTCGCTCTCTGGCCAGTCGGGCCTGATGTTGGTGGCCAGTTCAGGATATAATTTCCCGAAAACCAAAAAATCAAGATAATAGACCTCATCACCGTTGTTGTATATTTCATAGAACTGATCCCTGAAATAGTTGCCGGGACCGCCGCAGTAATATATTTCCTTGAAACAGAGCGGCCCGACTAATGCGGGACGGATATTTATCATGTAGAAAGGGTTCGTCGAGGCATCCTGCGGAGTATTGCTTTCCGTCAGCGAGATACCCTTGATCACCCCGTTCATGTAGTAGGTCTTTCCCTGGTGTTCGACGGAGGATGAAACGGTAATGTTATAGAATCCCTGTACGAGGTCTACCGTAGCATAGCCGTGTTCGTCAGCGATCGCCGATATTCTGGAATCTTCCGACGAATTGGAAAAAATCATTTTCATACCCGACACATCGAAATTGGGGTCGGGGGTTCCGCTGCCGTCGTAATTGACCCAGCCGGTAACGGGATTTATTTTGAAGGTCACGGTGATGATCTCCACTTTTTTCGCATCGAGCGACTCGTTCATCATCGTACACGACAAGAAAAAGGCCGCCGGAACCGCCGCAAGCAGCATGGGCAACAGTTTTTCAAATATCTTTTTCATATTTATAAATCTTCTATGTTTTACCTTTTATCGAATTTCAGTTTGGCCGTAAGCGTAAGTCCGAAGTAATACGAATCCCACGATCCCGACCTGTTCATCACGCTGTTCGTATTGAACCTTTCGTCGCGGCGTGTCGGATAGTGTCTGAACATATTGTTGGCGAAGAACGATACGCGCAGGTAGTCGCCGATCTCCTTGGTTATGTTGAGGTTGAATGTAACCCACGGTTTATAGGTCTTGGGTTTCTCAAAGTAAAGGGGATTTGTTTTCCCGTCGCTGACGGTTTTCCGGTATATCTGGTAGAATAAATCATCCGTCTCAATCAGCGATGGGTCTACCGGCCTTATCAGTCCGTCCATACGCGAAATATAATATGCGGGGATGGAATCGTTCGCATGCACTTTAATGTAGGATGGATGACTTATCCATTGCACATGCGTGGAAAGCGTGATCACGAACCCGATTTTCGGTATATTGTGGGTGACGGTAAGGTTCGTACTCAGATTTTCACTTATTGTAGAATAAGTCTTGGCCGGAAATAGTCCTACATCAGGATATCTCGCAGGATTGGTCTCTTTTCTATTGCTGTAGAAAGTTTCCATGGAGTTCCATGACTCGCGGTAGGTCCATGCGCCTGTCAGGAGGAAATGGGTTCGGATGGCGTCTATGCGGCCGAAATCCATTTCTACTTCCAGACCCTTCTGCTCGTATGCCTGATTGTTCACGGGGGACGTCCAGTAAGCCATGTACTTGTTGTTATCAAGTAACTTGAGGACGGGTAGCTCGTCCGTATTCGAGGGATAGGTCACTCCCTGGTCGGTATACCTTATATAATCTATGATAGCATAGGAATCCCTGGTGCGTGCGAATCCGTACCCGTTATACGATTTGTCGTAGTATCCGGTTATGGCGAATCTCATTTTCCCGAATTTCAAATCCAGTCCGGCTTCGTATTTAGTGACCTTTTCCAGCTCGAGATCCGGATTCGAGGTGTCGAATACTCTGGTCGTGATGATCTGGAATGTCTGTTCCTGAGTCGGACTGGTGTTCGTATTGTCGAAATTGAGTATGTCGAAATAAGCCTTGTCGGGATAAAGAAGACCGAGGGATGGGCTCTTGTACTGAATACCGTAACCGCCTCTAATGCTTATCATGTCGGGCATTATTTCCAGCGAAGCGTTGATTCGCGGCGCAACTCCTCCTTTCTTCATGCCCCACACCTTGTCGTAGCGCACTCCGGCCGTGATGTCGAGATCCCTGTTCAGGAAATTCACGTTCAGGGATTCCTCCGCGAACAGGCCGAGGTGGTTCATAAAGGGTATTTCGTAGAAAGGCCTTTCCCTGTGCGTATTGAATTCCTCGAAATTCCTGCGCGGGGGATTATAGGGATCGAAAACCTTTCCCTTGCCCGTATTGCCGGCATCGCGCCAGTCGGCGCCTATTATTATCTTGTGATTGGTAATCCACAGCCTGCCTGCGAAATTGGCGGACAACTGAGCGAACGTATTATGCTCCTTGGACAACAGATTGTATTCATAGGTA
The DNA here is from genome assembly GCA_023690525.1 of Holotrichia oblita. NCBI lineage: Eukaryota > Metazoa > Arthropoda > Insecta > Coleoptera > Scarabaeidae > Holotrichia > Holotrichia oblita. The sequence continues at coordinate 899,312 of CM043015.1, forward strand.
TAGGACGAAGGGATCCTGTAGCCCAGAAAGTCCTTCTCGTTCTCCGGTACGTTCGTTATAAGGTAAGGGTCAGGGTATCCATCCCCATCCTTGTCTTCTCCTTCTGCGTATACCAAATGTCCCGGTATGCTGGACAGTACCGCGCCGTCGGTCATGGAGTTGGAATATGTCCAGTCGGAGTTATCCACACTGTCGTGCCGGAAGGTTTTCTTGTCTCCGTAAGAATACGAAAGGGCATACTTGATATTCTTGAACCATCCCAGGTCCACCCTGAATGTTCCGTTGGTATTTAATCTCATTACCAACTCTTTCTGGCTCAAAGTTTCAAAAGCATTTTTGTCTAATGGATGCGGATCCCTTCTGTCTTTTTGATACGTGAACGAAAGAGACGAATTCGTGTAGAGCCTGCCGAAAGTATTCGTATAGCCCACGCGGCCGGTAGCCCTGTTATAATAACGGTATGGCTGCGAAGGATTCTCATGACCGAAAGTATAGTCGGCACCGTAGTTCACAGCGCCTTTGTCCCCGTTTTTACCGAGACTGAAACCCTGGTTTGCCTTGAACATAACGATGTTCGGATTAAGACTTCCTTCGATGGCGAGAGGAGAAAGACCGGCCTTGGTGTTTACTATCATCACGCCCGAAGCTACGTCTCCGTACTGTACAGAGGGTATCCCCCTGATTATCTCTATCGACTCGACATTGGTAATGGTCGTTGCACGTAGATCGACGCCGGTAGTGGGGGTCGCGAGTACGCTGTATGCTCCTAAAGCCTCTTCCGTGCCCCGAGCCGAATTTAGTATCTGAAGGTTCGCGTTATTGGAAACAGGCGCGCCGTCCATTACTACGCCTGCGCCTATACTCTGCCCGCCGCGTATTTCCAGGGTATTGATGGAGGTGAGACCCATTTCAGAAGATGTGGGAACACCTGCTCCCGGAAGCATACGCGCAACGTCTGCGAGAGATGTCGCCTGCATGTGGTCGAGAGCTGTCCTCGACACTTTGGTTGCAGTGGAAGATCCGGTTTTGCCCGCCTGCGCCGTTACTGCAATTTCCTCCAGATAGAAGGATGAAGCAACCATGGTATACTTCGCATCGGCGACATTTTTCGAAAGGTCGATCGTCATAGTCAAAGTTTCGTATCCCAACGAAACTATTTCCACCTTGTAATTTCCGGGAGCGATCGACTTGATCCTGAATTCGCCGTCAGCGCTTGTGGCAGTGGCCATTAAGATTTCAGGAAGCTGCACTACCGCATAGGGCACAGGGACTTCCCTGCCTTTTTCAATAGTTACGAGCTTACCACTAAAAATGACTTCGGGTTTGTTCTGAGCCCCGAGGTTTGCCGAAATGCAAACCAAAATGACCGCAGAAAGCATACCCGTTCTGGTAAAGAATTTCATACGCATTGATTTTGGGTTAAATAGTTAGTAAACAAATTATTTGGATTTGGATTTGGATTTGGATTTATCCGTATTTGTTATGATTATACGGTCGATTAAAGGCTACAATTTCACATATTATATTTATATGTTTTATCGATTCCCGGCAGCATAAAGCAGTGCCGGTTTTTTTATTCTATATTGTATCTGATATGAATTATATTCAGCCATATCTCTCACATCCTAATTCTCTCTAATATTTTCTCTTAATCCGCCTTTCGTCCGCATGAAAATGTCGGACAATACTGTCGCATTTGTGAAAATCGCCCGCTATTTTCATTCGTATTACCGTAAATCCTATCGTTTTATTAAGAGGAATTTACCGCCTAATAGAATCGACCATTTTACGTATCGGTTGGGCATATGAAATATACCGTATGCACTACAAATATATAAATTATTTTTAATTAAAATAGATATATTCATATTAGAGAAGATAAAAAATTACATAAATCCACCCATATATACTTAATATATGCTTAACTTAAATTTCGTGTATGATCATGGAAATGCTGGTTGCGAACAAAGTTCAACACGGCAGGGTGTATTCTGACTAACGGGCAATATTCTGAAACAGGGAGCTTTGTACTGCGACAAAGCTCCCTGTAAATGATAAGTTCTTTAGGGTGTCTATATTTTCCTGAATAATTTTTCCAGAAAAAATATAATCGCTTACCCTCTCCGGTTTTCCTCCATGATACCTTCGGGAATAAGTTTATGGTTTCCCATAAAGTAAAGATAGAATCAAATTATCATAACAACCATATTATCTGTTGCGGCGATTCCTTCCATTCTACAATGGACGCATCCAGACCTATCCCTTGGGAAGATATTTTCAGAACATATGCCGTATATGCTCCGGGCAGCCAGTCGGCGGTTTTGCCAAGGTCGAATTCGGCGCAGTTGCTTTGAACATTATCGCCTTCGGTTATCGTGTACTCCACATATAATTTAGATGCGGGATAGCTCCCGAAGTTCTGGGGGATCATAAACAGGAACTGGTCTTCGGCATTGATCCTCTTTCCGGTACGGCTGTCCGTGATCGCTACCGGACCTCCGCCCTCCAATCCGACATCGAAGGAGCGGCGGCCGTCATGTTCCGTCCATGCATCTTCGGCATTGAGCGCGAGTCTGCCGTGATTTTCAAAGCTGAACCTGCCTCTCGAATAAACATCCGTGAAACACACTTTGGTTATCTCGACGACAGCGTCGTAATCACCGTCAGTCATACCGAAAATACCCACTTTCGTCAAGGCATGATGGAACTGAAGCCTCAGGGGACCGTCCACATTGCGCCGGTCAAATGCCCATGCGAACAGAAGATCTTCCTGATCTGCGACAACAGGCTTTACAGTATATACCACTTCGGGAAAACCCCGATCCGAGGCATCGAGCGGTCTGGTGAATTCACTTGCAACGTTATCGTACGGCGCATAGGCATAGAAATTCACATTTTTCCCGTCGGGCCAATATTTAGACGGCGAATAATCGAATATGCCGCCGCTGTAAACCACATGCTGGTTGAACATAAGGTCGGGGGTAAGCGCAGCCATATCCGCATAATTTCCGGTATAGGCATAGACGCCGAAATCCTGTGTCAGATTGGCGCCTTCTACGGCCACGCCTTTTACGGACAGTTCGCTGACGGTCGGGATAAAACCTATCTTACCGTCATCGACAGTTATGTCTTTTCTCTCTTTTACGGTGCACCCTGCAACTGCGAACACGGCTATCGTCAAAAATGCCAATCCTTTCATAATGAATTCGATAGAATATAATATTATATAATGCTTCAAAAAATCATACCATTATATTCCATAACAAATTGGATACCATAGTAAGTCCAAAATCACTTACATGGTCGGATTCTTCGTCGGTGCCGGGTTTACGGTTAATGTATAGATAATAAGTAAAAATCTCCTAATTTTTCAAAAATTAGGAGATTTTTACTTATTTCATGAGTTTGGCCAAAAGCCGCTCAAAATTATCAGACCTTGTGTAATTGTATTTCTTTTTGTTCACCGGAAATGCATCGACCAATCCCATATCCACCAATCCCATTATGTCAGACCTTGCCGTTTGATTGGAAACAGCTAATCTATTTCCAATCTCTTTAACAGTCAATACTGATTGGGGTTTATCATAAAGAATCTTCAGCAGCATGGCTTGTCTTTCATTGATCGATCCGATCTTAATAAATTCCGCTGTCTGGCGTTGCTCTCTGATTTTCGTCTTTATATAATTACGTAACGAATCAAAGGCCTTTTCCATCACGGTCAAATTATATTTTACGAAATAAGAGAGGTCATTATTGTCTGTTTCCGTATACAAGAACGCCTTTTCGTACTGAGCCTTGCTTTTATAGATGATACGCGATATGGACAAATATTCAGTCAGCCAATAACCGTGCTTAAGCATATACCAATAGAACAGTGCACGTGCGGTTCTTCCGTTCCCGTCACAAAATGGGTGTATGTAGCCTATCAGAAAATGAACAATTATGCCTTTTATTATGGGATGAATGAAGATCGTATCTTCTTGCTCATTGAAGAAATCGCATAATTCTTTTATCCAGACTGTTATCTCATCGTTATTAGGTGGCACATGCGCGACATCACCAGTTGAATGGTTCACTACGAAAATATCATCGCTTCTCCTGAATGCCCCTTCTTCCTCTTTATCATCAATAGTATTGAGAGTTATTAATTTGTGAATATACAGTAATCTCTCGGGCGTTAAAATATCATCTTTATTATCAACTATATGTTTGATTGTTAAGAAATTATTTAAGATCATCTGCTCGGAGCGGTTTTTAGGTTTCATTTCCTTGAGCAACATGTCTTTCGCTTTACGGCGCGTAGTCGAAGCGCCCTCCATCTGGCTCGAGGCAATCGCTTCTTCCATAATGGAACCGACCAAATATTTAATTTTATCTTCCTCCGGAATAAGACCTTCTGCACCTAAATATCCGCCTATATTCATATCGAACCAGTGCAGTTGCTGTTGCATAGAATCAGTTACATATAGGGTGAACGACGTACTGATATTATCAAAATTAAGCCGCGTACTACCGACATTACGTACAATTCTGACAACGTTCCATAATTCTTCAGCATTTATTCCGTCTGGCCTTTGAACGTACTTAACCTTATCCCAGTAAAGATACTCACTGTTAATATCCTTAATGAGTTTATTTATTTCAGGCCTATTCAGCAACCCGATCAAACGATTGCTGTTGATTGCATTAGGCGGCGGGGGTTCAATTATAGACATATAATGTTTTTGTAAATTTAACCAAAATTAGGAAATATTTACAAATATATTGTTAAGATTTATTTTGCAATCATGCTATTTCTTTTTCAACGTCCTGAAACCGTATATTATATGCTCTTCGTATAATTCGTCGGGGTCGAGTCTCTGCGGGGGGAAGTTAGGTTTGTTGGGGGCGTCGGGCAGACCCTGGCACTCTATGGCCACTCCGCAGCGGTTGCCGTAGGGTTTCCCGTTCTTCCCCGCGGGACCTCCTTCGAGGAAGTTGCCCGTATAGACCTGAACGCCCGGCTGCGTCGATGAAATCTCAAGCATACGCCCCGAAGCGGGATCGTACAGTTCGCCGACGCGGCAAAGCCGTCCCTTCCTCCAACCGTCCACAAGCCAACAATGGTCGTAACCCGACCCCGTGCGCAACGCTTCGAAATCCGATTCGATGTCGCGCCCGAGGGTTTTGGAGTTGCGGAAATCCATGGGCGTCCCGTCCACCGGAGCGATTTCTCCGGTCGGTATCTGCCGGCTGTCCGTAGGAAGATACGAAGAGCAGTTCAGCTGCAGCAGGTGATCCAGAACGGTACCCGAGTTCTCTCCGGCAAGGTTGAAATAAGTGTGGTTCGTCAGATTGACGACGGTCGGCGCACTGCTTTTTGCAAGCATGGTTATTTCGAGCGAATCGTCGTCGTCCCAGTCGTAGATGACTTCCACGCTCAGCTCGCCCGGATAGCCCTGATCCCTGTCGGGACTTACAAGCGAGAAGACAACGCGGTTGATCTCGACCCTGCTTTCCCAGATAAGGTTCCAGAAACCCATAGTCCCGCCGTGCAGCTGATGCGGAGGGGTATTGGCTGTCAGGCGGTATTCCGTGCCGTCGAGCGCGAAACGCGCCCCGCCGATCCTGTTGGCGAAACGCCCCACCGTTTTACCCATCGAAGCCCCGTCCCCCATGTAGCTCTCCCACCTGTCGTAACCGAGCGCCACATCGGCCAGTACGCCCTCAATGTCCGGAACGATGACGGAAACCACCGCTGCGCCCATATTGGTCAGCCGTACCTCGCCTCCATGCGAATTGCGCATGGTGTAGATCACCACCGCTTCGCCGCCCTGGGTAAATCCCCAGATATTCTGTTCTATTTCCATAGATGCAACGGATAAACCCCCTGTTCTGTCAGGGCTTTTATCTTTTCTACTATCAGGGGTTTGTCCTCCCTGTATGTCACTCCGAACCATTGGGAATCGGTCTCGAGAACCTTCATTTCCGCCACTCCGTCACTAACCAGTCGGTTTACCATAAAAGGTATGAAAAATTCCGATTTCGGATCGGAAATATGCTCGTCGAGAAATTCCCTGAAATATTTGTCGCAATGCGTGAAATAGTCGGGCGTAAATCCGAACATGTTCATCGAAACTATGGTATTGTCGGGCAGGGGGAATTCGGCATCCCCTTCCCTGAAATATATCACACCGTCCCTGCGCCTCACCGACGTTCTTTCGACCATTGAGATCAGGTTGCCGTTCTCGTTCACTTCGCAAACGCCCCGAGATACCGATCCGTAATCCGAGAGGGTGTTGCCTATAAGGTACCCTACCATGCAGTAATTGTTCGCGGATTCCCCCGACTCCTGAAGGAACCCCGCCAACTTGTAGAAGGCATCCCTTCCGTAGAAATCGTCGGCGTTTATCACTGCGAAAGGCTCTTTGATCATCCCCGAAGCCATCATCACGGCGTGATTGGTCCCCCACGGCTTCTCCCTACCGGCGGGAACCGAGTATCCTTCCGGCAACATGTCCAATTCCTGAAATACGAAATCGACCTCTATGGAACTGCCGAAGCGTTCGGGAGTGAAGACCTCCCTGAATTCCCTCTCGAACGAATGACGGATAACGAATACCACTTTACGGAAACCGGCGTGTATGGCATCATAAACCGAATAATCTATTATAGCCTCGTTATTGGGTCCGACGCCGTCCATCTGCTTCAGCGAGCCGTAGCGCGAACCCATTCCGGCCGCAAGCACCAACAGTGTATTTTTTGCCATAAATTGTACAATATTATAAGTACCGTTAAATATTTATTGATACATTTTTGTTTGTATGTCGCTAATTAGCAGTGCAGACGAAAAATAATAAATAGCACGGTGTGCTTAAAAAATCTTACAAATATATATTTTTAACGCGAGTTTCATCCTGTGCATCAGAGTTTGCTTAAATTTTACCGGTAGATGGTAATTAAATAAAAGACTGTCCGTATTATATCTAAATTTTTTCTTTTCCACCTTTTGACAGACAAAAGGTGGAGCCAAAATCTGCCGCCCCCATCTTCCGCGGAGTTGCTCTCGTAAGATTCCCTCGCTACGCGGTAGCTTTGGGTGATCTTCCTACCGCAACTTTTTTCCGCTTCGATGGCAGGGGCGGGGCTACAGGTTTGCTGTGCAACCCGAAAAATAATATATGAACGATTCTTTTGGCGCCGTCAGGCGCTTTTCTCCCCGCTGTCGATAAAAGCGTTAAAAAATGACGGATGATAAACCTTAGAAATTCACGATAGTGTAGGTATGTTTAGAATTATCGATTCTGAACATACCGGTATTTCTTGGGTTTAGCGCCGTCATTTTAGCTTTTTCGACTCGCGGGGCTGGTTTTTGCTCCGCTTTTTGCCAGCCAAAAAGCGGAAAAAATTACAAAAGTGTCTTAGATATACGGACATACATATTAAATAATTAGGTATATTGGTTTTCGATTCCCAAAGGAATGTGCCGGATCTCACAGTTTGACAAACTCCATACCACTCGCTCCCGAGTCTTTTTAATCTTTATTTCCCGTGAAAACCAAGGGTCGATTTCGACGGGGAAATCCCCGTAAACAGAACCATAAAGAATTACAGGACTTCTATATCCGTATTTTTTTACTACGGTCGGAATACTTTATTACCGTCAGATACCGTTTTGGTAAGTATGTTGCTATTCATTACATTTGTATAACGAACTGAATTACGATGGCGTCGAACCGTAACTTAATCTATTTCCTTAAGAATATCCGCCAGAAGCACAGGCTCAGTCTGCGCGCCGAACACGACGAGGGCGAGGTGTGGTATATGTATCTCAGTCCTCTCGAAGCCGTAGGAGGAGTGGTTGCGCTTTTGCTGGTTTTGTTCATAATAATCCTCTCCCTCGCGGCGTATACCCCCGTTATGAACCTTATTCCGGGGTATTCGGGCAACAAATCGCGGGAAACCTTGATCCAGAGTATAATGAGGGTCGATTCCATAGAAAGGAAGCTCAACGAAATACAGGCTTACAGTTCCGACGTCACGATGATCGTGGATGGAAAAACGCCATTCATAAGGAATGTGGCGCAAATCGGAGATTCGCTTAACATAAGCAAACCGGTGACGGTGGAAAGGAATGCGGCGGACTCCGCACTGAGAAGGCAGATGGAGGGAACGGGCATCTACGGTTTGGACAATACGCAGGCGCGAAAGAACATACGTTCGAGTATGAACCTCATAACCCCCGTCCAGGGTATCGTGACCTCGGCGTTCGGTCCGCGCGAAGGTCATTTCGGCGTTGGGATAGCCACTGTCGCCAACCAGCAGATACTGGCCGTCGCCGACGGTACGATCACCATGTCTTCGCTGTCCCACGACGAAGGATACATAGTTCAGATACAGCACAACAACAACATGCTGTCGTCATACAAGCGCGTTTACCGGACCCTGCAGCCGGTAGGTTCGAGGGTGCGCGGCGGTGAGGTGATAGCCTACACGGGCGACGGACTTCTCGGGGAAGATGCGAATGGACTCTTTGAATTCGAACTGTGGCTGAACGGCAATCCCGTCAATCCCGAAAATTACGTGGTTTTTTAATCCACAATCCACTCTAAAATGAAGCACAGAATAGCGCTGCTCGGTTCCACGGGTTCGATCGGCGAACAGACGCTCGACATCGTCCGGAGGCACGGCGAACATTTCGAAATAACGACCCTGACATCCAACAACAACTGGGAGCGGCTCGCACGGCAGGCGGTAGAGTTCGGCGCGGACAGCGTCGTCATAGCAGGCCGCCAGCACTATTCCAAACTCAGGGACGCTTTGGCCGGGCATCCCGTAAAGGTGTATTCCGGCGAAGAATCGCTGAATCAGGTAATTTCGGGAGAGAATATAGATACCGTCGTCAATGCGCTGGTCGGATATGCCGGTCTCGAACCCACCGTTTCGGCGCTGAGTTCGGGAAAAAAGGTCGCTTTAGCCAACAAGGAGAGCCTTGTCGTGGCAGGCGAACTGGTTATGGGACTTGCCGCCGCGAACAAAGTTCCCCTGATACCCGTGGATTCGGAACATTCGGCTGTATTCCAATGCCTGGCCGGCGAGGTTTCGCCTCCCGCGAGGATCATCCTGACCGCTTCGGGAGGCCCCTTTCTGAATACTCCGGTGGAGGATTTTCCTTCGATCACCCCCGCCGACGCGCTGAAGCACCCCAACTGGGACATGGGAGCCAAAATCACCGTGGATTCGGCAACGATGCTGAACAAGGGGTTCGAGGTGATAGAGGCCAAATGGCTTTTCGGCATGCCCGTTTCCAAAATAGATGTTCTGGTTCATCCGCAGTCGGTGGTGCATTCCATGGTGGAGTTCTCCGACGGCAGCATAAAAGCCCAGCTGGCCGCTCCCGACATGCGCCTTCCGATACAGTATGCGCTTACTTACCCTCACCGGTGGGACGCTTACCGGCGGTTCGATTTCACGGACTTTTGCCAGTTTACCTTTATTAAGCCCGATTCAGTCAAATTTCCATCCCTCGGCCTGGCATACGCCGCCGCCGAAACCGGCGGCAACGCCGCCTGCATACTCAACGCGGCGAACGAGATAGCCGTAGAGGCCTTCCTTGCCGGACGCATCGGTTTTCAGGATATTCCCCGCATACTCGAAAATACGCTCGAATCGGCCTCATTCATTATGCGTCCCTCCCTGGACGATTACAGGGAGAGTAACGCCGAAGCCCGCGGTATCGCCGTCCGGCTGACCGGTGTGAAAGCGGCGGAATGACATGAATCCGACAGGAAAACCAATGTGCGGTTTTATGCTGACACGCCATAGTACACCGATTCGTCTGATGGTATGAAAAAAATAAACCTGCGTTCAAAACCCCTTATAATCTCCGGCCCGTGCAGTGCGGAAACCGAAGAGCAGACTGTCGGCACCTGCATGCAGCTTGCCGCCACGGGACTCGTGGATGTACTGCGTGCCGGAATATGGAAGCCGCGTACGCATCCAGGCAGTTTCGAAGGCTCCGGAACGAAAGGACTGTCGTGGATGGCCAAAGCCGGAAAAATAACGGGATTGCCCATTGCCGTAGAGGTCGCCGTGCCGAAACATGTTGAAAGCGCTCTTAAATACGGCGTGGACGCCGTCTGGATCGGCAGCCGTACCACCGTCAGCCCTTTCGCCGTACAGGAGTTGGCCGAAGCGCTGAGAGGGAACAGGGAAATAACTGTCTTCATAAAAAATCCCGTCAATCCCGACCCCGATCTTTGGGCGGGCGCCGTGGAGAGGCTCGAAAACGCAGGGGTGGACAGGTTAAGAACAGGACTCATACACCGGGGGTTTTCCTGTTTCGGGCACTCGAAATACCGCAACGTCCCCATGTGGCATGTCGTATTGGAAATGCGCAACCGTTTCCCCGATATGGTTATGATATGCGACCCGTCCCACATATGCGGCAGGCGCGAGTATCTTATGGAAGTTTCGCAGACGGCCGCAGACCTTCAGTACGACGGCCTTATGGTGGAAAGCCACATATACCCCGACCGGGCGCTCAGCGACGCCGCGCAGCAGCTGACTCCGACCGATCTCGCGGCCATGCTCGGAAAGATCGTCTGGAGACCGGAAAGCGCCGACGACCCCGAATTCCGCCGCTCGCTGGAGATCTACAGGAACGAGATAGACCGGATAGATTCCGAACTGCTCGAACTGCTCGGCAGGCGCATGGAGATAGCCGAAAAGATCGGCGAGGCAAAGTTGAGGAACAATGTCGCCATACTCCAGGGCAGGCGATGGAACAGCATAACGGAGAGATTCATTGTGCAGTCTAAGAGGCTCGGCCTGAGCGAAGAATTCATCAAGGCCGTCCTCGAAGCCATCCATACCGAAAGCATAAACCGCCAGAACCGCATAATGAACAAATGACGCGTACTTTTAACATTACTATTGACGGCATTGGTGCTTTAAAAAGTATGCTGTCATAAAACGGTTTGATACAATATATTATATTTCTATTTGGCAAAATCTGTGACTTTTGTGCGTAAGCACGAAAGTCACGCGGCACGCCGCCGGCGCAGACCGACAGTTCCACGCGGCGGAACGCTCGATCGACCTCACGGTCGAGATTCGCACCCACCGCCAGCGGCATGCCGAAACTAAATTACTAATGCACAAAAGTGCATAGGTTTCTTTGAGGAATAAAATTCCTCTTTCGGGTTGTGAAGCAAACCCGTAATACCGCCCTGCCATCGACGCGGAGTAAAGTTGCGGTAGGAAGATCACCCGAAGCTACCGCGTAAGCGAGGGAATCTTCCGAGAGCAACTCCGCGGAAGATGGGGGCGGCAGATTTTGGCTCCACCTTTTGTCTGCCAAAAGGTGGAAAGAAAATCTAAGGTAGATCCCTCCATCCTGCGGATGTTCGGAATGACAGTAATTAACAAGAAAAGATTTATAGAAACTAAATCTGCACTAAAGCACAGTATTTAACCAACAACTAGATATAATTAGACTCTTCGGCATCTATGGCTTTCCTAAATGGTTATCGTTTTTTCCTGACAAGATATATAATCTCCGGCGTCAATCCGTATCTTTTCCTCAGTTCCTCCGGCAGGCTTCCGGCGTAGTCGATGCACTCGACCGCAAATCCGGCTTCGGCTAAACGAAGCGGATAATCCCTGCCGTACAGGCGCAGGTGGTCGCTTTGACCGAAAGCGGCAGTCCGTCCCGCAGGAGTGGTTATCGAAGGGTCTTCATAAGTCGTATCCCTTTCGGCTACGGGGGAAAGCATGATCCCCCACCCTCCCGCGCGCATCACCCTGAACATTTCCCTCATGGCGAGCCTGTCGTCCTCTATGTGTTCCAGAACATGGTTGCAGAAAATGACATCGAAACTGCCGCCCTCGAAGGGTATGTCCTGAACGTCCATCTTCACTTCGGCCAGAGGACTTTCGATATCCGCCGTAATGTAATTGTCGCCGAGAACCCGTGCAAACCGCTTTATAAAGCACCGTTCGGGAGCGATATGGAGCGTCCTGGGCTTGGCGGCAAAGAAATCCGTCTCATTCACCAGGAACAGCCACATCATCCTGTGCCTTTCCAGTGCCAGACACCACGGACACAAGGCATTCTCCCTCGGATCGACATACCCGTAAGGCATGAATTTACGGTAACGGCGTCCGCACACGGGACATTCCACCTTTCTGCCGGCGTAAAGCAACCCCGCAACGGGCAGGATCAAGTGTGCCGCCCGCTGCGCATACTTGCGCGGTATGTGGTTGAGCAGGTATCTTATAACCCTCTTCACCGGTCAATCCTCCTTAAGCGCTTCACGGACATCCTCCTCGGCCTTGCGGAGCCTCTGCCTGCAAAGTTTGATCAGTTCGGCAGCCCTGCGCACCCTGTCGGCAAGCATGTCCACATCGACATCCCCGCTCTCGAAGCCGGCAAGTATCTCTTCTATCTCGGCTATCGCCTCCGAATAGCCAGGTTTGTTCTTTCCCATTATCGACATGTTTTTAAGCACACCGTGCTATTTATTACTTTTAGACTATCCGTATGTCTACCTATGTCTTTTCCACCTTTTGACTGCCAAAAGGTGAAAAAAAATATCAAGAGTGTTTTTAGTATATATGGACATACATAAATATTTTGTAAAGTGAGAGAAAAAATCTATCTAACTTATTCCATTAATTGAGCATCAACCGGTTCGGATTCTATTCCTTCTCCGGACTCACGTCACGTCGGCTTTTACGCTGCCTTCCGACAGCCTTATATCGAGTTTGTCGCCCGTTTTCAATTCTCTGTCGTTTTTCACCGCCCTGCCCCCGTGCCGTACTATGGCGAACCCCAGCGCGAGTATTCTGTCGGGAGAATATCCGCAGGCCAGCTTCTCCGCGGTGTCCACCCGTTTCCTCTCGTGAAGCAGGCAGTCCGACGAACCGTCCGCCACGGCTTTGCTCAGTCTCTCCAGCTCGCCCGCACTTCCCGCCAGGATCATTCCGGCACGTTTGCCCAACTCCCCCGCAGTTCGCTCGAATTTTATCTCCATCGAACGGGTGAAGCCCAGGGCTTTCTGCATCAGGGCGTATGAAGATGAAAGCAACGATCTTTTTTCTCCCTCTACGAGCTCCGCCGCAATTTTCGTCAGCTCTCCCGACCGTTCCCCGAACCATGCGTCGAGGCCGGCCAACCTGTCGGCAAGCCATGCCGCCACGGCGGTCGGCGTTTTTAGGGCTTCGGCGGCCACGAGATCGGCCACGCTCCGGTCTTTGTCATGTCCTATTCCCGTGATCACCGGAAGCGGGAATTGCGCTATATGCGAACACAGGCGATATGAATCGAAAGCCGAAAGGTCACTCTGCGAACCGCCGCCGCGTATGATAACGACGGCGTCGAACGAATCCTCGCACTCCGCAATGCGCTCAAGCGCCGAAACCACCGATTCCTCCGCCTCCCTGCCCTGCACGAAAGCGTCGAACAGCGTGGTCTCGAACCGGAATCCCGACGCCGACAACTCCTGCATGAAGTCCCGATAACCTGCGGCCGATGCGGACGAAACGACGGCTATGCGCTGAATCACGGGAGACATAACCGCTGTCCGGTTCATGTCGAATACGCCCTCCTGCTGCAACTGCATTATCGTCTGCCGGCGCTGGCGTTCCATGTCGCCAATGGTGTAGGCCGGATCGATATCCGTGACCACGAGCGAAAGGCCGTAAAGTTCATGGTAATTGACGGACACTTTCAGCAGCACCTTCATACCTTCGCAAAACTCGCAACCCGCAACAGAAACGAAATAAGACCTCACCGCCCCGTAAACGCTGCGCCATATCACGGCGTCGGCCCTCGCCTTCGGCAGTTGCCCATCCCCTTTTTCGACGAGCTCCATAAAGCAGTGCCCTGAATAATTCACGTTTACTTCGCTTATCTCAGCGGTGATCCAGTACGAAAGCGGCATACCCTCGAACAGCGTCTTTTTGACCATGCCCTGAAGCTCGCCAAGAGATATGTACCGGATATGATTCATAACATAAGACGGATCAGAAAATAAGCAGGCTCGCAATGGCGACTGCGAACCCGACGCCGAATCCTGCGGCGACCTGGGACGGGTTGTGCCTGCCGAGGTAAAGTCTTGCCGAAGCAAGGGCTCCCGTCAGGAGCAGACAGACCGGAAGAAGCCGGAACGCCGCATCCGTTCCCGTAAACGCAAGCATCATAAGAACACCCGTGAACGCCCCCGCAGTCATCATGTGAAGACTGATCTTCCAGAACCGGGTTATAATGATCGAAGCCACCGCACAACACAGAGCCACGATCATATACTTGCGCACCATAAAAGCGAAGAAGATTCCGGACATCATATAAATGCAGGCCACATAAGCGATTATGACGATTGCAAGAGGAATGATCCTGTCCTTTCTGGAGTAAAGATTTATATCGGACAGGTATCCGGTCGATTTCAGCAGCAGGATTGATATACAGGGTACTATGATGACATTGAGCGCCACCACCGAGACCATGAACAGTTTAAGCCTCAAGGGGGCAAGCGCCAGTACGGGATCGCTGTATAAAAGGAACAGTACCGCATAAACAGGCATCAGAAACGGATGCATTATAACGGATACGGCCTTGGCCGAGAATGTCATTATGCTCTCCGGCAAAGATGGTTTTGAAATATTGATTTCTGTTTTTTCCATGATCTGGCGGGGACGTATATTAATGAAACCGATGCAAAAATAGATATTTTTCTTCAGAAGGCCGCTAAAATAATTTCCGGCCGATTTATTGCAATTAAATAAGTTATTAATGTCTTAAAATAATAAATTATGAGGATAAGAATTATCGAAAACGACACACGCCATGAACTGTGCCGTTACCGGTCTCTCATAAACGGCTGGTGGTTGGATATGCTGCTGGGTATAGTAATTGTAGCCGCCGGAATATTGGCATTTTTTTATCCGGTGGAAAGTTATAATATCATTGCACTGTTATTCGCCATTATTATTACGATTTCCGGTATTATACAACTATATCTGGCGTATCACACTCCGCCCGAGTACGGCAGAGGGTGGCTGATAGCCCTTGGTGCAGTGGAATTGCTGCTCGGGATACTGCTGCTTTCAAGTCACAGTGCAAGAATCCTGGCATTGCCCATATTCCTTGCTTTCTGGTTGATTTTCAGGAGCGTATACATATTCGGAACGGCAAGCGACATGAGGGCTTACAGGATACGGGGAGCAGGATGGTTCATCGCAATGGCTGTCATATTGATTTTCCTCGCTTTTCTAATACTCTACTATCCGTTATTCGGAGCGGGTGCGGTTGTAGCATTGGTGGGCATCTCTTTTATCTTCGGAGGTATTGCATTAATTATCTTTTCCATATATCTGTTAAACTTTAAAAAATATCTGTGCTGAAATAGCCGGCTAGTATCTCGGGGGTGTCAAAACCGAATGAAAAATCGGTTTTGGCGCCCCCTGTTATTTTTTCTTCCCTGTTTTCGCAATAAAATCGTATCTTTATCGTGGAATTTTAACTGTCTGCCGGATGTCTGAACCGAACAACAAAGGCCTGCCCGAAAACGACGGGGAAAACAGGGATGAAAACCTGACAGCGAGACTGTACAAGGGTTATATTCCCATAGTGTACGGCGTGTGCATCAAGTACCTTGGCGACGGAGAAGCCGCTACCGAAGCAGTGATCGACATATACGGCAGATTTAAATGCCGTCTCGACAGCGACCCCGCCCTGTATGGCAAGGAAGGGGAACTTATCTATGAACTTGCTAAGGAAGTTGCGGCCGAAAAGGCAGCAGGCAAGGGTCTCGGCCTTTATCGGCAGAGCGAAGTCTTTACGGACGCCGCGGCCGTATCGGTCACAATGTTCGGGGAAGGGGAAGGCGAACTGGTTTCTCTCTTCGAGAATTATTCGCAGCAGCTGACCAAACCGCAGCGGGAATCCATACGACATTTCTTTATGGAAAGGAAATCGTACAGGGAAATAGCAGAACTGACTGGCTACCTCACCTCCGACATACGCAATTACATAGTGTGCGGACTCAGGACACTGCTCGCAAAACGCGGAGACGAAGCAGCCATAAATACATAGAGCTACATGTTGATTTATCTTGTCAAAATTGCCGACTTCCTCGCGCGTGCAGCTGCCAAAGGCGGCTGAAGGGGGTGGGCGGGAAGTTGAAAACCGACACACTTATTATAATACTATCCCAAAATATTTTTCTGTCCTTTCCTGAAAAAGAACAAAAATAAATAATGGAACTTGTCGATTACATAAAAGGAAAGCGTACCGGACAGGAAGCGAGGAAGATGGAACTGGAGGCATTGACCGACCCGTTCCTGTCCGACGCTATCGAAGGTTTCGGTTCCGACAGAGGCGACCATATTGCAAATGTGGAATCGCTCGAAAAGAAGATAGAGGCGGAGATCGGCGGTCAGGGCGGAGGCGTAAAGAGCAGATGGCTCGTCGCTTTGGTAACTGGTACGGCCGTGGCGGTTATTCTGTTCCTCTTTATCAATCCCGGCAGCAGGGACAGCGCCGAGGCAGGTTCTCCGCAAGCAGGCGTTTACCATAGGGGCGTCTCTTCCGGCGTCTCGGATACGGCGGACACATTCAGTCCTTACGAAAATCACGATACTTCCGAGGATCCGTTCCGTGAAGCGGGTCGGGAAACCGGCGCAAATGAAACGGACTTTGAAACCGGTTATGTGCAAGCGACAGAATATTCCCCTGCTGAGAGACCCGCAGACAACCTGCCGGCAGCCGGAAACGACTCCGCAACCGGTACGGCAACGGTTGCCGTACCCGGATCCATCAGTCCGCAGGCCGGCGGAGGCAGTGGCAGTGCATCAACTGTCGGCGGGAAATGTTCGGCACGTCTGGAAATATACGGTGCGTCGGCGAACCGTTCTCCGGCGGGCGGGAGCGGAACCGACGCCGACAGTCTGGGAGACAGCTATGTTTCGGCACCAAAAACGGGAATACTCAAGTTCAATGAATATCTGAAAAAAGCCGTTTCGCCACCCGAAGACGGAGCCAGGGGCAAAGTAGTAATGACATTCAGCGTGAATAAATACGGCCGTCCCTCGTCGATACGCGTCACGGGCATGCTGTCGCAGGATGCCCACAGGGAAGCGATCAGACTTATCGACAGCGGCCCGGAATGGACGCCCACCACCGATAGGGTTACGATCGGCATAATTTTCGAATAGCGCGTTACGAGGCAAACAAAATCGTCATTCCGAGCGTCCGCGCGGTTGGTTGTCATCCGGCATGAGCCGCCAGCGACAAGAAATCCCGCCCTGCGAAAAGCGTGGCCAATTATATGAAATACACTCAAATTATTCTACACGCTTAATGGATAAGATTTTAGAAAAAATCACGGAGTTGCGCGACAAGCTCAACTACCACAATTACAAATATTATATCGAGAATGCTCCCGAGATAAGCGACCGCGAATTCGACCGCATGCTCGCCGAGCTTCAGGAGCTCGAAGCCGCACATCCCGAATATGCCGACCCCAACTCGCCGACCAACAGGATCGGGAGCGACCTTACGAGCCGGTTCAGGCAGGTCACGCACAGGTATCCCATGCTTTCGCTCGCGAATACATATTCTTTGGAGGAACTGCGCAGTTTCTACGACCGTGTCGAGCAGGAGGCAGAAGGCGCCGATTTCGTGTGCGAACTCAAGTACGACGGCGTGGCCATAAGCATTACATACGAAAAAGGAAAACTCCTTCAGGCAGTTACGCGCGGGGACGGATTCGTAGGCGACGACGTGACGTCCAATATCCGCACCGTCAGAAGCATACCCTTGCAGTTGAGGGGCGGCGATTACCCCGATCATTTCGAGGTCAGGGGAGAGATATTCATGCTCCACGCCTCTTTCGATAAGCTGAACAGGGAACGCGAAGAGAACGGAGAACCCCTTTTCGCCAACCCGCGCAACGCTACCGCCGGAACATTGAAGCAGCAAAGTTCGGCGGTGGTCGCACGGCGCGGATTGGACAGCTTCATGTATTACGTGATCGGAAACGATCTTCCCTTCGACACCCACTGGGAAAATATCAACAAGGCAAGGGAATGGGGTTTCAAAATATCCGACAAGATGGAACTGTGCAAGGGGCTCGGCCAGATGGAGAAATTCGTGAAAAAGGCTGACGAACTGAGGCACGGCCTGCCGTACGATACCGACGGCGTCGCCATCAAAGTCAATGAGTACGAAGTGCAGAGGAGGATGGGTTCCACAGCGAAGGCTCCCCGGTGGGCAATAGCCTATAAGTTTCAGGCCGAGCAGGCTCTGACGAAACTCCTGTCGGTCTCGTTCCAGGTAGGCCGCACAGGGGCGATAACTCCCGTTGCCAACCTGGATCCCGTACTTCTGGCGGGTACGGTCGTCAAGAGGGCTTCCGTATACAACGCCGAGCAGATGAGACTTTTAGACCTCAGGATAGGCGATATGGTCTATGTCGAGAAGGGAGGGGAGATAATACCTAAAATAACGGGCGTGGATTTCGAACAGAGGCCGAAAGAGAGCAAACCCCTGGAATTCATCGACAAATGTCCCGAATGCGGAACCCCGCTGGTAAGGATCGAGGATGAGGCGCGGCATTACTGTCCGAACCAGAGCGACTGCCCACCGCAGGTAATCGGAAGGATAATACATTTCGCCTCCCGCAGGGCTATGGATATAGAAGGACTGGGGGATGAGACCGTGACGCTGCTTTACAGGGAAAAACTGATCTCCGATGTAGCTGACCTTTACGACCTTACGGAAGAACAGTTGGCGTCGCTTCCCCGTTTCGGCAAGAAATCGGCAGGAAACATAATAGAAAGCATAAAAGGCTCCGTGGATATACCTTTCAAAAGGGTTCTATACGCTATCGGCATCCGTTTTGTCGGCGAAACCACGGCAAAGAACCTCGCCGCCCATTTCGGTTCCCTGGATGCCGTGATGAAGGCGTCCGCAGAGGAACTGTCCGAATCCGAAGAGGTCGGCGGAAAGATCGCACAGAGCATAATCGATTACTTCGCCGACGAATCCAACAGGCACGTCATAGAGAGGCTCCGAAAAGCGGGTCTCCAATTCGAGGAACGGACGAAGGAACCGGTATCACGGCTGCTATCGGGCATGACATTCGTAATTTCCGGAACTTTCGACCGTTACGGACGCGACGAACTGAAAGACCTGATTCAGTTGCACGGGGGGAAAAACCTCGCTACTGTCTCGTCCAATACTGATTTCCTCATAGCGGGCGACAAGGCGGGACCTTCGAAACTGTCCAAAGCCAAAAAATTGGGTATAAAGACGATAGGCATCACAGAATTCGAGGAGATGATCAGCCCTAAAAAATAGGGGGATATTAGTTTATATAACTTACAGAAACAGAGAATTACTTGGATTTAATTTAACAATTTGTTAAATAACACAAACTACTAAACCGGTCATTCCGGAATAATAGCTATATTTGTATTGAATTGAAAACAGATATTTCCGTATGAAAACCGGAATCAGCGGAACGGGTGTGGCTATGGTGACGCCGTTCGACAACAGGGGAGAAGTGGATTACGCAGCGCTGGGGCGCGTGGTGGATCACGTAATAGACGGAGGGATAGACTATATCGTCGCCCTCGGTACCACGGCCGAATCCCCTGTCCTTAATCCAGAAGAAAAGCACAACATAGCATCGTACATAAGGGAACGCACCGCATCGAGGGTGCCGTTGGTACTCGGTATCGGCGGCAATGATACGTCGGATGTAGCGGACAAGGTCAGGAAAGCCGATCTCGACGGTTTTTCCGCGGTTCTCAGCGTCACCCCCTCGTATAACAAGCCGTCGCAGGAAGGCCTGTTCAGGCATTACGAACGGGTCGCCGGCGAATGTCCCATTCCCGTCATACTTTACAATGTCCCCTCGCGTACCGGCGTAAATATGGAGCCGCAGACAACGATCAGGATAGCAAACGCGATCGGCAATGTAATAGGGGTCAAGGACGCATGCCCCAGTATAGGCCACCTGATCCGCTTGCTGAAGGGGCGTCCCGAGGGCTTCAAGGTAATATCGGGAGACGACTGCACGGCGCTCCCCCTTATAGCGATGGGCGGCGACGGAGTTATATCTGTGGCGGCCAACGCATTCCCCCGAATATTCACCGGCATGGTCGATGCCGCCTCCGGCGGGGACTATGCTAAAGCCTCGTCCCTGCTGATGAAATTGGCCGATGTACTGGAAGCCCTGTGCGAAGAAGGAAACCCGACCGGCGTAAAGACAGCCCTTGCCGCTCTCGGCCTGATCGACAATAACCTGCGTCTCCCCCTGGTGAGTGGCTCACCCCGCCTGCAGGAAATTTTCCGCAAGGCGGTTGAAGAATTGAGTCCGTATCTTTGACGGCAGGTTCTACTATTGATCTTTCTATTATATCGGTTGAATCAACAAAATTCGGCTGCAGTACAGGATAAACATAGCCGTAGCAATATGGACAGGCCGAAAAAATATGATCCTGCACAATAAATATAAAAGTCAAAAGCTGAGATTGTTGGCCGGAACAAAATATTTCCGGCCAATTTTTTTATATATTTTTCGTTATTATTACAGTGCAAATTATCATTTTAGGAAATGAGAAAAGCCGTATGCACATCAACCTTAGCGCTGCTACTGCCGATATATATGTCGTTCGGGCAGAAGGCGCCGGACAGCAAGGAAATATTTGCGGCCGTGACCGACAGGGGTTCGCAGTATTACTATCCCGCGCTAATGCTGCGCTACATGGCAGGCGACACTACCCTGAACAGGGATGAGTACCGCCACCTATATTACGGCTATGTGTTTTCGGAAGACTATACCCCTCTGGAGCATATCCACGAGGCGGACGATATAATGATGATCTTTGAGAAATATCCGCAGCCCGACTCCGCAAAAGCGCGGGAGGTACTGCGGTTAGCCGGCGAGGTGATGAGGAAGGACCCTTTCAGTCCCCGCAATATAAATTTTATGACATATGCCTACGGAATTGTCGGTGAGTACGACAGGGAGAGGATCAGCGCGGACAGACTGTACAGGATATTGGAAACCATAGAATCTTCCGGCGACGGACTGAGTGAGAATACTCCCTGGCACGTTTTGTGGTTTTCACATGTAAACGACTTTTTGGGCGCCCGCGGGATAACGGTAATGAAACGAACGGTCGTCTCCCGAACCGTCGAGTTCGTCGAACCGGTGGAACGGAACAGCAGGGTCAAGGGATACTATTTTGATTTCGGGCGCGTTTATAAGGATAACTTTCGATTGAATTAAGCACACCGTGCTATTTATTATTTTTCGTCAGTGTGCTGAATTAGCGATATACAAACAAAAATGTATCAATTATTATTCAACGGTACTTATGACTAAATATACAAAGATATTATTCAGACTGCTTTTCATCGCGGTGTTTGTTTTTACCGGCTGTGTTGAAACGCAGGAGGTTTGCTATAAATACAAAAATCCCGTTTCGAGGACACTGTTCATTTATATGGCTGCCGATAATTCGCTCGGTTATTTAGGTTACGACGACAGCAATATAGAGAAGATGGTGTCTGCGGCGACTCCTGAGAATTTCAACGGGGGCAAGATAATAATTTATCATGACCGCTACGAAGACACGCCGCAGCTCCTTGAGATTTCGGTTGATGACAACTGTATCGCACAGAGAAAGGTACTCAAGGAATACGGGGAGAGCAATTCCGCCGATCCCCAGGTATATCTTTCCGCTATAAGGGACATGCAGGAATATGCGCCTGCCGAGAGCTACGGCTTGGTGCTGTGGTCTCACGGAACGGGGTGGATGCCGGCGGAATTTCACGGCAGATATACAAACATGGCGCCTTCATTACGGTCTATGTCCCTTATGGTTCAGGAAGCAACTCTTCCTGCAAGTATGATACGCGACCCATTTATGAAATTGGATACGAGAGCTATCCTTCAGGACGGTTCCGGCTGGAGCGGCATGGAAACACTTGCCGGCGCCACGCCCGCGGGGCTTTTCGACTTCATAATGTTCGACATATGTCTTATGGGAGGAGCCGAGACGGCCTATGCATTCGCAGGCAAGACCGACTACCTGGTCATCTCGCCCGCCGAAGTATTAGCCGACGGCATGCCTTATGATCTCATACTGAAGTATATCTTCGCCGACACTCCCAAACTCGGCAAAGGGGGTGTATGTGAGGAGTATTTTAATTATTACAATTCGAAGTCGGGCGAATACAAATCGGCCACTACGGCATTATACAACTGCAATGCCTTAGAGAGATTGGCCGGTGTCATGCAGGAAATAATTTCCGCGAACGGCGATAAACTTCCGGATATGGATGTATCGGGCGTGCAGGCATACGACAGATATTCCCTGCACACGATGTTCGACATACGTGACGTCGTGGCCTCGCTACTCGAATCGAACGATCCGCTGCTTGCAAAATTCGAGGCGTCGCTGGCTGCCGCAGTACCGTACAAAGCCACGACGGGACGCATGGTCAAACTCGTTATAGACCCCGATCATTACAGTGGGATGAGCGTCTACGTTCCGCTCGAATCCTATGACGATCTCAACGCATCCTACGCCGAAACATCGTGGTATAAACGGGTGTACAGGTAATACCCGATTCCCCATACCGGCGTTTCGTAAGCGAAATATGAGGCTGTCTCAAATGTGAGGCAGCCTATTTTTTGTCATCCCGAACATCCGCAGGATGGAGGGATCTACCGCTTGTCATCCTGAGGCTTGTCCGAGGGATCACCTTATATTCCCGTTAAAGTTATAAATAGGTAGAATTGAACTTCGGTCTTCTTGTTACCCCTGCGGGGTTTCCTCCTTTCAGGTCATCAGCTCGCAAAAAGGTTAAAGCCCAAGCGTAGCGCAGGCAATGACAGCGAATTTCTTTA
This sequence comes from Holotrichia oblita, assembly GCA_023690525.1. Classification (NCBI taxonomy): domain Eukaryota; kingdom Metazoa; phylum Arthropoda; class Insecta; order Coleoptera; family Scarabaeidae; genus Holotrichia; species Holotrichia oblita. The sequence goes on from CM043015.1 coordinate 922,219, forward strand.
GCTCTGTAAAACCCCTGCATTTTTAATGCACGGCGGTTTAATTATAACATAAAAAGTTTTATAAATAATATAAAATATCTTCTTTGTAAAAGTTTTAAGTTTACCTTTGTATCGGATACGACGTCAATTTTTAAACATTATGGGACTTCCCTCCATAAGTCAGTATGTTCACACCGTGGAAAATCCCGACGGGCTTTTCAGTACGCTCGGAAAATTCCAGGCCGAACGCGACGTATACGGCAACTTGCGTATCCGTTCCGGTAACAATTCGGTGGTATTCAAGATTTTCGACGAGAATAAGAATGCGTTTGCACTGAAATGCTATACCAAAAACGGAATTAACAGGGAAAGCATCTACGATTTTATAAGCAAGCATACCGACAGTCTCCTTGCCAAAACCCGCCTGCTGAGGAGCGAAATCTACGTATACGACGAACTCTCCTCCGCCGGCTACCATGACGTCGTGGTTTCGGAGTGGCTGGAAGGCAATACCCTGGAAACGGAGATCAGGCGCGCCGCGATGGAATCGGGCATGAGACGGTTTGCGGAACTGTCGGCCGGTTTCGACCGCATGGCCGTCGAATTGCTCGGAAGGGAGTGGGCGCACGGAGATATAAAGCCCGAGAATATCGTGGTCGGCAAAGACGGGAGATTCCGTCTTATCGATTACGATGCCATGTTCATTCCCTCTCTTGCGGGTTGTTCCACCTCCGAAACAGGTACGCAGCCCTACCAGCATCCGGCGCGGGACAAAAATTGCTATGACAAGAGGATCGACGACTATTCTATTGCCCTGATCTCGGTCAGTCTGCGTGCGCTGTCGTTGAACGACATGCTGTACGCCATGTACGGCAGGGGAGACAATATGCTTTATCCCGAAGACATTCTGTCGGGGAACTCCACCGGTTTCGACAAAATACTGAAGCTGTTTGCCGAAAGAGGCGACCATTCGTCATACGCGCTTGCAAAGGCGCTTGTAACGCCGGTATACGCAATCGAAGGGATCAGGGAGATGATAGATCGGGACAGGGTGGTTTATTTTGCAAATACCAAGCCTTCAGGGCTTATTTCCGACCTGCGGCCGGACGACGGAACAGTATCCGAACCGCCGCGTCTCTTTGAAAGGAACGGACGGTGGGGTTATATCGACTCCGAAGGCAGGATTATCTCCGAACCCATATTCGAAAAGGCTTTTGAGTTTACCGAATCACTTGCCGTGGTATGTCTGGAAGGAATATGGCAGGCGATCGACGCCAAAGGGGAAGTATCTATGCGGCATGAAGGATGCGAAGTTATGAAACCGTTCTCGGAAGGCTTGGCAGCCGTGAAGAAAGAGGGGAAATGGGGTTATGTCAATGCCCGCGGCGAGGTGGTCATAGAGCCAGCCTTCGAGATGGCAGGATCGATGCGCTTTAAACGGGCGGTCGTTAAAATAAACGGAAAATACGGCTTCATAGAACCGGACGGCACACAGGTCATTACTGCAATTTACGATTACGCTACCGGGTTCATGGACGGCAAAGCCATGGTAAGTTGCGGCAGCGAGGTATTCCCGATAGACCTCGCCGGAAACAGGAACCCCGCTTAGGGCGTATTTTATTAACCGGTTTATATTATTTCTATTTTTCTGTTCTTTCCTGAAAGAAAGAACCAAAATAATTATTATATAAAATAATATTATGTATTCCGCAAGAATTACGAGACTGAACCCTGCGGCCTTCATTTTCCTTATAGACCAGTCCGGTTCCATGGGAGAGAAGATGCAGTTCGGCAATACTACGATGACTAAATCCGATGCGGTGGCCATAGTCACCAACATGCTCATAAGGGAACTTATCAACCGTTGCCGCAGGGAGGAAGGTGTGCTCGACTATTTCGACATCGCAGCCATAGGGTATTCCGAGAACGAAGCTTCGATGTTGCTTGGAGGGAATGATTACTTCGTAAAGCCTTCCATGCTCGCCATGACCAAATGCAGGAAAAATATTCTCGCACGGGAGAGGACGCTCCCCAGCGGCGAAACGGTGATAACCAACGACGAACTCAAGTACTGGATCGAGCCTAAAGCGGAAGGCAATACGCCGATGAATTCGGCGCTGGTAAAGGCGTTCAATATTACTTCCAGGTGGTGCAGGAAAGCCTCCAACAGAAAGTCATACCCTCCGACAATATTCAATATTACGGACGGGGAAGCCTCCGACGGTGATTACGACACCCTGACGGAAACGGCGGAGCATATAAAGGCTCTCTCCACCGAAGACGGCAACGCCTTGCTTATCAACATAGATCTGTCCTCCGGACACGGCAAAACGGTGGTATTCCCTTCGGGGAAAGACGAACTGCCCGAGGGTAAATATACGTCGATGCTGTACGACATGTCGAGCTTCATGCCCGAAGAGTATAACGAACCCATAATCAGGCTCAAGGGCGAAAGCCATAAACCTCCTTTCAGAGGAATGAGCTGCAACACTTCGGTCACCGACCTTATAGCCATGATAGACATCGGATCGAGAAGCATAAATAAAATGCTGTAAAGTGATGACCTCCAATATACATAATTACACCGAATCGCTGATGAATCCCGCGGGGAGATTCAAGACCCTCGGAGGAATATATCCGGTGACCGATCCGTCGGGAGAGCCCCATATAATCCTGACGGAAAACACCGCCGACTTCGAGACGATATACAACGGCGAGCGCCACACGTTAAGATGCCTTATACGGTGTTCCGAGGAACAAAGATCGCGTTTGAAGGGTATTTCTTCGTTTACCATTAATATAGATACCGGTTTTCTCATACCCCACGCGCTCTACGAAAACGAGATGCTGGTTTACGACAATTTCGACAATCCGCATTATACCGACGTCATTCTCCACAGAAAACCCGACGGGGAACGTCTCGACAGATTCATTGCATCGGCAGCCGGCAACGGTGACGCCGGAACCCTCGCCGAGGTATTGAAAGGAATAGGCAATCTCGCACGGTGGCTGTCCGAAAACGGTTTTTCGCACGGCGCCGCCGGCTACGGGAAAATAGTTATAACTCCCTCGCTCACGCCCGTTTTGGTCGATTATATGAAATCGGAACGCAAACCTCCGTCGGGCGACCTGTTGGCTTTGTCCTCAATCGCCGTCGTAATCGGTATTCTGGCGCGCGAACCCGGACTTTACCACCGGATATGCAATGAAAAAACGTTATCGGTCAATGGTCTGAAAGACCTTATGACCCACCTCTACCGCGCATTCAGGCAAGAGCCGGAAAGTCCGCTCAAAGAGTTGGTGGAAACCGCCGCAATGCCGTCCTGCGGTATTACGGGAAACGATATTTGCGACAAAATCGAGGCTCTCGCCGGCGCCGGCGAATTCGCCTGCAGTCCGCTTGCCGGCATGCTGCCGCACTGCGAAAAGCCGACGGGCGCGGTAAAAAAGAAAGAACGGCATTCGTCCGGCAAGGGAAGGAAAAGATTCTCATTTATCGGCGGCATGTGTGAGACGGTAATGAGGGCTTTCGACGGACGGCACTGGCATTATATCGACAAGGACGGCAAAACGGTGATTTCAGGCGGCTTCATCTATGCTGGAGATTTTTCCGAGGGGAGGGCTGTGGTCGAAACCGAGGGGGGACACGGACTTATAGACCGTACCGGAAAGTATGTGATCGAACCTCGCTTCGACGACATCGAATGGTCGAGCGTAAACAATACCGCCATAGTGACTTTGGAGGGCTTGTCGGGGCTGTACTCGCGCTACGGAGAACCCCTGACCGGCCTTCTGTACGACCAGATCCTCCTTCCTGCGGGCGAAAGCGAACTTTTTCCGGTCAGGAGAGAGGGGCGTTTCGGTTACATCGACAGGAAGGGAACGGAGGTGATCGGCCTGATATACGACGACGCCTTCGCTTTCAGCAACGGGTATGCAAGAGTCCGCAAAGGCGACAGGACACTTCTTATAGATACGTCGGGCAACCTGATAGATGAAGTTGCCGATTCTTCGCAAAGATTTCAGATATAGATAGCTGGGAGTGATGATCAAATCTATATTTTTGATTCTATCCTCTTCGCCCGTTCAGCCGCCTTAGGCGGCTGAACGGGCGAAGAAGCGGAAAGGTTATTCCTACGGACAATTTCGTTATGGATCACAGACCCAATTCCCTGCTTGCCCTGTAGAGTTGTTCCATGGCCTGTTCCACGACAGCCCGCGAAGTGCCGATATTCATTCTGGCACACACCCTACCCTCGCGTCCGAATTCGAGTCCGCTGCTCAGCCCGAGACGTGCTTTATTGACAAGAAAATCGTTCAGTTTCCTGCGTCCCATACCCCATTCTGAAAAATCGAGCCAGATCAGATATGTTCCTCCTCCATGGAAAGCCTTGACCGACGGTATCTTTTCCGCGATGAACTTTTTCACATAGTCTATATTACCGGCCAGGTAATCGTTAAGTTGATCCACCCATTCCCCGCCCTTGGAGTAAGCCGCCTCGAGGGCGACCGAACCGAATGCGTTGCCGTCTCCCGAATGCGACCTGCTGGTTTCCTCGGTGAACAAACGGTGCAGATCCGGCGAAGGTATAATTGCCGCGGAGGTCGTCAGTCCCGCAATGTTGAAGGTCTTGCTGGGGGCGATCAACGTGATCGTCCTGCTTGCCAGGTCTTCCGAGAGGGAAGCTATATGCCTGTGTTTATGTTCTTTCCGTATCAGATCGGAATGAATCTCGTCTGAAACTATATACGCGCCGTGCTTTTTGCACAGCTCCCCTACCTTTAGCAACTCTTCTTCGGTGAAGACCCGTCCGGTAGGATTATGGGGATTGCAGAGCATAAGTAGACGGGCTTTCGAAAGCTGCTTGTCAAGGTCATTAAAATCAATGACATGGGTATCACCGTTTCTTAAAAGCGGATTGTTCAGCAGTTTTCTGCCGCTGGACTTGACGATCTGGGCGAATGGAGGATAAATCGGAGGCTGTATAACGACGCCCTCTCCCGCACGGGTGAGCGCCCTTACCACAAGCGCCAATCCCGATACCACGCCCGGAGTGAACTCTATCCACCCGCGCTCTATATTCCACCCGTTTCTCAAAGAGATCCAGTTTACAATGGCTTCATGGTAGCGGTCACCATGGAACTCATAACCGTACAGCGCATGTTCGGCACGCTGTTTGATTGCCTCGGTTATATATGGCGCTACTTCGAAATCCATATCGGCAACCCACATAGGGATTACGTCGTCACGACCGAAAATTTCGGTACGTTTGTCATATTTATAACATGAAGTACCCTCACGAGAAGGAATTTTATCAAAATTATATTTCATCGCTTTTTGTTTTCACACAGAATAACAGTGCGTAAAAATAATAAAAACACTTATCTTTGAAACCCATAATTAATCGCCCAATGAAAAATTCAACCCCCGGAAACAAGGAAAATCAAACGGAATCTTCCGAAAGAAAAAGGAATGGTTTCAATCGTGAGGATTCAAACCAAACCGGCACCTATAATTACAACCGGTCAGATTATTTTGCAAAGGATAAAAGGAAACGTATCAAGCGTACCGAAATTGCCGGGGCTCCCAGAAAAGATGCCGCAAACGGTAATAACGGCAACGGATACGGGAACAGGGAACACAAATACGACAGAGATCCTCAAAAAAAATCGTATAATCCCCACCGTCAACCGGATGGCGGACATGAAGAACGCCGCCGCACATACAACCCTGACAGTCCGCAAAAAAGATCATACGATCCTAACCGTCAGACGGGTAACGAACATGGAGAACACCGCCGTACATACGATTCCGGCAACTACGGAAAGGGCAGACAGAACAATGAAAACCGCCGGAAGACAGACGACAGATATTCGGGAGAAAACCGAGGGAAAAAATATTTTCCGCGAGGCGGGGAAAACAGGCCGTACCAAAACGATAAAGGCAGGCCGCCCTCCCAAAGCAATCGCCGTCCGGCGGGGGAATATCCCAAATATCCCGCTCCCGCATTCGATAAACCCATGCGCCTGAACCGTTATCTCGCCAACGCCGGCGTAAGTTCGCGGCGGGAAGCTGACGAGAACATAAAACGAGGGTTGGTCTCCGTAAACGGAGTGACCGTCACCGAACTGGGCGCCAAGGTCAGCCCCGGCGACATAGTAAGGTTCAAGGATAACATCGTACGGGGCGAGAAGAAAGTCTACATAGTGATGAACAAGCCGAAAGGTTTCGTTACCACGATAGAAGACCCGCATGCCGATAAAACCGTCATGGATCTCATAGGCAAAGCGTGTCAGGAGCGCGTTTATCCCGTAGGCCGCCTGGATAAAAACAGTACGGGAGTCTTGCTCATAACCAACGATGGCGAACTTACCAAACGCCTCACCCATCCCTCACACAATAAAAAGAAGATATATCAGGTAACGCTCGACAAGCCGGTCACAAAAGCCGACATGGAGCAGATCACCGAAGGCATACCGCTCGACGACGGAGAAATTTATGCCGATGAAGTGAGTTATGTCAATGGAGATAGACAAGTGGTAGGGATAGAGATACATTCCGGCCGCAACAGGGTCGTAAGGCGGATATTCGAATATCTCGGATATTCGGTTAAAAAATTAGACCGCGTATACTTTGCCGGACTGACCAAGAAAAATCTAAAACGGGGGAAATGGCGTTTCCTTGCCCCCAGAGAGGTCGAGATACTCAAAAGCGGAATGTATGAATAAGCACACCGTGCTATTTATTATTTTTCGTTAGTGCTGCCTATTAGTACTTAATATATAGCACGCGCATATTTACGCATATTTAATCAGCCTGCCGAAGCGCGAACGCTTGTTAATTCATGAAATATGCTTATATTTGTCCCCGCCTAATTAAAGGCAGGACAGGTTCTCTAGCTCAGTTGGTAGAGCACGACACTCTTAATGTTGGGGTCGTGGGTTCGAGCCCCACGGGGACCACTAGAAATCATTACGCAAAATTCTTTAGACCTAAAAGAAGGCGCTGTAATCCAATGGATTACAGCGCCTTCTTGTATTTAAGTTGAAAACCGGAAACAAACCCTCTAAGCGGTCAGAAATTCCATCCGGCTGTCAAAGAATTGCAAAAATTTCTTTGCGTGATTCCCTCGGGCTTGGCAATGTCGGCAAGACCATAAGAAGAAGACATCCCTACATTGAACCTGCCGAAATCCACAGATATTACGACGGTTCCCCCATAATCGAACCTCTTGTATCCCTTTTCCCATATTTGGCCTGACAAAAGCGGGTCTTTTTTATCGTCCGGCACAGGATTATATTCAGGATCCCATGTGCCTTCCCCGAAAGTGTTCTTGGTGTACTTTTCAGTAGCAGCCTGGGCATGGGGACGGGTATATTTCGACTTACCTCCCATACCGAAAGCAACATAAGGTCCCAGTCCGGCACGCATAAATACTCTTTCACCTAAAGGAAATTTACAATTCAGCACAACCGGAACTTCCAGCCAATAAGCCGAAGTCACGCGGCGTGAAGTTTCGTTGTTCGGAGTGAATGTGACTTTTCGTATGTCCCCCTTACGTGTAATATTCAGTGCGGGAGAGATATAAAGTACACGCGAAATTTTCTGGTTATATACAATACCCACCTGGCCGCCGATCAGAGAAGAAGTTTTGACTTTCTCACCCGATCCCATAAGCGTAGATAACGTAAGTCCTCCGCGTACCGTCCAGGAATGTTCCGAAGACTGGGCGTACACCCCCCTGCCCGCCAGGAAAGAAACGGAAATAAGGACAATCATAACTCTCTTCATATCGTCATACTCCTCTTAAAGCATTGCAGAGATTTGACAATCGTCGCCTCTCTGCAATGCTGATAATTAACCAAAATGTTAAATTATAGAAAAACTAAAAAATTACTTTATGTTGAAATTAGCCGAACCTGCCTCTGGAGAAATTGTAACCTTGGGAGCGTCTGCGGGGAATTTGACATTGGTCAGATTCACCTTGACCGTACGCGGAGAAGCATCCGGGTTGAACAGAACTATACCGTCCAGATTCACCGCGCTACGATTGCCGTCTCCCCAGATACGCAGGTCGTATTGGTTGGTAAGAACAAAATCATGTCCTTGAGACGCACTGCTGGAAGAATCGATTTCACAGCTCACTTCAATATCGTTTCCGGTAGCGTTCGTAAGCAGAGTGCCGTCGGAAGCTCTCTGAAGCGATATTTTAAAGAGTCCCGACACATTGTTGTTCCTGCGTCCGTGGTCGCCCAGACTGGTGATGACAAGTACAGCCGGCTCATCGATAATACGCCCCGTGCAGGAAAGCAGTGATGATTCGAAGGAAACATTCGACTCGCTCATCGAGTTTATATCATTGAAATCGACCACTACGGTTTTAGGCAATTCGTAACGCGTGTTCTGGAGGGTCTTCACATTGAACTTCCCAGTACCATTCTTATTTTCGATGATCAGGCGGGGAATACGTCCCATATCGAAGTTCGAAGCGTCGGCGGTTCCTTTGCCGTAAGCTCCGGAAAGTACGATATCCGCACCCGTGTCATTTATAAGCGGAACGCCGTTCGACTTGAATAATCCCACTTCCATTACCACGTCATCCCCATTTTTGTAGCCGTCCTTGCTACCGATAAATCTAAGCAGCGCCTGCTGGTCTTCGATGATGCATTCACCCGCCGGTTTTACAAGATAACTGTTAGCCACATTACCCAGGATCATTTCGAATTTCTTGCGTCCTTCAACGTAATTATTAGCCCAGATGGGAACTTCGACGGTCTGTTTGACCATGTACCTTTCGGCACCGTCGTTGGCGGGTACGAATGACAGACTTCCTTCGGCTAAGTCAAAATGCCGTCCTGTCTTTGCCGTTCCCTCGAAAGTCTTGTAATCCACGACCACCGGAACGGGAACACCGGTCTCGCTGGTCGAATACCCCGTAAGGGTAACGGTAAATGATGCCGTAGTAAATCCGTTCACCGGCTTGTTGATGATTACGTCGGATACATATAATCCGTGCGCGAGTTTGACTACCCTGTTCTTATCGCCGGCAAATACGACATCGCCGTTTTCAGAAAAATAAACCCTCTCGAAAGCCTGCGGCTTGTCATCTCTGATCAGACGATCGAACAGAACTTCCCCATAGTTCGACAGCATGGTCAATCTGCCGGTCTTAACATCGGCCATCAGCGCTTCGCCGAGCGGATTGATCTTTACCAAATCATATGAACCGATAAGATTATTCTCGAACATGCGTTTACCCGCAGATGACAACTTTATGGCAATGCCTTGTCTCAATGAAGGGTTAAAACCCGCAATTACTGCTTCGCCATTCTGTTCGTTTACACCCATACTCTGGATAGCCCCCTGGATCAGGTTGGAAAAGAGTTCCGTACCGTCGTTGCGAAGCAGTGCATAATAACCGTAATTGCCGCCGTTCCCTCCGACTAACAGATTTCCTTCCTTGTTGATATGAAGGTGACTCACGATTGCCCCCTCCGATGCAGGGACGATCTGCTTGGCAAAAACAATAGCTCCTTCGGGACGCACCTTTAGAAGCTGTCCTCCTGCAGCCGGACTGCCTCCGGTAATGAATATACTGCCGTCGAAATCGGTCTTGAAATTAGTGATACGGAAGTCCTCGTGCTTGATAAGCGTAATGAAGAACGGTTTTCCGTTTTCATCCAATCGAACCACTGAGCCAAATCCATTTTCGGAACCGCTGAATGATGCGACAACAAACCCCGAAGCTCCGCCCATAACTTCAAAATCGAAACACTCGGCTCCTTCGGTAGGGATATACTTGTAAAATTGTTTGCCCCTCGGAGTACTTCTGATCAGGACACCTTTCCGGAGACCGTTGCCGTGAACTTCATATCCTCCGAAGATATAATTCCCGTCCCGCAGTTCCTTGCCGCAGGTCAGCACGGTTCCCGGATCTCCCACGGAGCAATTCATGGTGACTTCACCCTTTTTATTGATAATCACCGCGCGTCCGATCACCGGCTTGTTCGATCCCTTGACTGAGACCGACTCGCCCGACCCGATTACCATAACAGAAGATTCGCCCATACACTGGATACGGTTGATCGTACTGAAGCCATCCGTAAATATTTTAGAAAAATTGATCGCCCCGTCGCGGCCGATCCATGTTACCACGGCATTACTGCCGCTCTTACCGGCAATAACCACGTCCCCGTTGGAAAATGTGACTGCGCTGTTGTAAACATGCGCATTGCCGTAAACCCTGTCATACACTAAAGGTATGTACTGTGCATACACCTTTCCGGCTGCGAAAGATGCCATGCATAGAAAAATGAAAATCAGTTTACCTATTGTTCTCATATTTAGTAACTTTAATAATTTATCTTAATTAGTTAAGTTTTATCTTGATGATTCCGTACAATATTACCGCGTTTATGGTAATTTGTAATATTGATCCCTTCCGATCCGGTTTACTGTTCATACTCGATAATAACATCCACCTTGCGCGCCCTGCGGTTCATTTCCTTAAGGTATCCGAGATTGACGGGCGATAAGATCTTATTAATGTCGCCTGAAGTCACTACGGGGAGAGAACCTTTGTCAAATTTCGCCATTTCCTCTTCGACTTCTTGGTTCGTAAGGGATATGCTGCCTTTTCCGGTCAGTACCATAGGGGTTTGGATGTTTCCCTTGCGAAGGTAATCAGCCACCGCCTCAGCCCTTTTCACGGAAAGTTCCTGATTATACCGTTCCATACCCATATCGTCCGCATACCCTGTAATACGCAGTCTGGTGCCTTCATTCCAATCTCCTTTTGCTATGAACTCCTGAAGTTTCGATAGTGCCTTATCGTCGAATGCATAACTGTTGAAATCGAAATTAACGGTCAATATGACGGAAGGCGAAGTAACATTTATAAAATCGGAAATAAAATCAATCGCTTCCGAAGATGAGGAGTTCTCCGAATCCTTCAGTTTAATAACCACTTCATGTGCTCCGCTGGCAATTGCCTTTCTCTCGCTGACGCCGTAATTCGTCTCACCCGAACCGACGTATGGACTCAGAGTGTAGGTATAGATACCGTCCACCCCGTTCCTGTCCGATACAAGGTAGCCTTGAGTGGAGCTCACGGGATACATCATAAGATTGTTGTACGTAGAGTTTACGGGAAATGGAAAGTGAGAAACGTTTCCGTTAATTTCTCCATTCTCGAAAAGGATCTTGTAGATATCATATCCGCCAAATCCCGCATGTCCGTTGGATGAAAATGCCAAATGATCCCCCTGTATCATCGGGAACAGTTCGTCGCCTTCGGTATTAACGGCGGGACCGAGGTTTTGCGGCTGGCTCCATGTATGGGAGACGGGATCCCAGTGTGCCATGTAAATATCCATGCCGCCGTAACCACCTATCCTGCTGGAGACAAACAGCAAGGAACGGTCATTGTTAAAAAAGAAAGGATGGGCATCGGAATAGTTCTGCGAAGTCGATTTTTTCTTATTGACAGGAGTTAACGGTTTAAAAGGACTCCAACCCTGCCTTTTCGAATCTTTTTCCGAATAAAGTAATTGTGTATGGTAAAAACGGGTTTCTTCTCCCGGTTTGGACACCAATCCCTTATTGTTGTATATGAGCGCCGTCACTATCATCATAGAGGACGACTCGTTTATTGCAACGGGACCGTTCTGCAAATCCACCGGAATGTAATCCGAGAAACTCTTAGCCGCGCGTCCTCCCCGCCGTTCGATTACCTCGTCATTTTTCTGTTCCGTCAATCGGAAATATCTGGAACGGTGATAAAACAACTTCTGGGGATCATGGAAAGGACTGTTGCTTGAGGCATAGAATAACTCGCCTTCGAACTGCCCGATCCAGAATTCGGGAGAATCGGAGTTGTCGGATATGGGAGTGACGCTGTATTCCGAATCCAATTTTGTAAAATAATGGCGGTTTATCGAGAGCGCGTCCACTATGTTGTTATAGCGCTGATTGTTCCCGTACTTGACATTATACCAGTATTTCCTTGCAATTATCTCCGCTTTTCTGTCATCTCCGGTACGTCTCAAGGCATCCAGGTAGTTACAGACATCAGTGACTGTAAGAAGTTCACTGTTTTGGTCGATCAGGCTTTCGTAATATTTGATCGCATCAGGATGCCGTTGAAGCATGACGTGAATCCGCGCCAGTTTCAGATTCATTTCATCACGCGCCTGTTGGTTGCCTGCATCCTGAAGAGCTTTCCCGTAACAGGCGATGGCCTTTTCGAAATTGTGTTTAACGAAATTTTTATCTCCACTCCTGTCCGCTTTCTGCCATTTATCGTCGGATTGCTCCGCGACAGCCAACGAGTTCGCAAACATGGAAACGGCCAAAAACAGTATCAAAAACTTAATTTTCTGCATATCACGTACCGGTTTAAATTAATTTGTCGTCCGATTGACACGACGGTATTTATTTCCATGGATTTTTGTAGTAAAATTAAAATTCACTGAGAGTTTGTTTATTCTCTCTCTATAATTACATCCCTTGCAAGATTTCTTGCTTTGACGGTCACTGTGGCTTTTGCGCCGACGGTTCCCGCGGTCAGCGTGCCTATCATTATTCCGTTCGTTTGGTTATACGATACTCCCGATATTCCGGCTCCGGTCTCGGCCTTGAGGGATACGGTTATTTCGCTCTGCGGCAGGTTTGTGTACACCTTGTTGCCTATAGCTGTCGGAGTGCTCCATGTCTGTCCGGCGGAAATGTATGTCTTTTTGGATACTCCCAGCCAGTAAATACCGTCGGAGACTATATCGTACACTTCATTATCGGAGTTCGTAATTTCGGCATAGAGGGTTGCCGGTGCGGCTACGGCATGCGCCTGGGTGGAGAAACCGACCGCATTCACGGACAATACCTTCATCCTGTAAACCGTATTGCGCACGATCGGCGTCGGCTCAGAGGTCATGCTCGACCCGTTCATCAGGGGAATGGCGTAAAGGCACTGCACGACATCGCCTGCGCTGCCCATCAAAGGGCCGCTGTACCGGGCATACACCAGGGCGGTAACGGCATTAGTGTAGTTCGCCCCCGGGTTGTACTTCTGTTCGGCGACAAAGAACGTTTTTCCCGCTTCTATCCAACTCCCCGCGAACGATCCTCCTACGCCTATGGTACCGGAATAGGTTCCGTAGTTTCCCGTGGCGATAAAAGAGGGAGCCGACGTCTGGAGCGGCTGGACAGCGGGCGAAGTATAGTTGGCCGGAGCCACGTAGGCGGTCATCGGGGCGTTCAGGATGGTGAAAGATTCCAATGACAAGTCGTTAAGCCCGTTTTCGGCTGTCGGGACATCCTTTTCTACGGTGACTGCCGACAATGCCCTCAGTACGGGTACCGGATTGCCGATAACGGTGGGGCTTTGCAGAGAGGCAAGTCCCACCCTGCCCCACATGGGTACCGGAAATCCGGTGAACGACGGGTACGTCGCGTTGTTCATGGCATATGTAAGCTGCGGTATCGCGTTCTCTTCCAGTGCACCGGCAGTCAGTATACCGAAATTGACCAGGTCTGTTGCGGAGGCGGCGCTTCCGGCGCGGCCGTTAATGACGAAGTGTATGATCACGGGATTCAGCACGGGATCGTACGGGAAAGAGAAGCTCTTGAATGCTCCGGTACCCGAGACGTTGCCGGCCGGTACCTTGACCCTTTCGATGAATCTCCTGGTCGTACCGTCGAATATCAGCGCGTCTATGCTTATTATCGTTTGATTGTCAGGCGCCTCGGCTTTGGTCGGAATAACGGATTCTTCGGGCAACGCTACGGTAAACGTAACCATATCGCGTTCCGGTTCCACCTTCTCGCCTCCGTTGGAGGAGAGGGTGCATGAAACCGCCGCGGCCGACAGACCTGCAACGCATACGTACAACCATTTCTTCATTTCTCTCGACATTTTTAAAAATTGCAGACAATTACGGGTTTATTCCGCTCCTTATCGTTTTTTCTCTTCCTGCGGGGAACTTACGTTCTCCTGTTTATCATATTCGTCAATACTACTGATTCTCATTCGTGGCAGGCCATTTTATTTTATTGCCTTGATAATCTTTCCAGTCGTCGGGTATATTATCCCAATTATAGGTATACGTATTACCACTCTTTACCGCGTTCGGGAATCTAAACATTACCGTATGCCTTATGCGGTCATACCTGATCAGACAAACTGCCGTGTAGTTAGTTGCTCTGTTATTGACGTTATCACTGGTGCTAAAATCCGCTCCACTTGTCTTCGTTTTTACAAGCATCCTCGTGCTGTCAGACAATATGGGGGTGCCTTTGATCGTATTGCCGACGTCTATATAATTTTCAAAATTTGTCGCCTTTGATGCATTGGGGTTTCTCTTCCATGGAGCCATATGCCCGCCGGTGAATGTGCGCACCCCGATTGTCAACAGATGCGTACTTGTAGTTGAAGTATGCCATCCTGCATAACAGAAAATATAAACGTATTGACCTAACTCCCCTGCTTGCTTCGGTGTCGTAGAAGGCAACGGTATAAGTGAACTGCCGGTATTTCCATCGACGTCGAGCACAACCGTCGGATCGATAAATACCGTCTCTCCATCGTTTACGTTGACATCATCCGTTCCCCAAGTCATATATATGTAATTACTATTGTATTTACGCACCGGATAAGCAGTAGAAAAGCCACTGTAAGTAGTTGTACCGTCATTACCGGCACTATATCCTAAATATTTGCCGTCTATCCCTGTGAATCCGTTTTTACTGACTCCGACCCCTATATCGATATCGGTATTATAATTATCAATAAAACTATTGTACATACTGAGCGGAGAATCACCAGGGACTTGACCTCGGGCTCCGACAAAATTTATTACGAAGTAATCGAACGGATCCGATATTATCATATGCGTATCCTGTATGATCGTAATAGTTTTGGTGTAGTTCGGGTCGTTCGTGTGAGCTATGGTTATGGTACATGTACGGGTATCTTCGGTAGGGGCTTTCTCTGCCGTCAGTGCTAATTGACCGGCTCCATTGAACGACGTGGTGAGCCAACCGCCGCTCGTATTGCCGGTAACCGTAAACGTACCGTCGCCGCCGATAGCCTTCACATCATCCGCCGTCTGCGATCCGCCTCTACCGCCCATAATGATCGACTCCGGCGCATCCAGCTTCAGGTTGCACACCTGCAGGGTATCGTATGTCAGGTCGTTCAGGTTGAGGACGCGGAAAGTGGTGTTGCCGAGTACCGTTCCGGCCGAACAGACAAAATTTGAAACGCTTCCGCTGCCCGACGACGCCAAAGCGATAGACGCGGTAGTGTTATTGGCGTCCAGACGCTTCCAGGGTATGGCGGTACCTCCCGAGTTTGATGTCAGTGTCGCAACATCGCTCTTTACCTGTGTGCCGTCATTGTAAACAAACACCCTCCGCGGGTTAATAAAGAAGTCGCCCGAAAAGCCGTAGACAGCCTTCTGATTGACCGTGATGGTCTTGGTCAGAAAATCGCCCTTCAAATCGACCGTCGTACTGCGCGGAACGGTATATCCGCTGTTGTCGGAAGTCAGGGATACGGTATTAGGGTCTGTCACACTTGCAGTAAGCCAGCTTGCGGCGCTCGAAGCGCTGAAAGAGGTCGCGTTGGTCGAATAGGTGATCGCGTCCACCGCACGCATATCCACAACTGTCTTGTTTACAGCTATGTATACCTGTTTTATGATTCCCGAATAACCGCTCTCGTCCCACGGAAGTATAACGACGGCTCCCGCGACGACCCTCTCGTTATCGAAAGGCCCGCCCAGCGAACCGATATTGACGGTTACATCGTATATAGTGTTGCGCACTATGCCTCCCGCAATAGGTATCCTGTAGTAGTTATCCTCGTGCAGAACGCCGTCCAGAAGATACGGAACTTTCACAAGAACAGACATCTCGTTATCATTGCCATATACCATACATATGTTCTCGTGGGCATACAATTCCCCGCCGTACATGCCGGTTCTCAGGTCGTCGGACATACCGCTTCCCGTAAGTGCAAAAGCGCCGGAACTGTAATTTATGTACTGCGCCTCCGGCGAATTAAACTGGTCGCCCACAATCCATCCCCTGTCGGTGGCGTTCATGGCCCGAAATACAGGCGGATTGCCGTCAGGGCAAAGATCGACCAAATGTCCGTCGAGGACGAAACTCTGTGTATTAAGGTTGATACGCACCTTCGCAATCGCGCGCTTCAACTGAAGCACTGCACGCCGTGTATTAACGAATACGTGATTATCCACCGAACCGTGCATCACGAAAGGGGCGACGATGGGATTCTGGACGTTGGGGGTTATCGTCGTCTGAAGAACCGCCCTCAGAGCCGACAGGGTGCCGACAGAAGAGAGTTTGCCGGCATCCACATTGGCAACCACATGGATGTCCATTGCCGCCGAAGCCTTGGCCAGAACCATCTGATCGAGAATCTTTATTACCTTGTCGCCGCTCCAGCCGCTCATATCCACTCCGCCGCCGACGCCGTTGAAATTGGTTATACGGGTACTGAATTCCAGATTGCCGGTCGAATGGTTGAAAACCATAACCGTCAGATTATCTATACGGTTCTCGGCCGACGTACCGTTCTCGGTCGACGCATAGGTCGAGGGTGAGAAAAGATCGAGCTTAAGCTCGGCAGTGCGGGACTGAGGATCCTTTTCGGAATAGTCATTCACGCAGCCAACCAAAGAAAACAGCAACGCAACTGGAATAATATGTCTCTGTACAATCTTAATCATATCCTATTCTGAGAAATTCTGAAGCAAGCATTCAGAAATTAATATATTAATGCAGGTCTAAACAAATTTAGACCGGTTACGGGTTCGATTGCAGTCTAACCGAGTACCTTTTATCGTCGTAGCCGGTGACTTTCAGTATCAGGTCGGTTGTCGCCGCGCCGGAGACCCCGTTTTTAAGTTTTACTTTTATATTCCACGGAATCACCGTTCTGGCTCCGCCGGTAGCGGAATCCTCGGTAAATTCAAAATTGGTGTCGTCCGCCAGAGTCACGCTCCACGTGACATCCCTGAACATATCCATACGGAAAACAGCCGTGCTGCCCGTACCCGTGTTATCGACGGGGAAAAACTCGTAGAAACGTTCAAGAGCGGTATACGGGACTTCTACATCCCACGGAATAACATCTGTTTTTATCTCCAGCGAAGCATTGCAGGTCAGATTGACTATCAACGTAGTATTCGCCTTCGGCACCAACGGGATCTCCTTTACTTCCGAAAGCCACTGGGAGCCTCCCTCACGCATTATATTGACCTGGATATTGATCTTTTTCTTCAGTGTATCCGCCGCCGAAACTCCAAGATGAGCCGGAACGATAAACACCACCGTATCGCTTATCTGTCGGTTGGCCAAAGAGGGATGGTCATGCAAAACAAGACTTTTTCTCATGGGGGCTGACGAAACGTAGGGGTCGGCAGTGTTAGGCATGAGTTTTCCGCTCCATGAAAGAGTCGTCGGAACGTCGAGCAGGGAAACGGTGTGTCCCGACCGATTCACGTCGCCGCCGGAACCTTCCTTCATCACCACTTTGATCATGGCAGCCGCCCGATTCATTGCACAGGAGGCAGTTTGATCTATGTTAGGCAGTATGGTCTGTCCTATAATTTCTCCGAAAACTATAACCTCCGCATCGGGAAGAATTCCTGCGACCGGCTGCGTCTCCCACAGCGTAAGTGATCCGCGCGAAGTACCTGCCGAGGGAGGCTTGATACCCGACAACGGTCCTGATTCATCGCTGAGCAGGACTAAATTCCAGGTACCGACTTCTATCGGAAATTTCAGGGTATTTACACCTCTGTTCAGGTTGAACGCCTGTTTTACGAAGTGATCCTGATTCGGCCCCTGCCCGTTGAATATATAGACCTGCATGTTGTTGATAATATCGCCGGCAGAACGGGTGGAAAGGCTTACATGGGGTTGCGTGTCCTCTCCGTCCTTGCCCGTATCGGAGCCCCCCGAACAGGAGACTGCAAAACTTGCAAGCCACAAAAGGGCTACCGCAATGTTTCTATTATTTCTCGTTGTGTGAGTCATCTTAAAAGTCAAAAACCTCAGTTCTTCTAATGGGTTGAAGTTCCATTCAAAACCGGCTATCTGAATATATTGTAGACCAGATGTATTCCGAGTTTTGTCGGATAGACGCCGAACTTGGTACTTTTCCGCTCGATCGGGAAATCGGCATATTCTCCGCCGAGCCTGTATTTATTGTACTGCATATGTACAACCCCTCCGGCGATATTGAAGTCTATACGGAATCTTTCGGTGAGGAACATTTTATACCCCAACGTAATGCCGCCCGATACTCCCCAGCCGGTATAACGGTAGAAAATGTCGTGGTTTTCCTTATCCCTGAAAGGCTTCTTAGCCAAGCCGATGTTGAAATTGCCGTACATGGCATACGGGCCTATATAAAATCCGTCGAACATGTTATTGGTGTAGTAGTACTTGGGATTGATGTAATACCTGAAATCTACCGTACCAATCAGTGTGCGGAAAACCTCCTCTTTCTTTTTGAAGAGATAGGGCGCCCATAATACATCGGCGTTCACGGAAAGTTGGCGGCCTACCGTAAACTCGGCGCCGATATTGGGAGTGGCCACCAGAGCGAGAGGAACATTGATTTTAATAGCCTGTGCATGAGACGTGCCTGTTCCAAGCAGCAATATGCCGGCGGTACAAACCAAAATACTTCTTATACGTTTCATCAAAATATGATTTTTTCTAAGTCAATTTTCAATTTCAGTATCCAATGAACGAGTTCAGCAGAGCATGGATTTATTGATTTTTTCGATCCAGCAAACCATGCCCGAGGATTATATCCCTTCTATATCGGTACCAGGTTTTATATCTTCGTCCCAGCCGATCAACTCGATTCCAACGGGAAGCCACTGGTCGATAGTAATCCTTATAACGTCACGGGGATTCAGTATCAAAGGAATTCCCGTCTCGGTCAGGTCGTCAGTCAGAGGTACGTTTATGGTCTGAAAACTGGTCTGTCTTCCGATTAACGTTATCTCCGCATACATCGTTTCCCCAGTTATCGAAGGAAGATAATGGTTGGACAGGACGAATTCCGAAGCGCTCGGAATGGACGTATGTTCGCTGTATTGACAGTCGCTCGCAGTAAACCTGCCGACCGTGAAAGTCGGCAAAAACGGAATATAGATTCCGACATTGGCAATTTTGATTCCGGCAACGCTTACAGGCGATTCATTGTAAGGAAAGTTCTTGAAGCACACTTCTATTGTTCCGGTAGCATGTTTCAGTTCGGCTATGTCAGTTTTTATAGGCGCTGGATAGTCGATCTCCGTACCCAATATGAAATCGTACATAAGTAGAGAGGGTTCCCCGTAGCTGTCGCCGCCCTTTGTGGAATGCAGTGTCGCGACACGGGTATCCGGTTCGTTCTGTCCCAAAATTTCAGAACCGGACGTATTGGCAAGCACCCTGACATTGTACTTACCGGGGAACAGCTTAAAGCTGAAAAGCCCGCTTTTTATTTTCTCATCGGTATTGAACGGCGATTGCGCTTCTTTGCGGAATACAAGTTTCTGACTGCCCTCGGCTTCATAAATCAACACAACGCAATTATCGACAGTATTTGCTTCCACCTCCGGCACATAAACCCTGTAATTCGTTTCGTCGACAAAATAGTCGAAAGTGCAGGATACTGAAACACAGTTTACAGCAACCATAAACGCCAGGATATGAAACCAGTGAAGGCCTGTCTTTTTAGAATTTTTCATTTTGTCTTCATTTTTGAAGCATATCAAATCTGTTCACCGTATTATCTTAAATTTCAGCGTTATTATGACCTTTAAATTTCAAAATTTAAAGAAGCGTCAAGAAATTCTCAAATAACACGATTGCAATTTCAAACAAACTTTTTTATCTCATATGTCCGGATTAGATCAAACTCCAATATCTACCGGTATGACTACACCAACCTCTTCCATGAGTCTAATCGCTGATACATACAGTATTTCATATCTCCATGCTTAAGATTTTATACAGTCGTATGTTAATCGGTACAAGCTATTAAAGTAGTCTTAACATATCTCTGTTTGAATTCACCGGATAAAAACACCGGTAAACGGCACGGACTGCACGGAATTAAAAACAATATCATAAAACAATGCACTGATGAAAATTGTGTTGCATGATTCTGCGAAAACCCGCAGGGGTGCTGTTAGCACCCGATGCACCCCTGCGGTATTTTTCGCTAAAAGTTGCGTCGATTACATTTCGATATCGGTAATCTGTATGTTGAGGTCCCAGTCGAGCGGTTTCAGAACATCTATTTCAAGTTTTCCTATTTCAGTAGGTCCTATCGGTATATCCGGCGTTCCGCTGCTCTTCAGTATGCAATTCACTTCGCGAATTGTGTTGGGAACGAAGTTGGCTTCAACAATACCATACCAGAACACTCTGCATCCTCCCGCCGGCGCTACTCTGACACCGTCGGAAAACACGTGTCCAGCATCGGCATGGCCGCTTACGACAACAAAATACTGGTAGCTTTGCGACTGAACGGGAGACTCGGCACCATACGTCGGCATAACGATAACGTCTTTATAAAATTTGTATGCTCCTACGGCTATACCGGTGTTGCTGCTTTCCCAAACGTTCGAAGCTCCGGCCACGACGATATTCGTCGCTGTAGAAGCACTGTAAACAGGACCTGTCTTAACATTCATCTTGTCGGGAATACGGTAGATCAGGAGGGCGCCGTCGGCATGTGCGAACGTTACATCATTGTTCATTGTTCCTGCCTCAACCGGTGTCGGGTTGATACGCACGCGCATGAGGGAAACGTCTCTCTTGAGCTGCATGGCTCCCTGAATGCCTGTGACAGTAAGATCTTTGTTAGTCACGCCTGCTGTAATAGTAATTGGATTGGACGTAGCTACAAATACTTCGGAGATGGGTTGGAAATAGTTATAGGTCACACCTGATTGTACGGGACCCCATGAAAGTGCCGCAGCAGGTTTGTGTTTAATAATGAAGTTGCCTATGTCCTTTGTGCGGACATTGGTCGGAGTAAACTGGGTAAATGTGGCACCGTTGTCGAGTGAAGTCTGGACGGCATCCAGTGCAGTGCTACCGTCGACGGAGTGAGAAACCGCATTTGCAACAAGCTTAACGGTATATACGCCCACAGGGACGTTATTTGCCGTATAGTTGTACGGAGTGGTTCCGGTCGGGGTGATAATGTCGGAAAACTGTACCACGCCGGAAGTGTTATAGAGGAATATCTGCAAACGCTTCACATTACTCCAGTCGGTCGGAGGAATAAAAGTGGAGTTATCCGCATACGTATCAGGAGATTTAGTTCCCTGAAACGAAATGGTCATGTTCATCTGACCGGTTTCGCCGGATATTACCTCGGGTTTTTCGCTGCCGCACGATGCCAAAAGGACAGACGCAGCAAACATCGAAAATAAAATTGTTTTTTTCATTTAATTCGTTTTTAAAATGAATACAGTGCTTTATGTTTATGATTATTTATTTATAATGTGAAGAATAGGAATGTAGCGATACGGTTATATATTTTTGACTTAGAATAATATTCGGTTCTTTTAAACTTTTCATATTTCACTAAAAAACTTTTCAAAAAACCATGTAATATCCCGTATATATTATAGTTTAGTATCTGATTTTCAATATCGCTCTTATTTAGGTTCCAAATTTTAATTTCTTTAAAAAAATCCGCCCGCAAAAATAGATTCTTTGACACTCATATCAATTACAATAAATCGAGTAATTATTCATATTTTATGCACTATTTATCATAATATAGAACAATTATTGACAGTTTCTATAAAATGGAATTTTTTGATCTACAATTTCTCTCTAACCTGTAAAGGGTGTCGGCCGAGTTCCAACATGCCGGCCATTGTATCCTTCCATCCCATAATGCCTATCTCTCATCCGAAAAAATCGACAAACCGTTTTTAAGCGCTTTCTTACGCAATTGCCCGGGCGTTTCACCAAAATGAGCCTTGCAGAAGTCATTGAAATAGGACGGTGACGAGAAGCCGTGCATGTAGCTTATTTCTTTGAAAGACTTGCCGCTGCAGTTAATATCCTTGAAAATGCTCCTTATGCGCTGCTCCTTGATCCATTGATATATCGAAACTCCGAAAACTTTCTTGAACCGTTTTTCCATCCCCGACAAACTGTAGTGCGACAGATCCGCGAGTTCCTTCACACTGTTCACCCTCTTATAGTTACGGAAAATGAAGTTGGCAAAATCGGAATTCCACTGAAATAGGGGATGAAAAAAAGCCAAAAGGTCTTCTTTCCGGTAATAACCCCGCAGGATCAGGAAAAATTCCGTTATTTTATTCTCCAGCATATGGATGCACTTCAGTCCGTCATCGAGGTAATAGTTAAGACTTTTGATGAAAGTAACTACCCTCCTGTCGAAATCGAGCATCCTGAATTCATACTGATGATCCCCTTTCCCAGTAAAGAGATTTTCCAAAGGAAACTGGTCGCACAAACTTACTAAAGATCGTAACCGAAACACTATGAGAGACGAGCACACTTCAGCCGAAAAATGAAAATAACCGGGCGGCAGCGCAAAAATTTTCTTCGATTCGGCCTCTTTTCTCTTGATGTCGCCAAAAGAGAAAACTATTTTTCCCTTGGTTATAAATACAATCGTATTCTCCGAAAAAAAATAATCGTACGACCTTCCCTTATCCGCATCTATTCTTTCTATAATGGGGTTATCTCCAGCTTCATAGTTAAGGCACTGGGTATGTTCTTCAGCATAAAGAAGTTTGGAGCGAGGGTGACGCATATTTCATTTATCTATTTGATCGTACACAAAATACCGACGACGGGAAATCTAACCGGTCGCAATTTCTCGGATGACGCATTGCTCATAAGAGCCACAAAAACAAATAATTAATAAATAAATTGGAAGAAATAAGCAGCTTGGAAATAGATATTTTTTCTTATGGGATATTGTAAATATTGTATATTTTTTTGCTTATAAGTGAAATGTTACATAGTATGACATATAAATATGGTTACAAAAATAGGGGTTTTATAATTTACCGCCGATCATAAGACAGAAAAAGAATTCATATTTTCTGCCTTTTCTTATAATTTAATTCATATTTTTCCATTAAGACATCTTTTCATACAAATTAACGCCAAATAATTATTTCCAAATAACCACTATGGCAACTACCGGTCATTGAATTTGACAGTGGATATATTATTAAGGTACATAGAGTATAACGGGCATCTTATATATTTAAGGTAAAATATTATTTCGGGAAAACATTCTCCCAAAACCATATCTTTCCTTATATTGTTTTTAATGTTTATTTTTGCGGCGAAGAATACCATCACGCTTTTTATTTATTATTAATACGGTAGTAAATTTCCACGGACAAAATTTTATACGGGAAGTTTTTCATCCGGAATATAGATTATATAATAATATATCCTATCCATTATCCTCAACAGGGAAATATATCAGACTGTTATACTACTAACATATTTCACAAGCGTTTACCACGAAAAAACAAACAGGGACATCATGTTGAAAGAAAATTTCATAGCTCTCTATGAGAAGAGTCTGAGGGATAATTGGGAACTGCCCGCCCTGACCGACTATTTCAAAGAGGAAACATTCACATACGGCGATATGGCTGCCGAAATAGCCAAACTGCACATTCTTTTCGAGCAATACAAGGTGCGGGAAGGAGACAGGATCGCCGTGATAGGGCGTAATAATCCCCGCTGGTGCATCAGTTTCCTCGCCACCATTACCTACGGCGCGGTCATAGTGCCCATCCTGCAGGATTTCAATGCCAACGACGTGCATCATATAGTAAACCATTCCGGCGCGGTTCTGTTGTTCATAGGCGACCAGCACTGGGATATGATCGATGTTTCCCGTATCGAAGAGATCAGGGGCGTATTCTCGCTTACCGGCTACGAATGCCTGTACAGCAGCGAAAGACGCAGGGACAAGGATACGGTACGCGAGCATACGGAGCATCTCTACCGGCAAAAATATCCCGCTGGACTGACACCGGGGGATATACGGTATGCAACGCGCGGGAATGACAAGATGGTCGTTCTCAACTATACTTCCGGCACGACGGGGTTCAGCAAGGGCGTGATGCTTACAGGCAATAATTTTGCAGGGAATATAGTATTCGCTTTCAGCCAGAACAACATGCACTTCAAGGGCAGTCGGGCACTCTCTTTTCTTCCTTTGGCACATACTTACGGCTGCACTCTCGATTTTCTATATCC
Organism: Holotrichia oblita; assembly: GCA_023690525.1. Classification (NCBI taxonomy): domain Eukaryota; kingdom Metazoa; phylum Arthropoda; class Insecta; order Coleoptera; family Scarabaeidae; genus Holotrichia; species Holotrichia oblita. Next base: position 946,511 of record CM043015.1, read on the forward strand.
TCTTGCCATAGGTTCGCACGTTACCTTGCTCGGAAAGATCCCTTCTCCGAAAGTAGTTATGGAAAGTATGGCAAAGGTAAAGCCGGCGGTGGTATTCTGTGTCCCCGTGATTATCGAAAAAATATACAAAAAACAGATAACTCCCTTCCTGAACAAGGGTATTGCCAGATTAGCAATGAAGCTGCCGATCCTGGATGCAAGACTTTATTCGGGGATCCGCAAGAAACTGATGGACGCCTTCGGAGGCGAGTTCAGTCAGGTGATTATCGGAGGCGCACCTCTGAACAGGGAAGTGGAGGATTTTCTGCACAGGATAAAATTTCCTTTCACGGTAGGATACGGCATGACCGAATGCGCTCCGCTCATCAGCTTTACCGGCTGCGAGGAATTCAAGCCCCATTCCTGCGGCATGGTGCTCAAGGGGATCATGGAAGTAAGGATAGATTCTCCCCAGCCCGACAGCATTCCGGGTGAAATATGCGTGAAGGGCGAGAACGTTATGGCCGGATACTACAAAAATGAGCAGGCTACGAAAGAGGTGCTCTCCGAAGACGGCTGGCTGAAAACGGGCGACGTGGGTACGGTGGACGACGACGGAACCATTTATATACGCGGGCGCTGCAAATCCGTGATCCTGCACTCGAACGGCCAGAATATCTATCCCGAGGGAATAGAGTCCAAACTCAACAACCTGCCCTGCGTAATGGAAAGCATCGTGGTCGAGAAAGAGGGGAAACTCGTAGCGCTGGTCTATCCCGACTACGATCAGGCCGATGCCGGAGCGCTGGATCACCAAAAGCTGAAAGCGCAGATGGAAGCCAACCTGGTCGAACTCAACCGTTTGGTAGCACCCTACGAATATGTGTCGGAGATAGTATTGTATCCCAACGAGTTCGAGAAAACCCCGAAAAAAAGCATAAAACGTTACCTCTATAACATTTGACACTTTCAACGATTGTTGCGAGGGTGGTTAATAATTTTGTGGATAGTTATTCTATCTCCTGAAAAAGGAAAAATATTGTGTGAAAACATTATAAGTACCGTTAAATATTTATTGATACATTCTATATTTGCAAGCCACTAATAAGTAGCACTGACGAAAAATAATAAATAGCACGGTGTGCTTAATTACATTGCGCGAAATTCCCGTTAAACTATAAACCTTGTTTGAAGTATGAAAAAAATTTTGTGTATGGCTGTAATGGCCGGATTTTTAATGATGTTGCACTCCTGCGTCAATAAACCTAAAACTTCCGAAAACCCGTTCTTCACGGAATGGAACACGCCTTTCGGCATTCCTCCGTTCGAACTTATCAAACCCGAACATTTCAAGCCGGCTTTAGAAGAAGGCATGATACGGGAAAATGCCGAGATCGAAGCTATTATAAACAATACCGACGAGCCGGATTTTGAAAATGTCATCATCGCTTACGGAAATTCGGGACTTTTTCTGTCGCAGGTCAGCTCCGTTTTCGGCAATCTCTGTTCAGCCGATCTCAACGACGATCTCCAGAAGATACAGGAGGAGATGACTCCCGTACTGACGAAGCACGGCGATAACATATCGCTGAACCCCGAGCTGTTCCGAAAAATAAAAGCGGTATGGGACAAGAGAGAGTCTCTGAACCTCGATCCGCAGGAAGAACGCCTTCTGGAGAGGACTTACAGCGGCTTTGTCCGCAGGGGTGCGAACCTGAACGACGAACAAAAGGAGGAATACCGCCGGTTGAGCGAGAACCTGTCGATGGCTACGCTCACATTCGCAAAAAACGTACGTAACGACAATGCCAAATTCGCCCTGGTGATCGAAATGAAGGATGATCTTTCGGGACTTCCCGAATCGGTCATAGCCGCCGCCGAAGAAGAAGCCAAAGGCAGGGGAATGGAAGGCAAATGGGTATTTACGCTCGATAAACCGAGCATTATTCCTTTCCTGCAATATTCGGACAGAAGGGATCTGAGAAGAAAAATATACGAGGGCTATCTCAATAAGGCAAACAATAATGATGAGAACGACAATAATGCCCTGATAGCGGACATCGTGAACAACAGGATCAAGAGGGCGAATCTTCTGGGTTACGAGTCGCATGCGGCGTATGTACTCGAACGCAATATGGCCAAAAATGCGGCGAACGTCTACGCCATGCTCGACGACTTATGGGGTCCGGCCTTAAGTTTAGCCAAACGTGAACTTGCCGGTATGGAGGCCATAAGAGCAAGGGACGGACAGAACGACGGCGAGTTCGAATCGTGGGATTGGTGGTTTTACGCGGAAAAAATGCGCAAAAAGGAATACGATCTCGACGAAGAGATGCTGAAACCCTACTTCCCGCTCAACGGTGTACGCGACGGCATCTTCCTCCTGGTGGACAGTCTTTACGGCGTCACTTTCAGGGAGATTCCCGACGCGCCAAAATATCATCCCGACAATCAGGTATATGAAGTCCTGGATAAGGACGGTTCGCACCTGGGCGTAATTTTCATGGATTTCCATCCCAGAGCGGGCAAGAAAGTCGGGGCATGGTGTACCAGCTTCCGTCCGCAGCGTTACGAGGACGGCAAGCGAATCGCTCCCATAGTCTCCATCGTATGCAATTTCAGCAAACCGACCGGAGATACTCCCGCCCTTTTGTCAATGGATGAAACGACGACATTCTTCCATGAATTCGGCCATGCCATGCACGGGTTGCTGTCCGATGTGAAACTGCCCGGATTGCGCGGTACACCCCGCGACTTCGTGGAACTTCCCTCCCAGATCATGGAAAACTGGGCTGTGGCGCCGAGATTTCTTAGAATGTATGCCAAACATTACCAAACGGGAGAAGTCATCCCCGACGGACTCATAGACAAAATGATTAAAAGCGCTAGGTTCAACAATGGGTTTGCCGTTACGGAGAATCTGGCCGCTTCGCTCCTCGATATGGATTACCATACGCTTAAATCCGAGAAACCCGATCTGGACGTAACCGCATTTGAAAGAAACGCAATGGAGAAACGCGGCTTGATAAGGCAGATCGAACCGCGTTACCGTTCGACATATTTCCAGCATATTTTCAGCGGCGGTTACTCTGCCGGATACTATGGCTACAAATGGGCGGAAGTCCTCGATGCCGACGCTTACCAGGCCTTCGTGGAAAGCGGCAACATACTGGACAGGAAAACGGCGGAATCTTTCCGCAAGAATATTCTCGAAAGGGGATCGGAACTCGACGAAATGCAGCTGTTCGTGAATTTCAGGGGAAGGGAACCCCGCAAGGAACCGCTGCTCAGGGAACTGGGGTTGATGTAAACCATATTAATCAGGGTGTAACGCCCTGCAAATAAGTTATAAGGGCGCCCAGTTACCGGGCGCCCTTTGTTGTATTGAAAAAGAATCGCGTAGTTATTTAAACCGGCGCTTGAAATTGTAGGCGTGGAACAGTTCCACTATACCGTAAAGTATCACTATGGCGCCGAAAAATGTCAATAAAGCGACGGCGGAAGCAAACGGATTGAACAGTACGACAATACCGGCTATCAGAATCACTATCGACATGATGTAGTAAATGAAAGGCAGGCGGGTGTCTTTTTTGCGCACGGAAGAGATCATCATGATCTGACCGATTCCAGCTATAATTAAAAATGCACCGAGCAGATACATTATAATATTCACAAAAAATACAGGGAAGATAACCAGAATAATCCCTGCGATCAGACCGAGTATCGCCCCTACAGGGATTTTTTCTATTACCACCTGTTTCCGTCTGTGATTCAGGTAAGTGATCAGCGATATCGCACCTAAAACTATTAACAAAACCCCCAGGAAGAATACGATGTATCTGATTGCGGCATGAGACCACAGTATTATGGCCAAACCCAAGATAAGGGAGAGCAAACCCCTCCAAAAAATTGCTGAATAATTACTCATAATATTTATTATTATATACTTATTACATATCTATTGTGCATTTAGAATCGTCAATATTATTAAATAACCATTTATTCATGAGCATTTTTCTTTCGGCCTGACGTCGGCGGTGGGCGCGAACCTCGACCGTAAGGTCGGGAACGGCACTTTGAAAGACAACGGGAACGGCCGCACAATTCGCCCTTATCCTATACAAGTGTCATGCAAAAATGTAAATAAACCATAATAGAGTCGAACCCCGAAAGTTAAAACTTTCGGGGTTCGATTCTTTCGGCATAACTTCAACAAAATAACTGCATTGCACAAATAATTACACCGGTGCAATTTGTTTTAAGAGAGAGTTTGTAAAATTCAAACCGTTACAAACTTGCATTCTGGGCTTTTTCTCCCTTGAGATGTTCGGCAAAGAATTTCTCCATGGCGCGATAGAAATCGAAGCGGTTTTCCTCTTTGCGGAAGCCGTGTCCCTCGTCATATTTTACCATGTACTCGACATCCACCCCATTGTTTTTCAAGGCTTCGACCATCTGGTCGCTTTCGGCCTTGTTTACGCGCGGATCGTTGGCTCCCTGCACGACCATGAGCGGGGTCTTTATCCTGACTGCGTTAAGAGCCGGAGAATTTTCAGCCAGCATGAGGGAGTCCTTCACCGGATCGCCGACCATTTCATACATCATGTCGAGCATCGGCTTCCAGTACGGGGGTATGGTCTGCAGGAAAGTGAAGAGGTTGGACACACCTACATAATCCACCGCGCATGCGTACAGATCGGGATTTTTCGTTATGCCGGCCAGTGTGGCGTAACCGCCGTAACTGCCGCCGTAGATCGCTACTTTAGCGGGATCGGCTATGCCTTTATCGATCAGCCACTGTACGCCGTCCGTTATGTCGTCCTGCATGGTTTGTCCCCACTGTTTATAGGCTCTTTCTGTAAATTCGCGTCCAAAGCCCGTAGAACCGCGGAAATTCATCTGGAACACCGCATATCCCCTGTTTGCAAGGAACTGTACTTCAGGATTGAATCTCCATTCGTCTCTCGCCCACGGACCTCCGTGCGGATTCACTATAACGGGAAGACCTTTGGCATTCTTCATCGTTTTGCCGACCGGCAACGTGAGATAGGCCTCTATTTTCAAACCGTCGCGTGAAGTGTAGGTAACAGGGATCATTTCGGCCATCTCCTCGCTATTGATCCACGGCGCGAGATCGGCAACCTTGGTAAGTTTGTCCGAAGCGACATCATACACATAATAACTACCCCTTGTACGGTCGCCGCCGGCATATACCACCCAAACATCTTCATCCTTATTCCATGAGGTTACGGCAATCTCATAACCTTTGAGTTTGGCCTTGAGCTTGTTATACAGGGTCTCGAATTCGCTGTCGAAGAAATGCATTTCAGTATCCTTATGCCCCGTATATGAAACGGCGAGTAGTTTCCCGTTCTTCTTGGAATACTCTATACCGCCGATATCGTAATTATCGTTCGTATAAAGCACTTCCAATTCCTCGGCCGTGGCGGGATCGAGAACCACGAGGACTTCCTTGTCGCGCCCGAGGTTCGAGGAAGCGTAAACTTTCTTATTGTCCGGCGTAAAGTTGATATAGTTGACAGTTTCCTTGAACGAGGTGGTCAGAACGGGCTTAAACGGGTCATTCTCCGTCTCGCGGTAAAGTATCTGCGTGTTTATACCGTCCACTATGGCGTATGCCACCCTTAACTTACCGTCGTTGTCCGTTTGCCATCCCTGTATGTTGCCGGGGTTTTCGGCGATCATAACCCTTTCACCCGTATTGAGGTCGAGGCGGTAAGGATCGAATATCTGCGGATTCCTTTCGTTGGTACCCACGATCACATATTGCTCCATATCCCTCAGGGGATCTATGATCTGCACCCTCACGTCCGGTATTGCAATATAGGCGCGCAGGTCGCTGCCGTCGGGTTTGACGCCGAAAAGCTGGTAGTTCTCGTCGCCGCCCGTATCCTTTATATAGAGCAGGCGGTCGTCGTTAGCCCAAAAATATCCGGCGATGTCTCTTTCCGTCTCGGAAGTTAAGCGAATGGCATCATCGCTCCCGACTTTTTGAACGAAGATATTGCTGCGGTTCTCATAGGGCGCCATAAAGGAGAAGTACTTCCCGTCAGGAGAAATCTGGTAGGACGTTTTTTCGGAGTTTCTGAAAAAATCTTCCACGGGTATTTCCCTGACCTGTCTTTGGGTGCAGGAGAACAGTAACGGCAGGGTACACAATACCGCCGTAGCGTACAAATAAAACTTTCTCATAAATTCGTGATTTTTAAAGGTTAATATAATGTGCTGGCGTAGATTCCAAGAGTCTACCAAAGGTACATTTTTTTAATTATATTCTAAGAAATAATAAATTAAAAATATAAGAATCCTTTCTTTTGTGTAAATTCCTGATTCTTTAAAGTCCCTGTGAGCGATGTACACCCCAAAAGTTGGATACTAACTTTGGGGTGCGGCAATTCATAATTCGCGCATTTTAATTTACGGAATGGAAATAAGCTGTTGAATGAAACAGTATATTTGTGCCCGATTATTCTGTCATGAATTATTTGGGTGAAATAACTGCTATCGTGGTCGCCGTCTCCTGGACGGTTACGGCACTCTGTTTCGAGTATGCGGGAAACAGGATAGGGTCGCTTTCGGTGAATCTCTGGCGTTTGGTATTTGCCTTCTTTCTGCTGGGAGGGCTTTTGTTCTTTACTACCGGCTCGTTTCTTCCGGCACACGCCGACACCGGCACATGGATATGGATGTCCCTTTCGGGTGCGGTGGGATTTGTCTTCGGAGATCTGTGCCTCTTCTATTCATATACCTTGATCACCGCCCGATTTTCACAATTATTAATGACCCTCGCGCCACCCTATGCAGCCCTTTTCGGCTGGGGACTGCTGGGCGAGTCCTTATCGCCGATGGCCATTCTGGGAATGTCGGTCACTCTTTTCGGCATTGCCATTTCCATAATCAAGAGGGACAGTTCACGCGCCTCATCCGACGCTTTGGTGGCCGGTGCCAGCAATCTCACCGTCGTCGTCCATGAGGGCGGGCATACCAAAAATAACGGGCGTCCCAAAAATAACAAAACCGGCTTGGCAATACGCCTGCCGTTGAAAGGCGTCCTGATGGGCATGGGAGGAGCATTGGGTCAGGGGTTGGGAATCGTTTTAAGCAAAAAAGGGATGACACTCTATGAAGCGGCGGCGCAGGGCAGCGCCGTGACCGGATACATACCCTTTGCGGCCACACAGATAAGGATCATTACTGGTATCATCGGGTTCAGTATGATAATCCTGATCACGGGTCGTTTAAAAAATACGGTAACCGCATTTAAATACCGTAAAGTGATGAGTGCGGTATTTACCGGCTCCATCTTCGGCCCGTTTATCGGCGTATCCCTCTCCCTTATGGCCGTACAGCACACGAACACAGCCATAGCTTCGACCATCATGGCGACCACCCCGATCCTTATTCTCCTACCATACGTACTTTTTTACAGGAAAAAAGTTACTTCAACGGAAGTCATGGGTGCGATAATAAGTGTATTGGGCGTATCGCTGTTCTTCTTATAGGCGGCAGACCGATTCCGATCCGGTCTCCATGTCGTCTTTTACAATATAATCCAGAGCGGGGAGTATTCCCCGCACCTCCATTTCAGTGCGGATACCCGCCGACTGCGGCGCGAAGAATGAGAAAATCTGCGATCAGATTCCCCCGTCGCTGAGCTCGCCTATCGAATGACATGAGGAGGGCGGGTACGCCGTCAGTGTTTGCTCAAATATTCAGAAACCCCTTCGCCTGTTGCCTTCATGGCTTCCGTGCCCTTGGCCCAGTTGGCCGGACAGACCTCGCCGTATTCTTCGAAATGCAGAAGGGCGTCTACCATGCGGAGAGCTTCGTCTATACTTCTGCCCAAAGGCAAGTCGTTTATTACACAGTGCCTTACGATACCCTCACGGTCGATAAGGAAGAGTCCCCTGTATGCAACGGGTTTGCCTTCGTAGATGAGATTGTCGTCCTCGTCGGCCAGATAGCTCCCTGCCAGCACTCCGAAGTTTTCGGATATGGTCTTGGTGAAATCCGCCATTATCGGATAAGTAACGCCTTCTATACCGCCCTTTTTCTTAGGCTGTTGCAGCCATGCAAGATGGGAATACTCCGAATCCACCGAACAGCCCACTACCTGAACACCCCTTTCTTCAAATTGGTCGAGCTTATCCTGAAAAGCATGGAGTTCGGTGGGGCACACGAAGGTGAAATCCATTGGATAGAAGAAAAGTACGACCATTGCTCTGCCTTTGTACTGTTCGAGCGTGAAGTCGCTCACGATCTCATTCCCGTTGATCACTGCGGGCGTACTGACCACGGGAGCCGGTCTTCCTATTAAAGATCTCATAGGTTCTTGATATTATTTGGTTATTGAACTACTTCTTGTCATGGCAAAGTTAGCTGCCGGTCGAACATTCCTTCGGTAAAACCGATAGAAAGTTTTTATATCGTTATTGGCTCAACTTATAATTCCATAATTCGTCTTCACTGTTAGTGTTTTACTGTTTTAGTCTCTGGTATGTAAAAGGATTCCTTCTCTGTTTTAGAAATTATTTTAACCAGACTGTACTTGAATTCCGGCGAATCGACAGCCTTGCCGTCTATGAGTTCCCTTTTGACTTGGATAACATATTCGTAGCCGGGATTATAATCGAAACCTTCAATACCGGAGTATATGTACTTCCATTGCAGGGAACGCCCGTGCTTTACCAGCAGCGGGTTCGGGACGAAACCGCCTCCGCGGCTGCCGTACTTCGAAGCTACCGTTATCTTTTCGTATAATCTTCCCGAACCGCAAGACGCAAATGCCGCTGTCATACAAAGAATCGTAATCAGTGTAATACCTTTCATCATTTGAATGTAATTATAAGACTTCTCCAAATACATGCAATTTACATGCTGCTTTGAAATTTAACGGAAAATGTTAATTTTGCAAACCGACGCTTGCGACTGTTTTTCTGTTTTCGGTGTTGCATGTCGGCCGGAACCGGCCTGAACGCACCAAAAACCCATTTGATGGATAACCATAATAAAACGGATTACGTAAGATGGTCAAACCTAAATTATTTAATTCATATGAACAAGATCAAATTTCTGTTTGCCGCCGCATTTTTCCTTTCGGCTACTGCCGTAGTGTCGGCTCAGGGCACATCAGGCCGCGGGTTGCCGTCGGGCGTTCCCGCCGTCAAAGCCGAAAATTATGCGGGATACGACTGCATCGTACTTCGCGACAGCGTAAATGTTACCGTCCGGTCTACGGGGTCGGGATCGTTTGCCGTCTGCAATACTTTCATGGCGCTGACACCCAGGGGGTGTGTCGCCAACAGGGTTATCAGATACGATTACGATCCCCTGACCGCTTTTGCCGAGTTCAAACATGCCACCGTTTACCGTGCCGACGGCAAAATTGAGCATATCGATGTAAGCAAGGCGTGCGATTATGCCGCTCCCGCAAGGGCGATCTTCTGGGGTGCGCGCCAGATCATGCTCGAAGTGGGCAGGCTCGAACCAGGCGACATCGTCGATTATGAAATATCCAAGAAAGGTTTCACCTATGCGCTTCTCGCCGGTGAACCGGACGACGAATCACGGTTCATACCTCCCATGCAGGGACATTTCTACGACATAGTTCCGTTCTGGGTGGCCGATCCCACGGTGCGCAAGGTATACCAGGTGGATATTCCTATGGAAAAGGAATTGCAGTTCAGGTTTTACAACGGCGAGTGCAACTCATCAATGGAATATACCGGTGGAACGAAGAGATACGTCTTCGCGGCGAACGATATAAAACCTTTCGGCAGGGAGCCCAACATGGTCGATCTGTTCGACGCTGCCCCCAAACTTTTCCTGTCGTCCACGCCCGAATGGCGCGACAAGTCGCTGTGGTTCCATAAGGTGAACGAGGACTACGGCAGTTTCGACCCTCTGCCCGAAGCGCAGATGAAAGTCAATGAAATCATAAGGGGCAAGACGGGCGAAATGGACAAAATCGCCGCGCTGACCCACTGGGTGGCCGACAACATACGCTATTCCGGTATTTCTATGGGCGAAGGCGAGGGATTCACGCTCCATAATACAAAAATGAATTACACCGACCGTTGCGGGGTGTGCAAGGATATTGCCGGAACTCTAATATCGTTCCTGCGCATGGCCGGTTTCGAGGCCTATCCGGCTATGACAATGGCCGGAAGCCGCGTGGAAAACATACCCGCCGACCATTTCAACCACTGCGTCGCGGTCGTGAAACTCTCCGACGGGACGTATATTCCGCTCGACCCGACGTGGGTTCCCTTCTGCCGCGAGCTGTGGAGCAGCGCCGAGCAGCAGCAGAATTACCTGCCTGGCATTCCCGAAGGATCCGGCCTTCTCGTCACTCCGGTTTCCAATCCGGAAAACCACTATGTAAAGATAAACGCGAAGAACAGGCTTTCCGCCGACGGCACCCTGAAAGGCGAGTTTACGATAACCGCCGAGGGGCAGTCCGACAAAAATGTCCGCAACATGTTTACCTTGGGTTGGCAATCGCAGTGGGAAAATATGCTTGAGGGTCAGCTGCTGGCAGTCTCCCCAAAAGCGCGTCTGGTAAGCGTGGACTATGGCAAGGATCCCAAAAACTATCAGGCGGCTCCCATATCGATAACTTTCCGCTACGAAATTCCGGATTACGCCCTTATGGGAAAGGACGAAATGCTGGTGAAACCTATGACGCTCAACAATCTTTATACAGGAGCTTTAAGTTTCCTCGGCATAAACACTTCGCTTGAGGAGAGGAAGCACGGCTTCAAGGATGCGTGTTCGCGGCTGGTGGAGCTTCGAGAAGAAATCACGCTGCCGAAAGGATATACCCTTGTGTCGGGGGCTAAAAATGACTCCAGACGCAGCGAAGCCGCCGATTTCGACGGCAGTATCTCCGGAAAAGGCGATAAGATCATTCTCGATCAGCATATAGCCCTGAAGAAGAGGGTTTACGAAGCGTCGGACTGGAACGGTTTCCGCACTGCGGTAAACGCCTACAAAGGTTTCGGCGATTATCTGGTAGTAGGCAAGAGGTAATGCCGGCTGCATGAAATATATAAATGGTTATAACATATTAGCTTGAGAAACGATGAAAAATATATATAAAGCGGTTGTTTTACTGTGCGTGTTATCCGCATTTACGGTTAACGTTGCCGGAGTTGCTCCTGCCGCGCCCGAAGCCGAGTACCGCAAACTGTCGAAAGAATATACGCTGAATCCCGACGGCAGTCAGGAATACAGGTGCAACATGGAGCTTACGCTCTTTACGCATACTGCCATGAACAAAACCTATGGCGAGTCGTTCATATTCTACGATCCCTCGTATCAGGAACTCAAAATACACTCGTCCTACACCAAACAAAAGGACGGCAATATCGTGACCACTCCTGACAACGCATTCGTGGAAGTGCTGCCCCGTTACGCCGCCGATGCTCCGGCATACAACCGCCTGACAGAGATGGTCATTGTGCATACGGGGCTCGAACTGGGGGCTACCATATACCTCGACTACTCGATAATAACAAAACCCGGCCGCCTGCCCGAACTCGACATATACGACGAGATACTTCGGACATCCCCCGTTAAGGAGTACGACATCGTTATAAATGTTCCCGAAGGAAAACAGGTGAATTATACTCTTAACGGCGCCGGAACCAAGCCCGAAACAAGCGCCGTCGGCGGAACCACACGCATCGCGTGGAAACTCCGCAACCTCCCCGCTTCGTCCATGGCGCCCGGGGTATCGGCCGCCGGAGGCGATGTCCCGTTCCTTGCGGCGACCACCTATTCTTCGGAGGCCGCTTCTCTAAACGCCCTCTGTGGGCGGTTCGACAGAACGGCGTCACCCGAAGTTGCAGCGCTCGCCGCCTCTCTGACCGGAAACAAGGCCACGCAAACGGAGAAACTGCAGGCGATACTCGGATATGTGAACGACCGTGTAGGCAACTGCCCGCTGTCGCTCGCGCACACCGGTTACGCCGTACGTCCGGCCGCAGAGGTCGTGAGGACGGCCTACGGAACGCCAGCCGAAAAAGCCAATCTGCTCGCGGCTCTGCTGTCCGCTTCCGGAATGAAGGCGGAACCCGCAGCGATATATAAGACCGAGGCCGACGAACGTTCGTGCGGACTGAGCGCCATAGACGAGCTGGCCGTAGTAAGCGAGGCCGACGGCAAGACCTATCTGCTCGACCCCCTGAGCAGGAATATGTCGAGGGTCGGCTCGGTATCGGACATCGTTCCGGTTCGCAACCTGGCGAACGCGGGAAAGAAAATGACTTTTAATACTCCTCCTCAGGTTGTAAATTATAAGACAGTGATAAAATTAACTCCCGAAAAGGCCGTAATGCAGACGACTGCGGCGGTATCCAGTTCGTTCCTGCCCTACGACGGCGAATACATTACGGTTTATGCAGGAAGGGATAAGGATGCAACGGCCGTGGAAAACGACGGTATAACCGCCATCACTTTCAAGGGGGAGCAGAGACTCACAAACAACGGCGGCTTAGTTACGGTCGGCCTGCCCGATGCGCCCGTCAGCCTTTCGCGTAGCCCGTATGTAAGGAGTAATTCTTCGAGGAGCGAGAATCTCGTACTTCCTTACGCCGCGAACGAAAGTTATACATATACCGTCGAAATTCCCGACAATATGGAACTCCGTACCCCTGTTGGCGATAAGATTATCGACAATAAGGCAGGCAGGATGGCAGTATCTATGAAAAACGACGGGAACAGGGTCGAAGTCGTCCGAACCCTGGAGATAAAGAAAAAGGTGATCACGCCGCAGGACTACGCGGACTTCCGCAGCCTTATGACGGCCTGGGGCGACGCGAACGACAGACTGCTGCTTTTCAAGGTCAGATGATCTTAAACAGGCTCTTGGTTTTGACTAATAGGGGCTTCACCGAGATTCCTCGTGGCCTGACGGCCTCGCTCGGAATGACGAAGATGAAATAACGGAAACGGCATTGAAAATACAGGATTTTAACAGAATAATCAGATAGTAAGTATGAAAAAAATTTTTTGTTTGCTGGTACTGCTGAACTGCGCGTTCGGCCTGTACGCCCAGGAGGCGCTGGTTTACATGGAGCCTCCGAAAGAGATACTCGAACTTGCCGATTACGAACGTTCGCCATCGGTCAGCATGGACAGCAAAAAGCAGAAAATGGTATTCATGTACCGCAGCACCTACTGCACGCTGGCCGAACTCATGGAAGAGGACATAAAGCTGGCCGGGCTGATAATCAATCCGAGGGTCAATATCGAGAGTACGACCAATTATTTCAATAACCTGAAGTGCAAGAATTTGCTCGACAAAGAGATAAGGCAGGTGCAGGGACTTCCGGCCAATCCCAGAATCACGAATATCCAGTGGTCGCCCGACGAGACGAAGCTGGCTTTCACCCACACGGCGGACGACAGAGTCGAACTGTGGTGCATGGATTATGCATCGGGGAGGGCTGCGCGCGTTACGGATCTCCCGCTGAACGCCAATCTGGGGTCTCCATACAGTTGGATTCCCGACGGCAGCGGTTTCCTGATCAGTGTTATGCCGGCCGACAGGGGAAAGCTGACGGATACCGGATCGTCCGTTCCGTCCGGGCCGGTGGTTTCCGTTAGCTCCGAAGGCGTAATGGCGCAGAACCGCACCTACCAGAACCTCCTGCAAAGCAAGGCGGACGAGGACAATTTCGACATTCTTGCAACATCCCTGTTGTACAGGGTCGATCTGTCGGGAAACAGCGCCCTTTGGAAGGACAGGGCGATATATTCGCGCACGGTTTATTCCCCCGACAGCAACTACGTGCTCGTCGTTACAATGCACAAGCCATATTCTTATATGGTGCAGTGCGACAGGTTTCCGAGCGTGACGGCGGTTTACGACAAGGAGGGTAACCTTGTGAAGGTGATCGACGAAAAACCTTTGATCGAAGCCATGCCCAAAGGTTTTATGGCTACTATAGAAGGGAAAAGATACATATCCTGGCGTAGCGACAAGCCGGCTACCCTCTGTTGGGTCGAAGCGTTGGACGGCGGCGATCCTTCCAACGAAGCCGAATACAGGGACGAACTGTTCGAACTGCCCGCCCCGTTCTCGTCCGCACCGCGGAGCATGGCGAAAACCGTGAACAGGTTCAGGGGCGTGAGATGGGGCAACGACACCCATGCAGTGATATCCGACGTATGGCAGCCGACGAGAAATACGAAAACCTATGTCTTCAACCCCTCCGACGCTTCGAAGCCTCCCGTGGTTCTTTTCGACAGGAACAGCCAGGATATTTATTCCGACCCCGGACAGTTCGACATGGTGCGCAACCGGTTCGGCATGGATGTTCTGAATCTCGACGGCAACAGGGCGTACCTGGTCGCGGACGGCTACTCGGAAGACGGGAAATTCCCCTTTGTGGATGAAATAGACCTCGTAACGAAGAAGAAAAAACGCCTTTTCCAATCACAATATACCGACAAGCTGCTCGATATTTCAGCCGTTTTGGATGTGAAGAAAGGCGATTATTTGGTACGTCTGCAGTCGCCGACGGAGTTTCCTAATTATTACGTGCTTAATGCCAGGAAACAGTTTGCGCCCACAGCCGTAACCGCTTTTGAAAATCCCTTCAGGAGCATCGACGGAGTGTATAAGGAAGTAATAAAGTACAACCGTCCCGACGGAGTGGAACTGTCGGGAACGCTTTACCTGCCCGCCGGCTACGACAGGGAGAAAAAGGAAAAACTGCCCATGATCATGTGGGCATATCCCACGGAATACAAGGACAAGTCGAGCGCGGGACAAAGCAAAGCCAATCCCAATTCTTTCACAGGCCTTTCCTACGGCACCCCTGTTTACTGGGTTACAAGGGGATATGCCGTGCTTAACGACGCTGCGTTTCCGATAGTCGGCGAAGGCGGCGAAGAGCCTAACGACACATTCATCGAACAGCTCGTGGCAAACGCCAAGGCCGCCATAGATGCCGTGGACGCCATGGGTTACATAGACAGGAACCGCGTCGCTGTGGGTGGGCATTCCTACGGTGCGTTCATGACGGCCAACCTGCTGACCCATTCCGACCTTTTCGCGGCGGGCATAGCCCGCAGCGGCGCATACAACAGAACGCTCACGCCGTTCGGTTTCCAGTCGGAAGAACGCAACTACTGGGAGGCACCGGACGTTTATAACAGCATGTCCCCTTTCATGCACGCCGACAAGATGAAACACCCCCTGCTCCTCGTACACGGCGGTCAGGATGACAACCCCGGTACGTTTACCATACAGAGCGAGAGGTATTTCAACGCTCTAAAAGGCTTCGGGGCGCCCGCCCGCCTTGTCGTACTGCCCGGCGAAAGCCACGGCTATTCGGCAAGGGAATCGGTAATGCATCTACTATGGGAACAGGATCAGTGGCTCGAAAAGTACGTCAAGAACAGGAAATGACGTCCTCTCACTGATCCACGCAGTTGCCGGCAGGACTGGATGGATTGACAAGATCGTTTAATATTACAATAATAACCGGAATCGGGATTTGGTTGACAACCAAATCCCGATTCCGGTTATTATTCACTGGAATTCCCAACTTTAGGTGCACAAAAAGTTAAGCACTTTTTTTGTTGATGTTCCAGAACTCGTCGATAGTCATGTTTTGGAGTGCTGAATGGCGTCTTTTTTTGTTATACCAGATTTCGATATACTCGAAGATTTCCATCTCCATCTGCTCGGCCGACAGTTCGATGTTACCATAAATCATCTCGCATTTTAGATTACGAAAGAAACTTTCGGCCACGGCGTTGTCCCAGCAGTTGCCCTTACGTGACATACTTTGCACGACTTGCCCCTTGATCTCCGAGCGGAACTCCTCGCTGGCGTACTGTACGCCTCGGTCGGAATGGAAGATCATCCCAGCAGAGGTCTTTCTGTTCTTCACCGCCATCTGATACGCTCTGACGGCTGTATCTTTGGCCGTCAGGTTATCGCTCAGGCTCCAGCCGACCACCTTGCGGTCGTACAGGTCGATCACCGAGGTTAGATAAACGAAGTGTTCCTTGGTATGGATGTAGGTAATGTCCGACACCCATACCTTGCCCGGAGCTTCCGGTGAGAACTTCCTGTCCAAATGGTTGGGGCATATGCGAAGCGAGTGCGGCTTGTAGGAATGGCTGCCCTTGTACTTGCAGCACAACTTACTACGTAATCCCATACGTTTCATATACTTGGCGACCGTATTACCCGACACGGAATAACCGTCGGCTTTGATCTCGGCGGCGATACGGGGTGCACCGTAACACCCCTTAGCCGCCGCATAGACCACCTGAATGCGACGTTCCAACTCTTCACGCTTTTGCTCACGTTTGCCGGGGATACCGGCCTGGTAATCATAATACGATCGCTTTTTTTAAGATCTCAAGTTCCAATTTGGTGTTGCGGAGCTCCTTTTCGAGTTCCTTCACCCGCTTGCCTTCGTCGCTAAGCCGTTCCACGCCATGACCCTGGAAGCTGGCCTCGCCGTGGCGGGCAAACTCCGCCCGCCACTTGTAAATGCGCTCGGAGGTCACTCCCAGTTCCTGTGCCAACTCCTTGATATTGTTGCGCTCGTAACTTAATTTTACCGCACGTTCCTTGAACGAACGATCATACTGACGTTTTGTTAATGATGTTCCCATGAATGAAAGTTAAGATTTATTATTAAACAACCTTAACTCTTTGTGCGGGTAAAGTTAGGAACTCCAAAAACTGTAAAAGAAGAAATCCCGTATTTATCAAACTGATAATACGGGATTTCTTTACGAACAACTATTTCCAAAGCGGAGCACCTTCCTGTATAATCCCATCCTCCATTGTGTACTGTTCAAGAGAATTTTCCTTCGACTGGATAACAATGTAGATCATTTGCTCGTCGGAGGTATTGGTCATACCACGAAGCCCGGCAGGCGCTACACGAATAACACTTCCTTCCGAAATATCAACACATTGATCGTCAACCTGAAATTTTCCTTTCCCACTCAAAATCAGATATGTTTCTTCATTTTGCTTGTGTGAATGGAAAATCGGAAGATCCGTTTTAGGAGGCAAAACACTTATTGACATCTCTGTTCCGGTAGCTTTCGTTTGTTCTTTCAAGAAGATTTTTCCATCCGCTTTTTCCAAAACATGGGATAATTTACCGAAATTCACTGCTGTGAAGTTCTTACCTTCAGCGATTTCTTTAACAATACTCATTTTCGTAACATTTTAATTATTAATAATGATTCCTATTAGTAAGTTTATTACTTTTGTGCAGCAAAGATAAACTGATTCTTGCGGTCGAACAATAAGGCACAGCATTGTAAGCCGCTTACATTCAGGTAACAATTATTGGGATAGAGTAAATTATGGAAGAAAAAATATTGAAAAAATTTGAAGCTACCGGAAAATGTCCGGTCAGAGAAGTCCTTTCCCGACTGGGCGACAAATGGTCTATCTTGGTTTTGACAACATTAAAAGTAAATGGGAAACTGAGGTTTAGCGATATTCAGCGGACAATCGGGGATATTTCACAACGTATGCTGACCGTAACACTTCGTTCAATGGAAGCTGATGGGATAATCAGCCGGGAAATTTATGCTGAAGTGCCGCCAAGAGTTGAATATGAACTAACAGAATTGGGCGACGGACTGTTTATACATATAAAAGCCTTAGTCGGTTGGGCTGAAGAAAATATTGTGACAATCATGGAACGCAGAAGTAAATTTCAATAGGATATTTGAAACCAACGGTCTTTTTTAGTGATCTCGCATCAAGTCTACCTCGATATTTTTGTAAATGATTTTTATAGATTCCGGTATTCTTCCTGTTTGCGTTTAGGCAGTTTTTTGATTACTTCATCTGCCGAATGTTCAATTAGTTCTTTAATCAAATAGTCAGGCACATCACTTTCTAAAATAACCCAATTCCATAAAAGGGTTTTGAAATCGTCGGGAATTATTCCGTTGTACATCTCACGCAGTTCAACCGACTTTTCCGGATTACATTTAAGGTATGCTTTAAATATGCCGTTTTCAGGTTCAAGCGGGATATAGACAAACACTTTCCCCATCACTTTACATACCAGTATATTGCGATTCTGTAAAGAAATTGATTCGACCGCTCCTTTTATCGACAGGCAATAGCTACGAAATTCCTCAATATTCATTCGTCTTCTATATTCTTTCTTCAATGGTTACATGAACAATATGGCCGGGCTGTTTCCCGATTTTTGTGCGAATGTCCTTGCGTATGCCAATAATATGGCAAACCGAACCGTCCGGGTTCTTCACACCCATGTTGACAATACTTCCGTCATACGGTTCGCCGTCAAATGTGGCGCGAACTTTGACACGGCCTTTACAAAATGTCGCTTTTACATTGAACGGTATTTCAACATAAGCCCCATCAATATCCGGAACTTTTTTGATTTCCGCGTCAAATTCAAATCTCTTATTCATTTTGCCATACTTTTATAAACTTCTGCAAAAGTATGAATTAAACATCATATCGTTTAATAAATATCCTCCATAAAAGTGAAGCCCGTACCGTTGTAATACAGAAAAGCGGTTTTTGAAAACCGCTTTTCTGTATTACAATGCTGTGTTATTCTCCCAATTTGTTTCTTTCCAACCGCTCCCTTGCTTCTATCAGTGCCTTATGCAGTTTAGCTTCCAATACTTTTTTCGGCGGTAAATCCGTCCAATATTCAGCAACCATAATTCCATCTTTGTGCATTTCCAATAATTCAATTTGCTCCTTACCGGCTTCAGCACACAGGATAAGTCCTATCGGCGAATTTTCGCCCTCCTGCTTTTCGTATTTATCCAACCACTTCAAATACAACTCCATTTGCCCTTTGTATTTTGCCTTGAACTTATCTGTCTTTAACTCGATGGCGATTAGTCGTTTAAGTTTCCTGTGAAAGAAAAGCAAATCCAAATTATAATCTTCGCCATCTATAATCATTCTTTTTTGCCTCTCAACAAATGTAAAGCCCGAACCGAGTTCAAGGATAAATAATTCAAGCTCTTTCAATATGGCAGCTTCCAAATCATTCTCCAAGTACCCATCTTTCAGTTCAAGAAAATCCAATAGATAAGGGTCTTTGAAAACTCCTTTGGCAACGGAAACGCTATTGTTCAACCGAATGTTTACATGCTCCGTCCTTTCGTATAATTTTTTGCTGATTTGTTCTCTCAAATCCCTAACGCCCCACACCCCATCAATCGCCATTTTCCCATAAAAAACTCTTGCTTCTTCATTTTTGATCGGTATTAAAGCCAGAAAATGCGACCACGATAATTGTCGTGACAGCGTAACGACAATCTCCAAATCAGTGAATATTTCAGCGAACTGAATCATCCGGCGCAAATTTTTATCCTCGAAATTGCGTCCGAATCTTTCTACCAATTCTCGTGACAGTGTTACGACAATTTGCTTTCCGTAATCAGCCCTTTTATTTTGCAGCGTTTGAGTTAATATCTTGTTCCCGATATGCCAGAATAGAAGTGTTACGGAACTATTTGCGTATGAAACGATATTCTGTTTCGTTTGTTCGACAAGCGAAACGATATCGGATAACAATTCCTGATATTCTGATTTTTGCAGTACCATTCTATTTACCTTGCTTTTTATGGTTTAATTAGACAAAGATACAATTTAAAACTCGAAGAGAGCTTCTATAAATTGATATTCGCACAGTTGAATGAGCCAATTGGAGTTCCTAACTTTACCCGCACAAAGAGTTAAGGTTGTTTAATAATAAATCTTAACTTTCATTCATGGGAACATCATTAACAAAACGTCAGTATGATCGTTCGTTCAAGGAACGTGCGGTAAAATTAAGTTACGAGCGCAACAATATCAAGGAGTTGGCACAGGAACTGGGAGTGACCTCCGAGCGCATTTACAAGTGGCGGGCGGAGTTTGCCCGCCACGGCGAGGCCAGCTTCCAGGGTCATGGCGTGGAACGGCTTAGCGACGAAGGCAAGCGGGTGAAGGAACTCGAAAAGGAGCTCCGCAACACCAAATTGGAACTTGAGATCTTAAAAAAAGCGATCGCCATCTTCTCACAAACAGACAAGTAATGTACGAGTTCATCGACAGCCATAGGGGGCATTACACGGTCGGGATGATGGCACGCGCCCTTCGGATCAGCCCCCGGTCGTATTATGATTACCAGGCCGGTATCCCCGGCAAACGTGAGCAAAAGCGTGAAGAGTTGGAACGTCGCATTCAGGTGGTCTATGCGGCGGCTAAGGGGTGTTACGGTGCACCCCGTATCGCCGCCGAGATCAAAGCCGACGGTTATTCCGTGTCGGGTAATACGGTCGCCAAGTATATGAAACGTATGGGATTACGTAGTAAGTTGTGCTGCAAGTACAAGGGCAGCCATTCCTACAAGCCGCACTCGCTTCGCATATGCCCCAACCATTTGGACAGGAAGTTCTCACCGGAAGCTCCGGGCAAGGTATGGGTGTCGGACATTACCTACATCCATACCAAGGAACACTTCGTTTATCTAACCTCGGTGATCGACCTGTACGACCGCAAGGTGGTCGGCTGGAGCCTGAGCGATAACCTGACGGCCAAAGATACAGCCGTCAGAGCGTATCAGATGGCGGTGAAGAACAGAAAGACCTCTGCTGGGATGATCTTCCATTCCGACCGAGGCGTACAGTACGCCAGCGAGGAGTTCCGCTCGGAGATCAAGGGGCAAGTCGTGCAAAGTATGTCACGTAAGGGCAACTGCTGGGACAACGCCGTGGCCGAAAGTTTCTTTCGTAATCTAAAATGCGAGATGATTTATGGTAACATCGAACTGTCGGCCGAGCAGATGGAGATGGAAATCTTCGAGTATATCGAAATCTGGTATAACAAAAAAAGACGCCATTCAGCACTCCAAAACATGACTATCGACGAGTTCTGGAACATCAACAAAAAAAGTGCTTAACTTTTTGTGCACCTAAAGTTGGGAATTCCAAAAAAAAGTTGAAAAAGAAGGAATATTATTTTTTGTAAATATTTGCAAACCAGACACAGATATATGTTATCCGATAAATTTATATATTTCTAAAAACGGTAATTTTGCCATGTCGGAAATCATTCAAAATGAGTCTGATAACTAAAATTAATTCATATAGGTCAGGCGGTGGTGCAGAATCACCAACCGCCTGTTTTTTGCGTTGCTAAAATTCTGTTCTTGGGACCACGCCCAGCTACACGGGCAAACAAATTTATATTTAATTAACAGAAACTATTTATTCCTGAATACAGCGGACGGTGAAACCGCTACCTCTACTGCCATTGCTCCCCGGACCAACGAACATATTACTGAAATTCAAGAAGTAAGCATTAGCAGGGTTTACAGTGTTGTTGGTCACCGCGCTCCAGCTACCACTGGTGCCAAGTAATGCTCCGCTCGCATAGTAGCGACCGTTAAAGGCAGGATACCAGGCAGTTAGCCCATTATTGCTGAACAAACGGCCAGTGGTAGGGTTTCCGGTACCAGTGCCGACTGCACCTTGCAGAACTCCGTCAAGATACCATAAGAACGGCGTATTATCAAGGGCGGGACTGTTGAGAGCGCTGGCCGTAGAACTCCAGTTACCATTGGCAAAACCTGCCCACGGATTGTTTGTTGCGGTTGCCCCGCCATAGGAAACGCGGTAACCGACGGGACACGGGTCGAATACGGATTTGGTGTCAGGCCCCCACAAGGCATTGTTCTGAGAACCTCCCGATCCTGCACCGACGTACCAATCGTTATTCTCTCCTCCGGAAAAATAGAAGAATGTGGGATTCTGGACAGCATTGGCCAAATTATTAGGTATATCGGTCGCATTGGCAAGTGAAACCCTGTTGATTCCTGTAAAGGTTGTACCCGTACCTTCCGTCAAAGCGGGACTGTCGATAGCACCGCCGTAAATGGGTGCGGCAGTGGTGGTCGAAACACCGCTTGGCGAAGTGAACGGATCTTTACGACCCCACTGGTAGAGCAACCCATAAGCCTTGCCAGCTTCGGCAGCGGTAGCTTGAGGAGAAGGAGTGCCGCCCGTCCATGTGGCACCGAGGTTGCGATCCATTATATATTTACCCTGATATATGCCCGACGTGAAAGCATCTCCGCTGTAAGCATGCAACTCTCCGTTGACAGCCGTATTGCCGGTTTTCGATGGATTGTAATCGGTGATCCACAAGTGCCATGACCAGAGAATGACTCCTGTTGCATCTTTCAGCGCGATAACAGCGTTATTGCCATTTTCAATACCAGAGGGAACGATTACTTTGATATAATCATTGGCATTATTAACTGTCGCCCGTGAAATGCCTAACTGGTTGGCAGTCGAAGTAGCCTGCCATGTCTGCCACAGAACTTCGGCAGTCCAATCAGATGCTGGGTCGAAAGTAAGTTGGTAGCCGCCAGTAGCATTTACAGCCGCAATACCGTCGGCGGCTTGTGAAACGGGGATTAGGAATGTCTGCTCAGAGCCGGTGGCATTTATAATATAGCAATTGGCCTTAGATAATTGTACCACCACTTGATTAGCCTTAGTACAATCGGCGGAGTTGTTGCACGAGAATGCTACAACTCCTAACAAGATGGTTAAATAATTTTTCATTACATGTTGATTTGTTAAAAAATATGATTTTACATTTATATTAGTTATTAATTTCGACATCCGCAAAGCCGTAAAGTTCTTTAAGACTGCAAGTTATACGCTTGTGTTTAACAAATTCTTTGCCATTATTAGATTTTTTTTTGATAACTATACAATTTTACACCTATTCTACCTATTCTTTTACCATCGACGTGCGATCTTGACGATAGCTCTCGAATTCTTTGACCCCTAACTTTTTATTTCACCAAAATGGCAAAGTTATGCCTTTGAGAATTTGTTATCTTTGCGCCATTATTTCCCGAACGGTCAATTTTCTTAAAAATGAAAGCCATTTATACGATCATCCTGTTGATTTTCTCCAACACCTTTATGACATTCGCATGGTATGGGCATCTGCGGCTGAAATCCGTAAAAGGCTTCGACGCGAAGCCTCTGGTATTCATCATTCTGCTGAGTTGGGGCATAGCGTTTTTCGAGTATTGTTTTCAGGTTCCCGCCAACCGGATAGGTTTTACGGGTAACGGCGGATCGTTTTCATTGATAGAACTGAAAGTGATCCAGGAAGTCATCTCCATCGCCGTGTTCATGTGTTTCACGCTGGTTTTCTTCCAGTCGGAGAATTTCAGGTGGAACCACCTCGTATCGTTCGGCCTCATTATCCTCGCCGTTTATTTTGCTTTCAAAAAGTAACCAACTTGCTAATACTTTGATAAAACCACGAAGCCGTCTCGCATTTTGAGACGGCTTCGATTTTTGTCGTTTTTATCTATACCCCTCTACGGAAACGTTTTCAAATACGCGATTCTCAGGGGTCAAATTTCATTTTGAGACATCTTCATTCAGGTTTATTTTGGCCTCTTGTATTTTTATTTTAACGGGGCCAATAAAATACTGCACCGGAACTCGGGGAACTACTTCTTTTCCGTCTCCTTAACCTCGATGCACAGTGTTGCGTGGGGGACTATTTTCAGTCTCTCCTTGGGGATAAGCTTACCCGTTTCGCGGCATATGCCGTAGGTCTTGTTCTCGATGCGCACGAGTGCTGCTTCGAGATGCTGGATAAATTTAAGCTGCCGCTGCGCAAGCCTGCCCGATTCTTCCTTCGAAAGGGTGGCCGCACCCTCCTCCAATACCTTGAAGGTGGGAGACGTATCTTCCGTATCGTTACTCGAAGTGTGCATGATGGTCGCCCTGAGCAAATCGTAATCGGCCTTGGCCTTTTCCAGCTTGTCGAGGATTATCGCCTTGAATTCCGCAAGCTCCTCGTCCGTATAGCGTGTTTTTTCAACTTCTGCCATGATCAATGAATTTTATAGTAAATATAAAAACAAAAACTAATATATGCAAATCCGAAAATAGTAAAAAATGATGAAAACCATACTGAACAGTTTTTAAGCCGGATTAAGAGTCTGTTTAAAATTTATTCAATGAATCTCTTATGGTTGTTTTAAGCGCTTTTTTCACGCCGTCCTCGTTCCATAGTCCCCGCTATGCGCCTCGGACGGCGCAAAAAAATCATCTTAAAACAACCTGTAATATTTTTCATCAATAAAATTTAAACAGACTCTAAGAGTCGTCTAAAATTTATAACTTTTTCCGCGAAATCCTGTCCGTCCATCACGGGAAACGATCCCTGACTCCTGTTCTGTCGGCGCATATCCCGCCGGAAAACGGAAATCAGGGGTATCTCCTACATTTTGGTTATTCCGATAGTGACGGGATCGTCGTCTATATCCACTATGTTTATGAAAGTTCCTTTGGCTTCGGGGGCGATGCTTATACCGAGCGCAAGGGTCTGCGAGGAGATGTAGCCGCCGAACTGTTCGATGGCCCCCCTCACGATTTCACTGTCTTCTACGACCACGCGGATCTTGTCGGTAACCTCCAGTCCGCTCTCCTTGCGGATATTCTGGATGCGGTTAATCAACTCGCGTGCCACGCCCTCGCGGCGGAGTTCCGCCGTCACCGTAATATCGAGCGCCACCGTCAGCTTGCCTTCCGTCGCTACCAGCCACCCGGGCATGTCTTCGGACGTTATCTCGAAACTCTCGGCCGGAAAAACGATCTGCTGGCCGTCGATATTCAGCGCGATCCCGCCCTCGGTTTCGATGCGGCCTATCTCTTCCTGCCCGAACGAGGCGACCAGAGCCGATATTTGCTTCATCTGCTTGCCGTATTTGGGCCCGAGAATTTTGAAGTCGGGCTTGATGCGTTTCGTTATAACGCCCGCAGTATCTTCTATCAGTTCTATCTCTTTGACATTAACCTCATTGAGGATTATGTCCGATGCCGCCTCCACATGCCTCCTCATCGCGGGATCGAGTATGGGTATGATGATCTTCGTCAGCGGCTGGCGTACTTTGATATTGACCCTGCGGCGCAGGGCGTGAACCATCGACGAAATGCGCTGTGCCATATCCATCATGTGTTCCAGCTCCCTGTCCACGAGGCCGTCGTCGCCCGACGGGAAATCGGATAGATGCACCGAGTCTTCGGCATGGCGTCCGCTAACGGTATTGAGGTCTGTGAAAATACGGTCGGCGATGAAAGGCGCGAAAGGCGCGGCGAGCATCGATACCGTTTCGAGGCAACGGTACAGTGTCTGGTATGCCGCCAGCTTGTCGCCGGTCATTTCCCCGCCCCAGAAACGCCGACGGTTGAGCCTCACATACCAGTTCGAGAGGCTTTCATTGACGAAATCCTGTATCATCCTCGCCGCCGGAGTGGGGTCGTAATCTTCGAGACAGCGCACGACTTCCTGCGTCAGTGTGTTCAGCAACGATATGATCCACCTGTCTATGTCGGGTCTTTCGGCGGGAGGGATCTCAGGTTCCCTGCCCGTGAAACCGTCTATGTTGGCATAGAGGGCGAAGAAGCTGTAAGTATTGTAGAGCGTGCCGAAGAACTTGCGCCTCACCTCGTCCACCCCGTCGGGATCGAACTTGAGGTTGTCCCACGGCTGGGAATTGGAGAGCATATACCAGCGCAGGGCGTCGGGGCCGTACCTTTCCATTATCTCGAAAGGATCCACGCTGTTGCCCAGACGCTTGCTCATTTTGTTGCCGTTCTTGTCGAGAACCAGTCCGTTGGAGATTATGTTGCGGAACGCCACGCTGTCGGAAAGCATCACGGCCAGTGCATGAAGCGTAAAGAACCACCCCCTTGTCTGATCGACGCCTTCGGCTATGAAGTCGGCGGGAAACACCTTGCCGAATTCCTCTCCCCCGGTCTCGAACGGATAGTGAACCTGCGCATAGGGCATGGCGCCGCTGTCGAACCAGACGTCTATCAGGTCGGATTCGCGCATCATCTTTTCGCCTTTGCCGGAAACCAGGATTATGGAATCCACGTAAGGGCGGTGAAGATCGAACCGTGAATAGTTCTCCTCCGAAAAATCTCCGTCCACAAACTCGGCTAGCGGATTGGCGTCCATATATCCTGCCGCCACCGACCTGTCGATCTCGGCTTTCAGCTCGGCCACAGAACCTATGCACTTCAGCTCCGACCGGTCGTCCGTAGTCCACACCGGCAGCGGGGTTCCCCAGAAGCGCGAACGTGAGAGATTCCAGTCCACGAGCCCCTCCAGCCATTTGCCGAAACGTCCCGAACCGGTAGAGGCAGGTTTCCAGTTTATGGTTTCGTTGAGTTCTATCAGTCTGTCCTTAAATGCCGTGGTGCGGATAAACCACGAATCGAGAGGGTAGTACAGAATGGGTTTGTCGGTACGCCAGCAGTGGGGATAGGAGTGGCTCTGCCTTTCTATCGCGAATACCTTGTTCTCCCCCTTGAGCATAACCGCAATATCTATGTCGAGGGTGCTGTCCTCCTCTTTCGCGTTTTCGTCGTAGGCATTTTTCACGTAACGCCCCGCATACTCCCCGTAAAGCTCGCTGTTCACGTAATTTTCCACGAAATCGGGGTCGAGTTCCCCTATTTCGTACAGCTTGCCCGTCCTGTCCACCATGGGCTGTATCCTGCCCGCGCGGTCGATCAGGTGGAGCGGGGATATGCCGTTCTGTCTCGATACGCGGTCGTCGTCGGCGCCGAACGTGGCGGCTATGTGAACTATACCCGTACCCTCGGAGGTCGTAACAAAGTCGGCAGCGACCACACGGAAAGCGTCCCCCATGGGTTTTATCCACGGGATAAGCTGCTCGTAGTTCACACCCTCAAGATCGGTTCCGTATAAAACTCCGTCCATAACGGTGTACGTTTCCTCCTCTTTCCGGCCGAAGTAATTATCCACAGCCTCCTTGGCCAATATCACGGTCTGCGGCTTGCCCGTGTAGGGATTTTCGCATTTCACCCTCACATACTCCACCTGCGGGCCTATGGCCAGAGCGGTATTGGAGGGAAGAGTCCACGGAGTGGTCGTCCATGCGAGAATGTACAGGTCTCCGACCGTACCCTCGAAAAGTTTCCCGCTTGCCGCGTCGCGCACCACCTTGAATTGCGCCGTACACGTCGTATCCTTTACGTCGCGGTAGCATCCGGGCTGGTTAAGTTCGTGGGTGCTGAGTCCAGTGCCGGCGGCAGGCGAATAGGGCTGGATCGTGTAGCCCTTATAGAGCCTCCCCCCGTCGAAAAGCTGCCTAAGCATCCACCACAGAGTTTCGATATATTTGTTTTTATAGGTTACATAGGGATCGTCCATGTCGATCCAGTAACCCATCTTGCGCGTGAGCGCTTCCCATTCGCCCGTGAATTCCATGACCGCCTCGCGGCATATCCTGTTGTACTCCCCGATAGATATTTTTTTGCCGATGTCCTCTTTGGTAATGCCGAGTTTTTTCTCCACGCCGAGTTCCACGGGCAGTCCGTGCGTGTCCCATCCCGCCTTGCGGCGCACGAGATAGCCTCTCTGCGTCCTGTAACGGCAGATAATGTCCTTGATCGTGCGCGACATGACGTGGTGGATACCCGGCACTCCGTTGGCCGAAGGCGGACCTTCGTAAAATATGAATTCGGGCTGCCCCTCCCTCGTAGATACACTTCTGCCGAATGTGTCCTTTTCGTCCCACCGCTCCAGAACATCCTTGCCCGCCTGTGTAAGATCGAGCCCTTTGTACTCTTTGAATCTGCTACTCATGGAATGTTATTTCTTTTTTATTTCCAAGTTCCTTGCCTGTCGGCAAATTGCAAAAGTAATTAAATTCCGGTAATCGAGTAAATTTTGCACTGTTTGCACTGTAAAGATTTATTCCTAATTTTGAATCGTTCCACGTCGCTCCGGTGTCAGTCTGAAAATCTACGGCATAGACTATATCTCTTAATCGATATAAACTGATTTCTTTGGATCAAAACTAACAATAACGGTATGAAGAAATTTTTATTTTCAATCGTGGTGTGCATTCTTGCCCTTGTTCTTTCCGCGAGCGCACAAACCAAAAAACACGTTATCAGGGCGATGTTCAAGCAGGATATTCCTTAAACATCGGGGAATTTCGATTCAATTCGATAAATCTGCGTATTATAAACAGTCTCCGAATCGGGAAATATTTTTCCGTCGGACTCGGGACGGGATTGGACTGTTACACATCCCCCTTATACGACGATGGAAATGCGGTCACTCTGATGCTGCCTTTCTATATAAATATGCGGAGCTATATACCGGCTTCCGAAAAATCGACAGTGTTTCTGTCGCTGGATACCGGAGGCGTTACCGGATTGACGGAGCTTGGAGGAGGCGGGTTCTCTCACCCTCTGTCGGAGTGAGTCTGGGAACCGATTCAAAACATGCGGTAACTCTCGGTTTGGGATATGTAGGCCAATTTTGGTCTTTTGCGTTTTTCGACAGTGCAATTCAATTCAAGATCGGATACACTTTTTGAGGAATATTCACCGAAATAGAATGCTGTAATTCAGCACATTGGTGGCAACGCTCGAACTCTCAAGCAGAGCCTGTGGCATTATCACGGATATTTCGACTCTTCGCCCCGTCAATAGATCCCCGTATAGGACTGCGGGGTAAGGCGACGGAGTTCCTCCCTGACGCTCTCGCTCACGTCGAGCCGGTCTATAAATCCGGCTATGGTTTCTTTCGTGATATGTTCGTTGGTGCGTGTCAGCGCTTTGAGAGCCTCATAGGGGGAGGGGTAATTCTCGCGGCGGAGTATGGTCTGGATGCCCTCGGCCACCACCGCCCAGTTGCGTTCCAGGTCGCGGTCTATCGCTGGCCTGTTCACGATGAGTTTATCGAGACCTTTCAGGATCGACTTCATGGATATGACGGTGTGCGCGACGGGTACGCCCACGTTGCGCAGTACCGTAGAGTCGGTCAGGTCTCTCTGCAGGCGCGATAACGGAAGTTTGGCCGAGAGATGGCTGAAAACCGCGTTGGCAAGCCCGAGGTTACCTTCGGCATTTTCGAAATCTATCGGATTGACCTTGTGCGGCATGGCGGAAGAACCGACCTCCTTTTCACCTATCCTCTGCTTGAAATAGTCCATCGATATGTACATCCATATATCCCTGCACATGTCGGTAAGTACCGTATTTATGCGCTTCAGTCCGTCGAAAACGGCCGCCAGATTGTCGTAGTGTTCTATCTGCGTCGTGGTCTGGGAGCGGTCGAGTCCCAGAGTGCCGTTTACGAAACGGTTGGCGAACTCCACCCAGTCGATTTCGGGATAGGCAGCCTTGTGGGCGTTGAAATTGCCCGTGGCGCCCCCGAACTTGGCCGGAACAGGGATCGAACGGAGAAGATGCAACTGTTTGGACAGCCTCTCGGTATATACCGAAAATTCCTTGCCCAACTTCGTAGGAGAAGCGGGCTGGCCGTGTGTCCTCGCCAGGAGAGTTATGCCGCCCCATTCGCCGGAAAGGCCGGCGAGTTTAGTCATAACTTCCTGCAATAAAGGATAATATATCTCTTCGATAGCCTTTTTCAGGGAATATGGTATGGCCGTGTTGTTTATATCCTGCGAAGTCAGCGCGAAATGAACGAACTCCCGCCAGGCGGACAGGCCGAGATCATCCATTTTATCCTTGACGAAATATTCGACGGCTTTGACATCGTGGTTGGTCGTTTTCTCTATACCTTTTATTTTCAGGGCATCGTCTATGGAAAACTCATTGTATATGTTGCGAAGTTCCCCGAAAGCCGCGTTATCCTCAATACCTTCCAATTGGGGCAGCGGAATTTCGCACAGCGCGATAAAATATTCCACCTCTACAAACACTCTGTACTTTATCAGTGCGTATTCCGAAAAATATTCCGCCAACGGCTCAGTAGCCGCGCGGTAGCGTCCGTCCACCGGACTTATTGCCGTTATAGCAGAAATCTCCATAATTCTTCCCCGCTTGAATGATTACAAAAATACAAAGTTACCGTTTTGACTCCATTTATGCAAAACGCCGTCGCAGACCGCTCCGGCCAAGGGAATAAGCACACCGTGCTATTTATTACTTTTCGTCTGCACTGCTAATTAGCGACATACAAACAAAAAATGTATCAATAAATATTTAACGGTACTTAATATTGACAGACACAAGACGAGAAATAGTTAAAATGTCGTTATCTTTGCATACAGTTACATTAACATGGAGGCATTTTTGACATTCATATTCTTTACGATCGTCACGCTTTACCTGCTTGGGTTTGTCGTGAGGGCGCTGTTGCGGTACTGGCTGAAAAAGAAGTTCCGGCAATTCGGCGACGGCGCGGATTTTTCCGGCGATGCACGTCGGAGAGGAGGCTCCGGTGCGCCGCGTTCAGGCCGCAGGGAGGGAGAAATTACCATCGAGCATACGCAAAGGACGGATAAGAAAGTAAGAGGAAATGTCGGCGATTATGTGGATTTCGAAGAAATAGAAGAAAAAAGCGAATGAACCTGTTCAGTCTCGCAGGCCGCTATGTCCTGCTTCTGGGAAAGATATTCTCGAAACCCGAGAAAGCGTCCATCTACCGGCGCCGCATCTTTTATGAAATGGATGTTATCGGCCTTAATTCGATAGGCATCACCGCGATCATATCGGTGTTCATGGGCGCCGTCATAACCCTGCAAATGGCTATAAATCTCGAATCCCCGTTTATTCCCCGCTACCTTATAGGCTACGCGACGAGAGAGACGATGATTCTCGAATTCAGTTCTACGGTCGTAGCGCTTATACTGGCAGGCAAGGTCGGCGGCAGCATAGCATCGGAGATAGGCACCATGCGCATCACCGAACAGATAGACGCTCTTGAAATTATGGGAGTCAATTCGGCCAGTTACCTGATCCTGCCGAAAATAATAGCATCGATATTCATGTTGCCGCTTCTTACGATATTCAGCATTCTTATAGGCTGCACGGGAGGGTATCTGATCTCGATGTTCACAGGAATTATGAATCCCAGCGACTACCTGGACGGACTGCTGAGCCAGTTCAAACAGTTCTCGATATGGTACTCGCTGATAAAAAGCAGTGTTTTTGCTTTTCTGATAACTTCTATTTCGGGTTTTTACGGCTATTATGCGTCCGGCAGTTCATTGGAGGTAGGGCGTGCAAGCACTAACGCCGTCGTCATAAGCTCGGTGATGATACTCGTTTTCGACCTTATATTGACTCAATTGTTGCTTATCTGATGATACGAACCGAACATCTGTATAAATCCTTTGACGGTAGACAAGTACTCAAAGACATATCCCTCACGTTCGAACGGGGGAAAACCAATCTTATAATCGGTCAGAGCGGTTCGGGCAAAACGGTGCTGCTCAAATCTATCGTGGGACTGCAACCCATAGACAGCGGCAGGATATTCTATGACGACGTCGATTTCACCGAGTTGGACTTTAAACAGAGGAAAGAGTTGCGCGTACACATGGGCATGATATTTCAGGGCGGGGCGCTTCTGGATTCTTCGACCGTCGAAGAAAATGTGATGCTGCCTCTCGACCTTTTCACAAATCAAAGTGCGGAGGACAAGAAGGAACGGGTGAATTTCTGCCTTAACAGAGTGAATCTTACGGCCGCCAACAGCCTCTATCCTTCGGAGCTGAGCGGGGGTATGATAAAGCGCGTAGCCATAGCGCGGGCGATTGTGATGAACCCCAAATACCTCTTCTGCGACGAACCTACATCGGGCCTCGACCCCATGACGGCGATCGTAATAGACAACCTGATAAAGGAGATCACCGAAGAGTACAGCATAACCACGATAATCAACACTCACGACATGAGTTCGGTAATGGAGATTGGCGAGAATGTTGTATTTATTTACGACGGTTCAGCGTGGTGGCAGGGTACGAAAGAAGATATTTTGCATACTGATAACGAGGAGCTTAATCGTTTTGTTTTTGCATCGAACATGGCCAAGCGCGCCAAGATGATGGTTGTCTGAGAACCATGCAGTAAGAATAATTCTGCAACTTTAAATTCAAGATGAAAAAGCCTGATACAGGCCTGAATTAATTCATGGGAGGGTATAGAAATCAATCTCAAGGAATATTTTGCATTTCCACAGGATTGCAATGTATGCTTTTAATAACTACTTTTGCGGTTAAAACAAGAAAAAAGTTAATATAAGTGCCGTAAAAGAATATTTTATTTATCCATTCTTTTATTTGCAAGGTGCTAATTAGCAGTATTAACAAAAAATAATAAATAGCACGATGTGCTTAAATACAACGGATTATGTCAAAAATTAAAATCGGTATCAACGGTTTCGGACGTATCGGCCGTTTGGTATTCCGCGTAGCGGCAGGCAGGCCCGACCAGATCGAAGTCGTGGGAATAAACGACCTTATAGACGTGGACTATATGGCCTATATGCTGAAATACGACAGTGTACACGGACGGTTCAAAGGTACCGTCGAGGTGAAGGACGGCAAATTGGTGGTGAATGGCAACGCGATTCGCGTAACCGCCGAAAAGGATCCGGCCAATCTGAAGTGGAACGAGGTCGGAGCCGAATATGTCGTGGAATCTACGGGACTTTTCCTTACCAGGGAATTAGCCGAGTCCCATATAAAGGCCGGCGCGAAAAGAGTCGTTATGTCGGCACCATCCAAGGACGACACTCCGATGTTCGTCATGGGCGTGAACAACAAATCATACAAGGGAGAAACCATTGTTTCCAATGCTTCGTGTACCACGAACTGTCTTGCGCCCCTTGCCAAAATAATACACGACAGGTTCGGCATAGTCGAAGGACTTATGACCACGGTGCATGCCACCACAGCCACCCAGAAAACGGTGGACGGTCCCTCGGCCAAGGACTGGAGGGGCGGACGCGCCGCCGGAGGCAACATCATACCCTCGTCTACCGGCGCAGCCAAAGCTGTAGGCAAGGTGATCCCCGACCTTAACGGCAAACTGACCGGCATGTCTTTCCGCGTACCTACCCTCGATGTGTCGGTAGTAGACCTTACCTGTACGCTCGCCAAAGAGACTACATACGAAGAAATTTGCAGGGTAGTGAAGGAAGCATCGGAGGGTGAATACAAAGGTATAGTGGAATACACCGAAGACGCGGTGGTTTCATCGGACTTCATAGGAGATCCGCACACGTCGATTTTCGACGCCAAAGCAGGTATACAGTTGAATCCCAAATTCGTGAAGTTGGTGTCCTGGTATGACAACGAGTGGGGTTACTCGACCAAAATTATCGATCTCATACAATACATGGCCACGGTGAATTAAGCACACTGTGCTATTTATTATTTTTCGTCAGGACTGCTAATTAGCGACATACAAACAAAAAATGTATCAATAAACATTAACGCTACTTAGGAATCGGGTCGCCTCATTTTGAGACAGGGGCGGGGGCAATAAACACTATGGAGGCCGGCATATATGCCGGCCTCCATAGTGTTTATTGCCCCCGCCACAATCATTTACTAACGTGAGTTTTGCGATAAGTAAAGCAAAGCACGACACGACATTGGAAATATTGTGCATAATAATTGCATAAAAGGTATCGGAGAATTCAGAGAATCAGAGAGTGAGTTGTTAAAAAATTAAAAAACGTGAAAATCATGAAAAACGATATCAGACTTCCTAAGGACGTAGAAATATTCGAACCGAGAAACAGTAACAAGTGCGGATATAACGATAAGAATAAACCCAGTACCACCTCCGACTCGAAAAGGGGAACGGGCATAAGGAATCCGGAGTCATCCACCAGCGTGCCGATAGGAAGATCATCCTCTACGGACAAGGGTAAAAATGCACCTGCTGGCAAGGGAAATATGCCTGCGGACAAAAGCAGGGATGTTAAGGGAAAGGATATGTTCATAGATTATGAACCCTACAGTATCGAAGGGGAAAAATAATCTAAGAGTCTGTTTAAATTTTATTGATGAAAAATATTATAGGTTGTTTTAAGATGATTTTTTTTGCGCCGTCCAAGGCGCATAGCGGGGACTATGGAACGAGGACGGCGTGAAAAAAGCGCTTAAAACAGCCATAATAGATTCATTGAATAAATTTTAAACAAAGAATTAACTGGTAACGCAAAGGAATGAGAAAAATGGATAAAAAGCAAACTATCAGGTAATTTTGCATCCATTTGCACAAATTTTCTTTTTTGAGAATGGCATATTAATGCGGTTTAATGAAGGAGTTCCGTTACCAGATCGTTACCCGTTAGCGGGAAGCGGATCGCGGAAACGGAACGACAGGTAATAAATTGTATAACAGATATTTATTCCGTATTTCGCATCGTTTTTCATAGCCATTGGCAACTCGTCAAACAGTAATTTTGTAATCAAAAATGACGAGCATGAAAAACCAGGAATTGAAGGTATTATTTTACCTCAAAAAAACCGCTTACAACCAAAGCGGATTGTCGCCCATCATGGGGCGGATCACCATCGGTCACACCATCGCCCAGTTCAGCGCCAAATTGAAATGCTCCCCCGACCTGTGGGACGGGCATAAAGGCAGGTTGAAAGGGAAGAGCGCCGAAGCATTGCGCATCAACCGCGCTATCGAAAAGGATATCGGTAGACAGGGCTTCGGGAACCCTGAAAAAATTCGAAGTGTCATTCAAGCATCTTTCAACATTCATCCGGGAAAAATACCGCTTTACGGACATTTCTTTTGCGCGGGCGTATGATCATTACCTGCGGGTGGAGAAACGTCTACAGCCAGGATCGGTCGTGAATATTCTCAGCAATCTGCGTAAAATCGTCAGGAGTGCGTTAAATAAAGGAATTATTTCATCGTATCCATTCGAAGGATACAGACTCCAGATTCCTAAAGCCCGTCCGCGTCCGATCAGCATGGACGAGATGGAACGTATCGCACGTCTCCCTCTGACCCTGAAAAATCATATTATCAGCCGTGATGTTCCTTTTCTCGTGTTGGACGGGAATTTCGCTCGTCGATATCAGCGAATTAACGGGAAAAGAGATCACGACCGGAGAAGACGGGACACTATGGATAAATTCCCGCCGGCGTAAGACCGGCTCTCAATATTGTGTACGGCTTTTATATCCGGCCATCGCCATCATCGACAAATACAAAGGACAAAAACCCGGATACCTGTTCCCTTTTCCCAAAGATTATCTGGTTTTTTCAGCTATGAAATCTATCGGAAAAAAATGCGGTTTCGACAAAGCACTGAATTTCCATCAGGCACGCCATACATTTGCCAGTAATATTACTTTGTCCCAGGGCGTTCCGATAGAAACGGTCAGCAAAATGTTGGGGCATACCGATATCAAGACGACACAGATCTATGCGGAAGTGTCCTCTGAAAAGATCGTGAGGGATATGAAGGCCGTCATGCGACAGGTCGAATCAGAAATGACATTTATACCGTAAATCATTTAAATACAAGCGCAATGAAACGAAGCACATTCAGAATACTGTTTTATTTGAACCGTTCCAAAATCAAGAAAAACGGCTGTTGTCCGGTTATGGGCAGCATCACCGTGGATGGCGGTGTCACCAGTTTCAGCACGGGTAGGGAAACCCGCCCCCAAGATTGGGATGCGAAGAGGGGTGTGGTTTCCTCCAGGTCTGCCGATGCCAAAGAGATCAACCGATCTCTGAACCATATACGTGAACAGTTGCAGCGTCATTATGACCGGATAGTGGAAAGGGACGGTTGCATCACCGCCGAACTGCTGAAAAACGAACTTGCCGGAAGCGCCTCGGAAAACACATGGCTGCTTGCCGAAGCCCGCGCCGTGAAGGATGAAATTGTAAAAGGAATGAATATTACACATACGATTTCCACTTGTAAAGGATATCAAAGCTGCATTAAAAAACTGAGCGAGTATGTAAATACTCATCTGGGTATGGAGGATATCGCTTTTACGGCTGTGGACCGCTCTTTTGTCGAGAATTATGAATTTTTCCTGAGAGTCCATAAAAAACATACGGGACTCACGGTGAATAATCACATGAGATTCCTGCGTAAGATCATCAACATTGCAGTCAGGAAAAAGATGATCCGTTGCGATCTGTTCGAAGGTTATCGTCACGCAAAATATCCATCGCAGCGCAAATGGCTGAGCCAACAGGAATTGCAGGCTGTTATGAAAGTATCATTATCGTATAAAAATGCGAATTTAGTTCGGCATATGTTCATTTTTTCAGCATTTACGGGTTTGTCGAAGGCCGATATAATGAAGCTGAAAGAATCGGATATACGGGCCAGTGCATCCGGCGGGAAAGAGATTCGGATAAGAAGGTTAAAGACCGATACGGAATGCATCGTTCCTCTCGGTAAAATACCCCTGCAAATTATCAGGATGTATGATGGTAAGGAATCCGGAGGCAGGATATTTCCAAAAATAAGTGAATCGGATGTGTGGCGTTTTACCGGTCATCTTGCATTTAAGGCGGGACTGGATATCGACCTGACGTTCCACATGGCACGGCACACATTCTCGACCCTTTGCCTGTCGAAAGGAATGGGCATCGAAACGTTATCCCGGATACTGGGGCATCGATCTATCCGGACGACGCAGATTTATGCGAAGATTACAAACTCTAAAATCGCCGAGGATATGAAAAATGTCGCCTTGCTATTGGAAAGCACAGCGGTGAATTATGCGACCAACGATGTGATGAAACCGGCGCAAAGGGTATCGGGAATTTGAGAACCACCCCGGCTGGGTTCGTAGACCGGAGTAATTTTACTCACTTCGAGGAACATCTTCGAGTACTTATCTGCCGGTTGGCCTGTAATAATATCTGTCCAGCAGTTTCCGGATATCGGAGTCGCGGTACAGGATTTTTCCCTCGATCTTGATGTAGGGCAACAATCCCTTGTCGCGGTATTCCTGCAAGCTGCGGGTGCTGACATGCAGTATCTTCGACAGTTCGCTGTTGGTCAGGTATATCTCGCCGCCCAGCACGGGCTTGCGGTTGTCGAGGGCATGGAGAAGTTTTTCCGAAGCCTCATCCAGCATTTGCAGGAAGAGGACGACCCGCTTGTCGTCAGGGATAATGATCTCGTTATCCATAGTTATATTTTCTCAGGTTGATTGCTTTTGACCATATGATTTTCGATGAATCTTCGGATATCCTCCGGCTTGTAATAACATTTGTGGTTGATCTGCGAATAGGGCAGCAGTCCCTTGTCGCGGTAGTTCTGGAGGGTGCGCTTGCTTTGCCTCGCAAACAATTATCCGAAGTTACGAGGAGGGGAAAAATGTGGGAATTCATGCTCATCTGCCGACTATAATGAAAATTGCTTCGGTGGGGCTTTTTTCTAAGTCTCTTTGAACAACCCGATTGGTTTCATTATTCGATCTTTCGGATTATTTTTTGAATGATCGCGGGGAATAATTGAGAAATAAATTTGCCATATCATAAATTTTTGTAACTTTATTGCCGGTAATATGGCAGGAGTTTTCTGAAACCGGATTGCCGACTACCGATGTTTAGCGGGAGAATAATTATGAGGTGAGGGGGATTGAATATTCGGTGGTAAATATTGAATACAGTATTTTTATTATCTGGTCACCCTAACCCGACTCATTATGAAGAAACTCTACCCAAAGAAGTTGAAAGCCTTTTCGCTTCCGGAGTTATTGGTTGTGCTGATCATTATCGGCATTCTCGTGCTTATCGCGCTTCCGAACCTGATGCCGCTGATCACAAAAGCCAAGAGTACTGAGGCTCAGCAACAGCTTACGTTCCTGCATACGTTGCAGAAAAATCATTATTATACCTATTCCCGTTATTCCGATTCGTTGGAGGAACTGGGTTTCGAGCAGTCGAAGCTCGTCACCGACGGTGGCCAGGCCAACTACCGGATAGAAATCACGGAGGCCGGCGAAAGGGGTTTTGTCGCTACGGCTACTGCCGTAGTCGATTTCAACGGGAACGGTGTGTATAATGTCTGGGAGATCAACCAGGACAAGGAGTTGAAAGAAACGGTAAAAGACTGACCGGTCATGGAACTCAGGTACCTGGCGCTGTTGCCGCTGATACCTCTTGCGGCGCTTATCGCGGGCGACTTCCGTACCCGTGAGGTGAGTCTGTTGTGGCTTATCTTATTCGCCGCCTTGTCCCTTGTAACCTCTTTCATCCTTAACGGCTTTCCTGCCGCATTTTCCAATATCGCTTTCAACATATTGTTGCTCATCTATATGGGTTTGGGTATTGTCGTCTATCTACGGATCAGGACGAATCGATGGATTAACCCCCTGAACAATTACATCGGATGGGGCGACCTCGTTTTCCTGCTGTCCCTTACTCCGCTATTCGATTTGCGGGGCTATCTGGTATTCCTGATCGCTGCGTTCGTATTCTCGCTGATATGGATGGCTGTCACACGAACGTTATCCCGTAAAGCCGAAACGATCCCCCTCGTGGGGACAACGGGAATCGTACTAAGCATTTCAATGGTTATAGAACTCTTCGCATGAGCGACTTTACCCGCATACCGGCCGAATTGCTCCAGCGCCTCACCCCGCCGCAGGCATGGGAATATATGCTCGTGCCGTGCGCCGACAGGGATGGCGTTTTGGAGTGCTACGGGGAGAGTGGCAGGGATTACGGCAATGTGTTGGTAGAATTGGAGGTATTGTATAATGTCAAAGCGGAGGTTCATCCGGTCAGCGCGGCTCAACTCCAGAAACTCATGAAGCAATACTATCGCAACGATGCGGGCGCGGGGCATTCGAAGATAAAGCGGATCACGGAGATCGCGGGCGGGCAGGGCTTTCTGATGGGGCTTATCGAGGAGGCATTCGACAGCTATGCAAGCGATATACACATAGAGGCTTACGAGGAGCGGTGCCGGATACGGTTCCGCATGGACGGCAAGTTGATCGAACGGTATGTGGTTGAGAAGGGCAATTATTCGTCGCTCGTGAACCAGATCAAGATACTGGCCAACCTCGACATATCGGAAAAGAGGCTGCCGCAGGACGGGCGCATACTGTTCAACTTCAACGGCAAGAAATTCGACGTCCGCGTGTCGTCGCTGCCGGCCATCTATGGCGAGAAGATCGTGCTTCGCCTCCTTACGCGCCATGTGGAACTTCTCGAACTGGCCAATCTGGGTTTCAGTGCGAAGCAGTTGGCCGATTACTGCGCCGCCATCGAGAAGCCCTACGGGATGATCCTTATCTGCGGCCCCACGGGGTCGGGTAAGAGTACGACGCTCTATGCCACGCTCCGCCGCCTGAACCGTGAGACGGGCAACATACTGACTATCGAAGACCCGGTGGAATATACCCTCGAAGGGGTGAACCAGGTGCAGTTGAAGGAGGAGATCGGGATGACGTTTACCAGCGCGCTGCGGACGTTCCTGCGTCAAGATCCCGATATTATCATGCTTGGGGAGATCCGCGACGCGGATACCGCGCAAATGGCCATACGGAGTTCGCTTACGGGACACCTGATATTATCGACGATCCACACCAACAGCGCGTGGGGCAGCATCGCACGCCTTACGGATATGGGGGTGCATCCATACCTGATTGCCGATACTTTGATTATGTGTGTTGCTCAGCGTCTCGTGCGTTTGCTGTGTCCGCTTTGCAAGAAGAAGGAGAAAGTTACAAAAGAGATTGATGAATTGTTCGAAGACCGTAAGATAAAACACCATTACACGTCCGAAGGATGCGAAAAGTGTTACTATACGGGTTACAGCGGCCGGCGGGCGATATATGAAGTGATACCCATCGACGTGGAGCTTACCGCCGCCGCACGCAATAACGAGTCCGACGTGCGGCCGATGCTGCGCGAACGGGGAATACACTCCCTGCGTGACGCCGCACTCGACATGCTTGCCGCCGGCGATACGTCTTACAGCGAAATAATCCCGATGCTTAAAGAGTGATTTATAAAAGGCCTGTTTGCAGGCAAGCCGACGGCCGCGACGAAATTATTGTTGAATACTACTAACCATGAGATTATGAGATATATATCGACCTTTATAATTTTTCTTGCGGTATCGTCCGGATGTTTTGCCCAGAACGGGCAGGTGCCGGACAGCATACGTCAGGCACGTATGGAGCAGGTGCAGCGAATGATGCAGGAACGTCGGCAACAACAGGAAACGGGAGGGGCGGCGCAGTCCGGAAACCGGACGCAAACTCTACCGCAGACAGGCATTCCGCAATCGGGCGCTCCGCAGACGGGCTTTCCACCGTCAAGTACACCACCGGCAGGCATGCCTCAGCCGGCCAATCCCCAGGGCGTACCGAGCCGTCTGTCCCAGGATGAACCTGCCGGTGAAAGTGTCCGGTTGACAGCGATCCGCGGTAAACTCGACCTGCTGGAAGACGCGGATGCCAACTATTCGAAAGAAGTGGAAGGTCTTTCCGTTTCAGGATTACCGCTTCCGGAACTGCTTCGCAATATAGCCAGAGTGTACGACGTCAATATAACCGTGAAGGGAACCGAAAATGTAAAGGTAACTTGCAACTTTTCGCGTGTGAAGATCACCGACCTGATCTACTTCCTCTGCAAAGAATACAATCTCGATGCGGATGCGGTCGGCAATATCGTATCCGTTTTTCCGGCTGCCGCTCCGGCGCCCATGCCCAAGGCGATCAACGTTTCCGCAGGGAATACGGAGGGAACCATAAGCTATGACCTGAACAGCGACCGGCTGTCGGATGTTATGAGGCAGGTGACGGCTGTCGGGCGTGTCAATTTCGTAATTCCCAACAGTCTTAATAACCGGACGGTCTCCGGCCACGGACGGGATATGCCGGTCGGCGATGCGATCGTAGCGATCACTTCGGCCAACGGACTGCTCGCGCGAAAAAACGGCAACGGGATATGGGAGATCGCCGAAGCCGCCCCGGACGGAAGTTCCTACCGGCGGCAGAGCGCTTTCAACGAAGACCAGCTCTATGTGGACAGTTTGGGTTATATCACGGCGTATATCACCAATGGCAGGGTGCAGGAGATTATCACCGACCTTTGCCAGACACAGGGGTTAAACTATTTCTTCATCACGCCGGTCAATCATACGGTGCCGTTGAATGTAACCAGAGTGACATTCGAGACGCTGCTCGGAGTGATGTTTTCGGGAACAGAATACGGTTATTACCTTGAAGACGGCATCTACCTGTTCGGGACTTTCAATAAGGAGACACTGAATTCGGTACGTGTCATCCCGCTTGCCTACCGCTCGGTCGCGAAAGTGCTGGAAGCGATCCCCACGCAGCTTAAAGAGGGACTCGAACTGAAAGCGTTCGCCGACATGAATAGTATCATAGCCAGCGGCGACCAGAAAAAGGTGCTACGCGTCGAGAATTTCCTCAGGTCGATAGATAAGCGCGTTCCTCTTGTACTGATAGAGGTGATTATCGCTGACGTGACCAAGACCGATCTGTTCGAGGCGGGCTTGGGGATGGGGATCGGCGACACTCCCGTTAAAACCACCGGTACGA
Source organism: Holotrichia oblita (assembly GCA_023690525.1). Lineage (NCBI taxonomy): Eukaryota > Metazoa > Arthropoda > Insecta > Coleoptera > Scarabaeidae > Holotrichia > Holotrichia oblita. The sequence continues at coordinate 987,916 of CM043015.1, forward strand.
TGAGTCCGGGGATAGACATGACCCTCGGCTCGTCTTCCGTCAATAACCTGATAGGCAAGCTCGGGGCGATCAACCTGGGTAAGGTGACGCCCCAATTCTATATGAACCTGAAATTTATGGAGGATAACGGGACGATCCAGTTGCATTCCACTCCCAAGCTGTCCACGTTGAACGGCAATCCGGCCAAGCTGACGAGCGGGGAAAAGAATTACTACAAGGAGGTTCAAACCAACTTCTGGGGTTCGCAGCAGCCCACCCCGAGCGAATCGTATGTCTGGAAAGAGATCGAGGCAAACCTCGAAATAAACATCACGCCTTACGTGAGCGAAGACAAGCTGATCACGCTCGAAATCAAGATCGTACAAAGCGAGTTCACCGAGCGTGTCGAGGAGAACGGGCCATACGGAATTTCCAGCCGCAGTTTCGAATCTATTATCCGTGTCGGAAACGAGGAAATGGTAATCCTCGGCGGTATAGATCGCAACTCCAGAACCAGGGGTTCTTCGGGACTGCCGGGTATTGTCAGGGTTCCCGTGCTGAGGTGGTTTTTCGGCAAGACCAGAAACAATGTGAAGGAACAGAAGCTCAGCGTGTTTATAAAACCCACGCTTATCGACTGAAGACGCGTGTTTTTATAATATGGGAAAGAGGTCCGCTAAAGAAAATGTACTATGATTTTTTAAGTTCGTAATATGAGTATTGTTCATAAAATACTGCCGCGTGTGAACGTGCTGGTCGTGACTTTCGCCGATGGCGACAGCTACAGCCTGCGGCTTGTGCGGTGCCGCGACGCGAGAGATGGCATGGCGGCGGAGTCGGCAGTCGATGTCGCGGATACGGCCGAAATAAGAAAGGAACTCACGGCATTTCCGGTGCTTGTATTGGTCGGCGGTTACGGGGTGATCACCAGGCAGATCGACACTGCGGGCGATATTGTGGCAAAGGTTACGGCGGAGGGTAGCGGATTCCTGTGCACGCACAACGGCGGCGACATCTCGTTCTTGCGCGGGGAGCAGTTAAAACCCTTGTGGAGTACACTGGAAGGAATGAAGGCAAAGATCGTTACGGTTAGGTGCGCACGGCTGCCGAAAGATGCCGGCGAAGCGGCGGCGGAGTATGCGGGAAAGTATTATTCGGAGCATGTAAATATCAGAACGGTTTTGAAGACTTCGGCCGCGGGATCGGCTATGGCGCGGCTTGTCGCTTCGAAACTCAGGCTTCCGGTATTGGGACTTGTCCTCATCACCCTGATGATCAATGCTATGGTTAGTCCCGATGTGCGTGCGGAATACGAAGCGGCCGATGCGGAACTGTCGGCATTGCGCAAAACCATCGGGCAGGCCGATGATGTTTCACGGCGGCGGCAAGAACTTATCCGTGAATACGGCGGGACGCTGCCGCACCGGATCGCTTGGCTGTGCGACAGGGCGGCAATGTCGCTTCCCGACGGCATAACGCTGACTTCCCTATCCGTTCAGCCTCCGCTGCGCAGTATCGAGAGCAACAAGAAAACCACATTTGCATTGGATGTCGTCGAGATCGCGGGCGAATCCAGAACTTCGGCAGAGGTGTCGGACTACATGGCAAGACTCAACGGGCTGGGTTTCGCATCGCAGGTACGTCTCGCATCCATGGAACAGGACAGGGAGAACGGGCTGTTCAACTTCAAAATTGTACTTGAATTATGAACGGGGGGCGTAAATACATGGGGTTGATCTATCTGGTCGGACTGTTGATCGTCGTGCCGTTGCTGGCATACAATATAGCAATCTCGGATACGGTGCGTATGAGCCGCGCGGCGAAAAGGACACAGCGGGAGATCGGCCTCCTGAAAAACGACAGCCCCAGGCCGGAGTTCAAGACAGAAACGTCTATCGGGAAAGAGGCGGAACTTCAGAAGGGCGGACTGATTCCCATAATTATGGGTTCGGATGCAGGTGCGCGGTGCGCGGTGGTGAAATATACCCCGTATATTACCGAAAATCGCGACGGACTGACCGTGCATACGGCCGAACTCGTGCTGAGCGGTGGATATACCGATCTTGTACGGCTGGTCGAACGGATAGAAGTGGAGTTGGCATCATGCAGGCTGGTGTCGGCGAATTTCAAAAGCATAAAACAGCGTCAGCGCAAGCCGCAGCTTCATGTAACATTGATATTACAGCAAATAACACAAACGATATGAAACGGATATTAGCGATTCTTGCACTGGCGGCATGTATAGCGGCCTGCGACGACATTTTCGAGAAAAACCTCACCGATAAGGAAGTCCATATTATCGCCCCTGCCGACGGGCAGACCGTCCCCTCGGGCGAAGTTACTTTCCTGTGGCGCGAGGTGGCGGGAGCCGTGTCATACCATATCACGATAGTCGGGCCGTCGTTCGACGATGCGGCGGTCGTAGTGGCCGACGCGACACTTCCTGATGGAGAAGGCTCTGTGTCCACCAGTTATAAGTGCAATATCGGGCCCGGCCGCTACCAGTGGAGCATAAAGGCGATGAACGGGGCGTATGAAACGGCGGAACGGATATTTTCATTCGAAGTCGTAAACCCGGAAGTGGAAGACGATTCCGGAAATCCATAATGAAGTCGAAAACAACCACATACCTGCTGCTTGCCGTCGTACTGGTCGTATGGGGGCTGATCCTGTGGAAAATGTTTTTCCGCAAGCCGGATGATGTCGCATATGCCGAACCGGAACACAAAACGGCCGTTGAAACGACTGTCACCGACACCCTTATGTTTAATTACCGCGATCCTTTCCTGGGGGCGGCGGTAAAACCGGTTCGGGAAACCAAATTGATTCCGCAGGCTGCGGAGAAACCGGCCGCTCCACAACCGGTTCCTGTAACGCACCGCCTGCGTTACCTGGGACGTATCACAAGGAACGGTGTTCCTTACGGGTTGATCGAAATAAATGGCACACTGCATACGATAAAAACAGGTGAAACTGTCGATGAATACCGGCTGAGAACCATCTGGCAGGACTCGGTGAAAATTGAATGGAGAAAAGAAGTGTGCGTTGTGCGTTTGGGGCAGTAGACTTTTACCTGAACTTGTTCGGGGGCATTTACCCGAAAAGCATTAGAAATTTTTGTAGAAATGAAACTGCGGACCCGGATAAAAGGAGGAGTGTTAAGTATGGTTGTAGTGGTCGCCATGCTTATGCTGCTGATCGTGTTCGCGGTGATAGCCTTGTGGGACGCCGATTTTCTGTTGTTCTCCCGTGCCAACTACCTGCGGGTGCAGCGGGCGAATATCGAATCGACATTTACGCTTTACCGCACTCACCCCGATATAATGGAGGACCTGGATGCCGACGGTACGATAGTGTTGTTTGATTCAATACCGTCTTCCCGTATGAAGATAACCCGCAAGCCGTGGGGGTTGTACGAAGTGGTGACGGTCGAATCCCATGACGGCAGGGTTTTCCGTTCCGGCATCATGGGGTTGCGGCAGCCTTACAGGGAAGATTGCGTGCTGTGGTACCGGAACAACAAAGGATCGGTGACGCTGACCGGAAAATCCTATGTTAAGGGAGCGGCATACCTGCCGGACAACGGAGTGACATACGGCCAGATGCAGTCGGTGTTTTTCAACGGCGAACGCCTGCATCCCAACGATATACGCAAAAGCGGGGAGACGATGCCCGCCCCGTCGGAGGCGGCCATAAAAATAATCACAGGACTTTTCGATCTTATGGAGACAGGTGAAGCCTGCCAGACCGATAGCCTTACGGTTGCTTTCAGGAGTAATGATCCGTATATAATAAGGGTAGAGGATATTTATGATTGTTATCTTTCCGGTAACATCATCTTGACGGGCGGCAGGGTCGATATACGTTCCGACGCCGTACTGCACGACGTGATCGTCGTTGCCGATGAAATACATGTGGAAGATGGTTTCCGGGGATCGGTGCAGTTGTTCGCCGCGGACAGCGTGATCGTGGGCAAGAACGTTATTCTGAATTATCCGTCGGGCATTTATTCGAAACGGTATGCGGAGATCGGCGACGGGAGCGAGGTGAACGGATACCTGATTGTGGATTATAATGGGGCGGAAGATATTATGAAACCCAACTGCCGAAAATCGCGCCTGTCGAAACTCCGCGGTTTATTCTATTGCTCGGGGATCGTGCAGTTTCAGGGGATTACTTCGGGTTGCGTTTTTATGGACAAGGCGGTCTACTACTCCCCGCAGGGTTATTACAACCATTTCCTTTATGATATAACGGTATTGGAGAACCGTGAAACGGCCTGTCCGCTGTGGCTCGACGGGCCGCTGGAAAGAAAGGAGGCGAAATGGGTGCGTTGGTGACCGGACGGGCAAAGATCACCGGATTCGCGAGACTTCGGCGTCCGGCGAGAGTTTGCGGGAAGCGGTTGCGTGGGTCCACACTGATCGAAACGATGATCGCATCGGTGATCTTCCTGTGTGTGTTTGTTATCTCGTTGGAAACAGTCTCGCGGCTGACCGTGAAAGAGAGTGACGGATTAGTCCTGATCGAAGCGGATTACCGGATGAAGGAATGCTTTCGTGAATACGGTGATGGCAGGCACGAAAACGGGCAATATACCAAAGAATACGACTGGGGTACGGTTACGGTAGTGATACGCCCCTACGGCAATTACGCAGATTTACAGGAAATTACGATAACTGCACAGATAGAAAATATTTCGAAGCGGCTGGAGTTCAAATACATCATCGGAACGGCGGGTGAATAGGATTTCTATTCGTTGTTTATTTCGGCACTGTCCGCAGCTGTCGCCGGCGAAGGGCGCGAATCTCGACCGTAAGGTCGAATGAGCAGTCCGCCGCGAGGGGCGGCGGCAGGCTGCGTGACTTTTGCGCTAACGCACAAAGTCACAAACGGTTAAATATATCCATATCGTTATGACAGCATACTTTATGAAGCACCTGATTTTCAAATACCGTAAAACGCTCTCCGGCTCTACGCTTACGGAGGTACTGGTAGTAATGATCGTTGCAGGGATCGTCTTCCTGAGCGTAATGGACGGGTTCGGCCTTTTCCGGCGGCATACGATAAACGTTGCCGGTCGCATTACGGAGAACAGCCGCTTTTACGAGGGATATTACCGTTTGGAGGATTTGATAACCAATACCGACAGCATTACACAGTTAGAGCAGAATTCCCGTGTCGTTTGTTGGCGGGGTGGTGCGGAAACGGCGACGATCATATCGCAAGATTCGATGTTGATATGCTATTTCGGAGCGATCAGGGATACGCTGATGAGAAGTGTGGAAAGCCTGCGTGCGGTGCATGAGGCTCGGGGAAACATGACCGATAGCCTTGTAGTCGCTGTCCGCACCGGCGAAAAAAGTCTGATTATCTCCTTTGCCATGCCCCTTCCGGCGCAAAAGGCTGCAGTTCACAGTATCATGGAAACGGAAAAACAGTACGAGTATGAATAGCTCACAAACGAATATCAGACAGCTACTTGAAAAACTTTCTTCCAGACCCGTGAAAGACGGAAAGAAAGAGCTTCTTTTCTCCGAACTGCTTTCGCTGCTTTCGTCGGGGCTGGATTTCTCCCGTTCGTTCAAGCTTCTGATCTCCGGAGAAACGGACGGTAACATGAAACGCCTGCTACAGGGAATATATGACAAGGTGGTGTCGGGTAGTTCCCTGTGGCAGGCGATGAGCGACAGCAGCAAGTTCTCGGCGTTGGATTACGGGGTCGTGCGGATCGGGGAAGAGACCGGACGGCTGAATGAATCGCTGCAATTCCTGATGGACTACTACCATAAGAAAGTCTCACAACGCCGTATGGTAAACTCAGCATTGAGTTATCCGGTTATCATCCTGTTCATGGCTGTTGCGGTCGTGATCTTTATGCTGTCCGTCGTCGTACCCATGTTCGAGCAGGTCTATTCGCGCATGGGCGGTGAACTCCCTGCCATGACACGGTGGATCATATCCGTATCACGGAATTTCCCCGTATATGCGGCCGTAACTGGAACGCTGGTGATCGGGGCGGGCGCCGCCCTATATCTTCTGCGCGAGACGACCGCCGTGCGTTCAGCACTTTCGTCGATAGCCCTGAACATGCCGTTGGTTGGCAACGTCATGAAGAAGAACTATCAGGCGCATTTCTGTAAACTGCTCTACCTGCTGACAGGTTCGGGAGTGCCGCTGCTATATGGAATCGGGATGCTGAAAGACATCATCACTTTTTATCCGTACCAATTATCGTTCGAAGCCGTTGCGTCGGGGCTTAAACGGGGTGAATCGTTCACGGCGAACCTTGAAAAATACCCGAATCTGTATTCCCGCAAACTGATCACCCTGCTACGCGTTGGCGAAGAGACCAACCGCCTGCCCGAAATGCTGCTCAAGCAGAGCGAAGACCTGACCAGAGAACTCGAATACCGCCTCAAACAGATGGGCGGCATGCTCGAACCGCTGATGATATTCCTGATCGGCATTCTTGTGGCCGTGATCCTCATCTCCATGTATCTCCCCATGTTTAAGCTCGGAGGAGTGATGGGGTAAAAACGCTCTTTTTCTTAAAACAACTAACCCGCTAAAATTTCTGGCTATGGATCTTATTTAGAAAAAAATAAAATCTATGAAAATAAAAATTGCACTAACAATTACCATGATATTGGTTTTAATTCGGTATTGACGAAAAGTTATACTCACAAGAATTCGAATATCAGAACGTTGCAACACCATCGGCATCCTCTATGGGACTGGTATCCGCTGTTAATCACATAACAGGCACGCCGAACATTGGAATTCCATTATTTAATCTGGGATACTATAACGGCAATACTGTAACTTTTGAATATGCCTCGGGGGTTACCGAAACAGTCACCTCTACTACATATGTCACCACTTGGACCAACAAAAAACCCTTTCAACAGACAAGTACCGATTGGCAATCACAGGGGATGGTATTTGGAAAGTGTCCAAATAATATATGGGCGAAATCATCTCAGGGAAAACAAGACCTTCTTCAAGTTTCGGTACGGAATTACACCCGGCATAAAAAAGTGCGACCAGTGCAAAAATTAATATTTTTTCATATTCGATTCGAATTAATCTTTCAGATACTTTTCAACATATCTTCTTTTCAATTCTTTATTGTCCTTTTTGTTAAAAATAGGCGCAATGGCAAGGATGTAATCTTTTGAATACAAGACTTTTTCTATTACATCGTCCATTGGTTCGTTGGTGCGGCTATCCAAAGCCATTACAGGGGTTGCCTTGCTCGCGATTAATGTCAGCAGGAATGTCTGGGGCTTAAAATCGAATTTATAGACCGGAATCCCTCTAATACTATCCACAAAATGAATAATATCCTGGTAATAGAATTCATTGTCATATTGAAGGAAACTATATGATTGACTCCCTGGGCTTCGATAAACCCGATAATAATCGGAACTGCTCCAAAACGCCAATCGATAAGTCAAATAATTCACTACATCTTTTCTCTGTCGTAAATCATCGGCATTTTCAAAATGTTCCAGTGCGGTTTCCGGCAAAATATAGGGCACCGAATCGATAATGGCGACAATAGGGGAGGGTATGTGGAAAGTATCCAGATAATATATTGGCGAAATCACCTCCGGAAAAATAAGGCCTTCTTTAAGTTTCGGCACGGAATTGCACCCTGCCAAAAAAAGTGCGGGCAGTGCAAAAATTAATATTTTTTTCATATTCAGATTATTTTAAGTTAAAAACCGAACATTCTATTTAATTTCTTCCATAAATTTAACGTAGTTCCTTCTTCTTCTTTTATGCCGCGTCCGGATTCGATCATTTGGTTAATGCTGACTTGATCGACCTTGTCGCTTCTTTTAGGATCATTTCGGATGGGATTCATAATGCCCGATTCCACATGATCCATACCCAGGGTATGACCGATTTCGTGTGGAACCGTGCTCTCATAACGTGAATCCTGATCGATAACGGCAGGAGGTCGGTCGGTCTTCACTCAAATTTAATCTCTAAGGGTTAATTCCCCGTCGCTTGCGGCGATTTGAAAAGAAGTCTACCTTTAGATACCTCGCTGCTTGCGGCGAGGAGATTCATTCTTTCAGATACTTTTCAACAAATCTTCTTTCCAATTCTTTGTTGTCCCTTTTGTTAAAAATAGGCGCGATAGCAAGGATGTAATCTTTGGAATATAGAATATCCTCTATAGTGTCACCGCCTGGCGCAATGATCGTCTCCTCTCGCGCTATCAAAGTTAGAAGGAATGTCTTGGGAGTAAGGTCAAATTTGAAGATTGGAATACCTCTGACGCTATCTACAAAATGAATGATATCCAAGTAATTAAATTCATTTTTATAATGCATAAAACGGAATGTCATTGAGTTTCGCCTCTCTTGATAAATTTCTACATACCCTGATCGTTTAAAGTTGTTCAATTCATAACTCAGGTAATTTATCACGTCCTTTCTTTGCAATAAATCATCAGCAGTTTCAAAATGTTCCAATGCGGTTTCGGGTAGAATATAGGGTATCGAATTGATAATGGCAACCACAGGGGATGGAATTTGAAAAGTATCCAAATAATATATAGGCGAAATCATCTCAGGGAAAACAAGACCTTCTCTAAGTTTCGGTACGGAATTGCACCCTGCAAAAAAAAGTGCGACCAGTGCAAAAATTAATATTTTTTTCATATTCAGATTATTTTAAGTTAAAAACCGAACCTGCTATTTAATCTCTTCCATAAATTTTCCTTAATTTCCCCTACTTCTTCTTTTATGCCGCGTCCGGATTCGATCATTTGGTTAATGCTGACTTGATCGACCTTATTGCTATGTTCTGGACGACTGCTTCTGTCATTATACCAGTCTTGGAATGTCCCCCGTCTTCCGGCCATCCCATCCCGAGAGTATGGCCAATTTCATGTCCTACGACGGAAGGATGATCTTTCAGGTAATCAGGATCTACCGTTATCTCGTTATTGGAAGCGTGCCCGATGGATTTCCCTTTCTCCGTTTTTTATCAATATTTTTTATTGTAAAAGAATTACCGGCTGGGTCTTTTTCTGCAGCATACTCCGGTTTATCTACCCTTCTATTTCGCAAATCAAATATAATTTTGTATTGATCGCCGTTTTCGTCGGTGTATGTATGGCCGGTTTGTTTGTTCCAGAAATCTACTCCATTACGTGCGTAAGTTCCCGTGATTATGTTATGATAATAGGTCGCCTTTACGGTTATCGTTTTGTCTTTGTTATTGATAACCAACCTGTAATCTTCCCCGTCGGTATCAACATTCTTGATCGGATTATTCCCACAGGATTAATATGGTGATTCTCCCGGTCTTTTTTCCACCAACCGATCCATGCCGGGCCACCTCCCGAGTCGGGAAATATACATTCTTGAACCGTGGTCGATATATGGTACCGACATGGACGACTGATCTTCTTTGCCATTGTAGCGGTAACGGTTGTTGCTTATAAGACTGCCCGGAGTTTCCCACCTCAGACCGAAAACATGGTAGTCATTATGCTCCATCTCTTCACCAGAACCGCCAATCACGACACGAACACTACCCAAATGATCCGTGATAAAGTAGTTGGGTGTATAGAAAGTACCTGATGATGTCTCGGAAGCTATTATCCGTCCCCCATCGAAAGCCGCGCTTTCCAAAGTCAAGTTGCTCCCGTTGCGAACATAAACCAAAGAACCCAAATACTCAAATCCTCTGCCGTCGCTACCGACAACTCCGGCCTTCATTCCATCGGCCAGCCAAGTGTATTTCGCTTTAGTCGCATCTCCCTGTTTAACTTCGGCTATCAAATTTAGGTTATTATGCTACAAGTCAAATTATTGCAGGCGGCACTTAAACCGCCTGCAATAATTATATTATCAACTTATTATCTTTCCTTTATACGATAATATTTTATATAAGCAATAAGAGAAAAAGCAGCAATAAATAATGCTCTGATAGTTTTTTCATATTCAAAAATCTTAGCAAGGTTTTGAAGTTCTGTAGTACTGTAAATGTAGAAAAAGTTTTTAGGTATGAAATAAATTATAAACAAAACTACAACAAACCAAGGCTTAATTTCCGGAAATTTCTTAATACGATAAAACACAAAGTACAGGATAGCTAAATATAATAATAGTTCGCCAATTAAAATTGAGTAAATATTTAATGAAAGTGCGCACGTCAATACAGACAATAACCCTGAAACAAAATTAATTAAGACATATACAATGAAAAATAGGGTTATTCCGTAAAAAAAATCTTTGCTCATGGTCGTATTATTTTTTGTTTTTTAAATTAATTAAAGGTTTGTTATTTTTCAGACTTGAATAGGGATTTATCTTATTTATTCTTCCGGCTTCCCTATCGGTTTTCCCCCAATCCTCTCCTCTAATATGCCCCGTATTAATTTTAGCATTTTCATCATCCACACCTGCCATGAATCTTCCTATTTTTGTAAATATTCCTACTTTCTTATCATTATAAGCCTCATTATAGCCTCTATTAATCCCTACGTCTAAACTCGAGTCTCCTGTCAAAATAAGATCCTTTAACCTTTCAATTCCTCTTCCAAGCGAATGCAGTTCCTCTTTGTTCGATTTCGGGTCGTCTATTTTTTCTTTTTCATTCAAGTCCGTCAGCCTGGCTTTGAATTCCTCAATTTCTCTTTCAGGAATAATTATTATATCAGATAAATTATCATTTGTCTTGAATAATAACTCACCTCGCTCATTCCGATAATCGGTATAGAACATACCTGTGGGATCAATAAACCTTAACGGGTTATTGGCGCAGAATACATAAGATGAAATGGATTTAAATTCCTCATTAAGTTGATCTTGTGTATTAAATCTGCCAACCATGAAACTGTACATACGTGCTCCATGGTCTGAAAAGCCAAGATTACCAGTTCTCTGTTCCTCTTTTCCGTGAAACCGGTAGCGGTTTGTAGAAGCCGGATAATTAGAATTTTGGTGCTTCATTCCAAACGGATAGTAATCGTTGGTTTGCACCAGCCCGCCCGAACCGTCCACAGCAACCCTGACACTGCCCAAATGGTCAGTAATAAAGTAGTTGGCAGTGTAAATATCGCCAGCCGACGTCTCAGACTTGACTATTCTTCCTCCGCCGAACGCCGCGCTTTCCAAAGTCAAGTTACTCCCGTCACGAACGTATACCAAAGAACCTAAATACTCAAACCCGCGACCGTCTGCACCGAAAACACCCAACTTCGTCCCGTCGGACAGCCCAAGTGTATTTCGCTTTTGTCGCATCTCCTGTTTAACTTCGGTTATCAAATTTAATTAATTATCCCGTTAAAAATTAATTTCTAACGGGATAATTAATTCTGAATCAAAGAATTTAATGATCATTACTCAAGTGAATCATTCTCCAATTCAATAAATCGGCAGATAATGATCTTATTATCCGCGGATCGGGATCATCTCCCTGATAAACATATTCAATTCTAATCGTACGGAGTATCTCTAAAAGATCCTCTACATAATTATGGTTAGCCTCTTGTTCATTTTCATTAAAATAATTTAGTATCTCCCAAAATTCATTCTCGACGGTTATAGTTATATTATATGATGAATCTTTTTTGATTAGAATTTTACCCTTTTCTGGCCAAGTAATATCACCCTTTATGTTATATTTTTTTTCTTTATATGTAAAGAAAATATGCATATAGAAATTTTTATCAAAGAACAAATCCTCATTACTTTTATTTTTAATACTTGCCTTTATATAAAATCCTGGGTGAAAATTTCCTGGCAAACTATATGTGAAGCTGGTTCTACCTAAATTTTCCATCCAAGTTTCTGGATTTGCAATAGAATTTACTTTGAAATAAATATCTGTTATTTTTAAATCAACCTGTGCCATAAGTAATAACGGCAAAAAGTTAATGAATATTCCACAAATTCTTTTTTTCATAGCGGTAATTTTTATCGATTCGAATGCTGTTGTTGCAACTGATACCAATAACGCATTATCTGATTTTGATATTCTAAAGTTGTATTTCCCCATGCAGGCAACTTGAACTGATATTGGATGGCTCTCTGCTCTTGTTCAAATGAAGACATATTTACAAAGGCATTAAAGTCAGCCCGCGCATCCAAAAGATGCTTTTGTTCATGATCGAAAGAACTTATTATGTTATTAAAATTATCGTACTTGCCTCTATTTCTTTCTAAATTTATTCCTATTTTTTGAGGTAAAGTCAAAGTATACCTTGGGGTTTTCCCTGCTCCCCAATCTAAACCATCACTCATAGCACGAAAATTTGTTTCTAACTGAGGATTCAATTTAACCAGTTGAACTCCAGTGTAATTATAATGATCATAAACCTTTAATTCTGCAGATTCAGAGATTCCCGACTCTGAGAAAAGTTTCGATTTCTCTTTCCCCGTATTATGGTCAATTACTTTATCCGATGTTTTATTCTGGTCCCAATCTTTCTGGTCGATAATACGGATAAAGTCGGTTAAGGCACCATCGCTTCCCAAATAAAATCCATTGCGGTTAAAATAATCGTCGTACCACATTCCGTTCAGGTCAATGAACCTTAACGGATTATTCCCTGAGAAGTGGAATGGGCTATGGCGAGTGTAGCTTTCCGCCAACGGATCTATGGAATGCCACCTGCCTAACCTTGCATCATACATCCGTGCTCCATAATCGAGATAACCGAGCCCGCCGGTGGTTTGCAATTCTTTGCCGCTGAATTGATAGCGATTTGTGGAAGCCAGATACGTGGAATTTTGATGATTCATCCCAAACGGATAATAATCGTTTTGTTCTAAAACCTGTCCTGACTCATCCACTATTGCTCTTACACTTCCTAAATGATCCGTGATAAAGTAATTCGGAGAGTAGGTTATTCCCGATGAAGTTTCCGAAGCTATTATCCGGCCTTCTCCGAAAACAGCACTCTCCAAAGTCAAGTTGCTCCCGTTGCGTATATATACCAAAGACCCTAAATACTCGAAACCCCGTCCGTCAGAACCGACCACGCCGCATTTCGTCCCGTCGGCAAGCCACGTGTATGAGGCTTTCAAACTGCCAGTCGCCGCATCGCGTACTCTCTCCGTCAAATTTAGGTAATTATATCCGATTTCCAAACCGTTCAGACCGTCCTTAATGCAGTTGCCGTTGGAATCGTACTCATAAGTCGATGGCGAAGTTCCGCCGAGCGAAACCAACTTGTTGCCCGAATAATTATAGGTGAAATCATCCGCCAACAACCCCGATCCGTAACGTTTCAGCGACAGGATATTACCGTTTTTGTCGTAATCCATCCCCCGCTCCACAAATTGGTTATTCGCAATGCCGTCGATGTATTGGCGGGAATCGGTAAGCTGGCTTAGCATGTCGTAATCAAAGGTGTATGTATTCACTGCCGCGCCTACGGAGCTGCCGGCGCCTTTGTGCTGCCATTCCCATTCGGTGATGTTGCCCGTGTAGCTGGCCGCCGTCCCGAACCGGGGGTCGTAGTAGTGCAGTTTCATTTCGAAAAGGTTGCCGGACTGCTCCGTTAGCCATCCCTGAATGTTATACTTCAGGGAGTCGGTGACGGCGCTGTTTCCGCTGCCGTACATCCGTGCCTGAAGCCGTCCGAGTTCGTCGTAGCCGTAGGTCACGCAGGCAGGTTCGCCGCCGTTCAGTACCGCAGTCTCGGACAGCAGCCGTCCCCTGTGGTCGTAAGAGAATTCCCTTGTCAGTATGTCCGCGGGGGCGCCTTCGGCAGGCTGCACGGACTCATGCTGAGTGAGAATGTTGCCTACGAAGTCGTACTTGGTGCTGTACCGGCTTATGCCTCCCAGATGGTTCTTCTCGACCGTCTGGATCGTGCGTCCCTTATAATCATAATAGTACGCCCGTTCGACGCTTATACTGCTGCCGATAACGGCATTTCTGTCATAGATCGGCTTACCTTTGCTCTTCTCGCAGATAACATCTTCGGAAGAGACGATCCCCGCGACATCATCGAACTTCAGGTATGGGGGAATTTCGAAACCTACCCATTTCCATTCAGGAGTAAAGTTTATAATTCCGGTTTTGGGAACAAAATCTTTATATGATGAATGTCGATTCCCTATTCCCAAGTCCGAGAATATTCTATATACCAACGGATTGGAAGTAGCCGCTATAGTGTTATGTATTATTTCCTGACAATGTTCGGGGATATAATAAAACTTATCACGCCCTAAGGAGTTTCCGTCATCATCTAAGAGTTCATAATCGCTGTAACCTATAAAATATTTATCTTTTGCCGAGAATTCCCCTGTGAAGTACATACCATGGGGATCCTTTACATTCCCCCTGCCGAAATTTTCGGAAATAGCAAGGTACTGGTTCTCAAGAAAATTAATATACAGCGGTTCCGGATAGACAAGAGTGGGGTTGGGGTCGGGATCCCAACCGGTAAGTGGTTCGCTGTCCAGCGGAAAGATATCAGTTAGAAAATATAATAATGTATCGGAAGCGGCGATCGTATTCTCCACAATACTCAAATACTGCTTCGGAATATAATAGTAGTAAGACTTGATTTTAGATCCTTCCGAGGCAATAAAGTATTCAGGTCTGACTTCATTATTAGCTGTAAAATACTTCAAATCAGGGTCTATTATATTCAACCCCGGACCGCCATCCCGTGTAAAACCTGCCATAAAAAAATATTTTCCTTCGACAAAAGGCTCATAGGTCGGAGAGTATGGTCGAGGTTGTTCCGGTTCGATCATGACCTCATACGACTGGCCGCCGTATCTACAACTGTAAATGTGTTCGATCACCACAAACAAGTCATCGCCCATCGGCATTAATATGTTTATATTCTCATCGGGATCGTTGCTCGCGAACGGTGTGCGGCCGGCATAATAATCGCGTAATTGCGAATGTGTGAAAGGCGTTTCATGGGAATCTTCGACTATACTTCTCTCTATAATACGCCCCAGACGGTCATATACATTATATAACCATCGTCCCTCGGCACGCAGTTGGCCGTCCTGACTCAATATAAGCCTGTCGCCCTTGTCGTAAACGAAATATTCCGCCTCTTTACCAGGCATTTTTCTGGAAATCAACCTATTCAGATCGTCGTATTTATATATGAAAGCATAGTCCCGTATAAGCTGATCTTCATCAGACATACCGGATACGGATATGATCCCCGCGGATAATTCGGGAGGCAGGACGTAACTCAGATTACCGTAGATGTCGTACACATAATAAGTGTCGAGATATGTGCCGTTTTCATCCGCTACCGCGCGCGAAAGTATGGTTCTGCCCTGAAAATCGACAAACTCGTATATGTCATGACTGTCGGGATCCGAGGTCTTGTTCACGTATAATTTATTGTCCGGATACAATCCATCCATCGCCAACACGGAACCCATATCCCGTCCGGTAACGTAAAAACACAGGCAATTCAACGGTGCGGCCGATCCATTGGACATGAAAGAGAAATCGGTCGAGGCGTTCGGGTTCCTGAATATTGCTCCATAGTCATATTTTCGGGACACTCTGTTCAGTGTAGACGCTTCGTATATGACTTCGGCGTATGGTTTGGGATCGTTGTATCCGGCAGACGAAATGGCCGCCGTCCGGTAATTCGTGGGATTAACATATGCGCCGCTTGACGGTACTGTCACAGGCAACCAACTTTTGCTTTCACGGTTGAATCCGTCGTATTCGAGAAGCGTTACCATGTCCTTGCCGGAAACAGGCGAGGCGCCCACGGAAACCGATTGAAATGGACGTCCAAGACCGTCATAGTACTCCACATCATTTACATATACAGTAGATGTATTTGATATGTATGTCCGCTTCTTTATAAAGTTCTTATCGCTGCTCTGGCCGTTTACCATTCCGCCTATGCCGGACAGAATGATAAAGATGCAAAGTGTCTTTTTCATATCGTTTAATTTTTATAGTGATACTCATACTCCTCCAGTGTATCCATGTCCTCGTCCTTTATCCTCTCTAATCGTCCGAATGCATCATATTCGTAATAGGTTACCCTGCCGGAAGGGTCTTTTACCGAAGTTACCCCGACAAGCGGCTTATATGTGAATACCGAAACAAGGGCATTGGGTAATTTGGAGGCTATGGTATCCCAACACTTGAAAATCGCATTATCCGATGGGTATACAGACTTTGTGATAGAATTTTCAGTATACCCCAACACCTCTTTCACCTCTTCATATGTTGCATTCTTTATTTCGGCCACCGGATATTTGTATGTGTAGCTCCACAGGTAGGAAGTAGAAACGCCGTCGGCGGTAGTATATTGAAGTATGTTACCCCTGTCGTCATACAGATCGAATGTGATATCGGTTTGAAGATTACCACCCTTAGAAATCGTGATACCATTCATCCGAATCGAATTGTATGGATAATTATTGATTATTTTCTCGATCGTAGAATCATCATGTTTTGTTTCGGAGGCGATAATTGTAGATATCATATTGTAGTTGATCAGGCCGGCATGTAATAAACCGGAGGGATAAGAGAAATCCTGCGTCAGTCGGCTGCCATCGCTAAGGTTACGGGTGGTTTTCTTGATCCTGTTTTTGCTGTCGTATTCATACTCTGTCTCGACAGAAATCGGATTTTCGCCCTTGTCGTCATACCTGATTTTCTGCTCCCGTATAAGATTCCGCCACGTAGCGTTAATGTAATAATAAGATACTCCGAAAGGGTTACCGATCTTAGTGAGAAAATCGAAGCCATAGTCATATGCTGCGTTTATCAATTGCTGCTGTACCCAGACCCCCTCAAACTGTTTTTGCCTCAATGAACTGTTCGCTATATGGTCATCATATTCGAGAATGTACTTATCTATAAGTTTTCCCTCTCCGTTATATGTTTCTCTTCTTATCAGGTTAGGTTCATCCCCCATATAATAATTACCTACGATAAGCGTCCCTCTATACGCGCATGGACCTATGGTAGCTACCGGGTGGACTTGATATTTGGGACGTATTGCGTAAAATGACCTTGTCTTTCCGAGGTTGTTTCCGTTTGCCTCATCGTATTGATATGTCGTGATGACATTATACTGGACATGAAAATCATTATATTCGGGATAAATGGGATTGGTCATATAGGTGCGTTGTTTTGCATAGGCCAACTTAGTAAATGTCTGATTGCCAAAAATTTGCAACAACACGCCTTCCCTGACGAAACATCTGTGATCTATCGTTTCCGATATATTGGGAATTCCGACCCCATCTTCGTTCTCGCCGTATTTGAAGACGGTGACGACAGGAGGCGTATCTCCATTATGATCTCTCGATATGATTTTCGCTATCCTTTGGCCTGCGCCGGTCATAAGACTTCCGTCATCATGACGATATTTATTCGGCTCGTAAATATATTCCGCAGTTCCTTTGGTTGGGAATGTAATTTTTTTCAGGGAAAAATAGTGTGTCCCACTGGTGTTGGCCGGGGTTCTGTCCATCCATGGAATGCCATATTGACTTGCTTTTCTATATGTGAAAACACCTGGTGGATTATAGGAATATAGGCAATTATCATCCTCAAGATCTACGTCTGGATATCTTCCCTTATCATCATAATAGATGCCTCCGTCACCTGTTGAATAATATCCCCACCTATCGGGATATGTATTTCGATATGTATAGCCGCCTGGAGGTTCATTGTATTCGAAAGAATATTTCTCGACCGTAACGGCTCTACTGTCGGCAATGTCTATTCCGATCAAAACATTATGGGAATGTTGTGGACTGGATTCCGCCTCCGGCAGAGT
This sequence comes from Holotrichia oblita, assembly GCA_023690525.1. Taxonomy (NCBI): domain Eukaryota; kingdom Metazoa; phylum Arthropoda; class Insecta; order Coleoptera; family Scarabaeidae; genus Holotrichia; species Holotrichia oblita. The sequence goes on from CM043015.1 coordinate 1,005,665, forward strand.
TTTATAACGGAACGTTATCTTCTTGCTATAGCTTCCGTCGGTACTGCTTATCAAAATGTAATCTATGCAATGATTTGTATACGAACCCGAAATAATACCACCTGTACGGTCTGCGATTCGATTGAAGGTAATTATTTCATGATCGGTTCTTATTTCCTGGATCGTCATCATTAACACGTTTAACGATGGTGTAGACCAATTGGTTGATAACGCGCTTTGTGATTGCGAATCCATAGTCCCTATTTCGGGCTGCATCGCATCGGTTATCGTATAGGTTCCGGTGACATTACGGTCGGGATATATAAATTTCCTTTGATATTTAAAATTTACGGTTTCCTTAAATGGAGTCTCTATAGCACACAATCCCCAAGCCGTAGTAGGTCGCCAGGTATTGACCTCTCCTTCCTCTACGGATTGTTCGGTATTATTACCCCCATTGGGACCGTTACCGAAACTATACAGGATCCCTTTATCGTCCCTTATGGTAAAATAATTGTCACTTAAAAAAGGTCGTATTACACTTTGGCTTTTGTCCAAATTTGTTGCCCCGTAATAAATATTGGGTATTATAAAATTACCGGAACATGTCGGTGTATAATAGGTAAACACGTCCTGCCCGCCATCGCGAGTCGTTCCCAAAGTTCCGGTTAAAGTTGTAAAATACTCATAAGCTGTCTTTTTTTCGGGCCAATTATTTTGATAGATATTGCGTATTTGCTCTTCGAGATAGGTTCTGTCGTAGCGCTCGCAATCTTCGTCCGGCCTTCCGTGGATAGTGCGTGATGTGCGGTATCCGGAAGCACCTATACTCCATCCGGCGCCCACTTCTCCGTCATACTGTTTCCATTTGATACCCGAAGCATGGTAAGAAAGCGAGATAGGTATTTCCAATCCCTTAAGCTTTATAACATACAGTGGAATCGTTATTTCGGGCAGCCCGTTATACTCTGAAATCTGGTGATTAATATATTTCTCGAATACTTGGGATTGGGGAGAGGAAGGTGTTATTTGAGGGATAACATTTTTATTTTCTTCCTGCGCTAAAACATTTGCAGGGGCAGCAATTAAGGCCACTGCAATAATCATCTTTAAGGATAGTAGAAATGGTTTCATAAAATATTTAAGTTTTTAGTATTAAAAAACAAAATTCATAAAACAATTACCCTATGACTCCTCCAAGCTTAAACATTGGGAGGTACATGTAGATGAGGATGACGGCGACGAGGATTCCTATGAGGAATATCATTAGCGGTTCAAGCATGCCGCCCATTTGTTTGAGGCGGTATTCGAGTTCGCGGGTGAGGTCTTCGCTCTGTTTGAGGAGCATTTCGGGCAGGCGGTTGGTCTCTTCGCCCACGCGTAGCAGGGTAATCAGTTTGCGGGAATACAGTTTCGGATATTTTTCGAGGTTCGCCGAAAACGATTCACCCCGCCTGAGTCCCGATGCAACGGCTTCGAATGATAATTGGTATGGATGAAAAGTGATGAAGTCTTGCAGCATTCCGATTCCATAAAGCAGCAGCACTCCAGAGCCTGTCAGCAAGTAAAGCAGTTTACAGAAATGCGCCTGGTAGTTCTTTTTCACCACACTTCCAAAGAGAGGCATCTTCAGAATAAACGGTGCCATTGCCGACCGTACCGATGGGCGATTTAAAGGATGCAAAACTATTATCCGGACAGATTCGATTACGACTCCCGACATAAATAAAGGAAGCTGGCCGAACTTACGCAGGCTTACGGCAATAACTCGCGTTTGGGCGGGATACGTTGCGTGATTATGGTTATATGAAAATAAGAGGGTCATTTCGGGTCAATAAATTAACAGCCTGTTAATTAATCGCAGTTTATCCCACTCACCTTTGCAGAACTGAGTCTTATGTTGTTATATGAACTCTACCAAAAGTAGTATATATTTTATTGAAAACAATAAATTACATTTCAGCATGTATTATTATTTGATAAATTTTAATCTTAAATTTAAAAGTTCAAATTGGATTGATGCCCACTGTTTTTGCCTATTGTTTTGCTATATCAAAGAAATTCAATCAAATAAAGTCGATAAGGACTTGTAACCGGAATATCCTGTTCAGACAAAGAGTAGCATAAATATACAAGTGGCTGTAGATAAGCTCTTTTAGAATATGTTCGTGTATACTTTTTTCGGAATTTTAAATGTTTGGGTTCTGAGCTTAAAGATAAAAAAGCCATTATCTAAATGATTTCGGGAGATGCTTCGCCTTTGAGTTTAGTTTTCGATCCGGGATTGTTTGATAGACGGAGCGATAATTCTTCAAGCCGAGTATGACCGTAATTTCTTTGGCTGAAAAACCATGGCGTCTGAAGAATCTTCATCCGGTTTCCAGTTACCGCTCCTAACCTTTTCGATCAGGTCGTCAGTCACCCTGTATCCTTCTATCGAGAGCGAATTATAAGCGTCTTCCTTGTATTGAGTCTCGATTCCGGCAAGACAGGCTTCTATGTCTGAGTGTCGGTTTTCTGTCGCAGGAAAGTGCTTTATCACGACTTCCCGCATATCATTCCACATTAGCTTCAGCCGCATAACATACGGATATGTAATCCGCGAGTACGGCAGGATACTCTGTTCGGCAAACGGATCTTCTTCCCGTACATCGTAGCCGAGGCTTTTCATCGTGCCAACAATCTCGTCGGCTGCGGCGCTATTGCCTATGTTGCGAAAAGCGCCCGCCAAACGTCCGGCTTTTGTAGATAGACCTTTATCGAGTAACAACCGTAGAATATCGGCTGCATCCGAAACCATTGACAAACAGGTGCGGGCAGCGATGCTGTCCGACTTGAAGAAGTCGGGGCTACAATCAATCAGTGCTTCGGGCAGGGTGTATAAATTCAGTCCGAATTGTGATTCCTGACTAAGAGGATCGGCAATCTCGGCTTTCAGATCGAATATGCTAGTGTTGTGCATCAGCATCGTCGTGTTGTTCGATGCCAGTGGAGAACGGATAATTATCTGTTTGGGTACAATCCTGTTGCCGCTGTAAAATGACAGAGATTGCTCAGCCGTTAAGCACCATTGTTTCCCGAAACGCATTTTGGAATACTCCGCAATGAAATACCAGTATGAGGTGTACCAGTTCGTCGTATCTCCAGGCCTGCTGTCGGGACGCGACGATATATACTACCCCCGCATAACCTCTTGCAAAAAACCATTTTGCACGAGTCGGTTCAGATGTGTTCGTGATATTTCTGCGGATTTCACAACCGCCATACCTTCTTTGTTCTGAAATTTCTGTAAAATAGCTAATGATTCAGCTAATTTTGCCTGTATAGTTGCCATAATTTTATCATTTACCACACTTGCGTCAATTGCTCTTGTATCGGCACAAGTATCAACTGTCGCACAAAGGCAAGTTTTAGATGTGTGTCATCACAAGTTTTAATTTATGTGATAAAACAAGTTTTAAGAGGTGTGCTATCACAAGTAATAATTAAAACAAAAATAGTGCTTTTTTCTTAAATAGCACTACTACTTTAGTGTATCTTATTTTCTTGTTGTAGTTTTCCTTGCTGAACGTTAATCGCTTCATAAGAATTACGCCGCATTGGATTCCATATCTAATGATCGACGGATGCACCTACTATAAATCATCCGAGATAAAGGATTTCCTGAAGCGAAAAGGGAAAGTGCTGGACGATAAATACGGAAAAAGTATTGCCGCAAACGAAAAATAGCGATAGGGAGACAAGTTAATATCCTGAAACAAATAATCGAAAATACCATAATTCAGCCCGCCCGTTCATCCGGCAAGTTATGAAGCGTCCCTTCGTTTGTTACAAGGCCATGCCGTAGTTTGGCGGGAAATCCACTCGCGTTCGCTCGCAGCAGATTTCCCGCCAAAGCCTTGTAACCCCGGGACGCTTCATGTTTTTTGCCGGTGAAAGGACGGACTGTTACATGATTCAGGTCGTCGAATAATAATCTTAACTTTTAATATATGAGAGACGATAGATCGGAGACTAAAGGTTGTAAACCTTAGAAATGAAAAGATGACGTTTATATCGGAAGGGCGGGCAGAGGGGAAGACGGCTATTTCGGCAATCCGATCCGCTTGCAGTCGGAAGCACAGAGAGGCAGCACGCTGGAACGGTATAAAGAATATTTCTATAACCGGTTGAAGACCGATCCTCAGTTCAGAGAACGGATATACGGGCTTCAAGGAAAAACACTCGGTTGTTTATGCAAACCGAATCCATGCCTCGGGGATTATAAAAGAATACCTCTATATGAAATCATAGAAATGCGAGAACGCCTGAGACATAATAACCCCGATCGGTCTGATCCTGATCGGGGTTTATGATTTTGGTAAGTCAACTGTAATAATCAGAATACCGTTAGCCATGAAAACAGAAGAGAATCAAAAACTCCCGTATACGGGATGGTTGTATTCACCGGCTGTGTACAGAAGAAAATTTACTCCTCTCTTTTGAGGCTGTTTTTGTGGGCCCAGAGGGGCATGATCCCCCGACCTTCGGATTATGAGTCCGCTGCTCTGACCAACTGAGCTATGGGCCCGCAAACTTCCGTTTGGCGATGCAAAAATATACAAATAGAATATAATCGCAAAATTTAACGGTGAAATTTGCCGTTTCACGGTCGAATAGTTAATTTCGTCATTAAATTCTAACTTTAATTCGTATGAGAAGGCTATTATTTCTGGCTATCGCTACTGTAATTTCAGTAACGGCTACTCCTGCACAGGAATATACGTGGGCTGCCGGTTTAAGGATCGGCGGCGAAATGGCGGGCGCTGCACTGAAATATAAAATTAACGCAGGGAACGCGATGGAAATTATCCTCGCTACTCCCTATGACGGGAATTTTATTGCGACAATACTGTATGAAAGACATGTCCCAGTTATAGGAAACGGCTTTAACCTTTATTATGGAGCGGGCGTGCACACAGGTGCATGGCACAGAAAATTCGCTTTCGGCGTAGATGCGATAATGGGACTCGAATATAAACTGCCCGATATTCCTCTGGGATTTTCCATAGACTATAAGCCCATATTCAACATAGTGTCGGATACCAAATTCAGGATGGCGGATGTAGCCCTTGGCGTAAAAATTGTCTTCTGAAAAGTTTTTATATTTTTTATCTGTGAGAGGGTTGATGGATTGGAGATAAAATATTATCTTTGCCGCCTGTTACCATATTTAAACAAAACACCATGAAAAAGGGTATTCATCCGGGAGGTTATCGCCTGGTGGCATTCAAAGATATGTCGAATGACCATATGTTTTTGTGTATGTCGGCCGTAAATACTAAAGAAACCGTCGAATTGGAAGGCCAAACCTATCCGTTGTACAAGATGGAGATTTCCAATACCTCGCATCCGTTTTATACGGGTAAAATAAAACTGGTAGATACAGCCGGACGTGTAGACAAATTCATGAACCGCTACAAAAAACATTACGAACAGAAAAATTCCGGCAAGTAATTCCGTATAAGACACAGATAACCGGGGGCGGCTTCCTTGCAAGGAAGCCGCCCCCGGTTATCTGTGTACCGGCATATGCAGAATAAGTAACTTCAAATAACTAATCACTTTAAGCCCCTGGCATGGTACGAAATTTGTTTGCGGGGGTTTTTAGTTTATATAAGTAAAATCACGATCACGTTTATTATGACTCCGACTCAGAAAAGAGATAGACTGCTGAAATATATTCTCACGATTATGCTGATTTGTCTGGGCATAGCAGTCGGGATAGCCATACGGCATTACTATAACATCCCGATGATAGCAGCCATCAACATAATCGATCTAGCTACGCTTGTGGTTACCGTCTTTCTTGCAATTTATATACCGGGGGTGTTCGATCGTCAGATGCAGGTCAGACACGATAAACGGGTACTTATAGAAGACCGGGTCGATGAGCTTCAGGGATTCTACAGGAGAATAAACCTGTTGGTTCAACAATACGCCGAAAAGCCGAAGGACGTGTTGTTCATAAGAAATACATTGGATGTAGCCTCCAACAGACTTAAAGTTATACTGGTTTTGCTGGATTTCATAAATCTTAAAGACTCCATGGATAAGGAAATAAAGGAAATAGAATCCCTGAGTGACGAATATAAGGCTTTACTGATGAATGCAGAACCAGAAGGGGAAAATTTTGTTTATCCGGAAGAAATTCGCAAAAAGGAAGAATTTCTTTACAATCAAATAGATAAAGCGACCAGTATTCTGGTATTTAAGATCAGCGACATTTGATTTTCCGTATGACATCGAGTATTGAGCGTATGGAGGGGCGGAATGAAATTCTCGCAACAACTTGAACTACTCCTGCCCGTAACCTTCGTCCTCAAACAGCATTTTCCCGCTCGCCGCTTCGACCGCAAGCCTGTCGCACCGTTCATTTTCAGGGATTTCAGCATGACCCTTCACCCATATCATTTTTACGTTGTGTTTGCGGTACGATTTAAGAAAACGTATCCACAGGTCGGCGTTTTTTTTCCCTTTGAAATTTTTTTGTTCCCAGCCGAAGACCCATCGCTTCTCTACAGAATCCACGACATATTTCGAGTCGGAATATACCGTAACATTGCACGGAACTATCTTCAGGGCTTCGAGGCCGACGCATACCGCCATGAGTTCCATGCGATTGTTGGTCGTATTGAGAAACCCTGCGCTTAGTTCCTTCCTGTGGTCGGGAGGCGCGAGCAGGACTACTCCATAACCTCCCCTGCCCGGGTTCCCGAGTGCCGCACCATCGGTGTATATCGTGACATTTGCCATTTTTTACAAAAATAGTAAAGGTTTTTGAAATACGGAACAAATAGGATAAAATTAACTCATTCAGATGTTTACACGTTTCAGAGACTCCCGGACGTCTCGACATTCCGACAATGCGCACGTCAGCGCCCCGCGGGAAGTGCAGTTTTTACCGTATGGGGGCAATAAACCTGAAAGAAGCCGCCTCGGAATTAATGAAGTGAACCCCGAAGTTTGGACGGTTAATATTAAGATTAGATCGAATGAGTTCGGTATTGCACCGGACTCATTCCTTTTAAGCTGGTTTTGATCCGCTTGTTATTGTAATAATCAATGTACTCGTCCAACTCGTGTCGAAAGTGGTCGACAGGCTTAAACTTCTGTAAATATAGCGACTCCGACTTTAATATCCCAAAGAAGTTTTCCATCACTGCATTATCCAGGCAGTTCCCTTTGCGGGACATACTTTGCCTGACGCCTATCTGACGAAGCCGACGCTGATATTGTTTCATCTGGTACTGCCAACCCTGATCTGAGTGAAGTATCAGATTTATGTTGTCAGGCAGTTTCTTAAATGCATCGTCGAGCATCCGCATTGTTTGATGGAATGTCGGCCTCTCGGAGATATTATAACTTATTATTTCCCTGTTATATAAATCCATTATGGGAGACAGATAAAGCTTTTGCCCGAACAAAGAAAACTCCGTAACATCAGTAGCCCATTTTTGGTTAGGCTTTAGGGCCACAAAGTTACGTTCAAGCAGATTGGGTGCTATCCTGCCCCGATCGCCCTTATAAGACTTGTATTTCTTTATGCGCACTCGACACTTTATACCGCTTACAGACATTAATTTGAGGACAGTTTTGTGATTAATGACATATCCTCGCTTGTTCATCTCGACCGTGATACGACGATAACCATAGCGACCCTTATGATCGTGATATATACTTATAATATCCTCTTTTTCACCGGCATATTTGTCCGGGAGATTCAAACGGTTGAGATGATAATAAAAAGTGCTCCGCGCCATCCCTGCAACTTCCAGTAACATCGGAAGCCTATGATGCGGCCTTAGTGCTTGGATGGCTTCACATCTTTCCCGCTCTCGCGGGCGATACGCTCCTGGACTAAGGCCCCTAATTTTTTTAAGTAGGCATTTTCTGCTTTTAAGCGTTCATTCTCGATTAAAAGCGATTGCTCTTTACTTAATGGCTTTAAAGTTTTGGTAACTTTTGCACTCATTCTATTCTTGGAAGGCCTCCCCCTATTATCTCTTAATAAAGCCTCTAATCCTCCCGATTCAGCTTTAATAATCCATTTCTGAAGGACGCCTCGTTCTATTTGATAATTTAAGGAGGCTTGCCTCAAAGATAAGTGATTCTCCATTATCTCCTTTACCACTGCTACCTTGAGATCCGCAGAATAGATTCTGTTATTAAAACTAAAGCCTTCGATACCATACCTCCGATACCGCGTAAGCCAATCTTTAATCTGAGTCGGAGAGATTCCACTCTCTGAAGATAATTCTGAAACTGTTAAACCACTTGCATAGCGATGGATGAATTCCATTTTATAGGCTATGGAATAGTGACTGTACTTATTCTTTTCCTGAAAATCCATAAATAAACCCCAAAAGTTTTTGCCCAACTTTTGGGGTGCAGTCCAAAATGCAGACGGCTTCGATTTTTGTCGTTTTAATCCGTACCCCCTACGGAAACGTTTTCAAATACGCGATTCTCAGGGGGTCAAATTTCATTTTGAGACATCTTCACACAGATCGTATTCTGATGGAGCGCGGGATGCAATCAAGGCAATGCGATGCCGTGGAGTTCACCCGACAAGTATCGTGCGGCGGTCGTCGTGTTCCGGATCGGGAATGATGGTGACCCTCAGGGTGTCTTCGGGCAGCAGTTCCTCTATTTTCTCCGGCCATTCGACCAAACACAACCCCGTACCGTAGAAATACTCCTCATATCCCATGTCGTAGGCTTCCTCCACGCTTTCTATCCGGTAAAAATCGAAATGATAAACGTTTTCTCCGGCTGAGGTAACATAATGATTTACAAGGGCAAAACTGGGGCTTGCCACATTATCCGCGACATTCAGCCGAGAGGCGATCTCACGTATGAGGGTGGTCTTCCCCGCCCCCATGGGGCCATAGAAAGCAACTATCCTGCGCCCTGCGATCTCCTTTATTATCTTTTCCGCCGCATCCGGCAGGCCGGAAAGGGACTCGACAGTTATAGACTTCATACCTTCTACTGGTTCTTGGATTTGAGCACTATGAAAGGAACTATCATCTCCTCCATGGATATGCCGCCGTGCTGGAAAGTATTTCGGTAATACCTGACGAACTGGTTGAGGTTGTTGGGATAGACGAAAAAGTCTCGGTTGCAGGCAAAGGCATAGACGGAGGTTATATTGCTCTGCGGGAGCTGCAGTTCCTCCGGCTTAGTCACGGCAAACACTTCTTTGGGATTGTATTTCAGGTTGCGTCCGGACTTGTATCTTATATTGGCGGAGGTCTCCCTGTCGCCCACGATCTTTACGGGATTATCGACCCTTATAGTTCCGTGGTCGGAAGTTATTATAACGATATGGCCTTTTTCGGACAGCATCTTGAGTATCGTGAAAAGTTCGGAATGTTCGAACCATGAGCGGGTAAGCGAACGGAAAGCAGCTTCGTCTTCCGTAAGTTCGCGTATTATTTCGGTCTCCGTGCGGGCGTGCGACAGAATGTCGAGGAAATTATATACGATTACCGAAAAATCGGCGTCGTAAAGATGTTCCATATTTTCCATAAGGCGGCGTCCCGCTTCGGGACGCACGAGCTTGTCGAAGGTTGTTTTATAATTTTTCCCGTTGCTTGCAAGCTGGCGGCGGAGGAATTCCTCCTCGTACCGGTTCTTGCCTCCCTCCTCATTGTCGTTCAGCCAGAGATCCGGCATAATCTTGTCTATGGACAGAGGCATGAGTCCGGCAAAGACGGCGTTGCGTGCGTACTGGGTGGCGGTGGGCAGAATACTGCAATAAAAATCCTCCTTTTCGGTATCGTACCACTCCCTGAGGAGCGAACTTACGATCCTCCACTGATCGTAACGGAAATTGTCTATAAGCAGCAGCGTTGTCTTGGGATTGGAATCCGCTATGGGGAATATGCTGCTTCGCATAAGTGTATGCGACATTATGGGAGTTTCGCTGTCCTTGCGGTTGATCCATCCCGCATACTCCCTGCGTATGAATTTGGAAAATTCGTTATTGGCTTCGTTCTTCTGGTAAAGAAGTATCTCCTTTATATTTTCGTCGCCGGATTCCGCGAATTCGATCTCCCAGTTTACGAGCTTGCGGTATATCGAGCACCATTCCGTGAAAGTATGGGCGTCTCCCAGCGAAGCCGATATTTTCCCGAACTCAGACCTGTAGCTTGCGGTGGTCTGCTCGGTGACCAGTTGACGGGAGTGTACGTTTTTCTTTATGGACAAAAGAACCTGGTTGGGATTGACGGGCTTTATTATATAGTCCGCTATCTTGGAACCTACGGCCTTGTTCATTATATCCTCTTCCTCGCTCTTCGTGACCATGATCACCGGAGTTGTCGGACGTATTTCCTTTATATGGGGCAACGTTTCGAGGCCGGTCATCCCCGGCATCATTTCGTCGAGGATTATAAGATCATAGGGGGTATTCCTCGCCATTTCTATGGCGTCATAACCGTTGTTGCACGACTCTACCTCATATCCTTTTTGTCTGAGAAACAGTATATGGGGCTTGAGCAACTCTATTTCATCATCCACCCACAGGATTTTAGCTCCGTTCATACCTGAAAATTATTCGTTTTTGCATTATTACTGATGCGTTGATACTTTTTCGTTGTCATTGCGGCCCCCGAGCCGCAATCTCAAAAGACATTTTATTAATCGGCATTGCGCTGAATATTACCGGTCGAGATTGCGGGTCGAGCCCGTAATGACGACAAGTTTTTTAATTTCAAATCAAAAACGAAAAAATATCAATAAAGATACCTGATAGTACAAAGGTATCGAAAATGAAGCCATATTCAAAACTTTGAAGCAGGGGCGGTTGTCGGAACCGAGCGCCGGTATGCGGATATGGCGCAAATTTTGCCTGCATCGGTAATTTTATTCTTTAGAAACGGTTCGAGAAAATAAAAACGGTGCCAAAAATGGTTTTAACAATGCTATTTTCACAAAAAAGTTAATGTACATGGTATTGACAAAAATAAAATAATTATATTTGCAAACCCGTAATGCAACAAACAATTTAAATCACATAGAAATGACTAAGGCGGATCTTGTAAATGAAATTTCAAAAAGTACCGGAGTTGAGAAAATACAGGTACAGCAGATCATCGAATCCTTCATGGATAATATCAAAGGTGCGATGATAAATAAAAACAATGTTTACCTGCGTGGATTCGGCAGCTTTATTATCAAGAAAAGAGCCCAGAAAGTAGCCCGCAACATCTCCAAGAACACTACTATTACCATTCCGGCTCACAACATTCCGGCTTTCAAGCCATCGAAAAGTTTTGCGGCTAAGGTTAAGAGCGCAAAATAATCAGGACGATTAAAAAGAAGAATATATGCCGAGCGGGAAGAAGAGGAAAGGGCATAAAATGGCTACCCACAAGAGGAAAAAACGCCTGAGAAAGAACAGGCACAAGAAAAAGAAGTAGGTAGTTCCCTGTTCCTGAATATTTTAAACCTGAAGAACCCGAACAGGTTCTTTGGGTTTCTTTACTTTATACAGAAGTCCGGCGGGATTCGGCTACATGGCCAACCGTCCGGTATCTGTGAACTGAGCGGCGGGCGCGGTTGCCGGCATCTGTCGTATAGCATTTTTGATGAATGAATAAGGAATTAATAATCAATGTAACATCCAACGAAATAACCATAGCTCTCCTTGAGGACAAGCGGCTCGTGGAGTTGAGCAAGGAAAAGTGCAGGACGGGTTTCGCGGTCGGTGACATATATCTCGGAAAAGTCCGTAAAATAATGCCCGGACTCAATGCCGCCTTTATAAATATAGGGTACGGCAAAGATGCTTTCATACATTTTTTAGACCTCGGCCCCAACTTCAACACCGTTCATAAATTCACCGGTGCGCTTTCTTCGGGAAAGAAGACGGCGGCGTTCCGCGATTTCAAGCCGGAGCAGCCCCTGGGAAAGAAGGACAAAATATCCAACTGCATATCCGTCGGACAGCCCATCCTGGTTCAGATAGCCAAGGAGGCGATATCCACCAAGGGACCCCGTCTGACTTCGGAAATATCCCTGGCAGGGCGCCACGTGGTACTCATTCCCTTTTCAAACAAGGTATCCATTTCCCAGAAAATCAAGTCCAACGAGGAGCGTCGCCGCCTTAAAAAGATAGTGGCCGAGACTCTCCCCGAAAATTACGGCGTTATCGTGAGGACTGCAGCCGCCGGCAAGGACGAAGACGACATAGCGAACGACATACGTACTCTGACCGAGAGGTGGGAAAGCGCCCTCGAGAAGATTCGCGGCAAGGAGGCGCCCGCTCTGCTTCTGAACGAAATGAACAGGGCGACCACAATAATAAGGGACCTTCTGAACGGTTTGTTCAGTTCTATAATCATAGACGACAAGTCGCTGTATAAGGAAATTAAGGAATATATAGGGATAATCGCTCCCGACAGGGAGAAAATAGTAAAACATTACAAAGGACGCACGCCGATCTTCGACAACTACGACATTTCGAAACAGATCAAGGGGCTTTTCGCAAAGTACGTTACTCTCAAGAAGGGGGCTTATCTTATAATCGAGCATACGGAAGCTCTGCACGTTATCGACGTGAACAGCGGTAACCGCGCCAAAGTGGAAGACGACCAGGAACGTACTGCGATGGAGGTCAATATGGCAGCTGCGGAGGAGATATCGCGCCAGATCAGGCTCAGGGACCTCGGGGGAATAATAATCATAGATTTCATAGACCTTCACAAGGGAGATAACCGGCATAAACTGTATGATAAGATGCAAGAGTTGATGTCGGACGACAGGGCGAAGCATACCATACTGCCTCTCTCCAAATTCGGCCTTATGCAGATCACGCGCCAGAGGGTGAGGCCGGAAACCATTACGGAGGAGACCGAGATGTGTCCCGCCTGCGGCGGAACCGGAACCATAGTCCCTACGGTTACGCTCGACAAGCAGATAGAGAACCAGATATCCTATTTCGTATCCGACAAGGGCTTGAAATACATTAAATTGACGGTGAATCCATACCTATACGCCTTTTTGACCAGGGGTCTGTTCTCCAAACGCAGGCAGTGGATGTTGAAATACAAGTGCAGAATAGAGATAACAGAGGATCAGTCAGCCGGCTTCATCGAGACTAAATTTTTCGACAGAGACGGCAAAGAACTTGCTTAAAGACGCCACATGCTTGACTCCGCAGTAGCACGGTCGGTTCGCGAACAGGAAGGATTCAAAATCCTCATTAACAGTTATGAAAGCTGTCCCACGGTAGAGCTTCAGTCGCTCGGAGGGTCGGCTTTTTCTCTGTTGGCGGCCGCCGTGGTACGGGAAAAGGGAGGCATCCACGTGTTCGTATCGGCGGACAAGGATGCGGCGGCTTATCTTTGCAACGATCTGTATACACTGCTCGATCCCGCGCGGGTCATGTTCCTGCCCACGGGGTACAAGCGTTCGATAGAGTACGGTCAGGAAGACCCCTCGGGCACAGTCCAGCGCACAGCCGCCCTGAATGCCGTGCGGACTTATTCGGAAGGCTATTTAGCCGTGTGTACCTACCCCGAAGCCCTGGCGGAAAAGATAACCGGAAGGGATGAATTCCGTAAAAATACCATAGAAATAGCCAAAGGGGACAGGATTCCGATGGCTTTTTTCGAGGAGGAACTGATCAGATGCGGTTTCGGGAAGGTCGATTTCGTATACGATCCCGGCCAGTACTCCCTCAGAGGCGGCATAATAGACGTATTCTCCTTCTCCGAAAACAAACCTTTCCGGTTCGATTTTTTCGGCGACGAGGTCGAGTCGATAAGGAATTTCGAGATCGCCTCGCAGCTTTCGGTAGACAGGCTGGAGAGGGCGGAGATAATACCCGACATGAAGCGCATGGGGTCTGCTCGGGAGATGGTCTCTTTCGCCTCGTTCACAAGGGAAGCCGTCTACTGGGTGGACGATCTCGACCATACGGTCAAACGGCTGGCCGACGTAAGGTCGCGTTTGCTGAAGAGTCTCGAAGACCCCTCGGCAATCGACGGCATTGTCACCGGAAGCGGTGATTTCCTCAGCGATACCGCCGACCGGAAAATGTTTCTCCGTTCATCGAAGTCACGCCGCAGGGAGCCCGACTGCAAGATCGATTTCCAGACCTCGCCCCAGCCCTCGTTCAGCAAACATTTCGATCTTTTGGCGGACGACATAAGGGGCAATTTGTCGGAGGGATACACCACATACATACTTTCGGAGAACAAGATGCAGATCGAGAGGCTCCGCAACATATTCGACTCTATCGGAGGTTCCGACGTCAGGTTCGTCCCCATGGCGCTCACACTGCACGAGGGCTTTGTCAGCCATTCCATGAAGGTTTGCCTTTATACCGACCACCAGATTTTCGACCGCTTCCACCGTTACCGCCTTAACAGGGAGATAGACCGCAGCGAGGCGCTGACCATCGCCGAATTGAACCAGCTCAGGGCGGGGGATTACGTGGTTCACATAGATCACGGAGTGGGTCGTTTCGGCGGCCTGGTCAAGACCGTGGAAAACGGCAGGGTCACGGAAGCCGTCAAGCTGGTTTACAGGGATAACGACGTCCTTTTAGTAAACGTACACGCCCTCCACCGCATATCGAAATACAAGGACAGGGACAGCGAACCGCCCAAAATCTACAAGCTCGGCTCCGGCGCATGGCAGCGCCTGAAGACGGCAACCAAGAAGGCGGTCAAGGACATGGCGCGCGAACTCACTGCCCTTTACGCCCGCCGCAAGGCGACGCCCGGGTTCGCATTTTCGCCCGATACTTATCTCCAGCAGGAACTCGAAGCCTCGTTCATCTACGAAGATACCCCCGACCAGCAGAAAGCCACCGAGGCGGTCAAGCACGACATGGAGAGTCCGCAGCCCATGGACAGGCTGATCTGCGGCGACGTGGGTTTCGGCAAGACCGAGATCGCCATACGCGCCGCCTTCAAGGCCGCTACGGACGGGAAGCAGGTAGCCGTTCTTGTCCCCACGACCATACTTTCGCTTCAGCACTACCGCACGTTCACCGAGAGACTAAAGGATTTTCCGGTGAGGATAGAACACCTCAGCCGCATAAAGAGCGCAAAGGAAACGCGCGAAATACTGGAAGAGCTGCAAAAAGGCCGCATAGACATATTGATAGGAACGCAGAAGATACTCGGCAAGGAAGTTAAATTCCGTTCGCTCGGACTTCTTATAATCGACGAGGAGCAGAAATTCGGCGTGGCGAACAAGGAGAAACTGCGGCAGATGAGCGTGAGCGTGGACACGCTGACGATGACCGCGACGCCCATACCGCGCACCCTCCAATTTTCACTCATGGGTTCGCGCGACCTGTCCGTTATAATGACCCCTCCGCCGAACCGCCAGCCCATCGCCACCGAATCGCACCTGTTCGACAGGGACATTATAAAGGAGGCTATAGAGTACGAACTCGCGCGTCACGGACAGGTCTACTTCGTCCACAACCGCGTGGAGAATATATACTCTATCGAGGCGATGATCAGGGAATTAGTCCCAGACGCCCGGACGGTCGTGGGACACGGCCGCATGAACGCCCATGAACTGGAGAAACACATAATGGACTTCATCTACGGCGAATACGACGTATTGGTGGCGACGACAATAGTGGAGAACGGGATCGACATTCCCAACGCCAATACCATTATTATAAACAACGCCCAGAACTTCGGGCTGAGCGACCTGCACCAGCTGCGGGGGCGCGTCGGGCGTTCCAACCGCAAGGCTTTCTGTTACCTTCTGACCCCGCCGGACGAGATGCTGACCTCCGACGCCCGCCGGCGTTTACGGGCGCTCGAAGAATTCTCGGATCTCGGCGCAGGGTTCAACATAGCGATGCAGGATCTGGATATACGGGGCGCGGGCAACCTACTTGGAGCGGAGCAGAGCGGTTTCATAGCCGACATAGGTTTCGAAACCTACCAGAAGATACTGAACGAGGCGATGGCCGAACTCCGCGCCGAAGGATTGGCCGAGATACCCGCCGGATACATGCCCGGAGAGGAGGACAACGTATTTATACACGATGCCCACATCGAACTGGACACCGAAGCGTTCATTCCAGATTCCTACGTTTCGCAGAGCGCGGAGAAACTGAAGCTCTACCGCGAACTGGACGGAATCAGGGATGAAAAGTCGCTCCAAAAATTCGCATCGGGACTCACCGACCGTTTCGGGAAACTGCCGCCGGAAGCGGAAGAACTGTTCAATGCGGTAAGGATGAGGTGGATGTTGATAAAATTGGGATTCGAGAAAGCCTCCGTGAAGAACGGCGTTATGAAGCTCCAGTTCATTTCCAACCAGGAGTCGCCGTACTACAAAAGCAGCCTGTTCATGTCGATCCTGCGCTATGTCACGGAACGTCCGCAAAATTTTATTTTCCGGCAAAGCAATAATAAACTCTCTTTGACAGTTAAAAGAATAGGCGACACCGGTAAAGCCTGCGCCGCTCTCGCAGACATCATTGCCGGTACTGCCGACGTTTAACCGGCAGCGAGAGTAATATTTGGCGGCCATCCCTTAAAGGTTCTTTGATTCTTATTCCTTTCTACAGAAAACAGAAAATAATACAGATAAGTACCGTAGAATATTTATTTATCCATTATTTATTTTTTAAGGTGCTAATTAGCAATATTAACAAAAATAATAAATAGCACGGTGTGCTTAAATACCATAATTACCGACATTTTTAATTACCTTTATAATAAGGAATGAATCTGACTATCGACATAGGCAACACTTTTGCGAAGGCCGCCGTATTCGACGGGGGACAGATTTTGGAGACTTTCGAGGCCGCGGCGGCGGACAGGGCTTTTATCGGTTCCATACTGGACAGTTATCCGCAAACGGACAGCGCTATAATCGTCTCGTCGCGCCGCGACACGTCGGAGACGGAGGACGGGCTCGAAGGCCGGGTAGGCAAGGTTGTGGTTTTCGACAGTACCGTGCCCGTGCCTGTCAAAAATATGTACCGTTCGCCCGAAACTCTCGGGTGCGACAGGCTGGCTGCCGCTGTCGGCGCCAATACGCTCTACCCTGCTTCCGATATCCTCGTTGCGGACTTCGGAACCGCGATAACGATAGATGTCGTAACCGCAAAAGGAGAATATCTGGGGGGGAATATATCGCCTGGTGCGCATACCCGTTTCAGGGCGCTTAACGAATATACATCCAGACTGCCCCTCTGCGATTTGACGGACAACATAAATTTGACTTCGCGTACCTCCGTCGAAGCCTTGCAGAGCGGGGTCATCAACGGGATAATTTTCGAAATGGAAGGCTATATATCGCGGTTGAACGCGGAATATCCCGGGCTTAAAATAATTTTTACCGGTGGAGACGGATTTTTTTTTGCTGAGAAATTAAAAAATACGATATTTGTAACCAACTCCCTGGTTGCATTTGGACTGAACAGAATACTGGAATATAATGCGGATTAAGAAGGCAACAATAATTGCGGCCGTGGCGCTGGCATCGGTAACTACGGTCTCTAAAGGACAGGATAGCGGATTGAACACTTTTTCTCCATACACCTTTTACGGTTTGGGGAATCTGTCCGTACAGGGAAGCACAATGATGAGATCCATGGGAGGAGCTGGTATAGCCTACCGTGATCCGACTTCCATAAATTACCTCAATCCCGCCTCATTCAGCGCGATGCCCAGAAAAGCATTCCTTTTCGGTATCGGCGTAGAAGGTGCGAACTATTATCTGAGAAATTCGGAATCGAGGACTGTCCACAATACATTCAACGTGCGCGACATAGCCGTACAGTTCCCTCTTGGCAAAAAAATTGCAGTCGGTATATCGGTCACACCCTTCAGCAGCATAGGATACAATATGGTAATGAAGGAAACCGATCCCGAAATCATAGGGAACATCGGCGATGTACGCTACCGTTTCGTCGGCGAGGGCGATATAACCCAGGCCAAGGCGGGTATAGGATGGGAACTTTTCAAAAACTTCTCGGTAGGAGCCGAAATGGTGTATTACTTCGGAGACCTGACACGTTCATATCATGTTGATATAACTCCCATTACCGGAGAGGGAACCTACGTAAACACTTCGATTTATAATGAAGAGAGGGTTTCGAGGATACTGTGGAATTTCGGTGTCCAGTACAGTCCCGTCTTCGATACAAAGCGGGTGCTTACTCTCGGGGCAGCGTATCATCCCCAGGGGAAGCTCAACCCCAAGGTTAGTGTAACGGCATCCGGCAACTATTCGATCGCCCAGATCGAAACCGTTTTGCCGAACAGTATCGCGGCCGATTTTTCGCTTCCTCACAGTGCGACGGCAGGATTATATTACCATACTTCGAAAGTCAGCGCCGGATTCGATTATACATACCAGGGCTGGCAGAACGCAAACCCCTCGGTGAAAATGGACAATGCCACGTTCAGAAATACGAGTACCTTTAAAGCGGGTTTAGAATACACCCCCAACCGGTACGACGTGAGAAGATTTATGAGACGCCTCACCTACAGGGGAGGATTGCGCTACGGGGATTATTACATGAGGTTCAATGACAATAACATAAAAGATATGGCGGTAACGGCGGGCATCGGAATTCCGCTCGGTCCGGCGAGACTTTCAAATATCAATATAGGAGTCGAATACGGTTCCAGAGGTACGACCAAAAACCGACTTATAAGGGAAGACTACTTTAAATTCTCGTTGGGTTTCAGCCTGTTCGGGACGGACGACTGGTTTAAGAAATACAAATACGATTAGAGATATATGATAATTAGCGCGATGAAAAACTTAGCTGATATGAAAAGGATTTGTTTAAGATTTATATTGACTTTGGCGGCGTGCTGTTTTGTGAACGGCTCGTTTGCCCAAGCTTTCCTGGAAGATCCCAATTGGGGGAACAACCCTGATGAGCGCAAGGAGAATGTGGTGGCATTCAATTATCTTCGCGACGCTTACAGCGCGAAGAACTATGCCGAAGCGATAGGTTATCTGCAATCCCTTTTGGAGAAGGCTCCGAGAGGCACCGAAGCTATATATGTACTCGGAATAAATATATATAAGAACAAGGCTGCAAGGGCTACGAGCGTTGGCGAAAGAAACATGTTTGCCGACTCCATAGTGATGCTATACAACAGACGTATCGAACTTTTTGCCGATACGCCGACCGAAAGAGGCGATATTCTTACACAAAAGGCTGCTGCTTACAGGGAGTACAAGGGTAGCGACAGGGAAGGTATCCTCCGATATTTCAAGGAAGCGGTAGATGCTTATGGCGATGAGGCCGGCGCAGACATTATAAATAATTACTTCAGTGAACTGACCGAAGACTACAAGGCAAAGATCGTCGAAACCGACTATTTCCTGAGCGAGTACGAGAGACTCGAAAAGCTTATGAAGAGTCCTAAGAATATTGCCGATACCGAAGGTACGAATACGTTCGATGCGATTTTCGTTACGAGCGGGGCGGCGGACTGCGAAAGCATAGAGAAGTTGTTCGCCCCGAGGCTCGCCGAGAATCCTTCGGACAAGGAGCTAATCGACAGAACGATCGCTTTACTTAACAGGGGTAATTGCAGAGGCGATTTCTACATGAAGGTAGCCGAGATGTATTACAAGTTGGAGCCGTCCTCCAACGCGGCGCTGGTTCTTGCGGCAGGGTACGAAGAGAAGAAGGAGTTTGCCAAGGCTCTGGAATATCTTAATGCCGCTATGGCATCTGAAACCGACCCCGTGCTCAAGGCAAATCTGGCAGTACGCATAGCAACCTCTGAACTCGGTCTCGGTAATGCTAAAAGGGCGGCCGATTATTCGAAACAGGCCATCGCCATAAATCCCGAAAACGGCTGGGGACACTATACGCTCGCACAGGCTTATGCCGCCGGAGCGAGCGGCTGTAAAGACTTCGACCGTTCCTCGATTTACTGGCTCGTTTACGATGCCTTGGTTACGGCACGCCGCCTTATGTCGGGAAATGAAATACAGATCAGCGGTATAGACCAGCAAATGAATACTTACCGCAATAATTTCCCGACCCGTGACGAGACGTTCTTCCGCGGACATCCCGAGGGCGAAACAATTACCGTGAACTGTGGCTGGATAACGGGAAGAACTACCGTAAGGACGAGATAGAAGGTCTTATATGTGAATTCAATATAACGATGAGGTAACGCTATACGATCATAAGTATAGATATTGTTGTATTCCACATTAAAATTTGCAAGTAATCCTCAATTCTTTGGACAGGACATTCAAATATGCAATAATAGCGTTTCTCGCGGGGAGCGCTATTTTGCTTGTTTCCTGTTCGGGTGGAAAAGTCGTCGAAACCGAAAAGGACGAGGGCATGATAACCCTTCAGAGGAATCTTTTTACCATTCTGAAATCTGAGAACGGCATCAAGGGATACCGGTTCGAGGCTCCCCTGCTCGAAGGTTACGGATTTGCCAAGGAACCATATCAGGAATACCGCAAGGGTATTTTTGTCGAAACGTACAATGACTCGACCCAGAATGTCGAATCGACCCTCGTGGCCGATTACGCGATCCATTTCGAGAAACGACAGCTTTGGGAACTTAAGGGCAACGTGAAGATGGTGAACGCAAACGGACAGGTGTTGGAGACACAGCAGCTGTTCTGGAACGAACGCACCAGAAAAATATATTCCAACATAGATACGAGAATAACCCAGGGAAACGATGTTCTCGTAGGAATAGGCTTCGAATCGGACGAGGCTTTGAAGGTTTGGGAATTCCGCAGTCCGAGAGGGAGGCTTACGATCGATGCCGAACCCAATCGGGAAGCTACGGAGAAAAGTCCGCCTCCGGCGCCGGACAGTTTGGCTAAACCGGCAGCCGGGAAGCCATCTTCGGCCGTTGAGAACGCACCTGCTACGGCTTCCGCCGGATCTCCCCTTCGTCAGAGCGAGAGCAGGCGACACCATCTGTTAAATGATAGATTATGATTTCCTTAATCGTCATACTTGTAGTAACACTGTTGTTCTCCGCGTTTTTCTCGGGCATGGAAATAGCTTATATATCCTCAAGTAAGCTGAAACTCGAAATTGACCGCAAGAAGAACAAAACTTTCGGCCGGATAGCAAACATACTTATCAAAAATCCGGGACAATATATCGCCGCCATACTTGTGGGCAACAATATAACGCTTGTGATCTTCTCGCTTAATATGGCGATCCTGCTCAATTATCTGGCGTCACGGTTCGGTATGGAAACCCTCGGTAGTTCTATCCTGATCAAAACCCTGATTTCAACTATAATAATAGTATTCGCTGCTGAATTTCTTCCAAAGGCCATTGTCCGCAATAATCCCAATTTTTATTTCCGGACGTTCGCGGGACCGCTCTATATACTTTACATGCTGCTCTATCCGGTGGCAAAGTTCACCACGTGGCTGTCGGTACTTCTACTCAGGATGTTCGGTTTGAAAGTTGATTCCAGCCAGAATATCAAACCTTTCTTCAGGATAGAACTCGCGCAGATGCTTGAAGAGGCTACCGAAAACGAAGAGAAAAAAGCCGAAAACGAGATGAAAATGTTTCGGAACGCCCTGGGCTTTACCGATCTAAGGGTGAGGGATTTTATGGTTCATCGCGTAAATGTCGAAGCTGTGGACGTCTCGCGGAGCATCGGTGAATTGTCCGCCAGGTTTGTCGATACCAATTATTCGCGCATCTTCATATACGACGGCACCATAGATAATATAATAGGGTACGTGAACGTCAAGAGTTTGTTCGATTCGCCGGATAGTGTCAGAGGAATGCTGATGGAGGTGGATTATGTTCCCGAAAGCCTCTCCGCGCAAAAACTGCTCACGATGCTTATAAAGAAAAGGCGGGCCGTAGCCGTGGTAATAGACGAATTCGGAGGGACAGCCGGGATCGTGTCGATGGAAGATGCGCTCGAAGAGATATTCGGCGAGATCGAGGATGAGTACGACATGCCCGAATTTACGGAAAAGTCCGTAGGGGAAGGCACATTCGTATTGTCGGGACAGTTGGAAGTGGACTACCTGAATGAAAAGTATTCTTTAGGTATTCCCGAATCCGATGAATACCACACCCTTGCCGGTTACATCATATACAACCACGAAGGTATACCCCTGCAGGGCGACATAGTGATCATCGGAAACAAGGAATTCAGGATGCTCAGGATAAGCGGCTCGAAGCTCGACCTGGTCAAAGTTACGATTTTGAAATAAGTACCATTAATACTTATTGATACATTTTTTAGTTATTAGTTATTAGTTTTTAGTTGGTTCAACAGGGATTTAGCATTTTGCCAACCTCATCGGGATGTTGTAACGGCTCGGTAATATCTGAATCCATCAGTTCGGCGACATTCATCGCTTTCTGCTAAACAATCAAATATTTACAACTGCCACCCATTTTTTTTATATATATGATTACTAATAACTAAAAACTAACAACTAAAAACTAAAATGGCAAGGTTTGCTTAATTTTGTTCTCTGAATAAGCGGTTGAACCGGATTTTTACTATCTTTGGCGACCATAATCATTTATGGTTAATACGTAACAATACCTTAATTAGCTTGGTATGGCAAGTTTGAACACTCTCAGAACCCGCGGTGGGGTTATCGTTTCCATCGTTATCGGTATAGCTTTGCTGTCGTTCATAATCAGCGACAGCAGTATAAGGAATTTCATGGGCGGCGGCAAAAATTCGCACGATCCCAAAGTCGGCGTAATCGCAGGGAAAGACATAAGGTATTCCGATTTCTATTCGCAGAGGAAAAGGATGGAGGATATCGTCAAACTGATGAGGGGAACCACCGGTTCATCCTCGGCGGAGGTTGAACAGCTTAATAACATGGTGTGGGAGTATTTCCTGTTCAGGAATGCGTTCGAACCTGGTTTCGGGAATCTCGGCATCGACGTATCGGAAGCGGAAGCGGTGGATATGACCAGCGGCGTTTATCTGTCCCCTGTGGTAACATCCACTTTCGTCGATCCCCAAACGGGTATGTTCAATCCCACCATGCTCAAGGAATTCATTGACAACATGTCGGGGGAGAATTACGTAAACAACTATCTGATATGGACTTACCTCAAGGATCAGATGAACAATCAGCGGGTGATGTCCAAATTCATGGATCTGGTGAGCAGAGGGATGTTCGTCACTAACATCGAGGTGGAAGCCGTCTTGGCTTTCGAAAGCAGTACGCGCGACGCGCAGGTAGTGGCTCAATCCTATTCCTCGGTCGCCGATTCCCTGGTCAAGGTATCCGATGCCGAGATAAAGAAGTATTACAATAACCATAAGCGGTCTTTCAGGCAGACGGCTTCCCGCGATATAGAATATGTAGTGTTCGATATATTGCCTTCCGAAAAGGATCTGGAGGCAGGGTCTAAACGCGCAGCCGAACTCGCCGAAGGACTCGCCAATGCCGATAACCCCTTGCAGTTCGCCTTGTTTAACTCGCCGGACGAAAGAACACCTGCACGGTTTATCAGGGAGTCGCAGTTGGACAGCGACATTGCGGCGGTCGTCCTGAATGATCCCCGCGCGGTTTTCGGTCCTGTGTTAAGAGATAACACATATACCATAGCCCGCCTCGGCGAGGCCAGGATGTTGCCGGATTCCGTGGGAGTGAGTCATATATTTCTTCCTTCCAATGAGAAAAAATTGGCCGACAGCCTCTTGAACTTAATAAACAGGGGAGGCGATTTTGCATCGATCGCAAGGGAATATTCCCGCGATACCAATACCAGCCTCAATGGAGGTGATATGGGCATTTTCGATCCCGGAGCGATAATGGCGGAGATGCCCGATTTTGCCGAGGCGGTGCTGAAAACACCCAAAGGCGGGACGGCACTTGTGGAAGCTCCCTACGGGACACATATAATTAAGATAACCTCCCGGACGCAGCCCGTTAAGAAAGTCAAGGTTGCCACCATCAAATATACCGTACGCGCCAGTTCGGCCACACAGTCGGCAATCGCCGGCGAAGCGCATTCGTTCTACCTGAAGGCTTTCGGTTCCCATGACGATTTCAGCCGTGCCGTCACGGAGTCGGCATTGCCCAAGAGGAGGGCGCATATAGGAGCCGGCGAAAGGAACGTATCCGGATTGGACGGTTCCAATGAATTGGTACGCTGGGCGTTTACCAACAAAGTTGGCAGCATATCCGAACCCATAAGCATAGGTTTGGACAGTTATGTCGTGGCAGCCCTTACCGAAGCGAGAGAAGACGGTATAGCACCTCTCGCACAGGTCAGCGCCTCCATAAGGGAGATACTGGCGAGGGATAAGAAGACCGAAATAATCGCCTCCAGGATGACCGGTTCCTCGATCGGGGAGATAGCCTCGAATCTCGGAGCGGAGATCACGGAGATCAACGATGTCGGTTTTTCGGAATTCTACCTGCAAGGGATAGGTTTTGAACCGAGACTGACAGGCGCTTTCTTCGCATCGGATCGAGTTAATACGCTCTCAAGACCCGTACAGGGTAACGGCGGGGTTTACATATTCGAACTTTCGGCTGTAAATCATGTCGAAGCGCCCGCCGAAACCGATCTCAGAATAAGACTGGAAGCCCAGAGCACGGCTTATATACTGGAAAGAGCCACCCAGGCAATGTATGGGGTGGCCGGCGTAAGGGACTACAGGATGAGGTATTTTTAGCGGTACGAAAGACAAAAAGCGGTTGGCGTTTAATCCGGATTAAACGCCAACCGCTTTTTAGGGCATTGTTCATACGGCAAGAGCGGCAGGCTATGAGTTTTACGCACTGAAAAGAAGAGAGTAGGGTTTCGGAATATGAAAATACTACTGGTGCTTAATACTTAATACTTTAGTTGTGTTTCAAAAAGTATGATTTGTAATTTGTATATAACCAGCGTTGTATATCATTGTTTTGTTTTCGGCATGCCGCCGGCGGTGGGTGCGAATCTCGACCGTGAGGTCGATTGAGCGACCCGCCGCGTGGGGCGGCGGCGTGCCGCGTGACTTTCGTGTTGACGCACAAAAGTCACAGATTATGCCTAATAGAATATAATATATTGCATCAAACCGTTTTATAACAGCATACTTTTTGAAGCACCTCCAATACTTTTTCGTTGTCATTGCAGACTTGACCAGAAATGATATTTCATTGTCATTGCGGCCTCCGAGCCGCAATCTCAGGAGCATTTATTAAGCATCAATTTGCGTTGAACATTATTGGTAGAGATTGCGGGTCAAGCCCGCAATGACGGCAAGTTTTTTTCATTTCAAATCAAAACCATAAAAATAAGCACACCGTGCTATTTATTATTTTTCGTCAATGCTGTTAATTAGCGATTTACAAACAAAAAATATATCAATAAATATTTAACTGTACTTATCTATAAAACTCGGGATGACCGAAGAAGATTTATTTTTGCCGCCACACGGATTACCCGATTAATAATGGTAACTTTACAAATCATTTTATGGGGAATGAATAACATCGTTATCATTTGTACGTTAAACATATAGTGATAAAAACAGTTTTTGCCGTTTATCGGATAGAGTAAAAAATGCAGCCGGAAAACATTAAAATATTAGACAACCTAAACGAGGCTCAGAGAGAAGCCGTAATCAATTTCGACGTGCCGTCGCTCATAGTGGCGGGGGCGGGTTCGGGTAAAACGCGCGTCCTGACGAGCCGTATTGCGTATATGCTCGAAAAAGGAGTATCCCCGCACTGCATACTGGCTCTCACTTTCACCAACAAGGCGGCAAGGGAGATGCGGGAACGTATTGCGACCATGGTTTCCGAGGAGCAAAGCAACCGGCTCTGGATGGGAACGTTCCACTCGATGTTTCTCAGGATATTGCGCATGGAAGCCGGCAGGATAGGTTACCCTTCGAGTTTCACCATATACGACGCTGCCGACAGCCGCAACCTCATCAAATCGATAATAAAGGAAAAGGGATTGAGCGACGAATCGTACAAACCGGGTTCCATTCAGTCGAGAATATCGTTGGCCAAGAACAATTTAGTCACTGCGGAGGCCTACGCGGCCAATGGAACCTATATTGCAGAGGACAGGGTGCGCAAGATGCCTGCGTTCGCGGAAATATACAGGGAATATGCGTGGCGGTGCAGGCAGAACGCGGCGATGGATTTCGACGACATACTGCTGAATATCAATATTCTGTTCAAGGATTTTCCCGATGTTCTCGAAAAATACAGGGAGAGGTTCCGGTATATTTTGGTGGATGAGTACCAGGATACGAACTATGCGCAGTATATAATCATAAGGTTATTGGCCGAAAAACATTCCAGAGTGTGCGTCGTGGGCGACGATGCGCAGAGCATATATTCTTTCCGCGGGGCGAGGATAGAAAACATTCTGCGTTTCCGCAGCGATTTTCCCGACGCGAAGACGTTCAGACTCGAACAGAATTACCGCTCCACGCGCACGATAGTCGATGCGGCCAACAGTGTCATAGAGAAGAATCTCAACCGCATCTCGAAGGAGCCTTTCTCCGCCGGGGAACAGGGCGAGAAGATAAGGGTGCTGAAGGCTTATACCGACATCGAGGAGGCGTCGCTGGTGGCCGATCGGTTGCGTTCGGCGGTGCGTTCGGCGGAGGCAAACTGGAGCGATGCGGCCATACTCTACCGCACCAACATGCAGTCGCGCGTCTTCGAGGAGGCTTTCCGGCGCAGGGGCATACCCTACCGTATTTACGGAGGCATGTCGTTCTACCAGAGGAAAGAGATAAAGGACGTGCTCGCCTATATGCAGCTTATCGTAAATCCGCGCGATGACGAGGCTTTCAGGCGTATAATCAATTACCCTTCGCGCGGAATAGGAGACGTTACCATAGGACGCATCGCGGCCGCCGCCGCACAGAGGGGCGTAAGCTGCTGGGAAATTGCTTCTTCGGAGGATATTAAGGACGCGGGACTGAACGCCGGAGCGGAGAAAAGGGTGAGGGATTTCGTCGAACTGATGAATTCCCTGTCCGAAGTCCGCAGCCATGCGGAACTGTATGAATTCGGACTCGAAGTAGCCACTAAAACGGGCATAATAGGCGGCCTGAAAACGGAACATACGCCCGAATCCCAGACCGCGCTCGACAATATAGAGGAGTTGCTGAATTCGATGCAGCTTTTTTCAAAGCAGTACGAAGCCGACGCCCAGACCGGTACGGCAGCGGAAGATCGACCCGAAGGCGCGGTCTATCCGCCTTCGGTTGCCGACTGGCTGCAGAGCATTACCCTGCTAACCGACATGGATCAGGAAGACGGGGAGGAAAGAGACAGGGTTATGCTGATGACGGTACATGCCGCCAAAGGACTCGAATTCAGGTATGTTTTCGTGGTCGGACTCGAAGAAAACCTTTTCCCCAGCATGATGAGCATGGACGGCGCAGAAGGGATAGAGGAGGAGCGCAGGCTGTTCTATGTCGCCCTTACGCGTGCCAAGGAGGCGGCATTCCTCTCCTTTTCCGAGACGAGGGTCAAATGGGGAACGATGAATTTTTGCAGACCGAGCAGGTTTCTTTCGGAGATAGAGCCGCGACATTTGGACATAGCGTTCGACCTGAATAAGGACGCCGCTCCCGGCGGCTTTTCGGAAACCGCGGGACGTTTTTCCGGCGGCGAAAGGACGGGGTACTACGGAAGAGGACGCAGCGCAGCGGACGACGGAGTTTCGGGCAACGCATACGGAAAACGTTACGGCGGCGCCGGCCGCGGGGACGCCCCGCGCGCAAGCGGCGAACGTTTTTCGGGATCGCACGATGAAAAGTGCGCGACAGGAATTTACGGCAGAGGCGCCGGAAAGCAGCCGGAAAGCAGAGGGGCGACATACGGAACGGAAACATCAGAGCCCTTCTCGGGAAACGCCGGTCGCTTCAGGAGGATAGGTAAAAGGATCGCCGGCGCGGATGAATCGCACGACCCGCCGCATGATTACGCCGGACGGACGTCGGACGCGTCGCCATCGCAGGCAAAACCGTCTGTTTCCGGCGGTTCATTCGTACCGTCCCCTAAGGTTCCCCCGCACGCCTCACAGGGCTGTAGCGGTTACGGTTCGGGGCAAAGGGTTGCCCACCCGAAATTCGGGGAGGGAACGGTAGTATCCGCGGAGCGTCTGGGCAACGATCTGAAAGTTGTCGTAATGTTCGATACCCAGGGGCAGAAAACCCTCCTTGCCAAGTATGCAAACCTCACGATATTAGAGTAACCGGAATGCAAACTGAAATCATATAGTAAGCAATCCGTGTATAGTCGAGATTGCGGATCAAGTCCGCAATGACAGTGATAAAAAAGCATCAGCAGTATCCCTCCATGAAAAAATCCGAAAGATACAGGGGCGTCATCGAATGGTTCTCGAAAAACATGCCCGTCGCGGAATCAGAGCTGCATTATAAGAATCCGTTTCAGTTGCTGGTAGCCGTCATGCTGTCTGCACAGTGTACGGATAAAAGGGTAAATATGACAACTCCCGCATTATTCGAACGTTTTCCGACGCCCGAAGCCTTTGCGGCCTCTTCGGCGGAAGAGGTTTACCCCTACATAAAAAGCATATCATACCCCAACAGCAAGTCGAAACACCTCGTGGCCATGGCCAAAATGCTCACAGAGGATTTCGGCGGCGCGGTACCCGATGACGTGGACGAGCTTCAGAAACTGCCCGGCGTAGGACGGAAAACGGCCAACGTGGTCGCGGCCGTCGCTTTCGGCAAACCTGCCATGCCCGTGGATACGCACGTGTTCAGGGTGGCCGCCCGCATAGGCCTCACGACTAACGCCAAGACTCCCCTGCAGGCGGAGAAACAGCTTGTCGAACACACCCCCCAGCATTTGTTGTCCATCATGCACCATTGGCTCATCCTGCACGGCAGATATGTCTGCCATGCACGTAAACCGAACTGCCCCGAGTGCGGGGTATCCGAATACTGTGCGTATTACGCAACAAAATACGGCCGACAAAAGGGAATATTATAAAATAATCATAATCAACAAAATACTGGAAAGATCGATTCCTGACTTCATCAGGCATGACAAAATAGATTCCCTGAATGATAAAAGAGTGTTATTCTGAGGAGCGTCAGCGACGAAGATCTTATCCTTACAGTCCCACCGCATATCATTTTTCCTCCCCTCTCCTTCTCTCCCGACGCTCCGACACATTTTGGCGTACGACGACTGCCGCTTTATCATGTTTCCGGCGGATTTGACGTTGTGCGGATGTCAAAAGCGGTCAAAAATGCAGATATATGACGATGGCAGGTATTTTGCGGAGTCGTATATGAAAATTAAGCAGTTATGAATATAAATTCCTTAACCGTAAGGGCGCAGGAGACTTTGCAGCAGGCTTTCGGCATTGCCGCGTCGCGTTCCAGTCAGGCGGTGGAACCGGTTCATATTCTCGCGGCCGTTATCGAGGAAGACGACTCGCTGGGTACTTTCTTGCTGAACAGGACGGGCGTGAATGCCAGGAACCTGCGCGGCGAAGTGCAGAGCGCGATAAACCTGCTGCCCAAAGTTTCGGGGGGCAGTTCCGGTCAGTATTTCTCGAACGCCTCGTCCCGCGCCATACAGAAAGCCATTGACTTTACCTCGGTTTTCGGCGACAAATACGCCTCGGTGGAACATTTGCTCCTAGGACTGGTTGCCGACGGAGGCGATGCCGCTCTTATACTCAGGCAGGCCGGCGCATCGGAGAAAGACCTCGTGACGGCCGTAAAAGATTTCCGCAAGGGTTCCACGGTGGACAGCCAGACGTCCGACCAGACTTTCGACGCCCTCGGCAAATATGCCATTAACCTGAACGAGCTTGCCCGCAACGGCAAACTCGACCCCGTCATTGGGCGCGACGAGGAGATACGGCGCGTACTCCAGATACTTTCGAGGAGAACCAAGAACAATCCCATACTGGTCGGCGAACCGGGCGTGGGAAAAACCGCCATAGCCGAAGGCATAGCCCATCGTATAGTGGACGGCGATGTGCCCGAAAATCTGAAAACCAAGCAAATATACTCCCTGGATATGGGGGCTTTGGTGGCGGGAGCGAAATACAAGGGCGAGTTCGAAGAGAGACTGAAAGCCGTGGTCAAGGAAGTTACGGCAAGCGAAGGCGAAATACTCCTTTTCATCGACGAGATACATACCCTCATCGGGGCGGGTAAAGGCGAGGGAGCCATGGATGCGGCTAACATCCTGAAACCGGCGCTCTCACGCGGGGAACTCCGCACGATAGGAGCGACCACCCTGGATGAATTCCAGAAATATTTCGAGAAGGACAAGGCGCTTGAGCGCCGTTTCCAGAAAGTATCTATAGACGAGCCATCGACGGCGGATACCGTTTCGATACTCCGCGGACTCAAGGAGCGTTACGAGAATCACCACAAGGTGCGGATAAAGGACGAGGCGATAGTGGCGGCGGTCGAACTTTCGCACCGTTACATAACTTCCCGCTTCCTGCCCGACAAGGCCATCGACCTTATCGACGAGGCGGCCGCCCGTCTCCGCATAGAGATGAACTCCGTGCCGGAGGAGATCGACCAGTTGGATCGGAAGGTACGGCAACTGGAGATAGAACGCGAGGCGATCCGCAGGGAAAACGACCCGAAAAGAGTCGATGAACTGACGAGGGAAATAGACGACGTAAATGCCGAACGCAGTGTACTTCGCGCCAGGTGGCAGAGAGAGAGGGATTTGCTTGCAGGCGTTCAGAAAAACAAGGAGCTCATAGAGCAGTACAGGATACAGGCGGCGGAAGCGGAGAGGAACGGCGACTACGGCCTCGTGGCCGAAATACGCTACGGAAAGATACGGGCGGCGGAAACGGAAATAGTTAAACTTCAGGACGAACTGCAAAGCGCCGGCGATTCCGGCATGATGATAAAGGAGGAAGTCGAGTCGGATGATATCGCCGAGGTGGTTTCGCGCTGGACGGGTATTCCGGTCAGCCGCATGCTTGCGAGCGAACGCGAGAAGCTGCTCCACATGGAAGACGAACTGCACAGGAGGGTGGTCGGACAGGATACCGCCATAGCGGCCGTTTCGGACGCCGTAAGGCGAAGCCGCGCCGGCCTCCAGGATGCCCGCCGTCCCGTAGGGTCGTTCATGTTTCTCGGCTCCACCGGCGTGGGGAAGACCGAATTGGCCAAAGCCCTGGCCGAATTCCTGTTCAACGACGAGAATATGATGACCCGCATCGACATGAGCGAATATCAGGAACGGCACACCGTCTCGCGCCTCATAGGGGCGCCTCCCGGGTATATAGGCTATGAAGAAGGCGGCCAGCTCACCGAAGCCGTGAGGCGCAAGCCTTATTCCGTCGTCCTGCTCGACGAGATAGAAAAAGCTCATCCGGATGTGTTCAACATTCTGCTTCAGGTTCTCGACGACGGACGCCTGACAGACAATAAAGGGCGCACGGTCGATTTCCGGAATACCATAATAATAATGACCTCCAATATGGGTTCGGGCATCATCATGGAAAATTTCGCCGGAGCCGGAAGCGGCGAAAAACTGCCTGAGGAGTTGATAGAGAAGACACGCGACGAGGTCGTGGAACTGATGAAACAGGCTCTTAAGCCGGAGTTTATCAACCGTATCGACGAGATAGTGATGTTCGCGCCTCTTACGAAAGCGGATATACTCCGCATAGTCGAGCTGCAGCTCGGCATTATAGAAAAACTTTTAGCAGGCAACGGTATCGGAATGCAGGTAACCGAAGCAGCCAAAAAGTGGATCGCCGAGGAAGGGTATGATCCCCTGTTCGGGGCGAGGCCTGTGAAACGCACGATACAGCGTTATATAGTGAACGATCTTTCCAAACAGATACTGGCCGGCAACGTAAACCGCGATGTTACGATAGTTGTGGATGCGGACAAAACAGGTCTGGTCTTCAGAAACTGAAACTATGGCGCGCATACAGAATCAGTATCGGGGACGCACAGCGCGTGGATGAAATATTCCCGCACAGTCCGATCCTATAAAAGTCCAAGAATAAATTACCGGCAGCGCCGTCCGCGGAACAATAACCGTAACATGAAAAAAGAGAGAATATATTCTCTCTTTTTTCGATCAGTCGAATTCGTTGAGCTACCTGGATTCGAACCAAGAAAGGCAGATCCAGAATCTGCAGTGTTACCATTACACCATAGCTCAATAAGGCATTCCGCCGCCACAAATTTAAACCATATTTTTTTCTCTGCAAAAATTTTTCCGTAGAAAGGAACGGATGCTACCGTATATTAAGTACTGTTAAATATTTACTGATACATTTTTATTTGTAAGTCGCTAATAAGCAATACCGAACTAAAATAATAAATAGCACGGTGTGCTTATATCGATATTTCGAGTATCTCGAATTTCAGGGTTCCAACGGGTACATTCACCTCAACCACGTCTCCGCACTTCTTGCCTAACAGCGCCTTGCCTATGGGGGTACCTATGGCGAGCTTGCCTTCCTTTAAATTGGCCTCGCTCTCCGAAACAAGCGTATACTCGACATTTCGTCCGTTAGTATGGTTTTTAAGGAGTACCCTGCTAAGTATCTGAACTTTGCTGGTGTCTATCTTACTTTCGTCTATGATACGTACGCTGGCCAGTTCGGTTTCCAGTCTGGCTATTTTCATCTCAAGCATACCCTGAGCTTCCTTGGCTGCTTCGTATTCGGCATTTTCCGAAAGGTCGCCCTTATCGCGTGCATCGGCAATCTGTGCTGATATGGCAGAGCGCTCCGCAGAACGCATATGATCCAGTTCGGCTCTCAGTTTACGATAACCTTTTTCGGTCAGATAAATAATTTTAGATGCCATAATCCGGTTTTTACGAAAATAAAAAAACAAAAATCCCGACATTCTCAGCCGGAACTCCTCCTCAATTTTCTACAAAAGTACTAAATATTAATATAACGGCAAATATTTTTAAAAATTATTTCTATATAATCCAAGAAATCGTTTTATTGATCGGATCGGATACTCCCCGCCATGGGCTCCTGTCGAATGACAAGAGTGACGGGCGCATACAGATGATGTCGAAAAACAGCGAGGCATGCGAGAAGCGAAGGCGGGAGACAGACCGTAGCCGACGGTGTGCAGCTGCGGCAAGCGGCGGGCGGATCGGCAGTTAAACTGCGTGCGGCAGGCGCCTATTTCTTAAGGCATATTCGCTTCCGCTCCCTCGCCGAACAGGAGGTGGAAGTATCTCCGCGACGGGGATTCCATAAATTCGCCCAGTCCATATTCCGTCCAACGGCGATCTACCAATGCGACGGTTTCTTCCGACGCCGTCACCACGTTGGGGAAACGACGCGGATAGCCGTTCCTGTAAGGTGTTTTGCTTCTGGCGTCCACGGTCATTATGCCGTTAGTGATTCTTATATCCCTTGCGGGGTCGGTATTGCCCGCCGCATGCCAGAGCAGTTCGCCGTATGTAAAACTTGCAGTAGCCGTATCGGTAAGCACGATATACTTTATTCCCGCGTCTTCGCGCTCAAACGACATGGCGAATCCTTCGAGGTCGGCATCCCCGCCCGGGACGCTCCGCAGGATCAATATTCCCCATTCCGGCACGAGGCGGTCATCACAGCTTTCAACCCAAGGGGGAATTTCCGCCGCTCCGAGTCCTGCGGATAGCGTTCTTTCGCTCCCCTCCCGCGCAGGCGTAAGGTCGATAACCATCTTACCTCCCGTACCCGTCGTGGCCGTGGAATGGTCGAGAATGTCGAGCACTCCACGGGAAAACATAACATCCCTTTCGAGGTCGGTATTACGAAATAAAGGGGCAAGCGCAGGCGTACGCCGTATATCCGTACCCGCGGGGACGACGATCAATATCTTATTGAACATCATCTGTCCGGCGCCCCACATCGAAGAGGCGACCTTGAAAGCCTGTCCGTCGTATGTTTTTTCTATCGAAGCGATCGCGAGATTATGGGCGACGCCCTCCGCAGGCATGTAAAGATCTGATATCTCGGACTGAACGGCGAGGCGTATCGGTTCGAGGAAGATCTTTTCCGTCGCCTTTGCAATGAATGCGTCCTCCTGTGGCGGAATACCGGTTATCGTGGCGGGATAGACGGCATCGCGGCGGTGGGTTATCGCGGTCACATGAAATTCGGGGTACAGGTCTTCAAGTGAATAGAATCCCGTATGGTCTCCGAAAGGCCCTTCGACAAATTTCTCCTGCGACGGGTCTACGTACCCCTCTATCACGAAATCGCAGTCCGACGGCACATATAAATTGTTTGTCAGACACCTGACTAATTTCATCGGCCTGCGGCGCAGGAATCCTGCCAGCAGGTATTCGTCGAAGTTGTCGGGCATCGGGGCGGTGGCGGCATAAGTGTAGACGGGATCCCCGCCGAGGCACACGCTTACGGGCATCCTCTCCCCCCGCTTCCGGTACGACCTGTAATGCCGTTCTCCGGTTTTATGTACGTGCCAGTGCATTCCGGTGGTGTGTTCCCCCGTGATCTGCATACGGTACATGCCGACGTTGCGCAGACCGGTTTCGGAGTCGGCGGTATTGACCATGGGCAGGGTTATGAACCTGCCTCCGTCGTAAGGCCTGCATTTCAGTACGGGAAGCATGCCGAGCCTCGCATCAGCGCCCGTCAGGACAACTTGCTGGCATTCACCCCTGCGCGATGACAGCCTCGGAAACCACCGCGACATCTCACCGAGCAGGGGAAGCATCCCCAACTTGCCCGCCAGACTGTCTTTCGGAGACATCACCCTGTCCAGCATTTGCCGTATTCGGACGGATATTTCGTCGAGTGAATCCACGCCCAAGGCAAGAGCCATGCGCCTGTCGGAACCGAACATGTTCGTCAGCACAGGGAAAGGCGTTCCTGTATTCTCGAAAAGGAGAGCCTTACCCCCGCCTGCGATCTTCGATACCCGCTCTGTGATTTCGGCAATCTCGAGCACGGGATCGACCCTGGTTCCAATTCTCGACAGTTCGCCGTGTTTCTCAAGTAAATCTATATATTCTCCGAGGTTTTTATACATAATCCGGTTGCAGCGATTTAATACCATGCAAATATAGCCATTGTATAATAAAAACATTCTTCGTAATTTAATGAACCACCCAGTTATTCCGGTAAATTCCCCGCAAATCAAACTGCCATTAAAAAGAAGGCTTTTGTTGGCCGGATAATTTTAAAATTCATACCTTTGGCAAAAATTTTTCTCATCCGGCAAATCTTAAATAAACAATAACAAAAAATAATTATGGCAGACAACAAAGGACAGAAGCTTTTGGCTGAATTTCCGCCGGTTACGACCGAACAGTGGGAGGAGGTCATAAAGGAGGATCTCAAAGGCGCCGACTACCAGAAGAAATTGGTATGGAAGACAGCCGAAGGATTCGACGTTCGCCCGTATTACCGCGCCGAAGACCTCGCGAACATCGGGTATATGGGTTCGGGTATAGGGGAATTTCCCTATGTGCGCGGCACGCGAAAGTGCGGCGGGTGGAAAGTTCACCAGACCATCGAAGTGACCGACGCCAACGAAGCCAACGCCGCGGCGCTCAAGGCCATTTATGCAGGAACCGAATCCCTTGGATTCCGCATGAAGCTCGCCAAGGTTTTTGCGGACGACGTTTCGGCTTTGCTCAAAGGCATCGATCTCGAAAAAACCGAAATAACCTTCACCGGCAGGCACGTGGCCGAAATTGCCCGTTTGATTATCGGCGATACCGGTACTCTCGGAGCCAACCCCGACGAAGTAAGAATTAATTTCGTTATCGATCCCCTGATAGCTCGTTTGTCCCTGAAAGGGGCTTTCGGTTGCTGCCCCGACGGCGGCAAGTGTTTCGAAGAACTCAGGGAACTTATAACCAAAGGCTCGAAGTATAAGAGAATGCGCTTTGTAAATGTCGGTGGGGAAGCGTTCCATAACAGCGGTTCTACGATAGTTCAGGAACTGGCATTTACGCTCGCAGCCGGCCACGAGTATCTTGTAAAGCTGATGGAAGCCGGTCTGGATATCGACAGCGCGGCCTCTTCCATACGGTTCAGCATGGCCGTGAGCGCCAACTATTTCATGGAGATAGCGAAATTCCGCGCCGCCCGCATGTTGTGGGCGACGATAGTGAAACAGTATTTTCCGAAGCGCGAGTGTTCCGCCAAAATGCTCGCCCATGCCGTCACTTCCAAGTGGAACCTGACGGTATACGACCCTTACGTGAACATGTTGCGGGGAACGACCGAAGCGATGAGCGCGGCCATTTCGGGAATACACTCGCTCGAAGTGCTTCCGTTCGACGCGGCTTACGAAAAACCGACCGAATTTTCGTCCCGCATAGCTCGAAACGTACAGTTGCTGTTGAAGCACGAGTCGCATTTCGACAATGTGGCAGACCCTGCCGGAGGCTCCTATTATATCGAAAACCTCACCCGCAGCATAGCCGAACAAGCATGGGCGCTGTTCAGGGAAGTGGAAGAAAAAGGCGGCTACACTGCATCGTTCAACGAGGGTTTCATACGCAGTACCATCGAAGCGTCTGCGGCTAAGAAAGACATGAACATAGCCACGCGGCGCGAAATACTGCTCGGCACCAACCAGTACCCCAATTTCACCGAAGTTGCAGGCGAAGAAATAACCGAAAGAAGCGTCACCCGCGGAGTTTGCACCTGCGGCTGCGAAGAGTGCGGATGCTGCAACGGCAAGGAGCGCTGCTGCGGAGAAGAATGCGACTGCGGCTACAACGACGGCAAAGAAAATTGCGAGTGTTGCGGCTGTTCGTGCGGCTGCGACGAATGCACATGCTGTTGCTGTTGCTGTTGCGACTGTAATTGCGAGTGCTGTTCCCGAAAACTCAAGCCTTACAGGGGCGCTATGGCTTTCGAGGAAATGCGCCTGAAGACGGACCGCAGCGGCAAACAGCCCAAAGCATTCATGCTCACGGCAGGGACGTTGTCCATGGCACGCGCGCGCGCCCAGTTCTCCAGCAATTTCTTCGGCTGCGCCGGTATACGCATTATCGACAACACGTTCTTCGACAGCGTGGAGGAAGGCGCCGAAAAAGCCCTCGCATCCGGAGCCGGAATAGTGGTAATCTGCGCCGCGGACGACGATTACGCCGAACTCGCCCCGAAAGCGAAGGAAATCATAGGTGACAGGGCTATTCTGGTCGTGGCTGGCGCTCCGGCATCGGCCGCGGAACTCGAAGCCAAGGGAATAACCAACTTTATAAGCGTAAAGAGCAACGTACTCCAAACGCTCAGGTATTATCTCAAAGAACTCGGTATTTAACAAACATGAATATGAGAGCAAAATTTTCTGACATATCATATAAGGGAACCGCGGGAGAAGCCTGCGGCGACCATGGCAAAAAGAAATGTTCATGCCAGGACGGCGTCTGGATGACAGCCGAACAAATACCGGTCAAGGGTTCCTATTCGGCCGGCGATCTGGAGGGCATGGAGCACCTAAATTACGCCGCAGGTATCGCGCCTTTCCTCCGCGGGCCGTATTCGACCATGTACGTCATGCGTCCGTGGACGATACGCCAGTATGCGGGATTCTCCACAGCCGAGGAGTCGAACGCCTTTTACCGCCGCAACCTTGCGTCGGGACAGAAGGGACTTTCCGTTGCGTTCGACCTCGCCACGCACCGCGGTTATGACGCGGATCATCCCCGCGTGGTGGGAGATGTTGGCAAGGCCGGAGTATCGATCTGTTCGGTGGAGGATATGAAGGTGCTTTTCAACGGAATACCGCTCGATCAGATGTCGGTGTCGATGACGATGAACGGAGCGGTGCTTCCTGTGCTTGCATTCTACATCGTGGCCGGTCTCGAACAGGGATGCACGCTCGGCCAGTTGAGCGGAACGATTCAGAACGACATACTCAAGGAATTCATGGTGCGCAACACGTATATTTATCCGCCCGAATTCTCGATGAAGATCATAGCCGACATATTCGAGTATACTTCCAAAAATATGCCCAAGTTCAACTCCATATCCATCTCCGGCTACCACATGCAGGAAGCTGGGGCTACGGCGGATATAGAACTTGCCTACACTCTTGCCGACGGCCTCGAATACCTGCGCACGGGTGTGAACGCGGGAATGAGCATAGATTCCTTCGCTCCGCGCCTGTCGTTCTTCTGGGCCATAGGCATGAACCATTTTATGGAGATAGCTAAAATGCGTGCGGCTCGCCTGTTGTGGGCCAAGATCGTCAAGCAGTTCAATCCCAAGAATTCCAAGTCGCTCGCCCTTCGCACCCACTCCCAGACCTCGGGATGGTCGCTTACGGAACAGGATCCGTTCAACAACGTAGCGCGCACGGCTATCGAAGCTATGGCCGCCGCCCTGGGACACACCCAGAGTCTTCATACCAACGCCCTCGACGAGGCTATCGCGCTACCGACCGATTTCTCCGCCCGCATAGCCCGCAACACCCAGATATACATTCAGGAGGAAACCGAGGTGTGCCGCGAGGTCGATCCGTGGGCGGGTTCCTATTATGTCGAGAGCCTTACCAATGAAATACTCCATAAGGCATGGGCGCTCATAGAAGAGGTCGAAAAACTCGGCGGTATGGCGAAAGCCATAGAGACGGGTATACCGAAAATGCGCATAGAGGAAGCCGCAGCCCGCAAACAGGCGCGTATCGACTCCAATCAGGAAATTATCGTAGGTCTGAACAAATACCGTCTGGAAAAGGAAGCTCCTATCGACATACTTGCCGTGGACAACACCGCCGTGAGGGAGGCACAGATCGCGCGGCTTAACGAACTTCGCGCGAAACGCGACGAGGCGGCCGTCAGGAAATGCCTCGAAGCCATTACGGAATGCGTGAAGGCGGGTAAAGGCAACCTTCTGGAACTTGCCGTCGAAGCCGCCAAAGCGCGTGCATCGCTCGGCGAAATCTCTGATGCCTGCGAAGTTATCGTAGGGAGGTATAAAGCAGTTATTCGTTCAATTTCAGGAGTTTATTCATCGGAAGTGAGCAAAGACGAAAATTTCGGAAGAGCTAGGGAATTGGCTGCGGAGTTCGCCGAAAAGGAAGGACGCCAACCCCGCATCATGATAGCCAAACTGGGACAGGACGGCCACGACCGCGGCGCCAAAGTGGTAGCCACGGGTTATGCCGACATAGGTTTCGACGTCGATATGGGGCCGTTGTTCCAGACGCCGGAAGAAGCCGCCAAACAGGCCGTGGAAAACGACGTTCACGTCGTGGGCGTTTCATCGCTGGCCGCAGGACACCTGACCCTCGTTCCGCAGATAATCGCGGAACTCGGGAAGCTCGGCCGCGAGGACATCATAGTAATCGTCGGAGGAGTAATTCCCCATCAGGATTACGATCAACTGTACAAAGACGGAGCGGCTGCAATATTCGGCCCGGGCACTCCGGTATCGACTGCCGCCATACAGATTCTCAATATCCTTATGGAAGAGTAGCCGCCTCGCCTCCTGAAGAACTCAGTCAGGCATATTTAAGTAGTTTCCGCCCTCCGTATTTAACGGAGGGCGGATTTCTTTCATTTGGGTCCTATATTAAATATGATGAAAATAAACTCCACGATGATATAAGAATTTAAAATTATAAATTTCAGGAAGTTAATATAATTATACATTTAAAAATAACACATGAATAAATAAAAATAGTCTACTAATATGCAATTATTATAAAAATAAGTATATTTGTAATCATAAACGGACATGTTTTGGATAAAAATTAACATCGATTCCATTATACCCTTGTCAAATAAGCATTTGGAATTAACATTTAATACGCTAAATAAGTACTAACTAAAAAAATTAAAAACATGAAGAAGGTAATTTTGATTCTGGTCGCATCTTGCTTTGTAATTGGAATGAACGCTCAATCCCGCACTCCGAAGGACAAGGTAGATTACATCAAAACGTTTGTGACCCTGGATAACAAACAGTCACAAAAACTTGAGGATGTATTCACAAAGTACTCTTCGGATGTAAAGGCCGCCCTGGCGCAGGATCCGAACAACAAGGAAAAAATCGATGTACTGAAAAAGAACCTTTCCGAGGATTTGAAGACGGTAATGGGCAAGACCAAGTATGATGAATATGTGGCCGGCATGAGGAAAGAAATGCAGGAAGCCCGCAACAGCAAGGAGTGCAGCAGCGGCAGCGGATGCGATGCCTGCCCAAGTAAATGCAAGAAATAAATCTTAAGAAACAACCAAACAACTCCCCTAAACTATTCCCAAACATTTATGTTTGTAACTTTCAAAAAATTCATGACGGCGTTTACGCTCGCCGTCATGATTCCTTTTGGTCTTATAGCCCAGGAGAAGGAGGAGGGCGATTCAAAAGATAAAGAAAAGACGGAATCGCCACAACCCAAAACCGTAGTAAAACCATACAAGGACGTAATAACGAACAAGGCCGTTACGCAGCACGGCATGTTCGACGTTCACAGGATCGACGACAAGTACTATTTCGAGATCCCGCGGAAGATGTTAGGCCGTGAAGTACTGCTGGTGGTGCGCACTGTTAAAACCGGCAATGAATCCGGTAACGGCGGTGAGTCCATAGCCGAGATCATGTTCCGCTGGGATATAGCGGACAACAACAGGAAGATCTACCTCCGCAAGCCTTACATATACACGGTGGCCGACAAGGAGAGCGATATCTACGAGTCGTTCAAAAGTTCATATGTCGAACCTATTTTCCAGGCGTTCGACATACGCGCTTTCGGCCCTGATTCCTCGGCGGTGATCGATGTGACGGATATGTACGGCAAGGATAATTTCACTTTTGGCATCGCCTCCATGCAGAAATCCAAATTCCGCATCGGCACCCAGGAAGACGACAAGAGTTTCATCCATTACCTCAAGGCTTTCCCGAACAATATCGAATGCCGCAGTCAGAAGACCTATAAAAAAACCTCCGGCGACAAGGCATCGAATACCAGTTCCGATTTTGTGACCTTCGAGATCAACCATTCGATGCTGCTGTTGCCTGAGAAACCGATGACGCCCCGTTACGGGGACGACCGTGTGGGATTTTTCACCCAATCGCAAACAGATTACTCCTACGATTATTTCCGGATCAAGAGTACGAGTTTCGTGCGCCGTTGGAGGCTCGAACCCAAAAACCCCGAGGCGTTCCGCCGCGGAGAACTGGTCGAGCCGGTTAAGCCCATAGTTTTCTATATAGACCCGAACACTCCTAAAAAGCTAATCCCCTATTTCAAGAAGGGAATCGAGGCATGGCAGACGGCTTTCGAACAGGCCGGTTTCAA
This sequence comes from Holotrichia oblita, assembly GCA_023690525.1. NCBI lineage: Eukaryota > Metazoa > Arthropoda > Insecta > Coleoptera > Scarabaeidae > Holotrichia > Holotrichia oblita. The sequence goes on from CM043015.1 coordinate 1,046,881, forward strand.
AAATGCAATTCTTGCCAAAGAGGTTCCATCGAAAGAGGAAGACCCCGATTTCGATGCCATGGATGCCCGCTATTCGATGGTTCTTTACCTGGCGTCCGAAATAGCGAACGCATACGGACCTCATGTGGCCGACCCGCGCTCGGGTGAGATTCTGGAGGCTCATGTGTGTATCTATCACAACCTGATGAAGCTCATTTCGAACTGGTACCGCATCCAGACCGCAGGTTCCAATCCCAAGGCCAGGACGCTTACCCTCAGCGACGAGCTGATGGGCGAACTTTACGAGCAGGTAATAACCCACGAGGTAGGGCACTCGCTCGGCCTGGCTCATAACTTCGCTGCAAGCAATGCCGTTCCGGTGGACTCTCTCCGTTCGCCGACTTTCACGGATAAATACGGCACTTCGATGTCCATAATGGATTATGCCCGCTACAACTACGTTGCCCAGCCCGGCGACGGGGTGCGCACGTACATACCCAAGATCGGCCCCTATGACAAATACGCGATCGAATGGGGATACCGTCCGATACCGGATGCCAAATCGCCGAAAGACGAGGTGTCCGAACTGGACAGGTGGGTTCGTGCCAAGGAAGGCGATCCGGTATACCTCTACGTAAAGCACGGTCTTGTGCAGATAGACCCGCGCGGCCAGATGGAAGACCTCGGCGACAATGCCGTGAAAGCCGGCGAGCTGGGTTTGAAAAACCTGCGCTACGTAATGGAGAATTTCGACCAGTGGATCCGCGAACCTTATGATACCTATGCTCCCATAAAAGAATACTACGAGGATATACTCTCACAGTGGAAAAGATATATGAGTCATGCCAACTGCTATATCGGCGGCCAGTACGAGACATACAAACATCAGAACCAGAACGGAGTGGCTTATGTGCCCGTGGAAAAAGCAAAGCAGAAGGAAGCGCTCAGGTTCATTTGCGAGAACGCTTTGGATTTTCCCGACTGGCTCTACCGTGAAGATTTATTCCGTTGTTTCGACGCTGCCGGAGTTTACGAACGTCAGGTGAGGCAGATCCCTTCCTCCGTATTGGGTGAAACAATATCGATGGCCGCACTGTACCGCATGATGGAAGCGTCATACAGGGATAAGGATGCATACAGACCCGACGAACTGTTGCGTGATGTAACCGCCTTCCTTTATCGTAACGTTTACAAGGGCAAGCCTATGTCCATCGCCGAACGCAGCCTGCAGAGAAGTTATCTCGATAAGCTGAGGAAGATGGCGCCCAGGGAACTTGGCGACAATAAGGCCACGGGGTCGGATATCCTGAACATGACCGATGTGCAGTCGATAGTCTGGAACGAATTAGCCCTGATACACAAAGAAATAAAGAAGAACTTAGCCCGCTATCCCAAAAACAGCATCGACCGCAGTCACCTGCAGGTACAACTGAAGTGCATCAACGGCATACTTCAGGATAAGCAGGCAAAAACATCCGGCGATCAATAAAAACATTTTCTGAACCGTTTCCCTGCCCGCACGTGTATCGTGCGGGCAGGGCGCGGATAGATAACTACGTTACCCAGATTTTATAAATTAAACCTGTATGATCAAACATTTAATCACATTATGCATCATGTTCATGGTTATTCCGGGCATTACACTCGCCCAGAACCAGAAACAGACATTCACGGCACAAGGCAGGGTGACCGAAGCAAAGAGCAAGGAAGTAATTCCGGGCGCCGTGATTTCCCTTCCCGACTACGGACTGTGGGGTGTTGCCGACGGGAAAGGATCGTTCAGCATCGCACGTATTCCGGGCGGCAAAACCCGATTTGTAGTGACCTGCCTGGGCTATGCCTCTTTTGAAGTAGACATAGACATCTCTAAAAATACCGAAGGCCTCAACTTTCAGATGAAGGAGGACAACCTTTCTCTGGAGACCGTCACGGTAACGGCCAAGGAAAATAAGGGTCTCAACACATCGCGCGTTATCGAGCGCCAGGCGCTGGAGCACATGCAAATTATTTCGGCTACTGACATTTCGAGCCTGCTGCCGGGCGGCACTACCAAAAAACTCGATCTGTTCGATACCGATCCCAGGGCTTTCCGCTTCAATCTTCGCGGCGGAGACGGTAACGGCAGTTTCGGTACGGCGGTCGAGGTAGACGGTGTGCGGCTCTCTTCCAACAGCGACATGTCAGCCGGATTCTATGGTCCCGCGACCCGCAACGTAGGGGTGGCCGATATCGAATCGGTCGAGATAATTACGGGAGTACCTTCGGTGGAGTACGGCGATATGACCAGCGGTATGGTTATAATCAAAAGCAAGAGGGGGCGCACTCCCCTGTCGGTGAGTATTTCCGCCAATCCTTCGGCCAAAACCTATTCGATCAGTAAGGGATTCGGACTGGGAGAGAATCTGGGCATACTCAACACAAGCGTCGAGTACACCCATGCCTTTAAGGATGCTTATTCCCGCTACACTACCTATAACCGTAACGCATATTCGCTCTCCTATTCCAACAACTTCAAGGTTGCTGGCAAAATGCTGGACCTGCGCCTTAACGGGGGTGGGAGCTACGGATTGCAGCGCAAGAAAAGCGACCCCGACAGGCCGAGTACGGACTGGAATAAGTCCCATGACAGCGCCATGCGTTTCGGCGTAAATGCCAACTGGCTGATCAACAGCAAATGGATTACCTCCCTTACTGCGGAGGCCAATGCAAACTACACCGATTCATTCAGTGAGGATTACTCATACGTCACCAGCGCAACCAGCAAACCCGTTATGAACGCCGAGGAAAGCGGGTATTATGAAACGGATCGCCAGCCCACCAAATATTTCCGCGACAAGATTGTCGACAGTAAAGGGCTGAGCATGAGTGCCCGTTTGCAATACAGGCTCAACCAGAACTTCGGTGGGGTGAACAACAATATCAAGGCAGGAGTTTCATGGTCTTCGACCGGCAACGTGGGACGCGGCGAATGGTACCGGAACGACATAGTGGAAGACGGCTACCGCCCCTATCCGTATACCGATATTCCTTTCATCAACAACTATTCGGCCTACCTGGAAGACAATATCCGACTGCCGATGCCGGGTAAAACGAGCCTCGACATAATGGCCGGAGTGCGTTATGAGCAGGTGGATATAAAAAACATGGTCTACAAGGACGCCTACTCGTTTTCTCCGCGTTTCAACGCGCGGTATACCATCGTGGGAGAAAAGCGCGGCAAGAAAGGTTTCCTGCGGGAACTGAGCATACGCGGAGGATGGGGCATGATGGAAAAACTCCCCTCTCTGGGTCTGCTTTACCCGAAGCCGGGTTACCGCGATATTCTGGTCTACGATAAAAATTACGGAACGCAGAACAGCTATTATTCCGTAGGTTTGACCGATGTTTACACCGACTACCTGAATCCCGAACTTAAATGGTCTCGCAGCCGCAATGCCGAAATCGGGCTTAACGTCAATCTCGGCGGAGTACAGATATCGGCGGCCTATTTCAACAACAAGTCGAAGAATCCCTATATTTCCGAGTCAATATATACGAAATACGGATACCGCAAGTCCGACGGGCAATTCGCCGTACCCAATAACCCCTCTTTCAGAGTGGACAAGGCTACCGGGATGATCTATGTAAGCGACCTCGATATTCCGGGCAGTCCTGAAGTGCTGATTCCCGCCCTTGTAAACGACACGATTTTCATCAAAAATTCAAAACCGAGCAACGACGTTCCCTATACGACCCACGGCGCTGAGTTAGTGGTGGATTTCGGCCAGATCAAAGCGATCCGCACCTCTTTCAGGGTAGACGCCAATTATGCCTATTCCAAGCGGGTAAATGAAAAGCTGACACCCAGTTACCAGGCCAGCACATCCTATTCGGGACTTCCGCAGGGACGCTCCTACGATTATGTGTTTTTCTATCCGGGCGGTACCAATCCCTATAACGGTTCGAAGTCGGAAGAGATCAACGCCAACTTCACCGCCACGACCCACATTCCGGAAATACGCATGACCATCTCCCTGCGTATCGAATCCGCCGTCATGTGGCGCAGGCAGTACCTGACACAATATCAGGGCAACGAATGGGCCTTCATGGTCGATGAAAACGGCAACCGGCTGCCGAGTGTATACGGACAGAGAGGTTTCGCCTATCAGTATCCGGTGGCCTATATGGGTCTGGACGGTATAATAAGGCCGTTTACCGAGGCAGAAGCAGCCGATCCGAAGTTCTGGGATGCAAAGGTATCGACCAATACTGATTCCTCTTTCATCAAGGATGGCTACAATTTCCACATTCCGACGGTCAACATAAGCATCACCAAGGAAATAGGCGACATTTTCTCGTTGTCGTTCTATGCAAATAACTTCATCAACAGCAATCCTATGGTGCGCGAATGGGCAAGCGAACGTCTGATTGCAAAAGGGAAGCCCTTTTCTTACGGCGCCACATTGCGAATCAAGATACAATAAATCCTAAACTACCATGAAAAAGATATTTTATATAATTGCCGTTCTTGTCGTGTGGACTTCCTGTACACGGCTGGACGACGTGCTTTCCCGGAATCCTTACGGCGAAGGTATCCGCAGAGTCAATATACAGCTGACGTATCCCGAAGTCTATGCCGATGAGCTGAAGGCGGGGGTTGTCGTTACGATACAGAAGCCCGACACCAAAACGGAATGGCAGGTTAAGACGGACGAGCATGGTTTCGTATCAGTGGAACTTCAATACGGAATTTACCGTATCGGCGTATCCGACAAGGGAACTCCGGTATCGGGCGCAGTACCGATCTTCAACAGGAACATCGACCAGTTGAAGATCACCGACGAGTCGTCGGACGACATCGATTTGAATGTGGACCTGAAGGTCTCCTATGCCGGACAGCTCATCATCAAGGAACTTTACTACAGGGGATGTACCAGGAGTGCCGACAACAAAACCAACCAATACGATAAATATGTGGTCATTTACAATAACAGCGACCAGACCGCATATCTCGACAGCGTGTGTTTCGGTTGTGTAGGCTCTAATTATAATGCTACAACCACGCCGACAAAATGGGTGAACAAGGCGACCGGTGCGATTATGGATACCATTCCCATCAGCTCGGCCGTATGGCAGTTTCCCAGTTCCCTCGGGAATCCGGGAAAGACATTCCCGCTGGAACCCGGCGAAGAGGCTGTCGTGTCCTTATGTGCCGCCATCGACCATACGCTCGAATGGCCTGCCTCGGTTAATCTGAACGTAGCGGGCTACTGGGTATGTTACGACTCCAGATATTATACCAATGCTACCTATCATCCCGCTCCGGGGCCAAATCTGGCGGGACATTACCTGAGCGTACTCAAGAAGATCGATTCGGCTACCGCCTACGCTTTCTCCGTATCGAGTCCGGCGGCGGTGATCTTCCGCATACCCGCCGACGTGTCGAGCGCTTATGAATATGTGAATAATCCGGACAATCTGAAGCGTGAACCGGGTGCGACGACTGGCAACTTTTACGCCATGATCCCCGGCGAGTGGGTGCTGGACGGCCTGGAATGTTTCGATGCCTCGAACAAATGCAAACGGTGTCCCGACATCGTCGATGCCGGATACGCCCTGCTGGAGGTCTCCTATCAAGGCAAGACAGTGCACCGCAAGATAGACCAAACGGCTTCGGCCGAGGTATCCGCCAGACTTGGACGCCCCATAACCATATACCAGGACACCAACAACTCTTCGGCCGATTTCTATGTCAAGGACATTCAGTCAATAAAACAATAAGCGCCTGAACCGATATGAACAAAACAATATATATTTTATTTAGCCTGTCGGCCTTGGTCTTCTCCACAACGGCGCTGAAAGCGCAGGATACCCAAACCAAGGAGGAGAAATCGCAGTACCGCATGGCAGATCTCAAACGAAGTCTATTGTGGTCGGACAGCTACAACGCCGCAGGGCTGCGTTTCATGGATTTTCAGAATTACTCCTTCGCAGAAGCGTATTTGAATAAGAACAACGGCGGATTGGTGAAATATTACCAGTCGGACAATTCGCTGGACTACGGTTTGCGTACCGAATCCTATACACGTGTAAAGAAAGTGACCATGTACGGATCGGTGGAGTACAATAATTTCCTGGGCCGGAATATGACCAACACGGGGTTTATCTATCCTGAAAAGTACCTGGTGGGACTCGGCGACAGCATACCCGCCCAAAAACGCAGGGAATATTATACTCTGCACGGAAGTGTCGCGGCGCCTGTTTACCGGAACCTTTCGGTGGGATTGTCGATAGACTATCAGGCGAGTAATGACGCCAAGATGAAAGACTTGCGTTCCACAACCACCATGTTCGACGTGAAGATGGCGGGCAGCCTGCTCTATGCCAACCGCTGGCTAAGCGTCGGAGGCTCGTATGTTTATGAAAAGTTCCATGAAAAAATGACTTTCGCTCAGGTCAGTCCCGAGGAAAACATGATTTCGGGATTCTATTATTCCGGTTTGTGGTTCGGTATTTTCGACTACTATAAAAATACCCCCATGAGCGGCACTCATTACTTCAACGACGTACTCAAAGGCGGGTCGGCACAATTGGGACTTACTTTCGGGAACATACGTCTGTTCAATGAATTCGCATATAAAACCAGAGACGGATACTGGGGTGACAATCTCGATAATGCCAATACGGTAAATTCGGGAGAGGTTTACGAATACACTGGGAAACTCGCTGTTTCCCTTGGCCGTTCGACCCACTACCTGAACGTGAAGACTAAATTGGAGACGGATGATAACGCATTACGGAATGTATACGAAGACAAGAGCAGTGGATGGTCGATACCCGTATACATCGGTAAATACAGGATATTCTCGCGTAGCACGAGGAATATCGACGCCGAATATGAATTCGTATACGGTTCACCCCTGCATCCTACTTTAGTATTGAAAGCCGGATATTCCAACTTCGCGCGCAACTCTTCGGCCGCGGTCGTGAATCCTTATATCTACACCCAGGAAATCCATCGCAACGATTTCTACGTCTATGTCATGAAGAGTTTCGGGATGAAGAACGGCATGCTCGATGCATCACTGCGTCTGGGTGGAGGCAAAGGTCATGGCGACGTGCTGACCGAAAGCCGTGTCGATATGAATACGGACGTGGAAGTGACCCAGGGCTTCGGCCAACAGCGCGAAGACCTGTTGCTTCGTGAATATGAATACTATACGGCAAAGAGCATCGACGGCATGGCCGGCGTAAGGTACACCCGCTTCCTGAAAGCTAAAAAACCAGGCAAAAGCGTTTATGGGGACATTAAATACGATTTTCGCACGGCGAACAATCTGAGTTACCATGACAGCGGCCATGCCGGATTTTTTCGGGTAGCCATAGGGTACGGATTCTAATAACGAATAACAGCCTCTGAAAGAGTAGTGCCGTCAAATAGCTGAATGCGAGAATTTTCACACTGATATTAAGGTGATTATTCCATGCAGGTCAGCTATTTGGCGGCTCTGCTTTTAAAAAAACTGAATCGGGTTATCTTACACCATATCTTTTGTTTTTCAAAAACCTTTGCTATTTTTGTAAGGTACTCAATGTTATCCGAAATGTGGCTGGAACGTTTTCTGACATATATAAAGGCTGAAAAGCGCTGCTCTCCGAATACCGTGGCGAGTTATGAAATGGACATCAGTCGTTTTATCGCATATACGGCGGAGCGTGGAGAAAAATTCGAGCCTTCGCTCGTGACCGCCGACGATATTCGGGCTTGGATAACATCATTGTCGGAAAGCGGATTGAGTCCCGCCTCGGTGAACCGGATGGTCAGTTCGCTGCGCTCCTTTTTCCGCTATCTGCGTAAAACTGGGGTCGTGCGTCAGGACCTTTTTACGGGCATCGGCAATATGAAAAGTCCGCTTAAACTGCCTCCCTACATTTCGGAATCCAGGATAAAATCCCATATAGAATCCGAAGACGGTCGGGAAGCCGTCTGCGACCTGACCTCATGCCGCAATTCTTTGGTGATACTTCTTTTTTATTCTACTGGCATGCGACTTGCGGAACTTTTGAATGTTAAGCTGAGGGATTTTTCGGAAGGGTATTCCGAGCTTCGCGTAACCGGAAAGGGCAGCAAGGAAAGGGTCATTCCGATAATGGAATTTACCGGATCTAAAATCAGGGACTATTTAAATAGATTAAAGTCGGAAAATATTTGCATTTCGGGAGAGGATTCACTATTTTTAACCAGTAAAGGGAAGCCTGTTTCACGTACCGGAATTTACAGGATCGTGCGTTCGGAGCTAGAAAAGGCGGGGATACAGGGGAAAAAGAGTCCTCACGTTCTGAGACATACATTTGCCACACATCTTATGAACGGCGGTGCGGATATCAGGGAAATACAGGAGCTTCTCGGACACAGCTCACTGAAAACTACCGAAATATATACTCATAACAGCATTTCAATGCTGCGTGAGGTATACAGGAAAGCTCATCCGCGCGGAGAAGGTACGGTAAAGGAGGGTGGAAAACGGACAGGGGATCCGGAAAAATGAAAAGCAGAACAGTAACCGGAGAATAAAACCCGGAAACCAGTTAACACAATAAAAAAATAAGGAGGACAGATTATGAACGTCATGATTCAGGCGGTAAAATTCAATGCCGACAAAAAACTCATCGATTTCGTGAATGCCAAGATGTCCAAATTGGATAGATTCGTCGAAGATGCCGTATCGGCCGAAGTTACCATGAAATTAGACAAGGATAACGACCGCGGCAACAAAGTGGTAACCATCAGACTCAACCTGCCCGGCGAGGAACTTGTGGCCGATTACCGCAGCAGAAGTTTTGAGGAATCGGTAGACGAGACCATAGCCGCACTTAAACGTCAGATAGAAAAATACAAGGATAAACAGCTGAAGAAAAGCATCCCCACGCCGGTTTCACCGTGATTTTGCAGGGTATTACCAAGGGAGGTATCCTATGTTTATTTTCCGTTGCTGCAAAAAAGAAAATGCCTCAAGCAGCCTGCCTCTGTCAGGAGCCGAATTTAATTCAAGGACAAAAAGACAATAAAGACTTGAACCTCCCGTTTTCCATTTTAAATTCCCATCTTTACGAAGATTTTGTAATCGTTTTATTCAAATTTAAAAACTCAAAATGAAAAAGACAATTCTGACAATGGCATTTCTTGCAGTTGCAGTTGCAGTTATCGCTGCGGGACCCGGAAATGTTAAACGCGAAACTCCCAAGTACGACAGGGCGGAAAACGTTATCGAAGCAATCGTTGCACAGTACCCCGGCAAAGTGGTATTCGTAGACTTTTGGGCTACATGGTGCGGTCCGTGCGTGAAAGCCATGGAAACCATGAAACCTATCAAGCCCTGGATGGAAGAAAATGGCATCGTGAAGGTATATGTTTCGGCCAACAGCTCCGACCCCGCAAAATGGGAAGAAATGATCGTAGATATAGGCGGCAACCATTATTGGCTCAACGGAGAAGAGTGGAAGGCTGTATGTGACAAGTTCGGGATCAAGGGTATCCCGACATACCAGATATATAACAGGGAAGGCGGATTGTCTTTTCAGAAGTCCGGTTATCCGGGCAACGAAGTAATGCAGGAAGAGTTTGAAAAAGTTCTTAAAAAGTGAGTCTGGTATAAACGAAACGAGAGCAATCGCTAATTGCGAAAACTGCCAGAGTGAGCGCTGAAAACAAAACTGCCTCGAAAATGATTTTTCGGGGCAGATTTTTTTATTGACGCATTTGTAAAAAAGCCTTGCAAAAATTGGCGGATAATCAAAAGAATTGTATTTTTGCCCCCTGATTCTCTCATGCGGGAAAGAAAGATTCTTTATCGAGTTTGAGGAGTATTTTCCATTGACAATCATATTCTTGCCTGGTTCGTGCGAAATTATTGGTATTTTTTGTTTATTAACCATTTATTAGTATCTTTGCACCCCTGATATGACGCCGATGTAGCTCAGTTGGCCAGAGCAGCTGATTTGTAATCAGCTGGTCGGGGGTTCGAATCCCTCCATCGGCTCGAAAAAGAGCATACGAGAGGGGGAAGGAAGCAGCGAGAAAAAACGATAGATTGGAGTATGGAACCGGCGCTGTTGTTCATAGGGCGTGCTTCTTTCCGGATTCGCAAGTGTTCTTTAAAATATTTAATTTGGGAGAATTCCAGAGCGGCCAAATGGGGCAGACTGTAAATCTGCTGACGTATGTCTTCGGTGGTTCGAATCCATCTTCTCCCACAACCGCCGGAAAATCGCGGCGCAGCCGCAGCAGATTCCGAAATATCATTAGAGCCGAATTCATTCGGCGGGAGATGATATTGAGGAATCAGTTATCAGCGAAGCTGATATGATTTTCCGATAGTTGTAAGGTTCACCGCCACTGGATGGGCGAGCGCAGAGCGAAGCGGGCGAGCCAATCCATGCAGAGAACGGCAGTTTTGCCGAGCCGAATTCATTCGGCGGGAGATGATATTGAGGAATCAGTTATCAGCGAAGCTGATATGATTTTCCGATAGTTGTAAGACTCCCGCCAATGGATGGGCGAGCGCAAAGCGAAGCGGGCGAGCCAATCCATCCGAAAGAGAGTGAGATGAGAGACGTTGCCGGAAATGAATGGATGGGCGAGCATTGAGCGAAGCGGGCGAGCCAATCCATGCAGAGAACGGCAGTTTTGCCGAGACCGGATTTATTCGGGCGAAGGCAAACAAAAGAAAGAAGCGCAAAGCCGAAAATGCAGTATACAAGAATCGGTTTTATAATGATATTTGCGGAAGTAGCTCAGTTGATAGAGCATCAGCCTTCCAAGCTGAGGGTCGCGAGTTTGAGCCTCGTCTTCCGCTCGAAATTTAGGAAATGCGGCATATGAGGATTTCATGTGCTGCATTTGGAATTACAATCGACATTAGAATAAGAACAATCTAAATAACTTTCACAGATCATGGCAAAAGAAAAATTTGAGAGGTCCAAACCGCACGTTAATATCGGTACCATCGGACACGTAGACCACGGTAAAACCACTCTTACCGCCGCAATTACCACCGTACTTGCGAAACAGGGTCTTTCCGAACTCCGTTCGTTCGACTCTATAGACAACGCTCCCGAGGAAAAAGAGCGTGGTATTACAATCAACACGTCCCATGTGGAGTATCAGACCAAAAACCGCCATTATGCGCATGTCGATTGTCCCGGACACGCCGACTACGTGAAGAACATGGTAACGGGTGCCGCTCAGATGGACGGAGCCATTCTTGTGGTTGCAGCTACCGACGGTCCCATGCCCCAGACAAACGAGCACGTACTTCTTGCACGCCAGGTGAATGTACCGAAAATCGTCGTTTTCCTTAACAAATGCGATATGGTTGACGACCCCGAAATGCTCGATCTCGTGGAAATGGAAGTTCGCGACCTGCTCAACAAATATAATTTCGAAGGCGACGTGGCTCCCGTGATACGCGGTTCTGCCCTCGGCGCACTTAACGGAGAAGCAGAATGGGAAGAAAAAGTCGTGGAACTTATGGATGCCGTGGACAACTTCATTCCCATTCCCAAACGCGAAAATGAAAAACCGTTCCTTATGCCGGTGGAAGACGTATTTTCCATCACAGGACGCGGTACCGTTCTTACGGGACGTATCGAGACAGGTATAGTCCATGTAGGTGATCCGGTGGAAATAATCGGACTGGGCGATACCATGACTTCTACCTGTACGGGTGTTGAAATGTTCCGCAAGCTGCTCGATCAGGGCGAAGCCGGCGACAACGTGGGTCTGCTGATGCGCGGTATCGACAAGAAGGAAGTTAAGCGCGGTATGGTTGTTGCCAAACCCGGCTCCATAACCCCGCACACGAAATTCGAAGCGGAAGTTTACATACTTAAGAAGGAAGAAGGCGGACGCCACACTCCTTTCCATCACAAATACCGTCCCCAGTTCTATATCCGCACACTCGACATCACGGGTGAAGTGTCGCTTCCGAGCGGCGTGGATATGGTAATGCCGGGCGACAATGTTTCCATCACCGTTGAACTTATATACGCCGTAGCACTCAACGTAGGTCTCCGTTTCGCCATACGCGAAGGCGGCCGTACGGTCGGCGCCGGCCAGATCACCAAGATCATCGAATAATTTGTTCGGGTGCCGGGAATTATCACGGTACGTAAGGGACGGTTATTTGATGCTTGTACAGGGAGGTTTCTTAATACTTGGTTTTTATAATATTCCCTGTCTGCGATAACGGAGGGTATAGGGGAGAGTCCAGGCTTTCTTTCTACCCTCCCTGTTAGGTCTACGAGTGTAGTTCAAGGGTAGAATAGCGGTCTCCAAAACCGTTGATGGGAGTTCGAATCTCTCCACTCGTGCTAAATTTACGTCGTTATGAGAATGGTAAATTACGTCAAAAACTCCTACCATGAGCTTGTTCACAAAGTGACATGGCCCACGATAAAGGAACTGCAGAGTTCGGCGATCGTCGTTATGGTTGCTTCCCTTCTGATTGCCTTAGTGGTTCTGGCTATGGACCTGTGCTTTGAGAACATCATGAAATTCATTTACCGGTTGCTCTACTAAATTATCTTCTAAAAGATGAGCGAAAGAGAGCAGAAACAGTGGTACGTGCTGCGCACCATAGGCGGAAAGGAAAAGAAGGTCAAGGAATATGTCGAATCAGAGATAAAAAACCGCGGCCTTCAGGACTATATTTCGCAGGTGCTGATCCCGACCGAGAAAGTGTACACCATACGCGGCGGGGAAAAAATCAGCAAGGAAAAGGTTTCGTACCCGGGATATGTATTGGTAGAGGCGGTGTTTGTAGGAGAAATTCCGTATATACTTCGCAATGTTCCTAACGTCCTCGGCTTCCTCGGCGACACCAAGGAATCCGCAAAACAACTGCGGGCTACGCCCCTGCGTCCTCAGGAAGTGAGCCGCATACTGGGCAGGGTCGACGAACTGAGCGTTAGTGAGGAGGAGAATGAAATTCCTTTCTTTGTAGGCGAAACGGTCAAGGTTACTGACGGGCCGTTCTCGAGTTTTTCGGGAACCATCGAGGCCGTTGACAACGAAAGGAAGAAGCTGACCGTCTCCGTGAAGATATTCGGACGCAAGACTCCGATGGAGTTGAGCTTTATGCAAGTCGAAAAAGAATAAAAAACAAAAGGAAAATTATGGCAAAAGAGATTGCTGCACTCATTAAACTGCAGATCAAGGGCGGTGCCGCCAATCCTTCGCCTCCGGTGGGTCCCGCTCTGGGGTCCAAGGGTGTCAATATCATGGACTTCTGCAAGCAGTTCAATGCGAGGACGCAGGATAAGGCAGGCAAGATATTGCCGGTAATCATTACCGTGTACGGCGACAAGTCGTTTGATTTTGTGGTCAAGCAACCGCCCGTAGCCATACAGCTCAAGGAAGCGGCAGGCATTTCGTCGGGTTCTGCGGAATCCAACCGTAAGAAGGTAGGCAGCGTAACGTGGGATCAGGTCAGGAGCATAGCCGATGACAAAATGTCCGACATGAACTGCTTTACCATGAAGGCCGCGATGCGTATGGTTGCCGGTACGGCACGCAGCATGGGTATCAATGTCGTCGGTGAATTTCCTGAAAATGTAATTTAATTACTGAAATGAGTAAGCTGACCAAAAATCAAAAAATAGCTATCGCTAAAGTCGAGCCTGGTAAGGCATACAAGCTGGGCGAAGCGGCGGCTCTTCTTAAGGAGATCACCTATACCAAATTCGATGCTTCCGTAGATATGGATATACGGCTGGGTGTGGATCCGAGAAAGGCGAACCAGATGGTAAGGGGCGTGGTTACGCTTCCCCATGGTACGGGCAAAGAGGTAAGGGTACTTGTCCTCTGCACTCCCGACAAGGAAACCGAGGCTAAGGAAGCCGGAGCCGACTACATAGGTCTGGACGACTACATCGAAAAGATCAAGGGAGGCTGGACGGACGTGGACGTAATCATCACCACTCCGAACGTAATGGGCAAGGTGGGCGCCCTGGGGCGCATACTCGGCCCGCGCGGACTTATGCCCAACCCCAAGACGGGAACGGTTACGATGGAAGTCGGGAAAGCAGTGCAGGAAGTGAAAGCCGGTAAGATCGATTTCAAGGTCGATAAGTTCGGTATCGTTCACGCCGCGATAGGAAAGGTCTCGTTCGAGCCCGAAAAGATCGTGGACAACGCAAAGGAGTTCGTTTCTTCCATTATCAAACTCAAGCCGTCGGCCGCAAAGGGTTCCTACGTGTTGAGCATGTACCTGTCGTCCACGATGAGTCCCGGCCTGCAAATAGATCCCAAATCGGTTGAAACCAAGTAAAACTGAAAACGATGACAAGGGAAGAAAAAGCAACGATTATCAACAGCATAGCCGAACAACTCGGGGAATACCCCCACTTCTATATTACCGACATTTCAGGCCTCAATGCGGAACAGACGGCGAAACTTCGCCGCACCTGTTTCGATAAGGACGTGAAACTCATAGTAGTAAAAAATACTTTGTTCGGTAAGGCTCTTGAGCGTGTGGACGGAGAACGTTCGGCTGATTTTGCAGGCGTACTTCAAGGATCCACTTCGATCATGTTCAGTCACGTGAACAAGACTCCTGCATTGATTATCGAGGAGTTCAGAAAGAAATCCCCGAAACCCGTCCTCAAGGCGGCTTACGTGGAAGAGAGCGTCTATGTGGGCGATGAAAACCTGAAGGCGCTTGCGTCCATAAAGAGCAGGGACGAACTTATAGGCGACATCGTCATGCTGTTGCAGTCGCCCGTGAAGAACGTTATTTCCGCTCTGCAGGGTTCCGGCGGGGGAAAGGTCGCATCGCTGGTAAAAGCGCTCGAAGAAAGGGGCGCCTGATTCTATGAAACAGCCGAAAGCAGGATGCTGTATTCCGGCGTGCGGTTGTAAATGTGAAACTTTTAGAGACACAAACAAAATTTTTGAAAAACTTTAAAAAAATCTATAACAATGGCAGATGTAAAAAAATTGGCTGAAGAGTTGGTGAACTTAACGGTTAAAGAGGTAAGCGAACTTGCTAATATCCTGAAGGAAGAATACGGTATTGAACCGGCGGCAGCCGTTGCTGTTGCAGCCGCTCCCGCAGCGGGCGAAGCTGCTGCGGCTGTGGAGAAAACTTCATTCGACGTCGTCCTGACCGTTGCCGGACAGGCCAAACTCCAGGTGGTGAAAGTGGTTAAAGACATAACCGGCCTTTCACTGAAAGAAGCCAAGGATATAGTCGATGCCGCCCCCAAAGCTGTCAAAGAAGGAGTAAGCAAGGAGGAAGCAGAATCGATCAAAGCTCAACTTGAAGAAGCAGGAGCCGAAGTTGAAGTTAAATAACATAACGATAACTCGATTAAAGTCAGGTATAGAGCCTACCGGTTTAGGCTCTATGCCTTTCTCGTTTTCTTACTGAAAAAGGCGCTGTTAATCCGTCGCGGGTCTGCTGTAAGGGCATGGCGAAAAAATTATGTTTTTGACTATCAGTTGCTTATAAAGCATATTTTTAGACAGGTAAGAAAATAGTGCAACAAAAGAAGTCCATGGTGGCGATAATGCCGGAATGGATGTTTCAAAACCGGAAAAAGCGTTCATGCCATAAGGGCATTGGATAAAGAGTCTGTTTGAAAATATTAATCCCGTTCTTTTCGGTGACATTTCCGAACAGACTCTAAGACTACAAATTGCAGTCGGCGCACGGGATCATTTGCGTTTCCGACCTGAGAAGGGATATTTTCCTGCCGGTTATTTCGTCGTTGAAATAACAAACTTGATGGTCCGGCTCCTATGAGAGGCCGGTTCCGGACATTTAATAAATGTCTAATCTACTTCAAATTTAATACATTGGATACAATTAAATTGAACAATCAGAGAATCAGCTTCTCCTCGGTAAGGGACAAGATGCCCTATCCCGATTTCCTCGAGGTGCAGCTACAATCGTTCCATGATCTTTTCCAGCTCGACACTACGGCCGAAAACCGCAGAAACGAGGGTCTTTACAAGGTTTTCATGGAAAATTTCCCGATAACCGATACGAGAAACAATTTCGTACTCGAATTCATAGATTATTATATAGACCCTCCGCGATATTCCATCGAGGAGTGTCTCGACAGAGGACTTACATACAGTGTGCCATTAAAGGCAAAACTGAAACTATATTGTACCGACAGCGAACATGAGGACTTCGACACCGTTGTCCAGGATGTCTATTTCGGGCCGATACCCTACATGACACCCCGCGGGACGTTCGTCATAAACGGAGCGGAGCGGGTTATCGTTTCGCAGCTGCACCGTTCTCCCGGCGTATTTTTCGGCCAGAGCCTCCATACCAACGGCACGAAACTCTATTCGGGCAGGATAATCCCTTTCAAGGGTTCGTGGATAGAGTTCGCCACCGACATCAACAATGTGATGTACGCCTATATAGACCGTAAGAAAAAACTTCCGGTCACCACCCTTCTGCGTGCGATAGGCTTCGAGAGCGACAGTCAGATCCTCGAAATATTCGGTTTGGCCGACGAGATAAAGGTCACCAAGGCGAACCTGAACAAGGTTATAGGCCGCAAACTGGCCGCCCGCGTTCTGAAGACATGGGTCGAGGATTTCGTGGACGAGGACACGGGCGAAGTGGTCTCCATCGAGCGTAACGAAGTCGTGATAGACCGCGAGACCATTCTTGAGAAAGAACACGTGGAGGAAATAATGGAAAGCGGCGCCAAGACCATCCTCCTTCACAAGGAAGGCATCAATTCCACCGACTATTCCATGATATACAACACGCTTCAGAAAGACCCGTGCAATTCGGAGAAGGAAGCGGTCGTATACATTTACCGCCAGCTTCGCAACTCCGAGCCGCCCGATGAGGCTACGGCGCGCGATGTGATAGACAAACTGTTCTTTTCGGACAAACGCTACGATCTGGGCGATGTGGGACGTTTCCGCATTAACAAAAAACTGGGTCTCAATATAGACCCCCAGGTCAAGATACTTACCAAGGAGGATGTCATAGCGATCATCAAGTATCTGATCTCGCTCATCAACTCCAAGGCCGACGTGGACGATATCGACCATCTGTCGAACCGCCGTGTGCGCACTGTGGGCGAACAGCTTGCCAATCAGTTCAGCGTAGGGTTCGCGCGTATGGCGCGTACCATCCGCGAGAGGATGAATGTAAGGGACAACGAGGTATTCACGCCGGTCGATCTTATCAACGCCAAGACGCTGTCGAGCGTTATAAACTCGTTTTTCGGCACCAACCAGCTCTCGCAGTTCATGGATCAGACCAACCCCCTTGCCGAGATGACCCACAAACGCCGTCTTTCGGCTTTGGGGCCGGGCGGTCTTTCCCGGGAGAGGGCGGGATTCGAGGTGCGCGACGTGCATTATACGCATTACGGGCGTCTGTGTCCCATAGAAACCCCCGAAGGTCCTAACATAGGTCTGATTTCCTCCCTGTGCGTGTATTCCAAGATAAGCGACATGGGCTTCATAGAAACCCCCTACCGCAAGGTGAAAAACGGAGTGGTGGATATGGGCAAGAATGTCGAATATCTGAGCGCCGAAGAGGAAGAAGGCTGTGTGATCGCCCAGGCGAACACACCTTTCGACGAACGCGGGGAATTCCTCGATTCCGACAAGATAAAGGCGCGTTCGGAGGCGGATTTTCCTTCCGTCAATGCTACGGAGGTGGATTATATAGACGTGGCTCCCAATCAGATAGCGTCGATAGCGGCGAGTCTCATACCTTTCCTGGAACACGACGACGCCAACCGTGCCCTGATGGGATCGAACATGATGCGGCAGGCCGTTCCCCTCGTAACCTGCGAGGCGCCCATAGTGGGTACGGGTCTTGAGAGGGATGTAATAGCGGACAGCCGGATTCATATAGTGGCCGAAGGGGACGGGGAATGCGTATATTCCGATGCCCGGGAGATACATATAAAATATGCCAAGACGCCCGACCAGACGCTCGTAAGTTTCGATCCCGAGGTGACGGTACACGAGCTGTCGCTTTACCGCAAGACGAACCAGAATACGTCGATCACCCTCAAGCCCGTGGTAAGGGCCGGTGACAGGGTGGCTGCGGGTCAGATACTGACGGAGGGGTATTCGACTAAGAATGGCGAACTTTCGCTCGGCCGCAACCTGAAGGTGGCATTCATGCCGTGGAAAGGCTATAATTTCGAGGACGCCATAGTGGTTTCGGAACGTATCGTAAGGGAAGATATATTCACTTCGGTACACGTGGACGAATACATAATGGAAGTGCGCGACACGAAGCGCGGTGTGGAGGAACTGACTTCGGACATCCCCAACGTAAGCGAGGAAGCCACGAAAGACCTGGACGAGAACGGTATCATACGCATCGGCGCGAATGTTAAACCAGGGGACATACTCATCGGCAAGATCACGCCCAAGGGAGAAAGCGATCCTTCGCCCGAGGAGAAACTCCTCCGCGCGATTTTCGGCGACAAGGCGGGCGACGTCAAGGACGCATCCCTGAAGGCTCAGCCTTCGCTGTACGGCACGGTGATAAAGCGGGAGCTTTTCTCGCGGGCGAACAAGGATTCGAAGAAAGGCAAGCAGGTCGAAAAAATACAACTGGACAAACTGGACGCCGACTTTATAAAGGAAACGGACAGCCTTAAAGAGCTTTTGGTACGGAAACTATGGTCGATCCTCGAAGGTAAGGTCACTACGGGTGTAACCGACTATTTCGGAGTGGAACTGTATGCGAAAGGCACCAAGTTCTCCCAGGCCATGTTGTCGGAGATCGACTACCATAATCTCAGTACCGAGAAATGGACCGACGACGAGCGTACCAACAGGCTCGTCGAACAGGCCGTGAACAACTACATTATAAAGTATAAGGAGAGCGACGCCAGAATAAAACGCCGCAAATACAACATCTCCAACGGCGACGAACTTCCCGCCGGTATCATCCAGCTCGCCAAGGTTTACATTGCGAAGAAGCGCAAGCTGAAAGTGGGCGACAAGATGGCGGGACGCCACGGCAACAAGGGTATCGTGGCGAAGATCGTGAGGGACGAGGACATGCCTTTCCTTGAGGACGGTTCTACCGTAGACATCGTTCTGAACCCTCTGGGCGTACCTTCGCGTATGAACCTCGGTCAGATTTACGAGACCGTACTCGGCTGGGCGGGCAAGGAACTGGGATTGATGTTCTCGACCCCCATATTCGACGGCGCATCGCTGGACGAGATTAACGACTATACTGCAAAAGCCGGCATTCCGCAAAGCGGACTTACGTATCTGTACGACGGCGGTACGGGCGAGAAATTCGACCAGCCCGCCACCGTAGGTATGATCTACATGCTCAAGCTCGGCCACATGATCGACGACAAGATGCACTCGCGTTCCATAGGCCCCTACTCGCTCATCACCCAGCAGCCGCTGGGCGGCAAGGCGCAGTTCGGCGGTCAGCGTTTCGGCGAAATGGAGGTATGGGCACTGGAAGCTTTCGGCGCCGCCAACATACTCAGGGAGATACTGACGCTCAAGTCCGACGACGTCATGGGACGCGCCAAGGCTTACGAGGCCATAGTCAAGGGAGATAATCTCCCGAGACCGGGCATTCCCGAGTCGCTGAACGTACTTCTGCACGAACTGCGGGGGTTGGCTCTCAGCGTGAAACTGGAGTAACGTAGCCTTACCGGATATTAAGCACACCGTGCTGTTTTAGTTGTTAGTTGTTAGTAATCATATAGATAAAATTTGTCAGATATTACCGAGTCATTACAACAACTCGATGAGGTTGGCAAAATGCTTAAATCCATGTCGAACCAACTAAAAACTAATGACTAACAACTAAAAACTAATATTTTTCGTCGGTACTGCTAATTAGCGACTTATAAACAAAAAATGTATCGATAAATATTTAACGGTACTTAAAGAGAAAAGAAAAAGTTAAAATAATATGTCATTCGCAAAAGACAACAAGTCTAATCTCGGATTCAACAAAATCTCGATAGGTCTGGCGTCTCCCGAGGAGATACTGGAAAACTCCAGCGGCGAAGTTCTCAAACCGGAAACGATCAACTACCGCACGTACAAGCCTGAACGCGACGGTCTTTTCTGCGAGAGGATATTCGGTCCGGTCAAGGACTACGAATGCCACTGCGGAAAATACAAGCGCATACGCTACAAGGGCATAGTCTGCGACCGCTGCGGGGTTGAGGTTACCGAGAAAAAGGTGCGCCGCGAGAGGACAGGCCACATATCGCTGGTTGTTCCCGTGGTTCATATATGGTATGCCCGTTCGCTGCCGTCCAAGATAGGTTACCTGCTCGGCATACCGTCCAAAAAACTGGAAGCGGTGGTCTACTATGAAAGGTATATAGTGATCCAGGCAGGCGCCGCCGCGGCGGGAGGAATATCGGACTACGATCTGCTTACCGAAAAGGAGTATCTCGATACGCTGGCAACCCTTCCCAAGGGAAATGCGCAACTGGACGATTCCGATACCTCGAAATTCATCGCGCAGATGGGGGCCGAGGCCATATACACCCTTCTGCAGAGGGTGGATCTCGATACCATGTCGTTTTCCCTGCGCCACAAGGCCAATACCGAGACTTCGCAGCAGCGTAAGGCGGAAGCCCTCAAGAGGCTTCATATCGTGGAATCATTCCGCGCTTCGCGCGAAGTGAACAAGCCGGAATGGATGGTTCTCAAGGTGATCCCCGTAATACCGCCCGAATTGAGGCCGTTGGTGCCTTTGGACGGAGGGCGTTTTGCGACGTCCGATCTTAACGACCTGTACCGCAGGGTGATAATACGCAACAACCGTTTGAAGCGTCTTATAGAGATCAAGGCTCCCGAAGTGATCCTGCGCAACGAGAAGCGCATGCTTCAGGAGGCGGTCGATTCGTTGTTCGACAATTCACGCAAGAGCAACGCCGTTAAGACCGAAAGCAACCGTCCGCTGAAATCCCTGAGCGACAGCCTCAAGGGCAAGCAGGGTCGTTTCCGCCAGAATCTTCTGGGTAAGCGTGTGGACTATTCTGCCCGTTCGGTGATAGTCGTGGGGCCGGAACTCAAGATGCACGAAATGGGTATTCCCAAGGATATGGCGGCCGAACTTTACAAGCCGTTCATAATCCGCAAGCTTATAGAAAGAGGGATTGTCAAGACGGTAAAGTCTGCAAAGAGGATAATAGACAGGAAAGATCCCGTGATATGGGACATACTGGAAAACGTGATCAAGGGACATCCCGTTCTTATGAACCGCGCCCCGACGCTCCACAGGCTCGGCATACAGGCTTTCCAGCCCAAACTGATCGAGGGAAAGGCAATGCAGCTCCATCCGCTTGCATGTACGGCGTTCAATGCCGACTTCGACGGCGACCAGATGGCTGTGCATCTTCCTTTGGGCAACGCGGCGATCCTTGAGGCCCAGATACTCATGCTCGGGTCGCATAACATCCTGAATCCCGCCAACGGAGCGCCCATCACGGTTCCTTCGCAGGACATGGTGCTCGGCCTTTACTACATCACCAAGTCCCGCGACGGCCGCAAAGGAGAAGGCAAAGTATTCTACGGGCCAGAGGAAGTCATCATAGCCTACAACGAAGGACGCGCCGAACTGCATGCCAAAATAAAAGTGGCTGTGGACAACATCGCGGACGAGGATGGAAACATCCGGCGAGGCATCGTGGAGACTACGGTAGGCCGCGTGCTGTTCAACCAGGTCGTTCCCGAAGAAGTCGGGTACATTAACGCCCTGCTGACCAAGAAGTCGCTGCGCGATATAATCAGCGTGGTCATGAAGAGGGCCGGCGCCGACAAGGCCGCCGAATTCCTCGACAGCATCAAGGAGATAGGTTACAACACGGCTTTCAGGGGAGGCCTTTCCTTCAATCTCGACGCCGTTATCGTACCGGAAGAGAAACAGAAGCTGGTGGAGGAGGGCTACTCGCGCGTGGACGAAGTCATGGAGAGCTACAACGCCGGACTTATCACCAATAACGAACGCTACAATCAGATCATCGACATCTGGACCAATATAAATACCAAGCTCACGAAGGCGGTGCTGGAAAATCTCGTATCGAACCAGGAGGGCTTCAATCCCGTGTACATGATGCTCGATTCGGGAGCGCGCGGTTCGAAGGAACAGATCAGGCAGCTGTCGGGTATGCGCGGCCTTATGGCCAAGCCGATAAAGAGCGGCTCGGACGGAGGACAGGTGATCGAAAACCCCATACTCTCCAATTTCAAGGAAGGTCTTTCGGTTCTCGAATACTTCATTTCCACGCACGGCGCCCGCAAGGGTCTGGCGGATACAGCTCTCAAGACTGCCGACGCGGGTTATCTCACACGTCGTCTTGTAGACGTTGCAAACGATGTGATAATCAAAGAAAAAGACTGCGGCACGCTGAGGGGGCTCACCGCCACGGCGGTCAAACGGAATGAAGACATAGTGCAGACGCTCTACGAACGCATTCTCGGACGTACGGCGGTACAGAACGTCTATAATCCCTTGAGCGGCCAGCTATTGGTGGAATCCGGCGAGGAGATAACCGAGGAGATAGCCGAAAAGATCGAGAAATCACCCATCGAACAGGTCGATATACGTTCGGTGCTTACATGCGAATCCCGCAACGGGGTTTGCGAGAAGTGCTACGGGCGCAACCTCGCCA
This sequence comes from Holotrichia oblita, assembly GCA_023690525.1. Lineage (NCBI taxonomy): Eukaryota > Metazoa > Arthropoda > Insecta > Coleoptera > Scarabaeidae > Holotrichia > Holotrichia oblita. Next base: position 1,069,510 of record CM043015.1, read on the forward strand.
CCGGACGCATGGTGCAGAAAGGCGAAGCCGTCGGAGTGATCGCCGCTCAGAGTATCGGTGAACCCGGTACGCAGCTTACGCTCCGTACTTTCCACGTCGGCGGTGTGGCCGGAGGTATTGCGATAGATTCCAATGTGATAGCCAGATATGACGGCCAGCTGGAAATAGACGACCTGAAGGTGGTGAAACATAAAAGCGACGAGGGCAAGGAATCCAGTATCGTAATAAGTCGCCTTTCGGAACTCCGCATAGTGGATGTCAATACAGGGATCACGCTTTATACCCACAATCTTCCTTACGGATCCATCCTTTACAAAAAAGACGGGGATACGGTCAGGAAAGGCGAGTTGATCTGCGAATGGGATGCCTACAACGCTGTCATTATATCCGAACTGGACGGAAGGGTGGGATTCGAAAATATCATCGAAGGCGTCACCTACCGCGAAGAATACGACGAACAGACGGGTCTCCGCGAGAAGGTCATCGTGGAATCGAGGGACAAGAGCAAGAATCCGGTTATCAAGATATTGGACAAGGCTGGACTCGAACAGAAACAGTATAACCTTCCGGTGGGCGCCCACATAGTGGTCAAAGAGAACGCAAAAGTCAAGGGGGGAGAGACGCTTATTAAGATCCCGCGCGCAGTCGGCAAAACCGTGGATATTACGGGAGGTCTGCCCCGCGTTACGGAATTGTTCGAAGCGCGCAATCCTTCCAACCCTTCCATAGTATCGGAGATCGACGGTGAAATTTCGTTCGGCAAGATCAAGCGCGGGAACCGTGAGATAATCGTTACTTCCAAAGGCGGCGAAGTGCGCAAATATCTCGTACCTCTTTCCCGTCAGATACTCGTTCAAGAAAACGACTATGTAAAGGCCGGCGTGCCGCTTTCCGACGGCGCTATTACTCCGAGCGACATATTGTCCATACTGGGTCCTACCAAGGTGCAGGAGTATATCGTGAACGAAGTGCAGGAAGTCTACCGCATGCAGGGCGTTAAGATAAATGACAAACATTTCGAGGTCATCGTCCGCCAGATGATGAACAAGGTTCAGATACAGGATCCGGGGGACACGCGTTTCCTCGAAGAGCAGGTAGTGGACAAGTGGGAATTCATGGACGCGAACGACGATCTGTATGACAAGGTTGTGGTTACCGATGCCGGAGATTCCCAAAATGTCCGCCAGGGAGAGATCGTTTCGGTAAGGAAGCTGAGGGACGAAAACTCCGTTCTTATTCGCAAGGACCTCAGGCAGGTTCAGGTACGCGACGTCATACCGGCTACCGGAGATCAGGTATTGCAGGGTATAACGCGGGCAGCCTTGCAGACCAACAGTTTCATTTCGGCGGCCTCGTTCCAGGAGACTACCAAAGTTCTGAACGAAGCTGCCATAAATGCCAAGGTCGATCATCTTGCAAACCTGAAAGAAAACGTTATCTGCGGCCACCTTATACCGGCTGGCACGGGTATACGCGATTATGACACGATCATAGTCGGTTCCCAGGAAGAATACGAGGCCATGGCGGCAAACCGATGACACCCTCCGACCGTACCGGTAAAAATTTATCGGAAGCGGAACGGGTTTGCTGAAGTTCTTGGTTATTTTAAAATATCCTTCGGCAAACAGACGGGAAACTTGCGTTTCACATGCTTTGTGATATTCTATTTAATAGGGAGAGCCAGGATAATCCTGGCTCTCCTTGATTATTAATATGAAGGGTATTGCCGATTAAATATAGGTTTTTTTGTTTTCGGCATGCCGCCGGCGGTGGGCGCGAATCTCGACCGTGAGGTCGATTGAGCGGCCAGCTGCATGAACTGTCGGTCTGCGACCGGCGACGTGCCGCGTGACTTTCTGCTGACGCACAAAAGTCACAGATTATGCCTAAGAAATATAAGTACCGTAAATATTTATTGATACATTTTTTATTTGTATGTCGCTAATTAGCAGCACTGACGAAAAATAATAAATAGCACGGTGTGATTAATATCTACATCAAACCCGATTTATGGGGGCATACTTTTTGAAGCACCTCCAATAATATATATAAGTTCACCTAAATTTCAATGGATTTCTTATCCTTATCTCGGAATTAACTCGTATTTTTGTGGATTATTCTTTCTCATTTCAAGTAAAAGCCACCTAAAAACTTACAAAATGAAAGTTTCTCATATCGAACACATCGGTATCGCCGTAAAAAATTTGAATGAAGCGATACCTTACTGGGAAAATGTACTCGGACTGAAATGCTACAATATCGAGGAAGTAGCCGACCAAAAAGTCAGGACTGCCTTTTTCCGCGTGGGAGAGGTCAAGATCGAACTTCTCGAAGCCACTTCCGATGAAAGTCCGATCGCCAAATTTATCGAGAAGAAAGGCGCCGGAGTCCATCATATCGCGTTCTCCGTCGACGGGATCGAGGATGCACTGGCCGATGCATCGTCCAAAGGCGTCGAACTCATAGACAAGGCTCCGCGCAAGGGAGCTGAAGGGCTCAGCATTGCGTTCCTGCATCCCAAGTCCACTTTAGGCGTACTGACGGAACTGTGTGAAGATAAAAATAAAAAAAAATAAAAATAATATATTATGAGCAGCAATTTACAGAAAGTACAGGAACTGATAAGCCGCCGCGAGGAAGCCAAACTCGGCGGAGGTCAGAAAAGGATCGATTCGCAGCATGAAAAGGGCAAGTACACCGCCCGCGAACGTATACAGATGCTCCTGGACGAAGGGAGTTTCGAGGAGTTCGACATGTTCGTCACCCACCGCTGCACCGACTTCGGCCTGCAGGGCGAAAGCTATTACGGCGACGGAGTGGTAACGGGCTACGGAACGATAGACGGACGCCTTGTTTACGTCTATGCCCAGGATTTTACCGTATTCGGAGGTTCGCTTTCGGAAACCCTCGCCGGCAAGATATGCAAGGTCATGGACATGGCCATGAAGAACGGCGCACCCGTGATAGGGCTCAATGACTCGGGCGGTGCACGTATCCAGGAAGGCGTGAACGCTCTTGCGGGCTATGCCGAGATTTTCCAGCGCAACATACTCGCATCGGGAGTGGTTCCGCAGATCTCTGCCATATTCGGCCCCTGCGCGGGCGGCGCGGTTTATTCGCCGGCGCTGACCGACTTCGTTCTTATGAAAAAGAACACCAGTTATATGTTCCTCACAGGCCCCAAGGTAGTCAAAACCGTTACCGGAGAGGACGTGACTCAGGAACAGCTCGGAGGAGCTTCCATACATTCAACCAAATCGGGTGTCGCTCATTTTGTAGTGGACGAAGAGGAGGAAGGACTAAAACTTATCCGCAAACTCATCGGGTACATGCCCCAGAACAACTGCGAGGACGCCCCGCTGGCTATAAACACCGATTCCATCAGCCGTATCGAGGACTCCCTGAATGAAATAGTCCCCGACAGTCCGAACAAACCTTACGACATGTACGAGGTTATAAAGGCCATCGTCGATAACGGCGATTTCCTTGAATCGCAGAAAGCATTCGCGCCGAATATTATAACCTGTTTCGCCCGCTTCAACGGGCAGAGCGTGGGTATCGTGGCCAACCAGCCCAAGTACCTTGCGGGAGTACTCGATATAAACGCTTCGAGAAAAGCCGCGCGTTTCGTGCGCTTCTGCGATGCTTTCAATATTCCTCTGGTTACTCTGGTAGACGTTCCCGGATTTCTCCCCGGTACGGGACAGGAATACGGCGGCGTGATCATACACGGCGCGAAACTGCTCTTCGCCTACGGCGAGGCTACGGTACCCAAGGTTACCGTCACTCTTCGCAAGTCTTACGGCGGCGCATACTGCGTTATGAGTTCCAAGCACCTTAGGGGCGACCTCAACTACGCATGGCCTACTGCGGAGATCGCCGTAATGGGTCCGTCGGGAGCTATCGAAGTCCTGTCGTCGAGAGAGATAGCCGCGATCGCCGATCCGGCTGAAAAAGCGAAACTCATAGCAGATAAGGAAAACGAGTACCGCGACAAATTCGCCAACCCGTACAATGCCGCCAAATACGGCTATATAGACGACGTTATCGAACCGCGCAACACGCGTTTCCGCGTTATACGGGCGCTCCAGTCCTTGGCCACGAAGCGGTTAGTGAATCCATCGAAAAAACACTCGAACATTCCCCTGTAAACTATGAGAAAACCGCTGGTAGTTTTATCCCTGACCCTTCTTTGCGCATATTTTGCCTGTGCGCAGGAAATGAAGGATATACGGATAAACGAAGTACTCGTTAAAAATGTAAACGGCTACATTGACGACTACGGCCACCGTTCGTCATGGATAGAGCTGCATAATACGGGTTACTCCAGAGTGAACATAGGAGGAAGTTTTCTGAAGATCGTAGCAAACGGCGCGGGATACGAATACCGTATCCCCGCCGGCGATCCCGGAACCGTGATCTCTCCTCAGGAGTACTGTATATTTTTCTGTGAGGGAACGGGAACCAAGGGAACTTTTTATACTAATTTCACCTTGGAGAATGTGGAATCCATAGCTCTTTACGATGCGAGCGGAAAGGGCGATCCCGTAGACATTGTTTTATTAAATTACGACGAACAGTTACCGGATGTTTCCGTAGGACGCATGATGACGTCCGACGGCAAAGTCGTATTTATGACGCTTCCCCAGACCACGCCGAACGCGACAAATGATACCGAGCCGATGATGACGAGAAGCGAACGGTTCTTCCAGATGGATCCTACGGGGGGAATCATGACGCTGATAGCCATAATTGTGGTCATGTCGGCATTGATCATCCTGTTTCTCATCTTTAAACTGTTCGGGAATTATATGGTCGGAGTCGCCCGCAGAAAGAGACTTGCGGCCATTAATGCCGCTGCGGCTGCGGCAGCATCCGGAGAAGAAACGAGAAAGAAGTACGAAAGCCCCGACACCGTCGAAGAAATAGCCGCCATCGCAATGGCACTGCAGATGTACAGAGAGGAACTGCACGACAGGGAATCTTCGGTTCTTACGATAAACAAGGTGGCGCGGGCATACTCGCCGTGGAGTTCCAAGATTTACGGCTTACGACAGGTCCCAAATTTAAGAAGATAGATTTTTTCGGTATGAAGGAATATAATTTCAAAATAAACGGAAACGACTACGCCGTTTCTATAGATAACATAGACGATGCCACGGCGGAAGTTACGGTGAACGGCGTTCCCTACAGCGTGGAGTTGAGCAAGGAAGCCAAGCCCAAGCAAACCAAATTCACCCAGGTAGCTCCCGATCCCGGGGCAGTACCCGCCGCCCGTCCGAATGTGGCAAAGCCAACGGAAGAAATTACGCCCGTCACTCCGTTGAAAAGCCCGCTTCCCGGGGTAATCATAGACATTAAGGTCAAGGAGGGCGATACGGTCAGTGAAGGCCAGAACGTAATTATCCTCGAAGCCATGAAAATGGAAAATAATGTCAATGCCCATCGTTCCGGAATTGTACGTTCGATCAACGTTTCCAGAGGCGACAGCGTTCTGGAAGGCGATTCACTTATAACGATAGGATAGTTATGGGTACGGAAATCGCAAATACCGGTTTTTGGGCCTTCCTGTGGGAAAATCTCAGGGAATTCGCCGTACTGACCGGTTTCGCCCACATGACATGGGGACATCTTGCAATGATAGCAGTGGGCATAGTATTCATAATGCTCGCCATTTTCAAGAAGTACGAACCGATGCTGCTGCTGCCGATAGGTTTCGGTATAATATTGGGCAACATACCTTTCCAACCCGGATTGGAAATAGGGATATACGAAGAAGGTTCCGTTCTGAATTACCTCTATTTCGGAGTCATAAAAGGTCTTTACCCACCGCTTATATTTCTCGGCGTGGGCGCCCTGACCGACTTTTCGTCCCTGATTTCCAACCCCAAGCTCATGCTTATAGGCGCAGCGGCGCAGATAGGGATCTTTGCTGCCTATGCAGGTTCGCTCGCCCCAGGATATACGGCTGCCGAGGCCGCATCCATAGGCATCATAGGGGGGGCAGACGGTCCCACGGCTATTTTCCTTACGTCCAAGCTCAAGCCCGATTTTCTCGGTGCCGTGGCTATTTCGGCCTACTCATACATGGCTCTCGTACCAATTTTGCAGCCCTTCGTTATGAGGCTGCTGACAACGGATAAGGAGCGCGTTATAAAGATGAAACCCGCCCGTCCGGTATCCCAGAGGGAAAAGATACTTTTCCCCATAATCGGTGTACTTATGACCACTCTCATAGTGCCTGCGGCCATACCGCTGCTCGGAATGCTTTTCCTCGGTAACCTCCTGAAGGAAAGTGGCGTCACCAAGCGTTTAGCTACTACGGCCGGAGGGCCTCTTATAGATATACTGACCGTACTTATCGGGATTACCGTGGGCGCTTCGACTCAAGCCACTACATTCCTTACCATAAAGTCCATGGGTATCTTCGTCATAGGCGCATGCTCCTTTATAGTAGCCACCGCGGGCGGCGTACTTATGGTCAAGCTGATGAATCTATTCCTGAAACCGGGCAATAAGATCAATCCACTCATAGGCAACGCCGGAGTATCGGCCGTACCGGCAGCCGCGAGGGTCTCCCAGGATATAGGGCTCAGGTACGACAAATCGAATTACCTGCTTATGCACGCCATGGGTCCCAATGTGGCCGGAGTTATCGGAAGCGCGGTCGCCGCCGGTATCCTGCTCGGTTTTCTTGCCTGATTTACGATATGGTAAAAGAAATTGAAGTTCCCAGAACTAACTCAACTAACATTTTTTGCCGTCGTAAAAAATATTCATATCTTTGCGACCTAATTTGTAATACTTACATTTAAATAATCTATGAATAATTACGAAACCGTTTTCATTGCCACTCCGGTGCTTTCAGATGCACAAACGCAGGAGATACTGGGCAAATTCCATGGTGTCATCACTGAGAACGGCGGTCGGATCATAAACACGGAGGAGTGGGGCTTGAGGAAACTCGCCTACCCCATCCAGAAAAAGACCACCGGGTTCTACTTCTTCATCGAATTTACCGGTGAAGGCAATATCGTCGATACGCTCGAAATGCAGTATCGCCGCGACGAGCGTATCATTCGTTTTCTGACGTTCAAGCAGGACAAGCATGCCGTAGAATATGCCGAGAAACGCAGGAACAAAATCAAGAATGCAAACACCGAAAAGGCAAAGGAGGAATAGATATGGCATCACAATCCGAAATAAGATATTTGAATCCTCCGGTAGTGGAAGTGAGGAAAAAGAAATACTGCCGCTTCAAGAAGGCCGGTATTAAATACGTAGACTACAAAGACGGGGAATTTCTTAAAAAGTTCCTTAATGAACAGGGCAAAATATTGCCCCGCCGTCTTACCGGAACTTCCCAGAAGTTCCAGAAGAAGGTTGCCCAGGCTGTCAAGCGTGCGCGTCACCTTGCGATATTGCCGTTTGTAACAGACCTTATGAAATAATACGCGGAGGACAGAACAATGGAAGTAATTCTTATAAAGGACGTTGAAAAACTCGGTTATGCGGATGACATAGTGTCGGTGCGCCCTGGATATGCCAATAATTACCTGATCCCTCTCGGTTATGCAAAGGCGGCTACGGGATCGGCCAGAAAGGTACATGCCGAAACCATCCGGCAGCGTGCACACAAGGAAGCCAAATTCGTTTCCGATGCCGAAGCGCTTGCCTCCAGGTTAGCCATAATAAGTCTGGCCATACCCGTCAGAGCCGAAGAAAACAGAATATTCGGAACAGTCACCGCCGCCAACATCGCCGATGCGCTCGCGGAAAAGGGAATCGTGATCGACCGCAAGGACATATCCGTCGATCAGATTAAGACACTCGGCGAATATGAAGCTACGGCAAGACTTTATAAAAATATAAAAGGTACGGTTAAATTCTCCGTCGTATCAAAAGAGGAATAATTCGGAAACAACGGAGAATTCGCACATTTAAATTAAACAGGCTGCCCGTCGGGCAGCCTGTTTAATTTAAATGCAGTCTAAGATTGCGGCGCCGGTCGGAAAATTATATCTTATTCTTGATATGATCGTTATCTTCACGATCCTAAGGAATATTTTCTTTCCTTAAGGTTGTGTATTGAGGATAAGAAATTGCATTTTTCTTCATTTGAATGTCGTTAACGGATAGGATTTTTGTTATTATTTTATCATACCCATTGTTTTGCAAAACTTTTTGTGTTTCTTTGCAGAGTAATTATTTTTTAACAACTTAAATTTTATGAAAGGTATCGTAAAATGGTTTGATTCTGCCAAGGGTTACGGCTTTATCACTACCGAAACGGGAAGTGACGTTTTTGTTCACTACACCGGAATTAACAAGGAAGGTTTCCGCGGTCTCGAAGAAGGACAGAAAGTCGAATTCGAAATCTCGGAAGGCAAAAAAGGCGAACAGGCCGTAAATGTGGAAGTCGTCAATTAACCGGTAATAGATAAATTTAAGTATACCTTATACTTCTGCTTTTTCTATTAGTACAGAGATACTTCGTAATAACCGGAATCACCGTATTTTGTTTCTGATTTAAGAATTATCCGTGTGTTCGGTCACAGGGAAATTTAGTTCAATACCGGATTATTTTAAAAAGTATCTTAAAGCGGTAAGGCTGTTTCGTCGGAAACAGCCTTTTTATTTATGTTTTCAGTAATTTTATTCCGTATAACGGGAACAGGGCACAATGGATATACTGGAGTTTTGCGACTATTGCCAATCACTGCCTCTCAGCGAAGAGACGACGCCTTTCGATGAGGATACTCTCGTGTATAAGATCGCAGGCAAGATGTATGTCTATACCAGCATCTCCGATTTTTCATGGATATGCCTTAAATGCGATCCCGACAGAATTACGGAACTGATCGAATCTTACGGCGAGATAAGTCCCGCAAGGCATTCGAGCAAAGTTCACTGGCTGACCGTCTCGGTTAAGGGCGACCTGCCGGATAGATTTATAAAAGACCTCATCAGGGATTCCTACTACCTTGTCATCCGCAACATGCCGCGTAAGAAACGGGAGGAAATACTGCGCCTCGTAAACGGACAACAGGAGGGATAAATGGTCTTCCGCCCCGCCGGCACTTAAGCACACCGTGCTATTTATTATTTTCGTCAGTGCTGTTGATTAGCTACTTACAAATATAAAATGGATAAATAAATTTTAACAATTATTTATATTGCCGGTACCGGTCATCCCCTGCCCTTTCCCGAGAGTTCCTTGATTTTTCTGGGCGACATTCCGAATTTAGCCTTACAGAAGTTGCTCAGCTGCGACAGTGAACTGAAACCATGCTCGTCGCTTATTTCCTTGAGGGATTTATTGCTGATATTTATGGAATAATATATTCGTCCGGCTTTTTGTTCCTGCATCCATTTATACGGGGAGACGCCGAAAGTTCTGCGGAATATTTTATTGAAGGCCGAAAGGCTGTAGCATGAGGCCTCGGCCAACTGCTGGACGGTTTTATATCTGGCGTAATTCTCAAATACGAAATCGGAGAAACTCGTATCCTTGAAGGTGATGGAATGGAAAAACTTCGCCAGATCCCTTTTGGGATAATATGTTCCGAGAATAAACAAAAACTCTCTGATCTTCAATTCTATGAATCCATTACACTTTATGCCGTCCTGTATATACGAACTTATCGTCTTCAGAAAATCTTTCAGCCTGTCGTTTACGTCGAGCGTACCCAATTCATTTACATCATGCTCTTTCGCGTCGTACAGCCACTCCAGCGGCAAACGTTCGCAGAATTCTATCCTGTGATTCAGGCTAATTACCAGAGCCTCAGTATCATGCACCGTTTCCCACCTGAACAGACATCCCTGCGGTATCACGAACATCTGGTTTCCCGATACATCCCTGTTCATAAACTTCCTGTACGATATTCTGAGACGTCCCTTGCGAAGTATCACTATTCTCGGTTCCGGAAATTCGTCTTCGTAAACGGTTCCGGCTGTTTTTCGCACCGTATTTATATCGCAATCTCCATCCGAATAGTTGAGACATGTGAATTTATCCTGTTTGCAAAGTAATTCCATATTAAAGGAGCTAATCTCTTTCACATAAGGCAACGCAGTGAGGCTAATGAGAATGAACCTCTTGCCGGCCGCAGTATACTGGCCTATGCAAAAAAGACGCCATTGGAGCCGGAACAAATAAAAATGAATCGAACCCCGAAAGTTTTTATCCGACTTTGGGGTTCGCCATGTTCGCTATTATTATGAATACTTCCGGAGAGCATTATCTTCGCAAGACGGGAAAAAGTCGCGAAGTCCGGCGGCAGGTTTTTCAGACCGTTATTTTACCGAACCTCGTATAGGGTTCGAGCACCTTTGGCAGATTTATTCCCTGCGGCGTCTGGTTGTTTTCCAAAAGAGCGGCCACGATACGCGGGAGGGCGAGTGCGCTTCCGTTGAGGGTATGTGCAAGCCGGATCTTTTTGTCGGCGCCGCGGTAACGCAGTTTCAGCCTGTTGGCCTGGAATGTCTCGAAATTGGATACGGACGATACCTCGAGCCACCGCCTCTGCGCCGCCGACCATACCTCGAAATCGAATGTCAAAGCCGAGGCGAAGCCCATATCCCCTCCGCAGAGCCGGACGATGCGGTACGGAAGTTCCAGGGCGGCTATAATGCTTTCGACATGTGCGACCATCCCGTCGAGCGTATCGTAAGAACGGTCAGGGTGTTCGATCTGCACGATTTCTACCTTGTCGAACTGGTGGAGCCTGTTCAACCCGCGTACATCCTTGCCGTACGAACCGGCTTCCCTCCTGAAACACGGGGTATAGGCGGTCAGCTTGACGGGAAAATCAGTCTCGTTGAGTATGACGTCCCTGTATATGTTGGTAACGGGAACCTCAGCGGTAGGTACGAGGTACAGATCGTCGGGTTCCGTGCGGTACATCTGTCCTTCCTTGTCAGGAAGCTGTCCCGTCCCGAAACCGGAAGTCTCGTTTATAAGCAACGGCGGCATCACCTCGACGTATCCGGCGGCAATATTGCGGTCCAGGAAGAACGAAATGAGGGCGCGCTGCAAGGCTGCTCCCTTCCCTATGTACACGGGAAAACCGGCGCCTGTCAGCTTGACGCCCAGTTCGAAATCTATTATGCCGTATCTGCCTGCAAGTTCCCAGTGCGGGAGGGCGTCGGGGGACGGTTCGACCGCTTCTCCCGCCGTCCTGACCGTTTCGTTGTCTTCCGCGGTACGCCCCCGCGGGACCGAAAGGTCGGGGACGTTCGGCAGTTTCACTATTTCTTCGTTGAGGCGTTCGGTTATGGCTTTAAGCTCGTCTTCGAGAAACTTCGACTGCTCCTTCAGCGTTGCGCTGTTTTGCTTCAGCGCCTCGGCCTCCTCTTTTTTCCCTGTGGCTAAGAACATTCCTATTTCCTTAGCCATGGAGTTCTGGTCGGCAAGTATCGAATCGAGCTCCGTCTGTATATTCCTGCGTTTGTCGTCGAGTTCCTCTATGAGTTCTATCGCGGGAGCGGCATCAAATCCCCTAATTTCGAGGCGTTTTAACGTATCCTCCCTGTTCTCCCTTAACTGTCTTAGCGTTAGCATGGCTTTCGATCTTTTTTATTCATGCAAATATAAGAAGAAGTGAGCTATCGACGTTTAAAAACAGAGGGTTTTTTAAATATTCACTATCTTTGTCATTTAAGTCAAGGCTTTGTTTGTCATGGAATATACATTAAAAAAGAGATGCAGGTTTGCGGCAATGTTGTCCCTTCTTCTTCTTTGCTCGTGCAGAGGGACGGGCTCCGTAGGGGGAACGGCTACAGGTTCGGCATCCGCGACTGCGGAAAAGAATGCCGAGCCGGTGCAGTACACCTATGTCGTAAAGAATACCTACCCGCACAGTACCGAATCATACACACAGGGTCTTTACTGGCATGACGGCTACCTGTGGGAAAGCAGGGGGCAAAGGGGACATTCGGCTCTCATGCAGGTGGAGCTCGAAACGGGCAGGATAATAAAGAGTATTCCTTTACCCGATCGGGATTTCGGAGAGGGCATGGCTCTTTTAAACGGAAAAATCTACCAGCTCACATGGGACAGCGAAACGGCCTACGTATACGATGCCGCAACGCTGGAAAAAATCGGGCAGTTCACATACAAGGGCGAAGGCTGGGGACTCACGACCGACGGCAAAGTCCTCTACATGAGCGACGGCACGGACAGGATATATGCGATAGACCCGTCGTCTGACTTCAGCCGCAAGGCGGTCATCAATGTCAAAATGGGTAAGAAGCGTGTGTTCTACCTCAATGAACTGGAGTGGATAGACGGGAAAATATGGGCTAACGTTTACATGACGGACGCCATAGTGATAATAGACCCCGTTACCGGACAGGTGGAAGGGGTGGCCGATCTGACGGGCATACTGCCCGAATCCGACAGGAAACCGTATACTGACGTTCTCAATGGAATAGCCTTCGACCCCGAAACGGGACGTATTTTCGTGACGGGAAAATACTGGGGTAAACTGTTCGAAATAGAACTCAAAAGGAAATAGAGTCTGTTTAGTTCTTTCTTTCAAGAAAGAACAGGAAAATAATAACATGAACGATTCAGACAGTAGTATAAAACATTTGATCCGCCGTCGGATACTTATCCTGGACGGCGGGCTTGGGACTATGATCCAGGCTTGCGGCCTGGACGAAAGCGATTACAGGGGCAACGTATTCACGCAGGGGAACATACCCCTGACCGGCTGCAACGACGTGCTGGTTCTTACCTCTCCCGACACGATATACCGCATACATGAAGCCTACCTTGCCGCCGGAGCGGATATAATAACTACCGATACTTTCAATGCCAATGCCATATCGCTCAGGGATTACGGTCTGCAGGACTGCGCCTACGAGATAAATCTGGCGGCGGCGCGTCTCGCCCGTTCGGCTGCGGACGCATTCACCGCGAAGGATGCCGGCAAGCCCCGTTTCGTCGGGGGTTCGATAGGGCCGACGAGTTTTTCAGCCTCCATATCGTCCGACGTTTCCGACCCTGCTGCCAGGGCGGTGACTTTCGACGGCCTCGTATCGGCATACACCGAACAGATCGGGGGACTGATCGACGGCGGCGCGGATCTGATCATGCTCGAAACCGTTTTCGACACGCTGAATGCCAAAGCCGCTATTTTTGCCGTTAAAAGCGAATCCGCGAGGCGCGGGTACGACATTCCTCTGACCGTTTCGGGTACCCTTGCCGACGCAAGCGGGCGCATTCTGTCGGGTCAGACGGTCGAGGCTTTCTACGCTTCCGTAGCCCACGCCGAACCGTTAGCTGTGGGATTCAACTGTTCCTACGGGGCCGAACAGTTGATGCCGTACCTTTCGAGACTGAACATGATATCGGAATTCCCCGTTATGGCCTACCCCAACGCGGGGCTTCCCAATATCGAGGGAGGGTACGACGAAACGCCGGAGAGTATGGCCGACGCCATCGGGGATTATATGGGGAAGGGCCTGGTGAACATCGTCGGCGGGTGCTGCGGTTCCACGCCGTCGCATATAGCCGCGATAGCGCGGGCGGCGGAGAGGTACAACCCCCGTCCCGTCCGGGAAAAACGCCGCATGACCGTACTCAGCGGTCTGGAACCGCTGACCGTGTCTCCGGATGTTGATTTCATAAATATAGGCGAGAGGGCGAACGTGGCCGGTTCGGCGAAGTTCGCCCGCCTTGTCAGGGAAAACAGGTTCGACGAAGCCGTCGGGATCGCGCGTCTTCAGGTGGAGAACGGCGCACAAATGGTGGATGTCTGCATGGACGACGGGATGATCGACGGCGCGGCGGCCATGAGGCGGTTCCTGAATCTGGCCATGTCGGAGCCGGAGATATGCCGCGTGCCGTTCATGATCGACTCCTCTTCATGGGAGGTGATCGAGGAAGGATTGAAATGCACGCAGGGCAAAAGTCTGGTCAATTCCATATCGCTGAAAGAGGGGGAAGAAGAATTCCTCAGGCGGGCGGGTCTGATAAGGAAATACGGAGCCGCCGCCGTAGTGATGCTGTTCGATGAAAAGGGACAGGCCGACACTTTAGAAAGGAAGGTCGAGATAGCCGGACGGGCGTACCACCTGCTGACCGCCTCGGGTTTTCCGGCGGAAGATATAATTTTCGACCCCAACGTACTGGCGATAGCTACCGGAATCGAACAGCATAACAACCATGCCGTCGATTTCTTCGAAGCCTGCCGGTGGATAAAGCGCAACCTTCCCCATGCGAGGATAAGCGGCGGCGTCAGCAACCTGTCGTTCGCCTTCCGCGGTATCGACACGGTGCGTCAGGCTATGCACTCCGTATTTCTTCGCCATGCCACGGAGGCCGGAATGGATATGGGGATTGTGAATCCGGCTACGGTACGGCCATATACGGAAATAGACGGGGAACTTTTGGAACTGGCGGAAGATGCGGTTCTCAATCGCAGGCACGACGCGACGGAAAGACTGTCGGCCTACGCGGAGACGGTCAAAAATAAAGACTCGGGCAAATCTGTTGCCGACTCCTCCGCCGAACAGTGGCGTAGCGGAACTCCGCAGGAACGCATGGCATACGCCATGACGAAAGGCATAACCGAATATATGGAAGAGGACGTCGCCGAGGCCGCCGCAGCTACCGATAATCCTCTCGGGATAATAGACGAAGTACTGATGCCGGCCATGACGCGGGTGGGGGAACTCTTCGGCGAAGGCAGGATGTTCCTGCCCCAGGTGGTCAAAAGCGCGAGGGTCATGAAAAAAGCGGTGGAGGCGCTGACCCCGCTTATCGATAAGAGTGATTCGGCCGCCGGAAGCGGAAATGCGGGCGACAACGGCGTCAGGGAAACCGTCTCCGCAAAAAAGATACTCGTCGCAACAGTCAAAGGGGATGTGCACGATATAGGCAAGAATATAGCTTCGGTCGTCATGTCATGCAACGGCTACGGGGTCATCGACCTCGGCGTCATGGTGGACAGCGGCCGCATAGCCGACGAAGCCGGCAGGACAGGAGCCGATGCCATAGGACTCAGCGGGCTTATCTCGCCCTCATTGGACGAAATGATAAGGGTAGTCGGGGAATTGGAGAAGCGCGGCTTGAAAATTCCCGTCATAATAGCCGGAGCCGCCACCTCGGCTCTCCACACCGCCGTCAGGATAGCTCCCCGCTACAGCGCTCCGGTGATACACAGCCGCAACGCCTCGGACAACGTGGCCATACTCGGAAAACTGTTCGGCAAGGAGAGGGAAAACTACCTGTCGGAACTGATGTATGAACAGGAGAGGCTGAGAAAGCAGTTTTCGGGATCTCTGGCGGAAGACAGATATGTCTCCCTGGAGACCGCCCGTAGCAGGCGGTACGTCAAGCCTGCTGGCGATATAACGATTCCCCGGATGCAGGGCATCAGGGAATTTGAGGATTATCCGATAAGCGAGGTCAGGAAATACATAGACTGGAATTATTTTTTCCCGGCGTGGGACATAAAGGGACATTACCCCGAAATTCTGGATTCGCCCCGAAAGGGAAAAGAGGCGCGTAAACTCATGGCCGACGCCGAATCCCTTTTAGCCGAAATAGAAAACAGGGGATTTCTGAGGCTCATGGGAGCGGCAGGAGTCTTTCCCGCCCTTTCGGAAGGGGACGATATAGTGATTCTCAGGGATGGTCATGCACCTCTGCGGCTTGCCCAGCTCAGGAATCAGGAGTCGGGCGCGGAGTATAATCTCTCGCTTGCCGACTATGTGGCGGACGGCGGGAAAGGACGTATCGACTACGTCGGCGCTTTTGCCGTGACCGCCGGAGCGGGTCTCGACGAACTTGTGGCCGGCTACCGCGCGGCGGGCGACGACTACTCCGCCATAATGGCCAAACTGCTCGCCGACAGGCTTACGGAAGCATTCGCGGAAGCCGTACACGCCTGTGTCCGCAGGGAAATGTGGGGCTATGAGAATACGTCCGAGATGACTCCCGCGGAAATAATAGCGGGGAAATACCGAGGCATAAGGGTAGCTTTCGGCTATCCGGCCTGTCCAGACCATTCGCTCAAAAGAGAGGTCATCGAGCTTTTGGACGCCCGCCGGATCGCGGGCATGACCCTTACGGAGAACTACATGATCCGGCCGGCCGAATCGTTGTGCGGACTGATGTTCGCAGGAGAAAAAGAGAAATATTTCAGCGTCGGCAGAATAGACGGCGAGCAGCTTTCCGACTACGCGCTGCGGCGCGGCATGGAAGCAGGAGAAATCGGCAGGTTGATCCCTCAACATTTAACATACAAATGAAGGTAACGGATATTATAAACGACGCCGTCCGGCGGCGGAAGACGCGCTTTACTTTCGAGTTGCTGCCGCCCCTCAAGGGCGACGGCACGGCCAGGGTATTCGAGGCCATAGATCCGCTTATGGAGTTCGATCCGGCCTGCGTCAATGTTACGTACCATCGCGAAGACGTGAAGTATGTGGAGCGTGAGGGAGGTCTTTTGGAAAAACGGGTTGTGAGGCGCCGTCCGGGTACCGTCGGCATATCCGCTGCCATTATGAAACGGTACGGTAGGGAGGTTGTTCCGCATCTTATATGCGGAGGCATGTCGAGATATGACATAGAGGATTCCCTGATAGATATGGATTTTCTCGGGATGCAAAACGTTCTCGCGCTCAGGGGCGACACGCTCAAGGGCGAGCGCGCTTTCATATCCCACCCTGACGGCCACCGCTATGCCGAAGACCTTGTGAAGCAGATTGCAGATATGAACAACGGAATCTTCGTGGACGGCGAGGTGGAGGAATGCCATCACTCGGGGTTCTGCGTAGGCGTGGCGGGGTACCCCGAGAAGCATGCCGAATCGCCCAATCTCGAAACGTGCCTGAAGTTCCTGAAAGCCAAGGTCGATGCCGGAGCGGACTATGTCGTGACACAGATGTGTTTCGACAATCGCAAGATTCTCAATTTTATAGACAACTGCCGTGCCGCCGGTATCGCCGTTCCCATAATCCCTGGCATAAAATCTTTTTCGACCAAATCCCAGCTGTCGATGCTACCGCAGATATTCCACGTCGATCTGCCGCAGGAACTGGTGTCGGAAGTCGGAAAATGCAGGGATAACGACGCCGTTCGCCGCGTGGGGGTGGAATGGGCTGTCGCACAGGGGCGGGAACTCATAAGGGCGGGCGTCCCGGCCATCCATTTCTACACGATGGGAAAGACCGACAACGTCCGCGAAATAGCAAAAGAGCTTTTCTGATAGCACAATGTGCTTAAATCTTATGGATTGCTTGAATACAAAACCATGATTAAAAATATATCGTTTAATTTTATTGTTTACTTGATTTTCTCCCTTATGACCGGATGCACGAACGTATCCTCAAATAATGAGGATACCGAGGCTATGATTATAGCCCTGGAAAAACAGGCTTTAGAGCTGTGGAATAATGGAAACCCCGACGGGTTCATAGAGTTGTCTTCCGACGATGTCGTTTATTTCGACCCTGCCTTCGAGAATAAGCTCGAAGGTAAAAAAGCTCTGGAAGAATATTATAACAGCATCAGGGGGAAGGTTAAAATCGACTTGTATAAAATGATAAAACCTGTTGTGCGGTTATCGCCAGGGGTCGCTGTCCTGATGTATGATTATGAGGCTCACAGGGATGGTCAAATATTCAAAATGCACTGCACTGAGGTTTATAAATCAGACTCATCCGGCCAGTGGAAAATCATACACACCCACTGGTCTTTTGTCATGCCGAGTAAGTAAACAAATTTCACAAGCCGCAATTCGGACAGCGTTTACAAGCCTAATGAACAGTATTGATATGCAAAAAGTTGTACGATGAAGAGAATAACCATAGTAGGCCCTGCCTACCCTTACAGGGGCGGCATAGCCAATTTCAACGAGATGCTCGCCCGTACTTTTTCGGCACGCGGCGATAAGGTGGACATACTGACCTTCACCGTCCAGTATCCCAAGATTCTTTTCCCGGGCAAGACGCAGTACTCGGAATCCACACCTCCGCAGGATTTGAGGATAAGGCGCGGGGTGAACGCCGTAAACCCTTTCAACTGGCTCGCAGCCGGTCACAGGCTGCGCATGGAGGCTCCCGATATGATCATAATGAAGTACTGGACACCATTCATGGCTCCCTGCCTGGGTACCATAGCCCGTCTGGCGCGTCTGAACGGGAAAACGAAAGTCATAGTTCAGGTGGATAATATCGTCCCGCACGAACATCATTTCACCGACCGCGCATTCAACGGTTATTTCATACGCAGCGTGGACGGGTTCGTCTATATGTCACAGCAGGTCAAGGACGACCTGGACAGTTTCGGCACGAGTTTTCCGGCTCTTTTTTCGCCCCACCCCATATACGAAGGTTTCGGGGAAAGCGTGTCCAGGGAGGAGGCATGCCGTTTCCTCGGTCTCGATCCGGCGGTCTCCTACTCCATGTTTTTCGGTGTCATAAGGGACTACAAGGGGTTGGACATCCTGCTCGACGCATGGAAAATACTGAAGGACGGAGGACATGCCGCAAACCGCAAACTTATCGTGGCGGGAGAATTTTATTCCGACAGGGAACGCTATTTGGAACAAATCGCCTCGAACGGACTCGCCGACGAGGTCATATTACACGACCGGTTTATAAAGGACGAAGATGTGCGTTACTATTTCTCGGCGGTAGACCTGCTCATACAGCCCTATAAAACCGCCACACAGAGCGGAGTGACCCAGATCGCCTATAACTTCGACGTGCCGATGATCGTAACGCGCGTGGGGGGTCTCGCCGAGATCGTTCCGGACAACGTAGTAGGTTTCGTGACAGAACCCGATCCCGAAAGCGTGGCGGAGGCTTTCGTCCGTTTCTACGACGGCAACCGCGCCGCCGAATTCAGGCGTAACATTCTCGAAGAAAAGAAACGCTTCAGCTGGAACGCCATGGCCGACAGGTTGGACGAAGTTTATGAACTGGCGCGCCAAAATAAAGAAGCCGGAATATATGGTAGCCGTTCAGCCATTAAGTAGCTGTTAATTAGCACTGATAATATTTCCCAAAGAGATTACCCCGAATTTTGGACGATTTATAAATGAACCTCCCCGCCGCAAGGGTCAGGGGGCTTTCATCTTATCTCCTGTACGGACAGCCGCTTATAAAAACTATTTCCTCCTTTTTCGGCGAACAGATCGCCCATATCAAAGAGGCAACCCATCCTATCACCGACCAGCCGAGAAAAAGGTTAAGCAGGAAAATGCCGCTCCAGTTGTATTTTCCAATGGCTATTATGGATGGTAAAAAATAAATCAATATGCCTATGGCAACAAGTACTATCAGGAAAAAGCCGAGTGTTTCCATAAGATCGAATTTGGGTATGAGAGTTAGTTTTAGCTATGTAGTTCAGTCCGTATTTTATTAATAAAAAGCGGCTATAGTAGAATTATTAAATAATTTTCCATACGAATTCCCAATATGGAAAATAAGTTAATTTAAATGGAATAAAATTAATAGGAGGATTGTATAAAAGATTATATTGGATATTTTGTAGTTTCCAAACCGCTGTACATCAAAGGCTTGAAGGTATATATTTAAAACTATTATTACTTAATTGATACTGATTTTAGAATACTAAGGCTCTTCTCTGCCGTAATTGGATAACTATGTAGTTTTAATGGGTTTATATAATTATCATTCCGACTTCAATTCTAAGATAAATATTTTTACAAAAACAGCAAGGGGCATCATATTCCGGTTTATCTGGATTTTATGTGTGTAAACCACTTGCTCGGGAAGGATAAAAAATATAGACTGTTTATAATTTGAATTGCATCAAATTATAAACAGTCTATAAAAACGTGGTATTTTAGGGCATGTTAGCATAAAACCGCACATCCGTCTCGGGCAATCCGTGATCGCGGTATCCGGAACATGGTAAAGTGATGCTACCTGTGTCCCTTCATGTTCGGCAGCTTCCCGCCGGCAACGTTTTTCATCATTTTGCGGGTGTCGTCGAACTGCCTGAGGAGCCTGTTCACGTCCGCTACGGTATTGCCGCTTCCCTTGGCGATACGTTCCCTCCTGACACCCTTGATGATGGAGGGGTTGGCGCGTTCGGCAGGCGTCATGGAGTAGATGATCGACTCGGTCTGTTTGAAGGCATCGTCGCTGATCTCCACATCTTTGAGGGCTTTACCTACGCCGGGTATCATGGATGCTATATCCTTAAGGTTGCCCATTTTTTTGACCTGGTTTATCTGCGCGAGGAAATCGTTGAAGTCGAACTGATCCTTGACTAATTTTTTCTTCAGCCTGCGTGCCTCTTCTTCGTCGAACTGTTCCTGGGCGCGTTCCACCAATGAAACTATATCGCCCATACCGAGTATTCTGTCGGCCATGCGTTCGGGATGGAATACCTGCAGGGCGTCCATTTTTTCGCCGGCGCTCACGAACTTTATCGGCTTGTCTACTACCGATCGTATGGATATTGCGGCTCCGCCGCGGGTATCGCCGTCGAGCTTGGTAAGCACCACGCCGTCGAAATCGAGCCTTTCGTTAAATTCCTTTGCGGTATTCACGGCATCCTGACCAGTCATGGCATCCACAACGAACAGCGTTTCCGACGGTCTCACGGCCGCCTTAACCGCCGCTATCTCGCGCATCATCTGCTCGTCTATTGCAAGGCGACCTGCTGTATCTATGATAACGGTGTTCAGGTTCCTGCTGCGGGCGTATTTTATGGCGTTCTCCGAAATGGATACAGGGTCCTTGCTTCCTTCCTCGGTATATACCTCCACGCCCACCTGGCCGCCGAGTACCTTGAGCTGTTCGATAGCTGCAGGACGGTAGACGTCGCCTGCAACGAGAAGCACGCCGCGCCCCCTCTTGCTCTTTATGAAGGAGGCGAGCTTGCCGGAGAATGTGGTTTTACCCGACCCCTGTAACCCCGCGATCAGTATGACGGCCGGATTTCCGTCCAACCGGATATCCGTCATCGTACCGCCCATAAGCTCGGCCAATTCGTCCCTCACGATTTTGGTCATCATCTGGCCGGGCTTGACGGACTTCAGAACTTCCTCCCCCAATGCCTTACGCTTCACTTCGTCGGTAAAAGACTTGGCTACCTTATAGTTGACGTCGGCGTCGATCAGCGCCCTTCTTATCTCCTTGAGCGTTTCGGCTACGTTTATCTCTGTTATTTTACCTTCTCCCTTGAGAATCTTGAATGAACGCTCAAGTTTATCGGTCAGGTTCTCGAACATTTTGGAACTTAATTTTCAAATTTAACAATTTTACAAAGATAGTAAAGGTTTTTGAAATATGAAGCAGAATGCCGTAAGATAAACCCAACCAGCAGTTTATATACACGGATTTCAGTTGGGATTCAATGTTCCGGTTCAGGCAGTCAAATAAATCAAAGTCCTATCGTCTGACATTACCAGACCTCTGACAAATTTGACCGATCCGACTTGTAGAGGGATTTTGACTATATTTGCAATTACACTGACTGTTCTCAGTGTTTTTATGGTGCAAAGTGGATAAATCAGCTACATTCGAAGATTTTTACCTGCACAACTACGGATCGTTGTTCCGCTTCGTGCGCAGTATGCTGTATACCGACGCTTCCGAGGTAGAGGATGTCGTTCAGGAGGGCTTTTTTCGGTTGTATAAAGTCTGGCCGGAGATGACCAATGACGACCATGCCCGCGGCTGGCTCTTCACCGTCGTCCGCAACCTGTCGATAGACAGTCTCAAAAGCCGCAGGCACGAAAGCGAAAAATTACTGGAAACCTACGCCTCCGACGATTTCCTCTTCGAGCAACTGGCGCTTCAGGAGGCGATTAGATTACTGGAAGAGTCGATCAAAAAATTACCCCCGCAGACAGGCAAAGTAGTGTCGCTTGCCTACGCCGGTAAATCGAACAATGAGATCGTCGAACTGATGGGCATTTCGATAAATTCGGTGAAGACCCTTAAGAAAGAGGGGTATAAAAGACTAAGGCTCATTCTGGGTGATAAGTATCTGTTCCTTATCGCTTTCTTGATAATTAATCAATGATTCTTTCTGCGATTCCGCAGAAATTTTTCCGAATAATTTCAAAAAAATGCACGGCTCGTTCACCCGTTCGCAGCTTTCTTCAGTAGTATTGATTGGAAGAGTATTGATTGGAAGGAGAAAAAATTACTATGAAGAACCCGCAGGTCGATTGGCAGCGAATAGGCAGACTGCTGTGCAAGGCTGAACTGAATGAAATAACCCAAACTGAAAAAGAACTGCTGGAAGAATGGCTGGCAGTATCGCCGCGTCACAGGGAGCTGCAACGTAAAATAAGCGACGAACTCCGAAAATTCGGCGTCGAAGAATTCATCGACGCCGAGAAAGCATGGATGCGATTCGCTGCCACCTACCTGCGCCGCAGATCTAAAGCAACCGCCATAACCGGTATTTTGGGTTATGCCGCCGCCGCTGTGGCGCTTATCATTGTTTTTGTCTGGTCCTTAAAACTGCACGATACGGGATCCCAACCCGAGATCGCCGTCAATACTCCCGAGACTAACGTAATGTTGGTTCTCGATGACGGACGGGAATACCAACTGGGCGCCGGGAACGAAAAAATCACCATAGACGAGACTGTGGAGATCCTCGCCGGCGAAAACTCGATGTCGTGCGATGTATTTGCCTCGTCCAAAGCCGAGCCTACCGTCCATTACTACACGGTCGTCGTGCCGCGCTACGGGTTCTACCGGATGACGCTGCCCGACGGCACCTCGGTGATACTGAATTCTGAAACCGACCTGCGTTATCCGGTTCCTTTCGAAGAAGGACGGCGTGAGGTTTGGCTTGCGGGAGAAGCCTATTTCGAAGTCGCCCACGACAAACTCGCCCCCTTTACCATCCATTTCCCCCAGGGACAGATTCTCGTACTGGGTACCAGTTTCAATATAAATGCTCACAGGGATGGCCTGACCGCCTCGGCAACGCTGCTCGAAGGATCGGTCGAATGTGCCACCGGACAAACCTCAAGACGGCTCACACCGGGAAACCAGGCCGTCTTCGATCCGCTGACCGGCGGAATCGACATCCGTCCCGCCGATATAAGGGTGGCTACAGCCTGGACGCACGGGAATTTCTATTTCAAGGATAAAACCCTGGGTGAGATCATCGACGAACTCTCCAGATGGTATGACGCCGACGTGGTTTATGCACAGGAGGAGTTGCGCGACCAGGTTTTCACCGTCGAGATAAGCCGTTACGAAACGCTCAACAAGATACTCGACATGATGGCCAAGACCGAGCGTATACACTATAAACAGGAAAACAGGCAGATCACTCTTTGTGAATAAATTACTATGCACTTTAGTGCATAGGTTCCTTTGAGGAATAATTCCTCTTATCGGGTTGCTTAGCAACCAGTATCCCCGCCCTGCCATCGACGCGGAGAAAAGTTGCGGTAGGAAGATCACCCGAAGCTACCGCGTAGCGAGGGAAGTTTCCGAGAGCAACTCCGCGGAAGATGGGGGCGGCAGGTTTTGGCTCCACCTTTTGACTGCCAAAAGGTGGAAAGAAAGATTTACACAAACTAAAGTAGCCGCACCAAAGTGCGGGTTTTAACCTTTAGATATAAAATAAATATTGTAACGACCGTAATATCAGTAATAAAAAGGGCCGCAGGCTCATCAACCTTCAGCGGCCCTAAAATCAGCTAACCGTACCTGCGAGGGTACAAATGTCTAACTTTTATGTCTGCAAATGTATGAAAAAAAAACTAACTACCCATTTCTCCCCACCCGAAAGGGTTTTCAGGAATCTGACGGCAAGGAGGTTCGCGGCAGTTCTGCTGTTGTGCGCTTTGTTGCCGTGCGCCGCCCTGTATGCGCAATCGGCCAAGGTGAACATCGATGTGAAAGATGCCGCCATTGAGGCCGTTTTCGAGCAAATCAGGCAGCAAAGCGCGCTGAAATTCATCTACAACCGGCAGGACATCGGCGATGTGGGCAAGGTGACCCTCTCCCGCCGCGACATCAGTGTGGAGGAGGTGCTGTCGATTTGCCTGCAAGGCAAAGGCATTACCTACGAAATCTCTGATAACGTGATAGTACTCAAAAAATCGCCCCAGCAGCGACAGTCCGTCCCTGCCCAGACAATCATCAGAGGGAAAGTCATTGATGAAGACAACTCGCCCCTGCCGGGAGTCACGGTCGTCATCAAAAATACCAATATCGGAACGACTACAGATACTTCCGGTGCATTCGAGATAAAAGCCGCCACTACCCTGCCGGTCGCTCTCCGCGTCTCGTACATAGGCATGGAGACCCAGGAAGTGAACTGCACGGGCCCCGAACTGGCAGTGAAACTCATTCCTGCGGTCAGCAATATAGATCAGGTGGTCGTCACAGGTGTTTTCGACCGTAAGGCGGACAGCTATACCGGCGCCGTATCGGTAGTTACAAAGTCCCAATTGGAAAAGGTAGGCAATCAGAATATGTTGCAATCGCTGAAGAACATCGACGCCTCGTTCCAACTGTTGGAGAGTATCGATTTCGGTTCCGACCCCAACCGTTTGCCCGATATCAACATCCGCGGAGCATCGAATTTCACCGATATGAAGGACCGCTACCAGACCAACCCCAACCAGCCCCTGTTCATCGTGGACGGCTTCGAGACTTCGCTCCAGAAAGTACTCGACATGGATATGAACAGGGTCAATTCGATCACCCTGCTCAAGGATGCCACGGCCAAAGCGCTATACGGTTCCAAGGGCGCCAACGGCGTGGTGGTCATAGAAACGGTAATGCCGACGATGGGGCAGTTGAAACTCACCTATTCGGGCGATTTCACTGTCAATGCTCCGGATCTGTCCAGCTACGACCTGTGTAATGCAGCCGAGAAACTCGAAGTCGAAAGGCTTGCAAACATGTATGTAGGAAGTACACCCGCGGAACAGCAAACCCTGAACGAAAGATATGCCGGCTACCTGAACGACGTGTTGCGCGGCGTGGATACCTACTGGTTGAGCGTACCCCTGCGTACCGGCTTCGGCCAGAAACATGCCGTTTTCATGGAGGGCGGCGACCAGGCGGTACGGTACGGCATCAACTTCTCCTATAACAAAAATGAAGGGGTGATGAAAGGTTCCGACCGCGAGAACATCGCCGGCGACATGATGATCCAGTACCGTTACGGCAATTTTATCTTCCGCGACCAGTTACAGGTGGCCTTCAACAAAGCCAACGACTCGCCCTACGGCGCCTATTCCGAATATTCGCGCCTTAATCCCTATTGGAGGATGTACGAGGACGACGGCTCGGTACGCGAGATACTCTCGAATTACAGACTTACCAACAGCCAGGGATACAGTCCGATCTATAACCCCCTGATCAATGCTAAGCTCAACACCAAGTATGCGTCGAGCTACATGGAGATAATCAACAATTTCTATGGAGAATGGAATGCTTTCACGGGCATGCGTATCAAAGGGCGTTTCGGGTTGGTAGCCCAGCGCAGCACCGATGAAACCTTTCTGCCGCGCGACCATACCAGCTTCCGCAACATTTCTGTGGGAACCGAAGAGTATTCCAACCGCGGCACTTACACGATGGGCAACGGCAGGCAATTCGATTATAACTTCGACCTGTCGGCCAATTATTCGAAAAATTTCCTGACACATCATCTACTATTCGCCAACGTCATGTTCAGCATGAGCGAAAAGAAGAACGATCTGATCTATTTTTCAGCCCAGGGTTTCGGCAACAACCGCATGGACTACATCACTCAAGCCAAACAATATCCTGTCGGCAAAGGTCCCACGGGCAATGAATCGCTCACCCGAGAGGCCAGCGTAGTAGGGTCGATCAACTATTCCTATATGGATCGCTTCCTGCTGGACGCCACTGTCCGTACCAACGGTTCGTCGCTCTTCGGCAAGGATAATCCCTGGAGTTCATTTTGGTCGGTCGGCATAGGCTGGAACATGCATAGGGAAAAATTCATGTCCGATATCTCCTGGATGCAAAGGCTGCGGCTCAGGGCATCGACCGGTTATTCCGGCTCCCAGAATTTTGCTTCCTATCAGGCCATCGCGACCTATAAATATTACAACAATAGCTATGACAATATCATGGGCGCTTACCAGATGTCATTAGCCAACAGCCAATTGCGGGCACAGCGCACCCAGGATCACAACATCGGCTTCGATGCAGAACTGTTCAATAAATTAGATATTACGGCCGACTTTTACGTTGGGAATACCCGGGACATGCTGACGCCGGTCAATATGCCTCCCTCGACAGGTTTTCCCTCCTACACCGAAAACCTGGGCAAGGTGCGCAACACCGGTTGCGAATTTCGCCTCAACTACCGCATTTTGAGCGACAGCAAACGCCAGACCTATCTTAGCGTCTTCGCTTCGGCCATCCACAACCGCAACAAACTGTTGAAGATCTCCGACGCGCTGATCTCATTCAACGAAGCCCGCGATAAATCCAAGGGAACACAGGTTCCCAACCTCGAAACCGACCACCTTAACAATAAACACGTCACCAGGCCTTCGGTGCGTTACATCGAGGGCGAGTCGATGGACGCCATCTGGGTCGTTCGTTCTTACGGCATAGACCCGATTTCGGGAAGGGAGATCTTCATAAAGGCCGACGGTACGCTTACCACCCAGTGGGATCCGGCAGACCAGGTCGTAGGAGGTGACGCACAACCCAAACTGACCGGAACTTTCGGCATCAACTTCGAGTACAAGGGCTTCTCGATCAACACTTCATTCTATTTCCGCTTGGGCGGACAGTATTACAACCAGACCCTGGTAAACAAGGTGGAAAACGCCGACATGCAGTACAATGTGGACCGCCGCCTCTACACCGGCCGCTGGAATCCCGAAAAAATAGGCGTGGCGACCCCCTACAAGACGTTCGACCGCAGCGCCGCGTTCACCCGTCCCACTTCGCGTTTCATACAGGATCTGAACGAACTGCAAATGACGTCATTAAGCCTTGGATACGATTTCCGCAACCTGGCATTTATGAAAGACGGCCCGATCTCGCGCCTCAGGGTGCAGCTCTATTCCAACGACCTGTTCCGTATCTCCACCGTCAAGACCGAACGCGGATTGGAATATCCTTTTGCAAGGACTTTCTCCATGAAAGTATCGGCAACGTTCTAAAACACCAAAAACATGGACATTATGAAAAAAGTAAATATACTGAAAGTCGTTTTTATAATGGTATCGGGCATCCTGGTCGGCAGTTCGTGCAATGACTGGCTCGATGTCAAACCGAGGGGGATGGAGGAGGCCGAAAGACTTTTCTCTACCCAGGACGGTTTCAAGGAAGCTCTCGCCGGATGTTATATCAATCTCTGCCAGCAATGTGTTTACGGACGCGAAATGACCTACGGCCTTGTCAGCGTCCTGGGACAGGAATGGAGTAAGGGCGTTGGGATAGATGACCGGCCGTCGTCCCTTTATGCGCTCGTGAGGCAGTACAGGTACGAAGAAACGGTTGTGGCGCCCCGTATCGACAGCCTCTGGGCAGTACTGTATAATACGGTAGCCCAGGCCAATACGCTGATCTATTACACGGAAAAGAAACGCGACGTGCTTAACGACTTGAATTACGGCGTGATCCGCGGCGAAGCATTCGCACTGAGGGCTTTTGCACATTCGGAAATTTTCCGCCTCTATGCCGATGTGCAGGGCATGGCGCCGGATGATGAGCACATCGCCCTGCCCTATGTCAAAAGCACCGTTCCAGGGATCACTCCGCAATCGACCAACAAACAGTTCTATGACTGCATCATGGCCGACATCACCGAAGCGCTCAAACTTCTCGAAGTCGATCCGATCATTTCCGGAAGCGATATGAGCGGCGTGGACAACGGCTATATGGCCAACCGCCAGTTTCATCTGAACTATTATGCCGTGTTGGGACTCAAGGCCCGCATGAGCCTGTACTACGGCAAGAAATCCGACGCTTTGAAGGCCGCCCAGGCCGTGCTCGGAGCATGGAATCAGAAAGGTATATTACGCTGGGTGACCCGCGACGAAGCCAACAACACCAATGAAAACCTGCGCGACCGTACTTTCTCATCAGAGCATCTTTTCGCCCTGAACACCGTTAATTTGGCAGATTATATAAAAACCTACTTACGCGAAACCAAAACCCCGTTTGAATCCCGCATTAAAAAGGACGTCATGTTTCCATACAGCGGCGACTTGAGGAGAATTTTCTTCGAATCGGAAAGTGGTGTCGCCGACGTATTTTCGCGGTTCTGGCAGATGACCTATCAGATTACCGACGGCCAGATCACAGGTCCCAAACGCGACCGCATGCCGCTGATACGCATCACCGAGATGTTCTATATTGCCGCCGAATGCCTGGTCGGTACCGATAATGCGGGAGCCGTCTCGCTGTTGCAGCAGGTGCGCACGGGACGCAACATCGTCGAAACGCTCGATCCGGCACTGTCCGACGAGATGATCCGTGCGGAGATACTTGCGGAGTATCAGCGCGAGTTTCTCGGCGAAGGCCAGCTGTTCTTCTATCACAAGAGAATGAAGACCGGCCAGATCGAATATGCGCCTGCCGACTACATCCTTCCGTTACCCACCACGGAATGGGATCTGGGTAACCGCATACCTGTTAAATAACTAAATGGAGTCTATAAACTATGAAAAATCTGTTTAAAATAGTATTGGCGTTAGGTCTGGTAGCCCTGATGTCATGCAAGGAAGACAAGATCGGGGTTTACAGCGGCCCTGATGCGGTAAGTATCGCCGCCGTCAATGCCGTTTCCTTCTCCTTCCTTTCAGTACCCAGTTATAACATGACGCATGATTTCATACTCAGTCTGACGGCCATGGGCCGCCTGTCGGATAATGACCGCACTGTCAAACTCTCAGCTGGAGAGGGTACCACAGCCACCCTCCAGATGTATGTCATGCCCATGACAGTAATTATACCTGCGGGCGAATATACCGTAACGGTGCCAGTAACCATTAGCCGCGATGCGATCGGGGAAACAGGCGCTCCCGTACTGGTGGTGCAGATCGATCCGTCCGACGACTTCGTACATGGGCTGACCGCTTCCGTCGAACTGAGCTTCACCAAGGAATTCCCCACGTCATGGTACACCAGCGGGACGCAGTATTCAATGTTGGGCTATTACATGGGCAAATGCGACCGGGCAAAATACGAATTCGTTTACGAATTTCTCGGAACGATAGATTTGGTGGACTGGGCAGACGGTTTCGGTACCCAGACCGGCATACTGTGCGCTGCGCTGAACGCCAAGATCGACGCATACAACGCCGAGCACCCCGATGCGCACCTGAAAGACAGCGACGACATGGACATGCGCTTCAGCCCCTCCACCTGATACCTGCACGAATCGTATAATTATAAAACGTAAAGGAGATGAAAAACATAATAAAATCAATTCTGACCGCCTCCGTATTATCATTATTGACGGTATCCTGCTATGAGGACAAGGGCAATTACAAATATACCGACATCAAGGAGGCTGCAATTACCCTCCCCGGTATCGAGGAAGATGAGAAGGTAGCCTACGACAGGCTCGGTATACTGTCCATCGATCCCAGGATCACCTGCGACGGGAAGGAGGCCTCGGACAATTACACCTATAAATGGACGCTGTATCCCAATGCACCCGAACGGGATCCGATAACCAATACCTATCCTCCGGCCAAAGTTATCGGCGAACAAAAGAAAGTGGACTACACGCTGATCGACGCCCCTGGCGAATACCACGTAGTACTGCAAACTACCAATAAACAAACCGGAGCGATCAGTTATGCAAAATTCAGGATCGGCGTGAGCGGAGCGGTCACCGGATGGCTCGTGCTTACCGAAAATGCCGACGGCCAGGGCGACCTGAGCGTGATACGCGATGCGGATATCGTCCCGGGATTGGCACAGGGACTTGCGGGCGCAGCCCACGGCCTCTATTCGGGGAGCAACAACGGTGCGAAAATGACCGGCGTGAAATTCCTCGGATGGCGCCACAGACTGTCATCCTCGGCTGCATCCCCCAACATCGTATGCGTTTATACATCCGACGGGTATTACAAGATGAACGCTCTGGGACTGAACCTGATAAGTACCGATTATCAGGCGGCTTTCGGCTCATTGGTCAAACCTTCGGTCTTTAAGCCGCAGGCCATGTTCTCCCGTACTTCGTCTGCTCTTATGGAAGTACTTATCAATAACGGAAGTATCTTCACCATCAACTGGCAAACCATGGGTATCGCCAACGACCTGTACAGCCGCTCTCCCGCCATGATAGACAACGTAGAATTGAAGGTACATCCCTTTATCGCCAGCACCATGAAGGACGTGACGACCTCCTATACGGTCGCTGCCGTAGTATATGACGATACGACCACTCCTAAAGGTTCCTTCATCGTGGGTACGACGGCAAGCTACGTGCTTAACTGGAGCCGTCCTTCGGTTGTCGGCGGGGCGTTCAACCCTTCGGGAATCAATGCGGACGGCACGACCGATATGAAGTTGGCCTATCTTGCCACAGGCAAGGACGGTACGACCTGCGCCGTATTCAGGGATGCCATGAATGGAAATAAACCGTGGATATATCATGCCGATTTCAGGGTATTGCTCTCGCCTTCCGTAATCGGCAGGTACGACATCAGCGTACTTGACGGTATTAACGCAGCTACACATTATGAATTCGGCGTGCGCGGCGACGTACTGTTCTACGCTTCGGGCAGGGACATTTACAGCGCTACTTTCCCCACAGGAAGCGCAACATCCATCCTCACCCTTGGCGCCGACGAAACCGTTGCACAGATCAAACTCTACAACCACGGGCATCCGGAAACTATGACACCGTTCAACCCCAATCCCGCCAACCACGGCAGGATCCTGTTCGTAGCTACGAACAGTCCCTCGGGCGGCAAGGTCTACAAGATCAAAATCAACGAATTGAACGGCAAGCTCGACGGAACGCCCGTCGTCTTTACCGGCTTCGACAAAATCATCGATATGACCAACAAAGCGATTTAACGAATCATAAAAACAACCGGACTTATATGTCAAGAAAAAGAAATCTCATCGTTCTGGCATGCACTGTTGCCTGCACAAATGCGGCTTTTGCACAGAACACAATCACAATTAAAGGGAAAATCGCTTTCCCCGACAACCGTTTCGAACTGACGGTCACCGCTCCCGACAGGGGAACCGTAAAAAGCGTGATGCCCGACGGGGACGGCGTCTATCAGGTTACTTTCCCTGTGAAGAGTCCCGGCGTTTATACGCTCGATTGCCAAAAGAACCAGCGTGTACAGTTCTGGGCAGAGGACGAAGACCTGATCATAGACATGCGCGGCCGCGACACTTCGCGCGTGAGGTATATCGGCCCCGTCTATGCGCATATAATCGGAGGACCCAAGAACGAACTTATGAACATGATCAACTGGGAAACCTGCCGCAACTACTGGACGGGAGCCGCCGTGTCCAATGTGCCTTACCGTACGCCCGAAATTACCGACGAAATTCTCAAGCAGGACATGTCGGGACAGCTGCGCGAAGCGCTTGGCAAGGATTTCGATGCCCGCATGGAACATATCGTCACCTATTACGGCAACCGCAACAGCATACTCGCCCTGCTTCCCTACATACAGAGCAACAAAGCGCTCTATGACAAGGTAATCGCCGATTTCGAGAAGCGCGAACCGAACTATCCTCCATTGGTGGCCTATAAAGCCCGGATCGCGGAAAACAGGGAAAACAAGGCGAAACTCGAACCCGGCAAACCCGCTCCCGCATTCTCATACCCTACTCCCGACGGAAAGAAGAAACTCGGTACAGCCGATTTCAAAGGCAAGATCCTGGTAATCGACTTCTGGGCGTCGTGGTGCGGCCCCTGCCGCGCCGAGATACCCCATCTTAAGAAGGCCTACGAAACTTACCGCGACAAAGGGGTGGAGATATTGAGCGTGTCGGTAGATAAGGACGACGCGGCATGGCGCAGGGCAATGGACGAGGAAAAAATGTCGTGGACCCAGATACATGCCGACGACGCCGGCACGGCCATGATGAAGGCTTACCAGTTCAGCGGCATTCCCCACATCGTGCTGATCGACAGGGAGGGCAGGATCATCGGCGAAGGCTTCCGCGGCGCGGCACTTATGAAGAAACTCGAAGAACTGACCGACGGCTCCGCTCCCAAAAAGCCGGCCTCGATGCCCATGATCGGCAGATGACAAAAACCGGTTGCAGGGATCCCGACAAAAACGTTATCCCTGCAACCGTATATTGAATTTCGTGCAATATCTTACAATATCTTAATAATATATGTCCGTACACGTACCTAAAGACACTTTTGTAATTTCTTTTCCGCTTTTTGGCTGGCAAAAAGCGGAGCAAAAACCAGCCCCGCGAGTCGAAAAAGCTAAAATGACGGCGCTAAACCCAAGAAATACCGGTATGTTCAGAATCGATAATTCTAAACATACCTACACTATCGTGAATTTCTAAGGTTTATCATCCGTCATTTTTTAACGCTTTTATCGACAGCGGGGGAGAAAGCGCCTGACGGCGCCAAAAGAATCGTTCATATATTATTTTTCGGGTTGCACAGCAAACCTGTAGCCCCGCCCCTGCCATCGAAGCGGAAAAAAGTTGCGGTAGGAAGATCACCCAAAGCTACCGCGTAGCGAGGGAATCTTACGAGAGCAACTCCGCGGAAGATGGGGGCGGCAGATTTTGGCTCCACCTTTTGGCTGTCAAAAGGTGGAAAGAAATTGATTTTAAAAACTAAACTTGACGTATAGTACGAGAATTTAACTCTTTCTATAATTTAAAAATATTACATATGAAAAAAATCCTTTTAATTTTCACACTATTGTCCGGCATGTGTTGGAATGCCGCGGCGCAAAACCGCAGTATCGATTTCGAAGAATCCAGAGAGTGGGACAAGGTCGTAAAAAAAGCCGATGCCGACAAAAAACTGATTTTCATAGACTGCTATACGGACTGGTGCGGCCCGTGCAAGAAATTGGCCACTACCGTATTTACCATGGATGAAGTTGCCGATTTCTTTAATTCCAACTTCGTGTGCGCCAAATTTGAAATGGAGAAGGACAAGGACGGCATAATGTTGAAGGAAAAATATGATGTCAAAGCCTTCCCGACACTTCTGTTCATCGATCCGAA
The DNA here is from genome assembly GCA_023690525.1 of Holotrichia oblita. NCBI lineage: Eukaryota > Metazoa > Arthropoda > Insecta > Coleoptera > Scarabaeidae > Holotrichia > Holotrichia oblita. The sequence continues at coordinate 1,102,672 of CM043015.1, forward strand.
AACCCAGCAGGTCGTTCACCGCCTTGTAGGAGCGGGTTCCGCCGAATGGTTGATCGGCGGAGGCAGGATCGCCAAAGACCCCAAAGCCAATCTCAACAGCATGACCGAACGATATAACGCCGGCGAACGCAATCCGCAGTTCATCGCCGCATATACCAAAGCCACAGGTGCCGCCTACATGAAAAACGAGCAATCGAAAGTCGCCGTGGATTACCTTAACGACCTTACCGCCGACCAGCTTGCTACGGTAGACAACTGGATACTTATCCGCGGTAACCTTTCCGACCCCCTCTGCAAACCCATGCGTGAAGTGATGGCCAACCGCAAGAAATTCTATGCCATAGCGGGACAGGATGTCGTAGACATGCACCTGAACAATTCCATCGGCGCGGCGGCCTACGCTCTGGCGGCATGGCGTCCAGGCGATGCGGCTTTCGACGAGGCACGCAATGCCGAACTGACCAAATACCTCGAAACCGTCGATTTCCCCGTTGCCCAGGCACTGGCTTACCTCAAAACTTCCGAATGTGTACGGAAAGGCGACTGGAAAGGTGTCCTGGCTAAAATGCGCGAGGTAGAAAAAGACGACGTGTTTAAAGACGATTATTACCGTTACTTCCAGCTTAACATCGAGTCGCTGACCGCTTCGAGGGATAAAGGCGTGGTTGCGGATGCAGTGGCATGGCTCGACCGGAAAATAGCCGAAACCGCCAACTATTACCGCAAAGCCGATTACGCTCAATCCAAGGTGCGGCTTTTGAATTCGATAGACGACGCTCTCGGGGCGGATAAGGCCAAGATGGAAGAAGAATCCTACACCAAAAAAGGCATGGACGAGACCGGCGGTCGCGTGCAGCGTGCTATCAGGATGAACTAAAAATTTTGAACGTCCCGACTTTCCGGTACGTCAGATAATAAACAGAGCCCGCCCCGAAATGATTTTCGGGGCGGGCTTTATTCGATCATTAAGAAGCGGCAACCAAAGCCCGTCCGACTGAATTTATCGCCGAGATGCTTCGCTACGCTCTGCATGACAAAAACTCGGGATGACAAGCGGCAGATCCCTCCATCCTGCGGATGTTCGGGATGACAGAAAAAAATTTGTTTCTGTCATTACGGGCCTGACCCGCAATCTCGAAAGGCATTAATGAATCATCGATTTGCGTCGAGTGTTATCGGTCGAGATTGCGGCTCGGAGGCCGCAATGACAAAGAAATGACATTCCGGCTCAAGCCGCAATGACAACCAGGATAATCTTAACGCATTGATAGCGGAAAATGAACTGCCCCGCCGCTTGCGGCGGGGTATTCAATCCTTTTAGAGATTAAAGATCATTCTTCCCAATCAGCCCAGATATAATCGTCTCTTTCCGTCGGTTTACCCTTATAATATACTTCCAACATCTTCCCGTCATTATCCACGGCATCTACCGAAATTTCGAAGGTGCCGTCAGCCGAAACGTAAACCTTGATGGTTCCGCTGGTGAGATTGTAGCCAAAGTAATTTAAGGTTTCCGATGCCGCATCCCATCGATACATGTAAAACTCCCAATGATCCCCGCTTATGTTGTCTACGGCAAAATCGAGTTCCGCCCCCGTCTTCTCGAAAGGCATGTCGATGCTGAAGAGATCCTTGCTCTGGTCGTCAAAGCCGGGTGTGAGCTCCACCCCCGACTGGGCGGAAAACACGATGTTGTACCCTTTTTCCACTCTTTCTTCCGTGAATGAAAGATAATACGCCGCCGACAGGATCGGTTTTTTCACTCCGTCGTAGGTGTAATGGTTTTCCGGTTGTTTTTCACCGCCGCCGTCTTTTTTGCAGGATGCGAACGCGAGAGCCGCGCAAACAGCCAGTGCAGCGTAAAATAAATTTCTTCTCATAGTTTGTGTCGTTTTAAGTGAAACCTGTCCGATTTCAGAACTTTCGGATCGGAAACAAAGATAAAAATTATCGGGGGAAAACCATTTATGGCTTTCCCCCGATAATAGTCTAAACCGAAAACTCTCAGTTCACAGGCTTTATTATCTCCATGCCTCTGCGTATGGCTTCCTCATTGGCGGGAAGCGATGACCATGCGCGTTCGGGCAATGATTTCTTCAACCCCTTATTTACATTTTCGAGCGTTACCACAGGACGCACCTTGAGGTAGCCGCCGAGGATCATGGTGTTGAAAAGCTTCGAATTACCACTGCGGGCGGCTTCTTCCGTTGCGTCTATCGTGTATATCTTGATGTCTTTTCTGTCGGGGTGGCGGGTTATGCCGTTGGTGTCGTATATGAGTATACCGCCCGGCTTGACCGTCTTCTCGAACTTGTCCATGCTCTGCTGGTTGAGTATGATCGCCGTATCGAACTCATTGGCAATGGGCGAACTTATGGGCTTGTCGCTTATCATCACCGTAACGTTGGCCGTACCACCCCGCATCTCAGGACCGTAGGAGGGCATCCAGCTCACCTCGAAATCCTGCATAACACCCGAATAGGCGAGTATTTTCCCTAATGAAAGGACGCCCTGCCCGCCGAAACCTGCTATTATAATCTCTTCTTTCATAATGTGTTCTTGGATTTAGCGTTAAATGTCCTTTATGTCGCCCATCGGATAGTGGGGGAACAGATTCTCTTCCATCCAGCGGTTCGATTCCACTGGGGTGAGCTTCCAGCCGCTACTGCATGTGGTAACGAACTCTACCATGGACAGTCCCTTACCCGCCATCGAATTTTCGAAAGCCTTACGGATCGCCTTCTTTGCTTTGCGTACACTGGCGGGAGTGTGGACACTCTGGCGAGTAATGTAACAAACCCCTTCGAGGTGCGCGATCATCTCGGCGATCTTGTAGGGGTAACCGTGTACTTTGGGATCCCTGCCATGTGGGGAGGTGGACGTCTTCATGCCTTTAAGAGTAGTCGGCGACATCTGGCCTCCGGTCATGCCGTAAATAGCGTTGTTTATGTATATTATAACAATATTCTCGCCCCTGTTGCAGGCATGAATCGTTTCAGCCGTACCTATTGCGGCCAGGTCGCCGTCCCCCTGATAAGTAAATACCATTTTATCGGGATACATCCTTTTGATCCCTGTAGCGACGGCACATGCGCGGCCATGGGCGGCCTCGGCCCAGTCTATATCCATGTAATTATATGCGAGTACCGAACAGCCTACCGGGGATACGCCTATCGTTTTTTCTTCGAGTCCCATCTCGTCGATCACTTCCGCGATTAATTTATGCACCGTACCATGGCTGCAACCCGGGCAGTAATGCATGATATTTTCCGTCAGCAACCTGTTTTTTTCGTAAACGAGGTTTTCGCGTTTAATCTCGATTTCAGCCATTTCTACCGCGTTTTATTGATTATTTTATTCTTCAGTGCCTGGTAAACTTCGTCCGGTGCGGGTATCATACCTCCCATGCGGCCAAAATGTTCCACGGGAACGTTGCTGCCTACGCTGAGCATAACATCCTCCACCATTTGTCCGGCGTTGAATTCCACCGACAGGAAGCCTTTTACTCTGCCCGCGAGCTTACGGAGTTGTTCCGTGGGGAACGGGTACAGGGTTATCGGCCTCAGCAACCCGACCTTGTAGCCTTCCTCCCTTGCCATTTCCATAGCTTTGGAAGAGATTCTGGCCGCCGACCCGAAAGCAACCATCACATAATCGGCATCTTCGCACATCGTCTCTTCGTACCTCACTTCTTCCTTCTCCATGATCCGGTACTTGGCCTGTATGCGCTCATTGATTTTTTCCTGACGCAGAGGGTCGAGTTCGAGGGAGGTGACGATATTGTATTTCCTTCCGCCTGTCTTTCCCGTAAGCGCCCAGCTTCCGTAATTCTCCTTTATGTACTCGTCGCTCATGCGGGGAGTGCCGGATGAAACCGCCACTTTTTCCATCATTTGTCCTATGACGCCGTCGGTGAGTATCATTGCGGGATTACGGTATTTGAATGCCAATTCGAAACCGAGGAAAACGTGGTCGTACATTTCCTGCACCGAATCGGGCGCCAGAACTATCAGTTTATAGTCTCCGTGTCCTCCTCCCTTGACCGCCTGGAAATAGTCGCTCTGCGAGGGTTGTATCGTACCCAGCCCGGGGCCGCCCCTCTGTACGTTTACGGTAAGGCACGGCAGTTCGGCTCCCGCCAGGTAACTCAGTCCTTCGCTCATAAGGCTTACTCCGGGACTCGACGAGGAGGTCATGGCCTTCTTGCCGCATGCGGCGGCTCCGTACACCATATTTATGGAAGCCACTTCGCTTTCGGCCTGCAATACCACCATCCCCGTACTTTCCCACGGGCGCATCTCCATAAGCGTCTCTATTATTTCGGACTGCGGGGTTATCGGGTAACCGAAATATCCGTCGCAACCCGCCCTGACCGCCGCTTCGGCGATCGCCTCGTTGCCTTTCATTAATTTTATCTCGTCCATACCGTTCTTTTTAAGTACCGTTATACATTTTTTGTTTGCAAGCCGCTGATAAACAGCGCTGACAAAAAAATAATAAATAGCACGGTGTGCTTAAGACATTTTTTGTCTGTAAACCGTGATGCAACTGTCGGGACATACCAGTGCGCAGCTTGCGCACCCCGTGCAGCTGTCGGGTTTTATCATCTGTGAAAAATGATACCCCTTGGTATTTACCTGAGGCGAGAGTCCGATCACCTCGAACGGACACGAAACCACACATACTTCGCACCCCTTGCATCGTTCTACATCTACGACGATAGCGCCCTTTATGTTAGCCATGGTTATTACAATTTATTAGTCGAAATATTCTTTTCGCTACAAATATAATACTTAAATCCTGAAAATGCTAACACTTTTCATGTGAAATATTGCGTGCTTTACCGAGAAGAGGCATCGCCGCCGAGAATATGGGAATTTACCGCGACGACTTCGGCCGTCATTTCTTCTATTTTAACGACCTCGACGCCTGCGCTTTTCAATATGCCTGCCGAATCGCAGTTCTGAAAAAAGGAAGGCTCGCCGAGGGCGTACACTACTTTTCTAAAGTTGTTCTCCAGGATCAGTTCCGTGCATGATTTGGGTTTTGATTTGCGGCAGCTGCACGGTTCCATCGAACTGTACATCACCGCTCCTGTCAGGTCGGCTCCCGATGCGAGGGCTTTCCCGACGGCTTCTTCTTCGGCATGGTTCAGAGGACCGCTCTCACGGGAGTATCCGGTGAATACAAGCCCGCCGGAGGTGAGAACCACAGCTCCGACCGAATAGGCCGAGAAGGACGGCGTGCATTTCCTGCTCTCTTCCACGGCCATTTTCAGGTATTTAAGGTCTTCGGTGTCTTCACGGTTTTTCAGACCTTTACAGCCTTCGTCCGTCCCTATTCTTGTCATCCGGTAGTGCATGACGGCCATATCGCCCAGCTTCTCGACCTTTTCCAACTCCAGCCGGTTATGCTTGTCCCACGGAAAGCGCCCGGGATCCACGAAACGCGGAGCCTCGCCGTCACCGACAAAAAAGGGAGCCAGAGCCAACCTGAGGCGATCGACCATACCCTCCCTTAGGAACATGGTCAATATCGACCTGCCTCCCTCCACCAAAAGTTTCCCGTATCCCGCCTGCTCCAGATATTGAGTAATGCTCGATGAATTTATATTGTCCAATCGCACTATGCGGGTACGCTCGATGCCGGCCAGTCTGCCGGACGGCAGATCATCGGAAACGAACACTATCTTCTCCCCGTCGCCCCTGGTGAAAAAATTAGAACGGGGGTCTAAATCGCCCGTGCCGGTAACGGTGACTTTGGCTATGTCGGGATTCATCCCGCGCCTTTTCCTTTCCGCTCTCAGGGCTTCGTTCTTTATCACCAGGGCGGGGTTGTCCCTCCTGACCGTGCCCGCCCCGACCAGAATGGCATCGCATCCGGCACGCAGGCGTTCGATTTCCGCCCAGTCCTCGGGGCTCGACAGTTTCAGCCTTTCGCGGCCGCGGTCGTCGATATATCCGTCCAGCGACAAGGCTGCAGAGAGTATGATTTCCATGCTTTAACGTGAGTTCGGGAACGGATAACGACACTATCCGTTCCCGTGATTTATTGTATTGATTTAACCTGTTGTGTATTTAGAATCGTCAATATTATCAAATGTAACCATTTATTTCATAAGTATTTTTCTTCGGACTGTCGCCGGCGGTGGGAGCGAATCTCGACCGTAAGGTCGATTGAGCAGCCCGCCGCGTGGGGCGGCGGCAGGCCGCAGGATTTGCTTCGCAAAACCGAAATAATTGACAGCAAGAATTATGATTAATAAATATAGTCATTCCTCTAATGCACAACGGGTTATTCATTTATATTTTACCTTTATCATTGTTAGTCTTCGATCACCCCCTACTGCGGAGATCTATCGCTGCCAGCGGCAACTTCTGTAAATTAGCAAGTTCACAGCTACAGTGCGTTTATCCCTGATTCACGGATCTTAAAATATAAAGTGTGATTTCAGGCTTTGTCCCGATACGCATAGGATAGAGTACGTAGCCCATCCCGTCGTTCACATAGAGGAAACGTCCGTCTTCTTCGTACAGTCCGCTCCACCGTCTGTACATCCATGCGGCCGGCGACCATGCGCGGCTGCCCAGTCTGAATTTTATCTGCATCGAATGCACGTGTCCGGCAAGAGTAAGATCCGCCGGTGTCTCCGCCAATATCCTGTCCCATAGCATCGGGGTATGCGAGATCGTTATGTTGAACATCGAGTCCGGCACATTTGCATACGCCGCCTCTATATCGACGCCAAACAGGGAGGGGTCCGACATCCTGTAGACATTGTTTTCGGGATAATTCAGCCCCGTTACGGAAATCGTGTCTGCCCCGTTCGTGATCAGTACCGACCTGTTTATGAGGAAATTCCACCCCATCTCATTTTGCCTGTCGATCAGCCGTATCAGATTTTCCGTTGGGGGATTATTCAGGGTGTCGCGCATGTATCTCCCCGTATCGTGGTTGCCGGGAACCGAAAAGACTCCGTAACGGCTTTCTATTCCGTCCAGTATCCCCATTGCCCGTCCGTCCAGTTCGTCGGCGCGTATATTGACCAGGTCCCCGCTGTTTATTACAATATCCGGTTCGAGACCGTTAATAATATCCACCATCCTTTGCAGGAACACGTACCTGTTCATAAGGCTCCCTATGTGGTTGTCGGAAAAATGCACCACCCTCAGCCCGTCGAACGACTGAGGCAGCCTCTCCATATGCAGTTCCACCTCGCTGACACGTATAACGCTTCGTCCCAATGTCAGACCATGAATCATCACAAGGGCTACCACTGACGCCAGCGCCGCTCCCGCAAAGCTGAAATAGCGGGATGATTTATGTTTCGACAGCCATCGTACCGGATAGTCCCATACGGATACGAGGGTATAGACGAGCTTGGGTATTGTGAAGAGGAAGAAAATGCCGAGAATCCACATAACGATCCGCAGGGCGTCGCCGCTCTGGGCGTTGCCGGTATTCACGAAGATCAGCACGGCGGTAATAACGGCCGTATCGACCAAAAGCGCCGATACCAGGTAGACGATTTTCCATATCCTCCGGCTGCTTTGCCGCCTGAATATCCTGCTGTATATGTAATAATCCGCAAGCAGCGCTATGACGGCCATGAAAGTCACCGTAAGAAAAAATCCCCGCATTCAGAGTCTGTTTAAATATTTGGAACAAAAAATTTCCCCGTTTGTCATTGCGGCCTCCGAGCCGCAATCTCAGAAAGCGTTTACCAATCAGTAATTTGCATTGTGCATTATCGGTTGAGATTGCGGGTCGAGCCCGCAATGACAATACATTTCATTGTCATCCCGAACATCCGCTTTCACTGTCATCCCGAACGCCCACAGGGCGGAGGGATCTACCTTTTTCCCTGTAATTCCGAGCGCACTTTTTGTCATTCTGAACGAAGTGAAGAATCTCGTATTGCCGCGGAGCGGCGGCTTTCTTGCAAGGATAAGAGAGATTCCGCGCTCCGTAAAGGCTGTCTCGCATTTTGAGACAGTACCCCGAGCCGAACATACTGAAAAATACGGGATTGACCTTCGGTCTTCCTCCTTGCGCCTCGGCAGAGTTCGAGCAAGCTCGATAGCTCTCGGGTTACATAAATTCTGTCGTCACTCGGCAATCCAAGCGAGCTTGATTGCCCTCGTTCCTAATAATTTTGGCGTCGGTTCTTCGCTTCGCTCAGAATGACAAAAATACGTTCGGAATGACATTTTTTCCCCGCCCGCCCGTGCAGCCGCCTTAGGCGGCTGCACGGGCGGGCGGGGGCGAAAACCGACACATCCTGTTTACCGATGCCTGCCTTTATCCCTGCATCCGACCGTTCTGTCCTTTCCTCTTATTTATTCACGACGGCGACGGACCAGCCTTCGGCACTGCTCGCCCCTGCGGGAGCCGCGAGGTCGACGCGCTGCCCGTCTACCCAGAGGCAAGCGACATACTTGCCGCCGTCATCGTAATATCCCGTCACGTATACCTTGCCATCCGAAACGGCGACCGAAAAGCCGTAGGCACCTGGCCCTGCGGGAACCGCGAGATCGACGCGCCGCCCGTCCGCCCAGCAACAGGCGACCCATTTGTCGCCGTCATAGTAATACCCCGTCACATAAACACTGCCGCCCGAAACAGCGACCGAATAGCCGTAGGCATTGCCCGCCCCTGCGGGAACCGCGAGATCGGCGCGTTCTCCGTCCACCCAGTGGCAGGCGACCCACTTACCGCCATCCCAGTAGTATCCCGCCATGTATACATTGCCGCCCGAAACGGCAACGGAATTGCCGTAGGCATGACCCGCCCCTGCGGGAACCGCAAGGTCGGCGCGCTCTCCGTCTACCCAGTAGCAGGCGACCAACTTGTCGCCGTCATCGTAATATCCCGCCAAATAAACCTTGCCGCCCGAAACGGCAACGGAATAGCTGTAGGCATAATTCACCCCTGCGGGAACCGCGAGGCCGGTGCACTCTCCGTCGAACCAGCAACAGGCAACCGACTGGTTGTCTCCGTTCCGGTAAAACCCCGCCACGTATACCCTGCCGCCCGAAACGGCAACGGAATGACCCTGGGCATCACCCGCCCCTACGGGAACCGCGAGGTCGGCGCGCTCTCCGTCTATCCAGCAGCAGGCGACATACTTGCCGCCGTCATAGTAAAACCCCGCCACGTATACCTTGCCGTCCGAAACGGCGACGGAACGGCCGTAGGAATAATCCGCCCCCGCGGGAACCGCGAGATCGACACGCTCTCCGTCTACCCAGTAGCAGGCGATCCACTTGCCGCTGTTATAATATTGTCCCGCCACGTAGACGTAGTCTCGGGATTCGTCCGGAACGTTCGGCTCGACGCTGTCGGTACAGCCGGTCATCAGCCCCGCCAGCAACGCTGCCGCGACCGTTAAAGTCAAAATAAGTTTTGGGGTTTTCATAGTTTTTACAATTAACTTGTTTTTACTGCTCAGCAATGCATGTTAAATTTTATGCTCATTACAGGGTTTCCTTTACCACCCTCAGTATATTTTCCGTGGAGGGTGTCACCTTGTAGCGGTCGTCTATGCGCCTGCCCACCAGCCAGATTATATCGTCGCCGCTTACCAGCACGAACTGCCTTCTCTTGTCGGGCAGGGACACTTTTTCATCTATCAGATAATCGCTGACTTTCTTGTGCCCGTCCATGCCGAGAGGAACGAAACTGTCTCCGTCATTCCATTTTCTCAGCGTCACGGGAAACTCTATCCTGTCGGCATCCAGTAAGGCAATATTTTCGGGCTGTTTCAGCGTTTCTATGCTGTCTACGTTCAGTACCTCGAAGAACAGTACCGAATTGCCGCAATACGTCCTCGGCGTGTTGCGGTTTACCGTCACGCTGCACGGGTCGCTTTCCTCTATGGGCGTAATGATTATTTTGTCGCGGTCGGTATAGGCGACATGTTCCCTGGAATAGAATCTCCTGCCCGATGCGCCCTCCAGAAGGGTATGGTAAAGGGAATCCACCACGTCGCCCTTGAAACCGTATTTGTTCAGAAGCTCGTAGATAACGAAACGGGCAGGGAGTTTAGCATCTATTCTGGACGGGTCTATGACCGTCATTCCGTCCTGCTTCTCCTCGACATCGTCCCTGATAAGTTCTATGCTGCGGTTTATGAACAGCTGCGCGTCGGTAAGCCTGCTTATATTAAGGCTCATTATCTGGGTGAATTGCGAGGATATCTCCTTCATGCGAGGCACCAATCCGAGGCGTATCTTGTTCCTCAGATACTTGGACGACTTATTGGACGAATCTTCCCTGAACCTTATATCCTTGGCATGGGCGTAGTCCAGTATTTCCTTGCGGGAAGCGAACATGAGCGGGCGTATGATCCGTCCGTTCACCACTCCTATCCCCGTAAGTCCTTTCAGCCCCGTTCCCCTGAAGAGGTTTATCAGGAAAGTTTCTATGGAATCGTCGGCATGGTGGGCTATGGAGATGAGCGTATAGCCGTGTTCGTTGCTCAGGCTGTCGAACCATCCGTAGCGGAGCCTGCGCGCGGCCATCTGCACCGATTCGCCGGTGCGTTCCATCTCGCCCTGGGTGTCGAAGCGTATGCCGTAATAAGGAACGCCGTATTTTGCCGCCGCTTCTTCCACCATCACCTCGTCCTCCTCGGCCTCCCGACCCCTCAGTTGGAAGTTGCAGTGTGCAATCCCGACGTCGTAGCCTTCCTCCGCGAACAGCGACAGCATGACCATCGAGTCCACGCCACCGCTGACGGCAAGCAATATCCTGTCGTTCTTTCCGGCCAATGAATTTTCTTCCACATATTTCCGGAACCGGATAGATAAATTCGTACAAGCGTTTTTCATAAGCACATTGTGCTGTTTTATTTTTATGACTGTCCGTATGTATACCTAAATCTTTTCTTTTCCACCTTTTGACAGACAAAAGGTGGAGCCAAAATCTGCCGCCCCCATCTTCCGCGGAGTTGCTCCCTGAAGCTTCCCTCGCTACGCGGTAGCTTCGGGTGATCTTCCTAACGCAACTTTTTCCGCGTCGATGGCAGGGCGGGACTACGGGTTGCTTCGCAACCCGAAAAATAATATATGAACGATCTTGGCGCCGTCAGGCGCCTATCTCCCCGCTGTTGAAAAAGCGTTAAAAAATGGCGGATGATAAAACCTTAGAAATTCACGATAGTGCAGGTCTGTTTAAAATCGGTGATTTTAAACAGACCGATATTTCTTGGGTTTATCGCCGTCATTTTAGCTTTTTCTACTTGCGGGGCTGGTTTTTGCTCCGTTTTTTGACAGCCAAAAAGCGGAAAAAATTAAAAGATCTCATCTATTTAGGTGCGTACATACACGGACATTACTTAATGACAACTTCCATATCCATTACAATGCCGAATTTCTCCGATATATCGGATTGTATCCTGCCTGCAAGTGTAACAATATCCCTGCCGTTGCCTCCTCCGTAGTTCACGAGTACGAGCGCCTGGCGTTCGTGCACTCCGACATTTCCTTCGCGGCGGCCTTTCCATCCGCATTTCTCTATGAGCCAGCCGGCGGAAATTTTGGCATAGCCTTCGCTGCCGGCGGAATAAACGGGCATTTCGGGATATATATCTCTGAGTATCTGCGCCTTTTCGCGTTCGACCACGGGATTCCTGAAAAAACTGCCCGCATTACCCAATATGCGGGGATCCGGCAACTTGCTGCTTCTTATATGACTCACGGCACTGCGTATGTTTTCGAGCGAAGGGCCGCCGTATTCCTCCACAAGACTGCCCAATTCTCCGTAACCTATTTTCGGCTGCGGTTTGCGGCTTAATACGAAATTCACGGCGGTTATTATCACCTTGCCTTTAAGCGCTCCCTTAAAGACGCTTTCCCTGTAACCGAATCCGCAGTAGTCCCTGGACAGCGTGAGCGTCTTGCCGCTGTCTACGCAAAATGTCTCCACCGACTCGATCACATCTCCGACTTCGGCCCCGTAGGCTCCTATGTTCTGTACCGGCGAGGCGCCCACCGTACCCGGTATCGAGGTCAGGTTCTCCACTCCCCAAAAACCGTTTTCCGCACACCACCGCGTGAAGCAGTCCCATTCCATTCCGGCGCCGGCACGGACACGGACGTTTTCCGGCATACTCGCCACAACCTCCGTTACGCCTGCCGGAGAATGCAGCAGGGTACCCTTATAGTCCCGGGTGAATACTATGTTGCTGCCGCTTCCGATCGCATCCCACCGCCCACCGGCGAATGTTCCGCCTGCGAATATATCGCGCAGGTCTTCGATTCCGCCGTACTCTACGAACCTGTCACACCTGACGTCGAAACCGAAAGTATTGTGGCTCTTGAGTTCCTTATTTCTGAATTCTTCGATCATATACGCCGGCAAAGTTACGAGAAGTTATCCAAAAAGAAAAACCCGTCGCCGGCAGGCATATTCGTCGGCCGAGCGCAGGAGGCATTTTCTGGTATTTTTTTTGTTATTACCTCAGGCAATATCAATTCTAAAATATCCGGTTATGTTGGAAAAAAGTCGTAATTTGGTTCACAGGCTTGCCGAGTGCATACATGAGTGCCTCGATTGTTTCAATGCCTGTCTTAACGAGGAAGACGTCAAAGCGTTCGCGGAATGTATCAGGCTCGACAGGGAATGCGCCGAGGTATGTAGCGCGACCTTGAATTTAGTATATGCGGGAGGCAGCTTCAAGGAGGAAATTCTGATGCTGTGTAAAAATGCCTGCCAGCGTTGTGCCGAAGAGTGCCGCAGACATCCGGCCGCCTCCCATTGTCAGGAATGCGCCAAAGCATGTGAAGACTGTGCGCATGCGTGTTCGGAATTCCTTAGCGGAGGCATGGGCATGCACTGCTAAAAAGCACATTGTGCTATTTATTATTTTTGTTAGTGCTGCTAATTAGTACCTTATGAATAAATAGCGGATAAATAAATATTCTACGGTACTTATTTACACCACTTATAACCCCCGGCTGCGATCAGTGCACTGGACAATATCGGTTACGGAACTTATCCGTCCAATTAGGAGTAATGCCGGTATCAGTGCATGCAGTCGGGGGGTATTTTTTCAGGTAAAGATCGGTCATTTGTTATCACACTTAATCCTGACTCTTCTAAGAACCGCTAATTAGTTATATTAAAATCCAAAATGGTAAATTCGCATTAAAACGGACTCGTCCGTTTTTTTCGTACCTTTGTTCACGCAGGAGGGTTTTAAATAAATTACCCTCCAAGCAATGTCTTTTTGAAGAAAATGAAATGAAGAAACCCGAGAGAGCCGTTGCGAGGTATACGGTAATACTTATTACCTTATGCGTTATGGTGGCAGCCTTTCTTTTGTATTCGCTGACGGCAGGCGGCGTGGAACGTGAGGGGGATGTTTATGTGTCTACGGACGCCTCGTTCGAAGAATTGATCGATTCGCTCGAAACCGGCAGGGGCGGACGTATCGCGAATATTTCCCTTTTCAGGGTGTCGGCGAAAATTCTCGGACTGAAGGATAATGTGATCTCGGGCAGATACAGGCTGACCAAGGAAATGAGTCATCTCGAAGCGATAAGAATGTTCAAGGCAGGATTACAGACGCCCGTGAAAGTAACATTCAATAACATACGCACTTTGCCACAGCTTGCCGGACGTGTGGCCGCACAGATAAAACCCGATTCGGCTATGCTGGCTTCGATCCTTACGGCCGATTCCACGGCGCGGCGCTACGGTTTCGCGTCAGAAACCTTTATCGCCATGTTCGTTCCCGATACCTACGAATTTTACTGGAACGTCTCCCCTGCGGGTTTTCTCGACAGGATGAAAAAAGAGTACGACAGGTTCTGGAATGCGGACAGGCTGGGGAAACTGGAGGGAACGGGACTGTCGCGGATGGAAGCGGTCACTCTGGCATCCATCGTCTACGAGGAGACTAAGAAAAGCGATGAAATGTCCCTGATCGCCGGTGTGTACATGAACCGTCTCCGCATGGGCATGGCTTTGCAGGCCGACCCCACGGTGAAGTTCGCGCTCGGCGATTTCTCGTTGCGCAGAGTACTCGGCCGTCATCTCGAAGCGGATTCTCCGTATAATACTTACATGTATGCAGGTCTGCCTCCCGGGCCGATATGTATGCCTTCGGTGCAGGCCGTCGATGCGGTGCTGAATTACAAACGCCATGATTATATTTATTTCTGCGCCCGTCCCGATTTTTCCGGTTATCATAACTTCGCCGCCACCTTCGAGGAACACGGCAGGAACAGTGCCGCCTATCGGGCTGCCTTAAATTCCAACGGCATACGTTAAAGTTCGTAGGAAATGAATTTTTGCTAATTTTACGCTCTGTATGGCATGAATTTTATCTAAACAGTAATAAGCGATTCCATGCTGATTAAAATATATCCCGAGAACCCCAACGAAAAGATCATTGCCCATGTGGCCGAGGTTCTTCGTGCCGACGGCGTGATAATCTACCCTACGGACGGAGTATACGCCTACGGGTGTTCGCTCAAAAGCCCCAGGGCCGTAGAAAGGCTTAGGGAAATAACGGGCAGGAAAGGCGTGGATCTCTTCTCGGTGATGTGTGCAGACCTTAGCGGCATTGCCGATTATGCAAGGGTGGACACCCCGTCTTTCAAGCTGTTGAAACGGAATCTGCCCGGCCCTTTTACCTTTATAATGAACGCCTCCTCGAAAGTTCCCGACAAGGTGCTTGCAAAGCGAAAGACGATAGGCATAAGGATTGCCGGCAACAATATTGCGCGTGCCATAGTTAGGGAGCTCGGTTTTCCGCTCCTGACCGCTTCGGTAAAAGACAAGGACGAAATAACCGAATATCTGACCGATCCCGAACTTATCGAGGAAGAATGGGGATCGAAAGTAGATCTCGTTATTGACGGGGGTTACGGCCTGAATATTCCGACCACCCTCGTGGATATAACTTCGGAAGAGGCCGAGATCGTAAGGCAGGGAGCGGGTGAGTTGGTCATTTAAGCACACCGTGCTATTTATTATTTTTCGTCTGTACTGCTAATTACGGTACTTAGAATTACGGAATTTGGTTCACTGAAAACTAAAAAATATGGAAAATAATTTAAAAAAGACTTTCTGGGGCGATGCCGCCAAGGCGGGATTGATCATAGGCCTGGTTATGTTCGTGTTCGACTGGATTTCGATCGTTATCGGCAAATCGGGTGCGGGATGGATATTCTCGCTGTTACGGATAGTGATCATTGTCGCATTGATTTACTGGTTCGGCAAAAAAAGAAGCGTAAAATACGGCGCCGCCGGATACGAGTACGGCCAGAGTATGGGATATATCGTATCCATGATGCTGTTCGCGGGATTCATCTACGGAGTAGGTTTATACCTGCTGATGAATTTTATAGCGCCCGATTACTACGCAGGACTTTATGAATCCTTCGAGATCAGCGGCATGGAAGATTATACCGAAACGGTCAAGGTATTTATGCGTAATCCGGTTTTTTTAATCTTTGCGGGCATATTTACGATGGTCATTTACGGAGGACTTATAGGGCTGATCGTGTCGGCTTTCGTCAGACGCAAACCCGATATTTTCTCCGAGAACAACATCTGATACTTAAATATAGGTACGGGTATTTTCCACTCCATTGCCCGTGCAGCTGCTTTAAGCGGCTGTACGGGCAGTGGTAGTCGGCAGTTTTGACAAGCAAAACTGCAAAAACTATAGTTGGTTACCAATGCCTGTTAAAATGGTAGAATTTACCGTGTTTATATGAGTTTGAATCCTGAAATTTCCGTTGTCATACCGCTCTTCAACGAGGAGGAGTCGCTGCCCGAACTGACGGAATGGATAGTCCGCGTAATGGACAAGGAGGGTTATACTTATGAAATAATCTTCGTGGACGACGGTTCGCGCGACGGGTCATGGGACGTCATCGGCGAACTTTCGCGGCGTTACGGACATATAAAAGCCATAAGGTTCCTGAGGAACTACGGCAAAAGCGCCGCCCTTTACTGCGGGTTCAGGAAGGCTTCGGGAAAGGTCGTCATAACGATGGACGCCGACCTTCAGGACTCGCCCAACGAGATACCGCGTCTTTACAGGATGGTGAACAACGAGGGGTACGACCTCGTTTCGGGATGGAAAAAACTCCGCCGCGATCCGGCCGGCAAACGGTGGCCGAGCAGGTTCTTCAACTTCACGGCGAGGCGCGTATCGGGAATCAGCCTCCATGATTTCAACTGCGGACTCAAGGCATACAGACTCAAGGTGATAAAGAGTGTAGAAGTATACGGGGAAATGCACCGCTATATTCCGATACTTGCGAAAAAGGCGGGCTTCGACCGCATCGGCGAAGTTGTCGTCGAGCATCAGGCAAGGAAATACGGTGTGACCAAGTTCGGATGGGAGCGGATGATCAAGGGCTATTTAGACCTTATAACCGTCATGTTCATATCGCGTTTCGGCAAAAGCCCGATGTATTTCTTCGGGACGCTCGGCACCTTTATGTTCATCCTGGGAGGCGGTACCGCGATTTGGATAATCTCGGAAAAAATATACAGGCAGAATCATTTGATGCCGATCCGTGCCGTGACCGACCAGCCGCTGTTCTATATCGCCATAACCGCGGTCATACTGGGCGTCATGTTGTTTCTGGCCGGATTTTTGGGTGAACTCATAGGCAGGAACTCGCCCGACCGCAACAAATACATTATAGACGAAAAGATAGATTGATATTTATATAAATCACGGGAACGGATAGCATCTTATCCCGAATTCACATTAGATAATACTATGATACAGAGAGTGCAGACCCTTTATCTCCTGCTTGCGTCATTGTTCACCGGACTTATGCTCTGGTTTCCGCTGGGCTATTTTCTGGCGGACGGTCAGGAATTCCGCCTTATGGCGTTCGGACTTACGGACTTGTCGCAGCCCGAAGGAGGGTTTGTGGTCGGTACGGCCACTATGGGCGTCCTTATAGTTGCGGCTACGCTGCTTCCCGCCGTGAATATTTTATTCTACAAGAACCGTATGTTGCAGGCGCGCCTGTGCCTTGCCGAAATGGTGCTGCTAATAGGTACATTGGCATTCGTTGCATTCTTCAGTTACCGAGCTTTCAGAAGCGTGGAAATATTCGTCAATCACTCCATGAAATTAGCCATAGCCGCGATCTTTCCGGTTGTGGCTATAATACTGACCTGGCTTGCCTATCGCGCCATACTCAAAGACGAACTTTTAGTGCGCTCCGTAAACAGGATAAGGTAGGGAATTTTCACGTATATTTGCAGCCAGCAAATACAAAGCACACGATATGCCGACACTGGAGAAGATAAAAGAGCCTGTTTCCAAAGAATTGATCTGCTACGAGGAGTATCTTGCCGGAGCCATAAAAAGTGACGACAGGCTCGCCGATGACATGCTCAGGTATATTCTCGGCACCAGGGGCAAGTCGATACGTCCGCTGATCGTACTTCTCTCGGCGTCGATGTACGGGAAGACGGAATCCCTGCCCGTAAGGAGTTTCGTTGCCGCCATGCTCGTGGAAATGGTACATACCGCCTCGCTTGTACACGACGACGTGATCGACGAATCGTTCATGCGCAGGGGAAAACCCTCGGTGAATGCCCTGTGGCATTCGCGCAAAGCCGTCCTTATAGGGGACTACATACTCGCCCGCAGTTTTTTCACCGGCATGGACAACCACGCCAACGACATCGTGCTGTATATATCCAAAACGATGATCGAACTGTGCGAGGGCGAGCTTCTCCAGAGCCATTACAGCGACTCTCTCGAAATGACACGCGAGATATATGCCGGAATCATACACAAGAAAACCGCATCCCTGCTCGGAACGAGCGCCGGAGTGGGCGTCATGTCGGTCGGCGGCGAACCGGAAGAGGTGTCGAGGATGAAAAGTTTCGGCGACAATCTGGGAATGGCTTTTCAGATCCGCGACGACATCCTCGACTACATGAAGAGCGCCGATACGGGCAAACCGGCATGCAATGATTTAAAAAACAGAAAAATAACCCTTCCTTTGCTGACCGTACTCGAAAAATCCACTGCACGGGAACGGGACAGGATAATCTCCCTGCTTTCGGATATACGCAACTCCCCCTCCAATGCGGGGATACTTCACGCTATGGTATTGGAAAACGGCGGAATAGATATGGCCTCCGAAGTTATGAAGGATTACGCCGGCAAGGCCGCGGAACTTCTGCGCGGCTGCCCCGACTCGGCCTGCAGGCAATCCCTGATCGACCTTTGCGAATATGTCATGGACAGAACCGCATAGAACGAACCGCTGCGCCGAGCCGATCCGTAAAAAGTCCGAGAGTCTGTTTAAAAATTCGATGGCAGGGCGGGTTTGCCTGCCGGTCGCTGAGATTCCTCGCTCACGCTCGGAACGACAAAGCGGTAGATTCCTCACATTCGTTCGGAATGACAAATAAAAACAGAGGTTAGATGAAATTAATTTCATCTAACCTCTGTTTTTATTCTGTAACTGCAAAATAGTTAAGCCATAAATGAAAATTAAATCAGTCCATTTTAGCATCATTACCAACAAAAATGCTTCGCTGAGATTCCTCGTCGGCCTGACGGCCTCGTTCGGAATGACAAATTTTTTACTGTCATCCCGAACATCCGCAGGATGGAGGGATCTACCTTTTATTGTCCCCGAGCATTAGTAACTGGAGTTTATAAATCCTTAAACGCCCGCGAGTTTATCGAGCGACATCTTTATCATTTTCTCTACGAACGGCCTGTAATCGGTGTTCATGCCCTTGGACGCCCGCTGAGCTATAATGGTGCACACGGTAGCTGCCCTGTGTCCCATAAGCCTGCTCAGGCCAGCCAGGGCCGATCCTTCCATTTCGTAGTTGGTAATGCGGCGGCCGCCGTACCGGAACGACCGTATCTTGTCGTTGAGTTGCGGATCGGCGGGCGAAAGCCGCACCGTCCGTCCCTGAGGGGCATAAAAACCAGGGGCGGAAATGGTTACCCCCTCGGTCGTGCTGTCCTTGAAAAGTTCGTACAGGTAGGGATCGCAGTCTATGAAATAAGGCTTGGGAAGGAGGTCGTTCCAGTCAACATGCTTCATGAAAGCCTTTTCCATTTCGAGATCGCACACCTCGTTCCTCCCCTTGTAGAAATTCAGGAGGCCGTCGAAGCCCACCGAAGTGCGAGAAAAGAGGAAAGTTCCCAGTTCGATGTCGGGCTGTAGGGCGCCCGAAGTGCCGAGCCGCAGGAGCGTAAGCTGCTTCTTTTCCGTTTTTTCCGTGCGCGTCGCAAGGTCGATATTAACCAGCGCGTCGAGTTCCGTCACCACGATGTCTATATTGTCGGTGCCTATTCCGGTGGACAGCACCGTAAACCTTTTACCCCTGTACCGGCCTGTCACGGTGACGAATTCCCTGTTCGCAACACGGAATTCCCTCTCGTCGAAATATGAAGCGACGGCTTCCACCCGCTCGGGGTCGCCGACCAACAGAACGGTATCGGCAACCTGCTCCGGTTTGAGATGCAAATGAAATATGGAGCCGTCGGAATTGATTATCAGTTCGGAAGATTCGATAACTCTCATGTCCTTAATTTTTAAAATAAATTTTACTGTTTTTGTCATTGCGGCCTCCGAGCCGCAATCAATCATGCGTACTTCAACAGATTGCGGGTCAAGCCCGCAATGACAATGCTGTTTCAAAGAATTAACGCTTCGGTAGTATCTATGACCTTACTATATCAAGATCGAGGAAAGCATATTGTGCCGGCGCTATTTATTATTTTTTGTAAATACTGCCAATTAGAAACTTACAAACAAAAATGTCGCAATAACTGTTAAACGTTACAAAAATTGCTTAAAATTAGTTATTTTGCGTGAAAAATCATAACCGTATGACGCTGATAAAATCGATTTCGGGCATCAGGGGCACCATAGGAGGTGCGCCGGGCGACAATCTTACACCGCCCGACATCGTAAAATTCACCACGGCCTACGCACTCTGGCTGGCTTCGGAGTACCCGGGCAAAAGACATACCGTCGTAATAGGCAGGGACGCGCGAATATCAGGCCAAATGGTGAACGATATAGTGGAAGGTACTCTGCTCGGGTGCGGGATAGACGTCATAAACATAGGGTTGGCATCTACTCCCACCGTTGAAATGGCGGTTACGGCAAAGCAGGCCGACGGCGGGATCATAATCACTGCAAGCCACAATCCACGTCAGTGGAACGCCCTGAAACTGCTCAACTCGCGCGGGGAGTTTCTGAACGAAGAAGAGGGGGAAAAAATCCTCCGGCTGGCAGACACGCCACATCCCCGTTATTCCCCGGTAGATTCGATAGGAAAGGTCGTGAGTCGCTCCTCATTTGACCGTCAGCATATCGAAGCTGTGCTTTCCCTGCCGCTGGTAGACACTGAAGCCGTGCGAGCCAAAGGATTCAGGGTAGTAGTAGATGCGGTGAATTCCGTCGGCGGGATAATAGTACCCCAGCTTCTCAGGGAAATGGGGGTAACGGTAACGGAGCTTAACTGCGAGCCCACCGGTGAATTCGCCCACAACCCCGAACCGCTTCCTGAACATCTTACGGAAATTTCCGAAACGGTGGTCAGGGAAAAGGCCGATCTTGGTATCGTGGTCGACCCTGACGTAGACCGCCTTGCGTTCGTATGCGAAGACGGGACTATGTTCGGCGAGGAGTATACTTTGGTAGCGGTGGCCGACTATGTGCTGTCCAGAACTCCCGGGAATACGGTCTCCAATCTGAGTTCCACCCGCGCACTGAAAGATATAACTGAAAAATACGGATGCAGTTATGCAGCATCGGCGGTGGGGGAAGTCAATGTGGTCGAAAAGATGAAGGAGACCGGAGCCGTAATAGGCGGCGAGGGCAACGGAGGCGTCATATATCCCGAGCTGCACTACGGAAGGGACGCCCTCGTAGGCATAGCGCTGTTTCTGACCCATCTCGCCCTTAGCGGCAAAACCGCATCGGAACTGCGCGCCACGTACCCTGCCTATTTCATTGCCAAGAAAAAGATCGAACTGACGCCCGAAATCGACATCGACAGTGTTCTTTCGGGTATAAAGCAAAAATATGCCGGCGATAACATTAACGACACCGACGGAGTAAGGATAGACTTCGACAGGGAATGGGTTCATCTGCGCAAGTCCAATACCGAGCCGGTTATCCGCATATACAGCGAGAGCCGCGACGAATCGTCGGCCAACGCCCTCGCGGAAAGGATAATAGGCGATATAAGAGGATTGAGCAGCCGATAACGATAGAACCACCGACGAATTGCACAGCAGAAACCGCATTGTATACGGATATTTTAATTATACTCATTAGGGATCTCGCCTTTAATAATGTTAAATTCACCATAATTAATGAAACATTTATTATTAATTCTTATTTTTTGTTTACCGCTAAACGTGGTCAGGGCACAGGAGAAGGTAAACGGGAAAGTGATCGATTCGGCTTCGGGAGAACCTTTGCCTTTTGCGGCTGTTTATCTTCTCTCCAATCTCCAAAGAGGAACCGTTACCAATCTGCACGGGGAATTTGTAATGAACAATGTCATGTCGCATGATACTCTGGTAATCGATTATTTGGGGTACCGGACTTTGAAAGTACCCGTTTCGGAAATCATACGGGATAGAACCGGTGTTATTCAACTGACCTGCACGCCTTATGCAATTAGGGATATAACGGTGTATTCCCAGGAATACATCAAGAATATAGTGTCGAAAGCATACAATAATGTAGGGCTTAATTATCCGGATCAATACTACATGGCCGGACTGTTCAGGAAACAAAACGTAAAGGACGGCGAATACGTATTTTTCGGGGAATGCAATATGGACATCGTTTCCAACCCGCTCCCCAAGGTTGTAAAAACAGGCAAGACTGTCAATAAGCGGCGAATTACAAACCTGAAAATCACGTCGGACAACACAATGGAGAAAGTAGAAATTTCAGTTTCTCCTCCATTGTTTTTGTATCCTCTGTTTTCGGTAATGACCGCTTCGCGTATGGATAATTACGAATGGAGACTGACCGACATATCAGAGAAAGACGGGGATACAATAATGCAAATCGCATACGAGGGTATCGAGTTGCCTGACAACCCCAATAACAAATACGATAAAGGCAGTATATATATATCATCGGACACTTATGCCGTCGTCGCCTTCAAAAGAACCCAGCCAACTCCCGCCATGCAAAAGAAAGGCATGTTGGGTTTTCCGAGCCTGAACCTGTCCGCCGGAGAATTTTCGATAGCCGTATACTACATCAGGTATCAGGATAAATGGTATTTTAATTACGGCCGTAACGAGTGTTCGTTTAATGCGAAGTATAAAAGGAAAGACACCGAATTCGAAAGCCCCGTAATCATAACCGTCGATTACCTGGCATGGAAAACGGACAAGCCGGATACCGGATCCGGTTATGAAAGCAACGACAAGGACCCGTTCAAAGGAACCTCCAAGTACCCGAAAACCGACGCATCGGAATTTACGGTAATTCTTCCAGATTATGAAAAATAATCGGATCCCTGTCCCTGTATAATGAAGCCGATAAAAGGAAAGGCCGTTTAGCGGTCAAACTCAACGCATATCAATATTTTTAACATTACTTAAATACTCGTATTATGATAGAAAAGTATGTAAACGAAAACAAGGAAAGATTTCTCGAAGAACTGTTCGAGCTGCTTCGTATACCGTCGGTCAGCGCCGAGAGCGACCGCAAGGGGGACATGGTGCGCTGTGCCGAATGGCTGACCCGGTCGTTGAAGAAATCGGGTGCGGACAGGGCCGAGGTTATGCCCACGAAAGGAAATCCTGTTGTGTACGCCGAAAAAATAATAGATCCGTCCAAGCCTACGGTGCTGGTTTACGGGCATTACGACGTTATGCCGGTCGATCCGCTCGACGAGTGGAAAACCGATCCTTTCGAACCGGCAGTTAAGGACGGACGCATATGGGCACGCGGTGCGGATGACGATAAAGGTCAGCTGTACATGCACGCCAAGGCATTCGAAGCCATGGTCGCCACCGGAACGCTTCCGTGCAATGTGAAATTCATGCTCGAAGGCGAGGAAGAGATGGGTTCGCCGAGCCTTTACGGGTGGTGCGAGGAAAATAAAAAGCTGGTCGAGGCCGACATAATACTGGTTTCCGACACCAGTCTCATAGGATGGGAAACTCCTTCGATAACCTGCGGTCTGCGCGGTCTGTGTTACATGGAGGTGGAGGTTACAGGCCCTAACAAGGACCTTCATTCGGGACTGTTCGGCGGAGCCGTCGCAAATCCGGTCAATGTACTCACAAGGATGGTGGCATCGCTCACGGACGATAACGGTCATATAACCATTCCAGGATTCTACGACGACGTACGCGAATTGTCGGCTGAGGAAAGGGATGAATTCAACAAAGCCCCGTTCAACGTGGAAGCATATAAAAAATCGCTCGACATAGGCGACGTGGCCGGAGAAAAGGGCTATGCCACGATGGAACGCACCGGAATACGGCCGTCACTGGACGTGAACGGCATCTGGGGCGGATACACGGGCGAAGGATCGAAGACCGTCATACCTTCAAAGGCATACGCAAAAATATCCATGCGTCTGGTTCCCAATCAGGATCACGAAAAAATAGCGGTATTGTTCGAAAAACATTTCAAGGACATCGCCCCGAAGAGCGTCAAGGTGAGCGTAAAGGCGCTCCACGGCGGCCAGCCTTATGTGACGCCGACCGATCTGCCCGCGTACATGGCAGCATCGAAAGCATTCGAGCAGACATTCGGCAAAAAGCCCCTACCCTACTACTCGGGAGGCAGCATACCGATAATAAGCGGTTTCGAGAAAATACTGGGTAAAAAATCGATCCTCATGGGTTTCGGACTCGACAAGGACGCAATACATTCGCCCAACGAAAGTTACGGACTCGACAACTTCTATCGCGGTATCGAGACCATAGCGTACTTCTATAAATATTTCAGCGAAGCCTGACCGGAAAATTAAGAAGCGGAGAATAATTAAAGTGATGGATGAACTCTTGACCATAAAGGAAGCAAGCGAGTGGGCGACAAAACATACTCAAAAAACAGTCACGGCCTCAAACATTTCTTATCTCATCCAGTATGGAAGGATCAAGAAGATCGGATACAACGGATCTACGAAAGTCGCCAAACAGGATCTGATCGATTACTACCGGTCATATAACGGACAGCGTGAAGTTGCATGGAAAGACCTACTCGGAAACGACCTGAACTGGGCGCTGTCTTTTGACCAGTATAAAGAAGCCGAAACCACAAAACACGTTCATCGCCTGCATCCATATAAAGGGAAATTTATTCCGCAACTGGTAGAATATTTTATAGACGATCATACGGATAATTTCAAGACCGAGACCTATTTCTCAAAAGGAGACATTGTTTTGGACCCGTTTTCAGGAAGTGGCACGACGATAGTGCAAGCGTGTGAATTGGGCATGCACGCCATAGGCATCGACATTTCCGCTTTCAATACATTGATAGGGAATTGCAAAGTTGCGAAATACGATATTGCCGGTTTGCAGAATGAAATCAAGCGGATTACCAAGGCATTGGATGAATTTATCAGTAATTCCAAAGCTGTTGAATTCGAAGAAAAGTTGCTGTCGGAACTCAATAAGTTCAACAATGACCATTTCCCTGTGCCGGAATATAAATACCGGTTGAGAAACGGCGAAATCGACGAAAAAAGATACGGTGCAGAAAAAGAAAAACAGTTTTTGCCTGTTTATGAAAATCTTGTCAATCAATATAATATAAAATTACGACAGGAAAAAAATGAAACTTTTCTTGACAAATGGTATTCAGCACATATCCGTAATGAAATCGATTTTGTTTTTGAAGAAATAAAGAAGATACAAAACGTTGATAACAAAAAAATTATCAGCATTATTCTGAGCCGTACCATTCGCAGTTGCCGCGCTACTACGCATGCCGACCTGGCGACGCTTTTGGAACCTGTAACCGCTACTTATTATTGTCGTAAACACGGTAAAATCTGTAAACCGCTTTTTTCGATTCTCAAATGGTGGAAAACATATTCGCAGGATACCGTCCAACGTCTGCTGCAATTCGACAGGTTAAGAACCGATACTTTTCAACTTTGCCTGACGGGCGACAGTCGAAATATCGACATTTTCGATCGGGCAGGAAAGAAAGACGCCCAATTCGGGCGGTTGCTCGAAAGGCAAAAAATAAAAGGTATTTTTTCCTCCCCTCCCTATGTCGGCTTAATCGATTACCACGAGCAACATGCTTATGCTTACGACTTGTTCGGTTTCGACCGCAATGACGAGTTGGAAATCGGACCGCTTTTCAAAGGTCAAAAGAGCGAGGCGCAATTAAGCTACATACAGGGAATTTCGGACGTTCTGAACAACTGCAAACGTTTTCTTGCAGATGATTACGACGTATTTCTTGTGGCAAACGACAAATATGGCATGTATTCGACCATTGCCGATAACGCAGGAATGAGGATTGTAAATCAATTTAAACGACCTGTATTAAATAGGACGGAAAAAGATAAGACAGCCTATTCGGAGAGTATTTTTCACTTGAAGGAAAAGTAAAAAATTATGGCGCTAACCACCCAACAAAAATCCCACATCCAGCAAGTTGTAACTAACAGCCTGCGTGATAAATTTCGGAATTATAATCCTGAACCAGCCTCCATGCCTTTCCACTTCCGGCTATTGGGCAAAGACAGGATGGCCTTGTATTCATTCATACATTCATTAAGCACCAAGTTCGGCACGAGTATTTTTGAGCCTGTCGCAAAGTCGCTGGCACAACTGAATTTTGCCAGCGCCGAATTACAACAGACGTCGGGACTGCAAATTTCATCAGAGGCACATCAGGTCATCCAAAACATAATGGACGGTCTTACAACTGCAAAGGCGGCGCCGGATAAATTGCAAGAAATCGGCGCAATCAGGGCGGTTTGTCAAACAGGTGAAATGAGAACAGTAAAGCCTACGAAAATCGACTTGAAACTGACAGGACGCGACGGTATAATTTATCTGTTCGACATTAAGACAGCCAAACCGAATGCTGGCGAATTTAAAGGATTCAAGCGCACACTTTTAGAATGGGTCGCCGCTACGCTTGCCGTTAATCCTGCTGCCAGCGTTCAAACCCTGATTGCCATACCGTACAATCCATACGAACCGCAACCCTATAACCGTTGGACGATGCGTGGAATGCTCGACCTGGAAAACGAACTCAAAGTAGCCGATGAATTTTGGGACTTCGTAGGCGGGCAGGGTACGTATCTGGAATTACTCGACTGCTTTGAACGGGCAGGCATGGAATTGCGTCCCGAGATAGATGAATATTTTGCACGGTTCAACAGGCAATAAAATGCACTGTTCAATAATGATATTTAAAATCAGGTTTTTTCTGTCGATTGGTATTATTATTGTCCGAACTTTGTAAATTTGCCATTTGAGTACCGTAAAATATTTATTTATCCATTATTTATTTGTAAGGTACTAATTAGCAGTATTAACAAAAAATTATTAATAGCACAATGTGCTAATTTTGTTTGGAGATGATAAACAGACGTTTCATTATATTGTCCTTCTTTCTGCTGACAATATCCGCATTCTGCATCTATGGCCAGAGGGTATACCGCGTAGAGGACGTACCGAATACCCGTCTGAGGGACGGCGCAAGTTTCGTAAGCAATCCCGACGGCATTCTGTCAGCCGCTGCCGTGGACAAGGTCAATGCCACCCTTGCCGAACTTCAGCGCAATAACGGCATCGAAGTGGCCGTGGTCGTGATAAATTCCATCGGCGACGCGTCTCCCGAAGAATTCGCCGTCGATCTTTTCCGCCGGTGGGGGATCGGAGAGAAGGGAAAGGACAACGGACTGTTGCTGTTACTCGTTGCCGGCGACCGCATAGTTCGCTTCGAGGTGGGTTACGGCCTCGAGGGCGACTTGCCCGACGCCGTGTGCAAAAGGATACAGACGATGAGGATGATGCCCTACCTGCGGACAGGAGACTGGGACAATGCCATAATCGAAGGCGTAGGCGGGGTTTTCGAATTCCTGAACAACCCCCGAAGCGAATTGCGCGAGCAGGGCGGTTATACCGGCACGGCGGGGTGGCTCGGCAAGCTGCTGTTCATAATTGGAAGTTTATTCCTTATTATGGTAGTCGCCGTAATAGTACAGCGACGGGGTTTACGCTGCCCCCGATGCGGATCGAAAATGAAGGTTTCGGGTTCGGACACTGCCAACGTGAGCAGTAATATACGCATGATCACAACCACCTATACGTGTCCAAAATGCGGATATACGACGACTAAAAGTTCGAGACACAATATACATGCCGGCGGAGGTGGCGGGGTCTTCGGAGGCGGTTTGGGCGGAGGCTTCGGAGGAGGACGTGGCGGCGGATTCGGCGGCGGAGGCTGGGGAGGAGGAAGTTCCGGCGGAGGCGGTGCGACCACCCGTTTCTGAAATATCCAATGCTTCTAAAGCAGGTCCTAATGCGGATGTGAACCGGTCAAACGGCATAATGCACGTTGCCCGAAAGAATAATATTGACATAACAGTTGGAAAACGAAAAAAATTACCGAATACTAAGCACATTGTGCTATTTATTATTTTTTATTAATACTGCTAATTAGCACCTTACAAATAAATAACGGTAAATAAATATTTAACTGTACTTTAAAAACATGAAAAAAACAACAACAGTTATCATTGTCGTCGTTGCGATTATCGCCCTGATCGTACTTTCAATGGTGGGGGTTTATAATTCGATGGTGACCAAGGAAGAGACCGTATCCACGGCGTGGGCCAATGTCGAAACGCAGTACCAGAGGCGTGCCGACCTCATTCCCAATCTCGTAAACACCGTGAGAGGGTATGCCACACATGAAAGGGAGACATTCGAACAGGTTACCGAGGCGAGAAGCCGTGCGACCCAGGTGAGGATCGATCCCAATAACATAACTCCCGAAGCCCTTGCAGAATACACGCGGGCACAGAATGAGGTGGGGAGTGCGCTTAGCCGCCTTCTTATGGTACAGGAAAATTACCCTGATCTCAAGGCCAACCAAAACTTTCTCGAACTTCAGGCTCAGCTCGAGGGAACGGAAAACCGCATAAACCAGGCACGCAGGGATTACAATGAAGCGGCTCGGGATTTCAATGTCACGATCCGCCGCTTCCCGAGAAACATACTGGCTTCCATGTTCGGTTTCTCGCAGAAGCCCTATTTCGCCGCACAGGAGGGTACGGAAACAGCCCCTACGGTTAATTTTTAAGGCAGCATAGGGTGAGTTTCTCTTGTAATGATGCCAAGATGGACTGATATTGGAGTCAGTCCATCTTGGCATCATTACCGTTTCTCTTGTGAAGAACTCACTCTATTTGTGCGACACCCTGTCGAAGAAGGGGTTTTTCCCCGAACAACTCAGCACGATACCGAGAGCCGCCCGGCAGTCGCCGAGCAATCCCAGATCGAGGGCAGCCCTGCCGACCGAGTACATGACCCTGCTGTCTATCCTGTTGTCGGCGGCCGTTGCGGCGGCGGAACCGACGGCTATACCCAGATCGTTGATGTTGAATGCACATGGCACAAAGGGAAATTCCGATTTGCTTGCACAGTCGTCGAATCCGCAGTATCCGCAATCAAGATTGAGAACGCCCAGAGTCGTACCGATAATTACCGCAGCTTCGCACTGCTCGACATTCTGGGCATCGCGAAGGAAAAACTTGAAGTCGCTCGCGTCACCGTAACGGCGCATTTCTTCCGCCAGGTTCCTGAGATCGTCGCCCCATACGGTAATTATCTCCAGTCTGTCCGTACCTTTGCCTTTAGGTGCAGTTCGCGCCGCCGCCATCATCGAACGCGCCACCGCCAGAACCTGCGAATTGCGCGTATCTTTTTCATTATCAATCATAAAGACTGCCTTAATTGGTTTTTATCACCCATTTTTTGTCCGTGATGATCTTGGTATTGCAGGTGCCCACACCCGGATTACCGTATATTTTTATTTCGGACGGACTGCTTGGAGTGGAAAGGTCGAACGGCTGCAGCGCTGAAAAAACGGTTTCCAACGCGTCCTTGTCCAATTGGTTCCCGTTTATATATAGAACTCTGAAACGGGTATTTTCCGAAACATCCAATGCCGTCAACATATTATCACTGCAATCGAGTACCCGCAAAGCAGTGTTGTTCGATATGTCCAGCGATGTTAGCCCAAGACCCGAACAGTAGAGATTCCCCAGTTCCCTATTCCCGCTCACATCTATATTCGTCATTTTTGAATCGGAACATGAAATATAGACCAGGGAGGGGAATCCGGAGAAATCGAACGATTCGACCTGTGTGTCGGAAAAATCCAAATAACTTAAATTGTCGCATCCGTCAAGGGCAAGCGTTGTCAGTTTTTCATTCCCAGTACAATTAAGGGTCACCAGATTTTTGTAGTCGATCAAAGAGATAGATTTCAGATTTTTATTCCCTCTCACATTGACATTGGTAATATCCTGTGGCAGCCATAGTTCTTCCAGTCCGCTGTCGAAAAAATCCAACGTATGCAGTTTGCCGTTACCGCTAACATCGAATGTTTTAAGATTCGGATTGGTATAAGCCGCTATCTCCTTTAACTGCGAACACTCGTTGAGAGCGACCGTTTCCAGTTTTTCCCAATTACCGAGATTAAGGGTTTCGAGATTTTTGCAGCCGTTTAGATTCAGTGACACGTCATCGGGGAAACTGTTAAAGACGGCATTTTTCAGAACAGGGCAATTACCTACATGCAACCGTCCGTACGAATGCAGGAGGGAAGACAAATTAATAAAAGTCAATTCATCCGACCATATTCTGACGCAGTATTCGCCCGTTGTTTTATAAACATGGGTAAATTCCATACGAAAGACGTCTCCGCTGCCCGGATTAATATCTTTCGTTACTTGGCCGTCCCCCCAATCTACGGCGATTTTTCCACCGTCAAGGATAACATAGACATAATTTCCCGCCTGTACCGTCGCAGTAAACTGGATCGTGTTGGATTCCGTAAGTTCGGGAACATCTAAATTGGTATTTCGGCCATGATCGCCGTCTTTCTCGCATGCGGCAAGGAATGCGGCAGTAATAAGAACGGCGTTGAACAGAAGTATTTTTTTGATTTTCATGCCGAAGTGTATTAATAAATGTAATAAACAAAGGTAAGGATAATCTTCATATGTGATTACTGTTTTGCATTAAGACTACTCGATTGTCATTGCGGCCTCCGAGTCGCAATCTCGACAAGTAATATTTAACGCAAATCGTCCCGACCGTCCAAAACCCCTATTCTGCCCCGTATTTGGTTTTTATGTACTCGTCTATCGCTTTGGCGGCAGTTCTTCCGGCTCCCATGGCGAGAATCACCGTCGCCGCACCCGTCACCGCGTCGCCGCCGGCGAACACACCCTCGCGTGAAGTATGGCCGTTGTCCTGTGCGACGATCCCGCCCCACCGGTTCACTTCGAGGCCTGAGGTCGTGGAGGCTATCAGGGGATTGGGCGACGTTCCCAGCGCCATGACGACGGAATCGCATTCTATCTCGAATTCCGAACCCGGAACGACTACGGGTGAACGTCTTCCGCTTTCGTCCGGTTGGCCCAGCGTCATCCTTACACACCTAACGGCGCGAACCCACCCTTTACCGTCGTCGAGTATTTCGACCGGATTGGTCAGCATCCTGAAGTCGATACCTTCCTCCCGCGCGTGGTGCACCTCCTCCACGCGCGCCGGAAGCTCCTCTTCGGAACGCCGGTAAACGATAACGGAATCCGCCCCGAGGCGTTTAGCCGTCCTGACTGAATCCATCGCCACGTTTCCACCGCCTACCACTACCACCCTCTCGCCTGTGAAAACGGGAGTGTCGTACTCTTCGCTGTATGCCTTCATAAGGTTAGTGCGGGTCAGGAATTCGTTTGCCGAAACCACGCCGTTGAGATTTTCGCCCGGTATACCCATAAAACGCGGC
This sequence comes from Holotrichia oblita, assembly GCA_023690525.1. Classification (NCBI taxonomy): domain Eukaryota; kingdom Metazoa; phylum Arthropoda; class Insecta; order Coleoptera; family Scarabaeidae; genus Holotrichia; species Holotrichia oblita. The sequence continues at coordinate 1,133,682 of CM043015.1, forward strand.
AGTCCAGCTCCGGAACCGATAAACACGGCGTCGTACCCCTCGTCGTCCATCAGGGAGTCTATGGTAACGGTGCGACCCACCACGGTATTGGTCTCTATTTCGACGCCCAGCCGCTTTACGTTCTCTATCTCCCGTGCCACGACATCGTCCTTGGGCAGGCGGAATTCGGGAATACCGTATTCCAGTACTCCGCCGGCACGGTGCAGCGCCTCGAATATCCTCACTTCGTACCCCAGTTTCGCAAGGTCGGCTGCGCATGCCAGTCCGGAGGGACCGCTTCCGACAACCGCGACCCTGCATCCGTTCGGAGCAGCCTTTTCGACGCTTCCGTTACGGTTGTTCAAACCCCAGTCGCCCACGAAACGTTCGAGTCTGCCGATAGCTATCGGCTCATGCTTTATCCCGAGAATGCAAACCCCCTCGCACTGCGACTCCTGGGGACACACGCGCCCGCATATCGACGGCAGCGAATTATCTTCGGCGATAATCGAAGCGGCGGAAGCAAAATCGCCATCCCTGACCATCATTATGAAATCCGGAATCTTAACAGATACGGGGCACATCTCCACACAGCGCGGTTTTTTGCAGTTCAGACAGCGTGAAGCCTCGATGCGGGCTTCGTTTTCGTCATATCCGAAACTCACCTCGTTGAAATTGCCCGACCTCACCTGCGGGTCCTGTTCGCGCACCGGAACTCTCGGCGGTATTTTGTTTGCCATTACAGTCTTTATTTAACGTTACTCACTCGGAGCGACTACCCGTCGAGCCCTATCCTGCATTTATGTGCGGCACGTTCGCTTTCTATTCCGGCGGCTCGCTGTTCGAGCGAACGGTACATGGCCTGACGTCTCATCGCCTCGTCGAAATCGACCTGATGTCCGTCGAATTCGGGACCATCCACACAGGTGAAGCGGGTCTTGCCCCCCACCGTTACGCGGCACGCCCCGCACATTCCCGTACCATCTACCATAAGAGTATTCAGGCTGACCGTGGTCTTTATGCCGGACTCCCTGGTCGCCGCCGCCACGAACTTCATCATTATCATAGGCCCTATGGCTATCACCTCGTCGTAATGTCTGTTTTCCCGCCCGACGAGATCCCTGAGGACGTCCGTAACCAACCCCTTGTATCCAAGACTTCCGTCATCTGTTGCAAGATATAGATTTCCCGCGACGGCACGCATCTCGTCGGTCATTATATGCATGTCCCTGTTTTTGGCTCCGACAATTACATCGGTCTCTATTCCGTTTTCTCTGAGCCACTTGACCTGAGGATAAACGGGCGCCGTACCGACTCCCCCCGCTATGAAAAGCAGCCTTCGGCGCCTCAGCTCCTCTATATCCTCGTGGACAAAGTCGGAAGGACGCCCCAGCGGCCCCGCAAAGTCGGGCAGGTACTCCCCCGTCCCGAGAGAGCACAGTCTGCGCGTGGAAACCCCCACGGCCTGGATCACTATGGCCACGCTCCCTTTTTCGAGATCGTAATCGGCGATGGTAAGCGGTATCCTTTCGCCGCGGTCGCACGCGCGCACTATGACGAACTGCCCGGGCTTGGCCGAACGAGCCACGCGCGGAGCATCCACGTTCATCATCCATATGTCGGAGGCAAGCTCCCTTTTCTCAAGAATTTTATACATTACTAATCAATATGTTCAGGCGGTAATTTTCAAAAGGCTATGGTATATGTTTATATGGGGTGTTCCTTTCCCGTTTTCTGGTCGGCAAAAACGGAGCAAAAACCAGCCCAGCCTGCCGGAAAACTAAATGACAGAACCGGTCAGGGCTGTATATTGGCATTGATCCTCACCTCGCGCAGGGGTTTCACCGGATCGTTCACTATAAAGCTGACCGACCCCGTAAGCAGGCCACTGTCGGCTTCGGAAGAATCCATTCCGACCTGAAATTCCACACTCTTGCCGGGTTGTATCACCGTTCCTTCTTTCAGAGTAGACGACATCATGGGACGAAGCCCCACCCAACGTACCGTAAGCGGTTTTTTGCCCGTATTGGAAAGCGTGAAATCCGCCCTGAGCGGAACGCCCCTTTTCGCATCGCCCAGATTATGGTAAAGGGGTTCCAGCGAAGCCCGCGCCGCATTCGCTTCATCGACCCCTTTCATCGGGTCTACGCCTATCGCGGTGGCCGACAGCGGGTACTGTTCCTCCTTACCGTTGATCACCGGATATATACGGTCTACGAAACGCCCGTAAGCATTGCTTCGCATATCGTAAGTGACCGTCACCTCACCGCGGCATCCGGCACATATGGTTTTCGGAGCCGACACCTTGAAATAATTTTTCGGGGACGGGTTGCGGAACGACAGGGCGATCTCCTTGTCCGTGGGATTGACACAGGCTACGGTCATCGACCTCACTTCGTTCTGGCCGACATACATTAAATTGACGGACAGGGTCGAAAACCGCAGGCCGGAAGAGGTTGCGAAGGGATACTCCTCCTCCACGCTCAGTTTTTTCGGGATCACATTGCCCTTTATCCTGATAATGTTTTCATTCCTGCCGCCATTGCTCCTCACGTTTATGGCGTAGTTGAAAACACCGTTCTTGTTCGCAGGGTTGAACGTGACCGTCACCTCTCCTCTGCCGCCGGGCTTTATCGGCTGGCGGGTGAATTCAGGGGTGGTGCATCCGCAGGAGACCGTAATATGCTCTATGACAAAGGCGACATCGCCCGTGTTGGTAAACTCGAAAACGTGCGACACGGGGCCTTTCTCTTCCTCTACGGTTCCGAAGTTCCATTCCTCCTCGGCGAACTTCATGGTGGATGCGCTCCCGCCCTGTCCGTTTAAGGAAAGAGGCGCAAGCATCGCCATGAAGAAAAACACCGCCAATATTTTTTCTGTGACTTTCATAATATATTTTAGTGTTGCAAAATTCAATACGGTTTAACGTGGCGACTCCACATGTTATAATTCACACGGTCAGATTCTTCGTCGCCGCGGCTCCTCAGAATGACAAATCTTTGTCCCTCCGCTCACACCTTAAAGCCTTCCGATTCGAACATCCGCCTGTCCTCGTTTATCACCGACCCCGACGTAGTAAGCATATCGCCCACTATCGAGGCGCTCACTCCGCAGTGGAGCAACTTACGTTCCAGATGCTTTATAAGAACGCGCCCGCCGGCCAGTCTGATATGTGCTTCGGGATTTATTATACGGAACATGGCCATGCAGAGGAGTATCTCGTCGTCGGCAAGGGGTTTCATCCCTTCGAGCGGCGTACCCTGTATGGGATTCAGTATGTTCACCGGAATCGAAACGACACCCAGTTCCCTCAGCGCGACGGCAAGTTCTATCCTCTGCTCGCGGCTCTCCCCCATCCCGATGATGCCCCCCGAACAGACCTCCATACCGGTTTCCTGCGCCCACCTTATCGTGCGTATTTTATCCTCTGTGGTATGGGTCGTGCAAAGTTCCGGAAAAAAAGAAGGCGCCGTTTCGAGATTGCAGTGGTAACGCCCCACTCCGCTGTCGTATAGTTTTTTCAACTGTTCCTTGGTAAGCAATCCCATCGAAGCGCAGAGGGAAATACCGGACTTCTCCCTTATCCCCCCGTATATGCGGCAACACTTGTCTATTTCGGCATCGGTCATGGCGCGACCGCTCGTAACGAGGGAAAACCGTCTCACCCCTTTCGCGGCGTTGTACTCCGCAAGTTCCACGGCCTGCGCTACTTCCACCAGTGGATATACGTCTATATCGGTTTTATGGAATTTCGACTGGGAACACCACTTGCAGTTTTCGGGACACCTGCCCGAACGGGCGTTCATTATGGAACACGTATCTACGAAATTGCCGTTGTACCGCCGTCTCAGACTGCCGGCAAGAGCGCATAACTCTTCCAGCGGCATCCTGGCGGCCATATCTACCGCCTCTTCAAGTCCTATCCTGTATCCTTCTGCTATCTTTCGTTCGAGCAGTTCGGTCTCTTTCATCGTAAGATTAAGCACATTGTGCTATTTATTTTTTTTGTCAATACTGCCGATCAGCACCTTACAAATAAATAATGGATAAATAAATATATGACTATCCGTATCTATATATCTGAATCTTTTCTTTCCACCTTTTGACTGCCAAAAGGTGGAAAAAAATTTAAAAATATGCTTTTAGGTACATATACAGACATACATTATAAATATTTCGTGGCACTTATTTGTCCGGCAAATGCAAAGGTAGTACTTTTACAAAAGATTACCGAAAGAATGGAACGCAAAAAGGTATACTTCGTAAGCGGTATAGACACCGACGCCGGTAAAAGTTACGCTGCGGGCTATATAGCCTCCCTGTGGCACAGTCAGGGGGTCAGCGTCATAACCCAGAAACTGATCCAGACGGGCTGGACGGGAGGCGTGTCGGAAGATATAGCGGTACACCGCCGCATAATGGGAACCGGACTGTTGCCGGAGGACACGGATGGCATAACCTGTCCGTTGTGTTTTTCCTATCCCGCCTCGCCCGATCTGGCCGCGCGGATGGAAGGGCGCGAGATCGACCTCGTGATGGCCGACCGCAGCACTCAAAAGTTGCTTATGCGTTATGATACGGTCATTATAGAGGGGGCGGGGGGTCTTATGGTTCCGATACGCGGCCTCTACACAATGTTGGACTATATAATAGAGAGAAGCCTGCCAGTCATACTGGTAACCAACCCGCGGCTCGGAAGCATAAACCACACACTCCTTAGTCTCGAAGCCTGCCGCACGCGGGGTGCGGAAGTTTCGATACTCGCCTACAATCTCTGTCACGAAACATCGCCCGAAATAACGGCCGACTCAAGAATATTCCTTATGAATTATCTGTCGGAATATTTCCCCTCGTGCGAATATATGGAAATACCCTTTATGGCCGGAAATTAACGGAACACCGTGCAAAGGAATTTATATGACGGACTGCCCGAAAGACAGTCTCATTACTGACCTCGCGGCATAGATTTTGATTCTTTTATTCAACTCCCGACACGCATTATGTGTCCGGAATAACGGATAATTTGACTCAAAATGAAAAAAATAGGGATTTTTTACGGTTCGAGTACAGGCAACACGGAGCAGGTTGCAAAGACCATCGCCATGGAACTCGGGGTGGACGGTTCGGACGTGATCGACGTGAGCAGGGCGTCGGCGGGACAGCTCTCGAATTACGACGTGTTGCTGCTCGGTTCCTCCACCTGGGGTGTCGGAGACCTTCAGGACGACTGGGAAGGCTTTATCGGCAGTCTGGAAAGGCAGAATCTTTCGGGCAAGGAAGTAGCGGTTTTCGGTACGGGCGACGCGGCATCCTATCCCGACAGCTTCTGCAACGCGCTCTCCATACTTGCCGGCGCCGCCCGCAAAGCGGGAGCGACCCTGGTGGGAGATGGAGTAGATCCGTCAGGGTACAGTTTCGAAGACTCGACCGCGCTGGAAAACGACGCTTTCTGCGGACTGCCTCTGGACGTCGACAATGAGGACGATAAAACGGAGGGCAGAATAAAGGCGTGGATCGGCAGGATTAGGCAGGAGGCCGGTATTTAGGAAGAGGAAAAGAATTTCATCTAAACCCCGAAAAACATGCAATGAACAATCTACTCAACAGATTTCTTACATACGTATCTTTCGATACACGGAGCAACCCGTCGAGCGAAACCTGTCCTTCCACGGCAAAACAGTTCGATCTTCTTAACCATCTCGCAAAAGAGATGCGCAGTATAGGCATCGAAGACGCCTCGGTCGATGCCAACGGCTACGTTATGGGAACGATTCCCGCTTCGCAGGGGTGCGAAGACAGGCCGGCGATCGGTCTGATAGCCCATGTCGATACGAGTCCCGACATGACGGGAACGGACGTGCGGCCTGTCATAACAGACAACTATGACGGCGGGGATCTCGTACTCGGGAACAACACGGTGCTTTCACCCAAAGATTTCCCCGAACTCGCCGACCTGCGCGGCCACACGCTGATAACGGCCGACGGACGAACTCTGCTCGGCGCAGACGACAAAGCCGGAATAGCCGAAATAATGACGGCTGCCGAGATACTTCTGCGGGACGACAGCATCTCCCACGGCAGGATAAGGATCGCATTCACTTCCGACGAGGAGATAGGCAGGGGAACCGATTTCTTCGACATCTCCGCTTTCGGCGTCGATTTCGCATACACGGTGGACGGCGGAGCGGAAGGGGAACTGGAGTACGAGAACTTCAATGCGGCCAAGGCCAAGGTGGATCTTTTCGGGCGCGGCATCCACCCCGGTTATGCTAAAGACAAGATGATCAATGCACTGCATCTGGCTATGGAATTCGACGCCTCGCTTCCACTGAACGAGCGTCCCGAATGTACCGAAGGGTATGAAGGGTTTTACCACCTGCACTCTTTTAACGGAACCGTCGAGCATGCCTCCATGGAGTATTTGATCAGGGATCATTCGCGCGAGATGTTCGATTCCAAGAAAGCGCGAATGGAATTCGTAGCTGAAAAAATCTCGAAAAAATACGGTAAGAATACCATCGTTCTTACCATGGAAGACCAGTATTATAACATGAGGGAAGTGATAGAACGCCATCCCGAAGTTATCGAAAAAGCGAAGAACGCCATGATCGCAGCCGGCGTAACACCCGTTATACGTCCCGTCAGAGGGGGTACGGACGGCGCGAGGCTGTCGCTTATGGGGCTGCCGTGCCCCAACCTGTTCACGGGCGGCATGAACTTTCACGGCAGGTTCGAGTACTGTTCATTGAACCAAATGAAGAAAGCCGTCGAAACGCTGCTCAACCTGGCCGCCGAATGGGCTAAGGGATAATAAAAACAGTATGAAACTGACGACCGACGATTAACAACCTTCAGGGGTAGTATAAAATGAATGTCCGTATATTTACCTAAAAGACGTTACGGTAATTTTATAGTGATTATTTGCGTGTTGGCGCGAGATATTTCTTTTCCGCTTTTTGGCTGGCAAAAAGCGGAGCAAAAACCAGCCCCGCGAGTCGAAAAAGCTAAAATGACGGCGCTAAACCCAAGAAATACCGGCATGTTCAGAATCGATGATTCTAAACATACCTACACTATCGTGAATTTCTAAGGTTTATCATCCGCCATTTTTTAACGCTTTTATCGACAGCGGGGGAGAAAGCGCCTGACGGCGCCAAAGAATCGTTCGGGTATCGTATTTTTCGGGTTGCGAAGCAACCCGTATCCCCGCCTGGGACTGTCGGTCTGCGACCCATCGACGCGGGGAAAAGTTGCGGTAGGAAGATCACTCGAAGCTACCGCGTAGCGAGGGAAGTTCCCGAGAGCAACTCCGCGGAAGATGGGGGCGGCAGATTTGGAGTCTGTTTAAATTTGTTACCGAAGTTATTTTTCGAGCTATTGCCCGATGATTTTTTTCCGGAAGATGAGGCTAATAGCGGGGACTATTTAACGAATCTTCCAGGAAAAAAGCGCGGGCAAGAGCCGAAAAGAACGAGAGTAATAACTTTAAACAGACTCCAAAGCTCCACCTTTTGTCTGCCAAAAGGTGGAAAAGATATAGGTATAGGTATACATACGGATAGTCCCTATATATTACGGTACTTATAAAACAAAACCACTGACAGAACCCAAACATCCGGCTTTATGCTAACACGTCCTAACCGTCGATTCCGAGCAGTAGTCGCGCCTGGGATTTGGCTGCGGATGTAACCTCGCTTCCGCTCAACATCTTGGCTATCTCCTCGACCCGTCTTTCGCCGTCGAGAAGTTCTATTCTCGTATGCACGGAATCACCGTCGTCGCCTTTATATACGAGGTAGTGCGAAGAACCTTTGCAGGCAACCTGCGGAAGATGGGTTATGTTGATCACCTGTCTCTCGCGCGACAGGCCGAAAATTATTTCACCCATGGCATCCGCAATCCTGCCGGACACCCCCGAATCTATTTCGTCGAATATCAGAGTCGGCATGCCTCCCGTTTTCGCGGCTAACGATTTCAATGCCAACATTACGCGCGATATTTCACCTCCCGAAGCGGTTTTCTCGATGGGTGCGGGTTCGGAATCCCTGTTAGCCGAAAACCTGAAATCGATATTGTCGGCTCCGGTAGCCCTGAGAGACCCCGCCGGAGTGACGTCCACTATCAGACGGCCGTGCGGCATCCCCAATTCCCCGAGCATTTCCCCGACATAGGCCGACACTTTATCCGCCGCACCGCGCCGTCCGGCAGTTATCACCGCCGACAACCGCAGGGCTTCTTCCGACAGTTCCGCGATCTTTCCCTCCAGTTCGACGATCGCATGCGTATCGCCTATTATGGAATCGAGACGCCGTTCGTATTCTTCCTTCAATGTTATAAGTTCGTCCACGCTGCCCGCCCTGTGCTTCTGCTGGAGGGTGTACAAAGCGTCCAAACGGTCGGAAACCGTCTGCAGGCGGGAAGGATCTGATTCCATGCGCCCCGACTCGGCGGCCAGTTCGCTCTCTATGTCACGCAATTCCACCAGCGCCGTTCTTACCCTTGCGGCAAAATCTCCGGCGCGGGGATAAAAACCTTCTACATGTTTCAGTATATTCTCCGACGTTTTCAGCATTACATTCACACCGCATTCATCCTCTCCGAGAGAGGATGCCGTAGCGAGCAGCGCTTCCCTTATTTCTTCGGCGTGGGACAACTCGGTCTGCAGCGCTTCCAGCTCCTCCTGCTCCCCATGCCTCAGTTTCGCCTCCGTCAGCTGATCCGCCTGAAACCTGAGCCACTCCTCGTCTTTACGCCGGTTTTCGGCCTCTTCACGCATAACGGCCAGGTTTTTCTCGGCTGTCCGCAAAGAATCATAAACGCGGGCATATTCCGAAACCGACTCTCCCTGTGAAGCCACGGTATCGAGCATCTTCGTCCGGAAACCGTCCTCCGCCAAAAGGAGGCTCTGATGCTGCGAGTGTATATCTATGAGATATGTGCCGAACTCCCTGAGCAGGGAATTCTGGACGGGCAGGTCGTTTATATAGGCGCGGCTCTTCCCTGAAGGGGAAATCACGCGCCTGATCACGGTACGGGGTTCGTATTCGAGTTCGTTATCGCGGAAAAAATCCGCGAGTCCGTATGCCTCTATGTCGAACTCTCCCTCCACCACGCAGTTGCGCTCCCTGTCCCTCAGCGCCGAAGAGTCGCATCGATTGCCGAGAAGCAGTCCCAAGGCACCGAGCAATATGGATTTGCCCGCTCCGGTTTCGCCCGTAATAATATTGAGCGATCCTCCCAGTTCGAGGTCGAGCTTATCTATAAGTGCATAATTTTCAACGGACAGCCTTCCAAGCATGTTACCCTGCCCTCCCTGCAAGATTAGACAACGTGAACTTCAAGAATTTAAATTAAGCAGTATATTGGTCGAGATTGCGGGTCAAGCCCGCAATGACAAAACTATTTCAAAAAATAACGTATCAGTAGTATGATTGAATAAATAAATAAATAAATAAATAAATAATCGACCGACATATTTTTTATCAAGGTCGGTCGGTTCTTCATATTCGCCCGAGACTCGAAACCTGCGTTATTTAAAGAGATAACTTTCCAGCGTATTGACAATTACGGCGGCCACTTCCCTTTTGCCGGCAAGCGGATAATCCTCGGCGGAACCGTCGTGTCTGAAAATGGTGATCTTGTTGGTGTCGAAGCCGAATCCCGCACCCGGATCCTTCAATGAATTCAATACTATGAAATCGAGGTTCTTCCTTTCGAGTTTGTCCAATGCGCTCTGCCGGCCGTCGCCGGTCTCAAGGGCGAATCCGGCGAGTACCCTGCCGCCCTTTATCTTTCCCAGCGCGGCCGCAATATCTTTTGTCTTTCTGAATCTGATACTTATTTCCCCGTCCGGTTCGTCCGACTTGACCAGTTTGGCGGTGCTGAACTCCGCAGGGGCATAGTCCGCCACCGCCGCGCACATCACGGCGCCGTCGGCGCCCTCGAACAGCCTGACGCTCTCACAGTACATATCGTCGGCCGAAACGACGTCCGTCCTCTCCACTCCGCGCGGAACCGGCAGAGCGGTCGGCCCGCTGACGAGGTTTACCTCGGCTCCGCGCGCGGCTAATTCGGCGGCTATGGCGTAACCCATTTTGCCCGTCGAATAGTTGGATATGAACCTTACAGGGTCGATAGCCTCCACCGTGGGACCGGCGGTAACTAAAAACTTCCGGCCGGCCAGACTCCCCCTCTTACCGAAGTGATCCTCTATCCGGCGGAATATTACCTCCGGTTCCTCCATCCTGCCCTTGCCGGTCAGGCCGCTTGCCAGTTCGCCGTCGGCAGGCCAGACGACCTCCACTCCGCGCGAACGCAGTGTCTCGATATTGGACAGAGTAGCCGCATGGTTGAACATGTCCACATCCATCGCAGGAGCAACTAATACGGGACACCGTGCCGAGAGATACGTCGTAAGAAGAAGATTGTCCCCGATCCCGTGTGCCATCTTAGCCATGGTATTGGCCGTCGCGGGAGCTATGACGAAAAGATCCGCCCATATGCCGAGACCTACATGCGAATTCCAGCGTCCGTCTTCGGGATCGAAAAAATCCACCGGAACGGGATTCTTCGAAAGCGTAGCCATGGTAAGAGGAGTGATGAACTCCTTTGCGAGCGGAGTCATCAGAACTTTAACGTTCGCACCCTCCCTTACAAGCATACGGACAAGCATAGCAGCCTTATAGGCTGCTATGCTGCCGGTAATTCCTATAATTATGTTGCGTCCTTCGAGCATCCGGCTTTGAAGAATTGAAATGCAACTGCTATTCCTGTTGATCGGCGGCGTTCCTGTAATAAATCTTGCCTTCCAGAAACTCCTCCGTAGCTATAAGGGAAGGCTTGGGAAGGCGCTCATAATAGCGCGAAATCTCTATCTGTTCGCGGTTCTCGAAAGTCTCCTCCGCCACATCGGTCGAAGAGGAAAAGTCGGAGAGCTTACGGTTGAGTTCCTGCTTCATCTCCATAGATATCTGATTGGCTCTATGAGAGATGATAATAACTGATTTATATATGTTGCCGGTGGCGGCGTCCAAGTCCGTAAGTTTGCGCGTTACGGTGTTGCCGGGAATGTTGGATCTTTTTATTTCCATTATCTTTAATTAGGTGCCGTTAAATATTTATTGATACATTTTTGTTTGTATGTCGCTAATTTGCAGCTCTGACGAAAAAATGACAAATAGCACGGTGTGCTTATTCATTTTGCTTCGTTACTTTCACCGTCGCCGTCGCCGAATCCCGCAAGGAATTCTTTCGCACTCTCCTGCATTTTCTCCAACTCTTTCAGATACTTGCTGTCCTTGTACTCGGATACGAAACTGTAATAGGAATCCATCATATCGAGATAACGGTCGCGCTGGAGTTCGGTAATCGAATTGTGCGCAAGCAGGTAGTTCGATTTGACGAGAAGATACATGAGTTCCTCCCTGTGAACGGAGTTCGGATACTGGTTCAACGCATTTTTCAGAGACATGACGGCAGATTTGTATCTTCCGGTCGTAAAGTACGACTTGGCGTTTATGTATGCCTTGTCGTGAAGTTTCTGCGTGAGTTCCTGCATATTTTCCTCCATAGCCTCTTTCTTGGGACTGTTGGGATAACGTTCGAGATACTCGTCTATGGCCATCAGCGCCTGCATAGTGGCCGTCTGATCCTTGTTAGGCTGCGGCGAGGCGAAATAGTATCCCTTTGCATACATATATTCCGCATCCTCGAGGAAAGGACTTCTTCCGTAAGTTTTTCTGAACTGGTCGAACAGCATGCCGCTCGTCTGGAAATCCCCCTGTTTGTAATAAGCCAATCCGGTATAGTATGCGATCGAATCCTCCTTCGGAGTCCCTGCATAAAGATGCGATATTTCTTCCAGAAGCTGTATCGTCTTGCTGTATTTCTTGGCATCGTAATATTTAAGCGCCATCCTGTATTTCAGGTCGGTGTCCTTGCTTTTCAGGATCTGGCTGTAGGGGGAGCAGCCGGAAACAACAGCGGCAACCAGCGACGCGATCACAAGTACGAGGAACGTTCTCTTCATTTTCATTCTGATTTATCCGGTATGCTTGGAGCGATACCGCGCAAAGTTACATATTTTTAACGAGCCGGAAAAATATATATTGTTTTTAAGGTACAATTTATTGCTCATTTGCCCAGGCCGGACACAATGGTGAAAACGTATCTCCTGCTTCGCCAGAGAGAATTATCGGTATAAATACTTATTTGTTCCGTGACCTGTCGAGTATTTCCGCATTTGTCCATGCGGTTAAAGGAATATTAATTAGTTTTGTGCGAAAGTGATCGAAATACTCACGGGGGTTTATTTAAACCCCGCTACCTGGGTTCTGGGCAACCAATAAAAAGGAAGAAAAATAGGTGGTGTTTCAAAAAGTATGCTATTGTAATTTATATACAATCAGTGTTTTATATCATTGTTTTGTTTTTCGGCATGCCGCCGGCGGCGGGTGCGAATCTCGACCGTGAGGTCGATTGAGCGACCCGCCGCATGGGGCGGCGGCGTGCCGCGTGACTTTCGTGCTGACACACAAAAGTCACAGATTATGCCAAATAGGAAATATAATATATTGCATCAAACCGTTTTATGGCAGTATGCTTTTTGAAGCACCTCCGAAAAAATAAATAACGAGCAACGGATAGCATTGCCATCCCGAACTCAAGCAATTAAGAAACCTCAAAATACAGACAACAGTGGATATTTTCGAAAGAATCAAAAAAGATGCCGGCGGCCCTATCGGTATGTACCAGAAGTACAGCCACGGCTATTTCTCGTTTCCCAAACTCGAAGGCGATATAGGTCCGCGCATGAAGTTTCGCGGCAGGGAAGTTCTGAACTGGAGCCTCAACAACTATCTCGGCTTGGCCAACCACCCCGAAGTGCGCCGCGCCGATGCCGAAGGAGCCGCCGAATTCGGGATGGCCGCCCCCATGGGAGCGCGCATGATGAGCGGGCAAACCAAGTACCATGAGGAACTCGAACGGCGTCTCGCCGGTTTCGTGAGCAAAAACGACGCATTTCTGCTCAATTACGGTTATCAGGGCATGATCTCGATAATAGACTGCCTGCTGTGCCGCAACGACGTCGTAGTCTATGACGCCGAATCCCACGCCTGCATCATAGACGGGCTGAGGATGCACACAGGAAAGCGCTTCGTCTTCGGGCACAACGACATGGAGAGTCTCCGCAAGCAGTTGGGACATGCCGAAAAAGTAGTTGCTACGACCGGAGGAGGCATCCTCGTGATCACCGAAGGCGTATTCGGGATGAAAGGAGACCTCGGTAAACTGGATGAGATCGTGGCTTTGAAAAAAGAGTTCAATTTCCGCTTTCTGGTGGACGATGCGCACGGTTTCGGGACGATGGGACCCGGGGGACGCGGTACCGTAGCCCATTTCGGGGTGACGGAGGGAGTGGACGTTCTCTTCAACACGTTCGCAAAATCCATGGCCGGCATAGGGGCTTTCGTCGCGTCCGACAAGTTTATCATCGATTATCTTCGTTATAACATGCGTTCGCAGACCTACGCCAAATCCCTTCCCATGCCCATGGTTATCGGAGCGTTCAAGCGTCTGGAGCTCATCGAAACGCATCCCGAGTACCTGGACAGGCTGTGGACGATAGTTAACGCCCTGCAAAAGGGATTCCGCGACAGGGGATTCAACATAGGCAATACGCAGTCGCCCGTTACGCCCGTCTTCCTGAAAGGCGGCATTCCCGAAGCCACCAACCTGGTTGTCGATCTCAGGGAGAATTACGGTCTGTTCTGTTCCGTGGTAGTATATCCCGTGATACCGAAGGGAGAGATAATACTGCGTATCATACCTACGGCGGTTCATACACTCGAAGATGTCGAGTACACCCTGAACTGTTTCGATTCCATACGCGGGAAACTCGAAGCGGGAGAGTACGACAAGCCCATGCCCAACATGGCCGATTAGGTTATCCGGTAAAACGGAAAGTAAACCATTTGCATACCGTAATACAGGACTCGGGTTTCGCTCAGAGCGAAACCCGAGTCCTGTATTACGGTATGCAACCATCTGGGGTATACCGGATAAATAACTAATAACGGATAAATAATTTTATTCAGAAAAAACGTAATAGCGATATTCTTTCAATTTTTATATTTAAATTCGCAAAAATGAATCGCCTCATCTTCGACGAATTTTACCTGAATTAAGGTCACAAATATCAAACTGTAAAAAATCTTAAAACTATGAAATGGTATCTTAAAGTATTGAGGCATTATGCCGATTTCAAGGGTCGCGCCAGACGGAGGGAGTATTGGATGTTCGTTCTGTTCAATCTGATCTTCTTAATCGTGGCAGGGTTCTTAGATAATATCTTCCACCTGAATCTGACGAGAACATGCAGCGGAATGTGCGGAGGAATGTGGATGTACGGGGGAATGTGCGGAGGAGGAGTAATTTCCCTGTTGTACAGTCTTTTCATTATTATTCCCGCTCTGGCGGTGACGGTCAGAAGGCTGCACGATACCGGCCGTAGCGGTTGGATGATACTGATAGGGCTGATTCCGTTAGTCGGACAGATATGGCTTCTGGTTCTGATGATCTTGAACGGAACGCCCGGCGAGAACAAGTACGGCGCGAATCCGAAAGAGTTAGCCGCCTGACCTCGGATTGTTAATCAGGGTAATGATGTAAACGGGACTGAATTTAAATTCAGTCCCGTTTTGCATTATTGCCTTAATCGGCCGCCTCTCTTACAAGGGAATTTCCACCGAGAAGCAGGCGGCTGTCGGTGAGGAAAGTATCGTACCGCAACCGTGCGGCGGGGTCGTTCTCTAAAAGGGTGTCGGCCGCCGCCTGCGTCAGTACGTAATAGCGTCGCCGTCCTTCGACGAAGGGGGTGTAAACCCATGTCAGAATGTATTCGGGATATATTTCGGGGGCGCGGCCTTCCATATGGGTAATGTTCAGCCTTAGCAGCATGCCGCCGTCGGTATAGCGGTCGCGCTGGTTGGACACCAGGTTTCCGAGCGAATAGGCAGTGAGGTTCTTTAACGTCCCTGAGCTGTCGGCTACCGTTTCGACTTGCTGGATCACATGAGGATGACTTCCCACGACGAAATCCGCTCCCATTTCATGGCACCAGCGGGCGAGTTCCCTCTGTCGGCGGCTGGGAACCCGTGAGTACTCCTCGCCCCAGTGTAAGAGGACGACCACATAATCCGTATTGTCCATGTCCACCCTGTTTAGTCCGGCGGCTATGGCGGTGGTATCTATGATATTGACCGCCGTGCCTGCAGGCAGCGGCATGCCGTTGATTCCGTAAGTATAGTTGAGCAAAGCCAGCCTTATCCCGTTAATATCGAGCAGCAGCGGATCGTCGGGATGACGGGAAGCCGTATCGGCGCTCATGCCGGTATAATAAATTCCCGCCGCGGACAGGGACTCCGCCGTCGATAGCATTCCGCCGCGACCCATATCGGCTATGTGGTTGTTGGCCAATAATAAAACATCCACCCCGCTGCCTTTAAGCGCCGCTATCAATTCGGCGGGCGACGAGAAAAGCGGGTAACCGCTGTACCGCCCATCTTTTGAAACGGTCGTCTCAAGATTAAGGACGACCAGATCGGCCTTGTCGAAGAGAGGTTTCAGGTATTTGAAACAATCCGTATAATCGTACCCGCCGTTACGTCTCGCCGCATTTACCTGGGGAATATGCTGCATGATGTCTCCGCCGAAGAGAAGGCTTATTTTTCTTTCTGAGGTCTCCGGTACGGGGATGGTTTCCTCTTCCGCAAGCCGGTTCTGTTCCCTTGCGCGACAGCCGCACGCACACGCCAGCAGCATCGCGCAGGCAAGCGGGAATATCGGGCGCAAATATCTTCTAACCCTGTGCCGGTATCGTAGAACAGAATGCACGGCTCAGCGGGACAGCAGTTCCCTGACTTTTTCGGAAATGGCTCTGCCGTCGGCTTTTCCGGCCAATTTTGCTGAAGCCTCGCCCATGACCCTGCCCATATCCTTCATGGAGACGGCTCCCGTCTGTGCGATTATGGCTTTGACCGCTTCGGTCAATTCCCCGTCGGACATCTGCTTCGGCAAATATTCGTTCAACACTTCCACCTGGGCAAGCTCGTAAGCGGCAAGGTCTTCCCTGCCCTGAGTGCGGAAAATTCCGGCCGAGTCGGTTCCCTGCTTTGCCAGTTTACCTATTATTTTCAAAACTTGTTCATCGGGCAGGAACTCCATGTTCGCCGAAGCCGTCTTGGCTTCTATAATAACTTTTTTCACGTTGCGGAGTGTGTCCCTCCTGACGTCGTCGCGGGACTTCATGGCATCCATGATCCCCTGACTTATTTTCTTTTCCAGCTCCATAACAATAAGTTGTGATCCATATTTATCAGCCGAAAATCGCTTTCGGCAGCTCGTCGATCCGGTTGATCGTAACAACCTCTATACCGTCCGGCCAGCGGGGTATATTTTTCCGTAAATATCCCGAAACCACTATCCTGCGGAATCCCAAACGGGCTGCCTCGGCTATGCGCTGTTCGCTTCGGGGGGCGGGACGAACCTCGCCCGACAGCCCGATTTCGGCGGCACAGCACACCCCGTCGGATACCGGCCTGTCGTAGTACGAGGAAATTATCGCCGCCACCACGGCCATGTCCAGTCCCGTGTCGGCAATCCTGAACCCTCCGGCGAAATTCAGGAAAATGTCTTTGGAAAACATCTTCATCCCCGCCCTTTTCTCCAACACGGCGACGATCATGTTGAGCCGCTTGAGGTCGAAGCCGGTAGCGGAACGCTGCGGAGTGCCGAAAGCGGCGTTGCTCACCAAAGCCTGAGTTTCTATGAGATACGGCCTCATGCCATCCACGGCGGCTCCTACGGCGATCCCGCTCAGAGGCTCGTCGTAGTGCGTCAGCAGTATCTCCGACGGGTTGGCGATCTCGCGCAGTCCGCTATTCCCCATCTCAAAGACCCCTATCTCGAATGTCGCGCCGAAACGGTTCTTTATTCCGCGCAGTATCCTGTGTACGTTGTTATTATCCCCCTCGAACTGGATTACCACATCGACTATGTGTTCCAGTATCTTGGGACCGGCGATGGATCCGTCTTTCGTTATATGTCCTATGACCAGGACGGATACCCCCCTGCTCTTGGCGTATTTGAGCAGGGCCGCCGCGCACTCGCGCACTTGCGATACGCTTCCGGGCGCGGAGTCGAGCGCCTCGGAAAACATGGTCTGTATGGAATCTACGATTATAATATCGGGTTGCACCGCGTCGGCCTGCTTCAGTACCTCTTCCAGGAGCGTCTCTGCGTAGATCAGGCATTCGGGATTCCCGACGCCCAATCTCGCCGCCCGCATCTTTATCTGCTGCGGCGATTCCTCTCCCGACACATAAAGTACGCGCAACCCATTGGGTGAGAGAGCGATCTGTAGGCTGAGCGTCGATTTCCCTATACCAGGCTCACCGCCCAGAAGGATCATCGAGCCTTTGACGAGGCCGCCGCCCAGCACCCTGTTCACTTCGCCGATGCCGAGGTCGATGCGCTTTTCCCCCGCCTCGTCCACCTCCTCCAGGCGCAGGGGACGGGAATTCGCGGCACGGCCTGCCGACACGGCAGAAGCCGCCGTATCGCGCCGTACGATCTCCTCTGCACAGGTGTTCCACTCCCCGCAGGCCAAACATTTGCCGAACCACTTGGGAGACTCATTGCCGCACTCGCGGCAAAAAAACGCTTTTTTAACTTTAGCCATTGTAAGCTGTTAGCACCGTTCGTCAGCGGAGCGCCTCGCGCAGTCTCTCTGCGAAGCCGTCTACATCCTCCTCTGTGGTATCGTAGGAACACATCCAGCGGGCAAGGCACGGATCACCCGGAGTGACGTTGAAATAATAATGTTCCCTGAGTTTCATCGCGGCCTCTCTCGGAATCTCCACGAACAGGCCGTTGGCCTCGACTTTCTGGGTTATTCTTATTCCGCTTACGTCACGAAGTTTCTCATACATGTAACTTGCCATGGAATTGGAATGGCCGGCCATCTTCAGCCAGAGGTCGTCGGTGAGGTAAGCCTCGAACTGGGCGGCTATGAAGCGCATCTTGGAAGCCAGCTGCATCAGTTGTTTGCGTTCGAAGACGGCTCCGCCGGAAAGTCTGCCGTCGGTGAAAATCACAGCTTCGCCCGCCATAAGGCCGTTCTTCGTGCCCCCGAAAGAAAGGGCGTCCACACCGGCGGCGGTTATCATTTCGTACGGGGAGACGCCGAGAGCCGCCACGGCGTTGCCGAAACGCGCCCCGTCCACATGAAGGTACATGCCGTTGGCATGGGCAAGTTCCGCCAGTTCACGTAGTTCCCCGACAGTATAGAGCGTACCCAGTTCGGCAGGTTGCGTCACGGAGATCACTTTGGGCTGGCTGCGGTGCTGCGAACCCAGGCAGTGCAGTTTGGTTTTCACGAGTTCCGGCGTAAGTTTCCCGTCGGGCGTGGCAATGGCCAACAGTTTGCAGCCGGTATGAAACTCGGGCGCACCGCACTCATTCTCATTTATATGCGCCGTCTCGGCACAGACAATGGCATTGTACGGCCTGGTGAGTATCCTCAGAGCGAGGACATTGGCTCCAGTTCCGCTGAACACCAGAAAAGCGTCGGAATCCGCCCCGAACATTTCGCGGAATTTTTCCAGAACTCTCTTTGTGTAGGGATCGTCGCCATAGGCAACATTATGATCCCTGTTGGCGGCCTCGACAGCCCTCAGTATGTCGGGATGTACGCCGGAATGGTTGTCGCTTCCGAAACTTCTCATAGTCAGGGTAGTTTAACTTGAGTTCGGGATACAGTTACTATCCGTCGCTCATGATTAAGTAAGTATTATGAACTTGTTTACATTATTCTATCACGATCAACTCGTAATTTTGGGTGCCGAGTCCTATCTTCCGGCCGTGATCGAGGACATGGGAGCCGTTCCTGCTCTCCATGCGTTCGATAAGGTGCTTCCGTTCCGGATTGGGATGGCTGTAAACCAGATCGACGCATGCCTTGTCGAGCGCTACGGGATCGAGCGAAGCCAGAATGCCGACATCCTCGATCCGCGCCTCGGCCGGATTGGAATTGCAGTCGCAGTCCACGGAAAGATTATTCATAACGTTGATATAGATAATATTATCCCCGCAGTATTCGGCGATCCCCTTCGCAGCTTCGGCCATAGATTCGATAAAAGCGTCCTGTTCCGCCCCGCCCCTCATACTCGTGCTGCTTGCACCGGCGGTATGTATGAGGCATTTGCCCGCCGCCGAAGCGATGCCGATAGACATATTCTTGATCGATCCTCCGAATCCTCCCATCGCATGGCCTTTGAAATGGGTGAGGATCACGGTGAAGTCATAATCCGTGAAATGGGAGCCTATTCTCGTGGAATCGAGACGGCTTCCGCCCGTTATGGGCAACGGAATATCCCCATCGGAATCCAGGATGTCCACCGGAGCTATCGCCGCAAATCCGTGATCCCGTGCTGTCTGCATGTGGCTTTCCGTAGTCGATCTTTTACCTCCGTAGGCCGTGTTGGCATCTATGAAAGTGCCGTTCACGGAAGTTACGAACCGCCCGACAAGTTCGGGTTTGAGGTAATTGTGCCCCCCTGGTTCACCCATGTGCAGTTTTATCCCGACCCTGCCTGTCGCTTTGCGGCCGAGCGCCTCGTAGATCTTCACCAGACTTTCGGGCGAAATCTCACGTATCATGTATACCACGGATACGTTGTCCGAAAGATCCGGATCATTGGAAACGGAATTTTCGGGCGTTCCGCTCTGTCCTTTGCCTCCCCCGCACGTGAATCCCGAAAAACCGGTAATGAAAGATAATGCAATCAATAAAATCAACGCCTTTTTCATTTTCCTGTAATTTTAGGTGATTATATATTTACTTCAATAGAGGAAGCAGTTCTTCCTCGAAAATTTCCCTGCTGATTATGCGGTAGTGCGGCTCATATGCCTCATTATAAGCGATGCTGTGATGTCCGACATAATTGCCCTCCCTTAATTTCCCGTCGATCTCCTTACGGTCGGCTTCATAACCGGCAAGGGCAAGCCCCATCGACCCGATAACAGCTTCTATCCGCGACCATTCGCTCAGCCATTCCTCGACCGTGACTGGTTCGACGCCGTTGGCACTCCTGACCAAAGCGTCCAGTAACACTTCGCGGGAAATAAGCCCGCCCTTGACGGCGCCCAGATTCACACGGTAGAAATTATGCCGCCTTCCGGTCGGCTCGGCCATCTCTCCCGACACTTCGGAATATGAGTCCAATTCACGGAGAAGATAGCGTTCGGCGGCAACGGTATCGCCGATGATATGTCCGGGTCCGAATCTGTCCTGAAAGAAACTTTTATACAGGTCTTTAAGAGTCGATCGGGGGTATGTTTCCATCTGGCGGAGAACCGCTTTCCGTACATCCGCATCAAAGTCCCCGCCATTCGTGCCGTAAGCAGGCAGGGCAAAAATCGAAAAGGCTATAAAATACAGTATTTTCATAATTGAAATCCTTTCCGGCATTGGTGACCAACTATGGTTTTGCAGTTTTGGCAACCAAAACTGCCAACTCCTTTCTTTCCCCCTTCGCCCGTACGCGCGTTACGTTTTAATGAAAAACCGGTATACGTCGTTGAGATTCGCATACAGCAGCAGCGCCAGCAGGAAGAGCAGCCCTGTGACCTGCGCACGTTCGAGGAACTTGTCGCTGGGCTTGCGTCCAGTAATAAGTTCATACAGAACGAATAATATATGCCCCCCGTCCAGACCCGGAATAGGCAGCAGGTTCATCACGGAAAACACAACCGCGAGAAAAGCCGTACGAGCCCATAATATGTACCAGCTCCAGTAGTCGGGGAAGAGACTGCCGATGGCAAGAAAACCGCCGAGCGACTTATAGGCTTTGGTCTTGGGTGAAAAAATCATTTTGAGCTGTTTCCAGTAATCCGCGAGCTGCGAGCCCGTCCTTTTGATGCCCGCCGGAATGGACTGGAGGAAAGTATAATGTACCGTTCTCGTTTGGAAGAATGCCTCGATCGGCATTGCGTAGACCCCTATGGTACCGTCCTGCGAAACCGTCACAGGAAGTGTCCTTTCCACCGTGTAACCCGCCGAATCCCGAGCCACGGTGAGTTCGACCGTTTTGCCTTTCACACCGGCCAAAGCGTTGCGGAACTGATCGAAAAAAACCAAGGGAGCGCCGTTAAGTGCCACCAGCGAATCGCCTGCCTGAAAACCCGCCTCGGCCGCAGGGCTCCCCTCCATAGTCTGTCCTATGACGAAAGGAACTCTCGGTTCGAGGAAGTCTGTGCTCTCAAGAATGCGGGGCACGTATTTATCGTCTATGTGAACCGTAAGCCTTTGTCCGTCTCTCAAAACCTCTACATCGGTCGCGCCGCCGAGTATGATTTCGACATATGCCCTTAAGAAATCGCCTGTCGGAGTCTGGCCGCCGACCGACAATATCCTGTCCCCGTCGCGGAATCCGATCTCCCTGGCCAGATCGTTGAAAACATAACCGTAGCGCAGGTCTTCGTTCGCTATATACCTGTCTCCGTAAGCGTAACTCATCCCTATGTAGATGCACACCGCCAAAAGCATGTTCATCAGAATGCCTCCCGACATTATCAGAAGCCTCTGCCATGCGGGCTTCGAGCGGAATTCATCGGGTTTGGGGGGTTGGGACATCTGTTCCGTGTCCAGACTCTCGTCTATCATTCCCGCGATCTTGACGTATCCGCCAAGGGGAATCCATCCAATGCCGTATTCCGTTTGCCCTATTTTTACCTTGAACAGGGAGAACCAGGGATTGAAAAACAGGTAGAATTTCTCCACGCGCGCTCCGAACAGGCGGGCGAACAGGAAGTGTCCGAACTCGTGAACTATCACGATTAGCGAAAGACTGAATATGAACTGTACTATCTTTATAAATATTTCCATTTTCCTTATTTCCAAAAGTTTTGTTCCGTTCTGCCGCGTGCGACCGTCCGGCCGGTACTCCGCCAAACCCGTAAACGGCAGTTCCTTCCGCAGTCGTGGCAACGGCTTTGCAAAAATAACAAAATTACGGATGTGCCTGCTTTTTGGACAAATAAAATAAATAACATATTTTTGCTGTCCGAAACATGGTTCCGTAGCTCAGTTGGATAGAGCAACAGCCTTCTAAGCTGTGGGTCGTGGGTTCGAATCCCGCCGGAATCACCATCTGGAAAAGCGAAGTGCGATTTCCAAAAAAGAAATCGCCCGAAGCGAACTGCACTCGAAAGTTTAAGTTGGATAAAAACTTTTTGGGTTCAGTTCACTTCGGGCGATTTCTATTTTCGTCTTTTCATTCACAACTTCCACATTGCATATTATTCGCGTTATATAATTTAAAATCGTTATCTTCGTACCGTGTAGCGGTCGCTGTCGGTGAACCGACTGATCGAGTGAGTATTTCGAACATTTCGCACACATTTAAAACAGAAACCTATGAAAAAACTCATCCTGACATTGATAGCCATGTCCGCCGCAGTATTCGTTTCGAGCGGACAAAAACCGGTGATCGGGGAGAAATCACCCGAAATAAAAGTGAAGAGCTGGCTGGGCGAGGCGCCCGCCGGAGACAAACGCCCGCAGTTCATAGAATTCTTCCATTCATCGAGCAAGCAGTGCGTGGATCGTATTCCGGTCATAGACAATATTGCCAGGAACTATTCTTCCCAACTCAACGTCACGGTTCTGACAAAAGAGCCTGCGGAAAAAATCGAGGGGATAATCGTCCCCGGTTCCAGGAAATTCCACACCGGCATAGACGACGGCAGGACGTTCGATAACTTTGCGGTACAGTTCGTGCCTTACGGCGTACTTATAGATTCCAAGGGTAAAGTCGTATGGTTCGGAAACCCCGCTTCTCTCGACGAGGAGACGATTTTAAGGGCGCTGAAGTAAAGAACAATACCTGTATACATGTCGAAAACAGATCATTACGAACATATATATAAAGACGACCACCACGACAGCGCGCTTAGCGTCAGTACGGGCGTGGAGAATGTCTCCAGCGTGAACCCCTATTTCAGGAAAGCAAGGAAACGGGAGTTGTCCCCCGACGATTTCCTGGAGGGTATCCT
Organism: Holotrichia oblita; assembly: GCA_023690525.1. Taxonomy (NCBI): domain Eukaryota; kingdom Metazoa; phylum Arthropoda; class Insecta; order Coleoptera; family Scarabaeidae; genus Holotrichia; species Holotrichia oblita. The sequence goes on from CM043015.1 coordinate 1,156,776, forward strand.
GCGCTCCGATATTACCGTATTGTCGCGTGCGATAACACTGGTCGAGAGTCAAAATCCGGAACATCACGCTCAGGCTCAGGAGATAGTGGAACGCTGTCTGCCCTATTCGGGCAAGTCCATAAGGGTAGGCATAACAGGTGTTCCCGGGGCGGGTAAATCTACATTCATCGAAGCGACGGGAGGAATGATAGAGGCAATGGGACATAAATTGGCCGTTCTGGCCATAGACCCGAGTTCGGTAAGGAGCGGCGGCTCGATACTGGGCGATAAAACCCGCATGCAGAGTATTTCCGGCAATCCTAATATCTTTATCCGTCCGTCGCCGTCGGGCGGCTCCCTGGGAGGGGTATCGCGCAAAACCCGCGAGACCATCATTCTGTGCGAGGCGGCAGGATTCGATGTCGTGTTCATCGAAACCGTAGGAGTAGGGCAGTCGGAGACGGCAGTGCATTCCATGGTCGATATGTTTATGATGCTCCAGATCGCGGGTGCCGGCGACGAACTTCAGGGGATCAAGAGGGGGATCATGGAAATGGCCGACATAGTGGCCATTACGAAAGCTGAAGGTGAAAACATGGGAAAGGCGGAACTGGCCAAATCTCATTTTACGAATGCGCTGAGACTTTTCCCCGTGCCCGACTCGGGGTGGCGGCCTCAGGTTTTTTTATGTTCGGCAATAGCGAAAACCGGCCTCGACGAGATATGGCACAATATCGAGGAGTACATGGCTTTTATAAAGCAGAACGGCTATTTCGACCGCAACAGGAAAAAACAGAATAAATACTGGATGTACGAAACTATCGGCGAAGCCCTGAAGGACAATTTTTTTAGAAATCCTGAAATCAAGGCGGTTCTGCCTGCTTACGAATCCAAAGTATCCGACGATAAAATCACCTCGTTCGCCGCAGCCAAAGAATTGCTCTCCAAATATTTCGGCTCGGAAAAACCCCTGTGTACGGAATCGGAATAACAGCGCCCGTCATTCTCTGTCAGGCAACTGTAAATATTTTACATATAGTTTCTTGGTATTGCTAATTAAAAATTAGGTATGGGTATTCTTGACTCCCCATCCGCCCCCCTCAGCCGCCAAAGGCGGCTGCACGGACGAGGGAGTCGGGCAGTTTTGTATAAGACAAAACTGCAAAAACTATGGTTAGTGGAGTTTATATCGATTAAAAAGTATGTCGCCCAGTTACGGGGCGGCGACGAGGGGCTATATCGCCGGTCTGCAGCCGGTCTTGCTACGCAAAATCGAATTTTCTGATATTAAGAATCCACGGATAAGCCTCGGGATGACAAGCGGTAGATCCCTCCATCCTGCGGATGTTCGGGATGACAGTGAAAAATTTTGTTATGCTGAATGCGGGGTATTTTTTGTAACTTTGTGGGTTATGGATTTTAAACTCGTATCCGATTACAGTCCCACGGGGGATCAGCCCGAAGCCATCGAGCAGTTGGTTTCCTCCGTCAGGGGGCACAGCATGCACAGCACGCTGCTCGGTGTCACGGGGTCGGGAAAGACGTTCACCGTGGCCAACGTTATCGAGCAGTTGAACAGGCCTGTGCTTGTCCTGAGCCATAACAAGACCCTCGCGGCGCAGTTGTACGGCGAGTTCAGGAACTTTTTCCCCGAAAATGCGGTGGAGTATTTCGTGTCGTACTACGATTACTACCAGCCTGAAGCCTACCTCCCCGCAAGCGACACCTACATAGAAAAGGACCTGTCGATAAACGACGAGATCGAGCGTATGCGTCTCAAAACCACCTCGTCGCTTCTTTCGGGACGGCGGGACATTATCGTCGTATCGAGTGTTTCGTGCCTTTACGGCATCGGTAATCCGGAAGACTTCCACGCCACTTCCATAACTCTCAACAAAGGCGATGTCATAAGCCGCAAAAAGCTGCTTTACTCGCTCGTCGAAGCGCTGTATACCCGCACGGAAAGCGAGCCGGCACGCGCGACGTTCAGAATACGGGGCGATACGATAGACATATTCCCCGCCTACGGCGACGTGTGTTACAGGGTGATGTTCTACGACGACGAGATAGAGATGATCTCGTCCGTCGATCCTGTTTCGGGACAGAGAATATCGCTGTTGGAAAAAGCCGTGATCTATCCGGCTAATCTCTTCGTCACAACCAAGGAGAGGATAAATAAAGCGGTGGAACAGATACAGACAGACCTCGGCAAACAGATAGCTTTTTTCGAACGGGAGGGGCGCCCCGCCGAAGCCCGCCGCATCAAGCAGAGGGTGGAGTACGATCTGGAAATGATAAAGGAACTCGGTTTCTGTTCGGGCATAGAGAACTACTCGCGGTATTTCGACGGCAGGCCGCCGGGAAGCAGGCCGTTCTGCCTTATAGACTACTTCCCGAAAGATTATCTTTTGATTATCGACGAGAGTCATGTGACGATCCCCCAGGTAAGGGCCATGTACGGGGGAGACCGCTCCCGCAAGGAGAACCTGGTGGAGTACGGATACCGCCTGCCTGCCGCCGTGGATAACAGGCCGCTCAGGTTCGACGAATTCGAGGGACTTGCCGGTCAGGCCATATATGTCAGCGCCACGCCGGCGGACTACGAACTGATAAAGTCGGAAGGTGCGGTCGTCGAGCAACTTATAAGGCCGACAGGACTCGTCGATCCTCCGATCAAAGTGAGGATAACCGACAACCAGATAGACGACCTTATGGAAGAGATCGAGGCGAGGGTGCGGTTGGACGAAAGGGTGTTGGTCACGACCCTCACCAAAAGGATGGCGGAAGAACTGTCCAAATATTTCGACAGGTTGGGAATACGCAACAGGTACATACACTCGGAGGTAGATACCCTGGAGCGTGTGCGGATTTTGGACGACCTGCGGTCGGGGTTGTTCGACGTCCTTATAGGCGTCAATCTCCTGCGCGAAGGACTGGATCTGCCCGAAGTATCCCTGGTAGCCATACTGGACGCGGACAAGGAAGGGTTCCTGCGGAGCGAGCGTTCGCTTACCCAGACCGCAGGCCGCGCCGCCCGCCACGCCGACGGGAACGTCATAATGTATGCCGAGAGACGCACCGATTCGATGGCCGCCGCGATAATGGAGAGCAACCGCCGGAGAGACAAGCAAATAACATACAATATGCGGCATGGCGTCGTTCCGCGTCAGGCGCAGAGAAGCGGCGGGACTATCATGCCCGGAATAGCCGGAGACCAGACCGGATGCCAAACCGTACTTTACCCGTCCGGAACTGCCGCCACTGCCATCGCCGCGGACCTCAGGGCCGAATACAAGACTGTTTCCGACATGAGGGAGGCCATTGCCAAAGCCAAACATAACATGGAGGAAGCCGCGAAGAAACTCGACTTCATGGAAGCCGCCGCATACCGCGACCTTATGTATGCGCTTCAGGAAAGACTCGACGAAAAAACCGAAAAAACCGAGTGATGAGCAATATGTACGATACATTGGCAAAAATCATAGGGTATCTCTACCTAAGGCCTTTCAGGAAACTGATGCCGTTCCAGACATTCCGGTATGCCGTGTGCGGGACGATAACCGCAGTCGCGGGAATCGTCTTTTATTACCTTTCCTACCATTACATATTTTTCGGCAAGAATCTCGATCTGCGTTTCGTGGTCATATCGCCTCACGTTGCAGCCATGATACTCACGTTTCCCGTCACCTTCGCCATAGGTTTCAACCTGAATAAATATGTGGCATTCACCCAGTCGCCCCTGCGCAGCAGGACGCAGTTGATAAGATACTTCCTTTCTGTTTCGGGGTCGGTAGGTCTCAACTATGCCTGCATAAAAGTATTCGTGGAGGCTTTCCACTTCTACCCCACCCCCTCGCAGGCGCTTGCCACGGTGATCGTAGCCGTTTACAGTTATTTAGTACAGAAGTACTTCACATTCAGAGGCTGCCTTGACTTATAAAAATTATAACTTGAATTTGGGATAACAACTATAAGGGTAGGACTTTGTCGCTGCCTTCGGCGAACTTACTTCCAAGAGAGCTTAGAAATATTTACAAAACAACTCCTTACAGTTTTTCGAGTTTCTTTCACCGGAAATAACAAAAAAATGTCTACATTTGCATGCGGGTAAGTCTTGTACGACCAGCTCCCGTCGAATCCCCCAGGTGCGGAAGCAAGCAAGGGTAGACGGTCGAAGCGGTGCGATGCAAGTAGCTTACCCGTTTTTATTTTGGCATGCCGACTAAATATAGGTACAAGTATCTTTAGGTATATACGGACATATATAAGATAAAACTGGGTAATGATGAAAAAAATCCTGTATCGGTTCAGGCTGCAGCCTGAACCGATACAGGATTTTTAACGGACTTCAAACGAATCAGTAATTCTCTTTTTTGGGTTCGAAATACGCCTGGGGATGGGCGCAGGACGGACATGTCCCGGGGGCTTCCTGGCCGTGATGAACGTAACCGCAGTTGCGGCACTGCCAGTCTATTTTCTCCTCGCGTTTGAAGACGCCCTGTTCTTCGACCCTTTTAAGCAGGGTCCTGTATCGTTTTTCGTGTTCGCTTTCCACGGACGCGATATTGCGGAATACGGCGGCAATAGCTGCAAAGCCTTCTTTTTCCGCTACGTCCGCCCACGAGGGATACAGTTGCCCCCATTCTTCTTTTTCGCCTTCGGCGGCCGCCATGAGGTTCTCGGCGGTAGTCCCGATCTTTCCGGCCGGCCAGTTGCCGTTGATCTCACACATGCCGCCTTCGAGGAACTTGAAGAATCTTTCGGCATGCTCTTTTTCCTGATCCGAAGTTTCGGCGAATACCGCCGCTATCTGTTCGTAGCCTTCTTTCTTTGCCGCGCTCGCAAAAAAGTTGTAGCGCGTGCGCGCCTGCGACTCGCCTGCAAATGCCCTCAGCAGGTTTTTTTCTGTTTCCGTACCTTTAACTGAACGTGCCATAGTAATTGTAGTTTATTAACAGTAAAATGTATTTTGATTACAAATATACGATACATGTAAAATATATTACAATAAATTCTATAATAAGTTCTTATGCCGCTATAAGCAAAATCGTCATGCCGATACATAAAGCCGCAGTATCCGGCCGGCGGTTGCGGCATTCAATATGCAGTTATCCCGATATAATATATCTAAAGTCATGGAAGAACTCAATCTCGCCACGCCGTCGATACTTTTTTCGGCAATAGCGCTTATAATGCTCGCATTTACCAACCGTTTTCTGTCTTACTCCCAGTTGATACGAAATATTTCTGCGGAGTGCGAAGAGAATCCGTCGGAAAGAATACTCGGGCAGGTAGACAATCTCCGGCGAAGGCTCTATATGATCCGCTCCATGCAGATTTTCGGCATATCGAGCCTGCTGTTATGTGTTGTCTGCACATTTTTCATCTATGTGGGATGGCAGAATGTAGCGGTTTATACGTTCGCCGCCGCACTGATTCTGCTTATCATATCTCTTGGAATCTCCATACGGGAGATCATAATTTCGGTCAAAGCGATCGAAATACACCTGGACAGCGTTAAAAAACACTGTGAATGCGAGGAAAAATAAGTCGTTCCCTATCTTGACCTGCCTAAATTACACCGGATTTTGTATTTTTGTATGCCGGACTGCCGACGGAACCCATCCTGCCCCCACAGTACGGAGGTAACACACATCCGCAGCCGGATACGATATTATTAAATGCCGTGACGACAACACTCATTACAAAAATTACGTTATGGGGAGATAGTCGCGCTATACCGGTCTGGCGTTACGGCTACGAAATGAAATAAAAACTCAAACACAATAATGGCTGACGAAAAGATAATTTTCTCGATGGTGGGCGTGGGCAAGACCTTCGCCAACCAGAAAAAAGTTTTGGACAATATTTACCTGTCGTTCTTCTACGGCGCCAAGATAGGCATCATAGGACTCAACGGCTCCGGCAAATCGACCCTGATGAAGATCATTGCCGGCATAGAAAAGAATTTCACGGGAGAAGTGGTATTCTCGCCCGGGTACTCGGTCGGCTATCTCGAACAGGAACCTCAGCTTGACGATTCCAAAACCGTCAGGGAGATCGTCGAGGAAGGATGTTCCGAACTGGTCGCGCTACTTAAGGAGTACGAAGAGATCAACAACCGGTTCGCCGAACCCATGGACGACGACATGATGACGGCGCTGATAGCCCGTCAGGGCGAGCTGACCGAGCTTATCGACCAGAAGAACGGCTGGGAACTCGACAGTGTTCTCGAACGGGCTATGGATGCCCTGCGCTGTCCCGATCCCGATGAAAGCGTCAGGCACCTTTCGGGCGGCGAACGCCGCCGCGTTGCGCTGTGCCGCCTTCTTTTGCAGGAACCCGACGTGCTTCTGCTCGATGAGCCGACCAACCACCTCGACGCCGAAAGCGTAGAGTGGCTCGAACAGCATTTGCAGCAATACAAGGGAACGGTTATTGCCGTAACCCACGACCGTTATTTCCTCGACAATGCGGCGGGCTGGATACTCGAACTCGACCGTGGCGAGGGGATACCATGGAAAGGCAATTATTCGAGCTGGCTCGACCAAAAAGCCAAGAGGCTCGCCATGGAAGAAAAACAGGAAAGCAAGCGCAGGAAAACCCTCGAAAGGGAACTCGAATGGGTGCGCATGAGTCCGAAAGCCCGTCATGCCAAAAACAAGGCGCGTCTGTCCGCCTACGACAAGATGCTGAACGAGGATGCAAAACAGAAAGAGGAAAAACTGGAAATATTCATTCCCAACGGGCCCCGTCTGGGCAATGTGGTGATCGAGGCGAAAAAGGTGGGCAAGGCGTTCGGTGACAGGCTGCTTTACGAAAATCTCAATTTCTCGCTGCCGCCGGCGGGAATAGTGGGCGTTATCGGTCCCAACGGCACGGGAAAGACGACCCTTTTCCGCATGATAATGGGACTCGACAAGCCCACGAACGGGGAATTCACGGTCGGTGAAACGGTGAAACTGGCTTATGTAGACCAGCAGCACTCTACAATAGAACCCGAAAAGAGCGTCTACGAGGTCATCTCTCAAAACAGCGACATCATAACGCTCGGCAACCGCAGCATAAATTCCCGTGCCTACGTGGCGAGGTTCAATTTCAGCGGGGCCGATCAGGAGAAGAAATGCGGCATACTTTCGGGCGGCGAGCGCAACCGCCTTCACCTTGCCATCGCTCTGAAGGAGGAAGGCAACGTACTGCTGCTCGACGAACCCACAAACGACATAGACGTAAATACCCTGCGGGCTTTGGAGGAGGGTCTGGAGAATTTCGCCGGCTGCGCCGTGGTCATATCGCACGACCGTTGGTTCCTCGACAGAGTTGCGACCCATATTCTCTCGTTCGAAGGCGATTCCAACGTGGTGTTCTTCGAGGGCGGCTACAGCGAATACGAGGAACACAAAAAACGAATGGGTTACATCGCACCGCACAGGGTGAAATACAAAAAACTCGTAGAGTAATGGCACTTGACAAACTCTCCGTTCCCAAGGGGACGCGCGACTTCTCGCCGGTCGAAATGAACAGGCGGAATCACATATTCGGTATAATAGAAAATATATTCCGGGAATACGGATTCCTGCCCATAGAGACTCCCGCGATGGAGAACCTCTCCACCCTGACCGGAAAATACGGGGAGGAGGGCGACAAGTTGCTGTTCAAGATACTGAATTCGGGTGATTTCGCCGAGGGGCTCGGCACTGACGACCTGTCCGACGCCAATTCGCTGTCGTTTAAAATATGCGAGAAGGGGTTGAGGTACGACCTTACCGTTCCTTTCGCCCGTTACGTGGTTCAACACCGCAACGAGATTGTTTTTCCTTTCAGACGTTACCAGATTCAGCCCGTGTGGCGTGCAGACCGCCCGCAGAAAGGACGGTACAGGGAATTTTACCAGTGCGACGCCGACATAATAGGCAGCAAAAGCCTCCTGAACGAAGTGGAACTCGTACAGATGACCGGAAAGATTTTCCGCAGGCTGGGGATCGCCGTCACAATTAAAATTAACAACCGCAAGATACTCTACGGCATAGCGGAGAGCATAGGATGTTGCGAAAGTTTGACCGACATCACCGTCGCTATGGACAAACTCGACAAGATCGGTTTCGAAGCGGTAAAGGATGAGATGATCTCCAAGGGAATACCGCCCGAAGCCGTAGACAAGCTCAAACCGATTCTGGAATTACGGGGCGATGCGTCAGCGAAACTGGAAAAACTCAAAGACATTATCGGATGTTCCGAGACAGGAATGAAAGGACTCGGGGAAGTGGCCGCAGTGTTCGACTACATCGGAAAAATATGTGACGGAATAAACGTAGAACTGGATCTTTCCCTTGCGCGGGGGCTCAATTACTACACAGGCGCTATCTTCGAGGTAAAAGCAAGAGACTTCGAAATCGGAAGCATTTGCGGCGGCGGCAGGTACGACGACCTGACGGGAATTTTCGGAATGCCGGATACTTCGGGAGTGGGAATTTCGTTCGGAGCGGACAGGATTTACGACGTAATGCTCGGCCTGGGGCTTTTCCCCGAAGAGACGGGATTCTCGGCAAAAGCCTTTTTCGTAAATTTCGGCGGCAGGGAAGAACTTTGCGCCCTCGGATCACTTGCGGAATTAAGGGACAACGGTGTGTCGGCCGAAATATATCCTGAAGCCGCAAAGATCAAAAAACAACTGGACTACGCCAATAAACGCGGGATACCTTACGTTATAATAATCGGCAGCGAAGAGGTCACTCAAGGCTGCGCCAACATAAGGAACATGCTGACCGGCGGGCAGGAGCAAATCCCGCTGAACAGGTTGGCAGAAAAATTAAAATGAACCGACCGGCCGCCCGCGGCGGGCGGTTACCCAAAAATAAGGATAAATGAAAAAGTATTTCCTGCTGTTGCTCCTCGCGCCTTTTGCGGCCTGGGGGCAACCTTCGGGACCCGGCGGAGTACCCGATGAAGTAAACACTCAACTCTTGAAATTCAACCAGTTCTACCGCAGTCTGGTTTCATCCTATGTAGACTCGGTGGATTATGCGAAGATCGCCGAAACCGCGATCAGGAACGCATTGTCGGAACTCGACCCCCACTCCTCATACCTCTCGGCCGATGAAATGAAGCAGGTGCAACAGTCGTTCGAGGGCAATTTCAGCGGAATAGGCATTGAGTTCAATATATTGAACGACAGTCTGTTTGTAGTCAATACGATTCCGGGAGGCCCTTCCGAAAAGGTGGGACTTATTCCCAACGACCGCATAGTCGCCGTCGACGGGCGGTCGATGATAGGCGTCAAGCAGACCGAAGTACCGAAATATCTGCGCGGGCCCAAGGGCACGGAGATCAATGTGGAGGTGGTGCGCCACGAAGCGCCTGAAAAACTTGTTTTCAGAATAGTCAGGGACGATATTCCCATCACGACCATCGACGCTTCGTACCTGGTGGACGAATCGACCGGTTATATAAAGGTAAACCGCTTTGCCAACAATACGATGAAGGAATTCAACGAAGCGTTCGACAAACTGGGCAAAATCGACGCCCTGATCCTCGACCTGCGCGGCAACGGCGGCGGTCTTATGAACGAAGGTCTCGACATGGCCAATTTCTTCCTTCCAAAAGGTTCGCTGCTGCTGACCACCGAAGGCAAGTCGGTAAGGCCCGAGAGGTTCAGTGCGGAGCGCGACGGAAAATTCCTCAAGGGCAAAGTCGTGGTTCTGGTAGACGAATACTCGGCTTCGGCCAGCGAGATCGTGGCCGGTACGCTTCAGGACTGGGACAGGGCGGTGATCGTAGGGCGCCGGAGTTTCGGCAAGGGACTCGTCCAGAGGCAGTATCCGTTAATCGACGGGTCGGCCGTAAGAATAACCGTATCGCGTTACCATACCCCTACGGGGCGAATGATACAGCGTCCGTACGAGAACGGTAAATCGGGAAAATATTACGAAGATCTTGCCCAGCGTATAAAGTCGGCGGACGACAATCCTGCCAGCGGTAGCGCTCCCAGTTTCTCTACGCTGAAACTCGGCAAGACCGTATACGGCGGTGGCGGTGTCTACCCCGACCATTATGTCGCTTCCGATACGACGGGTTACTCCGAATACTGGGCGAAATTGGTCAGGATGGGGGTTATCAATGAGTTCATAAGTGTTTGGCTCGATAATAACCGCTCTTCCACGGAAACCGTCTATCCCGACTTCGGAAAATTCGAGAAGAACTTCTCAGTGACTCAGGTCATGATCGACGAACTCGTATCGCTCGGCGAAAAACGCAGTGTGCCTTTCGACAGCGAGGGGCTTGCGGAATCTAGGGAAAGAATGGAAACGCAACTCAAGGCCCTCATAGCGCAAAAACTCTGGTCTACGACCGAATATTACAGGGTAATTAATGCGGGACGCGATGAAATATTCAAAGGCGCCCGCGAGGTAATTTTCACATGGGATAACTCCGCCAGAGGCGTTGCCACCGACGGCGCATAAACCTCCAAGGTTTTTTATCATAAAGGAACCATCGACTTTGTCGATTATTTTCACCCTAAACCGGCTGTCGGTTTTAAAACCGACAGCCGGTTCATTTTTTTCGAATATTACGGACAACGACATTTGGACATGTAACTGGAAACCAGTTGAAAGCAATTATAAATCATTTGTTTGTGTTAAAGCCGGCTTCTCAATTCCAATTATATGATTCATAATATGCGGAAATGTTTGCAGTGTTGTTAAAAATCAATATATTTGTTCAAAATGAAATCATAGCTTTAAAAGTTGAACAATATGACAGAAATTATCGACCTGCAAAAAGAAATGGAAACCGAAGGAGGCGAGGAAGTTTATTCAAAAGTAGTCAGAGCCGGACGCCGCACGTATTTTTTCGACGTTAAGGCAACACGGGGCGACGACTATTTCCTGACGGTTACCGAAAGCCGGAAGAAACAGGGAAAGGACGGAAGTTTTTTCTTCGATAAACATAAGATTTATCTTTATAAGGAGGATTTCGTCAAATTTACGGAGGGGCTTGAAGAAGTGATAGCTTACGTCAAGAAACATAAACCTGAATTTTTTGCGGAAGGGAGTGCGGCGGAACCTGTTTTCTCCGTCGATGAGGAATTTGAAAAATTATAGTCCGGTTTGGAATTCAGGGGCGGGGATCACCGGAGATCATCCGCCCTTTTTAAACACACCGTGTTATTTATCACTTTTCGTCAGTGTGTTTATTAATGCCTTACAAATAAAGAATGGATAAATATTCTACGGTACTTATGATGCGATGGATATGGTGCTTAAAAGGGTGTTGCTGGGATTCAGCGGAGGTATCGACAGTTGCCATGCCGCCAAGGCGCTTTCGGATCAGGGTTATGAGGTGACAGCCCTCACGCTGGACATGACGGGCGACGGGGAAATGACGGAGCATGCCCGCAGGGAAGCGGAAAATATGGGGCTTCCGTTCAGGATGGCCGACGTGCGCGAAGAATTCCGCCGTCAGGTGACAGACTACTTTCTTTCGGGGTACGCGGCAGGACGCACACCCGCCCCTTGTACGGTATGCAACGGGAAGATTAAATGGAAGTTTCTTTACGATATTGCCCGCAGCGAGGGTTACGACCACATTGCGACGGGACATTATTTCAAAATAGCGCGTCACGACGGCAGGTACTACGTGTCGCGCGCCGTAGATCGCAGCAAGGATCAGTCGTATTATCTGTGGCCTCTTTCGCAGCAGATACTTTCGATAACTCTGACTCCCATGGGAGACGTCATAAAGCGTGATATCATGGGAAACACCGCCTGCAAAGGGTCTCCAAAAGAAAGCATGGGTATATGTTTCCTGCGGGGAGAAAAGTGCGGGGATTTTCTCAGATCGCACCTGGGCGATTCCATACGCGAGGGCGATATAACGGACAAGAACGGTATCGTCGTCGGGAGGCATGAAGGCTACCCTCTGTATACCACGGGTCAGAAACGCGGACAGGGAATCCCCTGCGACCGGTGCGTAACGGCTGTCGATGCGGCCGATAACCGTATAGTTGTCGGAAAAGACAGCGACCTTTATTTCCACAATCTACTCGTTAGCGAATATGCTCTTACAGACCCGGGCGAAGTCACGGGTTACGGCGACATAACTGTCGTCATACGGGGCATAGGCTGCAACCCCGAGGGGTTTTGCACGGTCGCCGAAACCGGCGGTTTACTGAAAATATATCTCGATGCTCCGGCGTGGGCGCCCGCCGAAGGTCAGCCCGTAGTTTTGTACAGAGGAGACCGCGTCGTGGGCGGAGGATACCTGTGCGGATATTTTTAAGCACGCCGTGTTAGTTATTAGTTTTTAGCTATTAGTTTTTAGTAATCATATAGATAACAACTAACAAATAGTGGATTAAGTTATTACCGAGCCGTTACGACAACTCGATGAGGTTGGCAAAATACTAAAATCCCTGTCGAATCAACTAACAACTAAAAACTAATAGCTAACAACTAACACGGTGTTGCATACGAAAAAGATTATCTTTGTCGGGATCGATTTTCAAGGATTCGGTTGGTGAAATACAGAATTCATTGCAGTTCGTTCATTCGGAGACCTCTGAATAAATAGCACTGCATGCTTAAAATATGCGGATGATGGGAAAACGCAATTTTGTTCTTTTGCTGAAAGGCTGTGCGATGGGAGCGGCCGACGTGATTCCGGGCGTATCGGGAGGCACCATAGCATTTATAACCGGAATATACGAAGAACTGGTAGGGTCGATAAAAAGTATCGATCTCGAAGCCCTTCGCTTTCTGTTCACTCTAAAATTCAGGAAGTTCTGGCAAAAAATAAACGGTAGTTTTCTCTTTTCGTTAGTTCTTGGAATACTGATTTCCATTTTCTCACTTGCCAAACTGATGACCTATCTACTTGAACATCAACCTGTGGGAACATGGTCTTTTTTCTTCGGGCTTATCGTCGCTTCCTGTTTCTGGGTATCGAGAGAAATAAAAAAATGGAGGGCGATCGACATCATACTGCTTGTCGCCGGAGCGGCGGCCATATATGCCATAACCGTCCTTTATCCCGTTACTACACCCGAAACATGGTGGTTCATCATACTGTCGGGAGCGATAGCGATCTGCGCCATGATACTGCCCGGCATATCGGGAGCGTTCATACTGCTTCTGCTCGGCAAGTACGAATTCATTATAGGCGCCGTAGCCGGACTGAGGATGAATATTCTTCTGCTTTTCGCAATAGGCGTAGTGGCGGGAATTATCAGTTTTTCCCACGTTCTGTCGTGGCTTCTGAGCAAATACAGGAATGCTACGATAGCGACGATGATCGGATTTATGGTGGGTTCGCTCTACAAGATATGGCCTTGGAAAGAGGTGCTGGAAACATACACAGACAGTCACGGGGCGGTCAAACCGCTTTACGAGAGGAGTGTCTTGCCATCTTCGTTTGCGGGCGAACCTCGGGTCGGGACGGCGATAATCATGTTCATCGCAGGGTTTCTCCTTATATACATAATCGAATTCATAGGTAAAAAACTCAGGGGAACGGCACCTTAGGGCGTTTTAGCATAAAACCGCACCTTCGTTTCCTGTCGGTTTCGCATTCTACTGCATGAAATTTTCTCGCCAATGGAACCCCATTGCCTCCAAAATTTCACTTGTATAATACAAAACCGACTAACGGAACCCAAACATCCGGTTTTATGCTAACACGCCCTGAAGAGCGGTCAGAGGTACTGTGAGGTTCTTCCGGATAATAAGCTAAGCGCAATCCTGACTCATATGCCTCCGGGCATGACACAGGCAGCAACCGAAGTCCTTTCTGCGGTCATAGGAGGATCAGGAGGAGTGATCGAAACACAAAAAATGAAAAGGGTATACGGACTCATCGGGCATACTTTGACCCACTCCTTCTCCGAGGACTATTTTCGGAGAAAATTCACCGCGGAGGGCATTACGGACGTCGAGTACCGCAACTATCCCCTGGAAAATATCGAATCCCTGCCCGACCTTATGGCCGACATGCCGGAACTGGCCGGATTCAACGTCACGATACCCTACAAGGAGTCTGTGATGCGGTTCCTTTCGGCGGTAGACGAGGCGGCGGCTTCGATAGGGGCGGTAAACTGCGTCAGGGTGGACGACGGAAAACTGACGGGATATAACACTGACGCTCCCGCTTTTGTCAAGCGTCTGCTGGAATTTATAGGAAGCGAACGCCCAAAGGCGCTTATACTGGGCAGCGGGGGCGCGTCGAAAGCCGCCGCGTACTCGCTGGCCGGACTGGGTATGGAATACACGACCGTTTCGCGCACTCCGGGTAAAGCCGGTTTGGTGTACGGAGGGATCGACGGTAAAGTCATGGAGTCCCACCGGCTGATCGTAAATACCACGCCCCTCGGCATGTACCCCGATACGGGAAGCAGTCCCCCCATACCCTACGATCTTATAACGAAAGATCATTTTCTTTATGACCTCATATACAACCCGCCTCTGACGGAATTCCTGCGCAGAGGCGAGGCCGCCGGAGCCAAAACGACAAACGGCTACGGTATGCTCGCGGCGCAGGCCGAAATGTCATGGGAGATATGGAATAAATAGTATTCCTTGACAGAATGGCTGAATAAAATTTGAAAGGCCTTTATTATCGAATGAGTTAATTCTTTGTAACAGCATTGTCATTGCGGGCTCGACCCGCATCTCAACCACGCTGTATTTCATATTTTCAATAGATTGCGGGTCAAGCCCGCAATGACAAAACTCACCTCAACATGCGGTAATATATTCCGAGCGGGAGGGATTTGGATGCCCTGTCGTCGAAGTATAATTCGCCATACTGCTCCTCAAAGGGAAGACCGACGGCGGAGACGGATGCGTCCTGCCGGCAGGGAATGCCGAAAAACTGATTGACGGCTGTCCTGGCCAAAATCGCCGAAAACCCCATCGAGTATAGATTCAAAACAAAAAAAGAGTTGTGCGGGGCTAAAAGTTTAGAGCAAAGTTCCAACAGTTCAGCCAGATTCTTTTCGAGAACCCACTTCTCGCCTTCGGGTCCTCTGCCGTAAGCGGGAGGGTCGAGAATAATTCCTTCGTAAACAGATCCTCTTCTGACCTCGCGGCGCACGAATTTAAGCGCATCGTCCACTATCCAGCGTACTCCGTCGCCGATACCGCTCGCGGCGGCGTTTTCGTTTGCCCATGTCACGACCTGCCTGACCGAATCGACATGGGTCACCGCCGCTCCGGCTCCCGCCGCCGCGAGCGTCGCGCCGCCCGTATACGCAAAAAGGTTCAATACGCGCGGCGGCGTAGCATCCAAAGACGACAGCCTTTGCACCTGATCGAAGATATAATCCCAGTTGGCGGCCTGTTCGGGGAAAATCCCTACATGCTTGAACGAGGTAAGCCCCAGCCTCATTCTCATATCGAGACTGCGGTAACCGTACCGTATCCACCACTGTTCGGGCATCCGAGGCTTGAGGAGCCACTCTCCCTTTTCCTCGTTGCGGAGATCGCGGCGGAAGACCGCCGAAGCAAGGCTTTCCCATTGTTCCGACGGGAGGCTTTTGCGCCATATGGCCTGCGGCTCGGGACGAACGGTATGCCACGCCCCGAACCTCTCCAGCTTCTCGAAATCCCCGCTGTCGATGAGTTCGTATTCCTTCCAGTGCGCGGGCATCAGTGGCTTCGGTCCGGTCATTTCAGATTATGGTTTTAATTTAGCAACAAATATGATAAAGGTAGTGTTGTAACTTGGCTGAAACATGATTTTTCGGCTTGTTGAGCGGTGGTGCTGTAAGCGCACAGCCCGCCGGTGGGGTGGTTCTGCCGGATGACATGGCTGAAGATACTGTCGATCAATACCGGCATCGGACGGCTGTAGCCGTCCGATGCCTATTACTCGCAGATCCCGATGATCCCCCTATCTCCCGCTGTAGTAAACCGTAAATGCAAATTACACTGCAGTGCGGTACGGGTTGAACGCTGAACGCGCCTAAGCCCTAAGCCGTCTGCTTCGCATTCCTGTCGGCGCTTCTTTTCATCAGGTCGTAAGCCAGCGGCGTCGCGGTAAACACGGAGGACAAAGTCCCGATTATTATACCGAACATAAGGGCGAATACGAAGCCCCGTATCACCTCGCCTCCGAAAAGGAATATGGCCAGAAGCGTCACTATCGTCGTGCCCGAAGTATTGATCGTGCGCGCGAGCGTGCTGTTTATCGCGTTATTTATGTTATCGCGCATACTGCGTTTGGGATACAGCGTCTGGTACTCGCGGATACGGTCGAAGATGACCACCTTATCGTTGATCGAGTAGCCTATGATCGTCAGAATGGCCGCAATGAAAGCCTGGTCTACCTCCAGATTGAAGGGAAGTACGCCGTACAGAAGCGAGAACATGCCTATCGTAAGGAAGGCGTCGTGTCCGAGCGCTATTACGCTTCCCGCTCCCCACTGCCACCTGCGGAAACGCATAATCACATAGAGACCGATTCCGAGCAGGCCGAGTGCTACCGCTATGAACGAATCCCTGACGATTCCTTTTGCAACGCTTGCTTCGACTTTGTCTGACGATATGATGCCGTTGGGATTGGTGGCGGTCGTCAAAAATTCGTCCATCGTGAGAGGCGCGGCAAAGAGAGATCCGAGCGCTTGGTACAGGTGCCTTTCCACCAGAGCGGTGGCTTCGGCGCTTTCGTCGTTGGCCATAAACTGGGTGACGATACGCATCTGCATCCTGTCTTCGTTCCCGAACTGTTTGACCTCGAAACTCTTCTCAGCAGCATTCCCTCCTGCATTGGCGAATTCACTGTCTAAAGCCTCCCTCACCTCCTGGGCCGTAACCCTCTGGTCGAACCTTACGACATAAGCACGTCCTCCGGTAAAATCGACGCCGTAGTTCAGTCCGCGCGTGAACAGCGAAATACAGCCTATTAATATAAGCGCAATGGAAACAACATATGAGATTTTCCTTATTTTTATAAAGTCCACCTTAGTGTTGCCGAGGAAGTTTTCGCTGAATTTGTAGGAAATCCTGATCTTGCGGCCTCTCTGGAGCAGCGATTCGAAAATAAGCCTCGTTATGAATATCGAGCAGAAGAAAGAGGTGATGATACCGATTACGAGCGTGGTTGCGAAACCGCGTACCGGTCCGGTACCGAACCAGAATAGGATGATACCTACGATAAGCGTCGTTATATTCGAATCGAGTATGGCCGACATGGCATTTTTGTATCCTGCGGAGACTGCGGAAACGAGCGTTTTACCGCCCCGCAGTTCCTCCTTGATACGCTCGTAGATCAGCACATTGGCATCCACGGCCATCCCCATGGTCAGCACGATACCCGCTATCCCCGGAAGCGTAAGCACCGCCCCGAACGAAACCAGAACACCGAACAGGAAGAACAGGTTAGCAATCAAAGCTATACTTGCGATTCCCCCCGCAGCCCTATAGAAAATTACCATATAGAGCAGCACTAAAAGGAATGCGATCGGGAAAGAGATAAGGCTCGCTCTTATGGACTCCCTTCCGAGCGAAGGACCTACCACCGTATCCTGGACTATGCGTGCCGGAGCCGGAAGTTTACCCGATCTGAGCACATTGGCAAGGTCGGTCGCCTCCTGAATCGTGAACTGTCCAGATATCCTCGAATGTCCTCCCGAGATAACCTCATCCACTCCCGGGGCGGAGTAAACATATCCGTCGAGCACAACGGCTATATGTCTCGAAAAACCGGCATTGTGATTGTTCACGTCGAGTGCGTCGCGCGTAAGGTACTCCCATGCGATGGCTCCGTCGCGGTTCATGCTCATGCTGACCTCGGCCGAAGAGCCGTACTGCGAGTAGTCGGCTCTCGCGTTTTCCACGGCCCCGCCGTCGAGATCGGGACGACCCACGCCCGAACGATCCCTTATGGCGTAAAGCTGGAACTGTGTGTTGGCATTATCGACACCCTTTACGCCCCACATCAGTATGAGGTCGTTGGGCAGGATAGCCTTGATCTCCGGTTTGGCGAAAAAGGCGTTGATCGCAGGTATGTCGTATGAATTGGCTATGCCTATAACGGGTCCCCCGCCGCTTATGGGATGCAGTTTCGAGAACAGCGGATTCCTTTCGCCTCCGCGGGCATCCACGGCGAGCGAATCCTCCGCGGCGATCCTCTCGAGTAAACTCCCTTCCCCGCCTCCGGCAGCTTCGGCTTCCTTTTCGGCTTTTTCGACTGTCTCTCCTGCGACATCGACAGTTTCTCCCCTAAGCAATTCCCGCAAAGTGGCATCGACCTGTTCGAGAACGGGAATCAGCGCGTCGTTGTTATATGTCATCCAGAATTCCAGCGAAGCTGTTCCCTGAAGTAATCTGCGTACACGCTCCGGCTCTTTTATCCCTGGCAGTTCGACGAGTATGCGTCCCGTATTCTTTACTCTCTGTATGTTGGGCTGGGCGACTCCGAACCGGTCTATACGCTTACTGAGTATGTTGAATGAGTTTTCTATCGCACTCTCGACCTGTTCCCGCAGATAGACGGCCACTTCATTGTTGGTTGCATTGATCGCAAGTCCCCTCGCACCGGACAATTCGGCGGTACCGAAAAATTCCACAAGGCGGCTACCCCCCGATATCTGTTCGTAAAACCTGACAAAATCGCCTACGAAATCCGTCGAACCGCCCATCTGAGCCTCCCTGGCCTTGTCGATAGCCTCGTTGAACACGGGATCCTGGGTATTGTTCGCCAAAGCCTTGATAATGTCGGCCGGAGCTATTTCCAACAGAACGTTCATCCCCCCCTTGAGGTCGAGTCCCAGATTTATCGACTTGTCCTGAACTTCCCTGAAGTTGAACCTGACGAAACCGAGATTGTAGACCGTCACGTTGCTCATCGAGTCGAGAAAATTCTCCCTCATTATGTCCCTAATTTCGGGATCGAAACGAGCGGCATGTGCATCGGCTTTCCTGTTGACATTGCATGCCACGAACGTAAAAGATAACTGGTAAATGCTGGCTATGGCCAGGGCGATTACCAACAGTTTGAGCGCTCCTCTGTTCTGCATCGTAGAAAATTTATGTTTTAACGTGAGTGAGGGATAACATACTATCCGTTCCTCGTGATTGATTTAAGCACACTGTGCTATTTATTATTTTTTGTCAATGCTGCTAATTAGTACCTTACAAATAAATAATGGAATAAATAAATATTTCACGGTACTTATTACCATGCCGCATGCGCCGCGACCGTCTCGCGGCGGGCGTCCGTGTCGGACAGATTGCAAAATTACACAAATTTTCTCAACTGCAACATGACAGCGCATTATATATTGAAATAAGGAGCGTCCCCTGTAATTAACGGGACACTCCTTATTATAATACGGTGCAATATTTATTCCGCCGCACTATTTTTTCGTCTCATTCAGGATACGCATTGCAGCGTCGAGGATCGCAGTGTCGTCCAGGGTAACTATGCCTCCGTCGGGTCCTTTCTCATAATGCACCCCCTGAGGCAAACCGGCTTCGAAATGCCTGCCGCCGAAATAATTCCTTACCGAATCCACATCGATTCCCAATTCATCTGCAATGCGTTGCGAGCTGCCGCTGGGCAACTTGTCTTTGATGCGACGTAACTCATTGAATGTTATGATCATAACGAGAACTTTTATTGATTAATATTTTTATTTTTAATGTTTTCGGTATTTGTTTCGTGTAAATATTTTCAGGCGTCGTCATATGCCGTCTTAAAGATAGCCATCTTTTCCCGTCCTGCAAAACAATTAAATAAAAATTAAAAAATAATCCGCCATTCCATCAGGCCTGATGAATACCTGAAGACAGTCGAAATGACATGGCTCTGTCAGCGCCGACTGACAAACCTGATTATTTTGTCAGTTTTTTCGATGCTTTCGAGGCGATATGGCCGTTGGCATAAAGATTGAAAGTTTTATGAATTGGAATTGAAATTTTAAATTAGCAAACACATACTAACTATGGGAAAAATAATTGGCATCGACCTGGGAACAACGTATTCGTGCGTATCCGTAATGGAGGGCAACGAACCCGTCGTGATCCCCAACAGTGAAGGACACCGTACCACTCCTTCGATAGTGGCATTTACCGAAAGTGGTGAGCGCAAGGTAGGCGAACCTGCAAAAAGACAGGCTATTACGAATCCGCAAAATACCGTCTCGTCCATAAAGCGGTTCATGGGTGAAACATACGACAGGGTAAAGGAAGAGATCGGCCGCGTATCGTACAAGGTTGTCAGGGGCGAGAACAACACTCCGCGTGTGGATATCAACGGACGCATGTACTCCCCGCAGGAAATCTCCGCCATTATTCTCCAGAAGATGAAGAAAACCGCAGAAGATTATCTCGGCACTACGATCGACGAGGCCGTTATCACGGTACCTGCGTACTTTTCGGACTCGCAGCGGCAGGCGACCAAGGAGGCGGGTGAAATTGCGGGGCTAAAAGTGCGCCGCATAATAAACGAGCCCACGGCCGCAGCCCTGGCCTACGGTCTCGACAAGAAAAACAGGGATATGAGAATAGCCGTCTACGACCTCGGAGGCGGAACGTTCGATATATCTATCCTCGAACTTGGCGACGGCGTTTTCGAGGTCAAGTCCACTAACGGCGACACCCATCTGGGAGGCGACGACTTCGACCACGTTATCATAGACTGGATGGCCGAAGATTTCAAAAGCAGGTACAATATCGACCTGCGCAAGGATCCTATGGCGCTGCAACGCCTAAAGGAAGCCGCCGAGAAGGCAAAAATCGAACTTTCGAGTTCGACTTCCACGGAGATCAACCTGCCTTACATCATGCCGGTGGACGGCATACCACAGCATCTCGTGATGACGCTGACCCGCGCCAAATTCGAACAACTTTCCGACAAACTGATACGGGCGACTATCGAGCCGTGTAAAAAAGCATTGAGCGACGCCGGCTTGAGCGCCAACCAGATAGACGAAGTGATACTCGTGGGAGGATCCACCCGTATTCCGGCTATACAGAAGGTCGTGGAAGACCTGTTCGGGAAAGCTCCCTCCAAGGGAGTCAATCCCGATGAGGTAGTGGCCGTCGGAGCTGCCATACAGGGCGGCGTACTTACCGGCGAGGTAAAGGACGTCCTGCTCCTCGACGTGACCCCGCTCTCGCTCGGTATCGAAACCCTCGGCGGTGTATTCACCAAACTGATAGATGCAAATACGACGATCCCCACGCGCAAGAGCGAAGTATTCTCGACCGCATCCGACAACCAGCCGTCGGTGGAGATCAATATTTGTCAGGGAGAGAGGCCGATGGCGCGCGACAACAAGTCCATAGGACGCTTCCACCTCGACGGCATACCGCCGGCCCCGCGCGGAGTGCCTCAGATAGAGGTTACTTTCGACATCGATGCCAACGGTATACTGAACGTCTCCGCAAGGGACAAGGGAACCGGCAAGGAACAGAAAATCCGTATCGAAGCCTCCTCGGGTCTTACCGAACAGGAGATACAGCGCATGCGCGACGAAGCTAAAGCCAATGAAGCCAAGGACAGGGAGGAGCGCGAACGTATAGACAAGGTAAACGCCGCCGACTCCATGATATTCTCCACCGAGAAGCAGCTTAAGGAGTACGGCGACAAGATTCCGTCCGACAAGAAGTCGGCGATCGAGAGCGCCCTCGGTAAACTCAGGGAAGCTCAGAAGAGTTGCAACATAGTCGATATAGATTCCGCCACCACCGAACTCAACAATGCGTGGCAGGCCGCTTCGCAGGACATATATTCTGCTGAACAGGCTCAGGGGACGCAGGGAGCGCAGACCGGCGGAGAAACCAAAGGCACGACCGAACAGGGCGGAGAGAACGTTACCGATGTGGAATTCGAGGAAGTGAAGTAAAAGGCTGTAAATACGATAGTCAATAATGGCAAACCCGCAGTAAATTATTTTACTGCGGGTTTCCTTTATTTATGAACTATACGGTCTTATTCCTGAAAAATAAAGTCCTTTTATCAGGTCAGATAGAATAGCCCCAGTCTCTTAGCGCGAAATCCCAGTTTTTTTCGACAAGTTCCACTGTCCGCACATCGTATCGATAGTTGTTCTTTTTATAGGACTTTTTACTGTCTAAATACTTCATTATATCACCGCGCGTAGCATCCAGTCCGGGTATGGTCAGCTTACTGTAAATCTCTTCCGTAAGCCCCATGGCGTCGCTCTCGAAATCCTCGAATTTTATCTCGATCAGGTTTCTTTCGGGAATAATCCCTTTTTCACTTTCATATTTGCGGTAGAGTTTCGAATATCCGTCGAGTATGTTTTCCTCTATCTGCTGTTCGGAAATATCGTGGAGTTTGAGCGGACGTATGGTATTGGTGAAGAAACTGCGCGTACTCTCGAATACCGTATAGGGGTTTCTCATAAGGTAGATGAACTTGGCGTCGGGGAAAAGCTCCGTCAGGAATCCTATGCGTCCCGTATGGGGAGGATTCTTGGACAGGAACTGGGAACCGCCAGTGTTCCACAGCGAAATTTTCATCAATTTGACCAACACCTCCCCGAATACCTTTTTCTCTTCTTCCGTTATGCCGTCGAAAAGCAGGTATTTGTCGCGGTATTCTTCTGTATACTGCGGGAAATACCAGAAATTATAATACGTGCAAGGCATCATGTTGGACAGAGCGAACTCCTCTTCCTGGGGAAGATCCGGATTTAATTCCATATTGTCCGTAGGACGCCTGTCGGGCATGAGCCAGCCCATTATCTTTTTGAAGAACGGCTGTCCCCACATGATAAGATGGGGGAAAACGGTCTGATACGTAGTTACATGGCCGAAATGACTGTCGCAGGAGAGGACGTTGTGAACGAATGTGGTTCCGCTGCGCCAATGTCCGAGGATGAATACCGGAGGATGCTCCGGTTCAATGCCCGAAAGCAGTTTTTCATACTTCCTGTCCTGCAAAGGTTTAAGAGAACCGAGCAGGCAGGACACACATTTGGTGAGATTATATTTCCCCGCATATCCCCTGTCGATCGTGCGGTTTGCGGTTATCTCCCTGAAAGTTTGCCTGTCCGCCCCTATCAGCGTATTGATGGGAAGTTTGTCGAATTCTATAAGCCCCATTCCCTCAATCTTTTATAATTTTGACTTCCACGCCTTGCCGGTGAAGTTCGCGGACGATCTTCTCGACTGCCCCGTATTCCGCGGAACTTATGCCCATCTCTTTAAGGTTCAGGACCGGAATATCGTCGCCACGGGCTGCCTCGCCGGCTTCCGTAGCGCCGGTTATCATCCCCACGGCGCTCGTGTTGTTGGTAACGGGGTCTATGATTATGAAGGAACCGCATGATTTATTGACACGGTACGGATCGAAAAACAAAGGCTTTGCGGAGGTTATCGTCACGCTTCCTATCTCATTGAGGGAAAGTATCTCGGCCTCGGAATGAAGCATCGTATTGACATCCACCTTATATTTTATGCCGTCTATATGTGCGCGGGTGGTATTGGTCGTATGCTTGATAAAATAGTTCTTCCCCCTGTCCATTTTTTCCTCGTCCATCCAAACCAGCATGGCTTCGAACGAACGGGACACGGCCGGCATATTGTCTGCCCGCACGAGCATCTCGCCGCGCGACAGGTCTATCTCATCCTCGAGAGTCACGGTAACCGACTGAGGAGGAAAAGCCTCTTCGAGATCACCGTCGTAGTTCACGATCCTCGTTATTCTCGACGTCTTGCCGGACGGGAGAGCCGTCACCGTATCCCCCCTGCGCATGACCCCCGAAGCCACTTTCCCGCAGAAACCCCTGAAATCGAGGTCGGGACGCAGAACATATTGTACCGGATAGCGGAAATCACTGAAATTGCGATCCTTGTCTATTTCGACAGTTTCAAGGAAATCCAGCAGTGATTTTCCCCCGTACCACGGCATGCGCTCCGACCGCTCGACCACATTGTCGCCGTGCAGCGCCGAGAGAGGGAAACAGTTTACGTCGCCGATGCCCAGCGGGGCAATGAAATCCATATATTCGGAGACTATTTCGTCGAATCTCTTCTGCGAGAACCCGACCAGGTCCATCTTGTTAACGGCAAGGGCAACATGCTTTATACCGAGCAGCGAAACGAGATAGGAGTGCCTCCTGGTTTGCGTAATCACGCCGCTGCGGGCATCCACGAGTATTATCGCGAGATTGGCAGTCGAACCGCCCGTTATCATGTTCCGTGTATACTGTTCGTGGCCGGGAGTGTCGGCTATTATGAACTTGCGGTTGTTCGTTGAGAAATAACGGTACGCCACGTCTATCGTAATACCCTGCTCCCTCTCAGCCTTCAGGCCGTCGAGCAGCAGTGCGTAGTCGATATGCTCGCCAGCATTACCCACCCTCTTGCTGTCCCTCTCCAACGCTTTCAGATGGTCTTCATAAATCTTCTTGCTGTCGAACAGCAGCCGTCCTATAAGCGTGGACTTGCCGTCGTCCACCGAACCCGCAGTCAGCAGGCGCAAGAGATCCTTTTTCTCGTCCCTTTCCAGAAACTCGTTTATATCCAATGCTTTAGTCATAATTCAATCTCCTGATAACCTTAGAAATAACCCTCGCGTTTCTTTTGTTCCATGCTGCCTTCTTCGTCGAAGTCGATCACGCGCGTGGTTCGTTCGCTTTTAGTGACGGTCATCATCTCTTCGACTATTTTTTCTATGGTATCCGCTTCGCTTTCCACAGCGCCTGTCAGCGGGTAGCATCCCAGGGTACGGAAACGCACCATTAACGGACGGGCTTTCTCGCGCAGACTGGCGGGCATTCGGTCGTCGTCGCAAAGGATAAGGTTACCGTCGATATTCACCACCGGTCTCTCTTTCGCAAAATAGAGCGGCACTATCGGTATGTTTTCGAGCCTTATGTATTGCCATACATCAAGTTCCGTCCAGTTACTCAGCGGAAAGACGCGGATGCTTTCTCCTTTGCGCACGCGGGTATTATATATGTCCCACAGTTCGGGACGCTGGTTTTTGGGATCCCACTGGTGGAAACGGTCTCTGAAAGAGAAAATACGCTCCTTGGCGCGGCTTTTTTCCTCGTCGCGCCGCGCGCCGCCGAACGCGGCGTCGAACCTGTATTTGTCGAGCGCCCGAAGGAGCGCCTGCGTCTTCATAAGGTCGGTATGCACCTTGCTGCCGTGTGTGAAAGGACCCACACCCGCTTCGTAAGCCTCCTTATTGTGTTCGACTATGAGCCTCCAGCCGAATTTGGCGGCATACTCGTCCCTGAATGATATCATTTCGCTGAACTTCCACTTGGAGTCGATGTGCATAAGCGGGAACGGCACCTTGCCCGGGGCGAACGCTTTTTCGGCAAGCCTGACCATTACCGACGAATCCTTCCCTATGGAGTAGAGCATAACGGGGTTCTCGAACTCCGCCGCCACTTCCCTTATTATATGTACCGCCTCGGCTTCGAGCTCTCCTAGGTGGCTCAGTTTATATTCCGGCATGTTCTAAATGTTATAAATGGGTTATTCGCGGGAGCACGAGATCGAGCAATTTCGTCATTGCCTCCCGCTGCGTCAATACCGATGTATCTATTTCCAGATCGGGGTTCCCAGGCGCTTCGAAGGGCATATCGACACCGGTGAAATTCCTTATCTCTCCCCGTCTCGCCCTGCCGTAAAGCCCCTTCACATCCCGTTCCTCGCACACGTGGAGGGGAGTGCTGACATAAATTTCCATGAAATCCTCCACTCCTATTATATTCTTCGCCAGCGTGCGCAGGTTATTGTCGGGACTGATAAAGGCCGCTATGGTAACCACTCCCGTCTCGACGAACAGTTTGCCCAACTCGGCTATCCTCCGTATGTTTTCCACACGGTCCTGCTCCGTAAAGCCGAGATTGCTGTTTATACCTTTTCTGACATTATCCCCGTCCAGAATACGGCAGAGAAAGCCCCTCCCGTGCAGTTCTTTCTCCAGATCGATCGCCAGAGTGCTTTTGCCCGAACCGGAAAGGCCGGTCATCCAGATCATAACGCCGTGCTGGGAAAGCATTCTTTCCTTGTCCTCCCGTTTTTGCATGCGGTCGAAGACCGGATATATATTATTGTTATCCATCATTTTATGCATCCAAAAAACGGTTAGTGCCGACTATGAACGAGGGATTTAAAAGCTGCTTCTTGTTATAGCGGAGAGGCGTCATGTCTGTGGCATCCACCACCCGGCTGCCTGCAGCGCGCGCTATGGCGTCGCCGGCGGCGGTATCCCATTCCATGGTCGCGCCGAAGCGCGGATACAGATCGGCTTTACCCTCGGCTACAAGGCATATCTTGACCGAACTGCCGACGGTCACGGTATCCACTTCGCCGTATTTTCCCCTGATTTTTTCTATGAATCCGTCGGTTTCCCCATTGTAGTGCGAGCGCGAAGCTACTATAACGCATCTCTCCCTGTTACCGGCCACGGGTATGCGCACGGAACGACCCGACAGCGAACGGAAAGAATCGTCCCCGCACATTCCGTCCACACCGTCCAGCATAAACGCCCCGAGTCCGCATGCCCCGAAATAAAGTTTCCTCTTTACCGGCAGATAGATCACGCCCAAAACCGGTTCCTCGCGCTCAATTAAAGCTATATTTACCGTGAATTCCCCGTTCCTGTTGATAAATTCCTTCGTGCCGTCCAGAGGATCGACTATCCACAGTATGTCCCACATGCCGCGAACCTCATACGGTATGTCTTCTCCCTCTTCGCTGAGGACGGGGAACGGGCTTCCCCCGAGCATGGATTCTATCATGCAGTGCGCCCTCCTGTCGGCGGCGGTCAGGGGCGATCCGTCTTCCTTGAACTCCGCCTCCACACCGCAGAGGGACATATTGTCATATATCTCTCTTATTTCATCTCCCGCAGCCAGAGCAGCTCTTACGGCCAGTAGTATATATTTATCTATATTATTCAAGTCCGCGTTTTAAAACGGGGTAAAAATAGTCAATTTTTTCGGCAACACGCACGAAAGTCTTATCTAAAATCCCCGTGTGACTCCCTTACATGATAATACTAATGTAATTAACTGATAATTAATATGTAATTTATCTCAAACAACAAATATTAAGACCCGTTTGGTATAATAGTTGGATTTAATAATAAAGGGCATGTTAGCATAAAACACCCTGACTAAAACTTTGTATCATGGAAGAAGTAATTTTACAGGAAGCCATTGTAAGAACGGTAAATCCCACTACGAACAAAATCGAAAAGGTGTTTAGCGTCACAAGCGATCTCGAACTCGACATGAAGCTGTCGGACGCCGAATCGGCTTTCGGTTCGTGGAAAAACGCCACTTTCGAGAGGAGGGCGGACGTACTTTGGAAAGCGGCGGCGAAATTCAAGGATTACGAGAACGATCTCGCCCATCTGGCGG
This sequence comes from Holotrichia oblita, assembly GCA_023690525.1. Lineage (NCBI taxonomy): Eukaryota > Metazoa > Arthropoda > Insecta > Coleoptera > Scarabaeidae > Holotrichia > Holotrichia oblita. The sequence goes on from CM043015.1 coordinate 1,184,107, forward strand.
CTGTCGAGATGGGGAAAAGATACTCCGAAACGATAGACGAGATCAAAGTATGTATAGGGATCCTGGAATACTACGCCGGTTCGGGCGGAAGAATCCTTATGGACAAACATCTCGAAACCCGCCACGGAAAGGCGTTCATAGCCTACGATCCCATAGGGGTGATACTCAGCATACAACCGTGGAATTTCCCTTATTACCAGGTTATCCGCAACGCCGCCCCCAACATCATGGCGGGAAACACCGTTGTAGTCAAACATTCATCGAGCGTTCCCCAGTGTGCGGAGATGATAGAGAAGATCTTCACCGAGTCGGGGGCGCCTCAGGGCGTATACACCAACATATACATATCCGGTCGGAGGGCGTCGGAATTGATAGCCGACGAACGCATCAGGGGTGTAACTTTCACCGGCAGCGAATCCTCGGGATCGATCGTTGCCGAGGCGGCCGGCAGGCATGTCAAGAAATGCGTGATCGAACTGGGAGGCAGCGATGCCATGATAGTACTCGAAGACGCGGATATCGAAATGACGTCGAAGATCGCCGCACTTGGGAGGCTGCGGAATGCAGGACAGGTATGTACTTCTCCCAAACGCATAATTGTCCCAGAATCGATAGCCGATGAATTTATCGAACGGACAAAGGCGATATATGAGAAGATTATCATAGGAGACCCCCTCATAGAGTCCACGCAACTCGCCCCCCTGTCCAGCGTACAGGCCATGGAGAATGTGCTGCGACAGGTGCATGAAACGGTAAATGCCGGAGCAAAATTAGTTCACGGAGGCGAAAGAATGGACAGGGACGGCGCATTCATGCAACCGACCATATTGACGGGCATCAAACCCGGCATGGCCGCTTACGAAGAGGAAATTTTCGGTCCCGTGCTGTGCATATACGCGGCCGAAGACGAGCAGGATGCGATACGCATAGCCAACGATACGAAATTCGGCCTCGGATGTTCGGTATTTTCCCCCGACCATTTCAGGGCGGTCAAGGTTGCCCGCCAGATAGAGGCGGGAATGGTAAGCATAAATCAGATCGTGTCGAGTTATCCCGAACTGCCGTTCGGAGGAACCAAACACTCGGGATTCGGACGTGAGCTCTCTCCGTCAGGCATGTACGAGTTTATGAACCAGAAACTCATACACATACCATGACGGTTCGGGCGGCCACAAAGAATCTATCCTGATAATAATAAAGGCGAGCGGCCTGCGATATAGAAGTTCTATATCGCAGGCCGCTCTACTGTTAAAATATGATCCGCCGTTTAAAGCCGGCCGGGTGATTGCACACCGCTTACAACATTTTCGTTAAGGTATGAAAATCCTCAATCCCTCCGGATGATTTACTGGCGGCAGACCTGCTAAACGGAAATTATTACTTGGCGCTCACCGCGCAAGATTTTCCATACGCATGGCTTCCAGATCACAAAAATTATTTCTTATTTGTAGATTTGAAGCGTCCGTGAGAATCTCTCGGGTGCATCTGATCGAAACTTTCGTGTTCTGCTTTGTTGCTCCTGCGAACGGAAGAAGCGGAACTGGTAGTACGTGAAGCGGAATCATGGCCCCAAGCCATAGATTCATCTTTCCTTGTTGTTTTCTTTGCCATAATAACTTAATTTTTAAATTAACTCGTAATCGGGAGGAATATCCTCCGTCACCGAACAGCTCCGGTAAAAACCATACCGTCCCGCCGACTCGAATTCACCCTTCCTCCATAATATACGGGACGGGAAAGACGTTTTCGCAAGCCGGACTTGAAAGATCGCTTCCGCAACCCCTATCGCCGGCATCTGTCCGATCATTGCCGTAAAGTTTCAAAACAAGAGCCAAACGTATGTCGGGAACAAGTTTCTTAGCGGTATCGGAAAATATTATGACGGAAACGACATGTTTAGGGAGAAAACCATGAGACGGCATTAAAATAGCTGGGTTCGGAAACTCATTAGCTTATCCGACTCATGTTTAATAGATGGAATTTACGATGATCCTATCCGAACCCGAGAAAGTCTCCGAAATTAAAGGCGTCGTATAAAAACAGCATCCCATTTAAGCCGGAGATAATGCCGGTTTAAATGGAATGCCATAGAAAAATTAATTGAATCGATATCTTTTGTACTTCTACACCGGATTATTTGTCCCGTATGCAACGCACACTGTGTCCGTCGGAACGAACGTAGCTCATATTGGGACTACTGCCATCAGGCCTGAAGTATAAGTAGTATGCGTTGTCGGAACTGCTCGGGCTGGTAGACCAGTAAACGCCATCGTAGCCTGGAAAGGCAATGTCCCCTGAAATGCTACGGTATCCGGCAGATGGAAAGAATACCGTACCGTCCGGTTGCAGTACTTTGTTATCGTATGAACTGGTCTCTGTCGTGACTCCCGCGCCTAACCACAATCCGCTTGAAATCCCGTATGTGCCGTCGGCACGATCTATCGTCTCATAAGAGAAACTCCCTATATTGACGTTCTTTTTCGTCGTTTCATTATACAAAGACCGATATTCAGCTGCCACAGGCATACGCCACTTACCTTTGCCCGCTGCTTTCCATTCCGGTTGGTCGGAAATATAGCGGCATATATCACCTATGCCCGCAGATGCATTGTAACCCGTTTCCCCGCAAACTTTCGAAAATCCGTCGACGTCGTAACCGGTTTCAATAGCATCAGAAATATAGGGAATACCCGCCCATGTTGTCGGTTTAGACAACTCCGACGGACTGAATACAATATGTCCTGCAGCAAACTTAGTACCGTTGGCTCCTGTTGAACTTACACCTACCAGCGAACCCCATCTGAAAAATAATCCCTGCACGTTAGACGGAATTGTCGCATTATCGGCTCTGGTGATGGCGAAAGTAAGTTTACCGTCTTTCAATACGATATTACTTCTTGCAAAACGAGAGGAAATCGAGTTCGGATATTCGGTATATTCCTCGCATTCCTGAGAAATTGCTATTTTAATACGTCCTTTCTCGCAGGAATAATAGAATTCGCCGCCTTTTCTCACGTAAACTGACAATCCTATATTGGGAGTTACGACAGGTGCGATGCCCTGACACGGAGTATCCGGCGTAATGCGGGTGCCGGCATTTCCGGAAAAATTACCGTTATTAACCGCCCTGAGCGAGAGCCACGGGTCTCCTCCGTTGCCTTGCGATGTGACTTCTGCCAGAACGCAATTACCCATACCATAATCAAGTATGCCATTGAAATACAAATTAGGAAGACTTCCCAAATTCTTTCCTTCGGCCGACAATGCTGCCCCGCGTACTATTAAAACGGTCTTGCTTATATTGCCGATACGAATGTTTAAATACGCCATTACTAAATCTTCCGATGATGGAAAGGCTACCTTGATATCCCATTTGCGGATGCCCCCCTGCGTCGAGACTAATTCGGCATTGGCGGAAAAACTTGTGTATGAAGGCTGGGTATTCATCACCGACAACTCCAGATTCAATCCTGCCGGAGCATCGCTCTGGACAGTCAGGGCTATCAAATCACCTGATAACGCTTCTTCATTAGTTACGGAAGCCGAGAAAACCGAGTTGGAAATTCCCAGATAGTATTGCCCGTTATCTACGATCTCATGCGATACCTGGTCGGTGACTTTTATATCATAGCTGATCACATTCGAAGGCGGCGCAGCCTCCGCTTCTTCCGGCGAACCGTAGCCTCTTCCCGAGACCGAATTGATCAGGAACTGGTAATGCTTGTTGCGTAGCACGTCCATAGGAATACCGTTGGAACCGGTAAACCTCAGACGGTAATAGTAACCCGTCCCCTGGTAGATACCTCTGATTATAACCGAAGCCTCATCTTCGGTTCCCGATTCATATAAATACAGCGGATTGACGCCGGTGCTTTCGTTAACCGCCGGCGCTATGTCCGTCGGGTAGGCGCCTGCCTGCGCATCCATGTAAACGCACAGGTTGCCGCTGTTGTCCTTGAGAGACATATCGCCCGGCCGGTAAAAAAGACCGTTCCTGGGTGCATTGATCATCATAGCCCCCTGCAGGCTGAAGTTGGCCGCCCTGTTGGAAACCGTTGCTTTAGCGACGATCCTTTTAAGAACCACCTCATTACCGATACTTCCTACGGTAGTAGCATTGTCTATCCTGTTCACCGTATATTCTCCCGACATCGGGATCGGAGACGACGGCGCCGTATAGGGAACAGACAAATTAATGTCCGCAAACATGGTGGTTACCAGGATTTCGCCCACCGCATCACCGAAAGTAGACCCCGCCAGGGCTTCTTCGAGATTCTCAGCGGTGAAAGTGGCGTACCCTTTAATACCTCCGGTATGGAACCTCGTTGCGTTGGCTATAATCAACAGTCTTGATCTGGAATCGGTTTTGCTCAGATTGACGTATGATCTTCCGCCGAGTACGAATGCCCGCTGTGCTTCGGAAAAGACAGCGCCGTCGCCTTCGCCCTTAAACACCAATATCCACAGTTCGGGATCGACCGTATCTTCCTGAGCCGAACCCATGCGTGTAGGCGTCTCGTACCCCGTAGCATTGGTAAAAAGTTCAAGCCGCACCGTTCCTTCAGGGGATTCGGGCAATTTCTCCTTCCCTATTAAATCCTCCTTCACACAGGAAGAGGCAAGAAGAGCAGAAAAAGCCAACAGCAACGACCATATAATTATTTTTAATTTCATTATTTATTTATGTCTATATAAGTATATACCTTTCTAATTATTCGTCGCGTACGCAACGTACGCTAAACCCGTATTTCCTCGGGTTGTTCATCTGCGGAAACACATTGCTGGTAAAGCTCATGTAATATGCCTTGGTGGCATCGTACGGCGAAGAAGACCAGTAATAGCCGCCGTAGCCAACCATATTCAGCGAACCATAATCCAGTCCGGCAGGATTAGTGGGCTGTATTCCATAACGATAGCCCGTACACGGGAAAAAGATACTTCCTAAAGTCGGAGCATCCAAGCTGCCTGCATAAAGACCGAAGAGTACGCCTTTATTATCAAATATCTGATATAATTCGTCATAGAGTTCCTTAAGTTCCATGGAAGTAGGCATTCGCCAACTGCCCTCAACCCAGCCTTTACTGGAAATATATCGACAAATATCGCCTTTACCGGATGCAGCATCGAAACCGACCGAACCTGCGGTATTGTAAATTCCCTTGAATTCATCGCGGGCGGTATTGTAAACTCCGGCAGCGGAGATATAAGGAATTTTTTCCCATCCTACGGCGTTCGTTCCGGAAAGATCGCCGGAAAATTCCGACGGCCTGAATGCAATATGTTCGTCTGCATCGTATGTCTGCGATCCTGTTCCTTTCAGGCCCACCAATGATCCCCATTTGAACAGAAGACCCTGTGCGGTAGCCTTGATCTCGTCATTGCTGTCCGTTGCGAAAACAGGGTTGCCGTCCGTACCTATCACAATATTGCTACGGGCGAACTTCATCGTTATGGAATAATAGTCGGTCGTGACTGTTATTTCACGCTTCAAACCGCCTGCATTCAGGTATATACGGTAAATTTTCGGATCGCTACAGCCATAAACATTAGGCAGTATATCCATATATCCGTAACCCAACGCCGAATCATAATGGAAATTGCTTGCCGTTGTCCCCGCCAGATTTACGAACCTGCTGTTTACAGTGAACTGAGACGTTCCGGAGGTTCCGAGGTAACCCGTATTATCCACACTTACGACAGGCTGATTGCTCCAGAAATAAATACGCCCCGCCGCATAATTTGTCGCAAGCACAGAAATCGCCGAAACTGTAAGTTGTCTCTCCGTGATGTCGCTGTCCACATCCTCCGTCTCCCATTCCTCGACCTTAGCGACGACCTCCAGTCCGTCATTCTCGCCATAGCTTACGATACGGGTAGTAAATATATAGTGGTGGTTTCGCGTGATATTGAAATCATTCAAAACTGTGGAATTGCTCATCTCGGCAATACCCTTTGTTCCTATACCGTCACCGATTATAAGTCTGTAACGCAGTTTGTAGAAAGGATTGCTATCGGGATGCGCCAAAATAGACACATAGCTGTACGAATCCTTATCCTTTACAATATGTTCGGGAACATAAAACGTGAGAACCCCATTGAATCCGGACGAAGTATAATTAATTCCATCCAGCGCAGCTCCAGCCCCGTCGAAAAAACCATTCTCCGGCGAATACTGTGCAGGATCAAGCCAGGAATTTACAGGCAGCCTTCCTATATAAACGTTGTCTAAAGTTATTGCCTGATCCAGACCCTTGTTTCCCGGATCGCTGAACAGGCAGCTAAGGTTAAGGGTGACTTTGGCATAAAGCCTCTCCACTGTTCCGTTCGGATTATTCAGATTGACGGCTACGCCATTGATCGAGGTATTACCTTCTTTCGTGATCCTGACCCGTTCGTACTTGCCGAACATCGGGATGGGGTGACTGTCGTCCACTGTGGGATAGTCCGAAAAAGACAGTATCTTATCTTTCAGTTCCTGTTCCGTAGTGATACCGTTCAGGTTCCAGCCTGTCAGTTCATTTGCAATCAGATAAATATCGAGCAACCCCACGGGAACGAGTTCGCTGAATTCATTGTAGGCAGGATCGCTCTCCGACTTGCTTTTATTGATCAGCAACTCCCCGCCCCTGCTGCCGTCGGCATAGGAACGGAACACCACGAGACGTGTATTTTTAATACCGTTCTCCGGTCCGCCTCCACCGCGGGTTACCGGAATCTTTAACATAACCTCTCCATCCGCGGAAGGATTCTCTCCTATAAGATGTTCCTGCGAACATGAAGCAAATGAAGAAAATATTAAAAATAAAAATACCTTATATATATATCTCATATCAAAAACAAAATGATTATCTACAATTCATTTCCCCTGCACAAAATTCAACCTTAACTTCTTTATTGTAAATCAGGGCGATGCCCTGTTAATGAATGAATGATTTTTTCTTTAACAATTTTAAGAATGAGTACTGCAAAACTAATAATTTTAAGATTGAGTCCTGCAAAATTAATTCGTGTATATAACGAAAAAAAGTACTTTTAGTGTATACAAATATATACTACAACCGATTTTTCTGCATAGATTTTAGGTATGGGGCTGTAGGAAAAAGCCTCATTCATATATTGTAAATCCGTTAGCAGATTCCCTTGATTATCTCTGTCGAGAGTCGAGAACGGCATCCGGCCGCAGGCAGCTAAGTGCCTGTGGGGCCGGAAACCGTGTTTTCATGTTGATTCCGTCGCTCTTATCGTATTCTACTTGTTTTCGTAGTATACCTTGATATAGGCGGCATTTCTCAATAAGGGGAAGAAATTGTGGTACATATAGCGGTACGGATTACCGCCGCTGAGGCGCATGAGCTCTCCACGGCGTCCCAACTGACGGCTCGAATCCCATACCGGAGTGTTGTCTATGATATCGAGTATCTGCTGCTTTTCGCGGATATCCGAATCGGCCACCAATTCTCTCAAGCCGTGCCAATCAACAGCTCCGTTGTAAATATCGATAATACTTCCTGAAACAGGCGTATTTCTAACAATATATTCCTTGAGCGCGGTAGCACGGTTCAGCCCCAGGCGCTCATTAACGGCCAACGGACCCTCGGGCGAAGCGAAGCCCGCGATCACAATGCGCACGACCTTGCTGTCGGAGGAATTCATGATCTCCCGCATAACGGAGATTATCTCATCTATTCTGTATCCGTTGTCCCTGAATTCACGATCGATCGCATATTTCCCCTGTCTGAAGAATATAGTGACCGAACCCTCGCGGTTGGCATTGACGAGTTGCTCCAGATCTCTTCCGTCTGCAGTGGCAAGAGCCACGAACTTATGCTTCATTGCGAGTTTGTCTCCCGTAGTAAACACGGGTTCCGGCTTCGGTTCAGGCACAGGTTCCGGCTTCGGTTCGACAATTACGGGAGGAACGATCACTAAATCGGAAGCCAGCAATACCGTATTGAGTTCCCGCGACGAGCAGCAACCGCTCTTGAATTTTTCGAGCGTGAGCGATGAACCTTCCATCCAGGGTTGATAGTGAACGGTCGTGGAATAATCCACAAAAACGCCGTTTCGGGTAATGACCGACCCTTCGGCAAGCGTATTGTATCCGCAGCGAGCGGAATGTCTCGGCGACCGGCTGCGGCGTTCCGCCGATATCCTCGCACGCCTGCCCTGAACCACGATTGGCGACAACTCGATCCTGTCCGTACCGTTCGACAGAACCGGAACGACCGTCAGGGTATAATCGCTTCTTACGGCTCTGCGGCTTACATCTGCCAGAAAAGCAATCGCCAGTTCATTTTCCGTTTTTCTAAAATTCAGCTCGCGGATGATTACCCCGTCGGCAAGAGTCTGCGCAAAAGCACCTGACAATGCGGAAAAAGCAACTGTAAATATCAATAATATCTTTTTCATCATCGAACTCATTTAATAATATACACTAATGTAATGCCGGCTTTTGTAGGCCCGAAATAGGTCTTGCTGAAAGTGCCGATGCGGTCGGCGCACCGCGGGCATTCGTACTTGTCGTACCGTAGCGCAATGACGCCCGCACCCACCGTGAACTCCAGTCCCCAGCGCTTGTGCAGCATCCAATGGTAACCGTAGGAAATACCTCCTCCTATGGCATGACCCTGGTAGCGGAATTCCTTGTCGAAAAGCCATAGAATATCATGTCTTCCGATATTGTACATGGAGAATAAGCCGTGTATTCCGAAAAAATGTCCGTTGAAGCGTTCGCAAGTCCAGTAGCGGAACTCCGGCTGTACTAACCAGTGAACCAATTTCTTGTTGTCATTGCGTTCCCCGTTCCGGTTCCAAGGATTATATCCTCCCGATATGTCGAGAGTGGTTTTTCTGCCCAGCCCTATCTCGACACCGAGATTTGGAGTAAATGTTCCGGCGCCGTAAAGCAGATTGGTCTTTAAGGCAACGTCCTGTCCCGATGCTGCCATGAGAAAGCATCCGGTACAAAATGCCGTCAAAACAATACGTTTAATCATACCTGTCTTGTTCTTTTAATTTATATTATCCGACAAAGGCGGATTAATAATCTCGATAACCGCAAAGACGTATTATAATAACACGTCTAAGAGACCGCGAAATAATAAAAAATCATTGTAACTACAAAATTTTTATTACTTTAAATTTTTTTATTTTTATCTCTTTTTAATGTCCCATTAATATGGCGTTCTACGCCGGTCTGGCGGCTGTTTTAATCCGGTTTTCTTATCGCCGGTTAAAATTTACCGCATATTTTTCGTGATACAGACACAAAATATTTTTCCGTTTTCTACCGATTACGGCACATATTATTCCGGAATTCCACCTTTTATAGTATGTCGTCCGCTCCGATCGTCATTCCGGATTTCTTTCCGTTATCCCGAAGAGTAAAGCGACGAAAAGAATCCGAACTGCCAAATTGTCATTTTTTTCGCCGCCTCAGGCAGCGGGTGTCCGCACTGAAATGGAGTGCCACTCAGCCGTCTTTGGCGGCTGCACGGGTGAGGGAGTCGGCAGTTTTGACAAGCAAAACTGCAAAAAACTATAGTTAGTTGCCAATGCCATTTATCCCCTATCTCCTCCTCTTCCTGTCGCCCTTTCCGGGTCTGCCCTTGCCAGCCGGTTGTCTCGTTCGGTATGTCTCTGCGAGCGGTATGGCCTCGCCGGATTTGAAGTCGTACGAAGCTATCATCTGGAAATCTATCTGTTTCCGCGAAAGATCCGCCCTGATTAGCTTCACCCGCACTCCATCCCCGAGGGTGAAGGTGCGTCCGGTACGGTCTCCTTTCACCGCGCATTCCCGGGCATTGTAGGAATAATAATCATCCGTCATGTCGCGCATGGAAACCATGCCTTCGATATGGGTGTCGACGAGTTCCACATAGACGCCCCAATCGGTAACCCCCGATATGTGTCCGTCGAATTCCATCCCCACCCTGTCGAGCATAAATTCGACCATCTTGTATTTTATCGACGACCGTTCGGCTTCCGAAGCCCTCACCTCCTTCTGCGAACAGTACTCGCACAGTTGCTCGTAATGTCCGGCCTTGGGAGATTTCCCGCCCGCAAGATAGGACGCCAATAAACGGTGTGCCATAATATCGGGATACCGGCGTATCGGAGAGGTGAAATGGGCATAATAATCGAGCGCTAATCCGTAATGACCTATATTGTCGGTCGAATAGAAAGCCTTGGACATAGTACGTACGGCAAGCGTGGATATCGCATTTTCCTCGTATGTTCCTTTAATCTTCTCCATCAGTTTGTTCATCTCTCTGGCCACGGCCCTTCCCTTGTCGGCTCGGAAATGATAACCTAACCTTAGTATAAAATCCTTGAAATTCGCTAATTTCTCTGCATCGGGTTTGTCATGTACACGATATACAAAGATGCGTCGTGCATTTACTTTCTTACCATCCTTATCCCGTTTCTTCCCGACAAACTCGGCTACCTTCCTGTTGGCGAGCAGCATGAATTCCTCGATAAGCTGGTTTGATTCCTTCTGTTGTTTAAAATAAACTCCCAACGGCTTACCTTTGCCGTCGAGTTTGAACTTAACCTCATCCCTCTCAAAGGTAATTGCTCCGCTTTTAAAACGGTTATAGCGCATTATACGTGCCAAACCGTTGAGCGCCAGCAATTCTTCCTTCATTTCGCCTTCACCCGTCTCTATAATCGACTGCGCCTGCTCGTAAGTGAACCTTTTGTCGGATACGATCACCGTCCTTCCGAACCATTCCTTCACAACATTTGCCCTATCGTCCATCTCGAATACGGCCGAAAAGGTCAATTTCTCTTCGTTGGGGCGAAGGGAACACAATTCGTTCGAGAGCCTCTCCGGAAGCATGGGCACGGTACGATCCACAAGATAGACGGAGGTCGTTCTGTTCTCGGCTTCGGTATCCAATACCGAGCCAGGAATTATGTAATGCGTCACGTCGGCTATGTGTACCCCCACTTCCCATGTTCCCGCGGGCAGTCTGCGGATCGAAAGTGCGTCGTCGAAATCCTTGGCGTCGGCCGGGTCTATGGTGAATGTGGTAATATCGCGCATATCGCGGCGTTCCGCGTAATCAGCGTTCGTTATCTTCCCTTTGATCGCCTTCGCCGCCTTCTCCACCTCGGGGTCGAAATGATACGGAAGATCGTACTCGGCGAGTATGGCGTGCATTTCGGCGTCGTTGTCTCCCGCCGCTCCGAATACATCGATTATCCTGCCTTCGGGATTCTTTGCGGCCATAGGCCAGTCGGTAATATGCACCAGCACCTTTTCTCCTTCCTTCACCTCCATTTTCCCGTCCAGACGGACAAATATATCCGCGGGCATTTTCCGCGAATCCGTCTTCACGAAAGCATAATTCTCGGAAACCTGCGCCGTTCCCACGTAATTCCGTTCACTTCTTTCGACTACCGACAGCACTCTGCCTTCGGGTACGCCGCCTCTGCCGGTACGGAAGACCGCAAACTTTACTCTGTCCCCGTCCAGCGCATGCCCTGCGTTCCGCGCACTGACATAAACGTCCCTCTCCTCTCCTTCGACCTTGATATAGAGCGACCCGCCGGAGGTCATGTCCACAATGCCCTCGACACCCCCGGGGGTATCGTTGCCGAGCCTGTACCTGCCTTTACCAGCAACCGACACCATGCCCTGTTCGAGCAGTTTCTCCACCGTGCGCTGAACGGCATGCCTCCCCGCACTGTCGGCTCCGCCGCTTGCGGCGGCAAGACTTTTGACGGTGTAACTTTTTGCAGGGTTCATCCTGAACAGTTCCATTATCCTCGCATCGCGTTCCGACTGTCCGCCATGCACGGTTTTCCCGTTCTTGCCTGCGCCTTCGAATGTTTCGTCATTCTTTTTTCTCATTCATCTGTGTTTTAATCCCGCAAAGGTAAGCATAAATGTTGTGATACATCGTTAAGAAATTATTAAGGTCAGGATCATACACAACCCTGAATACCGGAAGGGTCGTGGAAAATCCCCGTTCGGTTCAGGCACAGCCTGAGCCGAACGGGGATACAAAAAAGCAAAGAAAGTGCCATTCGGCAACAAGCGGTCTATACCGTATTAAACCACCATGCACTAAAGTGCATGGCTCCACCTTTTGGCTGTCAAAAGGTGGAAAGGAAAATTTATAAAAACTAAAGTATCTGCATTAAAGTGCAGGGTGTTAATCGATAATCAGATAAATAAATAGCATTATGTGCTTAATGCTTTACAAGGGCAACCGGATAACCTGTTTTGGAAAATTCATCGTAAATTATTTGAGTATTTTGCCCGTCGAACAACTCCTTATCCTTTTGTATCAGCCCATAATAAACATCGTACCATTCGATTCCATCGCGTACAAAATTATTGTCCGACTGATAAAAGCATGGGCGTGTATACATAAAAGAATTAAGGTTGAGGATTGTCTGCGCGACCAGTTTGTCGGTTTTTTCCTGTCCTATCTGCTCACGGATTCGCCATAGCGTACCGGTCAATATCATGCCTCCGCGATGGTTGTCATAAACTTTATCCAGTATATCGTCGCCATAAGAGAAGTACGAAGCCGACAGGTATTTTGAGATATTGCTATGCGGATTTCGACTCTCTGCGGGGTATGAATCTTCCAGAAGTTTGAATGTTTGCCTTATGACAAGGCTGCTGTCGGGTGGATATTTGTGAAGTAATTTCGCATTTCTGACGGTTTTTGCCGGCAGACAATCCTCTCCGACAAGCGGCGTGTTATAAAGGGATAATGTAAAATATTCAAGTAGCCCCATATGTATGATTGACAGTCCATTGAATTTAATGCCTAACGAATCTTCGAGATACCAGAAAGCGCGGTGTCCTATTTCGTGGGAGAAAAGTGTCGGCGACGGATTTGATCCCGGTGAGAAAATGTAGAAATTGGGACCCGTCAGCAAAGAGACATCGCCGAATGCAATTTCAATGGTTTTGTATTCTTTCTGAGAGTTGAAATCGATTTTATTTTCAAACAATCTGTTGTAGTATTCGATTACCTTGATGATGTGATGCAGGGAATAAGCGGTATAGTATTCGGGTGAGTAAGGCTCTATTTTTCCGGAAAAATTCAATTCATACGGTGTCTTATGGGCTGTGTACCGGTCGGGGTTATTGTCTTTGAACGATAGCGAGTCCAAATAACAAAATTTTACGCTGTCAATATACGGTGAGCGGATGTTATGGTCTTCGCCGATAAAATTAAGTGGTATGTTCTCGCTGTATAATGTACCGTCTTTAAGGTAATGTACTTCCAGATTTTTCTGTTTCGGCGTACAACCAAACAGTAAAATTATTGTGGTTATACCTATTGAAGTGATGGATTTCATATTAGTTTCGGTATTCACTTAAACATAATTTTTACAAAAATACAATATTAGGTGGTTTCGCCTAAACTGCATGATAACCGGTCAAAGTATACTTAAAACGGCTATCGCTATGACCGCCATAGCCAATCCCGCGTAGTTCAGGCGCGAGAGTTTCTCCCTGAACACCCACACGCCCGCTACGGCCGAGATGACTATCGCCCCCGTGTAATAAACCGGATAAAATACCGAGCCATCGACATAATCGAGACCGTTGAACAGTCCCGTCATACATATCCAGTTCATGGTTCCGAGCAACGCACCCCAGCGCAGGTCTTTCCACGAGGGGTAATGCGGCCTGACCATGCAGACAACCCCGTAACAGATCAGTCCCGTCAGCGCTCCGGCAAGGAATATCGTAGCTATACCGGCGTCGTAATGTTCCCTGGGCATAAGCCTGTTTTGCATATACTGCACAAAAGTGTCGTTCACGCCGTTGAACAAAAAAACGGCTACCGGAAGCAGCCACAGCCACCTCTCCCTCTTCGATACCGGCGATACTTGCGACAATGACGGCTGCATCTGCGGATCGCCGCCTTTTTTTCTCAGTATCATAAACATCGACAACATGATAAGCGCCAGCAGGGATATTTTGAGCGCCGTAGGTTCCGCCCCCAGCACGGCAAAAGCGAATACCACCGGTATAACCACCGCCGCACGGCCGCAAATCGTGGTGACGGCCACTCCCGAACGCTGCGCAGAAAGAGCGTAGACAAAGAACGATAGGCAGAACATGGCTCCGATGATTATTCCGATCCATGTCCACTGAAAGGTAAACATGTCCGCGAACAGACTCCTGGCAGGGGAAAACAGGAACGCCAATAAAGCTCCCGTCAGGTAATTCACTGTTATTCCGACCGGAAGGCTTACTCCCTTCAAATCGAACAGTTTGAGTATTATAACGAGGGACGACGATCCTATTATCGCCGCTAACAAATATAACATAAGGTTTCTTTGATGAACAGACCACCGGTGCTATTGCCGGTATATTTATATATTCGGGGCTTCCCGCGAACTTGATTCCGCCCGAGAGTTCACGCGGAACTCGAACAGTGTCATTAACGCGGGTTCCGTCTGGACGGAACCCGCGTTAATGAATTTACCGTAAAGTGCATTCAGCCTAATGCTACTTCTCCGCATTCTTCACGTATTTGTCCAGCCAGCCGAAAAATTCCTTGTTCCACACGATCGAATTCTGCGGCTTGAATACCTGATGAGCTTCGTTCTCGAACACCATGAGCCGTGCCGGAACGTCCATCAGGCGGGCGGCGGTAAAGGCTTCGAGGCTCTGGGTGAAGGGCACGCGGTAGTCGTTAAGGCCGGTGATTATGAGTATGGGGGTATCCCAGTTGCGGACGAACCTGTGAGGAGAATTGGCATAGGAACGTCTCGCCACGGGAGAGTCACTCCAATAGTTTCCGCCGTAATCGTTGTTCGGGAAGAACAGTTCTTCCGTGGAGCCGTACATGCTTTCGAAATTGAAGATGCCGCAGTGGGAGATGAACGCCTTGAATCGTTTGTTATGGTTTCCGGCGAGGAAAAATGCCGAATAGCCGCCGTAGCTCGCGCCCACACAGCCCATGCGTTCCCTGTCGGCCCACGGTTCTGATGAGACGTCGTCTATGGCGCTCAGGTAGTCCCTGATATTCTGCCCGCTGTAGTCGCCGGAAATCTGATCCAGCCATTCCTGTCCGAACGAAGGCAGACCCCTGCGGTTAGGTGCGACCACTATATATCCCTGCGAGGCCATAAGCTGGAAGTTCCAGCGATAGCTCCACCTTTGGCTGACAACGCTCTGCGGACCGCCCTGACAGTAGAGCAACAGGGGGTATTTCTTCGCGGGATCGAATCCCGGAGGAAGTATCACCCATGTCAGCATCTGCTTACCGTCGGTCGTCCTGACCCAGCGTTTCTGCACTTCGCCCATCTTCACATTGTCGTAGATATGTCCGTTTATATCGGTCAGGCGGGCGAGCGTACCGGAAGCGAGATCGACATTGTAAATCTCGTTGTCGGTCGAGATCGTGGTGAGGGTCGCTACGGCCCTGCCGTCAGACGCAACCGAAAGGGAGGTTATGTCGTGATCGCCCGAAGTTATCATTTTTACGTTGCCATCCAGGTCGGCGCGGCATATCTGGTAGGTAGCCTGTATCGGCGCTATGAAAAGCAGCGATCCGTCGTTCTCCCACAGCACGTTTTCGGCATTGTAGTCGAAATTCCTCGTCAGATAGCTCATGCTTCCGGACGGAATATCGTAGACGAGGAGACGTTCCTTATCGGACTCGTTCCCCGGACGCTCCATACTCCTGAAAGCCACCTTGCTGTCATCGGGCGAGAAGACGGGGTACTTGTCGTAGCCGTACATCCCCTTTCCTTCCGTAATGCTTACCGTTGTTCCCGAGGAGGTATCGTAAAGATATATGTTGGAATTGGTACTCAGGGCATAATCTCTCCCCGTCAGTTTCTTGCATGTGTAACCCAGGACGGTGCCCGCATTGTTCCATGCGATTTCGGCATTGTCGAAATAGGGAGCCATCGGAGCATCCCAGGGCTCGCCCTCCATAATATCCCTGCCCTCTCCTATCTTGCCTTCGACCACGGGAGCCAGGAAAATATGCGAGAAAATCCCCCTGTCCCAGTAGTTCCAGTGGCGCGCCATAAGATCGTCGTAGATCAGCGCCTGCGATTTGGCCATTTCGGGAAATATTTCGGATGAGGCGCGTTTTTCCACCTGTACCTTTTTGATATAGAAAGCCTTGTCCCCTTTGGACGAAATGCCGTAACCTTCCACGCCGTCCTTTACATCCGAAATCTGAGTCATCACCTTGCTCGCCGGATCGACTCTCCATACCTGGCCGCTTCCGCTACGGTCGGAGAGGAAGTACACCGACTTGCCGTCGGCGCTCCAGGACGGTTCGCTGTCGTGTCCAGCAAAATCGGTAAGCTGCACGGGTGTACCATCTTCGGGAGTAACGAGGCAAAGCGCGGAAAAACCCTTGTTCTCCGCCATATTGTAGCGGGTAACCACATAAACGATCCTGCCGCCGTCGGGAGAGATGATCGCCGAACCCATACGGTCCATTTTCCACATCACTTCGGGAGTAAAGACGCCCGCATCTATCTCCTGCTGCGTCATAAGATTGCGTTTAACTGTCTCCATAACCGTCTTTTCGGCCTGTTTGCCGGCATTGCCGCCGCACGACGCCATTACCGCCGCAGCCATTATGCCAAGTGCCTGATATAACAATACTTTCTTCATAAACATATTTTTTGAGTTCTAAATTTTGATTCATGCCATCTTACACTCCCTGCTGTCATTCCCGCATTCGGCTCAACTATCCTTTGTGATAACTGAGCCTGTCGAAGCCACCCTGCCGGATGACGGGGGCGCGGAGGCAGACCGTCGCCGGCGGTGGGTAAGCCTGCTCGCGGAGCGAGTAGCACAGCCCGCCGCATGAGGCGGCGACGGTCTGCAGGACTTGCCGCAAGCGCCAAGTCCTGGAAGGCGAGGGGGTATGTTTTCACCCTCACCGAAGGCCGTCGCTTTAGCAAAGTCAATTTTTCGCCGCCTACGGCGGCGAAAAATAACAATCCCCTGTTTTCATTCCGAGCGAAGCGTCACTTGCAAAGCCTATATCTTCCCCGCCCTGCGGAACACCTCGCGCACCAAAGGGAAAGAACTTTCGAGATGCCGCCCCAGTTCCGCATCCCTCACCCACTCCGCATGCTCTATCCCTTCGCATGTCTGGGGCACGCAATCGCACGCCTCGCTCTTCATCGCGAACCATGCGGTGCGTTTCATTGTCCACTTTCCGTCCAACAGGTAAAAATGGAATGTGCGGGTTATAAGTCCGTTCCTCTCGACCTCGCTTATCCCGCATTCTTCGCACACCTCCCTCACGGAGCATATTTCCAAAGTCTCGTCCGGTTCGAGATGCCCTTTGGGCAGGTCCCACCGGCCATTACGCAATATCATCAACGTATCGCCGCACGGACTGGTCACCATCCCGCCCGCCGCGTCCACCACCTCGAACTCCCTGAGGAAAGCGTCGAAAACAGCCTGCGGATCGCCGGTTTTTACCAGCAATTCCTTGTTATTTTCAAGTTTTTGCAACACCTTTGCAAGCCCGACGGTCTCGCCGGCGCCGAGCTCAATTACCGCGCCGCTCCAGGCCGATCCATCGGCCGGTCCGGCGAAACGAACGGTCCTATCCCCGTGATAAACAATATACATTCCAAATAATGAACAACACGAGCAGAGAAATAGCCCGATCGCTTTTACAAATTAAAGCAATAAAACTCAGCCCTGCAAATTTTTTTACATGGTCGTCGGGCTGGCGTTCGCCGATCTATTGCGATAACAGGAGAGTGCTGTCGTTCCCCGAGGTCAGGAGACAGGTCTGTGAAGGCTTTGCATCGCTGGTAACCGAGAAATATCCCGATGTCGATGTCGTAGCCGGAGTAGCCACCGGCGCTATCGCTCACGGGGTTTTAGTCGCTGAAAAACTGAACAAGCCATTTATCTACGTCCGCAGCGAAGCCAAAGGGCACGGCCTGGAAAACAGAATAGAAGGTTCGTATGAGAAGGGTGACAAGATAGTCCTGGTCGAAGACCTGGTATCGACTGGCGGCAGTTCCCTTTCGGCCGTGAAAGCCCTACGCGATGCCGGCTGCGATGTGTTGGGCATGGTCGCCATTTTTACCTACGGCTTTCCCGTGGCGGAGGAGGCTTTCGGCAGAGAGAACGTAGCGCTGGACACTCTGAGCGACTACGGGACGACGATCGCCCTGGCCGCCGAACAGGGATATGTGAACGAATCCGACCTGGAGACGCTTCGCAGGTGGCGCGAAGATCCCGCCGGATGGGGGAAATAACCGCACGGCGTCTTCTGAGATTGCGGCTCGGAGGCCGCAATGACAACCATGATAATCTTAACGCACCAACAGTAATCGCGATAACAGCTCCTCTATGGAAAAATACGAAAGTAAACAGGTAAGAATAAACAAACCGGCGTCGCTGATATATCCCGTCATATCCGATTTCTCCAACTTCACGCCGATGTTGAAAGACAGGGTGGAGGAGTGGGAAGCTACGGCCGACACATGTTCGTTCAGGGCAAAGGGCATTTCCGTAAGGCTACGCATAGTGGAACGGGAGGAAAACAACCTCGTGAAGATCGTCAGCGACGATTCGCCGATGGATTTCACGCTGTGGATTCAGATGAAGGAGGCGGAGGCGAGCGACACCCGCCTGCGCCTGGTGCTGCACATACAGCTGAATATGATGATGAAGATGATGATCGGCGGCAAAATAGCTCAGGCGCTCGATCAGATCGCCGACCAGATAGCATACGGCTTTAACAACGCTCCCGCGTAACCGCGCCGGATTTTCCCAAATCACTCCTACGTCCTGCATTTAGAGCCTCAATACGCAGAGGTGTAAAACCGCGCCGTTTCCCCAATCATTCCAAACCGTAACCATTATAATATCAACGACACTTATGTCTCCCGCATGGAGTAAGGCGATTTAGCCGCCTGTCACCTGTTCGTTATTTGTTTGTACCGGATCAGCCTTATCCGGTATTCGCTGTAAGCGTCGGTGTGCATGTTCCTGCTTTGCTGAAACAACGACTGGGCTTCGAGGACATCGGTCAGTGCGATTATTCCGGCTTTGTATTGGTCATTGACTATTCTCAGGTTTTCGGTGGACGATTCTATGGACTTTTCGGCAAGGAGTATTTGCCGGTAGGCTTCCTCCAGTTCATCCCACGTCCGCCTGATCTCGACCGTCATCAGTTCGATCGCGTTCCGCCTCTCATTATCGGCCTGCCGTTCCGTCAGCCTGTTCTTTTTGTGATCATGGGCGCCTGCCCACCATCCCGAAATTGGAACGGAGACGGTGGCATATATCAATCCCGAATTGTTCGACCGGCCGACCAGATCGTTATAAAGGTACCCTCCGCCAAAGGCAACGGACGGCAGCTGCTCCCCAAATGATATTCTGGTTTGCAGGCGGGAGGCATCGACGCTCCTGTCGAGCAGCTTGGCCTCGGTTCTGCGATGGGCGGCCTCTACGGCATCCACGTAGCGGGCGGCGGGAGAATCGTATTCGGGGACGTCTTCATTCTCGATATCGAAACCGTCCGGTTCCGCTCCGATAAACTGAGCCAGTATCATCTTGCCTATATTCAGTCCGTTCTCGACTTTCAGGCGGTTGCTCTGCACCTCCTGCATTTGCAGTTCGACCCTCAATAGGTCGTTGCGGTTGGTCAGGCCGGCTTTTACCGCCGTTTGCACATCCTTGTGCAGATTATTGAGCAGGTTTTCGAGCGTAGAGATGGTTTGCAGTTTCTCCCGAAGGTTTACTATCTGCCAGAAATAAATGTGTGTTTGCAAAACGACCTCGTCCTCTGTCAGTTGTAATTGCAGCCTGGACACGTCCTCCCCTACCCGGGCGAGTTTATTGCCGTTCAATATCCGGCCGCCTGCAAAGACCGGCTGTGTAGCCGTAACACCGGCTACCGTACCGTGCTTCAGCAGGGAAACAGGTACGGGAGCGGGCAGGATACCGGGCAGTTCGACTTCCGTTTTGGCCAATCCCTGATTCGCATTATAGTATGTCCCCACGCCGTGAACAAGGGGGAAATATTTAGTAAACGCCGCTTTTCGGGTCTGCGAAGCGGCCTCGACTTCAAGCCTGCCGTTTTTCATTTTGTTATTGTTCCCGACAGCCATTTCTTCGCATCGGGCGAGGGAATACGTTTGCGCATTTCCGGCAAACGGCAGAGCGGCCGACATACAAGCCGGTATGATAAAATTTCTAATATTCATTGTGTCTCGTCTTAATTTTAACCTTGTCGAACAGTTTCCAGTAAGTTACGGGCAAGACCGTAACCACGAGTATCAAAGCGAATATCGTCCCGAAAAAGATCACGATTCCCATAGGCATCCACAACATCGACTTGCTGACAATCATGGGAGTAATGCCCACTGCGGTCGTAGCAGAGGTAAGGAAAATGGGAACCATGCGCCTCTTCCCCGCATCGTATGCAGCCTGTCGGGCGCTTTGTTTTTTGTTTACCCTGAGGTCTTCGGCATGGTCGAACATTATGATGGCATTTCTGACTATGATCCCGAAAAGGCTTATTATCCCGAGTATACAGGTCAGGCCGAACTGGGTGCCGGTTGCCCATAATCCGAAAACGGTTCCGGGAATGGCTAATGCCAGGGAGAGAAGCGCTGCCGCCGCCACGCTGATCTTTTTGAAATTAAGGAGCAGGAACATGAAGATCAGGAAAATCGCAACAGTGATAACTTTAATGATCAAAGGAATAACCTCCCTGTCGCTTTCCCTGATGCCGCCGTATTCATAGCCGACGGTTTCGGGCAGTATCGGAACTATTTTTTCGTCCATGATCCGCTTTACCTGCGAAAACGTCTTCTTTTCGCTGTGTCCCCTTGCCACGTCGGCGAGTATGCTCAACGTGCGTACCCCGTTACGGCGCACGATCTGTCCCTCCGTCCAGACAGGGTTTATATCGGCTATCTGTCTCAGCGGAACCGATATTCCGGGTACGGCAGTGGCGATGTACCTGTCGCCTATGCGGAAAGGATCGTCGTAATCGCCCTCCCTGTCCGTTTTTAAAACGACCTGCAGGGGATAGTCCTCTTCCCATACGGTCCCGATCGGGATTCCGCTGTAATGGCTCGCCATTTCGGACTGCATCATCGCCCGCGATATGCCGAGCCGCGAGGCTTCCGTGGTATTGATGTCGATCTCCACCGATGGCAAAACCTCTTCGTAATTACTGTGAAGCCATACCAGATCATCCATATCCTTCAGCGCCGAAATGACGGTATCGGCATAGCATTTCAATTCTGCGATATTGCTTCCCGACAGTCGTATTTCAATGGGTATAAGCACTTTCTGGTAATCCAGCTGTTTGAATTTAATATAGACGTTCGGGAAATGGTCGCGGTATTTATCCGTGTATTCGTCGAGCAGTTCGATGGTCGCCTTGTTGGACGCGGTGTTCACGATGAACTGTGCGAAATTCTTTCCTCCGATGCCGGGCGCGTAGGTTGCCTGAAAACGGGGCGACGATCTGCCGATGAACGAACTTATCGAATTAACCCTGTCGTCGCCGATAAGGACATTATACATGCTGTCGGTCACCGCTCCTGTCCGTGACAGGGGCGTACCCTGCGGAAGGTAGAACTCAACCGCAAACTGATCCCTGTCTGCGTGGGGGAACATGCGTATGTCGAGTTTCAGGAAAAAGCCCACCGATACGAGGGTGACAGCACATGCCGAGCCGATGGTTATGGCGGGGTGCCGGAAAGTCCAGTCCAGAACGGATCCGTATCCACGATGTATGGCATCTATAAAATTGAATTTCTTTTCCTTGCCGCGACGGGACGACCCGTTTTTCCTTATCAGCGAGTATTCCATGAAAGGAATATAGAGCATTGCCAGCGCAAAGGAGACGGCCAGCGATATGGTGAACGCCCACGGAAAATCACGGACGAAGTCGTACCACAATCCGGTCATTATGAACAGCAGGGGGAAGAAAATTATGCAGATGCACAGCGTCGCGAGAAAGATGGAGCCGGCATAGTTGCGGGCGCTCTGTACGGCGGCGTTCCAGCGCGACATCCCTTCGCCGATATATTCCAGATAGCCGTCGATGACGACGATCGAATTGTCCACGATCATGCCGAGCACCACGATAAGGGCTGCGAGGGTAACGGTATTCAGCGGGATTTTGAACAGGTACATCACCCCCAGCGATACGAAGATCGTTATGGGTACGGTCGTGGAGGCGACGATCGCCGAACGGAACGGGAACAGGAGCATCATGACAAGAATGACTATCACAATGGCAAGGAGCAGGTCGCGCAGGAAAGAAGCGACCGAGTCGCCCACAACTTTCGGTTGGTCAGCGATACGTTCCACGGTAATGTCTTCCGGCAGTATGCGTGAAAATTCGTTCAGAACCCTGTCCACGTCCTTGCCGTATTCCACTATATTATGCTCCTGCTTCATCTCCATGGAGAGGACAACGGCTCTCTTCCCGTTGTTGAGTATGTAACTGTCGGGATCGCCGTAGCCCCGCTCGACACGGGCGACATTCCCGAGCTTTATTATATGGCCCGAGGGATCGGAGTAGACGATCTGCTCCTCCACCTCTTTTTCCGAATCGAACACGGGGGATATATACACGGGCATGTTCATCTCCTGTGTTTCCATATTTCCCGATATGGTTGTAAAACCCTGTAAAAACAGATTAACTCCCAGCGATTTATAATCTATGCCGTAGGCCGAGAGCCTTTCCCTGTCCAGGTAAACTGTTATCTGCTCTTTTTGGATGCCGTACCTGCGGAGGTTGGAAACAGATTCGATCCTGCGCAACTTACCTTCCAGCAACTCCAGATAATCCTCCAGCTCACGGTATGACCTGGTATCCGATTCCAGCGAGATAAGCAGCGCCGAAGTATCCCCGAAATCATCGTTGGCGATTACGGCAAGGACACCCTGGGGAAGCTGCATCTTGAACTGGGACAACCCATGTTTGATCTTCGACCATACTTCATCCTTGTTGTCCACATCGTCCTCGAGTTCTACCATCGCATATACGATCCCGTCGCGGGACATCGTATAGGTTTTATCCTTCCTTATCTCCTTATAGGTGAACATGAACTGCTCGAGCGGCTTCGCCAGCTGTTCCTCCACCTGTCCGGAAGTGGCTCCCGGGTATATGCCGACGATCAAACCCTGACGTATCGTAAAGACGGGGAACTCCTGTTTGGGCATCTTGACCAGTGCGTAAACGCCCAGTATGACCAGCAATCCCACAAGAAGGAACATGATCTTGTGGTGACGCATGGATTTTTCTATTATTCCTGTTTTTTTCTTCATAGCGCTTCGACCTCCATGCCGTCGGATATTTTCTGGTATCCCTCCGATACGATCTCTTCTCCGCCGGAAAGTCCGTGGGTGATTTCCACTCCGCCGTCCGCCTGTTTTCCGGTGCGGACGTTATTTCTAACAGCGTGTCCGCCGGAAACCTTCCATACGAACTTTTCTCCGTTACCGGCTACCTGCACACACCGGTTCGGAACCACTATCGAACCGCCATCGCCGCCACTGCTTATGACCACATTACAGACCATTCCGGGCAAAAGACTGCCGCCAACATTATCGAGCGATACGAGGACGCTGTAGGTATGGGAAACACGGTCGGCGACAATCCCTTTTTCGGTTACGGTACCCATAAACGATTCGCCGTCCAGGGCGGAAACCCCGACGGTTGCGGTTTGGTTGATCCCGATCGAATTGATCTCCTTTTCGAGGACGGCTATTTTGACGTTTACCCTGTCTACCTTTAAAAGGGTGAATACCGGTTGATTGGGCAGAACATTTTCCCCTGCCTCGACCATTTTCTTGCCGATCACTCCGCTGAAGGGGGCGACAAGGCGGCTGTCCGCGAGGTTTTTTCTCGCTATGGCTTCTGCCGACCGCGCTTTTTCGAGATCGGTCTGCATCTCGATGTACTTTATTTCGGCGAGGCTGCCGCTGTCGTACAGCATCTGAATACGTCCCATGGCATCTTCCGCCTGGTTGAGCAATGCCAGGGCAGCGGAGTGGGCGTTGGTCAGGCTGTACGGATCGAGTACGGCGAGAAGGGCGCCCTTACCGACCCGCTGTCCCTCGGAAACATATGTCCTTTCGACGGTTCCCATAACGGGAAAACTTACCGATGCGGATAAGTCCCCTTCGATGATCCCCACATATTCCCTGCGGGTACTCCTTTTGTCGTAACCCGCCGTGCAGGTCCTTACGCGAATGCCTTTGTTCCGAGCCTCGTTCCTGTTGCCCGAAGAACATCCGCTTACAAGTACGATCCCTGCGAACAGCGCTGCCAGTAATCTTTTCATCTTTTTGATCTATTTTTGTCAAAAGTACAAGCCATGGAAAGCCGCAGCAAGTTCCAAAATCGGGAAAAATTGTTCTAAAAGTAGAATTAGCAAAGTTATTTTATAGAAAACAAGGTTTTTATTATTACTTTTATTCCAAAATATATATAAATGAATAATAGTAATCTATTCAGTATCTCCATTTCCCAACTGCTCAATTATTATAAAATAGGGGCGGGGATCGAAAACGACCTTTTTGCAACTTCCAGGCTTAGGGAACATATCCAGAAGCTCAATTTCTTCAATTTCCCCTGTCGAGTGGACGCTTTCATCTTTTGTGTCTGTGTCAAAGGCAGCATCAATCTGGCCACCAACCTCAAGGAATGGACGCTCACAAAGAATACCTACGCGATAAGCCTTCCTGAAAATGTGATAGGAGTCAATCATGTAAGCGATAACTTCGAAGGATACGTAATACTTTTCTCGATCGATTATTTAAAGAAGATCAATATAAACCTGAAGGAAATACTGCCGTATTATGTTTATGTCAAAAATTACCCCAGCATTAAAATGACCTCCGACAAAATAAAACGGACGACGCAATTCTACAAGCTGTTATACTCCTCGTTGAAGGAAGAGCGGAGTAACCGTAAGGAGGAAATAATAAAGGGGTTGGTTTCCTCGATGATATTCAAGGTATGTAAGGATTTGGACGATGCCGGATTAAGCAATATGGCGCTTAAAACAAAGAGCAGGGAATATTATTTTGTCAGGTTCATGGAATCCCTTTCGCAGGGCTTTCGCGAACATCATAATGTCGGTTATTATTCCGAGAAGTTATCGGTCACACCCAAATACTTGTCCTCCATAATGAAAAATATCAGCGGCCTGTCCGCCGCGCAGTGGATCGACGAGTATATCATCATGGAATCCAAAACGCTGCTGAGATTCTCAAGCATGAGCATACAGCAGATATCCGATTATCTCTATTTTCCAAACCAGTCATTCTTCAGCAAGTATTTCAGGCAACATACAGGAACTACACCGACAAATTACAGGGCAGACAACAATTAACGCTGGAGACGCTACCTTTGCCGGAGGACGATACCCGTACCCGACCCCACGCGGCGGGCTGCGCTCGTCTCGATCGCCATTCGTCGCCGGCGAAAGGCCGGATCAAAGAATTCGTTAATCTATATAAACTCTATTATGGAGTTATGACCCATTGCGTGCTTTGAGGAAATATGAATTACCGTTTCTGGAGCGTCCCTGTTTGAGCAGGCTGCGCAGGCTCTCTTCCGGACTACCGCCTGAAAAGAGGCTCTCGAAAAGTTGCCTGAGTCCTTCATTGTTTCGGGGAGGGTCGCCCGTGTAGTACGAATGGTCGCTGCGCCAGGGGGTATATCTGAGCGCGTCGGTCACGTCGATATAAACAGCTTTCGAGGTGTCGTGTTTTTTCTGCGACACTTTCCCGAGCATTTTGCGCCCGCCCTCGAGAAAAAAACGTGTGGCGGCAAGCGTGCGGTCGTTCCTGTTGCGCAGGATATACACCCTGTTGGCAATCCTGTCGGCAAGCATATCGACCCACAACGCATGACCCTCTTCCGGTACGCAGGCCGAGGCGAGAATAACGTTGGTGAAAGGCGTGGTGCGCGAGGGGTCTCCGGCCAGATAATCCGCATAACGCTCGGCCAGGAGATTGCCGAGGCTGTGAAAAACTATGGAACATTCGGCTCCCGTGCCGCGCACGAACAGCGCCAGTGAATCCACAGCCCCAATGAACTGCCTGAAACTCTCCTCGAGATTTTTTTTGGAAGCGTAATAATTCCTTATCATGTTGCCGTCGAATTCCCTGGCCGGCCATGCGAAGAAAAACGACGGCACGTCGTACAGATCGGTCATTTGGGCGGCGGTGGAGAATATATCGGCAAAGGCGACGTTGTTGCCGTGAACGAACATTATTATGCGGTTCGACGCTTTCAATGTTTCCGCACCTTCGGAGAAACTCCGCACCGTATCTATATGGTATTCGCCATTGCAACGGATCCGGCCTGTCACATAACATGTGGACGAACCGTCCTGACGCGGTACGGTTACCCCATCGGACAACGAGGAATCGAAGTCATATGTACAGATTACAAACAGGCGGCGGTCATACGCCCCCTGTCCGAACATATATAAAGAATATACGGCCGGCAACAAAAGCAGCGCTATTTTTTTCATAGAACAGGCGTTAGGCCGCTCTATAAAGCAAAAATGGTGCTATCCTTCGGTTCCCTCGGACAAGCCTCGGGATGAAAAGCGGTAGATCCCTCCATCCTGCGGATGTTCGGGATGGCAGTAACTAACAGGAAAAGTTTATACAAACTAAAATTGCCGTACTAAACAGGGATTTAGTTACCAATGCCTTATTCTTATACCTTATATGTATCCCTCGCAGGATTTGCATAAATTTCGAGAAAACGCGTGCGCAATTCCGCGGCAGGCACGTCCAGTCCGGTCAGCACGGATTCCATGTGCGCGGTAAATTTTGCGAGCAGTTCGGGCGTATAGTACGATTTGCAAAAATCGTTGCCGTTCAGCAGATCGAGCGCCGCATAGTTGGTATCCCAAAGCCTGAAACCGCCTCTTATCCGGCTGTCAATCAGACAGGCCACGGCCGTAACAAAATTATTGACCGGGAGATCGCCCATAAGCTGCATGTCTTCCATGCAGACAGGCCGGCATATCTGGAGATGTACGTTGCCTTTAGACTGGACTATGCCGTGAAGTATGCTTTTCAGGTCTTCGCCGGGCGCTTTCTCATAGGGACGAAGGGACGAGAGATGTGTCTCGCGCGCCTTGAGCATGTCGCACGGTTCCCACTGGTAGGATACCGACAGGGGAACGATATTGAGTTCTGATAGCGACGATACCGGATCGCCTCCGCCGCTCATAAGCAGCATCTTGAGTAATCCCTGGTCGGTGGTATCCATGCCGTTCTTCGTGCGGCCGTTGCGCTGGGCGATCCACACCGACTCCTTCTTTTCGGTGATCGCGTGGCGTATATACTGCGACAAACGAAAGGAGTTGCGGTGAAACTCGCGTGGCGACCCGCCGCGCTCCAGACGGAACATCTTGTTCGAGCGCCCTATGTCGATAACTATCTGTCCCTGCATGAGATTGCTGCCGAAAGTGATCTCGGTTGTCCTGATCCCGTGTTTTTGGAGTACGATCTGCAGCAGAGCGGAATCCAGCAGTATATCCCTGTGGTTGGAGACGAAGAGATAGCGTTTCTCGGGATCGATATTATCCAACCCGCCCCATGTCAGCCCCGTGGTGCTTTTATTCACGATCGACCATATGACGCGGTCCATGATATGTCTTTGAAAATCGTCCACGGAATTTATCCCCCGCAGGGAATCGATTATCCTGTCTGTGTCTTCATGCGGAAAGAGGTACGACGCTATGGCAGCGAAATGCGGGTCGCCGGCGATGCGGTGCATAGCTGCATTTATCTCGGCGTCGGTGTGCGGACGCATATCGTCGAATTCATAAGAAGCCATTGTCTTCATTTTGTACGGGTGTCAATAAATTTGAGCGGTTTGCGGTTTGCTTCGGGCATCAGCGCGGCGCGTACGGCCGCAGCGTCGCCGAATGCAATATCGGGAGCGACCCTCAGGCGGGTGCGGAAACGGTCCTTGAGTTCCTTGGTGGCGGATTCATGCTCCCTGGTACAGCCGCCTATGCGGACGGTAAGGGCATCGTTGCCGTTCTCATCGCTCGAAGCCTCCACGATGTAATTTTCTATATAATCCACATTGTCCATTATGTCGAAAACAGCCGTGGGATAGAATGTGGTACCCTTGTACTTGATCATCTGGTTGCGTCGCCCCACGATAGGACTTATGCGCATGGAAGTGCGCCCGCAGCCGCACGGTTCCGTATGGAACCTGGCAATGTCGCCCGTGCGGAAACGCAGCAGGGGCATTGCTTCCACGCCGAACGTTGTAACGGTCAATTCTCCTTCTTCCCCTTCCGGAACGGGATTGCCGTCCGCATCGAGCAACTCGGCGATGATCAGTTCCGGATGGTGGTGTCCTCCGCAGCCGTAACGGCATTCGCAAAAGGTTGTCGCCATTTCGGTCGAAGCATAAGTGGAATAGAGTTCTATGTCCCATTTATCCTTTATCCTCTTACCCAGCAGGTTAAGTGAAAAATCGGGATTCCGCAGATTCTCGCCGATGCATACCGCCTTGCGGATCGAACTGCCGCGGTAATCGATGCCGTTCGCTTCGGCGTATTCGATGATCTTCAATATGAACGAAGGAACGGCTATAATGGCATCGGGATGCACACGCATGACGGTATCCCATTGCAGCTGCGGGATGCCGTTCCCCACCCTGATGATTCCGGCTCCCAGGCGGCGTATACCGAGAAAATAGGCCAGACCGGCCATGAACCGCTTGTCCATGGTGGTCATAAGCTGGTAAATCCCGCCCGGGCCGCCTCCGGCGCACAGGAACGATATGGCCTCGTTGTAGGCCAGACGGTCGAGGTCGGCGTCGCTCATGGCGAATGTGACGGGATCGCCCAGCGTACCCGACGTGGTTATATAGTCGGCCACCCGTTCGCGGGGTATGCACAGGAAGTCTTCGTTGAAAAGCTGGAGATCCGCCTTTCCGGTAGTCGGGATCGCCGCGAGGTCTTCGAGCGTCCGCACAGCGTCCGTATCTATGCCTTCGGCGGCGAACAACCGTCTGTAATACGGTGAATTTTCCGCTAAATAGGCAAGAGCTCCGGCAAGCCGTTCCTCCTGGTATTTCTTAACCGTTTCACGCGGCTGGGTTTCTATCCACGGAACAGATTCTCTATTTTCCATATTCCGAATTTTCGAGGTCTATCTCAGTCCAGCGGGGATTCGAGAGCGTGCCGTCCACCAACTCGAAATCAACACGGTAGGCGACGGCATCGTAGAACGACAGTTTGGAGTTCATCTGCGGCGTATTCTCTATATAGATCATACGCGCGGGGTCGAATCCGCAGTGTTTTGCCACCTGCATGGCCAGCGAAGTGCTAACCGACGCAACCGACGAACCCGGATTGTCCAGATATAGTTCGGTGACTATCACCACATCCCTGTCGCCGTGGCGGCGACGGCTCAGTCCGCATTTCGAAGGCACGCCCCACTGTCCCTCGAAATCGAATATCTCGTCTATGTATTTGCCGGAGGTCTTCATTACCGGTTTATATTACGTACGACATCCCTGCCGAAACTCTTTGTAGCGAGGCTGCGGTTGCGCGGACGGTATGTTCCGTCCTGCATCTCGCGCAGGACGACCGAAGAGAAGAGCTTGAACATCTTCTGTTCCTGCGATTCGTCGCGGTAAAAACTCTCCCATGCGTAGTCGTAAAGCTCCTGGAGCCTGTCCGGAGTCATATGCTCTGGCCGGTAAACCACCTGCCCCGCATTGTAATGGTTCCAGTCGTGGTCGAATATGCGCCCCTGCCGCATCAGGTCGTCGTAGACCTTGGTATGCGGGAAAGGGGTGAGGACGGTAAACTCTGCAAGGTCGAGGTCTATCTCCATAAGGAAGTCTATCAGGCGCCTTATGTCGTCCTCGGTCTGGTCGTCCAGACCGAGGAGTATGGTGCCTTCGACGCCTATGCCGTGGTCGTGGTAGCGTTTTACACGCTCCCTTATGTAGTCGGATGTGTCGAACACAGCCTGGTACACGTACCATGCTCCCGCCTGCGCCGCGAGATCGAGTACTTTGGGGTCGTCCTCGATCGTGTGGCTTATCCATTTCTTTTTGAGGGGTATCATTTCGCGGAACAGCTCCATCTCCCATTCGGTGTTCTGCGCCAGGGAATTGTCTACGATAAAAAGACGGTTGTTGTCTATTCCGGCCAACTCCTCTATGGTCTTTTCCACGGGGCGGGGACGGAACCGGCGTCCCCCGAGATACGAGACCGCGCAGGGATAGCAACTGAAACGGCATCCGCGCGAGGCGTGGAACAGGTCTACCATCTGCACTCCCTTGTGGTTGTAAAGATCGCGTTTATAGAGGTCGCGGCGGGCGGGGCCTATAAGGCCGACGTCGGGCTGGCATGCCATATGGTTATATACGGGTTTCAGCTTCCCAGCCTCGAAATCGCTTATGACCTCCTCCATCCGTCCTTCGGATTCGCCGAGGAAGATCGAATCGGCATGCCGGATCGTCTCCTCGGCATGGAGCATCGTCGATATGCCGCCGAAGATCACTTTCTTGCCGCGCGCACGGAATTCGCCGGCTATTTCCCAGCCGCGCTTAACCTGGGTGGACAGCATCATGGAGATACCCACGAGGTCGCACTCCTCGTCGAAGTCCACCGCCTCCACGTTCTCATCGGTAAACGACACCTCGACACGTTCGGGCAGGGAGGCTGCCATTACCACCGGCCCGTGGGGCGGCAACGTGAATGTGGTCTGTCCGGGCAGCTTGTTCCATCTCGGGTAGATAAGTTTGAGTCTCATATGGTTTATGCTTTATTTATATCTCTGATTATGTTGTTCACGCCTAAGAATTCGGAGCATGTTATTATGGAACCTATCGACACTCCCAGCAAACCGTGCGCATTGATATTCTGTCCCGTAAGATAGAGGTTGGGGATGCGGGTACGCTGGGATACCAGGGTCTGCATGGGAAAATTCTTGTCGCGCAGCACGCCGTACATCGAACCGTCTTTAGTTCCGGTGTAGTCGAGATATGTCAGAGGCGACGAGGTATGAACCGACTCTATGCAATCTCCCGTACCGGGAAAGTCCTGTTCGAGCGCCCCGAGCAGCTTTTCCGTCCTGCTTTGTTTGAAGGCCAGGTAATCCTCTCCGCGCCGTCCAACCTGCGTGCCTCTCCATCTCTCCACATCCGTGAAATTCATGTAGGCGATCACTATCGCCCCCTGACAGCAGTCCGATCCGCCGGACGGGGCCTGGTGCATGTAAATGTAGTTGAGCGGCCAGTTCTCGTCCGTGTATTGTTCGCAACCCCACACATCCGTGCCGTGGTAGACATAATAGTTCGTATTGAGGTAAGGCATAGCCCCCTCGCGGAATTTTATGTAGAGTGTGAAATTGGAGACGGTATTTTCGAGTTTTTCGATCCGCTCGCGGTAGGCAGCCCTGATAAGATGCGTATCGAGCAACTTGAGAGTGGAATGCGGGTGTGCATTGGAAATCACATAGTCGCTTTCCACGACCTCTCCGTTGGCGAGTTTAACCCCTACGGCCTTTTCGCGCGAACAAAGTATTTCCGTCACCGGAGCATTCGTAAAAACCTCGCAGCCCATCGAGCGGAGCGAACGCACCAAAGAGTCGGCGATAATATCGCTGCCCCCGACAATACGGTAGGCGTTCTGCGTATAGGAACTGTTTATCAGTGCATGGATATACAGAGGGGTCTTGTCTCTGACGCCCGCATGCAGCGGCAAATTGCCTGCAAGTACCTTGCGAAGAATCGGATTTGCGGTCGCTTCCTCAAGATATTCAAATATGCTCTTCTTTAAGTAATCTGTTTCGATAAATACATAATCGTCTATCTCGCGCAGGTTGAACAGCGGCGAAACTGATGCTATATCTCCGATTTTGGATACATATCTGCGTATATCGCCGCGGTTCGACGGAAAGCTGCGCGACAGTTCTTCCGTGAAGTTCTCCTCGCCCATGGCGAAACGGTAACGTTCGCCTCCGAGTATTATGGTGTCATAGCCCTCGGGATCGAGTTTACTTAATGGAACGTTATCCAGCAAGCCGAGGTATTTCCATATCTGGTGAACTATCTGGCCTTCCTCGACGCTGCCTATATAGTGCATCCCCGTATCGAAGATCACTCCGTCGCGCCTGAACGACTGAAGGCATCCGCCCGCCCGCGCATTCTTCTCCATCACGGCCACACGGTAGCCTTTCCTGCTGAGGAAATAAGCGCACATAAGTCCGCCGAGTCCGCTTCCTATTATGACCACTTCGTATTTCATACCGCTGGCATGCTTATTACCCTGTCGAACCGCGCATCCACAGGCGCGGCGGTCAGGAATTCCACGTTGGCGGGGGCTATGGCGCAATGACCGGCCAACGCTGTCGAGTCGGCGTCCGGTTCGACAGCCGTAATGCGCAGGTCGCGACGCGAAAGCGCACACAACAGAGCGAAGAAACCCATACCGCTGTTTTCGACCAAAATGTTCGCCCCCTCGGGCAGCGAAGAGATCATTTCGGCGTAACGTCCCGCTTTTTTCATCTCGCGGCGGGCATAGAGAGCCACCTCGGGTCCCTTGTATATATAATTATGGAACAGCGGCCACAGGTAATAATCGGGGGTGGCCGCCCTGCGGGCGAGCATGCCGTGCCGTCGCACGAATTCCCTGCGTACCGATTTCGCCCGCGCGGCGTAGTCTTCCCCGAAGCTGTCGTCCTGCGGCGCGATGCGCGGCAGGATGCATGTCGTAACCCTTCCTTTACGGAATATAAGTTCGCGCTTGGGAAGCACGTCGCCTATGCCGTGGAACAGTACGGGAATTATGTCGAGTCCCAGTTTTTCGGCCAGGTAGAACGCTCCCTTGTGGAACCGTCCTATTGAACCGTCCTCCGAACGCGTGCCCTCGGGGAAAACGGCAATGGAATAACCCTGTTCGACGAGGGAACGCAGTTTTTCCACATTGTCCTCTATACCGTCGGCCACGGGCAGGAAATCGGCATACCTGATCACCGCGCCATATAAAGGCGAATTCCACACCCACCGGTTGGTGAGCACGACTATGCGGGGGGACAGCATCAGCAAATACATCAGATCGATATGCGAATTGTGATTGCATATAATGATGCCGGGCTTTTCGAAAGGTTCCTTTTCGCCGCACTGTTCGAACTTGACCCAGAACATGTTGCGCACCACCCAGCGGCATGTAGCACAAAGCCGTCTGTGGTAGCGGTATTTGTTCTCCGGCGTCTTGCGGCGCAGGGTAAGGAGGAAGAAACCCGAAATGGAAAGGAAGGCCGAACCTGCAAGGAACGCGACTAATGCATAGAGTGACAGGAAAAAATATTTCAGCGTCACCGGTACCTGACGCGGCCTGCCTCCGCACTGCGTCAGCATCCGGAACATCGCTTCGGGTACTATGTACGCCATCGTCACCACGCAGCTCATACCGATTATGGTTACCACCGCCAAGGAGTGCATTGCCGGATGGCGCGCCACGATCAGCGACCCGATACCTATCATCATCGTCAGGAACGAGATAAAAATGGCTTTCCGGTATGTGGCAAGCATCTTTTTGCCGTAGCCCCACCTGTTTATGAGGCCGTCCATGGTGAAGATCACGTAGTCGTCGCCCATACCGAAGATGAAGGTGGCGAGTATGATATTGACTATATTGAAGGCTATTCCCGCCATGGACATGATACCCAGTATCCATATCCACGTCATCGCCATAGGCAGGAGCGACACCAGACTCATTTCCAGGCGTCCGAAAGCCAGCGTCAGGAATGCGAACACAATGAACGAACAGATATACAGTACGTAGTTCAGGTCGCTGGACAATATTCCGAGCATATTTTCACGTACCTCCACCGGATCGAAAACGAATCCGCCGTCCACCCCGGCAAGGGCGTCCCTGACCGCGGCGCCGTCTCCCGGCGAAGTATACATTATGGTGAGCACCATTGCCCGTCCGGGCTTTTCTATAAGGTAATCCTTAAGGAGTTTTTCTTTCAGCGGCGTAAAATCATAACCTGCCTTCACATCATCCGCCGAGGAGAGGGAATTGGTGAAGCCGTCGAAAGCGTCCGCCCTGAACCCCGTCTGCACGGCCGCCGCCTTTATACGTCCAGCGAGTTCTCCGCCTTTTGAAGCACAGAAATCCTCCCACAGACGTGTCCTTTCAGCAATCGTCGCAGTGGAGGGTATGAGCGATCCGATACCGCTGACCGAAGCGACAAGCCCGCACCGCGTCAGACTGTCGAGCAGGGGACGCTGCTTTTCGTAAACGCCCAGGGCGCGGTCCATATCCGCCCCTTCCGCGACGAGAAGCATCATGTTCTCCCCGAGCGATGTGAATGCGCTCAGTTCCTCGAAACTGCGGCACTGGTCGGGGGTCATGTAGTTTATTTTCTGCATGTCGGGCTCGAAGATCACCCTCGGCGACCAGAACAAGAACATGACGGTCAATACCGCGACCGCCCATATCGCAAACCGGCTGCCCATGCGCCCGAGCTTGCCGCCCCCTCCCGATTCCGGCGCTTCTTCAACCGCCTTTGCGCCACCCCGCCCCGAAATGTGCGGCAGCACGACCAGTACGAACAGTATCGTGCCAACCAGCGCGAAAGCGGCAAAAAGACCGAAATCGCGCATCGAATCGGCACTGAGGAACAACAGACTGAGGAAAGCTCCCACGGTGGTGATATTGCCGATCAGCATCGGCGAAGCTATGTTGCGCAGAACCGGACGCGGGCCGGCTTCTTTCCTCAGCTGCATGAAATAGTATATCGAGTAATTGACCGCATTGCCGAATATGACCGACCCCGCCCCCAGGGCTATGGCCGACAGGGTACCCTTGAACAGCGCCATGGCGGCCAGAGCCAGCAACATGCCGAAAATGACGGGAACAACGATGAATATCAGTGTCCTGAAACTGCGGAAGAACCATAGCAGTATCCCCGTAATAAGCACGACGGCTATAACTATCGATATCAGCGAATCGGTTTTGATCCGCCGCGCATTGGTCACCGCCACGAGGCAGCCGCCGAAATAA
This sequence comes from Holotrichia oblita, assembly GCA_023690525.1. NCBI lineage: Eukaryota > Metazoa > Arthropoda > Insecta > Coleoptera > Scarabaeidae > Holotrichia > Holotrichia oblita. The sequence goes on from CM043015.1 coordinate 1,219,147, forward strand.
TCGACCTGCACCTCCTGCGGTACTGGCGAAACGGCGCGTTCCATGATGTCGGACAGGACGGCGTTGCAGCGCGTCTCGCTGACGCCGTTGGCCGACTGTATTAACATCATAAGGCTGCTTCCGTCACCGGTGAAAAGATAACCGTTGCGAAGTTCATACCGGTCGCCCACACTGAGTTTGCTCAACTCGCCGAGCATGCGACTCCCGAGGTGCAGGGGGTCGCGCAGTAGATTTCCCTTCACGCCCATACCGACAGGCGATGCAAGCATCCGCTTGCCGGCTCCGATCGTATGTTCCACGCCGTCGCCCGCCATCAGAGAGTCGATAAGAGAATAATCGGCAATGGTAAGATAGAGAGGCAGATTGTCGGACACAAAATCGGTCACGAACGTAAAATCCTCAGGATTAACCTGATAAAAAATAGACGAAATGTATTCTCCTGCACCGAGCGAATCGAGCGCGCTTACAAAGCCGTCCGCCGCATCCATCAGCGCAAAATCATCCCTGCTTCCGTCGCGCATGGCCATACGGACTATTATCTTGTCCGCCGCCGCTATATTGCGGTATAAATATTCTATGCGTTCATTGTCCGGATCCCTCGGCATAAAACCGGATATGTCCTCTTCCAATTTTATGTTGGACGCCGCCGCGATCACCGCAATGAAAACCAGCGGCATGAGCCAGGCGGCCAACCGGCGGTGGCGTCTAACAAAATCGTATATCGATAGAAAGAAGCGGGTCATGAGGTTAAGCACATTGTGCTATTTATTATTTTTGTTAATACTGCTAATTAGTGTCTTACAAATAAATATTCCACAATACTTAGAATTATTGTCATAGAGTAAAAATCCTGCGCCACAGCATTCTCGGCCAGCCGTATAATACCGCCCCTAAAGTCAGAAAGGTATTGAGCACCGAAATACGCATAAAGTCCCTTCCCTTGCGGAAACTCGACACCCTTTCGCCCTCGGGGGCATAATAGACCTCTATCGGCACCGGCCGCAGATCCATACCGCGCCACGCCGCGCGGACCATCATTTCGAGTTCGGCCTCATAGCGGGAAGTGAATATCTTCATCCGCCTCATCGCCGTGAGCGGGTATAGCCTGAACCCCGACTGGGTATCTGGCAGGCTGCGAAAAGTCTGAAGACGGAACCAGAAGTTGGAGAAACGGTTGGCGAATGTGTTGCCGCCCGGCATGTTCTCCTGTCTGAGGTTGCGGCTTCCCACGAGCAGAGCGCCCGGGTTCTTCTCTATCTCAAGAACGAATTTGTACAGGTCGGAGGCTTTATGCTGCCCGTCGGAGTCTATCGAAACGGCATACCTGAAACCGCGTGCCGACGCCTCGGCAAAGCCGCGCACGAGGGCGTAACCCTTGCCGCGGTTGGGCATATAATTCACCGCGACGACACTGTCGCGCAGCGAGTTCAGGATCTGCGCCGAACCGTCGGGCGAACCGTCGTTCACAACGATTATGTCGCCGCAATAGGGCATGAGCGATCTCAATACCGCTTCCAGCGTAGCGGCATTATTGTAGGTGGGCATCACGATGCACACACCCAAACGCTCCATGGCCTCTTTTACTTCCGTACTATTCATAGATATTATATCCGGTCGATATTTTCACAAAAACCTCGTTGTCCCACCCGACAGCCGTATCGGCGACCACCGTCCCGCCATGTATCGCACAGTTCACGGTAAACACGATATTAGGGTGCAGCAGCGGATTCACGGCCTGTAGGAATTTGACGTTCCTTGCTCCGGTCATACGCAGCCTTATACCGTAGTGCGCCTCTATAAGTTCCTTGCCTATTTGAAGCATGCACACGCCGGGGGTTACGGGATTGCCCGGAAAATGTGCCCCGTAAATGGCGTGCGAAGCATTCAGCGCAACGGTGGCGGTGAATCCGCCTTCGTGCGCCTGCCGCTGCGTCACCGTATAAAAATCTTTTAGCATAATTAAATAAATTACTATGCACTAAAGTGCATAGGTTTACTGAGCGAATGAAATTCGCTGTCATTCCGAGCGAGATGCGAAGCATCGACGAGGAATCTACCGATTACAACAAAGAAAAATATAAAGGTAGATCCCTCCATCCTGTGGATGTTCGGGATGACAGTAGTTACAACAAAAAATTTATACAAACTAAAGTAGCCGCACTAAAGTGCGGGGTTTTAACCTTTAACTTTAAAACAAATATTCCACAGTACTTACAACACGAACACCGAATCGTCGATCGGTCGATTGACTTTCTTGTCCCTCAGTTCTATGACGCTTTCGTCGCCGCCGTTCGATATTATTATGGTCTGGATCATGTAATCCTTCAGTCCGAAAACGAGGCTCATGGAACCCATCATCTGGAGGGTCCGGCGGTTGCGCGGCGTGAGCGAGACTTTTATCCGGCTGCCGTCGGTGTAGTAGGCGGCGGTGTATTTGGCCGGATCGGCAAGCTGCCTGCCGTTGATGCAGGCGAGCACCGTGCGGCCTATCTCGCGGAAGACCATATTTATGCCGCTGTTGCCCCGTTCCACCGAAGCGCCGTTGTTTACCACCGTCCGGTCGCCGTCGCAGACGAAAATGAAACTGGAGGGCGAAGTATATTCCCAGCGCAGTTTATTGCCGTCCTTATAGTACATTTTCCCTTCCGAATGCTGTTTTTCGTTCAGCACCGAGATGTTTTTGGTTTCGGTGAAGGAACATTCGAAACTCTCCATCGCCCGCGATGCGGACTCTATTTTCACCAGCATATCCTTAGCCTCTTCCGCCGCCAGGGGTTTGAAATTCTGTCCCGCAGCCGTGAGGCAGCCGGACAGTGTAAGAAGTATGATACATCTTTTCATCGCACTATTGTTTAGCTATCAGTAAAACGCCGGAAATAATGAGGGCGACGCCTATCCATCGCGTAACGGGTATCGCCTCGCGGAATATCAACACGGCGGCAAGCATACCAAAGACGTAACTTATGCTTATCATGGGATAGGCCTGCGAAAAATCGAAATGCTTTATAATGTAGAACCATATGGCGGACGCCGCCGCAATGGTTATTCCGGCACAGGCCAACTGCCAGTTTACAAGCAGTTTACGGAAACAGTCCCATGTAAAACCGAACGTCCCCATGGAAGTCATGGCGAACTTGAGGAACACCTGCGACGAGGTCAGCAGCAGGCACTGGATAAAAGAGAGCGTGATCAGTTTCAGCATGGCAGTAAAAGTATGAAAGCGTGGTTGGTTCCCCCGCTGTGGTTATATATTATCGTTTCACGCCATTCGCCCGCCCTTATGCGGCGGGCGGCCAGCGCGACGGCAAAGGCGGTGGCGGTGAAGTATTCGCCGCAGATGTGTTTGTAATATTCCGGTCGTTTACCGGGAAACAGCCGCACGACGACATCCCGGTATACGGCGTCGTTGTCCGCATCGCCGTTCTCGCCCGTAAGGACGGTGTCGATATCGCTGGCGGAAAAGCCGTGTCCGGCGAGGAAATCCCTCATTGCCTCCGCCGGATCGTCGGGACGGTAGCGCATCTCCACTCCCGCAACGCGGGCGTAGCTGCTCCCGCCGCGCGAACCGGAGAGCAGCATGGCTACGCTACCTTCGCCGGCAAACGTCCCCCTGCCCTTGTTTTCTATAATGGAAAGCGTATCGGGAACCTCGTCCCTCCATTTTCCGGTGCGGCCGAGAAGTGTGAAATAGTCTTCGGTCAGTTCGTCGTGGCCGCCCAGAAGGATATTACCCGCACGGCGGCTTCCGAGCAGCAGCGAGGCCTCCAGAAGCGAACTCTCGAACGACACGCCGCCCTGCACATGGGTGTTGTTGTATCCCGTACACTGTTTGCGGATAGCGATCTGGGAACTTACCGTGTTGTGGGTCGATTGTATGAAGTGAGTGGGTTTCAGGCAGTTTTCGCCTTCGTTCACCATCGCAGTGAGGAATTTTTCGGTGTCTTCCACGCAGCCCAGACCCGTCCCCGTAATGATGCCGTCGGGATTTTCTATCCCCGCCTCGGCAAGCGCGACATCCGAAGCCGCCATAGCCCGCTTGATGATGCGGCTCATGCGGCGGGCGGCCATCGGATCGATCCATTTGCCGAACTGCGGCTCGATACAGCGCACATGGGGCGCGGCATACGACACCGGAGCAGGCCAGTCTGTCCGCAGCGTGTCCTGTATGGTTATCGCACCTATGCCGTTTATGAAGATGCTCATTTTGTACTGAATATCAATGAAGAGTTATTGCCTCCGAAACCGAACGAATTCGACATCACGTGACGCATGGCGACACCCTCCAGGTGGCGTCGCAGCGGCACGAACGGCAGTTCCATGGGCTGCGACAGGTTGGCGTTGCCGGGAACCAGTCCGCGCGTCAGGGAGAGGATCGAGATCACGGCCTCCACGCCGCCGGATGCGCTCGTGGTATGTCCCGTGAGCGACTTGGTAGAGCTGACATAAGGGTAACGTCCCTCGAAGACCGCGGCTATGGCCGCGCTTTCCGAGGCGTCGTTGTTCACCGTCCCCGTACCGTGCGCATTGATATAGTCGATCTGTCCGGGTTCGAGTCCCGCCATCGCGAGGGCTTGCCGCATGGCAAGTACGGCTCCGCGTCCATCCTCCGACGAGGCCGTCTGATGGAAAGCGTCGCACGTGTTGCCGTAACCCGAAACATAACACAGCGGCTCCTTGCCGCGCCGCTTGCGGAATTCCTCGCTTTCGAGTACTATGTAGGCCGCCCCCTCTCCGAGATTGAGGCCGGCGCGCGCGACGTCGAACGGGCGGCAGGGACGCGGGTCGAGTATCATCAGCGAGCGGAAGCCGTTGAGGTGGAAGCGGGTGATACATTCGCTCCCGCCGACCACCGCGGCGTCCAACAACCCGCTCCTTATCATGTCCGCGCCGAGGATAACTGCATTGGCGGCCGATGAGCATGCCGTGGAAAGCGTGGTTACAAAGCCGAATCGTCCCGTAGCGGAGGCTATCCGTTCGGTGCATGCCCCGCAGTCATGCTGGGATATGTACTCGCTGTGCAGACCCGTGGATAGGAAATCGAGATAGTATATCTCGCTTTTCTCCATACCGCCCACCGTGGTGCCGTTGATGAACCCCACGCGCATACCGGAGCGAAAGTCCATTCCCGCATCGGCGAGCGCCTCGCGCACAGCCGCAATGCCCAGCAATGCCGTACGGGTTATTATTTCATCCGGATCCATACCGAGCATCGAGCGCAGTTCCCCGTCCGACATCTTCACTTCGGCGCACGGAATCTCGGAATGCTCGGTATGCAGGTATTCAATGCCGCCCACTCCCGAACGCTCCGCACGCAGGGCGGCGAACGTCTCCTCGACACCGCTGCCCAACGCAGAAACAATACCCAGTCCTGTTACCGCAACCATACTCTCAGCAACTCCAGGGGATCAGAATTTCCGGTTGGCGGCGATGTAATCGGCCATCGTTCCTACACTACTGAAGATCGCCTTGCCCTGGTTGGGGTCCTGCAGCTTGATACCGTAATTCTTCTCCATAAGCACGATCAATTCGAGAGCGTCTATAGAATCCAACCCCAGTCCTTCGCCGAAAAGAGGCGCATCGTCGGCAATATCTTCAGGCGTCATCCCCTCAAGGTTAAGTACCTCTATTATCTGCAATTTAAGCTCATTTATCAACTTCTCCATATTTCAAAATATTATTAAGTACCGTTGAATATTTATTTATCCATTATTTATTTGCAAGTTACTGACAGGTAGCACTAAGAAAAATAATAAATAGCACGATGTGCTTAAGTAATCTCAATAATATACGGTCACCATAGTTTTTCCAGATTTTCGGCATTGAGTATCACGCCCGTACTGCCTGTACGCTGCGCGAGTACGGCTTTTATGTCTATCTTTCCTTCGTCGGCGTCCGCCCAGCCTATCAGGGCGCTGTCGGCCGCTCCTTCGGCCGCCGCGCCGCAGACATATTCCACCGCTGCCCGCGCATCGAAACGCTCTCCGACAAGGAATATGTTCTCGCCGTACAGTTTGTGGCGGATCGATATTTCGCCGAGCATTATGTTGGGCAGCGTGTACACGAACACGGACGGACTGGGAAAATATTCCGTACCGATCGTCGTCTGGAACTCCCTGTCTTTCTCAAGGCTCGATGCGCTATTCATAAAAACGAGCGCCGTTCTGTACGGGTCGGGGCGTTTGCCAGCAAAAAGCATCTCCGTAGCCAGCACGCCGCCCATGGAGAGCAGGTCCATCTTGAAAAACTTCGGATAATCCATCCCGAGGCGGCGGTACAGCGCCGTTAAACATTCGCGCGGCGAAGCGTAACCGCCGGAAAGTATTTCCTCTCCGTTCAGCAGGACACTGCTTCCGTCGATCGAGCAAGACGCTGTTATATACAGGGTATCCATTTAAGTGGTTCAAAATGATTATATTAAAAAACGGCTTGGTAACCAATTATAGTTTTTGCAGTTTTGGCAACAAAACTGCCGACGCCCTCGCCCGTGCAGCCGCCTTTGGCGGCTGAGGGGGGCGGGCGGGGAGTCGAAAACCAACACTCCCATATTTAATTACCGTCTCCGAATACATTATATTAAATATAAGTAACCTTTTTACAGCGCTATTCCCAGAGTTTAAGTCTCACCGCGCCGTTCGTGCCGCCGAATCCCGACGCGCACTTTACGCACTGCATGCGTTCGCTGTGCATGGCGTTGCGTGCGATATTGACCGGCATGCCGACTCCGTTTTCGTAATAGCCGATGCTCGCCGCGACCATCCCTTCCCGCAGCGACTGCACGGCGACCACCGTCTCCATCACCCCAGCAGCTCCCAGAGTATGGCCGAAATATCCTTTCAGACTGTTCACGGGAACTTCGTGCAATCCCGCACGGTACAGAGCCGTTGCCTCCATCTCGTCGTTATACGGGGTAGCCGTGCCGTGTACGTTCACGAACGACAGTTCTTCGGCGCACATGCCGTCCATAACCCTGCCGAGCGCCAGGTAAAGTCCCTCCCCCGTGCGAGAAGGGCCGGAGATGTGGTTCGCGTCGTTGGTCACCGCCCACGCTTCCAGTGTTACCTGTCCCGAAGCGGGAGCCTCCGCTCGCTCGAAGATGAGCGTAGCGGCTCCTTCACCGAGGTTCAGTCCCGCGCGGTCGCGGTCGAAAGGCCGGCACGCCGCAGGCGACAGAGCCTTGAACGACTGGAATCCGGCTATCACGAAACGGGACAGTATGTCCGCTCCCACGACCACAACCCTGCGGCAGCTTCCGCCGAGGAGCCGTCTCGCAGCGGCGGCCTGCGCCGCCACACCCGAAATGCAGGCGTTGGATACCACCGCCGGCGTGTTCGGATTGCCGAAATGCGAAGCCACCGCCTGCGCCGACCTCCAGAGATATTCGCGCCCGCATTCCCGCCCCGCACGGTTGTCTAAAAGGTCGATATTGCCTTTAGTGGTGGAAAGTATGAACAGGGTATCCCTGCCGGAGAGGTCGAGCCTCTCTCCCGCCGTGGCCGCCGAAAGTATGGCGAGCGACTCGAAACGGGTGTACTTTCCCCTGTCGATGCCTCTCTCCTTCAGAACGGAGGCAAGCCGGTCGTCGTCCACCGCCGAAGCCGTGTAATCCTCGATCCCCGCCTGCGGAGCGGCGCGGAAAAACCGCAGGCCGGAGCGGCCTGCGGATATGGCCTGCATATTCTCCGCTGTGGTAAATCCCAGCGCGGAAACTATATTGTCGGCGGTTATGACTATACGGGCGCTGACCATTACATTCCGTTATCTTTCTTCCACTGTGCGTAAAATTCCGGCGTCGTCCACAACAGCTCGTAGTTGCGGTCGAGGAATACCTGTATACTGCTTCCCGTAGCCACTACCGAACCGTCTTTGACGGAGCGTATCGTGTATTCGAAACATATCTTGGCCGTCTCCGTAGGAACGTATACCGCCTCCACCAGAGCCCTGTCGCCGTAGATCAGCGGTTTCTTGTAATTAAAGTCCAATTTGACCAACGGGGCGTAAAATCCCTCGCCGAAGATGCGCAGGTAGCCCAGATTATACCTGCGGCCGAACTCTTCGCGCGCATCCTCGAAATATTTCGCATAGCTGCCGTGCCATACGATACCCATCGAATCCACCTCGCTGAAACGCACCGCCACTTCGCTGCATGCGCTTAAACGGTTACTTTTGTCCATGTATTAAACGTGAGTCTCGGGATAACGATACCATCCCGTTCCTCATTTTTATGATTTATACTTTATTGCCGTTTTATTGTCATCCCGAAATTTACCTTGCGGCAGTTCCGGGAGCCGTTAGTTTGCGATTGCGCTCCGCTTATCCCGAACTCGCGTCGTCTATTATCGCTATTTTCATTTCGCATTCGGCCACCGGCCCCGTCTCGCTGCCGGAGACGGCTTTTACGAGTGTCATATTCCCCACTTCGCTCAAAACCTTTATCTCGGTGGCTATCCTTTCCCCCTCTTTCGGCAGACGGTGTATGATAAGATTCTTCAATGCGCCTATAAATCCGACCTTTACGTCTTCGCTATTGACACGGCAACTGATATAGCCCATCCGTGCGGCACAGGTCTGCGCTATATTCTCCACCACTCCGGCTTCACCCAGCACTCCGTCCTCGAAAAATATGTTGTCGTGCCTCACCTCCAACTCCGTGCGCGTAACCACGTGATCGTAGTGGGTCAGTGCGTCCACCATGACGAACGGCGGGCGCTGCGGCAACAGCTCGAATATATCTTCCCTGTATGTATCCATTTCAGTACCTCAAATATTCCCATAACGGCCCGCGCCTCTTCTTCGCCCTGAAACGGCATATCATATCGTTCGGGGCGTCGTCCGGAAAGATCCATTTGGCCCCTGTCGCACTGGCGCGCGCCTTTATCGAAGTCACGTCTATCTCCCTGGAAACATAGTATACCGGTTCGAGCAATTCGCTTTCGTCCTTTATTATCCCTTCCCGAATCGCAATGCCGCACAGCTCCGTCTCGGGATAGATGCGCATTCCGATATAGGGGAATATTACCGTGTTGGCAAGCTGCGACGAACGTGCAAAGGTTTCGTCCAGGCTGCGTTCCGTCTCGCCGTAGCCGCCCAGGATGAGGAAGTGCGAGTAGAATATGCCCAACTCATCGCAAATGCGCGACACACGCAGCACGTCGTCCCAGCGGAACCCCTTGCGGTAGTTCTCCAACTGGCTGTCCGAGAAGGAATCCGTCCCGAATTCAATATGCGTGAGGCCGGCGCGCTTGTAGAGCTCCAGATCCTCCCGCGAGAGTCCGCACGGGGAGAAATAGGCTCCCCAGTTCATTTTTATGCCGCTGCCTGTTATGCGTTCCGCAAGGTCGCGGTTATACCTGCGGTCGATATTGAAAACCGAGTCGGTGAAAAACGTATACGTTATACCGTGTTCGCGGTACAGTTCGGCCAGCGTTCCGGCCACCGACTCCGCGTCGAGCGTACGCACGCAACTGCCTTCGATGACAGGGTAGCTGCAATATATACAGCGGTGGGGGCAGCCGCGTTTGGTCTGAACATTGAGCATTCCGCCGCTTTCCCAGTAGTACGGAAGCCACTCGGGTTCGAATCCGAGTTCGGGTTTGCGGGTGAACGAGGTGCGGGGGTTTATCCTGATCCCGTCCGCGGTGCGGTACACCAGTCCCTCTATGCCTTCCACGGGGCTGTTTGTCCCGATGCAGGCTACAAATTCGGCCAGCGCGGCCTCGCCTTCGCCCTTTATGCCGTAGTCGGCGTCCAGTTCCGCGAGCAGCATCGCCGGAAATATCGAATACCCCGCCCCGCCGAGCACCAGAACCGCCTTGCTGTTCTGCCGCACGGTGCGCGCCAGGGTGCGGTACCACTCCACAAAGGAGTTTTTCGTGAAAATATTGTTATCGTCGATATTGCGCAGCGAAAGTCCCACGAAACCGTAGTCGCCGCGGCGCAGCATTCCGGCCAATTCTTCGATGGAACCGAAATTCATGTCATAGGTATCGACGGCACAGACGGGCATCGCCTTGCGCAGATAGCTGCACAGGTAGGAAACCCCCAAAGGATATACCTTATAGGGATCGGCAAAGGTGTTCGCCGATACCAGCAATATTTTAGTCCCGCCGTCAGTCATTCCAGAATTCGTAAAAGTTATACCATTGTTCGGGGCAGGCTTCGACCATCTCCCCGAGCCTGCGCACATAATCGTCCTGCATCTGCGCCGCATCCGCTCCCTTTAGGGGGATAACATGCACGCGGTAGCGCAACGTCCCTGTCCGTACGGCGAAAAACGCCATTACATCCACCCCCAGCTTCTCGGCGATGAGGAAAGCGCCCGTAGGGAAAAAGGCCGTCCCCCCCATAAACCGGCACTCGCGCACCTTGCTGCCGGTGAAAACGCGGTCGGCGGGCATACTGACGAATTCGCCGCGCGATATGGCTTCCCTTATCAGGAAGATATGCGACATATCGCCCTCCGCCACCGGAACGGTGCGGATATTGCTTTGCCCCAAGCTCTGTATTCTGTGCGCCTGTACCGTAGCCGCCTCTCCGCCGTAGACAACCGCGTTTATCGGCTTGTCGTACTGCGGCAGCAGGTAGCCTGCCAACTCGAAGTTACCCACGTGCGACCCCGCTATCAGCGCCCCGCGCGGCGAACGCATCGCCTGCGCAAAATATTCTTCGCCGACGATCTCGACTCCGAACTTCTTCCTTTGTCCTCCGTAAACGGCGAAACGGTCAAGCAAGGCCGTCCCGAAGAGATAATGGTTGCGGTAGGTCTTCAGCAGTGACTTGATCTTTCCATACCGGTGCCTGCGCCGGAAGTAACGATATACGGGACGCGCCCGACCGGCGGCGAACACCATGTAAAAAGGCACCACGGCAGCCATCACGGCATAACCCGCCCGCACGTCGATGCGGCGGAACAATCCCGCCAATAAACGTTGCCCGAGGCTGCCTCCTCCGGTGCGTCCATGCCACTTCATATCCTCCTTCCGCAAGCCGTTATCCCACCTTGCTCAGAATATAGTCGTAGAATGATCCGAGAGTCGCAACGCCATTCATCTCCTCGGGTTTGATCTTGAAACCGAAATTCCGTTCCACGATAACTACGATATCCACAAAATCAAGGCTGTCGATGCCCAGATCGTCTTTCAGGCGGGCGTCTTCGAGAAGCATACCCTCTTCAATCTCTATTTCCTCGATCAGAAAGTTGTTGGTGATGCCTATTACTTCTTCCCTCGTCATGTTAAAATTACGATGATTTATGTTTCTAAAGTACTGTTAAATATTTATCGATACATTTTTTATTTTGTATGTCGCTAATTAGCAATACTGACGAAAATAATAAATAGCACGGTGTGCTTAGTTTTTCTGCGTTTTCATCAGTTCCTGTTTGCAGAGTTTGGCCACCGTATCGGCGCTCTCCACACGCGGATTGAAAATCGTGAATTTAAAACTGTTTTTGGCATTTACGGTTTTAACGCTTTCCGAACGGTAGAACTCAGCACCCTCCCTTGTTTTGAGTATGAAATAACAGGTGTCGCGCCCATCCTCGTCGAACACGAATTCAAGGATGAATTCGGCTTCCAGGGGGGTATCCACAACCGTCCACAGGTTGTATTTGTCGGTAAGCTCCTTTCTCATGTTGAAACTGCCTAAAACGCTGCGGAACGATCCGGCATTCAAGGGGATGTAGACCTTGCCTCCCTTTGCCATAAGGCTGCGGGGGTTCTCCGCGCTGCGCTGACGCAATTCTGGGCTGTCGATGTTTTTAGCCTCCTTGTCATAGGAATAGTAGGCTATATCATCCTTCTCCGTTTCGATAATAGCCACGTCCGACAACTTTACGGTCGCTTCCTGACCTTTGCTGTCCAGTTTGTACGTAAGAGTGCCGGCTGCATCATCCTTATTTACGATGATCACGCGCATTCCCTTACCATCGGTCAATTTAAAGTAATCGTTCTGTGCAGAGGCGGACAGAATAACAGTCATCGCCAAAGCTGAAAGTAACATTTTTTTCATAACAGTTCTTGGTTATTTGGTTTTGGTTTTTTTAACGATCAGTGCGCTGTTAGTCCCCCCGAATCCGAACGAATTCGAAAGGAATGCGTCGATGTTGGCGTCTATTCTGCGGGAGGCTATGTTGAGTTTCGCCGAATACTCGTCGGGGGTTTCGAAGTTGATGTTCGGGGCGATGAAATTTCCCTGCATCATAAGCATCGAATAGACGATCTCGCTTGCTCCGGCCATCCAGCACTCGTGGCCGGTCATAGACTTGGTCGAGCTCACCGGAGGACGGTGTCCCGAAAAGAGGGCGTCGATGGCCATGGCCTCGTACATATCGCCCAGAGGGGTGGACGTGGCGTGGGCATTGATATAGTCGATCCGGTCGGGAGTCATGCCCGCGTCATCCAGTGCGCGTTTCATGGCAAGGTACGAGCCTTCGTTGCTCGGCTGCGAGATATGGCTGCCGTTCGACGAGAAACCGTATCCGACCACCTCTCCGAGTATTTCGGCGCCACGCCCTACGGCGTGTTCATACTCTTCGAGGATAACGGTCGCCGCCCCGCCGCTCGGCACCAGCCCGTCCCGTCCGGCGTCGAAAGGCCGCGAAGCCGCAGCCGGATCGTCCGTCCTGACGGAAAAAGCGCTCAGTCCGTCGAAGCTGCCCATGGAATAGAGATTGGTCTCCTGGGCTCCGCCGCAGATTATCATATCCTGCAGTCCGCCACGGATGAACATGTAGCCCAGTCCGATAGCGTGCGAACCGCTGGCGCATGCGGCGCTTATGGTCATATTTATGCCCCGAAGCCGGAATATCACCGAGAGGTTCATCGTAACGGTCGAATTCATCGACTGGAAGATCCCGCCCGATCCTATGAGCGTGGTATCCTTCTTTTCCCGGGCGATATCGTTGGTCTCTATGACGGGTTTGGCCGAAGAATCGTTGCCGTAAAGTATGCCCACTTCGTTTGTTTCCAGGTAATCCGCACTCACGCCCGCATTGTGTAGCGCCTCTTCGGTAGCCACGAAAGCATACTCGCTCTGTTCGGACATGTAGGTCCTCTGGCGGCGGTCGATACGCCCCTTGAGCTGCGGACGTTCGAGGATCCCCGTGAGCGGCGAACGGTAGCCGTAGGCCGTGCGTTCGGGATCGATGCCTATACCCGAGCGTCCCTCGTAGAGCGACTGCTTCGCCTCTTCCGTGTTTTTGCCGATGCAGGAATAAATCCCCATTCCCGTAATTACGACTCTTCTCATAAGCGTTATGTATGTAAACCTCCGTTGATCGAGATTACTTCGCCCGTAATATATGCCGCCCTGTCCGAAGCGAGGAAACCTATCAGCGAGGCGACTTCCTCCGGCTTGCCGAAACGTCCCGCGGGTATCATCGCCTTAAGGCTTTTCTCGTCGAGGTCGGCCGTCATGTCGGTAGCGATGAACCCGGGCGCTACGGCATTCACCGTCACGCCACGGCATCCTACCTCCTGCGCAAGGGCTTTAGTGGCGCCTATCACCGCCGCTTTGGCCGCCGAATAATTGGTCTGGCCGGGCAAGCCCTTGATGCCCGAGAGCGACACCACATTCACGATGCGTCCGCTGCGCCTGACGAGCATATCCTTCAACAGACGGCGCGTGACATAGAAAAAACCGTTCAGGCTGATGTCCAGCACACGGTGCCACTGGTCGTCGCGCATCCACATCATCGTCGTGTCATCCCTCACGCCAGCATTATTGACCAGTACCTCTATGCAATCGTCCGGATGTTCTTCCGCCCAGCCCATAAGAGCCGCGTCTACCGCGGCAACATCCGCCACATCGAAAGGGAGCAGTTGCGCCACCCCTCCCGACTGCTCGACGATAGCCCTGGTCTGTTCCGCGGCATCGGCATTGGAAGCGTAATTTATTATAACGGCGTAACCCATGCGCGCAAGCTCGACGCACGCCGCGCGGCCTATACCTCTGGATCCGCCCGTAACAAGCGCATATTTCATATCACGGAACTTTTCAGATAATTTACCACAGCCTGAATATCTCCGCTCTTGGGAGTATCGGCAACGAAAGAGGGGAAGAAAGTCCTCACCTGCGAATATATCTCCCTGCTTCGGGGGGACAACTCTCCGGTTATGCCTAAACAATCCACCGCCTGCATTATCGCCATTATGTGAACGGCCATGACCTGACAGGCGTTCTCCACGACGCGGGCGGCGATCAGGGCGCTGTTGGCGCCCATGCTGACGATGTCCTGATTGTCGTTATTGTTGGGGATGGAATGGACGTACATGGGGTTGGAAAGCGCCTGGCACTCGGCCGTGGTCGAGGTGGCGGTGAACTGGCACGCCTGCATGCCGTAGTTGAGACCCAGGGCGCCCATATTGACGAAAGGAGGCAGTATGCCGTTGATACGGTCATTCAGCAGGTAGTTGAGCTGCCTTTCCGCCAGCATGGTCATCTTCGTAACGGCGATCTTCAGCTTGTCCATCTCGAACGATATGTAATCGCCGTGGAAGTTGCCACCGTGGTATACCTCGCCTGCCTTATGATCCACTATGGGATTGTCGCACGCCGAATTGAATTCGGCAACGATGACTTTTTCAGTATTTTGCAGCGTATCCCATACCGGACCGAGCACCTGCGGTACACAGCGCAACGAGTAGTAGGGCTGCACCTTATGCACGAAGCGGCTTTCCCCGTTGCTGTTGCCGTACAGTTCCCTGCGGCGGTTGTGCATGCGGCTGCCACCCGAGTAATGTTCGCGCATCATGCGGGCGATTTCGCTCTGGCCGGCGTGGAGCTTAGCCGTATTAAGTCCTTCGGACATGAAATCGTCGTAGGAGGCCGCTATCTCATTGACCATCACGGACGCCGCCACCGCCCACCGGAGCAGGTTGCGGGCATGGACGAGATTGACGATCCCGATGCCGGTCATAACCGAGGTGCCGTTGGTGATGGCGAGTCCCTCGCGCAGGCGCATCCCGAAAGGTTTCAGTCCGGTCTCCCGCAACACATCGGCTGTCAGTCTCCTTTCGTTATTGAAAAATACCTCGCCTTCGCCTATGAGGGCCAATCCCATGTGCGCCAGCTGCACCAGATCGCCGCTCGCCCCCACGCCTCCGTGTTCGGGTATGACAGGATATATGCCGTGGTTGATGAACCCCTCCAGAAGTTCCACCAACTCGGGGTGTACTCCCGATCTGGCCTGTATGAATGTTCCCAGTCGGGCCAGCATCGCCGCCCTGACATAGAGGGTATCCAACGCCGGGCCTGCGCCCGCGCTGTGGCTTCTTATTATGTTGTATTGGAGGTCGCGCAGCGAGTCGTCGTTGATGCGGTACTGCGCCATCGGGCCAAATCCCGTATTTATGCCGTATATGACGCTGCCGCGGGAAAACGATTCGAGGAAATTATAGCAATCCTCTATCTCGGAAATAATCGATTTGGGTACATCCGCAGTTTCGTTACCGAATACTATTTTAACAATTGTGTCGAAACCAAGATGCAGTTCGAGTTTCATTATGGGTTAATTGGTTATTATAAAATAAGATGAGTGGCAAAGATAATTATATTTATGAAAACTTTACATATATAGTCTGTTTAAATTTATCGATAAATTTAAACAGACTGTTATTCATTTATTTTGTAAGTATTGAATACAAATAAAAGTTCCTGAAATCGAATATTGCCGAGCACCGGCTACGGGAAAATTTCGCTGTGCGGTTTTCATGGAAGGCTAAAAATATATATCTTTGAGATTTTGAACAGACTCTGAAACATGCTGCTGCATCATAAACTCAAAGACAGGAGACTGATACTCGCAAGCAAATCGCCGCGGCGGCGGCAGCTCATGGCCGGCTGCGACCTGGAGTTCGAGGTCGCGGATTGTTATGAGGCCGAGGAAACCTATCCTTCCTCGCTCGAAGCGGAGGAAGTTCCCGTCTATTTAGCCAGGGTCAAGTCGGAAGCCTATCCGGTTCCGCTCTCGGATAAGGACATACTCACAACCGCCGACACTGTAGTAATACTCGACGGCTGCATACTCGGCAAGCCTGCCGATCGTGAAGACGCCATGAATATGCTTTTCAGGCTATCCGGCAGGGAACATACGGTCATTACCGGCGTCGCACTCCGGAGCAATGAGAAATATATGGATTTTTCGGCAAGTACCAAAGTGCGTTTCCGCAACCTCAGGCTCGAAGAAATAGAATACTACACAGACCGTTACCGTCCCTACGACAAAGCGGGCGGTTACGGTATTCAGGAATGGATCGGGTACGTGGGCATCGAGTCGGTCGAAGGATCGTTCTATAATGTAATGGGATTGCCAGTTCAATCGTTATATATTAACCTCGATATATTTACCGAATGATGAAACGTATATTTTTTTCAGGCCTTTGCCTGTTGCTCGGTGTAGCCGCCCTCCGCGCCGACGGAGGAGGCATGTGGCTGCCGAACCTTATAGAAAAACGCATAGGCGACATGCAGTCCCGCGGATCGAAATTGTCCGCCGAGGACATTTACAGCGTCAATCGGGCGTCGATGAAGGACGCCATAGTCCGTTTCGGACGCGGCTGCACCGGCGAGATAGTATCTTCCGAAGGGCTTCTGCTGACCAACCACCACTGCGGAAGAGACCAGATACAAAACCACAGCAGTATAGACCATGACTACCTGACAAACGGTTTCTGGGCTATGAACCGCGCGGAGGAGCTTCCCAATCCCGGACTCGTGGTCACATTTCTTGTCAGGATGGAGGACGTGACGTCTAAAATGCTTGCCGGTACCGAGGGCATGAACGAAACGGATAGCAAGGCGGTGATGGACAGGAATAAGGCCGCTATAATAGCCGAGGCGACGAAAGGTACGCACTATGAAGCTGCCGTCGAGTCTTTCTATTACGGCAACCAATATTTCCTTTTCGTGAACGAAGTGTTCAAGGATGTGAGGCTGGTAGCCGCCCCGCCGTCGTCCATAGGGAATTTCGGGGGCGATACCGACAACTGGATGTGGCCGCGCCATACGGGCGACTTCAGCATATTCAGGGTGTATGCGGGCAAAGACAATAAGCCCGCCGCATATTCCAAAGACAATGTTCCCTACAAACCGAAGAAATATTTAAAGGTATCTACGGAGGGTTTGAAGGAAGGCGATTTCACGATGGTGTACGGATTCCCCGCAGTGACACAGCAATTCCTGCACTCCGCCGCCGTTTCCTACTTACTGCATAAATCCAATCCCACAAAGATACGTCTTCGCACGATCCGGCTGGACGAGATCAAAGCCGCACAGGAAACCGATCCGGCAATACGCATAGCCTACGCGGCGAAAGCCGCCAGTATCGCCAACGCATGGAAAAAATGGCAGGGTGAAAGTCTGGGACTGGAACGCCTCGGAACGATCGACAGGAAAAAAGAATTCGAGGCGCGTTTCGCAGCATGGGCGGCAGGCAAACCCCTGTACGGGACGGTTGTTTCCGATCTTCAAAGGGAGTATGACGAACTTGCCCCGTATGCTTTTGCCCGCGACCTTTACAACGAAGCTTTCAATGCGGTGGAACTGATGACAGCCGCGAAAAATTTTCTTGCGGCATACGACGAAGGAAAGACTGAAACGCCGGACAACATAAAAAAGTTCTATCAGGATTACTATCCCGCGATAGACCGCCGTCTGGCCGTGACGCTTCTGAATGAATATATGGATCTGACCGATGCGAAGTTCGTTCCCGAATCGTTCAGAACAGCCGTCGGCGCCAGGGGCGGCATGGATAAATACGTGGACTGGCTTTTCAATAACTCCATACTCGTATCGGGGGAGAAAGTGACCGAAGCATTCGCCGATCCGGCCATACGGGAAAAGGTGAGGAATAACGATCCCGCGATAAAGCTGTATGAAGAGTTCCTCGCCATGTACCGTTCCGGCATCAACAAGCCGTATACGGATATAAACTCACAGATAACCGCCCTGTACAAAACCTTTGTAAGGGGTATGATGGAGTACGAGCCCGGGCGCGACTGGTTCCCCGACGCCAATTCGACGCTCAGGGTGGCCTATGGAAATGTGGAAAGCTATATTCCGAGCGACGGCGTAACCCACCTGTACCAGTCCGCCATAGAGGGTATAATGCAGAAGGACAACCCCGACATTTACGATTACAACATTCCCCAGTCGCTCCGTAATATTTACGACAAAAGGGATTATGGACGGTGGGCCTCCGACGGAACGCTTCCCGTATGTTTCCTCGCCACCAACCACACGACGGGCGGCAATTCGGGGAGTCCCGTCCTCAACAGCCGCGGCGAACT
Organism: Holotrichia oblita; assembly: GCA_023690525.1. Classification (NCBI taxonomy): domain Eukaryota; kingdom Metazoa; phylum Arthropoda; class Insecta; order Coleoptera; family Scarabaeidae; genus Holotrichia; species Holotrichia oblita. Next base: position 1,237,431 of record CM043015.1, read on the forward strand.
CATAGGGCTGAACTTCGACCGCACATGGCTGAGTACGATGAGCGATATTCAGTTCGATCCGGTAATGTGCCGCAATATATCGGTGAATATACGCTACGTGCTGTTCGTGATAGACAGGATCGGCGGCGCCGGCTACCTGATCAGGGAGATGGGAGTTAAGTAACCTCGGGACGGAAAATTTTAACTTAAACTAATCTATCCAATATGAAACGAATAACGGCCTACGCGATTTGTGCATTACTGATTGTTTCATGCACACGCAGCAGCAAAACAGGATTTCGACATGCCGTGCCCCCTGTGGCGGAAAAAAAAGAATACCTGCGCATTATACATGGCGACACGGTGCCTGACAATTATTTCTGGATGTACGATTATTTCGGCAAAGGACCCGACAGTACGAAAGTCATCGAGTACCTGGAACAGGAAAATGCCTACCTGGATGCCGTAATGGGCGGAACGGTTGAATTCCAGAAAGCGCTGTTCAACGAGATGAAAGGACGGATCAAGGAAACGGATGAAAGCGTGCCTGTCCTGATGAACGGCTATTATTACTATACCCGGACGGAAGAAGGCAAGGAATATTACAAATATTGCCGTAAAAAAGGAAGCCTCGATGCGGAAGAGGAAATTCTATTGGATGTGGATAAAATGGCCGCGCCATACGCTTACTTTTCAATCGGAGGAGTATCGGTGAGCGACGACAATAAGCTGATGGCTTACTCTGTGGACAGTGTCAGCAGACGGCAGTACACCATCCTTTTTAAAAATCTCGAAACAGGTGAGATTTACAGGGAATCCATACCGAATACTAACGGTGCGGCTGTCTGGGCTGCCGACAATAAGACCGTGTTTTATATATCCAAAAATCCGGTTACTCTGTTGTCCGAGAAGGTCAGACGGCATGTTTTGGGTACCGATCCCTCATCGGATGTGACGGTATACAACGAAAAGGACAACACGAACTATATCGGAGTATATAAAACCAAAAACAGGAAATATATCTGTATCGATTCGGAGGCTACCCTGTCGTCGGAGACCTTTTTTATAAATGCGGATAAACCCGACGCGGTATTTAAATCGTTCCAGCCGCGGATGAAGGATGTTCTGTACAGTATCATTCCGCTGGAAGACCGTTTCCTGATCCTTACCAATATGGACGCCCGGAATTTCCGTGTAATGGAATGTCCCTCTGATAAGACGGGAGTGGAACACTGGAAGGAATTCATTCCTCACCGCAATGATGTATTGGTCGAGAGCGTTGATGAATTCAGGGACTTTATCGTAATAGAAGAGCGCAAAGAAGGATTGACGCAACTGCGGGTGCGTCGGCTGAACGACGGCAGCGAGCATTACCTGGACTTCGGGGAACCGGCCTACGCAGCTTATACTTCCTCCAATCCCGAATATGCCAGCCCTGTGGTGCGGTACAGATATACGTCTTTGACTACACCCATGTCCACATTCGACTATAATACCCAAACGCGTGAAAAAACGCTGATGAAACAACAGGAAGTTCTGGGAGGATATGATAAGAACGACTACCATACGGAAAGGCTGTACGCTACGGCCGTAGACGGAACAAAAATCCCTGTCTCATTAGTTTATAAAAAAGGATCGTTCAAGAAAGACGGCAAATCCCCCTTGTTGCTTTACGGATACGGAAGTTACGGGGCGAGCGAGGACGCTTATTTCAACAGCGGCAGGCTGAGTCTGCTGGACAGGGGATTCGTATATGCTATCGCCCATGTCAGGGGCGGGCAGGAAATGGGACGTCAATGGTATGAAGACGGCAAGTTGCTGAAAAAGAAAAATACATTCACCGACTTTATAGATTGCGCCGCTTACCTCGTCTCGGAGAAATACACGGGAACAGAGCATTTATATGCTTCCGGAGCAAGCGCCGGAGGATTGCTTGTGGGTGCTGTGGCAAATATGGCTCCCGATATGTTCAACGGGATTATCGCGGATGTTCCTTTCGTCGATGTCGTCAATACGATGCTGGATGAGAATATTCCTTTGACTACCAATGAGTTCGACGAATGGGGCAATCCGAAGGATAAAACGGCTTACGACTATATGAAAAGTTACAGTCCATACGAAAATGTAGAGAGGAAGAACTATCCCAATATGCTTGTCATGACAGGATTGCATGACAGTCAGGTTCAATATTTCGAACCTGCAAAATGGGTTGCGAAACTGAGAGACATGAAAACGGACGATAATATCCTGTTGTTAAAAACGAATATGGAATTCGGCCACGGCGGAGCGAGCGGCCGTTTCGATTACCTTAACGAAGTTGCATTGGAATATGCCTTTCTGTTCACTTTGGAAGGAATCGGTAAATAACGTGAATTCGGTATAAGCGATCTGTCGTCGGAATCCATTCACCTGTGCAGGAGCGGCCGTTGGCTGCGATAAGAAGCCGCCTCGAAATGATTTTCGAGGCGGCTTCTTATTCTTTCAGGGAAGAAATATAATGTGAAAGTAATAAACCAGGACTACTGTTCTTTTTTCAGATCGAGACGGGGGCAGCGCGTGAATTCCTTTTCACGGTCGAAAAGATAGCGGTAGGTTACGTGTGTCTTGAGTCTGGTTGCACAGACATATTTCTCGACGAACCTTATCATAACGGGGTTGAAATCTCCCATCCACGCCAGTTCGAGAGTTTTATATTTCGTCTTTCTCGTGGTTATGTACTGTTCGAACGCATGTATGGTGCCGGACTCAACGCCCTTGCCCTGGAATTCCGGAGTTACGCCGAATATGATCCCGAAGATCCTGTCCGCCTCCCTGGTGCATTTCAGCAGGTACATGAACCTGATCTTGTTTATTAGATTCAGTTTTCCGTTGAACCGTCCGATTATGCGGTTTATATCGGGGACCATAATGAAAAAGGCGACAGGCGTGTCGTTGAAGTAGGCAAAGTATATCAACCTGTTGTCGATGATAGGTTTCAGACTTTTCAACAACTTTCGAGCATGTTCGTTATCCATGGGCTTTACGCCTGTGAAACGCGCCCATGCCTTATTGTAAATGGAGCAGAAGTCGTCGGCCACCTTGTTCAGGTTTTTTCCGTCTATATGCCCGAACCGGTACCCTGGGGTATTTTCGAGGCGCTTTATGTTTTCGTACACCTGATCGCTGAATATACCTGCACGCAGCTGCCTCAGATATGTATACTGGTTGAAGTAGTTGCGGAACCCGTAATTCTCGAACAGCTCTTTATAATAAGGCGGATTGTACGGGTTGGCGTACAGCGGCTGGAGTTCGAAACCTTCGGTCAGCAATCCCCACCAGCTGTCGCGGCTGCCGAAGTTCACCGGTCCGTCCATAGCCTCCATTCCGCGCTCCCGAAGCCATTGCCTGCATGCCTCGAAAAGCATGTCGGCGGCATTCTGGTCGTCCACGCATTCGAAAAAACCGCATCCTCCCGTCGGCTGTTCGTTAGCCGCCGCCGTTTCCAGGTTGTAGAATGCCGCGATCCTTCCTGCGACCTCTCCCCTGCTGTCCCTCAAAAGCCATCTCACAGCCTCTCCGCCGTTGAACATTTCATTGACCGAAGGGTCGAACAGGTTCTCTATATCATGGTCCAAGGGGCATACCCAGTAAGGGTTTTTCCTGTACATTCTTTTGGGCAGATCGTGAAATTCCCTTTTCTGGCGGGGGGTTAGTACCTCTTCGAGTTTGTAGATCATCTGGATGACTTTCTTTACGTTTTATATGCCGCAAATATACTTAGAAACTGTTCAAATAAGTTAAATTTACAGTAAAATACCGTCTGAAACAGAGGAAAGGGCGGGTAAAATTGCCGCAAATACCGGCGCCTCCGTCTTATGGAGCGGCACATACGCGAAGATACTGCTTATCTGTAACGTACCGGCCGAAGCAGCATCAGGGAATCGTAAAAACGGAAGAACAGGACGTAGAACCCTAATCCGGCCGCGGACAGCTTCCGGTATCGGGGTGCCGACCCCGGATGGACTGCCGGAAACTAAACCTGTTTATTTGGAACAACCGGATACATTAAAGGCGGAATAAAAAAATCCGCTGATGAACGGTAAAAAAACAAGGAAACCCCGGATAAGGGGTTATTCCCCCATTATCCGTTGTTTCCTCTACTAACCTAAAACTACTAACCTAAAATGAACCTTAAAACTTCACTGCAAAGATAGGAATGTTTTATAAACCCTGCAAGTTTTTGTGATTTTTTTAAGCCGATTTAATTAACAAATTAAATCGGAAGAGAAATAACTAACTGCAAATCAAGCGTTTGTGCGACACAAAAATTCATATTCTTTAGTCGCTTAAGAGTTTCTCCGAATGATAATCTTTTTTTGTTATTCTTATTTTGTCATCCTGAACCCTGAGCGAGGAATTTTCTTGGAACATAAAGCGATCAAACTCGCTTGAAACTTTCGGTTGCACCATAAAACAGGTACAGCCTATTACTGGTTAGGCTCAGGCTAACCGCCCGAGCCTAACCTATGGCTTTCCTTCGGTTTACGGCTCAAAATCTGAAGCCCAACGATATTTCCAGCATTCCCACGGGCAGTGTCGTTTTTTGCCCTTCTTCGGTAATTTCATCGCTCGCGCCGTAATATGTCGTTTCGGTAAACGTAGCGCCGGCATAGAGCGCCGTCCGCAGGAAAAGACCGAAGGAAAACGCATGTCTGAAACCGATTTTCCCCGCAACTAAATAACCCGTAGTGGTCGGCCAGCTTTGATGACCACGAGAATACTCATATCTGTAGCGTGTCAGCCAATATTCCCCGAAAATTCCGGTATACCACTTTCCTTCCGGCTTGAAAAAACAGTCGAACGAAAGACCGAGTCCGTAGCCGCTTTTTGCTTCGACGGTATCATCGATCTGGTCATTGAAATCGGTTATTTTCGTAGTGAGCATACCCATTTGGGGGATACGATAGGAGGCTCCGACCGAAAATTGATTCATAAAGGTATACTCGGCACCCACTGTAGGTCCGAACTGGAGGAAGCCTGCGGGGTTTACGTAAACTCCGAACCAGTTGTTCTTTTCCTGCGCCTGAGCACTCGTGAATGCACACAAAAAGGCGGCTCCGATGATAAGAATTTTCACATTTTTCATAATTTGAGTTTTTAAAAGTTTGGTGTATGAAAGTAAATGGTGTTGATATTTTACGCTAATTTCAGGCAATGTACCGTCATTTGGTTGGTTACGGATACTTTCTGGACAGTGTTCAAATGGCCGGAATAATCTATTTCCGGCATTGGTAACCAAACTATAGTTTAGCAACCAAAACTGCCGCCCCCCTCGCCCGCCCTCTCCAGCCTCCAAGGCGGCTGGAGAGAGGCCTGTCCCTGTATTAATTATATATCAGATTTACATGTAGTATATTATTGAAATTCGATGATTAAGACGGGTTTGTAGGCACTATTGGAAAAGACAGTGGAGAAATCGACCGTAGAATAAGGAATGTATGTGCTGGGGTCGAAAATAATTATTCCGTAATTCGTCCTCGTACCGTTGGCCCAGAGTTTCACTATGGCCGTAATGTCGATTTCCCACGGCGTGGCAGTGGTTTGCGGCATCTGTTTATATATGTCCGGCGAAGTATAATAACTGGGCGCATTATTATAAGTCACGCTGGTATTCCAGTTTCCCGCCAACGACGCCACCTGGAGCGAATGTGTTTTTACATCCGCCAGCGTACTCGCATACAGTCTGAGCGTAGCCTTCTTAATGGATTTTCCGGCTATCTGGCTGTTGATGTCGAAAAGCATCAAACAGCGGTTGTCCCAAAGATCGGCAACGGTATATCCGCCGAAATCCTGAAAATAGTGTCGCCTTCCTATTGTCAGGGTGCTCGGGTTGCTGCTGGACGTATTCGCAACGCTTGCGTCGCTGTATTGGAACTTGATAATATTCACCCGCGTCGGATTCGCTTCTATGGTTCCCGCGCTCGCCACAAACACGCTCACCACATTGCTGTACGGTGAGTAGTTCGAACTCGTGTAGACTCTCACCCTGAACCAGAGCGTTTTCCCGACGTCGCCCTGGTCTAAAGTTATCCTGTCGATAAAGGGCGATGTACGGTCGTTGTCATTATATTTTGCCAGTAAAACATAAGTAGTGCCGTTTTCGGAGTATTCCAGTTCGTAGTGGTCGGTAGTCGCTACCAGATCCGGCCAGGGAAATGTCCATGTGAGGTCGAAATTGCCCGTAACGGTACTCGGGTTGGGTTGGGTCAATACCGGCGCCGGCGTGTCGAGCGTCTTGAACGTTTGCAGGTTGCCGTAGGCCGTGTTGCTGCCGGCTGTCGCATAGGCGCGCATATAGTATGTGGTGCTCGGGGTCAGGCCGTGGACAGTGCTGGAGAAGTTGCCCGTGCCTGTACCGGTAATTACCCATTTGGAATGATAGATAGTCGGTTCGGATGTCGTCGAAGAATAACATACTCCCCGTTCGGTGTAGGCGGGAGAGCCGACATTCGTTATGTTGCCGCCCACAGTAGCGGTATTGGAAGTAATGCCGGTTACGGCGGAAGTCGTGAGCACGGGCGACGTTCCCGAAGCGAGGGTCGTGGCGTTGGCCACATTGGAGTACGCCGAATTACCCACCGTATTATATGCGCGAACCCGATAATAATAAGCGGTAGCCGCCGTAAGTCCGGTATTTTGATAGCTGACGGCATTTGCCGCGGGCGAAGCGATTTCCGTCCAGCCGGATGTTCCGTTGGCCGAACGTTCCACCTTGTATCCCGTCTCGTTGTTGGCGTTATCCGTCCAGCTGAGGTTTATCTGGGAGGACGATGCCGCACCCGCCGTCAGACCGGTGGGCGTCGCAGGTATGGTGGCGCCGGATTCGACATCCGCGACGCAGCGGACAGGGGGGCCGAGGACTCTGCTGCCACGGCTGAGGGGGCTCACGCTGGTGCTGGTGATGTGTAAGTAGGAACTGTAGGTGACGTTAACCGTACCGCTCCAGTAGTAACCGTCGGAACCCACGTCGACGAACGCACCGCTGGCGGCGCTGCTGCGGTAGCCGGAGGCGGGATAAAAATGGCCGAGGGCGGACATGCCGTTCACGCCGTTAAACAGCGCGCCTTTGTTCGTGCCGATGTAGTTGATGAAAGTCCACTCGCCGCTATCGACGGTGGTCGAACTTCCCCAACTGTTTATGGAATTAACCGAACGCGGCGGCACCTTCCAGCCTGCGGGGCAGGGATCGTAGAGGGTTTTCTTGCCCGATACCCCGCCCCAGGAATCATTATTGTTGCCCACATTCAGCGAACCGTAGTATGTGGTATTATTTATTGCAAAACCTAACGGGTTATGAACCAGCTCCGGCAATACGGTATACTCGCCGGTAGGAAGAACGGCGGTGGTTCCGGTAGTGTTGGTGCCTGTGTAGTAGGTCTGGTTGTTGTTGGTTCCATCAGATGCGGGGAAAGCGTCCTTGCGTCCCCACTGGTAGTAAAGGCCGTTCTTGCCGCTCGTGTTCCATGTCGTTCCCGCCGCCCCGAGGTTGCGATCCATCCACGTAAGGCCGGTTTCGGTATCCTTTTTAAAGCCCACGGTTCCCGTAACCCAGATATGCCAGCTCCATTTAACCGCGCCGGAAGTCTTATCCTTGATGCAGACAACGGCGTTGCCCGCCACTCCAGGCTCGACGCGGACATATCCCTTGCCATTTTCCGAGTATGCCTCCAGTTTCTTGATAACCCCGGTCGCTCCGACCGGAGTGTCGCCCCAGACGAGTTCGACGGTATAATTATCCGCAGTCACGCCGCCCAGTCCTTCCGTCACCGCTCCCAGACCGTCTGAGGTATTTACGCGGTTGGCCTGCGACACGGGGATGTATATAGCCGCGCTGCCAGGCGCAACCATGTAACAGTTGGCCTCAGGCTGGGCAGAGATCGGTGTAACCGAAGCGAGGGTTGCGGCGTTGGCCGTATTGGAATAGGCGGAATTCCCGCCAGCATTGAAGGCGAATACTCTGTAGTAGTAGATAGTACTTACCGTGAGGTCGGTATTCTGGTAGGCGGTGGCATTTGCCGGAAGCGAAGCGATCTCGGTCCATCCGGATGTTCCGTTAGCCGACCGTTCCACTTTGAATCCCGTTTCATTATTGGCTTTGTCCGTCCAGCTCAGATCTATCTGGGTGGACGACAAGGCGACCGCCGCCAGACCGGTGGGCGCAGAAGGCACTGATACGGACGGATTCAGAGTTGTGGCGCCGGATATATTGGAGTATCCCGAATTACCCGCCGTATTATATGCGCGAACCCGATAATAGTAGGTAGTGCCCGCCGTGAGGTCGGTATTTTTATAACTTACGGCGTTTGCCGCGAGCGAAGCGATCTCTGTCCAACCGGAAGCTCCGTCGGCCGACCGTTCCACTTTGAATCCCGTTTCATTATTGGCTTTATCCGTCCAGCTCAGATCTATCTGGGTGGACGACGACGCGACCGCCGCCAAAGCGGTGGGCGCCGAAGGTACGGGCGTCGGTTCGGGCGTATCCGTCCCGCCGCTCTTGCCGCATGAGAAAAGCACTGCCGCGCAGGCGAATAAGGCCGGCACCAGCATCGTCGAAATTTTATTGTTCTTCATTTTTTGCAACTTTTGTAGAAGTTATGTATGAAATATTTTAGTCGATGTTATTTTGTGTGTGAATCCGACAGCCGTCGCCGGTACAGACCGACAATCCATGCGGCGGACTTAGCTCGTTTCACTCGTTTTACCCAGCCGCAGGTTGAGGAAAAGAAAATCAAATACCGGCGATACTAATTTTCTCTTCATAGTACTTTTTCTATCCGACCATTTCAATAAATTTCAACCCTGCGGTATCGGAATGTTATACATTTCTGCTTCGTCCGGTTATTCCGCGTCGCGGGCAGCGTCCGCCGGAACCGCGTTCCCGCGATTGAGCTATCTTACTGCCGGCGGGCTTCGAGCCCGCCGCAGGCCTTTTGTCATCCCGAGGCCTGCCCGAGGGATCTGTATTATATATCTTCCCCGTCAAGGAATTTCCAAAACGGGTTCAGGGTTTCGATAAGCCTCGTTTTCTTCTCCCTGCGCCAACCCTTAATTTCTTTCTCGCGGGCTATCGCATTACGGACATCCTGGTAACGCTCATAGAACAGAAGCCTGTTCACTCCATACTTTGCTGTGAACGATGCCGAATCTTCCGCCGCTACGTGTTGCTGCAATCGTCCGGGAAGGTCACTGGTTATCCCTGTATAGAGTACGGTCTTGCCGGCATTGGTAGCGATGTATACGAAGTATTCTTTCATGGTTAATAAGCGGTAGATTCCTCGTCGATGCTTCGCATCTCGCTCGGAATGACATTTTTTCAGTCATCCCGAACATCCGCAGGATGGAGGGATCTACCTTATATTATCTCTGTTATATTTGGCAGATCCCTCACATGCGTTCGGGATGACAATACTTTTTTGTCATGCAGAGCGAAGCGAAGCATCTCGGCCATGAATCAGCCGGACGGGACTTGGCGAACAGGCCTCCGGTCACGAGATTCCTCGCTAACGCTCGGAATGACAAAATTGTAGATTCCTCGTCGGCCTAACAGCCTCGCTCGGAATGACAAAATTTATTGCCTGCGCTGCGCTTGGCTTTAGCCTCCTTGCAGGGCATAGTCCGCAAGCCGCCTCTGTTCCTGCTGCGTTCGGTTATTCCGCGACGCAACGCACGGGGAAGCCGTAGGTTCTGTGGGTGTTGTCGACGGGGTACACGTTGGTCGCGCGGAAGTATAGGCTGCGACCGTAGATGTCGGTAACCGCACCGGTCCAGTAGCAGTTGAAATCCATGTTGTAGAATGCGCCGCTGTTGTAGCTGCGGTTGCCGGTGGCGGGATAGAAATGGCCGAGGGCGGACGTGCCGCCGTTCGCGCCGTTGAATATCGCGCCTTTATTCGTACCGATATAGTTTATGAAAGTCCACTCGTTGTTATCGACTTCGGTATAACTTCCCCAACTATTTACGGTGCCGACCTTAATCGGCGGCACCTTCCAGCCCGCAGGACAGGGATCGTAAATAGTTTTCTTGCCCGACGTACCGCCCCAGGAATCGTTATCGCCGTCCGCATTCACCGAACCGCGGTAGGTGCCATCATTCGTAGCGAAATTCAACGGGTTCTGAACCAGTCCGGGCAGTTCGGTATATTCGCCGGTTGGTAGAGCGGCGGTGGTTCCAGTGGTGTTGCTTCCCGTGTAGTAGGTCTGGTTGTTGTTGGTTCCATCAGATGCGGGGAAAGCGTCCTTGCGTCCCCACTGGTAGTAAAGGCCGTTCTTGCCGCTCGTGTTCCATGTCGTTCCCGCCGCCCCGAGGTTGCGATCCATCCACGTAAGGCCGGTTTCGGTATCCTTTTTAGAGCCCACGGTTCCCGTAACCCAGATATGCCAGCTCCATTTCACCGCACCGGAAGTCTTATCCTTGATGCAGACAACGGCATTGCCCGCCGCGCCCGGCTCGACGCGGACGTATCCCTTGCCGTCCTGCGCATACGCCTCCAGCTTCTTGATAACCCCGCTCGCCCCGACCGGAGTGTCGCCCCAGACGAGTTCGACGGTATAATTATCCGCAGTCACGCCGCCCAGTCCTTCCGTCACCGCTCCCAGACCGTCTGAGGTATTTACGCGGTTGGCCTGCGACACGGGAATATAGATAGCCTCACTGTTAGGCGCAACCATATAGCAGTTGGCCTCGGGCTGGGCTGAGATAAGCGTCGTAAAACTCACCTGTTCGCCGTAGGCCGTGCCGGAGGAATTGGTGGCATACGCACGCACATAGTAGGTGGTGTTCGGCGCGAGACCGGTCACCTCGGCGGAAAAACTGCCCGTACCCGTACCGGCGACGGCGGTCTTGCCGCTTCCCGTAGTCGGGTTCTGCGAGGTCGAGCAGCACACCCCGCGCTCGGTATAGGCCGGAGTACCAGCGTTCGTTATGTTGCCGCCCATGGTAGCCGACGTGGTCGCTATATTTGTAACCGCCGACGTGGTAAGTACGGGAAGCGCCTCAGCCTGAAGCGTCGTAAAACTGACTTCGCTACCGTAGGCCGTGCCGGAGGAATTGGTGGCGTATGCACGCACATAGTAGGTGGTGTTCGGTGCGAGACCGGTCACCTCGGCGGAAAAACCGCCCGTACCCGTACCGGCGACGGCGGTCTTGCCGCTTCCCGTAGTCGGGTTCTGCGAGGTCGAGCAGCACACCCCGCGCTCGGTATAGGCCGGAGTACCAGCGTTCGTTATGTTGCCGCCAAGTGTGGCAGACGTAGCGGTAACGTCGGCTGCTGCCGCGGTAACCACAACGGGCGCTTTTTCGTTTTCCTCCGCGGGACTTTTCTTGCAGCCCGCCAGCGCCATTACGGCAAGCGCCGCGATAAGTAAAAGTTTCTTCATGGTCTTAGAAAATCATTAAAAAATAATTAAATTAAGATTTATTCTACTGGCATACAATGCCGATTGCGGACATACCTTCCTTACTTCGCAATAGTATTTGCCGGATAATCGGCATATTCCCTGAAGTTCATGTCAGCGATCCGGAACGAGAGCAGCGAACTTTTCACGGTAGATGTTTTATTTATCTCCATGGTCTCCCACTTCGACGGATCCAGACCGATACCGTTCGCCACAATAATATCCTTATCGGGATGATATACATACCGGCAGGTGTTGAGCAGCGCATTTTCTTCCACGTCGGAACCTTCCCTCGGCCCCAGCACTATTTCCGCCCATTTTCCGTCTTTCAGGTCTACGATCAGCAGATTCCTCGACCTTGTAGTTTCGAAGCGCCGGATGTAATAACCTTCCTGACTGGAGGATTCCGTCTCGCGGCTGGCAAGCCGGTATGAGCACGCGGCGCGGAGACGGTCGGCCTCGGCATATTCGGCCTTTATTTTGCGTACTATAATATCGAAATAAACCGATGCGCCCATTGTTGCAAGCTGGCCGGCGAGAGCAAAGTTCGCAGCCTGTTTTTCCGCCTTTACCCCCTGCTTGAATCCGGCGATGGAAGTCGGACTGTCGCCAATGCCTGGATTGAACTTTCCATACTTCAGATAGTTAGCATAATTATTATTTATTGATTGCTGGAGGGAGAACATGGACATGTGGAAATTTGCCATCCCCGAAATGAGGTTGTTACCGGTTGAAATTCCGCCGCCCGATACCCCGCCTATCGATGCTGTTTTCACAAAGCGGCTTATTTCATAGCCCCATTGCTTTTCGAAAGAACTGTCATAACATTCAATGGCTGTTTCGTAGGTAACGATCCAGTTGTCGCCGCGCCTTTGTATCAGGTCTAAACTGCGCTCTTTAGCGGCGGGAACGCCCATCTGCCTGACCGGTTTCCCCGTTTCCGTGTCGATGAACCAGAGGGACGAGACGGTGGTCAGCGCCAATATCCCGTCGTGTATGGTGAAACCGCTCATTACCGACCCGTCCAGCGGGCAACTCCAGCGCTGTCGTCCGTTACCCTTTTCGACAGCCGACAACGAGGAGACTCCTCCGCTGTCCGTAATCCAGTAGATATTATCGTCCCATTCGTCGCATAACAGGGGCGGAAGCCCTGCCTGCCTGTTCCATAGCTTCCGGCCTTCGCCATCGAACATGACGCAGTCTCCGTTTGCGGATACCAGAAGTACGGAGGCCGGCGTGGCATAGACATTCGTGTAGGGAGAGGCCGCTTCCGCCTTTTCTATCACACCGCCCGACACGGCATCGATCATATAACAGGCGGTACTGTCGGTTACGGCTATCTTGCCCTGTCCGAATCCGGTCAGCCGGTAATCGCGGGAAACTTTACCGGGCGAATTGTCACAAATTCTCTTTCTATCAGCCAGCGCATAGCCCGTATAGCTTAACACGCCTTTAGAGGATAACCGGAATACGATAATGTTGTCCGCTGCTGTCATACACTGCGATTCCGGCTCGATCTCCTGCCTCCACAATTCTTTACCGCTTGCAAGATCCAGTTGCAGTAGATACTCTTTTTTCCCGTCGCCTGCATGTATCACGAGAGAAGCATCCGAAATGTCTACAAAGTCGTGAACAGCCGTACCCATTTCCCCCGTGCGTTCATATTTCCATAGTATCTCCCCCGTTCCGGCGTCTACCTTGTAAAGCGTACTGTAGTTAGGGAACAGGGCGTAAATACCGTGTCCGGTCAGAATGCCCCCTACAAAACTTTTCGCTTTGGCTCTCATGTCTACGGTACCCAACAGGATATTGCCGTCGGGCAGGATCAGCAATTCGTCGCACTCCCGCGCTTCCACCGTTCTCTGCCAAAGCGCCGGAGCAGGCACACAGTTCTTTTTAACTAAGGCGGCATACAGGCCGAGCTGTTCGCGTATGTCGATGAAGCTCTCCTTCCGCTGAACTATGTTACCTTTGCGCTGCCCGTACAGCGTACCGCAAGCCGAGATGAGAAGTATCAGGATAAGTAACCGTCTCATGGCTTATTTCTTCAGATCGACCGAATTGAGATCTATGCCCTCTTTGGCGGCTTCGATGTAGGTGTTGATATGCGTACGGAAATTGTTTGCTATAGTTACAACATCTGCCGTAACGTTTACCTTAATACGCGGTTTTGCAAGGTAGTAGAGCTCGGTTTGCTGCCCGTTCCCCATGACGGTTATTTTAATATTCTGTCCCCAGTCCTGCCACGAGGATTTGAGCGTTCCCAGGATAATAGACGTATTGGCGCTTTCCGTCTTTCCCTTTTCGACAACAATGCCCATTTTTTTGCAACCGTAATTAGCCGCAGCGGTCATTGTCTGCAAGTCCAGATCGGCAGAGGCAATCATAACGCCTTTATCTTTCCTGGTCGATTTGACGAATTTGGAAGTGGACGCGCATGAGGAATTCAGCAACATTGCACCTGCAATGATTGCGGTAAACAAAAAGATTTTTTTCATGATAGTTTGGTTTCTAAATTAATTTAATTTAAATCGTAAAATTATCTTTCAAATTTACGATATACCGTATAATGTACGGATCTGCAGAGTAGTGAATAGATAAAAATCAGTAGCGAATAGATAAAAATCAGCAATTAATGAATAAATTTTTCTATTTTAGCACAATTTTTCAGCGTAAAATCTGTCATGGAAGAAATTACTCGACCCTTCGCACTGTTTGCATCGCTGATACCTGCCGTTTGCGGATTGAGTTACGGAATTATTCTCATCTTCAACAGGGAAAGCAGGGCAAGGCGCGTACTCGGCATTATTTTTTTCGTCTCGGGGCTTTGCTGGGGCAATACCATGATAGTGGACAGCGTCTATCATACGGGCGGCCGCGCACCTGTTTTCAATACATGGCATATCCTTTCCAATCTGGTGGTGTGGCCGGTGGTCAGGTGGTATCTGGTATTGCTGTTGCGACCCGATGCGAAATTCTTCCCGCGATACTTCCGGCAGTTTTACCCTTTCTTTATATCACTGTCGCTTGTCTTTATCGTAAGAGGTATATGGGGAAAGGCTCCGGACACATATTCGGTGCGCGAGTTCGTTTCGTTGTTGGGCCACTACCCTGAATTCATGCTGAGGGTAGCCATACTTGTGGCTTTCCTTGTGCAGATAGCGATTTTTTATATGCTGACCTCCCGCGAACTGAAAGAACATCAACAACGTATACGGGACGATTTCTCCGATTTGGACAAAGTAGACCTTGGTTGGGTACGGTGGATCAACTATTTATGTTGTTTTTTCGGAGTAGCGATAAACCTGACCCTCGCTTTTTCGGGCGGTCTGAATTCGCGGATGTGGATAAATGTCAGCGCCTTTTTCTTTCTCGGGACAATGGCCGTAGTGGGCGGCACCAAGAAAGATATTTACTACCTGCCGGATCCCAACGTAGAACTCGACCGGCAAAAGATCAGGCAGGGCATGACGGCGCTGTTAATCCCTCCCGGCATGAAATATCCGCCAATCAAAAAAACCACTTATAGAACTATCAGAGAGAATTTGATAAAGTTACTGGAGGTCGACGAGGTTTATACCCAGAAGAATTTGCGATTGGACGACCTCGCATTGAAACTCAGTACGAATAAGACCTACGTCTCCATGGCGATCAACGAACAGTTCAAGACGAATTTCTACACCGTTATCAACCATTACCGTATAAACAAGGCCATCAGATTATTATCTCAGACCGATGAACAGATAAAATCGGTATGGATGAAATCCGGTTTCAATTCACAGAGTTCATTCAATACGGCATTCAAAAAAGAAATGGGAATTTCTCCCTCGGAGTGGGTTATGATGAGTGGCAAAGCATAAAGATTAATAAAAATACCTGGATTGCTGACTAAATAATAGGTACGGGTATTTTCGACTCCCCTCCATCGCCCCCTCAGCCGCCAAAGGCGGCTGCACGGCTGTCATTGCGGGCTTGACCCGCAATCTTTACCAAAAATCTGCCCAATGCAAATTGCCGATTCATAAATGCTTTCCGAGATTGCGGCTCGGAGGCCGCAATGGCAAAGCGGTAGATTCCTCACATTCGTTCGGAATGACAATACATTGTGAATTATCAACCCTTGTTTTTCCTGAACACGATGGCCGTGCGGCAGACGTTGTAGATCTTCATGTAGTGTTTGTATGTGCCGTCTTCCTGCGGGACGGGATAGCTGAAGTGACGGACATTCCTGTCGTGCCGTCCCTGTCCTCCGAAATTCTCGTCGTCCGTCGAAAGCAGGACGTGGTATTTGCCCGGATGCGGAACATGTATCGAATAACCGTCGATGCTTCGTTCGGGGTGCCAGTTGAATACGAATACCACGTCGCCGTGTGAGAACGCCATCGTTTTGTTTTCGGTATCCATCTGAAGATTGCAGGCGTAGGTGTTTTTCAGTATGTTCTGTTTCCTGACCAGTTTTATCATGTCGGCGTCGAAACGGTTCAGATAGCTGTAGCGAAGCAGGGGATTCGACGCCAGATTCCATTGCCTGCGCGCGTAGGCATAGCTCCAGCCGTTGCCCGCGCGCGGGAAATCTATCCATTCGGGATGCCCGAACTCGTTCCCCATGAAATTAAGGTACGCCTGACCGCCGAGGGATATGGTCACAAGCCTTATCATCTTGTGAAGCGCCATGCCGCGGTCGATGATTATGTTCTGGGCGGTTCGGCTCATATCGGTGTACATAGCCCTGTCCATGAGGCGGAAAGCTATGGTTTTCTCCCCGACGAGCGCCTGATCGTGCGACTCCGTATAAGCGACCGTCCCGACGTAGGGAAGACGGTCGGTCATTACGTTCCATATGTCCCATATATCCCACTGTTCGTCGGGAATATCTTCCAGCATCCTGATCCAGAAGTCGGGAATACCCATTGCCAGACGGTAATCGAATCCCACGCCGCCCTCGTCCACGGGCGCGCACATGGCGGGCATTCCGCTTACGTCCTCGGCAATGGTAACGGCCGCAGGACGGAACTCGTGAACCAGTTCGTTGGCAAGGGTCAGGTAACACAGGGCGTCGCGGTTTACGCCGTCGCCGAAATATATTCCGGTATTGCCGGACTCCGTATATATGTCGAAATTATGACTGTGGTATATCATGGAGGTCACCCCGTCGAAACGGAAACCGTCGAAACGGAACTCGTCGAGCCAGTACTTTACGTTCGACAGCAGGAAGTGAAGCACCTGCTCCTTACTGTAATCGAACAGCTTGGAGTCCCAGAAAGGCTGGTAGCCCGCGTCTCCGGCAGGGGAATAGAGGCTGCCGGTTCCGTCGAGTTCGTTCAGACCCTCGTTTATATTCTTCACATAGTGGGAATGCACGATGTCCATTATGACGCCGATTCCCATACGGTGGGCGACCCTGATCAGTTCCTTGAGTTCTTCGGGAGTCCCGAAACGCGAGGAGGGGGCGAAGAAATTGGAAACATGGTATCCGAAACTTCCGTAATATGGATGTTCGGCGATCCCCATGATCTGTATCGCATTATAGCCGAGTTTCTTTACGCGCGGCAGAATGTTGGAAGTGAATTCCCTGTATGTCCCCACCCCGTCCTTATCCTGCGCCATTCCTATATGGCATTCGTAGATGAGCAGACTGCCGGTTTCAGCGATATTGAACCAGTCGTCCTTCCAGTCGAAGGGGCGCGGAGGGTTCCAGAACTGTCCGGCGAAATCTTTGGTCTCCTCGTTCTGAACAGTCCGCCTTATATAGGAAGGTATGCGTTCGAGCCATCCGTTCTCGCCGTGTACGAGCATCTTGACCAGGGAACCGTGTACAAGCCTGCGCGCGTATTTTTCGTCGGGCAGGAAAATCTCCCATGTGCCGTCCGGAAGTTTGCGCAGGGGGAGTTCGGTGCGCTGCCAGCCGTTGAAGTCGCCGAAGAGATAAACGTCGAAAGCGCCCGGCAGCCAATCCCTGAACCACCAGCCCTCCAGAGAGTCGTCGCGCCGGAAACCGTAATAAAGATAACCGTTCGCAAAATCCACTATGGAACCCGCCGTATCTTCTATCTTTTCCAGTCTGTCCCTGTACAGACGGTAACGGCGGGAGAGTTCGCCGGCATATCGTCCAAGCCACCTGTCCCTCCTGACAACGGGTAAAACTTCGGTCTTACTGTCCATAAAACAATGCCTTTTTCGCATTCAAGATATAAAAAATTATCGAACCGGAGAGCATGATAAAAAAATATCATATATTTGCGAAAGTGAAAAACCAAACTGTGTTCAAAACTAATAAAACCTGCTTATGTTCAAAAATCATCCCAAAGGATTGATCGGAGCCGCTCTTGCCAATATGGGGGAACGTTTCGGTTTCTACATCATGATGGCGATTCTGTCTCTGTTCATTATGTCCAAATTCGGACTCGATGAGACAAAAGCCGGAATAATTTATTCGATATTCTATGCCCTGATCTACATTCTTGCCCTGGTTGGCGGTCTTATCGCCGACAGAACCCGGAAATACAAGAGTACGATTCTCGTAGGCTTGGTGCTTATGACATTGGGTTATTTTCTGATTTCCATTCCCACCCCGACGCCCGTACCCAATTTTGCACTTTACCTTGCCATGACATGTTTCGGGCTTTTTGTCATAGCTTTCGGCAACGGTTTGTTCAAGGGTAATCTTCAGGCCGTCGTAGGTCAAATGTACGACAATCCGACGTATTCCGCAAGAAGGGATTCAGGCTTCCAGATCTTCTATATGTTCATCAATGTGGGCGCGTTGTTCGCTCCTCTTATCGCGGTGGCAATGAGGAACTGGTGGGTAGAACATAACGGTTTCGCATACAATTCCGACCTTCCCGCGCTATGTCATGAATATCTCAGTGGAACCATAACCCCCGAAGCCACTCAGCGCCTTACGGAGCTTTCGGCTGAAGTCAGTTCCGTAGCTCCCGCCAGCCTCGAAGCATTCGCCAACCAGTATCTCAATGTATTCACCACCGGTTTCCATTATGCTTTCGGAGTGGCGATCTTCGCCATGCTTATATCCCTGGTAATATATTTAGTACACAAGAACCGCCTGCCCGACCCCAGCAAAAAAGCAGCCGCGACTCCGGGAAGCGCCGAAGTAGCGATGAGTGTGAAGGAGATACGCCAGCGTCTGTATGCGCTTTTCTCCGTATTTGCGGTAGTGATATTCTTCTGGTTCTCGTTCCATCAGAACGGCTTGACCCTTACTTTTTTCGCAAAGGATTTTACCAACCTGAGCATGATCGACATCAATCTCGGGTTTACAAGAATACAGGGAGCGGAAATATTCCAGTTCTTCAATCCATTCTTCGTAGTATTCCTTACTCCTGTCATCATAGCATTCTTCGGATGGCTCAAAGCCAAAGGTAAAGAGCCCTCGACACCGAGAAAAATAGGTATCGGTATGGGTATTGCGGCATTTGCCTTCATAGTCATGTCTCTTGGTTCTTACGGCCTTCCCACGTCGGCCGAAGCAAAGGCCATGGGAGGACTTACCGATGCAATGCGCGTAACACCGTTCCTGCTCATAGGCACTTATTTCATACTTACGGTGGCCGAACTGTTCATAAGTCCGCTGGGTCTGTCGTTCGTCTCCAAAGTATCCCCCCCGCAGTATCAGGGGATCATGCAGGGTGCATGGCTCGGCGCTACCGCTCTGGGCAACCAGTTGCTCTTTATCGGAGCCATACTCTACAAAAACATACCCATATGGGCAACGTGGAGTGTATTCGTTGTGGCGTGCCTTATTTCGATGTTCACCATGCTTGCGATGGTTAAATGGCTTGAAAGAGTCACAAACTGACAAAACCTTATATTATATATACGAAGGTACCCGGTTCTTGCGGGTACCTTCGTTTTTTAGAACCGGTATTATTCAATAAAAATAAATACTTTTGTCATTTACGGATTAACAGTTTCTATCGGATGACAAAACTCACTTTTCTGGGCACGGGGCCTTCGCAGGGAATTCCCGTAATATCCTGCAAATGCGGCGTATGCGCATCCGATGACATGCGTGACAAAAGGCTGCGTTCATCCGTAATGATCGAACACGAAGGTACGGTGATCCTTATAGACGCAGGTCCCGACTTCCGCCAGCAGATGCTCGCGCACAATATTCACAATGTGGACGGAATACTCATAACGCACGACCACAAGGATCACATCGGAGGTTTGGATGACGTCAGGGCGCTCAACTACACCCTTCGGCGTCCCATAAACATTTATGCCAGCGAGAAAACCCAGCAGACCATACGGAAGGATTTCGACTACGCTTTCAAGGAGTTCCGCTACCCTGGAGTGCCCGAAATAAATCTCATAACGATAGACGGCGACACGCCGTTTACGGTCAAGGATGTTACGGTAACGCCCGTAAAGGGATTTCACCATAAAATGGAAGTTCTCGGCTTCCGCATAGGCGGAATCGCCTATCTCTCCGATTTCAACCATATACCTGATGAAGAGATCGAAAAAATAAGGGGAGTCGATATTCTTGCAGTTAATGCCCTCAGAAGGGAGGAGCATATATCCCACTTCAATTTGTCGCAGGCGATAGAACTGCATTACAGGGCAGGCGCAGGTAGAACCTATCTGACGCATGTATCGCACCAGATGGGACTGCACGGAGAAGTGGAAAAGGAATTGCCCGCCAACGTACATTTCGCTTACGACGGATTGACCGTATATTCAGACCGGTAGGAAGCCGAGGGCCAATCTACAAAATAACGGGTATATCCCTCGGACAAGCCTCGGGATGACAAGCGGTAGATCCCTCCATCCTTCGGATGTTCGGGATGACAAAAAGCGCGGATGTTCGGGATGACAGTAAAAAATTTGTTTTTGTCATTGCGGGCTTGACCCGCAATCTGTCGAAATACGGCATTGTAGAGATTGCGGCTCGGAGGCCGCAATGACATATGGATAATAATACATAAACGATATGGATTTCAGGAATAAGACGGTCGTAATAACAGGGGCTTCGTCGGGGATAGGCAGGTCTTTGGCAGTGGAATTCGTACGACTGGGGGCTAACGTGGCAATGGGTGCGAGGAGCGGGGACAGACTGCGCGAGATTGCACAGGGGATAGATCCCGACGGGAAGAGTACGGTTTGCGTAACCATGGACGTTACCCGCGAGGACGACTGCCGGAACCTCGTGGATACCGCGGCCACCAGATTCGGCAGCTTGGACATTATGATATGCAACGCAGGAATATCGATGCGCGCCCTTTTCGACGAAGTGGATATGAGCGTTCTGCACAGGCTCATGGACGTAAATTTCTGGGGTACGGTATACTGCTCCAGGTATGCCCTGCCCTATTTGCAGAAATCCGGGGGTTCGCTCGTCGGCGTTTCTTCGGTGGCCGGTATTCACGGCCTTCCGGGACGTACCGGTTACTCCGCATCGAAATTCGCCATGACGGGTTTTCTGGAGACGGTAAGGATCGAGAACCTAAAGAAAGGCGTACACGTCATGGTGGCCTGTCCGGGATTCACCGCCTCAAATGTCAGGTTCTCGGCGCTGACGGCAGATGGAAGTTCTCAGGGAGAGTCTCCGCGGGACGAGGGCGGTATGATGACATCGGATGAGGTCGCCCGGCGTATCATAAAAGGTATTTCGAGACGCAGGCGAACTCTGTTGATGGACTTCGACGGCAGGGCGGCGTCCTTAATAAAGAAATTCGCGCCCTCGCTTCTCGACCTCATGTTCTACAACCATATGGCCAAAGAGGAAGGTTCTCCCGTAAAATGACAGGGGAATTCCGCACCGCATCCGTTCGCTGCTCGCCAAGTCACTGCTAAATTAACGTAATCCGTGAGTCGTGATAAATGAAGTACACCGTAAACTCCAGAAGGAGCTGCCGCAGTGCAGTGACTAATGTCCTCTATCGATGTGGGGAACCCAGGTTATTTATTGAAGCCTCGCGTTACGCTTGGTATTCATCAGTATGTTGAACGCGCGGTTTATATCGTCGTCGCTGACAAGCACCGTAAACTCGTTGGCCGTACTTATCACCTCGCTGATATTTATATTGTCCCATGCGAGTTCCTTGAATATATAATAATACACGCCCGGGCACAGGACATTATCTTCGGGCAGCTTGACCGTTATGGAAGAAATATTCAGCGTCCTCATTATAAGTTTCTCGCCGGAGAATATATCCTCGATCAAAGGGATGAATTCATTGCTTATAACTACGGTGGTCTCATAAATTCCTTGCGAAAAGGTACAGCAGGCATCTTTTGCGGAACTCATCCTTTCTAAAATTTCCGCCTGACACCTGTAAAGAGTTTCGGAATTCACGAATGAGTAATTTACAAGGTTGGAGCGGACAATAAAATCCCCTATGTTCTGCACCACTTTCTTAAATCTCGCGGTCGAAGTCAATTCCAGACGCGGAGCAAGACGGTTTAGCGCCATTATGATGGCGCTGTCATTCACGTCTTTCCCTACTTTATCTTCGACCTGCGGTTTAATTCGGCGTGCAAGGGCCGAGAGATTTATCAGACCTTCTATAAGAGCGTTTTCCAAGAAAGGCATCTTTTTAATAACTTCCTCGACAGCGGCTGGAATTGTCATCATAACTGTACTCGCTAAATTCGGGTTCGGGTTATAGGTGTAAAACGATATCGGGATATATCAAATAAACGGTATCTTGATATACTATTCTTTTTACACTGCTCGTAGTTTACAAAATTACATATACAACGCCACGATTCAAAAAAATAAACGGCAAAAACATAATAAATTCCACCGTTTTGTGCAAAATAAACAAAAAATACTTCCTCGGGACAGTAAAATCAACATAAAGTTCGGGATGCGCTTAGCTTATCCCTAACTTACGGCCTCACGGGAACTGCCGCAGGCCAGCGACCAAATTTCCACTCCTGCGGTCATGGGAGTTTTGTTAAAGAGTGGTGATGACAAAGACAGCTTTGTTATCCCGAACCGCGTCAATGAGTCCATTCGACGATCTTTATATAGCCGTTATCTATTATCAACCGCCATGTGAACCAACAGTCCACCGGCTTGCCTTGTTCTTCTCCGGGAATCCAGTTGTCGATCGATTTGAAATAATCCGTCAGTTCCTTGTCTATTTCCACGCTTCCCGAAGACCTTGCCATATAAATGCCGCCTCCGAACTTGCCGAAGCAGTTTACGGCGTGCTGGACGATAGGTTCCGAGTACAAAGTCGGAAATTTTTTCGGGAACGTAACCTGTTCGTTCAATTTACGCTCGATTTCAGGGATGGATTCACGGGTTACGGGAGCTTTGGTGGTGCCTATATAAACATTGCCGGGATAACATACGTTCTCGGGATCGACGCCGAGTGCGGCAATTACCGCAGCCTGCGCAAACAGTCTCGCCGCAGGCATGGCGGCCAGGAAAATCATTATAATTATAAATCGTTTCATACAGTCGTCAAATTTTAACAGACTCTTCGTATCTTTATGCCGTTTTAAGCACACCGTGCTATTTATTATTTTTCGTCAGTGCTGCTTATTAGCACCTTACAAATAAATAATGGATAAATAAATATTTCACGGCACTTAATTGAGGTAAAAATGATCATTTCCTTTAATTGGCTAAAAGAGTACCTGGACACCGACCTCTCGGCCGAACAGATCTCAGCGATTCTCACGGACATAGGGCTCGAAGTGGAGAAACTGGAGAGAGCCGAAACAGTGCGCGGAGGCCTCTGCGGAGTAGTCGTAGGCGAAGTAATCTCATGCGAAAAACATGCCGATGCCGACAGGCTGAAAGTAACTACGGTCTCCGTCGGCGGCGGAGAGCCGCTGCAGATCGTATGCGGAGCACCGAACGTGGCAGTCGGACAGAAGGTTGCGGTGGCTACCGTCGATACCACCCTCTATCCCTGGGGAAGCGACGGGGGACTTAAGATCAAGCGTAGCAAAATACGCGGTGTGGAATCCATGGGAATGATCTGCGCCGAGGACGAACTCGGCATAAGTCCCGAACACGGCGGCATAATGGTAGTGGATGAAAATGCCGTTGCCGGTACTCCTGTCAGGGAGTACCTCGGCATCGAGGACGATTATATATTCGAGATAGGGCTGACACCGAACAGGATTGACGCTGCCTCCCATTACGGCGTTGCGCGCGACCTCGCCGCATATTTGAAATCGCACGACAAAAAAGCCTTCCTCTCCCTTCCTCCCGTGGATGATTTTGCCGCGGATACGAAGGGAATGGAGATAAAGGTCGAGGTAGTGGATCACGGTGGTGCGCCGAGATACGCCGGCGTAACCGTGTCCGGTATAAAGATCGCCCCGTCGCCGCAATGGCTGCAGGAGAGGCTGCGCAGCATAGGAATAAATCCCAAGAACAACGTCGTAGATATTACCAACTTCGTCCTGCATGAAACGGGGCATCCCCTGCATGCTTTCGACGCCGGCAGGATAGACGGAGGGCGCATAGTAGTCAGAACATATCCCGAGGGTACGGTTTTTACCACGCTGGACGGCGTGGAACGCCGGCTCTCGGCCGAAGACCTTATGATCTCCAGCGTTTCCAAGCCTCTGTGTATCGCGGGTGTTCTCGGAGGAATCGAATCGGGAATCGGCGACGCTACTGCGGCCGTATTTATCGAAAGTGCATATTTCAATCCGCAGCGCATAAGGAGAACAGCTAAACGCCACGGTATCAACACTGACGCCTCTTTCCGCTTCGAGCGCGGAGCCGATCCCGATATGGCCATATACGCGCTTAAACGGGCTGCCATTCTTATAAGAGAGTTAGCCGGAGGGAAAGTGACATCCGGTATTATAGACATTTACCCCGAACGTATAGAGCCGTTCAGGGTGGAACTCTCTTTCGACAGGGTGAACAGTCTCACAGGAAAAGAGATCCCACGCGAAGAAGTCAGGAAGATCATCGAATCCCTTTCGATAACCATTGAAAGGGAGACGGAAAGCATGCTGAGCGTTTCGGTTCCGCCTTTCAGGGTGGACGTGCGGAGGGAGGTCGATCTGATCGAGGAAATTCTGAGGATTTACGGCTACAACCATGTCGAATCCCCGTCCCGCATGAGTTCGTCGCTGTCGTATGCGTCCAAACCCGATATGACGGGGCTGACAAACACGGCCGCCGACTTCCTTTCGGCCAACGGCTTCAACGAGATAATGGGCAACTCCCTTACCAAAGCGTCTTATTACGAAGGTCTGGAATCGTACCCTGCGGAGAATTGCGTAAGGATGCTCAATCCCCTCAGCGCCGACCTCGGCGTGATGAGGCAAACGCTGCTGTTCAACGCGATGGAAGCCGTTCAACTAAACGCCAACCACCGGAACCCCGACCTCAGGCTGTACGAATTCGGCAACTGTTACTCATACGACCCCTCGAAAAAAGGAGAGGGCGGACTCGCTCCGTATACGGAAACTCCGCGGCTTGCCATTACCGTAACCGGCGCATGGCATGCACCGTCGTGGAACGCAGGTAACGAATCCGGTGATTTTTTCCGCCTGCGTGCAGTTGCGGAAAAACTGCTCGCGCGGTTCGGTATCGACATATATTCCCTGAAAACCGAAACGTCAGTATCGGACATCTTCTCGGAAGCCCTGAGCATGAGACTGGATGGAAAGGAACTCCTGCAAATGGGTGTCGTGTCGGAAAAAATACGCCGGATATTCGACCTTAGGGCGGAGGTTTATTTCCTCGAAATTAACTTTGCCGTCCTCGCCCGTGCGGCTTCGAAACACGGCGTAAGGTTCGCCGAATTGTCGAAGTATCCCGAAGCGGAACGCGACCTTGCGCTGCTCATCGATAAAAACATGACTTTCTCCAAGCTGAGGGAGACGGCATTCTCGACCGAGAGGAAATTGCTGAAGAGCGTGTCGCTGTTCGACGTCTACGAGGGCGAGAAGCTGCCCGAAGGGAAGAAATCGTATGCCCTGCGTTTCGTTATAGAAGACAAGACAAAGACCCTGACCGACGCGGCAATAGACAGGATCATGAACAACCTGATATCCGCGTTTGAAAGAGAGTGCGGAGCAAGTATAAGACAGTAGGGTTTATATAGATAAGAAAGAAGCATCTGTTTTGTCATTCCGAGCGAGGCCGTCAGGCCGAGGAGGAACTGACGTCAAGCCGAGAGCCATCAAACTTGTTTGAATGGCCGAGGCGCAAGGAAGAAGACCGAAGGTCAATCTACCATATTGTCATTCTGAACGAAGTGAAGAATCTCGTATTGCCGCGGAGAGGCGGCTTTCTTGCAGGAAGAGAGATTCCTCGCTCCGCGTTCGGGTGGACAACATTGAAAATTGCGGATTGGTAAACTGCAAAAACTTATACTTAGTTACCAATGCCTAAAAAGAGGCTGTCTCGCATTTTGAGACAGTCTCCCCGAGCCGAACATACTGAAGAATACGAGATTCTTCGCTTCGCTCAGAATGACAAAGAAAGCGGTAGATCCCTCCATCCTGCGGATGTTCGGGATGACAGTGAAAGCGGATGTTCGGGATGACAGTAAAAAACGTAAATAACGCCATATCAGTAAAATAAGTAATACGAAAATGCAGGAAAAGATTCTTATCATAGATTTCGGGTCACAGTACACACAGCTTATCGCGCGGCGCATACGCGAACTGAGCGTCTACTGCGAGGTACACCCCTATAATAACTTTCCCGTACCGGATCAGTCGGTCAAGGGGGTCATTCTTTCGGGAAGCCCGTTCTCGGTGACGGACAGTAAAGCGCCGCGTATAGACTTGTCGGGGATCAAGGGTAAACTGCCGCTTCTCGGAATATGCTACGGGGCGCAGTATCTGGTACACAACTACGGCGGGAAAGTGGCGGCTTCCGACAGGCGCGAGTATGGACGCGCGATGCTTACGGTAACCGACTCCAGCGACCCGCTCATGTCCTCGCTGTCGCCATGCACGCAGGTATGGATGTCGCACGGCGACACGATAGCCGGAATGGCCGAAAATTACTGCATAACGGCTGGTACGGAAGACGTCGAAGCAGCAGCCTACCGCATCGGCGGCGAACAGAGCTGGGGGATACAGTTCCACCCCGAAGTATATCACTCCGACGAGGGAGGTCTGTTGCTCAAAAAATTCGTAGTGGACATATGCGGCTGCCACCAAAGCTGGACGCCGGCCTCGTTCATAGAGGAAACCATAGCCGACCTTAAGGCCAGGCTGGGTGAAGACAGGGTCGTACTCGGACTCTCCGGCGGTGTGGACTCGACGGTCGCCGCCGTGCTTCTCAACAGGGCGGCAGGCGACAGGCTGACCTGCATCTTCGTAAATACCGGCCTGCTCCGCAAGGATGAGTACTCTTCTGTTCTTGAATCGTACAGAGAAATGGGTCTTAATGTCATAGGAGTGGACGCATCGGAAAAATTCATGACCGACCTCAAAGGTGTCACCGATCCGGAGCAGAAGAGAAAAATAATCGGCAGAGATTTCATAGAGGTTTTCGACGGCGAAGCCCACAAAATAAGGGACGTCAGATGGCTCGCGCAGGGGACGATATATCCCGATGTTATAGAATCCGTTTCGGTGAACGGCCCCTCGGCAACCATAAAATCGCACCACAACGTCGGCGGCCTTCCCGAGAAGATGAATCTGAAGATAGTCGAACCGCTACGCCTTCTCTTTAAGGACGAGGTGAGGAACGTGGGGCGCAGTCTCGGGATAAAGGAAGAGATACTCGGGCGCCATCCTTTCCCGGGCCCGGGTCTGGCCATCAGGATTCTCGGCGAAGTAACCCCCGAAAAAGTCAGGATTGTGCAGGAAGCCGACAAAATATATACGGACGGTCTCCGCGAATACGGTCTGTACGACAAGGTATGGCAGGCGGGAGCTATCCTGCTGCCCATACAGTCGGTGGGCGTCATGGGGGACGAAAGGACGTACGAGAACTGCGTGGCATTGAGGGCAGTAACCTCCACCGACGGCATGACCGCCGACTGGGTAAGGCTCCCCTACGACTTCCTCGCCAAGATGTCAAACGAGATAATAAACAGGGTAAAGGGTATTAACAGGGTGGTCTACGACATAAGCTCCAAACCTCCTGCAACGATAGAGTGGGAATAACGCGGAAACCTGTCGCCGGTGGTAGGGTTGAAAAGCGAAGTACACAGTCTGCCGTTAGGGAGACAACGAGCTGTCGGTTTAAGAATACATAGATAAATATAAAATGTCTGATTTACAGAATACCAATCCTCCCGCAGACGGCAAGGCCGGAAAGCAGGCCAAGCTGGAAGCCTTTTCGCGGCTGTTGGACATCATGGACGAACTGCGCGAGAAGTGTCCGTGGGACAGGGAACAGACTTTCGAATCGCTCCGCAACTGCACGATAGAGGAAACATACGAGCTTGCTGACGCCATTGCGGATGCAGATTACGATGCCATTAGACAGGAACTGGGCGATATTCTGCTGCATGTGGTGTTCTACTCCAAGATAGGCGAGGAGGAGGGACGGTTCGATCTGGCGCAGGTCATAGACTTCCTGTGTGACAAACTGGTATTCAGGCATCCCCACGTTTTCGGCACGGTGAGCGCCGACAATCCGCAGCAGGTAAAATACAACTGGGAACAACTGAAGCTCAGGGAGAAAAAGCAAAAGCACGGTATACTTGGAGGCGTTCCCCCCACCCTGCCCGCCATGGTCAAATCATACCGCATAGGGGAAAAGGCCGCTTCGGCGGGTTTCGACTGGGAGAAGAAGGAGGATGTATGGGATAAGGTCAGGGAGGAAATCGGCGAGGCAGAGGCGGAGATCGCAGATCATAATCAGGCACGGATCACGGAAGAATTCGGCGATCTTTTTTTCGCGCTGGTAAATGCGGCAAGGCTTTACGGGGTCGATCCAGAACTCGCGCTCGAAAAGACAAATAAAAAGTTCATCGAGAGGTTCAACCATATAGAGAGGCGCGCCGCCGAAAAAGGAACCGCCCTTAAAGATCTCTCACTGGAACAGATGGAACAGTGGTGGCAGGAGTCGAAGAAGCAATAGCTTATCTGTGAGAATCACTTGAATACGAATTTCAGCAAGGATTTTGACTTAAAGGATAAAAATGTCCGAAAATTGCAGGATTATTTATTAAAAAAATATTGGTAGCTAATTATAGTTTTTTGCAGTTTTGGTTTCCAAAACTGCCGACTCCCTCGCCCGTGCAGCCGCCTTTGGCGGCTGAGGGGGGCGGGCGGGGAGTCGAAAACCAATGAATCTATATTTAATTACCAATCCCATTAAAAATTGGGGGTTGGGGTGACGACATTTAAATTATCTGAATTTATATTCAAACATATATATTATGGCAATCATAAGAAAACTCAGGGGTATAGAGCCGAAAATAGGTAAAAATACTTTTTTGGCGGAGAACGCCGCCATAATAGGCGACGTGACCATCGGCGACGACTGCTCGATATGGTACGGGGCGGTACTCAGGGGCGACGTGAACACCATTACGGTCGGCGACCGCGTGAATATTCAGGACGGCGCCGTCCTGCACACACTTTACAAGCGTTCCCAGACACATATAGGCAATGACGTTTCGATAGGACACAACGCGATAGTACACGGAGCCGTAGTGGAGGACAAGTGCCTTATCGGCATGGGCTCCACCATCCTCGACAATGTAGTGGTGGGCACGGGCTGCATCATAGCGGCCAACGCGCTCGTCCTTTCCAATTCGAGGCTCGAACCCAACAGCGTCTATGCCGGCGTACCCGCGAAAAAGGTGAGGGAAGTGACCGAGGAACAAAGAAAGGACATAGTGGAAAGAACGGCGCACGACTACATGATGTACGCCTCGTGGTACGGGGAAGAGGAATAAGAATAAGAAGAGGATACGGATACTTGCACAGGCGAGAAGCACATTGTGCTATTTATTATTTTTTGTTAATATTGATAATTAGCATCTTACAAACAAATAACGGATAAATAAATATTTCACGGTATTTATTGCTACCTTTAGGCAATACTTTCCCGCCATGAAGATAACCGGAAAATACAGAGTGGTCATTATCAACATAATGATTGCCCTTGCCATCAGTTTCATCGTAAATTTCTCGCAAATAGTTTCCGTGTGGCTTTCGTCCGGACAGCCTCCCTCGGGCGAGCAGGCATTAAGAGTCGTAGTTCAGCCGACCAATTTCCTGCTGCTGCAATTCGCATATTTCTTTGTCCTTTCCTTTATACTTCTGACCGTTTGTACGATGAATATAAAAGGGGAGGACGATTCGGTGAAATTCCTGAAACGCGCCATACTCTGCACGGGCATTACGGTAGTATTTTACTTTCTGTCCCCGAGATTCACACGCGAGGGGAATATCGTTCTTACCATTCATGCGCCGAGACTGTTCAATCCGATACTCGTTCTGAAATGCTCGCTAAGTCTGCTCGTGGCTTTGCTTTACGGAAAGATATTCGAACTCGTATACCAGAAGAACAGGATCATAATCGAGAATGAAAAACTCAAGAATGAAAACCTGCAGGCTACGTACAATTCCCTGGTAAGTCAGATAAACCCCCACTTCCTGTTCAATTCGTTCAACTCCCTGTCGATGCTTGTACGCGAAAACCAGGGGGAAAAGGCGCTTACCTACATAGACCAGCTTTCCGACACTTTCCGCTACATAATACAGAACAGTCAGACAGGTTTGGTAACTCTGGAAGAGGAACTGATCTTTCTCGATTCGTACAAATACCTGCATGAAATAAGGTACGAGGGTAAGATAAACTTCGTCGTCCGTGTAGACAATAAATACTATGACTGGCTGCTGCCTTCATTCTCGCTTCAGCCCCTCATAGAGAATGCGGTTAAACACAATACCATAACCAAGAAAATACCCCTTTCGGTAACCATCGAAACCGCCGACGGTTCACTGACCGTTTCCAATCCCGTAATTCCCAAGATAGAGGAAGCCGGCACCGGAATAGGCCTTAAAAACCTTATGGGCAGATACCTTCTACTTACCGGACGCCAGATAAAAGTTTCCGACGACGGTAAGAACTTCTCCGTAACCATACCGTTAATACGTCCCGCATGAGAATAGTGATCGTAGAGGACGAAACCGCCGCGACGACAAACCTCATATCCATCATATCGGGCATATGTCCCGATTCCAGCATCGTCGCCGCTCTGGAAAGCGTACGGGAAGCGGTGGAGTGGTTCGGCAGGAACGAAAGTCCCGACATCGTGTTCATGGATATTCACCTCGCCGACGGCGACGCATTCAGGATCTTCGACGCAGTAAGGATCGAAGCGCCGGTTATCTTTACCACCGCCTACGACCGGTACGCCCTTGACGCTTTCAAGGTAAACAGTATAGACTATCTGCTGAAACCGATCAAGCCTGCAGACGTGAGGCGCGCAATGGACAAACTGGCGCTCCTGACTCAAAGCGACAAAACCGTTTACGCAGACCGTATAGAGAAACTGCTCGGAGACCGGAAGAGCCCGACCTTCCTTGTAAATGTCAAAGACAGGATCATTCCCGTAAAGGCGGAAGAAGTCGCATTCTTTTATACGAGCGATGAAAAAATCGCGGTACATACCCTGGAAGGCAATGTCATGCCTTACGATAAGCCGCTCGATTCCATAATGGGTTCCCTTCCGCCGTACGAATACTTCAGGGCGAACCGCCAGTTCATAATCTCACGCGCCGCTATCGACAACATTTCCGTATGGTTCGGCGGCAGACTTTCGCTGAACCTGAAAATACCCACCCCCGAAAAGATCATAATCAGCAAGGCCAAAGTCCCCGAATTCAAAAAATGGCTGATAATGTAACGGCGACAGCATATAATAATCTCGGTAGTCGTAATATTTTTGCGGTTTTTGATTTGAAAAGAAAAACCTTGTTGTCATTGCGGGCTTGACCCGCAATCTCGACCAATAAAGGCTCGATACAAATTGCTGATCAATAAGTGCCTTCTGAGATTGCGGCTCGGAGGCCGCAATGACAGAGAAAAAAGTATTAACGCACCAGTGGTATTATAAATGAGGTAAACAGATTTTAAACGTACCGATATTCCCATAGATAAATAATGTAAAAAATGAAAGAAAACAAAGCCTTCCCGAAAATTATTTGGTTTCTTCTTGAAAGAAGAACAGAAAAATATTATTAGGTTATAATAAAAAATAGTCGCCATAATTTTTTTAACTTTTTGCCGTTTCACGGTAAGATGTCGGCGTTTCACCCCTGCATTTTACCGTTTCACCCCCGTACCGGTTACTGTGTAAAGATTGTGGTGCTATATTTGCGACAGAAGCTGCAGTGAATATTAACTCATAAAAACATTCGTCTAATGAAAAAAATGTTTAAAGGTCTTGTTGTCTTATCGATGACATTACTGACTGTCGCAGCCATGGCGCAGCCGCCCCGCGGTCAGGGTCAGGGCAGGCCGGATGCTACACCGGAAGAATCGGCCAGAAGAATGACCGGAATGATGACGGAAAGATTGAATCTCACCGAATCTCAGCAGAAACAAATCTACGACGCGTGTCTCGACATGATGAAAAAACGGCAGGAAATGATGAACAGGGGAGCCGAAACTGGGGAAGACGTTCGCGCGGACTTCGAGAAACAGCGTGCTGCCCATCAGGAGAGGATCAAGGAGATCCTTACCCCCGAGCAATTCAAGGAATACCAGAGTATGATGTCTTCGGGCGGCATGGGTATGTCCCCGTCCCGTATGCGCAATGACAGTACCATGCAGCCGAGACGCGGCGACGCCGTTATGCCCGATAAAAAAATGCAATGCGAAGGGTGCGGGGAATGTGACGGACAGCATAAGGAAAATTGTCCGAACTGCAATCCCGAAAAAAAGAAAATGGACGGCAAAAAAAATAAGCCCTCCAAGACCAAGAAAAACAAACGGTAACTGCCGAATGGGCAACCCGCAACCCGCTTCTATACTACTTACCTATGCTATTAAAGGGAATTGGTAATTAAGAGTTTGTTTGAAAATATTAATCTCGTTCTTTTCGGCTCTTTTGACTACTTTGTCGTCCTCCTCCTTGCAGGGCATAGTGAGCAAGCTCCCTCTGCTCCTGCTTCGAGCGTCGGTTATGCGCTTTTTCCCTGAAAGATTTGTTAAATAGTCCCACTATTCGCCTCATCTTTCAGGGAAAAATCATCGCAAAAGAGTTCTAAAATAACTTCGGTAATATTTTCAAGCAAGCTCTAACCGACAGCCGAAGTTTCAGAAATGGAAGTAAGAGCGTAATTGTCATCGGTTGCCAATACCCTTTCACGTTACGAAAAATAACAACAACCCAAAAAGCGGATAAACTGCAAAAAATATCCTAAACCGTATGAAAAAATTGTCGATCATTACCGTACTCCTGTTTATGGGCGCCCTGACTGTCTCAGCTCAAGGCCAACAGATGGCTACGATAATGGGAACCCTGCTTGACGAAAGCACAAAGGAGACCATACCGGGCGCCGTGATAGAATTGAGTCCCGTAAACAATCCCGAAAAAGCGAAGCATTACTCCTCCGAGCAATCGGGACGTTTCAGCATAACGAACCTTCCGTACGGGGAGTACGATATGAAGATAACGTTTCTCGGGTATGAGGACTATATGAACAGGATCACGGTGGACAAGACAACTCTGAATCTCGATAATATAACGATGAAGCTGGCGAGTCACAATATAGACAAGGTCGTCATGGAAGCCCAGGCAATACGGACCACTCAAAGGGGGGATACGGTGATCTATAATGCCAGCGCCTATAAAGTTTCGCAGGATGCCGACGCCGAAAGCCTCCTGTCCAAAATGCCGGGCATAACCGTAACGAACGGTTCGGTAGAAGCTCAGGGTGAGACCGTGAAAAAAGTCTTCGTCGACGGCAAGGAGTTTTTCGGGAACGATGTGAACGCCGTGATAAAAACCCTTCCCGCGGAAGCTGTAAAAAGCGTGGAAGTATTCAACAAGAAGAGCGACAGAGCTGAATTTACGGGTATCGACGACGGGGAAGGCTACAAAGCCCTCAATTTCGTCACGAACATGAGCCACGGCCAGTTCGGTAAATTTTCCGCCAATTACGGCTTCAAGGACAAATATATGGTAGGCGGTAATTACAATTACTTTAAAAACGATACCAGATTTTCGATCACCGGTCTCTCGAACAATATAAACCAGCACTTTTTCAGTTCGGAGGACATTCTCGGGGTAATGGGAGGAGGAGTAGCGATAACGAGAGGTGGCGGAGGCGGGTACAGATTTGAGTACGCAGGAGGCAACGGCATAGCTAAAGTTAATTCTATCGGGTTGAACTATAACGACAAATGGGGCAAGAAATTCGACGCCTCGTTGAGCTACTCTTTCAGTAACAGAAAGACCACCAACAACAAGATAGGCGACCGGCAGTATTTCAGCAGCACCGACAGTTTCACCCGCGAAGCCGATACGACCAATTCCACAACGAGGAACAACGAACACCGTGTCAATTCCCGTATAGATTACAAGATAAACGATAACAATCTGATTATGGTTCGTTCTGATTTATCTTTCCAGGATTACAAATCACTTCAGAACGGCAACCAGTACAGTTTCATGACGGATGAAAGTCCCGTGGAATCCCTGCTCAGCTCCATCGTCAACTCCTCGGATTCCAAAAATACGGGGTATAATCTTTCCAACGCTATTATCTATCGCACCAAGCTTGGCAAGCCCGGCAGGACTCTGACTCTCGATGCCAACGGTAGAATGAATACAAATGACAGGACGGGCTATACATGGAATACCGCAATTTATCCGCCCGCAGGCGGCGGCGATAACGATACCGTCGTGAATAACCGCTATACGACCAATAATTCAAAGAATTGGAACTTAAGCGGAAATATTATGTATACCGAACCGATATCGGCCAACACTCAGCTTACAGCCGAGTACCGAGCATCCTACCGATATTCCGATGCCGACAGGAAAGTCTACCTCTGGGATGACGCTCTGGGAATGTTCGATCCTGAATTTTCGGAAGAAAATTCCAATATTTACAACAGCGGTTACCTCACGCACCGTGTCGGACCGGGATTCAACTGGTCCAACGACAAGCGCGACGTGATAAACGGAGGTATTTATTATCAACGATCGATATTGACGAGGGATCAGAAGATACCGTCGGCCTCCGCCCGCAAACTCGAACATTCTTTCGACAACATAGTATATACGTTCATGCTCAACAAGTCGTTCAACTCGACGAATACCATGAGGGTACATGCCCGTTCCTCGACCAATAATCCTTCGATAACACAGCTTCAGGATGTTATAGACGAATCGAGCATAAAGAACGTGACTTCGGGAAATCCCAACCTGAAACCGGCGTACTCCCACAATATCATGCTTAGCTATAACCGTTCCAACATAACTAAAGGAGCCACTTTTATGATTTTTGGAGGGATCAATTTAAATGATAACTATATCACTGACTCGATAGTAATCAACAACAGCGGCTCCGATATCCCGATAATGGTTAACGGGGAAGAATATATTCTCGGCAGAGGCAATACCTTTACCAAGCCGGTAAATGTAAACGGCCGCTGGAGCTTGAATTCAAATATGAGTATCGGTTTTCCCCTGAAATTCATAAAAAGCAATGCAAATTTCAGCCTCAGCGCCATGTATACCGAATCGCCGAGCATTATAAACGGGGAGAAGAACAAGCAGAAAGGACAATATTACACTGCCGGCCTTACACTCGGCAGCAATATCGACAAGGTGGATTTTACGCTCAGCTACAATGGCGGCTACAACACCGTCAATAACTCCCTCAGAAAAGACAACAACAATACCTACCTAAACCATTCGGCGTCGGTCAAGTTGAAAGTCGAAATGTGGGCAGGCATAACATTCACCGCAAACGGAACGTATACCGGTTACAAGGGAATAACAAGCGATCTGAAGGAAGAATATATTTTTGTTAATATGTATATCGGAAAGAAATTCCTCAAGAGCCGGCGTGCCGAACTCTCCTTCGGGGTAAACGACATGCTTAATCAAAACACGAGTTTCTCCAGAAACGTGACCGATACTTATATAGAAAACGTGCGTAACAGTGCTTTAGGCCGTTATTACGGTTTCCAGTTCACCTATACCTTGCGCAGTATCGGCAAGTTCCCCGAGAACAGCGGTCCGCGGCGGGATTTCCCGGGCGGCGGTTTTAGAGGGTTTCCCGGCGGCGGTCATCGCATACACATGTAAACCTCAATAAAACCCAACCCGTCTCTGGACGGGAAATACCGAGCAGATATTGAAAAAAGACAGCTTAATGAAACGTTTCATTAAGCTGTCTTTTTTATGTCGGAAACACGCAAAAACGCTATCCTCATTGCAGCGGTTTGGATGTTGTGATACAAATACAAAAAGAAGATGTCCCAAAATGAATTTGACCTTCTGAGAATCGCATATTTGAAAATGCTCTCGTAATGAGGTACGGATAAAAACGACGGTTGTGTTTCAAAAAGTACGCTGTTGTAATTCATGTACACCCAGTACTCTATGTCATTGTTCGTTTTCGGCATGCCGCCGGCGGTGGGGTGCGAATCTCGACCGCAAGGTCGATTGAGCGACCCGCCGCGTGGGGCGGCGGCGTGCCGCGTGACTTTCGTGCTGACGCACAAAAGTCACAAAATTATGTAAAAATAGAATATAACATACTGCATCAAAGCGTTTTAAGACAACATACTTTTGAAGCACCTCTAAAACGACAAAAATCGAAGCCGCCTCGCATTTTGAGACGGCTTCTTTTATAATCTATCGCCAACACTTTTGCATCATTATCACATTTATCAAGGGGTGTGTCATTAATGACACACCCCTTGATAAATAATCTATTATTGATATAATAGAATTGGGTATAAAGAATCAGAAAATATAATCAACATATAAATTTAGATTCTCCACCGCTAAAAATCAGGAGTGACTTCAGTACCATTACTGTCGCGGGCATAACCATTATATGAAATAACATACATATTTTCGCAACTGCCCGAAGATTTCCATTTTATCTTTACTGTCCCTGAAGGATACAGATCGGGATAAAGATCGGGAAGTTCGGCGCATTCCACACGCTCTATGCCTCCCACTAAAAGAGTGCCCGTGGAACAATCGTTGGTAAATTTAAGGTTTGACTGTATCATATGGGTAAAGAGCAACTGTTCCGTGTCCACTACGGTTCCTTCTGCGCTCCCGCCTACAAGGATCTCATATTTCTTAACATTCTCATACGTCATAGGATAAGAGAATCCTATGTTATAATCTATTATCCAGTTGCCCGCCTTAGCATTGCTGCTGTTCGACCTGACGCTCTTTATTCCGGCGGAATACAAATTCCACATTCCGATTCCGTTGCAGGTAATGGTATAGCTGTTGGGCAACTCTATATCATAGGAATAAGAATTACTGTATGAATCAGTATATATCCATGCGTATGATCCGTCTTCGATGGATATATCCCAATGTTCATCATAATCAAGCTCGCCGAGCAGTTTGCCGCCAGTGTTTACTACTATTGTGCCAATGCGTTTATAATCGCCGCTGGCCTTGTTGGATTCAATGTAAGTAATTTTCCAGACGCCGGCTCCGGTTTCTTCGACCAGATTCTTGGAGAACAGCAACTCTTTAAGATTGACGGCCGTACCGTCCACATCTACCGTAACATCGTAAATATTGGCAACTGACTTGTCTTGAGCCGTGGCAAGCAAAATGTTAAGCCGGAAAGCCACTACGGCCGGATCGTTGGCTATATTCTTTTGCAGTAAAAATGAATTGTAAATCCGTATGCCCGGAAGTACGGGATCGTCATACGAGGAACCCGAGCCAAGACAGGAAGAAAGCAGAAAGCAAAAGACTGCAAAACAAGGAATTATTAATTTTCTCATAATGGTAAGAGATAAGATTATATGCGGAGAAAGCGGGATTCGAACCCACGATACCCTTTTGGGGTATACACGCTTTCCAGGCGTGCACCTTAAGCCTCTCGGTCATTTCTCCATTTCATTACCGGACTCCACCGGTATTTACCGCAAAACACTATATCCTTAACAAACAACTTATTATTACCTAAAATTATCGGGAATATTTTCCGATACATCCTCCTTTAAAGCATGAAAACTCGGAATATTCGCGAAAGTACAAAAAAAAAATTAACAACACAACATCAACTGATCTCTCCCCTCAGGGAACATTCCATGCCTGCCTTGAGTTCCCGTCCGCCGAATCCGCGGCCAAGGAGATACATCATCTTGGCGACGGCCGCCTCCGTGGTTATGTCGCGGCCGCTTATGACGCCGATGTCACGCATATGTATCCCCGTTTCGTACATATCCATCATAACGCTACCGCTGAGACACTGTGTGACGTTAATTACCGGTATTCCTCTCGAAATAGCGGACGAAAGTACATCGAGAAACCATTTTTCGGTAGGAGCGTTTCCCGAGCCGTACGTTTCGAGTACCACACCACGTACCCCTTCTATATCGATCATCGCAGTGAATATTCCTTCGGTCAGCCCGGGAAAGAGTTTCACCACGATAATCCTGCTTTCCAGATCGGTATGAACTTTCAGCTTGCCCTTACCATTCGGTCTGCGTATATAATTGGTATTATAATGTATATTGACACCCACGTCGGCCAATGCGGGATAGTTGTCGGAACGGAAAGCATCGAGTTCTTCCGCGCTGTACTTGGTAGTCCTGTTGGCGCGGAACAGTCTGTTCTGAAAATAAAGTCCCACTTCCGGCACGGCCGGTTCACCGTTTATGCGGGCGGCAGCTATCTCTATCGCCGTTATCAGATTTTCCCTCCCGTCCGTCCGCATTACGCCTATCGGTATTTGACTTCCGGTGAATATCACGGGCTTGTCCTGATCTTCGAGCATAAAACTCAACGCCGACGCGCTGTAAGACATGGTGTCAGTGCCGTGAAGGATGACAAAACCGTCGAATTCGTCGTACCGGTCGCGTATGATCGACGCCAACCTTACCCACATATCCGGTTTTACATTGGAGGAGTCTATCGGCTCGAACGACATAACCTCGATCCCTACATCGAGGTACTTCAGGTTTGTGAACTCCTCGTATATATTGCTGAAATCGAACGGTACGAGCACTCCCGTATGCGGGTCTGTCCGCATACCTATGGTACCGCCCGTGTATATTATAAGGATGGAAGATTTTTTCGCCATAACGCAGCAAAACAAAGGTCAAAGATAATAAAAAATACGGAAAGGCTCAGGGCGGACGTAAGTTTAGAGTAGGCATGGTAAAATATCCGGCCGGCATGGGGGAATACCGAAATTCTTAGCTGCCGGATCACTATGATCAACAACAGTCAAAACGGACATTATTTGGCGTGTTTTTTGCAATAAGCGCGTAAACGTTAATTGTTTAAAAATGAAAAGAATACTATTGGCGATTATCGCTGTTTCCCTCGGTTCCTGCGCAGCCTCGCTAAGAGTGGCTACCGATTACGACCGCAACGCCCATTTTGCCGACATCAAGACTTTCGGAATTTATAGAGTATCTGCCGATACCCGCACCGTAAGCGAACTCAACAGAAACCGTATCTATAACGCGATACGCAGAACGATGACAGAGCGCGGCTACATAGAATCCGACAGACCGGATGTTTGGATCAACGCCGTGGCGGTAGTGAACACTCAAAGATCCGTTTCATCGACCACGACAGCGACAGGTTTTCATCGCAATAACAGATGGCACGGCCCTCATTGGCGGCACGGATGGCACGTAGGCGGCCCGCACCGTCCATACACCTGGGGTACTACCGTATACCACACGCAATATCATGTCAATACTATAAGAGAAGGAGTATTGATAATAGATATAATAGACGGCGAGAGCGGCCATCTGATTTGGCAATCGGTCGGCAACAGACGTATCGACAGGCGTTTCCGAGATAATGCAGATGATCGGATCAACCGATATGTGCGCGAGATGCTTGGTAATTTTCCGCCGCGATAGCGGCAGCCGACTACTTTAACGGCGTAAAGATATATCCGCCTTTGCCATCTGGTTTTAGAGTACCCATGCCCGGGTACGCGATGTGCATTCCACCGAGAATATAGCCATTGGCAGCTAAATATTCAAGCATCCCGATACGAAACGCTATCGCCGCCGCGGAATCCGCATCGTATGTCACCGCAACTTGCGGATATGGCATCTGGAATGCCATTGCATGCGTCATATCTCCACAGATGGCGACATCATCGATAAAATAAACAGTGTGCCCTGAAGTGTGTCCATAGCTCGCCATGGCTTTTATGTCATCGAAAATATCCGCAGGAGAATTTTCCCCGGGCTCGAAAGTTAGGAGTTCATACTGTTCCATCGACTTGCGGATATTGTCGTCGGCGCTTTGCTCCTCTTTCTTCGACATCATAAGTTTAGCTTTCGGGAATGCCGCTTTGCCGTCGTGCAGCAATCCTCCCGTATGGTCGCCGTGAAGATGCGTTATAAGTACTGCATCTATCGATTCCGGCGCAACGCCTGCACTCTGCAAGTTATTAAACAGTTCGCGCCCGTATCCCGTATCGATGAGGATGTTCCTGCCGCTTTTCGTACGGATCAGGAAAGCGTTGGTCGCACTCGGATATTTGCCGTTCGGGGCGACTTCGGCGATCATCTCCGGCGTTGCGCCTATCAGTATGTCCAGTCTCCCGTCGCGCTGTCCTTCGGACAACAGGATAACTTCGGCAGTCGCCGTTTTATGCGTGAATGTGTTCTGCGCCGCAGCGGTGACGGCAAACGTCGCAAAAAGGAATGCAGCTATAATTCTTCTCATTTCGTCCTTGGCTTTAAAACGCAGCATGTCATGTGCTTGCAAAAAATTTTAAGCACATCGTGCTATTTATATTTTTGTTAATACTGCTAATTAGCACCTTAACAAATTAAGAATGGATAAATAAATATTCCACGGTACTTAAACAGAAATTGAGAACTGATATAAAACATTTCAATACCGGTATCAATAACTTCTCGCAAACACGACCCTTTGCGTGGACGGCCTGCCGGAGTAGACGCATGAACCTTCTTCATATGGTGCATCCAACGGTATGCACCGGATCGTGGCTTTCGTCCGTTCTTTAATGGCTTCCTCGGTTTCGCTCGTGCCGTCCCAGTGTGCGAGTATGAAACCGCCCTTCTCTTCCAGAACTCTTTCGAATTCCTCGAAAGTATCTACCGATGTGGTCATCCTGTCGCGGAATTCCAAGGCCCTGGCGTAGATGTTGGACTGTATCTCGTCCATAAGCCGCACGACGGTTTCGACCACCGAGCCCTGCGGCACCGTCTCCTTTGAAAGGGTATCG
The DNA here is from genome assembly GCA_023690525.1 of Holotrichia oblita. Lineage (NCBI taxonomy): Eukaryota > Metazoa > Arthropoda > Insecta > Coleoptera > Scarabaeidae > Holotrichia > Holotrichia oblita. The sequence continues at coordinate 1,278,167 of CM043015.1, forward strand.
CGGCGGGCGATTTCGACAGTGCCGCCGGCCATATCCCTCGGCCCCATAGCAATACGCACCGGAATCCCTTTCAGTTCGTACTCCGCGAACTTGAACCCCGAACGCACATTATCCCGCGCGTCTATCTTGACGCTGATTCCCTTGCGGCGCAGATCGGCGGCTATCTCTTCCATGCGCGAAGTTACGGCGGCGAGTTCCTCTTCTCCTTTATATATCGGGATCATAACGACCTGTATCGGCGCGAGTTTCGGCGGAAGGATAAGCCCGTTGTTATCGGAATGAGCCATTACCAGCGCACCCATCAAGCGTGTCGAAACTCCCCACGAAGTCGCCCAAACGTAATCGAGTTTCCCCTCCCTGTCGGCGAAACGTACATCGAAAGCCTTTGCGAAATTCTGCCCGAGAAAATGGGAGGTGCCGCTCTGAAGGGCTTTCCCGTCCTGCATGAGCGCTTCGATACACAATGTATCTTCGGCGCCGGCAAAGCGTTCCGATTCCGTCTTGCGTCCCACTATCACCGGAAGCGACATCCACTGTTCCGCGAAATCCCTGTAAATGCCGATTATTTTCATTGTCTCCTCAATGGCTTCATCCTTGGTTTCATGGGCTGTATGCCCTTCCTGCCAGAGGAATTCGGCCGTGCGCAGGAAAAGCCTCGTGCGCATCTCCCAGCGCACGACGTTAGCCCACTGGTTGCACAGGATCGGCAGATCGCGGTAGGACTGTATCCAGTTCTTGTAAGTGTTCCATATAATAGTTTCCGAAGTAGGCCTTACGATAAGTTCCTCTTCGAGTTTGGCTTCGGGATCGACCACGACGCCCTCGCCGTCGGGAGAGTTCATGAGCCGGTGGTGCGTTACCACGGCGCACTCCTTGGCGAAACCCTCGATATGTTTGGCTTCCTTGCTGAAAAACGACTTGGGTATAAAGAGCGGGAAGTAGGCATTCTCGTGTCCCGTCTCCTTGAACATGTCGTCCAGTGCGCGCTGCATCTTCTCCCATATCGCGTACCCGTACGGTTTGATAACCATGCAGCCCCTTACGGCCGAATTTTCGGCCAGTCCCGCCTTTATCACGAGATCGTTATACCACTGCGAATAGTTCTCCTCCCGACCGGTCAGCTCCTTCAGTTCCTTTGCCATAATCTAATAATTTGGCTACAAAGGTATTGTTTTTCCCCTAAATTCAAACATGCAGATAGCCGCGGCTATTTATACATTTTTTAATTTTTCGAGGCACCTTTATTGATATATTTTTATTATATTTGTTAGTGGCGAAAACTTTTACGGATATTCCCGCATCCGTAAAGAACAATAGGGAGTTCCCGCCGTAACGCAGCAATTTGAAAAATATTATGGGAATTGTATACAAAATCGTCGATATCCGCGTTTAATATACATAGAGTACCATATAATTTATAAAATGTTGAGTATTTTTGTATAGGAATGAAGTTAAAAGCAAAAACCAGAAATATTATGAAGAGAGTAAACAGTTTCTTGGGAATAATCGCCGCAGGTTTGATCGGACTGACGGTTTCGTCATGTGCCACGACAGCCCGCGGCGTGGGATCGACAAGAGGCGATGACCTCTACTCGTCCCATGACAGAGTAGCTATAGCCAGGAGAGAGGCGCGCGAGGCGGAGGTGGCTAAGGCCCAGGCAGAGGCGAAGGAAGCAAAATACAGGGCTATGCTGGCGGAGGCCGAAGCGGAAAATGCGAGACTGGAGTATGAGAATTACGGTGCGGAAAGCGGTAATCCTTATATAGACATACTTGCGGAAGACTATGAAAGCGCCTACGAACGCCGCCTGAGAGGATTCAGTTCTCCGACCTACAAATTGCCTTCGAGTTATTACACGTATCGCTACACGGATAGCTACGGGTATGCCTCGGCATACAATCCCGATTTTTACAACATTATCGTTATGGGTAACGAAGTGTGGGTTGAACCTAAATACATCACGTCCCTGTTCGGCACGTGGGGTACCCCTGTTACGAACTTCTACTGGGGGACTTACCCATATTCATGGTGGGACAACTACTGGGGATGGAACCGTCCGTATTACGGTTGGAACAGCTGGAACTACTGGGGTTACCCATCCTACGGCTGGAATTGGGGTATTGGCTGGAACTGGGGTTGGCATACACATTGGGATCGTCCTGGACACACGCAAAGACCGCCCATGTACAGACCAAGACCTATACATTCAAGTTCGGCAGGAAGACCGAGTGCGATCAGGGGAAGGTCTTCGTCCGTAGGGTCCGGCATTTCGAGAAGCAGCAGTTACGGCGGCTCATCGACAAGAGGCAGCAGCATCGGTAGCAGTTCGGGCTCCCCGACAAGGGGTAGTAGTATAGGCAGCGGCTCGGGTTCCTCGACAAGAGGTAGCAGCATAGGCAGCGGCTCAGGTTCTTCTACAAGAGGAAGCAGCATAGGCAGTGGTTCCGGCTCAGGTTCCTCGACAAGGGGTAGCAGCATAGGCAGCGGCTCCGGTTCGGGTTCATCGACAAGAGGGAGTAGCATTGGTAGCAGTTCGGGTTCCGGTTCTTCGACAAGAGGGAGCAGCGTCGGTAGCGGTTCGGGTTCCTCGACAAGGGGAAGCAGCGTGGGCAGTGGCTCCGGATCGGGTTCTTCGACAAGAGATAGTAGTATAGGCAGCGGTTCGGGCTCTTCGACAAGAGGGAGCAGCGACAACAGCTCGAACCTGTATTCAAGAAGCAGCAGCGACAACAGTTCAGGCTCTTCGAGAAGCGACAACAGTTCAGGCTCTTCGAGAAGCGACAACAGTTCGGGTTCTTCGAGCAGCAGCATAGGTAGCGGTTCCGGTTCTTCGACAAGGGGAAGTAGCGTAGACAGTGGTTCAGGCTCTTCCAGAAGCGACAACAGTTCAAGTTCTTCGAGCAGCAGCATGGGCAGTGGTTCCGGTTCTTCGACAAGGGGAAGCAGCGTAGACAGTGGTTCGGGCTCTTCGTCAAGAGGGAGTGGCAGCGGTTCAAGCTCCTCTTCGAGAAGCAGCGGTTCAGGCTCTTATTCGAGGGACAGCGGCACCGGCAGTTCGGGCTCGTCCCGTTCTGGTAGTTCCTCCGGTTCTTCGTCGAGAGGAAGCTCCGGTCGGGGCAGATAGAAATTTGGGAGGTGCTTCAAAAAGTACGCTACCATAAAACGGTTTGATACAATATATTATATTCCATTTTGGCAAAATCCGTGACTTTTGTGCGTTAGCACGAAAGTCACGCGGCACGCCGCCGCCCCACGCGGCGGGTCGCTCAATCGACCTTACGGTCGAAATTCGCACCCCACCGTCGGCGGCACGCCGAAAACAAACAATGACATAAAGCACTGGTTGTATATAAATTACAATAGCATACTTTCTGAAACACCACCGAAATTTGAAATTTAATATGTTTTCGGGATGCAAGGCAGGGCAAATGATATTTGAGGAACGGATATTGTATCCCGAATTCACATAATAATCGAATCGGTAAAAAGGGATAGGGACTTATTTACCGATTCCCACAAGTTCCGGCTTTTAATGTAATAAATATGAAAAAGATCTTTGGAGTCGGACTTATTCCGGCCATGACAGTGTTAATGTCTTATGGAGCATATGCCCAGACGGACAACGGAGTGGGACGCGGTGTTCTGATGAGCCGCAACGTACTCAAGATAAGCGACATGTACAATCTCTCTTCTTACAATCAGGGATTCGGCACGTCGAGAAGCGCCGCAATGGGAGGCGCTTTCACTTCCTTGGGAGGCGATCTCGCCTCCATTTCCATCAATCCTGCGGGACTGGGCATGTACCAGTCGTCCGAAGTAGGTTTTACTGCCGGAGTGCTCAGATCGGAGACTTCGAGCAGCCTGTCCTCTGCGACTTATATTAAAACCCGTCCCGTCCTGAATAACCTGTCGACGGCGCTTAATATTTACCAGGGTACCGGAGGACTGACAAGTTTCACATTGGGCTTCGGTTATAATCAGTTGGCCGATTTCAATTACAAAACTACCGTCTCGGGCGGCCCTGGCAACACAAGTATCGTCGATGCATTCATGTTCCAGATGAAGGGCATCAGACCCTCCGACTTCACAAGGGAACCGTACGAATTGGACAGGGACAAGTGGGGTGCGCTGATGGCCAGAGAAGCCGGCCTCATACAGCCGTACCAGGACTTGGACGGCAATTATTTTTACGACACCTACGCCATAGCGGCGGATGCCGACATCTCCCACAAATATAATTTGTTCTCCGAAGGGTACATAGGGGAATATTCCATCGCGGGAGGGATGAACTTCAAAAATATGATCTATTTCGGTTTTGCAATAGGATTGCAGGACATATACCTGAAACAGACACACCTCTACCGTGAATCCTATGATAACAATTCCGGCGCCGCCGACCCTGCCGACAGGATGGAGTTCTCCCAGATCGAAAAAATATCGGGAACGGGCGTCAATTTCAAAGCCGGTATCATTATAAGACCTGTCGAGTGTCTGCGGCTCGGGGTAGCCGTACACACGCCTACGTTGATAAATTACAAGAAGCGGTACTCGGGGGATATACGCACCGATTACCGTGACGGAAGTTGGGAAAACGCCTATATGGACGTTACTTTCTTGAACGACAAGTTCGTCACACCCACACGCCTCATGGCCGGTGCATCCTTGTCGCTGGGTAACTTTGCGGTCTTTTCTGCCGACTATGAACGCACATGGTACAACGGTATCCGGCTGGTAACCTCCGACGTTCCGGAGGACACCAAGGATTGGTATACCGATGAGATAAAGGAACATTTCAGAGTGTCCAATACTTTGCGCTTAGGGGTGGAAGTCAAACCGCTGCCCAGCGTAGCTCTCAGGGCGGGATTCGCGGAGTACGGTTCCGCACTGCGAAACAGCAGCCAGATATACGACGATCCCATAGGATACCGTACACGCAATCTTTCCGCAGGCATCGGTTTGCGGCCGAGTAAGAATTTCTCCATAGACTTCGCTTATATACTCATGAAAACCACATATACTCAATATGTTCTCTTTTCATACGACGGACACGACAATTCGGGTAACCCCGTCGATATATACTCCGGCAATATAGACCGTAAACTCACAAGGCACAATGCGATAGTTTCCTTAAGCCTGAGGTTTTAAGCGTACTTACGACAGAGGTGATCCCCGTCCCGTTATGCCAGCAGGTTCGGCTTGTGCGAGCAAGTCGTGGGACGAGGCGTGTAGCGGGACTAAGTAACGAATTCTGTCGAAAATACAAAAAGCCCTTTACGAGTCATAATATAAAATATAATGTAACTAAAACTCTCTCCGTTAAATTCATAGAGATTGGTTATGTTGAAACAGGTTATTTCTTTTCCGCTTTTTGGCTGGCAAAAAGCGGAGCAAAAACCAGCCCCGCGAGTCGAAAAAGCTAAAATGCCGGCGCTAAACCCAAGAAATACCGGTATGTTCAGAATCGGTGATTCTAAACATACCTACACTATAGTGAATTCTATGGGTTTATCATCCGCCATTTCTTAACGTTTTTATCGACAGCGGGGGATAGGCGCCTGACGGCGCCAAAAGAATCGTTGTAAAATTGAATGATTTAAATATATACGGAAATCATCTAACAGAATTACTGTAATGAATTTTAAACAATTCATTATGCAGTTTCTGAAATACACCGGAGATCAAAATAAGGCGGAGCCACATTGTTAATGTGGCTCCGCCTTATTTTGATCCCCCCTGTATGTTCTACGGATCGATCCGCTATTTGGTTTGTTTCTTATCCTGTGCGTATTTTTCGTTCAGCCCCTTGATAACTAATGGGGTAATGTCTAATGCTGGATCGGCGTTAATTATCGGCGTACCTCCGGAAGTCGTCATGATGACGCCGTAGCGATAGTCGCTGTTGAAATCCCTCACAAATTCCTCAAGACTGAAAAATATCTTGTTCGTCATCACCTGGTTTTCTTCGGCCAATTCCACTTGCAGGTTATCGCGGTACTGGTAGAAGCTCTGTTCGCGTTTTTGAAGGTCTTCCTGCAGCTGAGCCGCTTCGGCGCGTGTAACCAGACCCCTCTCGATCTTGCTCTGGGCATCCTGCACTGATTTTTCCAGACTGCGTCCCCTACCCGTTATATCGCTTTCGGCCTTCTTTGCTTTAGCTTCGAATTCGGCAGTAAGTTCCTTATACATGTCGTAATGCTTCATCAGCGTATCCAAATTTATATAGGCGATCTGACCGCTGGTCTGTCTCTGGACGGAAGAATCCGCCTCGATTCCCGATCCGGCGCCCGAACCTCCCCTGTTGTTGCATGCCGAAAACGAAAGCAACATTAATGAAAATATGAAAATTACCGGTTTTCTCATGGTATATTGAGTAGTTTGTGATAATATTCGACAAAGATATAAATTTTATCTTTCTTTGGTTAATTTTGCATGAAATTAAAGTCTGTTTGAAAATGTTACCGAAGTTATTTTAGAAATTCTTTTTCGATGATTTTTTCCTGAAAGATGAGGCGATAGTGGGACTATTTAACGAATCTTTCAGGGGGAAAGCGCGAAAAAGAGCCGAAAAGAACGAGATTAATATTTTCAAACAGACTCTAAAATCCCGCGACAAATGTACGAATATATAAAAGGTGAATTGTCGGAACTGACGCCGGCTTATGCAGTGGTGGAGTCGGCGGGCATGGGCTATTATATCAACATATCGCTGCGCACATACTCTGAAATTGAGAATTTGCCCTCCATAAAACTCTGGCTGCACTATATAGTCAGGGAGGACGCTCAGATACTGTACGGTTTCTCGACACGGCAGGAGCGGGAAGTGTTCAGACTGCTGATCGGGGTTTCGGGCGTGGGGGGCAATACCGCGAGGATGATCCTCTCCACTTTCTCGCCTGCCGAACTTGCCGGCATCGTATCCACCGAAAACGACGTTCTCCTGAAAAACGTAAAAGGCCTCGGCCTCAAGACAGCACAGAAGATCATTGTCGAACTCAAGGGGAAAATATCCCTGGCGGCATACGGCGGTGACACGACAGGCGGCCTTTCGGCTCCGGTCGTGAGCGGTAACTACAGCGAAGCCCTCTCCGCTCTTACCATGCTCGGCTTCCCGCGCGCGGCTTCGGAAAAAGTCCTGAAGAAAATTGTCGCGGAGATGCCCTCGGCCACGGTCGAAGAGATCGTACGCATGTCGCTGAAAAACCTTTGAACCGACATATAACGCACCGGCAGTAATACTGTATTCCGAACGCATTTTTATTGTCATCCCGAACATCCGCAGGATGGAGGGGATCTACCTTATATTATCCTTTGTTATAACCGGCAAATTCCTTTTCTCTGTCATTGCGGCGAAAGCCGCAATCTCGGGACAGGAGGACAGCAGGAGGAGATTGCGGGTCGAGCCCGCAATGACAGTTTATCATCCGCCATTTCTTAACGCTTTTATTGACAGCGGGGGATAAGGCGCCTGACGGCGCCGAAAAATACTTCAATACATTCGGAATAAATACGAGATTCTTCGCTTCGCTCAGAATGACAATTTTTTCGGATTAATCCGAAAAAATTTCCGGATGGAAGGCATAGCCTAAGCCCGACAGCGGGGAGATAGGCGCCTGACGGCGCCAAAGAATCGTTCAGGTGCCGCTTTTAGTAGTGATGCGTAGCAACCCGTTACCCGCCTGCCGGTCGCTGAGATTGACCTTCGGTCTTCCTCGTTGGCTTCGCCCTCTTCCTTCTTGCGGGGCATAGTCTGCAAGCAGCCTTTGCTACCGTTTCGTTCGACTGTCGCCTCATCTTTCAGGAAAAAACATCGAAAAAGAGTTTTTAAAATACTTAAGTAACATTTTTCGAACAGACTCTACACGTACAGAACATAATTTTAATTATTTTTGTTGCCGGAAAGACATAAATTTTCCCACATTTATTTAAATGGATCCTATCTATCTTGTTATAGTCATTATCCTGTTGGCTCTTGCGGTTTTGGGTTTGGTCGTGGGCGTGGCCAACGATGCGGTTAATTTCCTCAATTCGGCCATAGGTTCTAAAGTCGCCCCCTACCGTGTCATTATGGCGATCGCATCGGTCGGTATAATAGTGGGTACCCTTACATCGAGCGGCATGATGGAAGTTGCGCGCAGCGGCGTATTCCACCCCGGGGAATTCACCTTCTCGGAAATAATCATGCTGTTTCTGGGGGTAATGTTCGCCAACGTCATACTTCTGGACATATTCAACACTTTCGGGTTACCCACCTCCACCACGGTTTCCCTGGTCTTCGGACTTTTGGGCGCGGCAGTGGCGGTCGCCACGTACAAAATAATAAACGATAGCGCTCTCGGCGCCGCCGACCTCGCACGATTCATAAATTCAGGCAAAGCGCTCGTAATCATATCGGCGATACTGGTTTCAGTGGCTTTGGCATTCGTTACCGGATCGGTGATCATGTTCCTTACGCGGGTCATATTCACTTTCCGGTATAAGAAGGTATTCGACCGGTTCGGTTATTTTTGGTGCGGGATAGCATTTACTGCCATAGCCTATTTCGCGCTCTTCAAAGGGCTTAAATCTTCGGGTATATTCAGCGAAGAGTTTCTGGACTATATCAACGGGCATATATGGTTCTCGTTGTTCGTACTGTGGTTGGGATTCAGCGCCCTCATGGCTTTTCTTCAGCATGTGGTAAAAGTCAATATACTGAATATTACTATACTTGCCGGCACGTTTTCTCTTGCGCTCGCATTTGCGGGCAACGACCTGGTCAATTTCATCGGCGCTCCCGTCGCCGGATTGGATGCATACAAGTTAGCCTCCGCGGCAGGCAGCAGCGACATATTGATGGGCGAACTGACAAAACCGGTAACGGTTCATTTTGCGGTACTGCTGATCTCGGGATTTATCATGGTTGCGACCCTGTGGTTTTCCAGGAAAGCGAGGACCGTAAGCGACACCGAAATAAATCTCGCCAAGCAGGATGAGGGGGTGGAGCGTTTCGGATCCACTATCCTCTCCCGCTCACTGGTAAGACTTGCACTGAGTACCAACAAGGGTGTCGAAAAAATGATGCCCGATTCGTTGCAGCGGTTCATTTCGCGCCGTTTCATACCGCTGAGGACATACAAGTCGGAGGCCGAGAAGGCGCCTTTCGACAAGATACGCGCCACGGTGAACCTCACCGTAGCCTCCATACTCATATCCATGGCCACTTCCCTGAAGCTCCCGCTGTCCACTACCTACGTCACTTTTATGGTAGCCATGGGAACGTCGCTTGCCGACAGGGCATGGGGACGCGAGAGCGCCGTATACAGGATCACCGGCGTACTGACGGTAATTTCGGGATGGTTCGTCACCGCTTTCATCGCATTTCTTATTGCCTTTGCAGTTACCATAGCCCTCGTCTACGGAGGCATGATCGCCGTGATACTTATCACGTTGCTTTGCGGATATATGATCATACAGAGCAATCTGCTTCATAAGAAACGCGAGTCCAAAGCCGAACAGATAAAAAAAAGGGTCGGCGGAGGCATGGAAGCCAACGAAATGGTTAATTCCTGCATCGCCGAGGTTACGGATACCATGGAAAATGTAACGGAAATATACAAGAACACCCTGCTGGGAGTTTTCAACGAAGACCGCAAACTGCTGCGCAGCATGGTGAGGGAATCCAACGAACTGTTCTACAAGGCACGGGAGAGGAAATACGAGGTTCTGCCCACATTGCAGAAACTGCACCACAACTATATCGACACGGGACATTACTACGTGCAGGTGGTCGATTACATGAGCGAAGTGACAAAAGCCCTGGTGCATATCACCCGCCCGTGTTTCGAACACATCGACAACAATCATGAGGGGCTCAACAGGGAGCAGGTGGACGACCTGATGCACATAAACGACGAGGTAGCCGAAATCTACGACCGAATAAACATAATGCTCAAAACCAACGACTTTACCGAAATATCGCGGGTTATGAGAATGAGGGACAGTCTGTTCGAATCCATAGACGAAGCCGTAAAGCGTCAGTTGAAACGTATAAAGACCAAATCGTCGGGCACTAAAGCGAGTTTGCTCTATCTTAACATACTCAACGAGACCAAGACGATGGTACTCCAGTCAAGGAATCTTCTCAAATCGCAAAAATATTTTTTGGAAACAGGCCAGGACGCGCAATAATTTTTCCCTTTACGGAGTTTAGGTATTTGTAAGGGGACGGCGGCGCGGCTGTTTGTTTTTCTCCGGAAAATATGTAAGTTTGTGCTGTCTATAAACTTCCGTTTCCTTAAGCACCGTTAAATATTTATCGATACATTTTTTGTTTGTAAGTCGCTAATTAGCAGTACTGACAAAATAATAAAAAACACGGTGCGCTTAATATTTTTGCCGATGGCAGGAGGGATGAATAAATTTTACGCGCTGCTTCGGGTTGCATTCCCGTCCGTTGCGGTATTGTACTGCTGTATCGGATGCGCCGTGTCGGACACCGTAACGCCTGACCAGCAAGAAAACATACAAAGGTATCTCGTCAGCAACCAGCTCGATTATATCATACAGGACGGCGTTTACAAGCATACCGCCGGCAGAGGCGGCGTCGATGAGTCCACGCTTATAGAGACGGGGGACTCGGTCTTCTTCTATTTTGAAGCGCAAACATTCACTTCGTCTCCGGGCGCCCATTTTTACACGAACAAAGCGTGGCTTATAGATTCGTTGGTGGAAAGGACCGGTTTGAATCCACAATACTGGTCGCGGGAAATAATGAATGTGAAACTCGGACATACCCGTCTTGTCGAAGGTCTGTCGCGGGGTTTGGCCGGATCGTATGAAGGGGATTCGGTTTTACTGCTTTTCCCTTTCCATCTCGGCTTCGGGAACGTATTCATGTCCACCGTACCGAAAAAGTCCGCTCTCATATATACCGTTAATATAGAAACAGTAAAAAAACAGTAACCGAAATATGAAAAATCTTTTTGCATCCCTGTTTTTAATTCCGGTAATGGCATTGGCCGCCGGTTGTGCCGAAACCGTTCCCGAAAATTATGAAGACACAGAGCAAGCGTCGGTAGACAGATGGATGGAGCAGCATAATCCAGGCGCTCAACGCCTTGACAACGGCATGTACATGGAGTGGCTCAACGTTTCCAATCCCGGTGCCGCCCGTCCCGAAGCGGGAGACTGGCTCATGCTTAATTACAGAGGGACTACTTTTGGCGGAAATGTTTACAGTACGCGATACGGGGATGAAGCCAAACTCGAAGGGACTTTTACCTATTATACCCATTATTCTCCCCATTACCTTATGTATTCCAACGATATGGCCTTGACCTCAGGCGAGATAACAGCGCTCGGGAAGATGGCCGAAGGCGACAGCGTGAGGCTTTACCTGCCGTCCCGACTCGCTTACGGCGTATCAGGCGTATATTATTCTTACGGCTACCAGGGCAGCTATACCACTGTTGGATCCCTTGTACCTGTCATTATCGACCTGGTTCTAAAGAAAGTGGTCATGGACGAGGATGAGTACGAACTGGGCCTTGTAAAGGGAAAAGCGGCGGAATGGGGTTTGGATCCCAATAATTACCTTTCCAAGGGAATCTACATGCAGTTAATAGAGGATGATGTTACTGCCGAAACCGTCATGCCCGACTCGACGGTATATATCGAGTACGTCGGAAGGTTTCTCGACGGTTTTCTTCTCGATACCAATGTGGATTCGGTGGCGGTCGCCGAACGCAAGGATTATACGGAATACAGCCCAGCATCCTACAAAAGGACGACGGACGATACGGAATCGGGATACATAACCGCTTTCGATGAAGCCTTCAATTCCAACAGGATAAAATACAACAGCCTTTTCCGGATCGTGTTTATTTCCGGTTGGGGTTACGGCAGTTCGGGCCAGTCGGCGTCTTCGACCAGTCCGGTGATATATCCCTATACTCCTCTGATGTTTGAAATCAGGACGATGCCCAAGGATTACGATCCCTATGCGGAAGACGAGGATTGACAGGGGCAGTATTCGGATATAGTACAGACCATAACGGTTTGAATAAAAAACGGGGAACGTGCGAATGTTCTCCGTTTTCATTCTCCCCTTGTCATTTTCTCACTTGGCCGGAATTAATCAGCTGAACGCCGGCAGGCAGACGCAGACATTGTGGTCATAGATCATTGCAGAGGAAGTGGCATATTTTTAGCATGAAATAAAAAAGTTATGTGAAACACGTATTTTATGCCAGTCTTGGAATGGGTCTGAGCGTCGTACAATACAAAAAGCCGCAGCAAATGAAAGAAAAGATAAGGGACAATAATATAGAGAAATATGATAATCCATCTTCGTGTAATGAAGACAGGTGTTCATGCCGCATGAATGAGGGCAGTGAAGTCGAAGACATAGAGACAGTTACTCAGCTTACGATCGAGGACGTCGATGAAAAGATCCACAGGACGGAATCGGGCGCGCCGAGCGAAGAGGAACTCGAACAGGAGAATGTTATAATAAATCCCGATCCCAGCAGTATGCAAAGCAGAGGGTGAGCGGGGGCGAACGGGATGAACGTATTATTATAAAGTACTTATAAAGTATTATCTTTGCAAACAGGGGCTCGGGAACAATAACTTCCGTTTAGGGTTGTTATAATCTCCGCCCCCGTATCAAGGAACTTAACAGAAACAGCACTGTTCGCATTATGGATTTAACAGTATTCCTTACCGATATAGGAGTAAAGTCGGAGAAACTTATAGCGTTCATAAACATTTCATTGACGCTACTGCTCGCCTGTCTTATCGGATGGTTGATGTACTTTATTACGAAGAAATGGCTGGCACGTACGATCATCAGGCTCGTGAGGCGGACTCCGACCAAATGGGACGACCTGATGTTCGGACAGACTCTCTTCAGTCGTTTGGGTTTACTCGTGGCGCCAATAGCCATGTATGTGGTTGTTTCGTCTATCGAGAATTGGAAAAATCTCTACATACTGACCCGTCTTCTGGAGGTCTGGATAACATTTTCGACGGTTTTCGTATTGTCGGCGCTACTCGACGGAGCCAACAGGATATATGAAAGCTATCCCATGTCGAAGAACAGGCCGATGAAAATATTTATTCAAATTATACTTATTTTCCTGTTCTGTGCGGCCATACTGGTCACCATAAACATATTCACTTCACGGTCTTACAATGCCCTGATCCAGAATATCATGGGTCTTACGGCACTGGCCGCCATCATAATGCTGATATTCAAGGATTCCATACTGGGTTTTGTCGCAGGTATACAGCTTACGGTAAACGATATGGTACGCATAGGCGACTGGATCGTTATGTCGAGCAGCAATGCCGACGGAGAAGTGCGCGAAATAAACCTTACCACCGTCAAGGTGCAGAACTGGGACAAAAGCATAACCACCATTCCTACATACAAGATGGTGTCCGAATCGTTCACGAACTGGCGGGGAATGGAGGAATCAAAAGGACGCAGGATAAAACGCTCGGTTTATATAGATATTAATTCCATACATTATCTCAACGATAAGGAAATAGAGACTCTGAAAAAATCGGCGCTGCTGAAAAATTATTTGAACAGGGCGTTAGCCGAACTTGAGGAGCTCAATACCAGCCGTTCCGAACAGTTGGACAAATTCCGCCTCACCAACTTGGGAACATTCAGGGCGTATCTGGAAGTATGGCTTTCATGCAATCCCGACATAAATCTCGAAATGACTCATATGGTGCGGCAGCTGCAGCCAGGTCCCACAGGCATACCTCTCGAAATATACTGTTTTTCGGCACGTCAAAACTGGATCGACTATGAAAGAATCCAGGCCGATATATTCGACCATGTCATTGCCGTCATGGGACTGTTCGGTTTAAAATCTTTCCAGTATTCGGGCAACATTGTGCAGGCATAGCCCTGAATCTGTTCCGTATTTTTCGACAGGATTCCATAAGTAGCAACAATCCTGCATAGGGGCTGACTTAAGCAGGATGTCATGTGTAAATTTGCGGTATGCCTGTGTTCTGTTTGCCGGAGTTTTCATACCTTTATGCCCTGAAACCCGAAAAGGAAAGGAAAGCCTATGCTTTTAAAGATTATACTGGTAATTGCGGCTTACCTGCTCGGTTCGATACCGGGAGCCGTTCTTATAGGAAAGAGATTCTACGGTATAGACATTCGCGAACATGGCAGCAGGAATGCAGGCGCCACCAATGTCTTAAGGGTTCTGGGCAGAAAGGCAGCCATTCCCGTACTGATCATAGACATGTCCAAAGGTTTCGCAGCCGTAATGCTCTTCTATTTTGCATCGTTCGACAGCATACAAGGAATTTTCTGCTTCAAAATAGTGCTGGCGGCAGCCGTCGTATTGGGTCATATTTTCCCTGCGTTCGCCGGATTCAGGGGCGGGAAAGGAGTAGCAACGATGACAGGGGCCGTTCTGGGAATATATCCGCCGGCAGTATTGCTCTGTATGGCTACGTTTTTCATAGTACTTCTTCTCACCAACTATGTTTCGTTGAGTTCCATGATCTCGGGCATCATGTTTCCCGTTTATACCGTTTTAGTATTCAGGCAGATCAGTCCGCCTATCGTAATCTTTGCATGCGTGATATCCGTTATCATCATAATTACTCATCGTAAAAATATAGGACGTCTTCTGAGAGGAACTGAATCGAAAATATACTTGCGAAAAAGACGTCAGAGAAAGTGAATGAATACCCCCATTATTCATAGCTTCTCAATGAATGACTCGGGGCAAGCCCCGAGGTGTCACAAGGAATTTTTTAGTTTCCGACCCAAGGGTCGGGGTATTTAGACCGACTTTTAGAATAAAACACTATATTTGCACGTTAAAAACGTGAGTGTCGCCAAGGCGACGACCAACCATCCTCTACGGTCAGGAGAGGGTTACTCCCTCTCCTGTTTCTGCCCTACCGCTTTGCGGCGACGGCAGATTCCGGTCGGTGAGGCTCGCCAGCCCTGCGGGACGAACCTCGGTCGGGAGAGGGTGACCGATATAAATTTTATCGGGGTGTAGCGCAGTCCGGTTAGCGCACCTGCTTTGGGAGCAGGGGGTCCCAGGTTCGAATCCTGGTACCCCGACAAACGAAAACGAGCCCTTTCATCGGCGATGGAAGGGCTCGTTTTTTGGCCGGCCGTATTTACGGCTCCTCTCTTAAGTTGGTCTGCCGGACTTCTTCCTCGTGGCTTTACAAAGAAACAAGTTTTCTTTGCATTAGCTCCGCAGCGCAGGTGAGGCTGGAATTCCCAACTTTAGGTGCACAAAAAGTTAAGCACTTTTTTTGTTGATGTTCCAGAACTCGTCGATAGTCATGTTTTGGAGTGCTGAATGGCGTCTTTTTTTGTTATACCAGATTTCGATATACTCGAAGATTTCCATCTCCATCTGCTCGGCCGACAGTTCGATGTTACCATAAATCATCTCGCATTTTAGATTACGAAAGAAACTTTCGGCCACGGCGTTGTCCCAGCAGTTGCCCTTACGTGACATACTTTGCACGACTTGCCCCTTGATCTCCGAGCGGAACTCCTCGCTGGCGTACTGTACGCCTCGGTCGGAATGGAAGATCATCCCAGCAGAGGTCTTTCTGTTCTTCACCGCCATCTGATACGCTCTGACGGCTGTATCTTTGGCCGTCAGGTTATCGCTCAGGCTCCAGCCGACCACCTTGCGGTCGTACAGGTCGATCACCGAGGTTAGATAAACGAAGTGTTCCTTGGTATGGATGTAGGTAATGTCCGACACCCATACCTTGCCCGGAGCTTCCGGTGAGAACTTCCTGTCCAAATGGTTGGGGCATATGCGAAGCGAGTGCGGCTTGTAGGAATGGCTGCCCTTGTACTTGCAGCACAACTTACTACGTAATCCCATACGTTTCATATACTTGGCGACCGTATTACCCGACACGGAATAACCGTCGGCTTTGATCTCGGCGGCGATACGGGGTGCACCGTAACACCCCTTAGCCGCCGCATAGACCACCTGAATGCGACGTTCCAACTCTTCACGCTTTTGCTCACGTTTGCCGGGGATACCGGCCTGGTAATCATAATACGACCGGGGGCTGATCCGAAGGGCGCGTGCCATCATCCCGACCGTGTAATGCCCCCTATGGCTGTCGATGAACTCGTACATTACTTGTCTGTTTGTGAGAAGATGGCGATCGCTTTTTTTAAGATCTCAAGTTCCAATTTGGTGTTGCGGAGCTCCTTTTCGAGTTCCTTCACCCGCTTGCCTTCGTCGCTAAGCCGTTCCACGCCATGACCCTGGAAGCTGGCCTCGCCGTGGCGGGCAAACTCCGCCCGCCACTTGTAAATGCGCTCGGAGGTCACTCCCAGTTCCTGTGCCAACTCCTTGATATTGTTGCGCTCGTAACTTAATTTTACCGCACGTTCCTTGAACGAACGATCATACTGACGTTTTGTTAATGATGTTCCCATGAATGAAAGTTAAGATTTATTATTAAACAACCTTAACTCTTTGTGCGGGTAAAGTTAGGAACTCCAAACCTTATCTATACAGTATGTTGTAAGCTCCCGTCCGGGTTATATAGTCTATACTGTATTCGCGCTTACCGTTGACAAGGCGGTACCTGCCGTACACCATGCCACGCCCTGCATGGCCGATGCCCTCGACCTCCACTTTTTTCCAGTTGAATTCCGCTCCCATTCTCTTTGCCAGCGCTTGTGATTCCTTATAGAAGTTGCGGCCGCGTTCAAAGCGATGCCTGCCCTGTGAGAGAGCGGCTTCGTCATCGGGGACATGGGCTCCGGAAGTTTCGGTATCGAGGTTGCCGAGATGCACTACCAGTTTGCGCGAAAAGAATTTTTTCAGGATTTCTTCATTCGCAAACGGGGTTCCGTGTACTGAGTACGGCCAGCCGCAAGTTTCGTTCAATCGCCCATTAAAGTTCTCTTCTACCGGAAATGTCCACGATCCGGGATTCGCCGCTACGGCAGTAGCCAGTCTGGCGGCAGGCATGGCAAGCGCGAAGCGGTGGGTGAATTGTCCGCCGGCCGAGTGCCCCCACATATCATATAGGGATGCCTTGCTGCCTGTCCACTTGCAGAAGAGGTCGAAAATAGCTTCCACACTGTTATATGTCCATTGTTCACGCGGGTTGAGCTCTCCTTCGGGGCTGTAGACACCGCCGAACTGGTAATCGTTTTCCGTGAACTGCGGCTTGGCATATTCCGGAGCTATGACCACAAAGCCGTCGGCTTCGGCGAAATCTTTCCATATAAACCTGTTTATTTTCCCGTCGCGGTCTGCTCCATGCATTGCAAAAAGCACACGCATCGAAGCGACGTCGCCCTTGGTGGGAATGTAGAAATATACGGTTATCGTTTTGCCCTGGAGATATTCGTACTCATATTCGAACTCCCCTTCCCCCCTGTGCCAGGGGTTGGTTTCCTGCGAATATCCGGCCAGCGCCGTAAGCAGGAACAGTAGTGATAACAAACGTTTCATGGTTTCGGTTATGTGTTATTTCAAGAAAATATCTCTTCATTGTAGTCCTCCAGTACTTCCTTATATTTACCAAGTTTGACCCTTAGTTTCTTATGCGCGCTCTTCTTGAGCGAACGCACAGTCTCCCGCTCTATATCAAGTTCCAGTGCAATCTCGTCGTTGCGTTTTCCTGCCAGCGCAAACTCCATTATCTGACGCGTACGCCGCGGGAGCGATCCTATCTCGTCGCACAGGTGTCTGATTACCTCTGAGCGGATAACGCAGTAGTCCGGATCGTAAAGTTCAGAATCCCTGTCTTGCGCCGGTATATACCGGCTCTCTTCGGCTACCCTGTGATTAAATGCGGTTACCACCCTGCGGTGGGCGAGTTCGTTGAGTACGGCGTTGCGGGCGGTATTGTAGAGGAAGTTTTTAACCTGCGGCAGCGCATCGAAGTTCTCCCTCCGCTGCCAATATTTGACCAGTGTCTCCTGCGAGATATCGGCGGCTACGTCCACGGCGGAAATAAAATTAGACACGAATTCGCGCAACGGGACATAGAAACTTTCAAAGAGCACCCCGAAAGCCTCCACATCTCCGCTGCGAATCCGCCTGATATTTATCTCCCGTTTTTTCAATCCGTCCGTTATTCAATGTAATACCCGCTTGTCGCCAAGTGTCGACGCACCTCCGGTCAGTGTCCTTGTACTCTCTTTACGTCATACATAGGACACATAATATCCTCTTGTGCAGGGGAATCGCCATCTCGGAAATAGCATACGGCGACAGCGATGTATCGGTTTTCATCGGTTAGAAGTTAATTTGTCAAGGTTGCATTATTCCCGAAGCTGTTTACGGCTTATTTTTACAATATTAAAAATAAAAAACAAGAAAAAACCGGCTTTTCAGCAATAATTCGCACCGGTTTGAAATTTCCGGAAAAACACTAACCCCCCTCCGCCATTAAACTGTTATATAAGAAGGAACATTATGAACAGATAAAATTCAGTTTGACATTTTTTCTTGCAAATCGGTTATTAGCAGTACTGACGAAAATAATAAATAGCTCAATGTGCTTAAAATTTTCCCGTAATCCGTAAAGCATATGAAACTGAGAAACACTCTTTGTTTGCTTACAATTCTCTACCTCGCGCTTGCCTCCTGCGGCAGTGACAAATACGACGGCTTAGGCAAGAAGGAAACGGAAATGACGCGCGGCGAAGGCTCGCTGACCTACGATATGTACGAGCCCCTGAGCGCCAAACCGGTAACGCTGCATTATTACATCCCCGAGGAGGGCGTCCTGTCATCGATGAAAGTGCTTTTCGCCATGCACGGGGCCGACCGTGATGCTCAACGCCAGATAGAGAATTGGAAGGAGATAGCCGAAGACAAAAAGGTGATCCTGCTCGTACCGGAATTCACCCAAAAATATTATTCGGAGGTAGAATATCAGCTCGGAGGGGTTTCCGGTTCCCGTAACTCGTACAGTGCCGTAGCAAAGGAAAAGTGGACATATAATATAATCGAGTCGATATTCGACTACGTCAAGAAGCAGACGGGAAATAACTCCTCAACCTACGATATATGGGGACATTCGGCCGGCGGGCAGTTCGTACACCGTTTCCTTTTCTATATGCCCGAAGCGAGGATAGGTACGGCCATAGCTTCCAACTCCGGGTTTTATACGCTTCCGCTGGTAGACGGATACAGGGATCCTGCCGGAGCCACATATTATTCATACCCCTTTTCGCTCAGGTTTACCCCGTACACATCGGCGGATGTCGCCGAATACCTTTCCAGGAATCTTATAGTCCATCTCGGCACTGCCGATCTGGCGACCACCTCCGAGCAGGACTCTTCCCTGCCGGTAGACGCAGGTTCGAAAGCGCAGGGTGCATCGAGATATGAACGCGGCCACTTCTTCTTCAACCGGACGAGCGAACTGGCTTCGTCTTCAGGTGTCGTTTTCAACTGGAAACTCGTCGAAGTAGCAGGTATCGGCCACAGTTCCAAAGGTATGGTTCAGACAGGCACCAACAGCGCAGCGGCACTGCTGTATAATTAAGCGCACCGTGCTATTTATTGTTTTTCGTCAGTGCCGCTGATAAATGATTTTGCAGGTAAAGTATGTTTAACTACATATTATTGGCTTAACGATACCTGGTTCAAGAATAGACAGGAAAAATATATGTCAGTAAAAAAGAGAGAAATTTCCGAACTGATTTCGGAATACATAGTGAGCGGTGAGATCGCCCCCGAACTCGCAAACTGGATAAATGCCTCGGAAGAGAACCGGAGGTTCGTGGAGTCGCTGCGCAGCGGGCCAGATCTGCTCGAAAGCGTTCTTTCATGTATGGAGAACAACCGGAATGATACCGGAATGGCATGGGCGGATACGCTCAAGTCTATAAAGCCACAGGCGAGGCGTTCCGTATTACCGCGCGCACATACGCTTCTGGCCGCAGGTGCGGCGGCAGTTATTGCGGTCGCGGTTATGCTTCTGGCCGTTCCGGCGGCCGACGAAGAGAGGCGTCACCCTGATATTTCTGAGGTAGTAGTATCTCCGGCGGCGACCTCGCTCGTGAAGGCGGACGGGTCGATAATCGTACTTCCCGCAGGGGCGGCCAACGCCATGATCGAAATAGGCGACGGGCTCACGGCCGGATATACGGACGGAGTACTCAGTTATCCGCAGGGTGTGCACGGAGCGTTCGGCGATAACAGGGTTGTCGTCGCGCGCGGCGGTACGATAGAGATTATCTTTCCGGATGGAACAAGGGGGCGGTTCAATTCGATGAGCGATGTGAAGTTTCCGGTAGCGTTCGGCCGTGACGAACGACGCATACGGCTCGACGGAGAGGCTTTGATGGATGTCAGGCGCGACCCGTCACGTCCGTTTGCCATAGACACCCGTTCGGACATGACTGTGAACGTACTTGGCACCACATTCAATATTTCGGCTTATTCGCAGCATGAGAATATGTCCGTAACCCTTATGGAAGGCGAGGTGGAGATGAAGTGCGACAGGTTTGTCTACCTCATGCAGCCCGGCGAGCATCTCACTTACAATCCGGCCGGCGGCGGTATCAAAGTATCGAAGGCAGAGGCTGAACCGTATATCGCCTGGACACGCGGCGAGTTGGTTTTCCAGGACATCACCCTCGAAGACGCCATGCGGCAGTTAGCACTGTATTATGATATTGAGCCCGTGTACCGGAACGAAAAGGCAAAGTCCGTGCGCTTCGGGTTCAAGCTGCCGAGATATGAAACTTCCGCACCCATACTCGACTTCATGGAACTAACTTCCGGAGTGAGGTTCACGCGCTCCGGCAATAAGGTATACATCGATTATAAGTAAACGCAAATCGATTATTTATTTATAAAATCCTTTTGAGATTGCGGCTCAAAGGCCGCAATCTCAAAAGGATAATGCACAAACAGTAACAGATAAAATTCAGTTTAACATTTTTTCCTGTAAATAGATTATCGGCAGTACTGACGAAGAATAATAAAAAGCACGATGTGCTTAAATACGATCTAAACTCTCTAAACTACCAATTCAAGTGATTAAATTCAGCAACATTACGAAGACCATCCTTCTGTCGGCGCTTTTCATACTGGTCTGCGGCCGGGCTCCGGCACAGGACAATGCAGGCAGAGTAACGCTCAGTATGTGGAACACCAACCTGAAGAATGCCGTTTGGGAGATAGAGCGGCAGAGCGGAATAACATTCATCTATAACGCCGCCGACATCGAAATGGCATCGGTCGGGTCGGTAGTTATCGAGAACAGGAGTGTTGATGAAGCGCTTTCGACGGTACTTAAAGGTACCGGATTTGAATTTGAAAAGCGGAACGGGACTTACGTACTCCGTAAGAGTGCGCCGGATTCGCGTCGGGACAAAGAGCGTTTCGTCATAACCGGTACCGTACAAGACCGGCAGGGCGAGGCGTTGATAGGCGCGACCGTAGTGCTAAAGGGAACGAATACGGGAATCGGCACCCTTGCGGACGGAACCTACCGCCTGAGCCTGCCTGAAGACGAGATGAGCGGAACGCTGATCTTCTCCTATATAGGCATGAAGAGCATTGAAGTACCGATAAACAACCGCACGTCGATAAGCGTTGTGCTGGAAGATGACAGGACACAGATCGAGAAGGTGGTCGTCACCGGATACGGCAACGTGTCGCAGGAGTATTACACGGGTTCCGCCTCCGTCATTACCGCCGCCAAAATAGGCGATCGCGCAATCGCCAGTTTCGAGGACGCACTCCGCGGAGTGTTGCCGGGAACGGTAGTGGCATCGACCGGCCAGCCCGGGCAGGAGGCGCAGATACTGCTTCGCGGCATGGGTTCGATGAACGCCGGCAACCAGCCGCTCTATGTCGTAGACGGAGTCGTATGGGACCAGGTGAACATGTCGGGCAACGAGAATACTACTACAAACCCGCTGAGCGCCCTCAACCCGAACGATATTGCCAACATGACCATCCTTAAGGACGCGGCTTCGGCCTCCCTATACGGTTCGCGCGGGGCGAACGGTGTGATCGTTATAACTACCAAGAAGGGACATGAAAGCGACAAGGTCAATTTCACATTCGACATACAGGCAGGGTTGTCACACATGAACGCCTATCCGTCGCTCGTGAACGGCACCGATTATGCGAACCTCTGGACGGAGGGACAGTTCCATTATCTTGTTCAGCAGCAGATAATCAGGGAGGCCGGACTTTCGGGCTCGGAATTGCACAACGCGCTGGTGTCGGAGCTTGCGAAACTATACTCCAACAAGGACGGCTACACCTACAACGGCAGGAATTTCAACGAGTGGAACAAACTCGCACGGAAGGATTTCAACGCACTCTACAAGATGCCTAATTCCGACGGCACCTATACGGGTTACGACTATTTCGGCGACGACTACCGTAAACTGCCATCGACGGATTGGTTCAAGGAGATATCGCGTCCCGCCCCGTTTGTCAAGGGAAACCTTCAGATTCAGGGAGGCAGCAAAAACTTCAACTATTATTCCTCACTGGAATATCTTAACCAGCAGGGCACGATCATAAACAGCGAACTGAAAAGGTATTCGCTGAGGGTAAAGTTGGGGACCGATACCGACAGGCAGTTCATCAACTGGAACCTGAACGCCTATATGGCCAGTACCCAGCAGTCGGGCCCGCTTGCGGGCGGACAAGCCTACAATTCGCCGCACTACGCCGCCCTCATGCTTCCGTCGGTGATTGCGCCGCGGCTCGAAGACGGTTCCTACAACTTCTATTTTCCGAACAACCTGCTTAACTCCAACCACAATCCCCTGGCCAGTGCAAGGGAGAATATAAACGAGAAGCCGCAGACCAATTTGAGTCTTGTAGCAGGCGTAAAACTCAATATAACAGACTGGCTCAAGTTCAGTTCCACCGGCTCGATATACTATCTCGGTCTGAGGCGCAAGGCGTATTACAACAATGAATTCGGCACCGGTTATCCCGGGAACGGCGAACTTACGGAACGCGACGCGCACCGCCGCAAGATAACCAACACCAACATGCTCTTCTTCGAGAAGGCGTACCGGAGCCGTCACCGCATAAACGTATCGGCGGGTACGGAACTCGAGGACCTGGACTATACCTATACTCAGACCACCGTGGGGAATTTCATCTCGAACGATTATCCGAATCTGGGTAACGGCTCCGTCATCGGCGGATGGGACGGCGGCGGGTACGGCTATTCGATGTTCTCTATAATAACCAAGGTCGACTACTCTTACCGTTATCGCTATTTCATATCGGGCTCGTTCCGCCAGGACCGCTCTTCGCGTTTCCACCCAGATTACCGAACCGGAAATTTCTGGTCGGTGTCGGGCGCCTACCGCATTACGAACGAACCGTTCATGAAACGCTTCTCGGGGTGGCTGAATATGCTACGCTTCAAGGGAAGCTACGGGGTGAACGGAACGCTCCCTCCCGATAACTACTCATGGCGCAATGTTCTCAGCCCCGCCGACTACATGTCGGAATCGGGAGCCGTGTCCAACTACCGGGCTAATCCGGAGCTTACGTGGGAGGGCAACAGGATATGGAACGTCTCGATGGAGGCGCGAATGTTTGGCAACAGGCTTAACTTCAGCACCGAATACTACAACCGCAGATCCGACAACCTGTTACAGGATGTCGATGTTTCGCTCACTTCGGGTTATGCTACCATGCTGATGAATACCGATGCAGGGATATACAGCCGTGGTTTCGAGATCAACATAGACGCGATGCCGTTTGACAAGCCCGATTTCAAATGGAACATGAACTTCAACCTCGCCACCCTAAAGTCTACGTATTACGGCCTCAAGAATCCGCAGCTCGACAAGTTCAGCCGCCAGATAATGCAGAACGGCGCTCCGGTCAACGCATGGTACCTGAGGGAGTTCGTCAGGATAGACTCCGAGACGGGGCTCCCGCTCTACCTCAATATAGACGGGGACGGCAACGAATACCTCGATTCGAGTACGGCGAATTCACCTCTTAAGATAGTCGGTTCCGGACTGCCCAAAGTATCGGGCGGCATCACCCAGAATTTCTCATACAAAAACTGGGAACTGAGTTTGCTCTTTTCCTATGCGTGGGGACACTACATCTACGACAGGGTTAGCGCAAGCATAACGGCCAACGACGGCGCCTACCACTATGCGATAGCGGAGAACCAGTTAGACCGCTGGACGCCCGACAATCGCAACGCGTCGGCACCGCTGAGGGTGAACAACTCCGAACCCACCACCCGTTCCACTCGCTACCTCGTGAAGGGGGATTACATAAAATTGAAGAATGCCAGGCTGCAGTACACGCTACCGGCAAAGGCAACCGGCTTCCTGAAGCTCGAAAGGGCGGTCGTTTATGTGCAGGCGGAGAATCCGCTACGGTTCTCGTATCTCAAGGATTACGACCCCGAGATGTCGATCACGGGATACCGCTACACCGACGCCTATCCGACTGCTGCGGTATATACCGCCGGAATAACCCTGAACTTTTAAATAATGAATAATATTTAGGCTAACATATTCTACCTGCAATTCATTTATTTAGAAGCACTGACGAAAATAATAAAACAGCACGATGTGCTTAATGAGATACGGATATGAAACCAATGATAAAATATATTGTCCTCGGATTGTCGCTGCCGACGCTGTTCATGTTTCACGGATGCAGCGATTTTCTCGACAAGGAGCCCGTCAACGACTACGACAGCGAAATAATCCTTACCACTACGGAGGGCATGGAAGCCCTGCTTACAGGCATGTACGACATCCTCTCTGGACGCTATTACTACGGTTCGCACATGTACCTCTACGAGGCTGCCAAGGGGCCGGACTTCTTTACCCGCAATGTCAGCGGCGGAAGTTCGTACAACTACGAGACGCGCTACTCCGAGAGTTCGCTCCTCAACGGCAATGCGAAGACGTCGTGGCTGGCAATATATTCTCTCATCAGGAACGCAACGCTCCTGATAGAGAATATAGACAATGTTCCGGCCGATGACACCGACACCCACCGCAGGATAAAGGGAGAAGCGTACGCCCTGCGCGGACTGGCCTACTTCGACCTGATGCGGCTCTTCTCTCTCCCGCCGATTTTCTCGTGCACATGGGGAAGCAAATATAACGAGGAGTTCAAGTGGGGGGTCCCTGTAATAAAGGATGTCGAGGTAGGTACCGATATCCTCGATTACGAGATAAGGCGCGAAACTGCCGACGATACTTATGAATACATAATGGAGCAACTCGAAAAGGCCGCGTTGCTACTCGGCGAGAAGGCTACGGAGAGGGGACGTGTAAACCCTGCCGCCGTAAAGGCGCTGACCATGCGCGTACTGCTCTACATGGAGAAGTGGGACAAGGTGGTGATCCTCGGTGAAGAATGGATAGCGCAATACGAAAGCCAGTATGCAATGCTCTCGTGGGACAGCTATCCGGAGAATTACGGCAAGCCGTTCAATTCTGAAAGTGTCTGGGAACTCGGTTATTCGTCGTACGACAACCTCGGCTCCAACTCGCTTAACTACTGGGTGCGCAAACCCACGCACCAGCTCCCGGGTAACGAACTCGACGGTACGGTGAGCCAGAACGTAGGCTATGCCAAGCTGGCTCTTTCGTGGGGGCACACCAACAATGGGCTCAACTTCCTTACCAATTATACAAACGACGTGAGACAGTACCTGATATGCGACCTCGGCATAGAGAACAATCCGGACTACAAGGGTATCCGCAAGTATGTAGGCGATCCTGTCCATTATGTCCACAACATACCGATGGTAAGGCTTCCGGAAGTATACCTCACCCTTGCCGAAGCCTACTTCATGCGGGGCGACACTGGAATGGCTACGGATTACACTACGAAGGTCTCGCTTCCGAGGCGCAAGGCGGCCGCGTCCATATCGACCGTCGCCAATATCCTTAACGAGCGGCGCAGGGAATTCATTCTCGAAGGACACACGTACTGGGATCACTTCCGTACCGCGAGAAACCTGACAAACAGGCAGATAATAGAGAACTCCACCGTGGCGTCCATTACATTCGGCGTCACGACAGGCAGAGGCTACAGGGCCGTTTACCCGATACCGCTTGCCGAAATGAATGCAAACCCTGCCATACGCAACCAGCAAAACCCCGGATACGCCGCTTGGGTATTCGGGTCGGAAGAGATATAACAGAAACCGATAAACCGATATAACCATGAGAAGGAATTTTTTGATAACCGTTCTTCTTGCCGCGGCACTGATCACGCCCGGATGCGAGACCGACAAAGCGTTCAAAGAAGGTAATTTTGAACTCAACTCCGAAAATCCGGTTTTCAACGCCGATAAAATGAGTATTGACGCAGGGTTCGACAGACAGACGATCACGATAAGGATCGAAACCGAGAACCCGACGAACAAATGGAAAGCGCGTTGCCCGACAGACGACGTATGGTGCTCGTTCAGCAGGCGCGGCGGCGAGCTGGTGGTCACGCTCGACGGCAACTATACCGACGACCCGCGTTCGACACATATAACGTTCGAGTTGGGTCCGACAGAGAAGACCATAGAGGTCAATCAGGACTATATGCGCTACATAAGATTCAACGTCGAGAACAGCACGACTTCGGTGGGAGCTGCCGCCGCGGCCTTAAGCATACCTTTCGACACCAACATAAAAACGGCGATTACCGCCTCTGCCGAATCGGGTGCGGACTGGATAACAAACCTTACAATAGAGGATAAAGTCCTTAAATTCAATATTGCGAAGAACTATTCGCTGACCGATGACCGCCCCGCACTGATAACTGTCTCCGGCGGCGACGTGGACGCGGGCATTACGGTGATACAGAATGCTCTGACCGGATACAACTACCGCATAGATATCTCCGCGCTCGACTTCTCGGGAAGCTACGTCTACGAAATATGGGATAACGACCATAGCGTCAAGGTAGGCGAGATATGCAGGGAGTATCTTCTGGACGTCAACGAGCAAACTTCCAATGTAGATGTTCGGATGCAGGCAGTGGTGGCATACCCGTGCCTGAAGAACCGGACAGCTGTGGATCTTCAGAACGGATATGTAGTCGGCAATGGCGGCAAGGTTGTCTGGAATTCTTCCGCTACGACCGGCTATGAGATGCTCTCAACATATATCGCCGGCGGACTCCAACAGGCGCCTAATATAATATACCTTCCGGCAGGAGCATCGATAATGACCGATCAGTTCACGCTGGAACCGGACGACGATATTTTCGATGCGGTATTGCGTCCGGTAATCGTTACCGACACCCGCAGCGGCCCCGCCAATACCGCCGGATCCACGACGGAGACATTTACATACAAGATAGTAAAGATAGGCGTACAGTACTGGATGGCCGAAAACCTCAAAACATCGCGGTACCGCACCGGCGAAAATATCCCGACCAACATCTCCAACGACAACTGGAAGGAGATCGACGGAGTGCCGCGCTCTCCCGGTTGCCTCACGGCGTCGGCTTCCGGCGCCTCGACGCGTAATATCGACGCCAATGCGGCCGAGGCTTACGATATGCGCAACGAATACGGATGTCTCTATAACTATCCTGCGATCGTCGGCAGCAGTATAACCGCAGGGCAGGCCGCCTCCAATTTTACCGACAAGATATCGCCCGAGGGATGGGGGGTTCCTGCAAGGGATGAGTTCATGCTGATGGTGGATTATATACTCCAGGGCGCAACGAACCCCAGTCAGAACTCTCTTGAGGAACTTACTGCTTCAGCCACGGGAACATGGGGTAACGTTACAGGATTCAGCGGCAAGGGCAACGCTTCGCGCGGAGTCGGCACGGGAGGCTTCAACAGCGGCCTGTACTACATTACCATGGATTATGTAGCTGGAACAGGAACATCCGTATTCCGCTATGTACGCCTCAATTCGGGTGGCAATAATGTACAGGGCACCCATGACGTCGGCGTCGGAGACTATGTAAGGTGCATGCGCAAATAATATAAGATACTTGGATGAAATGGTAATGTATCAGATTAGGGGCTAAAGCACTAAATGTCTGTTAGCCATTACGAAGTTTACTGAATTAGATTAAAGAAGATGACTGTAACAGTCATCTTCTTTAATTTTTGTTCCTTAAAAATTGATAAAAATAATCCGACGGTCTAAAAAATTTGACCTTTTGTATCAGATTAGCTCGATGAACTGTAAGTTTTGTGAAGGGAAGTGTAAAAAGACGATTATCCTGGTACCCCCGATGTATCTTTGTTAAGGCAATTTTGCGGACTGGGTTTTTATAGTTAATTTTATTTTTTTATTCTTTGTTATATAATTACTCACCGGTACCCGAGTCCAGGGCATCCGGTAGAGAATCCAAAAACCCAAACCATCATGAAACGATTTATCACATTTATCTTCAGCACATGCGTAACAACCATATCCTTTGCGCAACAACAGCTCGCCGTGCCTATGAAACTGGTTTTCGCCGATAAGGATTCGAAGTATTATTCGTCATTCATGAGGCCTTTGGAGAAATTAGAGGATTTGTCGGGTTTCAGGAATATCCCCGCGAAACCCGAGATGAAAGCCGTGTACTCCGTAACCGCCTACCGTGACGATGAAAGCAAGGGGGTGTTTCACGTATATGTGGGTCTTGATAAAGAGTCGGGAGAGAAATATGTCATCGTAGACAGTAATGGAAACCTGGATTTCGGAGACGATCATAAATATACGTTTGCGCTGGACGTATACGATAATCTTTCTGATTACAGAGTTGATATGGAATTGGGCGTAATTGTCCCGCTTTCGGTAAAAATAGATCCGGAAGGGCTATACAAAAATACTTATGTAAAGATTAATCCGTACAGTTCATACGATCCCCATGAAGATAAAGATGGACTTATGTTGGATTTTCTTGCCACCACCAGTTATTTTTACAGGGATACTGTAAAAATTAACGGCATGGATGTAACGATAACCGCCACAGATTCAAAAAATAATATTGTGCCCGACGATATACTGAGTCCGGACGCCCGTTTCACTTTTTTTACAGACGCCAGGGATAATAAGGACTATATTGTCGGAGATACACTCATTGTCGCCGACGAAAAACTATACCTGCGCAAACTTGAGAATAATATCCTTTACATAGATGATCTCGGGCATTATGCTGACAGTTCAAGGGTGGGTAGCTATCTACCGGCTCTTTTTGCCCGTGATCTGAATGATAATACGCTCCGGTTATTGAACGATGATTTCAAGGACAAGTTCGTGCTTATAGATTTTTGGGGCAGCTGGTGTAAGCCCTGCGTTGCGGCATTGCCCGGACTGGTAAAACTAAATGAAGAGATAGAAAACCGCGATGATGTCATGATCGTAGGGATTGCGGTAGAATATAAAGCGTCGGATACCGTAAAATTAAAAGAGATTATCAAAGATAACGGAGTGACATGGGTAAATTACTGGCAGGAAGTGTCCAGACAGAACAGCCATCTGTCACCCGCAGGGAAATTAAGGGTGCGCTCTTACCCCTCTCATATTATCGTAGACAAAAACGGGAAGATTGTCTTTTCGTCCGTCGACGAAATATATCCTATGACAGAAAAAGTTGTGGATTTTTTCATAAACCTGATAATCGGTAAATAATTTTAATTCAGGTTAAGCATATATCTGAAAATTAAAGTCGTAAACAATGAAAAGATCTGTAATTCTACTTATCGGTGTCGCTTATACTGCCGCAAGTTATGAACAAGGGCGAGCCAGATAACTGGCTAAAGATTTTTTGCGGATATTTTTCAAGCTGCTCATACACATAATCACTCATAAGGGATGAATGATTCAACCGGCGCATCAGCGCCCTCAGTAAGTTTTGTGTCTGGTTCATAATCATGTCCTCCTCTATAGGCGATCCAATACCGCTTTGAACGGTTGATAGAATTGTTCGATAAGCCGCATGTCTTTTGTAATGATATCGGCTGTCCCTCTCATTTTATAGACATAGGAAACCGGAATGCCGTAAGATGACGTCAGACCATCGGGAAAGTCTATTTCAATGATATAGCCGTCCTGTTCGGGGATCGGGGGTACGGAACGGACTTTACCTCTAATCATGCCGAATTCCATATACGGATAATTTTCGAGTCGTATATTTACCTGTTGCCCCAGTTCGATTTTGGAATATCCCGAAAACGGTACAGCCATACGCCCCATCACGACGGCGTTTTCATGCGGCACGACCGTCGCCACACGTTGAGAGGCGGCGATATTCTGATTAACGCTCCACACGTTCGAAAGGAACACCGTTCCCTCTACAGGCGCGGTGAGCAGATATTCGCGGCGCCATACCTCGATCTGCGCTCCCAGTTGTCTGCACTGACGATCAAGCTCGATGGAATATGTCCTGATCTGAGATTCATTCTGAATTTGATTTTCAATAAGGCTGCTCCGCATCGACAAAAGCGACGATTCGGTGCTTCCGATCGAAGAGCGGAGACTTATCGCGGCCGCCTCATTTTGCAAGAGGGACTGCCTGGATCTCTCATAATCGGCCAGGGCTATACCGTTGATCGTATATGTGACCGAATCGCGAGCAAAATTTTTCTTTGCCAGTGCGAGGTCCTCCCGACTTATTACCAGTTGTTGTTTCTGATAATTCAGCAACTCCTCCTGCTTGTTGATCTGATCTTTGAGTAGATTTTCCTTATGAACATTCATGGAGGATTTCAAATATTCCCTAAGTGCCGCGCAATCTTTCTGGAATTGAAGAAATGACGATTGCAGGTCGCCTAATCTGTATTCATGATAAACAGCATCGTTAAAAACATATTCGCTCCAATCGCCTCCGGTTTTCAACAGAGAATCTACCGATATGACATCGTTATAATCCGCCGGACTTTCAAGCACCATGATATTGTCGCCAGGGAGCACATGATCCCCTTCCGAAACAAACAACCGCGCCACGCGGCCCGAACGGTTCGCCAGCAGTTCGACCGGAGGATTATAAGCCGTAAGTTCCACCATTCCCGTAATTGTTTGGGGATATTTTATAAAGTAGCAACCGATCGCCGCGCCGATAAAAATTATGGCGATAATCCAAAGCCCCCAGCGTATTACCCAGCCGGGAATGCGTCCCATCATTTGTTGCATTTCTTCGCTATGATCGGAAAATACGGGCATAATTCTGAATTTTTAAGTATTTATCGATACATTTTTGTTTATAAGTGGCCAACAAGCAGCACTGACAAAAAAACAATAAATATCGTAGTGTGCTTAATTCCCCAATTCGAGTTGATCTTTCACCAGATTGAAATATATTCCGCGCCGGGCTATGAGCTGGTCGTGGGTTCCGAGTTCGGCCACAGCGCCTTTATCGAGTACAACGATCTGATCGGCATTCTTTACCGTGCTCAACCGGTGCGCGACGATGATCACCGTTTTACCCTGAAAAAACCGGCCCATATTATCCATTATCGTTTTTTCATTACTCGCATCCAGAGAGTTGGTCGCCTCGTCGAAAATAATATATTCGGGATCTTTATAGACAGCCCGTGCAATCAGCATGCGCTGCCTCTGGCCAGAACTCAGGCCATTTCCTCCGGCGCCTATAACCGTATCATAGCGTAGCGGCTGTGATTCTATGAACTCCCCAATATTGGCGACACGACTCGCTTCGATAACCTTTTCCCTGTCCGGAATTTCATCGACGACCCCGATGTTCCCTGCAATAGTGTCGGTAAATATGAATCCTTCCTGCATGACAACCCCGCAGTTCCGGCGCCAGCACTTTTCGCTGTATGACGAGAGGGGTTTGTTATCGAGATATATGTCCCCTTTTTTCGGGGGATAGAAACCCAGCAGGAGCTTCAGCAGCGTCGTTTTCCCGCTTCCGCTGATCCCTACAATGGCAGTGATCTTACCCGCCGGAATTATGAGGTCGATATTTTCAAGAACCGATTCGGCGCTGTTGTATGAAAACGACACGTCTTTGAATACGATTTCGGCGCTTCGCGGAATGTCAGTTATCTTGTTCGAATCCACTGGTTCTTCATCCTCTTTTTCATATATCTCCCCAAGACGTTCCATGCTTATTTTCGCGTCCTGGGCTTCCTGTATGAACGAAAGGAACTGGGAAATAGGAGCACCCAGCTGTCCGAGGATATACTGCATGGCCATCATCATACCCAGGGTCATATCTCCCATGATAACCGCACGTGCGGCCAGGTATGATATGAATATGTTCTTCGCTTGATTTATGAACAGGCCGCCGACCTGCTGCGTCTGACCGAGCGCCATCGACTTGATGCCGATCTTGTACAGGCGGGCCTGAATACCTTCCCACTCCCAGCGCTTTTGCTTTTCGCAGTTGTTCAGCCTGATCTCCTGCATTCCGGTGACAAGCTGCACCAGATTACTCTGGTTGGCGGCCGATTCGTGGAACCGCTTATAGTCGAGTTTGCGGCGGTATTTGAGAAAGAGAACTATCCAGAGTGCATAGATGGTGCTACCGAGCAAAAAGACGCCGAGTATCGCCACGTTGTAAGCTGCCATGATAACCGAATAGACTACGAAAGTGATCAAAGCTACCGTCATACTGAGCAGCGTACCCGTAAGAAATGACTGTATTCGACTATTGTCTCCGATGCGCTGCATGATATCGCCCACATGTTTGGTATCGAAGAACGATAACGGCAATTTCATAAGTTTGCTCAGGAAATCGGAGATGAAAGAGATGCTTATCCGTGTGGTGACGTGCATCATCAACCAGCTGCGGATCAGGTCGTTCGCCGTCTGCCCCAACGTCAGGGCAAGCTGTGCGACGAGTATCATCACCACAAAGCTCAGATTTCCGTTATTTATACCGTAGTCCACCACGGATTGGGTCAGGAAAGGGAAGATAAGGCTTATGATACTTCCGACGATCATCGCCAGGAAGATCTGCGCGAGGTAACGCTTATAAGGCAGAAAATAATTCAGCATATAGCTGAGCCGTATTTTCTTCTCTTTTTCTCCCTGCTGGACATAAAATTGGGGTGTGGGTTCGAGTATCAGAGCCAACCCGACATCATATTCGCCCTCCGTCGTGGAGATCCAGTACTTTTTGAACTCCTCCGGTGAATAGTCTATCAATCCATGTGCGGGATCGGCCACCCTTACGGTTCCGTTTTTGCGTATATCGTAAACGACTATAAAGTGATTTTTTCGCCAATGGACGATACACGGCAGGAGCATCTCATCGCGGAATTGTTCCCATGTGATCTTAACGCCTTTCGTCCGGAAACCTATCGACTCGGCGGCTTCGCTTATGCCGAGCATACTTACGCCGACTTTCGAGATGTTGCATCTCTCATGCATGAACTGCTGCGAAAATGATTTACCGTAGAATTTGGCTATCATTCGCAGGCAGGCGGGACCACAGTCGCTGCTGTCGTGCTGCTTATAAGACGGAAACTTTCTCATTCGATTTCATCTTTTTACGCTGCATAAGCCATGTAACACCGCGTGGTGCGGGTCAGGCACTTGTATAATGACTGTTCTTTTTTGGATCGGACTTCCCCGATGCGACAGTCCGGTTTCGTTCCTTGAAAAATTCAGGAGATGCTAAATATATGGCTTCATCAAATGAGGCACTTTTTATTCTGATTTTTAGAGCTATAAAATGGAGTGAGGAAAACAAACTTGTCGAAAAATGTAATATATTTTTTCATTATTTTCTGCTATTTGGGCTTGTCAAATATATGATAAGATATTCGATTTTGAAAATATATTAATACATTTGGATTGTATTACTAAGTAATAGTAATAATAATGTTTTTCTAATAACCAGGTAAATAACGATTCGATAGGTTGCCTGACCGACGATACCGCCTTTGAAAACAGGTCGTCAGCCGCCTTGTCATTTGTTTAAGCATGTCCGGCATACCCTTTGGATACTTAACAGGCGAGAGTTTCGTTCCGCTCTTAGCCATATATTGTTGCATTGCGCGATCCTAACAAGCCCTGTCGGCGAAAAATACTCGCCCGGGCAAATGGCTCCAGTTGTCCCTTACGGGCAAACAATACAGCAGGAGTCTTCAACGTTACCGAGGCGGCACAGCCGCAGGGTAAGACCCTCATTTTCCTCTTCCTGCCGGAAGACGACATATTCTATATTCCCTTCCGGAGCAACGGCGACAGGCTTGACGAACTCGTTGCCACTGTCGATCACTACAAAAAGCTCATCACCGACGGGACGGTCAAAATTAACGTTGCCGGATACTCGTCCGCGTTGCCGACGCGGGGGGAAAACCTCGCCTCGTCCAAGATCCGCGCCAACCGCGTGAAGTCGGAACTGATCCTGCGCAACGGAATCAAGGAAGAAAACTTTGCAACCACGGTTCATGCGAAGAAGTTCGAAGGACGCAAGTCGGTCGTGGTGGTGACACTGCGCGTTCTGCAGATCGAACCGCCGCGGGCGGAGCAACCCAAGCCGAAGCCTCAGCCCCGCCTCGAACCCAAA
This sequence comes from Holotrichia oblita, assembly GCA_023690525.1. Taxonomy (NCBI): domain Eukaryota; kingdom Metazoa; phylum Arthropoda; class Insecta; order Coleoptera; family Scarabaeidae; genus Holotrichia; species Holotrichia oblita. The sequence goes on from CM043015.1 coordinate 1,312,616, forward strand.
CCGGAGCCTAAGCCCGAACCTGTTGCCGAAGCGCAACCGGAACCGGCCGTTATTCCCGATCCTGCCGACAAGTGGCGCGAGTCTTACTGTTTTGCCGTGCGCACCAACCTGTTGTACGACGCTTTCCTCGTCCCTACGCTGGGCGTTGAGTGGCGCGTGAACCGCGATATAGGTGTTAAACTGGACGGCAGCTTTGCGGGTGGGGCGGCACGACAGGAAAAATACAGCGGATATGGCTCTTAAGTCCGGAGTTAAGGTGGTATCTTACCTCCGCTAAACGCTTCTACCTCGGCTTGGGCGGCAACTGCGGCGAATATAACACCTACGGTTACCTGCTCGGAAAACTTTACCCCGACAACACCGGTTATCAGGGCAAGCTCTGGGGCGGCGGCCTGACCGTCGGCTATCAGGCGCGTATGGCGCGCCATCTATCGCTCAACCTGAACCTCGGACTTGGTTACACCCGTTTCGACTACGACAGCTTCACTCTGAACGACGGGGTGCGGACATACAAAGAACGCGACAAGACCAAGAACTTCTGGGGCCCGACGCAGGCCGGAATATCCCTCGTGTGGACTTTCGGGCGAAATAAATAACGAAACTTAGTAGAATAGGAAGAACAAGATCTTTCTTATTGTCATTTTGCTTTGTAAGCAGATTTTTAAGTTCTATTTGTCGGATCTGCAAAGTGACGGGTGGCACCGATCTCTTGGAATACGTCCAGCCTGAAGGCAAAGGCTGGTCGGATGTGTCGTTCTTCGAGGCTATTAAAATCGTCGAAGAATGAGTACGCGAGCGACAGTCGGGGTGCGTCTCACGGATGGGACGTACATCTGCGTTTACTGCTGGCGCGACGGGTATCCCGACCATCTGGGCAAGATACTCGTCAGGCATTACGACACCATCGAGAAGATAGGACGGCTGATGCGCGGCGGTCACCTCAGAGATATCGGCTCCACACCGGAGCTGTCCAGCTACCAATATCAAGGAAATGACCTGCTTCCCGAAGATTGCCGCCCCGTTACTCGCGCCAACATCGACGATTTCATACAGAAAGTATTGGAGTATGGACACGACTGCGGATATATTTTCCAAGACGAAAAGTGGCACGTTTACAAGGCTCGTGAATTTCTGATCCCGATGCAGCGTTAAAAAAATGGCTTTGGCAAATCACGTACCGGCAGGCCGCTCCGCAAGGGGCGGCTTTTTTGATTATACTAATTTGTTAATCCATAACGGCAAAAACAACTCATCCTCATTCTCTTCGAGTTGATCACCTATTTTACAATCGATATTTATCAGATATGCCATATCTGCAAATTGTAATTGATGTCGAGGCCCATTTAGATCTCTTTGAGATAATATTTCTATAGCCTTAACAGGAATTTTACCTTTCAACTGCTCAAAGACATCCATTCCGAAATCGAAAGTAACGACATATTTTCCCTCCTCCATATTAATACATCCGGATAAACTAAATTTGTCAGGATGTAACTGCCCTATATTTGTTATTGGTAAGTCGGGGAAAATCATATGTTCGAAGGAGCCGAACCCGAGTCGTTTCAAATGCAATCCAAGATCTTTAAACAATGGTAACGGGCCGGGGCTTAAAACATTGTTTGGGATAAGATGTCGATTCAATTCGTTCCAATACATTGGAATAGCATACATTGGGAAATACAGTACAGGTTCTATATCATGGATATTATATAGGGCAAATTCTTTCCCATTACATAATGCAAAATATTTAACACGCACTTCGCTGTGGATGGCATAAGAGTATGCTTGCTCGACATGTGCAGATTTTAATATTGATTCCGAAGGAGCTTTGGCGTCCAAAATCCAAGCTGGCTTGTCGTTTACTTCAAATAAATAATCCGGTATAATGTGTATGTTTTTCCTTTGAGAGCCAATAGACACGAAAGGGTGTAGCAATTTTCTACTCCGGATAATTTGGTGTGGTTTATTTGCCGAGTAGCCTAATCCTTTGATGATAGGTACTAATAATTCTTCTCTGACCGAATCCTCTTTGAACTCCGGATTATCCAATAACCGGAAATCGAAGCCATCAAGAACATTAAACAACTTTTTCGATTCCATACTCCAATTTTTACTCTCGCAAAGATACTGTTATTAGAATATATCGCACTCAAATACAGTTACCGAAATGGGGACAAAGTCTCCCCAAAGTGCAAAACACGCCCTATACCTTTACCTCAAATGGTAAGGCATGGCATTCGGGATCAGATATTTTGCGGAACTTCAGAGTAAGTTCAAAGGGTCGATGTGGCGCGTCGAGATCGCGGAGCGCGGTTATTCCGATAACTCCGGAATGTCCGGCTCCGGCGCTCCCGAACCGGAAGAGATGTCTTTCGAGGGCGGCAAGCCACTCCAGATAACATGGGAGCGGCGCGGCGACGAGTTCTTCGTGCCGGTCAAGGCAAGCGAGGCGACGGTCAACATCCTCTGTACTGAGAATTTCAAATATATCGGGCTGTTCACATCGGACCCGCGCCGGTTCCGCGTATCGATCATCCGCAACGGCGCACTCTACTGGCGCGGTTATGTGGTGGCCGACCTCTATTCCGAGAACTTCACCGCGCCGCCGTATCAGGTGAGCGTCAAGGCGGTGGACGGTTTCAATCTGCTGCAAAGTATCCCCTTCCGCAACTTGGACGGTACGCCGCTTACAGGCCGCCGGAGCCTCTGGTCGCTCATGGAGATGTGCGTCGATTTGTTGGAACTGGATGTCGACGTAGCCGACTGGATGGATTTGTATGCCGAAGGGATGAATGAGACCATATCCCCTATGCGGCAGGTGTATGTCGATATGGAGCGTTTCTACGGGGTCTATTCCGAGCCGTCCTACCGCGATGTGCTGGAGTTGTGCCTGCGCCCGTTCGCCGGACAGATATTTCAGAGCAACGGCTCGCTGCATATCCGGCGCACCATATCACTGTACCGCGAAACCCGCCCTTTGAGTTTCTACGAGGTGGGGTCGAAATTCCCGACGGGATTTCTGGTCGCCCACAACGGGCTGGAGCTGCTGCTGGCCACGGGCGACAACTTCGTGACCGAAGCCACGCGCGAGCGCATCGAGAGTATGTGGAACGGCGGATTTGACATCATGGGCGAATCGACGATGGATATCGTGCCGCCGCTGCGCCGGGTGACGGTTACGGTCAAAAACAAGGGGATGGACAACCTGATCCCGACCATCGGTTTCTACGACCTGTCCGCATGGCGCGATCCGTATGAGTTCCTGAACCTGAACGGCCCCACCACGCTCCAGTTCATGGGCGACGGCAGCCACCAGAACCATGTGATCGAAACCTACGGCTACGGGGTCGAGAAATGTACCTACAAAATGACGCTCGAATATTCGATCCGGGCGCAGCATGCCAAATACAGCTCCGCATACCGCACCTCCAGCGATAACGAATACAAGGTCAAGTTCTACTACGGACTGAAGATCGTCGGGACTTCCGAAACCTATTGGTTACAGGACGACGGCCAATGGGTGAAGTACGAGGGCTTTATAATGGAAGAAGCCAAGACCTCCACCGAGACCAGCAAGAAGATCGAGATTCAGGGCATCCCCGTATCCGGACGGTTGGTATTCTATATGAAGCAGACGCTCAAATATAACGTCAGCGAGAGTTACCGGTATCGATACGGCGAATGGGAGGCGGTGACTTTCTACAATATGTCGCTTCGGATGGACACGGGCGAGGAGTACGGAAAGTCCCTTCAGTACGAGGTGATGGTCAACCACGCCAACAACGTGGATATGAGCATCAGTCTGCCCATCGCCGACATACCCAACATCCCCAACGACCGGCTGATCTATTCGCTTTACTTTACCGACGCGGCGGGCAAGCCGACGAGGATGTGGCGCACGCGGGGCGGCAACGACTACAACACCCTTATCAACCACCTCGTCCAGTGCGCACTGCGGTATAAGCAGTTGCCGAGCCGCCGGATCAGCGGGGATATGTTCTCCGGGCGGCACATCGATATGAACTCCGTCGTGCAGGACTCGAAGTATCTGCTGGCCGGATTCTATGTAAACTCCATCGAACTGAAATCGGTGGACGACGACTACAACGTCGAGCTTGTGGAGATGCCCGGTCTTGTGCGGACGGAATCGCCGGCACAGGGCGACGACTGCATCCCCGGCGCACGGTTCGACTTTACCGTCAAAACCGCCCTGCTGTGCGTGAACGTGATTGTGCTGCTCTCGACCGACAACAGAATTTACACTTACGATCCGGCTTCGAAATGCGTCCGGCAACTGTTGAGCTATTCTGGCAACATGAATATATATCCGGCGGACAACTCTTTCGCAGTGGTGGACGGCACGGGCGTGAGCGTGGTCGATTACCGGGGCGTGGTGATCAAACGGCACGACACATCCGGATACAGCAAGCCCGCGACCTACATGGGCGGGTATATCTACACTCTTACTTCGCCGGTAAACAGCGCCGGACCCGTTAATTCCTCTCATTTTTACAGGCCGGGTTACACCTATGTCAGCTCATCCACCACCTACCGGCGGGGATACGGGTACGACTATACCTCGTTCACGGGAACGATAACCGGCATCCTGAAATCCTACTCGGCCATCGTGGTAAATACTTCCGACGGGGCATGGCTGCATGATATGCGGGTGAACGAAGAACTGACGGCGACGGCATATCCGGCGGGAACGGAAGTCAAAACGATTTCGGATTATTTTATGGCCGAGAACCTTGGCTCCTCGTTCCGCATATACCGGCGCGACACCTTTTCGGAGCGCACGCTTATCAAGTCCATACAGGGCCGCGCCGACTTCGCCGACCATACGCTGGGCGAGGCGGCATACCAAAGCGGCGGCACGCTCTACATCTGGACGTATATCAACAACGCCATACGCCAGCTGCGCAATACCGCCGGGGCCTCGCGTCCGTTACGCGGACTGTTTTACATCAACGGCCAACTCCACATCGTCCGCGACAACGCGATTTACCGATACATCCCTTAAAACTTTCAATACATGGAAACACTCAGCCTGATACTCAATTTTTTGCTTGCCAGCGGCCTTGTCGGGACTTTCGTCTTTTTCCGCTACAAGCGGCGCGAGGCGAAAGCCGCCGCCGATGGCGCCGACCTCGAAAACACCGACCGGATCATCCAGATGCAGTCGGCGCACATCGTCCGTCTCGACCAGCGGGTGGAGAAACTCGAAGAGAAGGTCGATAAACTCGAAATCATCATCGAGGACAAGGACGGCGAAATCGGTCGCCAGCGCTGTATCATCCGGCAGGCGTACAAATGCCCGACCCCTCCCGATCAATGCCCCGTGCTACTCAAGCGGGCCGAGATAGACAAACAACTTAAAGACAAGAAAAATGAGCAGTAGAGGATTGAGAAACCTTAATCCGGGCAATATCCGGATTTCAAAGACAAAGTATCTGGGCGAGATCGTCCCATCGCAGGACGGGGCCTTCAAGCAGTTTTCGACTATGGCGTGGGGCTATCGCGCCATATTCGTGCTATTGCACACCTATCACAAGAACGGTTATCGAACGCTCTGGCAGATGATAAACCGCTACGCTCCGCCCGTCGAAAACAACACGGATAATTACATCGCCTCGGTGAGCAAGTGGGCGGGTGTGTTCCCCGACGTGGAACTCGACACGCTCGATCCCGCCGAGATGATCCCCGTCGTTTCGGCCATGAGCCGGATGGAGAACGGGGTTCCTGCGGTCGATGCCGACGTGCGCGAGGGGTGGCAGTTATTCATGCAACATAAACCGTAGGGCATCGCCATGTTCCGGAGGGATAGGTTCTGATCCCGAAACCGCCGGCACTTATTGAAAATATAATAATTGAAAAATCAATAATATAAACCGCAAATGAGCCGCCGCATCGCAGACCTGCTGATCAAAATCGGGGCCGACAGCTACGAATTTCAGCAGAAGAGCAAAGAGGTCGAGAGAGGATTGGAGCAGTTATCGGGCAAGTTGACGTCCGTCGGAAAGACGATGTCGCTGGCGGTGACAGCGCCTCTTACCGCCATCGGCGTGGTGGCTGTGCAGGCATTCGACGGTGCGGACAAGGCGGCGGCCAAAGTCCGGCAGGGGATAGAAGCCACGGGCGGCGCGGCGAAACTCTCGCTCACCGAACTTCAATCCTACGCCGCCGGACTGCAAAAGAACACCCTGTTCGACGACGATGCGATACTCAACGACGTAACGGCGCGGCTGCTCACCTTTACTAATATCGCCGGGAACGCATTCAAACGTACCCAACAGGCAGCCCTCGATGTCGCCACGGTGCTGGATAAGGATCTGAGTTCGGTGACGGTACAGTTGGGCAAAGCATTGAACGATCCGGTGAAGAACCTCTCGGCATTGTCGAAGATGGGTATTCAGTTTTCGAAGGAGCAGACCGAAGTTATCCGCGCATTTGCCGAGACGAATCGATTAGCCGAGGCACAGGCGGTAATCCTCGATACGCTGGCGAGCCGCTACGGAGGTCAGGCCGAGGCCGCCGCGAAAGCGGGGATGGGAGCGCTGACGCAACTTAAAAACACATGGGGCGACTTTATGGAGCAGATCGGCGAGATCATTATGCCGATCGTGGTCAAGATAGCGCAATGCCTTAATAAAGTGGTGCTGGCCCTTCAGGAGATGGATCCCAAGTGGAAAAAGTTTATCGTAACGGTGGCCGCCGTCGCCGCAGCCATCGGCCCCGTGCTTTTGACTTTGGGCGGTATCGTCAAAGTGCTGCCCATGCTCAAGGCGGGGTTTGCGCTGTTAGTCGCCCCAATCGCATTGGTACGCACGGGCATCCAAAGCCTCACCGCCGCGATTATGGCCAACCCCCTCGGTATGTTGCTGACGCTTATCACAGCGGGAATCAGTTTGTTTTTGGCTTTCGGCAAAGGTGCGAAAGAGGCCGCCGAAGCCAACGGCGAACTGACCAACAAGGTGATCGACGAGTCGAAGCAGGTCAACGCCCTGATCGGTAAGCTCTCCTCGGCCAACACCTCCGAGAAGGAACGCAAGGCGGCGCTGGACGAACTCAAGCGCATTCAGCCCGACATCGTGGAAGGGTTGAACGCCGAGTCGGTGGAACTCGAAACGCTGAAAAAACGTGCCGCCGAGTATAACCAGCAGCTCGTTCTGCGCATCGCTCTCGCACGAAAACAGGATCAGGTGGCCGCCGCCATCGAACGGCAGACCGAGGCCGGAGTGAAGCAGGCCGAGAAAGAGGCTCAATTATACAGTTATCTGGCCGACATCGGGGCGAAGCTCAATAGCGGCGACTTCGAATTCGGGCGGCACAACCAAAACAAAGGGTTCTACGAGTGGAAGAGGGCTTCGGATCAGTTGCAGCGAAGCCTGATAAACCATTTTAACGGGATCATGTCCGGCGGCGACTCGCTGGCCGAGAAAGCGCGGAAAATCCAACTGATGTTCCAGCCGTCCACCAATTACGGCGATAAAATCCGGATGGACGACGTGAGCATGCGCAAACTACGAAGCGTGCGTGGGGATATTTCCGAGTTGGGGCAGGAGGTTGCCGATGCCGGTAATCTGGTGGCGCAGGCCGAAGCCGACGTGCGTAACTTCGCCGAGGCGTTCTCCCTTTCGTTGACTGAGGCGGTTACAGGAGCGACCACAGCCGTGAGTGGCTTGGGCGGCTCTGCGGAAAACGCCTCCGTGCGCACACAGCGTAGCATCGCCGAACTGAACGAGGAGATCAAAAACCTCGAAGAGCAGAAGCAGCAGTCGTTCGATCCTGCGGAGATAGCCGGATTCAACCGGCAGATCGCCGTACTCAGGAAAGAGGTCGACCGCCTGAACGGACTCGGTGCGGGAACGCAGCAGGTTACGGGGAAGATAGCGGAACTGAATGCCGAGATCAGGCGCTTGGAAGAGGCCAAGCAGAAGGCATACGATGTGCGGGAAATCGCTGCATACAACGACAAAATCGGCGAACTGAAGAAAGAGATCGAAAGCCTCAATTCGGTAACCGTGGCTTTTCTCGACCGCAAACCGTTGGAGCCGATCCTGTTGCCCGAAATGAAACTCATCGTGCCGGAGTTCAAGATCAAGATGCCCGATCTGATGCCGTATGTTAACAAGACCGCCGGGCAGATGAAGGCCATCCGCGATATGGTCAGGGAGGAGATGTTCGGCTGGGCCGAAGATATCAGCGGCGCTTTGCTGTTCGATATGATGGAAACCGAACAGATCGTCAAGACCTACACCGACGCTCTGGTGGCAAAGGGTTGGGAATTCGGAGCGGCGCTGGAGCAGGTCGGCAGCAAAGTAAAGGAGACCATCGCAGGCTTCGACCAGTCGCTCTCCAACTTCCTTGCGAACAGTATCGTCGCGGCGGCGGAGGCCATCGGGCAGATCATGGCCGGCGACCTCGGATTCGGAGGATTGATGAAAGCCATCCTGTTGCAGTTCGCCAATTTCCTTAAGCAGATCGGTACGCAGCTCATTGAGTTCGCCATTATGATGATCGCCTTTAAAACGGCGCTCAAATCGGTACTGGCCAATCCGTGGGCCGCCCTCGCGGTCGGTGCGGCGATGGTGGCCGCCGCCGCGATCATGACGGCGCTCATCAACAAGAATGCGAAAGAGAAAGCCCCGAAGCTGGCGCAGGGCGGGTTGGCTTTCGGCCCCACCTACGCGATGGTCGGCGACAACCCCAACGCCCGTGTGGATCCGGAGGTGATCGCGCCTTTATCGAAGCTGAAAAATCTCATGACCGGCGGCGGGGCGGCGAACGTCAACATCACACTCTCCGGCGAACTCACGGCCAAAGGGCGGGATTTGGTGTATGCGCTCGGAAAAGAGAATTTTAAAACGGATGTGTTAGGCGGGTAAACTATAAATCATCTTCTTCAAATGTAATGTCAAAATAATCTGAAGGTTCAAAACCATCACAATAACGTAAAGGGATATTTCTTATGAATTCATATTTTTTCACATATTCTTTTTCAATCCACTTCTTTCCGAATCGGGATAAAAGATTGAAAAACAGTATGTACAACTCAGGATTCGATAATTGGGCTCGTAAAATGGTCACATATTGCTTCTTCTCTTTGTCTGTTAAGTATTTACTACTATCAATCAATTTGATAGCATTATACATATTCCTAAAATATGAACTTAAACTCGTTTGGTTTGTTCGCCCAATTTTAATTTCCTCTTTCAGTTCTTCTTTTTTCTCCAATAACTTTTCGGCGATAATATCTCCGAATTTGTAATTTGCCAACTTGTCTTTAATGAAAAACATCCATCCCTTATCAATTCCGTAATAAAATATGATATATGCAATATCAATAATCTCCCTTTCAGAAAGCATACATTGAAGTTCAGTATTGATCTCTCGAACAATACTAAGCAATTTATGCAATTGAATTTTAAAGATGACGAAAACTCTCCGATTCTCGCTAATTTCATTATGTTTTGCAACAATTACATTTGAGACTTTAAGGATATTTACGTTGTTATTATGGTAATCAAGCATTTTGAAAAATTGATCAATGACGGCATTTTTTGCAGTTTCTGTTGCCTGAATTGACAAAGTCCATATAATTAATACCACACTTAAAAAGAGAAAAATGGTTCCTATGATGCCTCCATAGGCTTCTCCAAAGTTAGATGCATTGCTACTCGTCCAGCCTTCTGGAAAAATGAAATCAGGGAAAATGGATGGAACTAATAATACACATAGTCCAAACACAAAAAAGATAACGACTACCCACTTAACAAATGATGTTTTCATAATCACAAATTGATTGCATGCAAAAATAATATAAAAAACACAATATGGCTGGAGTAAGGATAAAAGATTTACAGGACGCGAAGGGCGTCATTGAGAAGTTCGACGATATGCAGTTTGCGGTCGATATGGCCAACCCCGACACGACGATGAAGCTATCGGGCAAGGATTTGAAAGGAGCGGTCGGCACGCCGAAACATACGCACCCCATCGAGGAGGTGGACGGACTGCCGGGAGTGCTTGAGAAAAAGTTGGACACCACCGGCGGCACGGTCACCGGCGATCTGCGGGTGGAGGGCGATACCCATGTGAAGAACATCCGGGTGGACGAGTATTTGGAAGTACCGGAGTTGAAGTACAACCGCATCACGGCCACAGGCAATGAATTTTGGGTGACCGACGGCGGCACGGTGGACGATGTGGCGGAGGATAATTCCGGCATCTATCTGCTGACCCTCAAGTCGAAAGAGAGCGAGGTAACCATCAACTTTCAGTACAAGGATATTCTGCGCGGGATATTCTACACCGAAAACGAGCAGGGCGAGCCGTCGGGGTTTAAAACCGCCTACTATGAAGTTACGGGCGTGATCGACCAGACACGGTTCTACTGCATCCCCCTGAACGGCATCCCGCCGCAGCGGTTTATGACCCTTGCGCGTCAGGGCAACAAGTCCGACGAGCATCGGCAGGGATCGGTCTATATGGACGGACTTCGCAAATTTATCCGCGTGAGCGACAAGGTGACCGACCAGAACATAGATGTCCGCAACATCAAAGTCCAGATCGGCGACCTCTCCGAGATCGACCACCCTGTGTTCGGACAGTTGCAAGGCTACGGTGCGCTGTTGGAAAATGCCTATATCTGCGGGCGCTTAGTGCAACGCGATCCGGCGACGGGCGAGGATTGGGTGGTCGGAGCGGTGTCGGTGAGCGGCGAGCAGGTGTTTCACTACGACGAGGCCGACCGTGTATCGCCCAACACTATCATCATTACCGCCAAGGAGCAGGGCTTCACTTCCGCACCCGAAACGCGGCAATGGCAGTACAAGGACGGTTCGGAGTGGGTAACGCTCGACACCCAGCACGTTCTGACCTACGTTCTCACGCCCGATGCCGAGATATGGCGAGGCCGCTCCACACTCACACTCCGGTACATTGTAGCGGGTGTATATTACGATATGATCACTATCACGAAGGTACGCAACGGCGATGCGGCGTATATGGTGACAGTCGATTCTTCGAATGGCAACCAGTTTCTGAACGGCGAGATGGTGACATTCCTCACCGCGACTGTGTTCAAAGGCTCGACCGATATTACCAAGAACGTTCCCTACAACGCTTTCAACTGGACGCGTCTTTCGGATAACCCGGACGGCGATAAGGTATGGAACGAGCGGCATATCGCCGTGGGTAACCAAATCACCGTGACCGGCTCCGACGTGTACCGCAGGGCGGTGTTTAACTGCGAAGTGAATATACCTTAATCGAATTCTTAAATCTTAAAAATCATACGAAAATGGCAGTCATTTCAAGAGGTCAGATCACGATAGTGGATCTGTCCGACGGCAAGTCGATCAACCTGTACTTGGGCAGCAATGTAGCCCTCACACAGATTTACAACAAAGAAAACAGCAGTTACACGCCCAACTGGAGCGCGAGCCCGTTTCTGGTTATTACGCCGGAGGTCTATGTGACGGGCGTTCCCACGAACCAAATCTCCCGCCTGAAGGGGCCGCCGACTTGGAAGATCAATGGTTCGGCTTCACTCTCCACCTACGGTGCGACGGCGGCGACAACCGCACCCTATGCCCTCACTGTCAAGAACAACATGGCGTCCTACGCCCAGATGATGGTCGAGTGCGAGGTCGTTTATGTCGATCCAGACACCACAGCCGAGACGGTTGCCAAGACCAACATATCCTTCGCCAAGACCGAAAACGCGGGGCAGCTAATCTGCGCCATATCTTATGCACCCAACGGCACGGTGTTCAAGAACGGTTCGGCAACTTCGCTGACCGCCCATTGCGATATGTGGCGTGGCTCGACCATCGACAACACGCTGGTCGCCTACAAGTGGTACAAGTTGGGGAGCGGGGTGTGGACGGAGATAACCTCCACCAACGCCGGCGGCATCACGGGCTACACCACCAATGAGATTACCATCCCAGAATCGGCGGTGCTTAACTTCGAGTCTTTCAAGTGCGAGATACGCGACAACGACCCTTCCAGCGGAACGTACAACACGACGGTGGCCGACATCATTTCGTTCGCCGATATGTCCGACCCCTACCAGGTGGAGATCACCACGCCGCAGGGGACGACGCTCACCTCCGGACTTACACAGACGACACTTACCGCACAGGTATGGCAGAACGGTGCATTGCTCACCGACACATTCTTTACGGGCACGACATGCCGTTGGCGCAAGTACGACAAGAACGGAGTCCTCGACGCGACATGGGGTTCGGCGGGCATCAAGACCGGACGGTCGATCACCGTAACGAGAGATGAAATTTCGGTGGCGGCGACCTTTACCGTCGAGATCGACAAATAACTGGGAGGGCAGCATTATGTCAGTTATCGGAAGAGGACAAATCACAATCCACATCGCGGAGCAGGGGGAGCAGGGACAACCCGGAACCTCCTCTTTCCTGCATATCCGCTATTCGGCAAACGCGAACGGCAATCCGATGACCACAACGCCTGCCGCATATATAGGCATCGCGGTGACCAATTCGGCAACCGCTCCGACAAGCTATACGAGTTATGCGTGGTCGCAGTTAGCGGGGAAAGCCGGAAGCGACGGCGTGCCGGGAACATCATCCTACATCCACATCCGCTATTCGGCCAATGCGAACGGCAACCCGATGACGACCACCCCTGCCGCCTATATCGGTATCGCCGTAACGACCTCCGCGACCGCTCCCACGAGTTACACCGCCTATACTTGGGCGAAACTCACCGGAGATAAAGGGGATAAAGGCGATAAGGGAGATACAGGGGCCACAGGAGCAACCGGCTCGGGGGGAACTTCAGGCCCGTCCGTCGTCTATCGTGGAGCGTTTTCGGCAAGTGCGGTCTATTACAACAACCCGCTCCGACGGGATATTGTCAATTACAACAGTACGTACTATCTTTATAAAGGCACGAATGGAGTGGCCGCCTCATGGAATGCGGCCAATTGGGAAAACTTCGGTGCGGAGTTCACTTCGGTCGCCACCGACCTTTTGTTGGCGCAACTTGCCTACATCGACAACCTCGGTGTGAAGAATCTGCGCACCGCACCTTCCGGCCAGCGGGTCGAGATCACCCAAGCCAACAATTCGATGGCTTTCTACACGGCGGCGCAGACAACGCCCGTCCTCGAAATCAAAACCACCAGCGACCCGGTCTATATGGGGCAGGGCGCGGGCTTCCAGATCAAACAAACCGGAGTCAATATCTCCCTGTTCAAAGGCTATCTCCATCAAGGCAGCGAGGGTAGTGGGATATCCGTTCCGGTTTTGCCGTGGAGCCAGCCGGAGTCCATCGCGCAGCACTGCATTCTTCAGTCATACACCAATTCCGCGACAGGGAAATACAAAACCGGGATCTATATCGCCATGAGCGGTACGCAGGGCACGGCATCCACCGACGACAAGATGAACGCTATTCATCTCGAAAGCGGCGGGATATTTATCGGCGGGGAGTACGGCGTGTTACGCTCCAGCAATGTTTTTGCCGGTATCGTGGCCGCCGGAACGGTCAGCTCGACGGGTGCGCTTTCCCGCAGTTGGGCGTTGTCCTTTATGGGCGGCTATCTGACCAGCACCAGAACGGCGACGGGCAAGTACCGGATATCTTTCTCGAATACAAGTTATTTGTACAGCGCCAACGACTACAACGTACTGATTATGGCCAACGGCCCGGTTTCGGGAGCGAGCAACGGAGCTTACGGATGCACGCTGGCCAGAACGGATTCCTATTTCGATGTGTGGACTTCAGATGACGCGAGCGCCAACGACTGCGGGTTTACGTTCATCGTCTTTCTGACCAGCAAATTCTGGAGTTACTAAAATATCTGTACTATGAAAATGTTTGCAAAAATAACGGACGGGGTGCTGACGACCACCTGCGCCGCCGAAGAAGACACCGAACTGATCGCCCAAATCACCGCCGACGGCTTTAAACCTTACGATGGGGATGCCCAGCAGCCGGAAGTCGGTCAATTTCAGGCTGCACGCGCCGCCTACAATGAGGAGGCCGACCGGATAACGCTGCATTGGGAAATCGTCGAACATGACCCGGACAAAATCGCTACCGAAATCGCCCGCCTTCAGTCCGAACTTGCCGCTACCGACTATCAGATCATTAAGTCTTATGAATACGCTCTCGCCGGGCAGCCGTCTCCTTACGATGTCGCGGCAATCCACGCCGAAAGGCAGGCTTTGAGGGACACAATCGGCGAACTCGAATCGCATCTCGACTCGGAGATACTACATTGATAGAATTTGTCCTGTCATTCAAATGATTAACTGCTGCTGCAAATAAAATATTTTTATCTTTGCAGAGCTACAAATGAATGACTTATATCTTACATGATTCAGTACCATAACGCAGCCGACGCTACGGGCAAAGTCATTGGAATCAATGAGGTCACACGGGAAAACCGTGCGTCAATGCAATTCTTTTGCCTTGGCTGTGGCACCGAAATGGAGGCTGTTCTTGGCCAAAAAAAGGAGCATCACTTCAGGCATAAGGACAAGGGTGAGTGCAGTCCGGAAACTTATTACCATCGACTTGCAAAACTCGTATTAAAGCACAAGTTTGATTCCCAACCTCAATTCTTGGTAAAGCATTATGTAGAGAACGATTGCTCTAAATTTCCGCACTGCGAATTCAAAGAACGTCACCATTGGGAGGATTGCTCTTCGATAGTGCTGAAAACAATTGATTTCAAAGAATATTATGATACCTGCGAAGAGGAAGTTACCCATAAACGTTTCAGAGCCGATCTAATGCTCTCTCATAGCGAGTACCCCGATAGGAATCCGGTCTTTTTGGAGGTATCCGTCACCCACGACTGCACGCCGGAAAAGATCGCCTCAAGAATTCGAATCATCGAAATTAAGGTCAACAAAGAGCGTGATGCTTATTTGGAGATTGTCGAAAACCAAGGCGAACTTGTACCGGAAGTCCCGATCGCGGGACCTTATTGGAATAATGTAACCCAACCGTCACCCGTCAGATTCTATAATTTCAGAAAAAAGGGTTCGGCGCCGCATTACTTCAGTAGATTCTCCTTATTTCCTGAAGAAAATGGTATGTATCACGGAATCTGCAAATCTAACGCAGTAACTTGCCAAAACGCGGATTCTGGTCATGATGAGGATGCTTGTTTTGATGTCACGATTTCGGAAGATAGCATCCGTCAGAAACAGGATTGCAGTTTATCCGCTTTGGGCTTATCCTTAGCTCACAAAAGAGGGTTCGGAATCAAAAACTGTATCTTCTGTGTTTACTATTCCCGCAGATGTACAATACTCCAAAGTACAAAAGATACTGAACGATATTATATAGCATATCATTGCTCCAAATACAAAGTCTATGAATATTCTCACCATAGGATAATTGCCTCCTTTAGGAATGTTCCATATTGGGAGTGGATCCCAAGCGAATAATGGTATAAAATACATCTTTCAATATATCAGTATTATTGCACCAGTCAGTATCAGCGCACCTCCTGCAATGGTTTTGATGTCCATAGGTTCCTTGAGGAAAATGAAGGCGAGTATCATTACGAAGACGATGCTCAATTTGTCGATCGGAGCCACTTTAGATACGTCGCCCGTTTCCAACGCTTTGAAATAGAATATCCACGATAAGCCGGTCGCAACGCCGGATAGGACTAAAAAGACCAGGTTCGATCTGCTTAACTCCCTGACCTCCTTAAGTTGCCCGCTCATCAGTACAATACCCCACGTAAGCAGCAGGACTACAAAAGTACGTATCGCCGTGGCTACATTCCCGCTGATGCCTTCCACGCCCACCTTAGCAAGAATGGCAGTCAGTGCGGCGAAGAAAGCTGATAAAAGGGCGTAATATTTCCACATACAACTGAATTAAGATAAAGACTTTGCACTCAAATATAGCAACGCAAATACAAATTGCCTATATTTACGCAAATTCTAAAGTAATTTTATGAAAGCGGTTGTTTTTTACGAAATTGCCAAAGACGTTACGATGGAAATGGTAATGAACGTTTATCCAAGGCACCAACAATACCTCGACGAATTTGCCAAGAGCGGCAAGATCATCGCGATAGGCCCTTTCGCCAATCCGGGGGAAGGCTCGATGGGTATCTTCAGGGATAAGGCGAGCGCCGAAGAGTTTATTGCCCAGGATCCGTTCGTCACGGAAGGGCTGGTCGGCAAGGTGACCATCCGGGAATGGAACGAATCGCTGCTGCCATAAAATTATGGCCGTGAAGTTTGAGTTCGACGCGGTGATCGTGAAAGCCCCCGATATGGATGCCGCTTATGTGGAAATCCCCTTCGACGTGAAAGCCGCGTTCGGGAAGGGCCGCGTTCCGGTAAACGCCACATTCGACGGTGTTTCCTATCAAGGCAGTCTGGTAAGGATGGGAACTCCTGCCACGTCATCGGTATTCGCAAAGATATACGCGCCCGGATCGGAAAGCAGTCGGGCGACATAGTTCATGTAGTTGTCGAGGAAAGAAAAACACCGTAATAACGGGATACGAATGACATCCTATGAGAGTCACAACATCACACTAAAACTGACTTTCAGGGTGTCCTCATTTTAACGGTACAAGATTTAAATAACTTTCGCCGTCCGGTGATTAAGTTTTTCAGCCAGCATTCCCATGTCATGACCGATTTTGGTGTCGGTGATACGGGCATAAATCTGGGTGGTGCGGATATTTGTATGCCCCAGCATCTTACTGACCGTCTCAATAGGGACGCCGTTCGAGAGACAGGTTGTGGTTGCGAATGTGTGTCTTGAGAGGTGGAAGCTCATTTTTTTATTGATCCCGCACATTGCCCCAATCTCCTTCAGGTAGTCGTTAACCTTCTGATTTGAAGGAATCGGGAGCAGCTTATTGCCCTTCGCCTGAGGTGAATATTTTTCAATAATCCGTAGCGGAATGTCGAGGAGCCGCACCCTTACCGGCACACTCGTTTTCTGTCGATTTGTCACGATCCATCTATTTCCGTCGTCGCCCGTTATCAGAGAGTCTTTAGTCAGGTTGCACAAGTCGATGTACGCTAAGCCGCAAAAGCAACTCAGCACGAACATATCCCGGACAAGAGCGAGGCGGTCGGAGACAAACTCCTTTTGCATTAAAGTATTCAACTCCTGCTGATTAAGAAAACCCCTGTCGACCTTTTCGAAGTGGAATTTGTGGTTGGCAAACGGATCGGTCGTCACCCAGCCGTTGTTTCGAGCTACATTATATATGGTGCGGAACCGCTGGATAAATTTGGTGGCATAGTTGTTCGACTGGTTGCCTTTGGTGCGGATGTAAGTCTCAAAGTCACTGATAAATTTCGGGCTGATGTCGGCAAGCGGAATATCTCCCGACGCTCGTTTCGATGCCATAAAGTCTGCCAACAAGTTGCGGGTCAATAGGTAGCGAGTGTAGGTTTTGTGGCTTGTGCTCTTGCCTACGAGTTGTTTGTAATCCGCGTTAAATTGGTCGCACAACTCCAGAAGCATCATACATTTCTCATCTTTCGAGGTTATGGCGTTCTTGAGTTTGGCGGCTGTAATCACCTCGCCTCTGTGGAACATCTGGTTGTATCGATTGATAATCAACGCCCTATAATCGTCGAGCATCGAGTTGATGAGCTTGTCCTCGCGGGTAATGCCAAGTGTGCGGCTCTCTTTTCCGACCCACCTTTCGGGGTCAACATCGAAATTTGTCGTGAGATGGGTCATTACGCCGTTTACGGTCATGCGGGCAAGGATCGGTGCCCTGCCATTGCGTTTTAGCTTGCCTTTGTGTGCGACAAAAAGGACTTTGAAGGTGCTTTTCGTTGTCATGATAGTGCGATTTTACCTGCTGCAAAATTACCGACTTTTCGTGGCTCTGCATTGATCCGAAATGGGTCATATTAGGACACCGAGCAGGACAAAGCAGGACACGTAATCATTTAATCAGCAGTTATTTATATCGACAAACATAACACTTGATTCGGTAAGATTCAAGTCGTTTTGAAACTTTCTGTAAGTCTGTCCCACTTTCTCGGAAACAGGTTACATTTTACTTACGGTTTGGTGTCTTATTGCGTCCTATTGGATTCCAAAATAGGTTGTCAAAAGTGGGACAAAACGGGACACGAAAGGCAGGGAAACAATTTGAAAACCAAAGACATGCAATCCTAAGACACACGAAAAGAGGCAGTTAATTAAAACTGCCTCTTTCTTGCCAAGTGATCCCGCTGGGATTCGAACCCAGGACCCCAACATTAAAAGTGTTGTGCTCTACCTGCTGAGCTACGGAATCATGTATTTTGAGGGTGCAAAGATAGGTCACTTTTTTTGTTATACAAGAATTAACCCTGAAAATAATAAATTACAAACGAAATTCCTCAAACCGACGACAAGGAAAAACGGACGGTTGACTATACCATCCGTTATATGTGGAATTCCATTTCAGAATTGTTAGGTGGGTCAAGGCTTCGTATAGCCTTCGCTATGCGCCCGTTCCGACATGCGCCGTATGCGGGAGTCGAGGTCGGAAGTACATATGGCCATGTAACACAAAAGGCATCCTCTTACAAGATGCCTTTTGTATTAAGATTTTCCGGCTGCGGTCATTCAGTCTTGCGGAATTTCGCAGACCTGAGTACGCAATCAAATCTTAAGAATCTATTTCTTTTCGAAATAGTCCTTGACCTGGTCTATGGGAACAATTTCGGTCTTAAACGTATAAGCGCCGCTCTTTTCCGACTTGACCATCTTAATACACTTGGTAAAGTTCTTACCCGAACCTGTTTTCAGTGTAGCAACGACTTTCTTTGCCATGACTTACCCGATCTTCTTTTTATTTGATTTCCCTGTGAACCGTTACCTTTTTGAGGAAAGGATTGTATTTGCGTCTTTCCATTCTGTCAGGCGTGTTCTTCTTGTTTTTGGTGGTTATGTAGCGCGACATGCCGGCAATTCCGCTCTCTCTTTGCTCGGTGCACTCCAAAATAACCTGTACCCTGTTACCTTTCTTTGCCATTATTCAGATGTTTAGTAGATTTTTCTGAGAGCGGCCGCTTCCTTGAGGGCAACAGACAATCCCTTTTTGTTTATGGTCTTCATGCCGGCGGCGGACACCTTAAGGGTAATCCATCTGCTCTCTTCTTCAGACCAAAAACGCTTTGTCTTCAAATTCGGATTGAAGCGGCGTTTGGTTTTCCTGTTAGAGTGAGATACGTTGTTGCCAACTATTGCTACCTTACCCGTGATTTCACAAATTTTCATCCGTAAAAACCGTTAATGATTAATAAAAACCCGTTGCTAACGGGATATGCACTTTCCCCTTTGACGATACGCAGGAAGTGCTGCAAATCCTTGATGCGGAACCATTTACATCATCCATACAGGAATACCGTACACAGAGCGCACCAAAAGAGCCACAAAATAACACATTTTTTATGAAATAAAAAAATCTATTTGTACTTTTTTACTATTACCTATCTCCTTTATTTCCAAAAAAATGTGTTTTCCCACCTCCGTGTCTTGCAAATTTTTACTGTAAAAATTTTCATGCGAAGATATTTGGTTTATAAAATAAACCTGTTTATATTTGTATCGTCACAACGATTGTGAAATCAATTTCTAAAAACAACGGAAATGACAAGGCTCCCTGCAGTGGAAATGCGGAAGGGAGATTCGACCGTAACGGCGGTTAATGGTTTAACCGGCAGCCGGATAAATTAAGTGCCGAGAATATTTATTTATCCATTATTTATTTGTAAGACACTAATTAGCAGTACTAACTAAAATAATAAACCCGTTGTGCATTTATAATCGTTATGACTATTAAGCGCAAATATTTGTATATAAGTATTTTTTTTCGGGCTGCCGCCGGCGGTGGGCGCGAATCTCGACCGTAAGGTCGATTGAGCAGCCTGCCGCGTGGGGCGGCGGCAGGCCGCAGGTTTTGCTTCGCAAAACCGAAATAACTGACAGCAAGAACTATGATTAATAGATGTAATCATTTCTCTGAATGTACAACGGGTATAATAAATAGCATAATATGCTAAATCCCTACGAAAAATAACAGTATCTAAAATTTAAAAATGGTATGACAATGGAAACAAAACATGAATTTAATGAAAAAGAAAGTCTTGAGCTGATCGCTAAGATGATCCGCAATACACAGGATCAGCTGAGCCGCCACGGCGGTAAGCCGTTCATGGTGTGGGGCTACACTACGCTGTTGGTTGCGCTCGCTGTCTGGGCGGCTTTTACCGGTATGGGCAATAGGGCATGGATGTGGCTTTGGTTTGCGATACCTCCGGTAGGTCTACTTGCAAGTCTGCTATTCAGTCGCCGTTCGCCGACCCGGTACGTGAAGACTTATGTGGACAGGGCTGTCTGGTCGGTATGGCTTGTCTTGGGAATATGTCTTGTTCTGGTTCCGCTACTCCAGGGTATTTTTGCAGTTACTTTTCCGACGCTTTTCGTCGAAGCCCTGATTATTAACATAGGTGTGGCGATCACCGGCGGGATAATAAGGCTCCGATATATACAGGTTGCCGGATATGTCGGAATCCTGATCGCTTTTATTCTTATGATCCTGCACGACACTTCGGCTCAAATCCTGCTGTTCGCCGCAATGGCTCTGGTTACGATGGTCATTCCGGGACATATTATGAATTACAGGAGCCGCATAACCTCAGACACATCGCAATAGATCACCATTAAAGACCGAAAGATGTTTAAAGAATTGAATCCTTTGCTGCATTCCGAGCTGCGATTGGCCGTAATGTCCCTTTTGTTGTCGGTCGAGGAAGCGGACTTTGTCTTCATCAAGAAGCAGACGGGAGCCACTTCGGGTAATCTTAGCATACAGTTGGACAAATTGAGTAAAGCAGGATATATCGAAGTGGACAAAACGTTTCAGGGCAAAATACCCCGGACAGTTTGCCGCATCACTCCGGCCGGTCTGAAGGCTTTCGAGGAATATGTCACCGCACTGAAGAGTTATATCGCAGTCGGTTTATAGCGCTGTGCGGGACGCAACTTCTTCCGCTCCGGTCAAGACCAGGCGCAGCAAATCGAGCGCGGAGGCGGCGGCACGCCTGATATTCGGTTCCCTTAAGGAACCGAATGTCATTTTTCTGGCAACCACCCCTTCCGGTGCAGCTACGGCGATCCAGACCGTACCCACGGATTTTTCGGGCGTTCCGCCCGTCGGGCCTGCCACTCCCGTAGTGGATACTCCGTAGGTCGAACCGCAGACCCGGCGCACTCCCTCGGCCATCTCCACGGCCGTCTCGCGGCTTACCGCTCCATACCTTTCAAGCGTTTCCCGTCTTACTCCCAGTAGCTTCTCTTTTACGTCATTTGCATAGGCGACCACGCCGCCTTTGAAATATTCCGACGCTCCCGCCTGCATAGTGATACGGCCGGCAATGGCTCCTCCGGTACACGATTCGGCGACGGCAAGTGTTTCTCCCCGCCGTTTAAGAATTTCTCCGGCGACGCTTTCGAGCGAAGCGTCGCCATACCCTACGATATGCCGGGGGATTATCGTTTCCAACTCTGCGAACCGGCGGTCTATTTCCGGCATAACGTCTTTACTTATAACCTCGTAAGCCGAAAGCCGCAACCGGATGCCTTCCGGTCCGGGTAAATAGGCCAGCCTGAGATGCCCTGGCAGGGAGTTCTCCCAGCCGGCTATTTTTTCAGCGAGTATGGATTCGGCTATTCCGAAAGTGACCATAGTTTTATGCACTATCGCACTGAGATTGAAGCGCTCCCCGATACGCGGCAGGACTTCTGTTTCCATAATTGCCTCCATCTCGAAAGGAACGCCGGGCAGCGACACGACCACCGTGCCACCCCTCTCGAACCACATCCCGGGAGCGGTGCCGTTATGGTTAGGCAATACGGTACAACACGCCGGCACAAAAGACTGGGAGCGGTTCAATTCGTTGAATTCTATTCCGCGCGCGGCCAGCATGCGCCGGTTCATCTCCGTGGTGGGTTCATGCTCCTCGACGGGACAGCCGAAAATTTCGGCCAGCGCGTACTTTGTCAAGTCGTCTTTAGTGGGACCCAATCCGCCGGTGATCAATACTATGTCCGACTTTCGCATTGCAGTCTCGACGGCTTCCGTAATTTCCGTGCGGTCGTCCCCCACGGAAAGGAAGTAAGCAGCGCGCACTCCGAATCCGTTAAGTTTGCGTGCTATCCACGAAGAATTGGTATCGGCGACCTGTCCAATGAGCAGTTCGTCGCCTATCGTTATTACAGTTGCCCACATAGATGACCATGCTTACTTGTCCTGATATTCTGCAAATATACCGGAAAGATATAAATAAAGACATGGGGAATATATAAAAGGAAAAGAGAGGGAGCCTCCCGGCTGCCTCTCCCTTCTGGGGTAAAACCCCCTAAACTACTAACCCAAACTTAAATAAATGAAGAAACCCAGCTCTGTCTTCTTTCCGAATTACGGAAGAATTCCGTTTAAGATCTGTCGAACTTTTTAAAGAACGATGTTCGGAACAGAAAACAGTTACCTATTTTCAACTCTTGTACAAATATATACAAAATATATGCCATAATCAATAACTGCCAGCTGAAAAGGTGAAAAATCCATTATTATTCAGAATAAAACATTTTTAAATCCACTTTTCAACAATTCTTAGAACTAAGAATTCCCATACGCAAAAACCAAGCCATAATTTCTTCCTTTCGGCTCAAAATCAGTAAAACAGTTTTTAAGCGCAAGCATCGTATATGCCAATGAAATCCGAAAGAACCCTTCCTACTTTAGCGTCTTTGTTTTATAAGAAGATGAGAACTTACCCTTTTTTGTTGCAGAAAGCCTGTTTTTTAACAGGGTTCTTTTTAACGGCGACAGCCTGTCGATAAATAATTTGCCTTCGAGATGATCGTACTCATGTTGGAAAACCCTTGCCGGATACCCTTTTAATTCTTCGTCGTGTTCCATGAAATTTTCATCCACGTATCTTATCCGTATGCTGTCTGGTCGCCAGACTTCCTCGTACAGACCCGGTACGCTGAGACACCCTTCGCTCATAAGCGTTTCTTCGTCGCTCCGATCGTAAATTTCGGGGTTGATCACGGTTTTTTTGAAATCTTTCAGAAGAGGATCATCATCGGCATATCTGGTAAGATCGACTACGAACATGCGAATACTCTGCCCTATCTGAGGAGCGGCAAGACCCACCCCGTCCGAAGAATGCAGCGTTTCAAACATATCCCCGATCAATTTTTCGAGTTCCGCACGGCCGGCCTCTATTTTTTCGGCGGGCTTCCTCAATACAGGTGAACCGTATATATATACAGGATAGGTCATTCCTAATTGTTTTCGCTTTTAATTTTCATACTCTCCATATAATCCCGAAGGATTATGGCCGCGCTCACGCGATCCACGAGAGACTTGTCCCTTCTGCCGCTCTTCTTCACCCCGCCCTCTATCAGAGCTTTTTGGGCGAGGACAGAGGTGTAGCGTTCGTCGTAGAAGGTTATATCTATACCGGGGAATTCCTTTTTCAACCGTCCGACCATATTTTCTACTCCGGGCATGGTCTGCGACGGAGTGCCGTACGTTTGCAGGGGTTTCCCCACGACTATTATATCAACGTCGTTTTTGTCAATATATTTTTTAAGGAAATCGATCAGGGAAGACGTAGGCACCGTATCCAAAGCGCCGGCTATGATACGCATGGGATCGGACACGGCTATACCCGTCCTCTTTGTTCCGTAGTCAAGCGCAAGTATTCTTCCCATAATTCCTTATCCAATCTGCAAAGTTACACATTAAAACAATTCTATACCACATGCCGTTCTTTTTTGCACTTTTTCCCATAAAGACAATGTTAGATTCTATTCCGGCTCGCGGGACTTCATCTCCCGGATGATTCATTTGGGAGAACAACAAGGCCGCGGAACTATTAATTCAGATAGAGGTGTCAATGGAGATTTTTGCTGTCTGCTCAAAAATAATTCAAAAAAACAATCGGGAAATTAAAAGGAATTGATTTATTAACTAAAAATCGTAGATTTAATTCCCGATCTACTCCTTCTAAATATCAAGGGAAACTGATGAGGTATGATCCGAATGCAGAACCTTGATAAAAACAGTGACTTCTAACCCGTAAAATAATAGGAGATGAGAAAAAATCCCAACCCGCTTGTCGCATTTCTCGATCTATTAAATGTCAAGCATACAGCAGTATTTTCCGAAAAATTCTACGAAGAGCATCCAAATAAAAACAACCTGCTCGGATTATCCCAGATGTTGTCGGATTATAACATTGAAAATACCGGAATAAGGATTAAGGATAAAACAACATTTAATCTTCCCGATATCGACGTTCCGTTTATCGCACAGGTAAGCCACCGATTTTGTTGTCGTATTTAAACTAACTGACGAAAAGATATATTATCACGCTTAGTATTTCAACAGGGGAGAAGGTTTCCCTTCTCCTCTGTTAAAAATAATATTATGAAAAAGATTGCATTGTTACTCATTTTTGTGTTCGCCCATATCGCAGGCAGAACGCAAAACGTTATCATCACCGGCCGATGCGATAACGATTCGTTGGGCCATATGTCCATCTTTGAAAGCCTGCCCTTCCGTTGGAGTGAGCTCAATCAGGAAAAAAGAACCATGATCGCAAAAGAGCATGGAGTATTCAGGATCGAGTTCGATGTGGATTCGGTTATTATCAAACATATTTCTCCTCCCGGATATTCACGGAGCCAGGAGGTATTTCTGACGGCGGGCGATTCACTTACGTTCACGATAGAAAAGGATAATGAGATCAAGGGGGCATACTATCTCGTATTCAGCGGAAAAAACGCAGCCCACTACAATTATTTTAGATTACGGGACGACACTTTCCGTAAATATCCTTCTTACAAGGAATACGGTTCTTTCCGTGAGTACAGAGATTCGCTGGATGCTTTTTACGGCAGGCAAACCGCATTCCTGAATGACTATATCAAGGACAATCAGGTATTGGAGAGTTTTAAGAACTATGCGGCATCTCAAATAATAAACTGGCATGCATACGACCTGTTTAATACTATCGTGTCATATCCTCAAAGCGTAACGCCCGAAGAAGCGGAGAAACTGTTCGATGAAACTCCGTTGCGGCGAAATACTCCATCGTACCTGTTGGCGCTATCATACAAATACATATATCGCTACACCGAAAACAGCAGTTTTCCTTTCGATCAGGTTTACAGTAATATAATGCAAATCGGGGATAAGGGCGACCGAGATTATCTGCTGTCCAATATGGCAGGGGTGTATGCGCTGATGCAGAGCACGGAGAACCGCGACGGACTGCTGATGCTGACGGAAGAACTGCTGGGTACATTGGAGAATCCGCAGTATATCGAATATGTAAGGAGAGTGAGGGAATACGCCGCGGTGTTGAATCAGCCGCTTCCAGAAAGTGTGCTGACAGGTATATATCTTCAGCAATTCGGGAGCAGGGAAAAGATATCCCTTAAAGAGCTGTTGGCAAAATACGAGGATAAACCGGTTTACATAGATTTTTGGGCGAGCTGGTGTGCCCCCTGCCGCTTTGATATTGCAAATTCCGGACAGTCGAAGGAATACCTGAAAGAGAACGGGTTCGAGTATGTATACATAGCATACAGGGACAAGGAAGAATCATGGGAAAAAGCGGTCGAAGAGGAAAATATCGCCGGCAACCAGTACCTGATGCTCGATTCCGCAAATTATCCGCTGGTAAGCCTCCTGAGTATAAATTACATTCCACGGTATGTTTTATTGAATGCAAAACACCATGTTGTGAATGCCAATGCCGCCCGCCCCACTCCCGAGCATTTCGAACAGCTGAAAAGAGATGTAAATAAATGTCTTAATAAACAAAGAAAGGTTACTTATTATTAAATTCAGGGTGTGTTAATTATATATCAGGCTTCATTTCGAAAAACAAGGTCGGGATCCACAATCCATAATAACTCTGTAGAGTCTGTTTAATTTTATTGATGAAAAATATTATAGGTTGTTTTAAGATGATTTTTTTGCGCCGTCCGAGGCGCATAGCGGGGACTATGGAACGAGGACGGCGTGAAAAAAGCGCTTAAAACAGCCATAATAGATTCATTGAATAAATTTTAAACAGACTCTAAAAATTCCCGTAAAAAATGCGTTATTTTGTGGCCGCTTAGAGTGCCGGCCGGTTGGTATACAATTTGATTTAACTATTGGTACCGAAAATCAAAACAGAGAAAGAAATGAAGCAGCAGAAGTATCACGATCAACAAGAGGCTGAAAATAAAGACAATACGCCTGACGGAAATACTTGCATGGAGGGAAACGGCGATAGTCACGGAGATAATTTCCGTGCCAATATGTCATCGGAAAACGACACGTATGAGGACACTGCTGACGGAATGGCAGGCGGACTGGATAAGGGAGAGAACGAAGGGGCCGGATGCGTCGCCGAAAACGAAAACGGTGAAAGCATGGAACAGGCGGACTGGAAAGACAAATACCTGCGACTCTCGGCCGAATTCGACAACTACCGCAAGCGCACCCTGAAGGAAAAGATGGAACTCGTCGCAATGGGCGGCGAAGACATTGTAAAACAATTACTTCCTGTGCTCGACGATATGGACAGGGCATTGTCGTCCATGGATAAAACTCACGATTTCGCCTCGGCGAAAAAGGGTATGGAACTTATAGCGGGCAAATTCAAAGACATACTCGGGAACAAGGGGCTTGCCGAAATAGAGTCTGCGGGTCTCCCCCTGGATACCGACCTGCATGAAGCCGTTGCAAAATGTCCGGTCGGGAAGGAACGGAAAGGTCTGATCGCAGATGTGGTCGAAAAAGGATATAAACTGAAAGACAAGGTCATTCGCCATTCCAAGGTGGTAGTGGGCGAATAGGATCAATCAATACATGGCAAAGAGAGATTACTACGAGGTACTCGGTGTCGGACGCGACGCAAGCGCCGACGAAATAAAAAAAGCATACCGACAGGCCGCCCTGAAATTCCACCCCGACAAGAATCCCGGGGATAAGGATGCCGAAGATAAATTCAAGGAAGCTGCAGAAGCCTACGACGTACTCAGCAATCCCGACAAGAAAGCCCGTTTCGACCAGTACGGCCATGCCGGAATGGGTGAAACAGGCGGTTTCGGCGGAGCCGGAGGTTTTTCGGGCGGGTTCACCATGGAAGACATATTCCGCAATTTCGGGGATATTTTCGGCGGACACTTCGGAGGCAGTTTCAGCGGTTTCGGTGGAGGTACGGGAGGCGTCAGGGTGAACAGGGGCGCCGACCTGCGCGTGAAGGTAAGGCTAAGCCTTAACGAAGTCGTGAACGGAACGACCAAAAAGCTGAAGATAAACAAAATGGTAGCCTGCGACAAGTGCGGCGGGTCGGGCGCCGAAGGCAGCCATTCATATGAGACTTGCCCAACCTGCAAGGGCAGCGGTTATGTTACGCAGGTCGTAAACACGATCTTCGGCCGCACCCAAAGCACCACCCAGTGTCCCACATGCCATGGCGAGGGCAGGATAATATCCAAACCATGCAATAAATGCGGCGGAGAAGGAATTGTGAAGGGCGAGGAGGTCATCGAGATAAAGATACCGGCGGGGGTCGGAGAAGGCATGCAGCTTTCGGTAAGCGGAAGGGGTAACGCAGCCCGCCGCGGCGGGGTGAACGGCGACCTGCTGGTACTGATCGAAGAAGAAAGGCATCCTGAACTGGAAAGGGACGGCAACGACCTGCTTTACAATTTGAGTATCACCATACCTACCGCCATTCTGGGCGGCTCGGTCGAAATCCCCACAGTCGAGGGTAAGGCCAAAATAAAGGTTCAACCCGGCACCCACGCCGGACAGGTGCTGAGACTGAAAGGGAAAGGCATCCCCGATGTGAACGGTTACGGAAGAGGAGACATACTTGCGATCGTCGATATATCGGTTCCGTCCAAACTGTCGCCGGACGACCGCAAGCTGGTGGAGCAGTTGAACCGGAGCAGCGCCTTTTCCAAAACGGAAAAAGGAAAGCAGAATATATTCGAACGTATGCGCAACTTTTTCAGGTAGTTCGTCTTTTGAATGACAATCCCTTACTGTCATTCTTCGCTTCGCTCAGAATGACAAAAAATGCGTTCGGAAGACAATCTTTTTGTCATCCCGAACGCCCGCAGGGCGGAGGGATCTACCGCTTTGTCATCCCGAGGCTTGTCCGAGGGATATGTCGCTTATCATTGCGGGCTCGACCCGCAATCTCGAACCCCTACTCTTTATTGCAGTTACCTTAGTTTTTATAAATTTTTTCTTTCCACCTTTTGGCAGTCAAAAGGTGGAGCCAAAACCTGCCCCGCGAGTAGAAAAAGAGCACATTGTGCTATTTATTATTTTCGCAGTGCTGCTAATAAACAACATGCAGGTAAAGGATGTAAAACCGGATATTATCGATTACTTCAAATGACGGCGATAAAACCAAGAAATATCGGTCTGTTTAAAATCACCGATTTTAAACAGACCTGCACTATCGTGAATTTCTAAGGTTTTATCATCCGCCATTTTTTAACGCTTTTTCAACAGCGGGGGAGAGGCGCCTGACGGCGCCAAAGAATCGTTCGGGTACCGTATTTTTCGGATTGCGAAGCAGGTGGTGTTTCAAAAAGTATGCTGCCATAAAACGGTTTGATGCAATATGTTATATTTATATTTGGCAAAATCTGTGACTTTTGTGCTTGCGCACAAAAGTCACGCGGCACGCCGCCGCCCCATGCGGCGGGTCGCTCAATCGACCTCACGGTCGAGATTCGCACCCACCGCCGGCGGCATGCCGAAAACAAAACAAAACAATGATATAAAACACTGATCGAACTCAAATTACAAGAGCATACTTTTTGAAACACCACTATATTTAATCTCTAAGGGTTAATTCCCCCGCCGCTTGCGGCGATTTGAAAAGAAGTCTACCCTTAGATACCTCGCTGCTTGCGGCGAGGAGATTCATTTCCCATACCCAAAAATTTTCACACACTCCCTATAACCGTCGGCGGGATGTGATATATTTTACGCAGGAAATGGTTATCTTTGTCTCTATTGTTAAGCACGGCTTGAAAACCGTCTAAAATACTATTTATATGTTCGGTTTTGGAGGTATATGGAAGCGCAAACCGCGCCAGTTCGAGTACCGTCCGCTTTTTTATGATCCCGAAAAGGAGGAGAGGGAAGAACGGAAAAAGAAGGTACTGGGGGAGGACAAACCATCGTACTCATCCCTCGAGGAGAAGAAAGAGTATGTCCCCGGTCAATATATACGGCGCAACACGACAAGCCGGCGGGAGCATCTGGCAGACAGGCGGAAAAAACTTCCGCTGCCTCTTGCGATAGTCATATTGATCCTGCTCCTCGCAGCCATATACTGGGTTCTCAGCTGATTGCTACAGGGAATAAACTTACAGTAACATGGCCGACAGGATAAAATTATTGCCCGAACCCGTAGCAAACCAGATCGCCGCAGGAGAAGTCGTAAACCGGCCCTCGTCGGTGGTCAAGGAATTGCTTGAGAACGCCGTAGACGCCGGGAGCGAGACTATTACCGTTAATTTCCGCGACGGAGGCAAGACGCTCATACAGGTGATCGACGACGGCGCGGGCATGTCGCCCAACGATGCGAGGCTCGCTTTCGACCGCCACGCTACCAGTAAGATAAACACTGTCGAGGATATATACGGACTCGAAACTTTCGGTTTCAGGGGGGAGGCGCTGGCGTCCATAGCATCGGTAGCCGAAGTGGAACTCAGGACGCGGCAGCATGACGAGGAACTGGGTACGCTCGTGGAGATAAGCGGCGGCAAATTCGTCAGCCAGTCGCGGGTGAATTGTCCGGCTGGATCGCAGTTCTCCGTGAGGAATATATTTTACAATGTTCCGGCACGCCGCCGTTTTCTGGAAAAAAGTTCTGCGGAGACACGCAATATCGTGGCCGAATACCAAAGGGTCGCACTCTGCAACCCGCATATAGCTTTCAACCTGTACGACAACGATGTGTCCGTCTCCAGGCTGCCAGCATCCGGTCTGCGTCAGCGCATAATCGGCATAACCGGCAAAAGCATGGTCAAAAGCCTTCTCGAAGTGAAAGCCGATACGTCTATCATAAAGATCGAGGGCTTCACCGGCCATCCCTCTTCGGCCAGGCAAAATAACAAAATGCAGTTCCTTTTCGTAAACGGCCGCTACTTCAAAAGCCCGTATTTTCACAAAGCCGTGCTTTCGGCCTACGAGAAGCTGATACCGCAGAATACACAACCCGCCTACTTCATATATCTCACCATAGACCCCGAAAAGATAGACGTGAACGTCCATCCGCAGAAAACCGAGGTCAAGTTCGAGAATGGCGCGGATACATGGCACATCATAAACGCCGCCGTCAGGGAGACTCTTGCAAAGTCTGGAGCCGTGCCGGGCATGGATTTCGACACGGAAAAAGCGGTGGAAATTCCAGTTTTCAGAGAAAGCGTCGTTTACAAGGTTCCGCGCATAACCGCCAATCCCGAATTCAATCCTTTTGCCGAACCTCCGGCGGCGGAAGGCGGCAGGAGAGGACTCTACGACATATCGGATTTGACGGGCGGTTTCGGGGACGGGCGCGGAACGTACCGCACGCATGCCGGAGACGGCGTGGGAAACGAAGTCCCATATGAAGAATCGGTTCTCGAATATATCGAGGGGGATGGAACGTCGCAGACCCGACTGAAAATGGAGTGCGGCGACAGCAAGGAATACAGGATCATGCAGGCGGGCATAAAATATGCAGTCGCTGTGAACGAATCGAATCTTACCGTGATAGACCTCGGGAGAGCATATGAGTCTGTACTCTACGACAAGTATTTCTCGATGCTGGAGAATGGCAGCTCGGCGAGCCAGCAACTGCTGTTTCCCGAATCGGTGACGATGTCCACCGACGACTTCGACTTCCTGAAGGAGTGTAAAGGGGAGATTGCGGCATTCGGTTTCGATATTGAACAGGGCGGAGAAAACAGGGTGGAAATAACCGGAATCCCTGCCGACTTCACCTCCGTACCTGCCGAACAACTTCTGTATGAATTGCTGGATCTGCTGCGCGAGGGGGTAACGATGCCCGAACAAGTGAAGCGACACCGCCTTGCCGCCTTCATGGCCAGGACGGGATCGTCGTCGAAGACGAAAAAAATGTCGTCCGAAGAACTCGAGTCGCTGCTGGACATGCTGAACCGGTGCGACAACCCGAGCTTCACTCCTGGCGGCAAACAGGTCATATTCACCATAACCCCCGAGGAAATAGGCAAAAGGCTCGGCAACTGATATAGAGCAATACAGAAAAGATAAATATATATGAATAATCGAATAATTTGGGATACGGTCTAACGTATGGGTGGAATTTTTACAAAGACGGCAAAAAAGCACACCGTGCTATTTATTATTTTTCGTCAGTAATGCTAATTAGCGACTTACAAATAAAAAATGTATCAATAAATATTTAACGATACTAATATATAAACTAAAACTAATTCATAAATATACTTATGAATGCTAACAGCGGTTTTTTCAGAACGCCTCCGGCGGTGATGAATCTCATAATAATAAACATTCTCCTGTTTATGGCGAGTTCCATGTTGGGCGGAGGAGGAGGCGTATGGGAAAGGTTTTACCTGTACTTTTGGGAGAGTCCCAATTTCCGGCCTTACCAGCTGGTGACTCACATGTTCTTCCATGCAAGTTTCGCTCATATATTCTTCAATATGTTCGCACTGTGGATGTTCGGAAGAATACTCGAACTGGATATGGGAACCAAACGTTTCCTTGTCTATTATTTCGTATGCGGACTGGGAGCCGCGTTCCTGCAACTGGGGGCTAACTGGATAGAGATAAATTCGTTGAGGAACGCCGGCGAGATCGAATTGGCCGCGAGGTTGGTGAATATTCCCATGTTGGGGGCTTCGGGAGCCGTATTCGGACTGTTGTTGGCCTTCGGGATGATGTACCCCAACAGTATAATAATGCTCCTTTTTCCGCCGATACCGATGAAGGCCAAATATTTCGTTATAATATACGGTTTGATCGAGGTGTTCTTCGGAATTTCGGGACGCGGTGCCGGAATCGCACACTTCGCCCATGTGGGAGGCATGTTATGGGGTCTGCTGCTTATTCTATGGTGGAGAAAAAAAGGGGTCATACGCTATTGACAAATCCAGGCGTTTATTGACTGACGGATCCCGAAGACCCTGGCATGTGGTACGGAGCGGCGACGACGGGCTGCCGGTGAAAATATTAATAGAAATAAATTACGCCCCATACATCGATAAGAAATGACTAAAGGCTCTACATATAATCGCGGCAAACGGGCAAGAAGGCAGCGCATAAGGAAGGGCGTGCTGCTGACATTCGATTATACGATCCTGTGTGTTACGGTTTTATCCGCCCTCCTGCTCATATTCGCCTATCTTTCGCGCTCCGTGAGTCCCGCCAAAGCGCCGTTCTTTGCGTTTTGCGGACTTGCAGCCCCCGTACTGTATATTGTAAATACCGTTCTGGCTTTGTACTGGATCATCAGATGGAGCAAGTTCACCATTATCCCCGTCGTCGTACTGGTCGCCGGCATAAGCCATGTACCCCTGCTTTTCAGGATTCCGATCATTAAAGACTATGAAAAGTCCGTTTCAAAAAACGATATGGTGATTATGACCTACAATGTCAGGGGATTTATTACCGAATCGGACAGGGGAAAACTCGTTATGAGTACGTACAACGTAGGCGACCTCGTGAGAAACAGGATACAGCCCGATATCGTTTGCTTTCAGGAATTCCAGACCTTCAGCGCGGCAGACAAACAGACGGTGGATTCACTGATGGGCATGCCGTACAATGCCGTGAATTACAAAATTACCAATTCGCACGGAGGCGGCTGGGGACTCGCGGTTTACAGCAACTACCCCATAGTGAACGCCGGAAGCGTTCATTTCGAAAACTCCAATAATTCGATGATGTGGGCCGATGTGGTAAAAGGCAGGGATACCATGAGGATATTCAACAACCATCTGCAGACTACCTCATTGAACAATGCCGACAAGGAATATATAGACAACCAGGAATTTCTGGTACCCGCTCCGAACCGCGACGAACGAATAAGGAATATATTTGCGAAAGTCAAAGACAACTTTATAATAAGGGCGTCCCAGGCCGATTCGGTGTCTCCGCTTGTCAGGGAGAGCCCTTACAAAACCATAGTGTGCGGCGATTTCAACGATACTCCGATGTCCTACACATACCGCACGATCAGGAACGGACTGTCCGACGCCTTCGTAAGGAAGGGAAGCGGTATGCCCGGTTTGCCGTATACTTACAACGGCCTTTTCAAAATGTTCCGGATCGATTATGTGCTGCATTCGAAGGAGATAAAAACGACCGCCTACTCCACTCCCGACGTCGGTTACTCCGACCATAAGCCTGTCGTGGTAAATGTCGAGATCGACTAAGTAACTTATGAGGCGTCGGCGTTCCCGATCTCCGGACATGTTCCGCATACACCCTGAGTGCAGTCCGACGGCAGACCGCATGTTTGTTCCATTTCTTTTCCCGCTCTTTTCTCCTCTTCGCGCATCTGGCGGACTACGCACTTTATGCCGAGGGCGCGCATATTTTCATTATCCCCTATTTCGGATTTTATGTGATGTCCCTTAAATATCAGCGTGAGCGACATTCCGAGCATAAAAATTACCAACGCCACTATGGTTACCAGTATGACCAATCCTATATTTTCCATAAAATTTCACAAAGTAAATCCTGCATATACCGTCTGTAACGGGCAAACGGTAATTATTGTGCAGTAGGGTTACAAACAGCGGTATTGTTTATGCAATATTCGTACAAAGTTATAAATTTGCGAACAGATAGATTACATTGTCGGATTTAAGCACATTGTGCTATTTATTATTTTTGTCAATATTGCTAATTATGCCTTACAGACAAAGAATGGATAAATAAATATTCCACGGTACTTAAGAACATTATTATGAGAATAATAATCGCAGGGGCGGACGAAATAGGGAGATACCTTGCCAGGATGCTCGGGAGCTACGATCACGACATATCGGTTATCGACAACGATGCGAAGCTCCTCGAGGACATAGGCAGTGTCGCCGATGTTGTAACCGTAGAGGGAGATCCTACAAAACTCTCGGTGCTGAAGCGGGCTTCGGTACGGAAAGCCGACCTCTTCATCGCTACGGGAGAGGCCGAGAGCGCCAATATCGTATCCGCCGCGCTTGCAAAAACTCTCGGAGCAAAGAAATCCATAGCGAGGATAGACGACGGTGAGTACCTGGAACCCAACAACAGGGATATCTTTATCTCCATGGGAATAGATTATCTGCTGTACCCTGAGAGGATAGTGGCGCGGGAGGTCGTAAAACTGCTCGGTCACACTTCCACCGTCGATTATCTGGATTTTTCGGGAGGGAAATTAGCCCTGGTGGTTCTCAAGCTCGATGCGTCGTCGCCCCTTATCGGCAAGACCCTGAAAGAGCACAGCGCCGGCATCGACAATCTCTCTTACCGTACGGCCGCCATTACCCGCGAAGGAACCACGATCATCCCGCGCGGTCACGACAGGTTCATGGACGGAGACACCATATATGTGGTAACTAACCGTGAATCCGTGCGCAGAACCATGGACTACGCCGGAAAAAAGAACGTGGAGATACGCAATGTAATGATTCTCGGAGGAAGCAGGATAGGAGTGGGAATAGCCAAGGAACTGCAGGACAAGATCAACGTCAAATTAGTGGAATATAAAGAGGAAAAAGCGTACCAGCTTGCCGAAATTTTAGACAATACACTTATAATCAACGAGGATGGCCGAAACATCGACGCCATGACCGACGAAGGTATCGCTTCCATGGACGCCTATGTGGCCGTCACGGGACGTTCGGAAACCAACATTCTCGCCGCCATGCTAGCCAAAAAGATGGGGGTCAAAAAGATAATCGCCGGCGTGGAGAATCTCGATTACATAAACCTCGCCGAGAGTATCGGCATCGATACCATAATCAACAAAAAGAAAATAACAGCCGGCAATATATTCAGGTTCACGATGAGCACCGAAGTTCAGGACGTCAAATGTCTCGCCGGCACCGACGCCGAAGTCCTGGAATTCATAGTCAAGCCCAATTCGCCCGCGACAAGAAGAAAGGTGAGGGATATGAGATTTCCCGACAATGCGATAATAGGAGGGATCATCAGGGGGGACAAGGTTTTTATAGCCGTGGGTGATACGGAAATAAAGGCCTACGACCGGGTCGTGGTCTTTGCGCTTGCGGGTTCGATAGATAAGGTCGGCGAATTCTTTAACTGACAGGTAATTATACCATTTTACTCCATATTTTCTATTCTTTTACAAAGAGACCAGAAAATATATGTTTTTTTAATATGTATGTCCGTGAATGTACCTAAAAGCATATTTTTAAATTTTTTTCCGCTTTTTGGCTGGCAAAAAGCGGAGCAAAAACCAGCCCCGCGAGTCGAAAAAGCTAAAATGACGGCGCTAAACCCAAGAAATACCGGTATGTTCAGAATCGGTGATTCTCAACATACCTACACTATCGTGAATTTCTATGGGTTTATCATCCCGCCATTTTTTAACGCTTTTATCGACAGCGGGGGTAAAGGCGCCTGACGGCGCCAAAAAATCGTTCGGGTATCGTATTTTCGGGTTGCGAAGCAACCCGTATCCCCGCCCTGCCATCGACGCGGAGAGAAGTTGCGTTAGGAAGATCACCCGAAGCTACCGCGTAGCGAGGGAAGCTTCCGAGAGAAACTCCGCGGAAGATGGGGGCGGCAGATTTTGGCTCCACCTTTTGGCTGTCAAAAGGTGGAAAAGAAAAAATTAGGTATATACATACGGACAGTCATTTTTTTAAACAATATATATTCACCTGAAAATAAACAACTACTCAGGATAATGCAGACCGTCGATAAATTGATAAAACTGTTCTCTTCGTCCCGACTGAGGGAGATAGACCGTTTCAGGCGTTATCCTGCCCTGGTGCAGGAGGAACAGCTGCGCGGTCTGCTCAGGCAGGCAGGGAATACTGTTTTCGGCAGGGAATATGCCCTGGACGGGGATACGGATATGGAGAGGTTCCGCACAGAAGTGCCGGTTTCGGAATACGAGAAATTCAGGCCGTGGATCGAACGGGCAAGAAGCGGGGAAAAGGATGTTTTGTATCCCGGCACGGTAAGATGGTTTGCAAAATCTTCGGGGACGACCGATGCCGAGAGCAAGTACATTCCCGTCAGCCGCGATGGTCTGTGGGGATGCCACATGCGCGGGATGCGCGACGTGGTTGCGCTGTTTACCGCCGCCTGCCCTGGAAGCAGGGCTTTTTCGGGCAGGATGCTCACCCTCGGCGGCAGTATCAGGGTCGAGCGGGAAGGGAAGTCGTTCGTCGGAGACCTGTCGGCGGTTCTGCTCGAAAACACACCGCGTTGGGCTAACATGCGCCGCGTACCTTCCGTCAAAACGGCGCTGATACCCGATTTTGAAGAAAAGGTACGGAGAATATGCAGCGAGTCCGTGAACCGGAGGGTGACATCCTTTGCGGGGGTGCCTTCGTGGAATCTGGTAATGATGAACAGGGTTCTGGAGTACACCGGAAAGAACAGCCTGCTGGAAGTGTGGCCGGAACTCGAACTGTTCGTGCACGGAGGGATGAGCTTCAAGCCTTACAGTGAGGAATACAGGAGAATGATACCTTCGCCCGCGATGAAGTACATGGAGACATACAATGCGTCGGAAGGGTTTTTCTCCATCGCCGACGACCCGCAACGGGACGACATGCTGCTCATGCTCGACTACGGCATGTTTTATGAGTTCCTGCCCGTGGCGTCGATGCACGATGCGTCATCCGCGGTTCCGTTAGAGGGCGTAAGGACAGGAATTAATTACGCCATGATAATAACCAATTCCAACGGCCTGTGGCGCTACCTGATAGGCGATACGGTGGAGTTTACCTCGCTCTCGCCCTGCCGGATAAGGATCACAGGCCGCACCAAGCACTATATCAATGCTTTCGGAGAAGAAATAATAATAGACAACGCCGAGACCGCCATCAGGGAAGCCTGCGACAGTACAGGCGCCGAAGTGACGGAATACACCGCAGCCCCCGTTTACATGAAAGACGGACTAAAGGGCGCACATCAGTGGGTGGTCGAATTCGGCAGGGAGCCCGATTCTCTGGAACACTTCGGGGACACTTTGGACAAAACCCTGCAAAAACTCAATTCGGATTATGCGGCAAAACGGTTCAAGGACACCACGCTGCGGCAGCCGGTGATCACCGTCGTCGAAAAGGGGACATTCACCCGCTGGATGGGCAGCCGCGGCAAACTGGGCGGGCAGAACAAAGTACCCCGCCTCTACAATGACCGGACATACGTGGACATGCTCCTTAATCTCTAAATGACGGATTTATAAATGTATGTCCGTATACCTACCTAAAGACACTTTTGTAATTTTTTCCGCTTTTTGGCTGGCAAAAAGCGGAGCAAAACCAGCCCCGCGAGCCGAAAAAAGCACATTGTGCTCTTTATTATTTTCTCAGTGTTGCTAATAAACGATATGCGGGTAAATATTGTTAAACCGGGTCTTAACGGCTACCATAAATGCCGGCGTTAAACCCAAGAAATACCGGTCTGTTTAGAATCGGTAATTCTAAACAGACCTACACTATCGTGAATTTCTATGGGTTTATCATCCGTCATTTTTTAACGCTTTTATCGACAGCGGGGGATAAGGCGCCTGACGGCGCCAAAAGAATCGTTCATATATTATTCTTCGGGTTGCACAGCAACCCGTAACTCCGCCCTGCCATCGACGCGGGGAAAGTTGCGGTAGGAAGATCATCCGAAGCTACCGCGTAGCGAGGGAAGTTTTCGGGAGCAACTCCGCGGATGATGGGGGCGGCAGAAAAGATTTAGGCATATATACGGATAGTCATTATAAAAAATACCTGCATGGGGAAAGCGTAATAAAAATATGGAACCAGGGCGTGTTAGCATAAAACCGGATATTTGGGTTCTGTAAGGCGGTTTTGTATTATGCAAGTGAAATTTTGGAGGCAATGGGGTTCCATTGGCGAGAAAATTTCATGTAGCAGAATGCAAAACCGACAGGAAAACGAATGTGCGGTTTTATGCTAACACGCCCTACTTGTTTTTACCGTCTTATTCATTACCTTTATCCTCAAAACATACGGTCATGTATATAGCGATTGCAGGGAATATAGGTAGCGGCAAGACATCCCTTACAGAGATACTCGCCGGAAGGCTGGGTGCGAAAATATTCAATGAGGATATAGAGAACCCCTACCTGAACGACTTCTATGAAGATATGAACCGCTGGGCATTCAACTTGCAGATGTATTTCCTGGGGAGCAGGATCAGGCAGTTCCGCGACATGATCGCCTGTTCCGAGAATCTCATACAGGACCGCACGGTGTATGAGGATGCCCATATTTTCGCTTCGAATCTTCACGAAATGGGACTTATGTCCACGCGCGATTTCGAATCCTACATGGGTATTTTCAACGTGGCGTCGCACCTGATACCGGTTCCCGACGCCCTGGTCTACCTAAAGGCAAGCGTGCCGACCCTGATAAGCCAGATCCGTAAACGCGGAAGAGCTTATGAAATATCCATAGAGGAGGATTATCTGGAACGACTCAACAAAAAATATAATAACTGGATAGACAATATATATACAGGCAGGGTCATAACCGTCGAGATAGACAGGGATGATTTCATTATGAACCCGCATATAATAGACCGCGTGGAGTCGGAAATAAGAGGGATAATGGAGGGTAATGCGAAATGAGCGTTTACGGCGATGAGGCCGGCGGCCGGAATCGACTGTATACCGATCCGCCGAAACTGCCGCAGGAATTTGTACGTTCACTGAACCGTATTCTGGATGAGAATGAATCGCGCCTTCTCATGGAGTCCCTAGATTCACCTCCGCCGGTGTCGATAAGATACAATCAGTACAAGTACGAAAGAATAAAGGAGAGGCATGGCGGAAATCCCGTTCCGTGGTGCGGTGCGGGAATTTATTTAGACCGGCGTCCGTCTTTCACTCTCGATCCGCTTTTTCATACGGGGGCGTATTATCCCCAGGAGGCAAGTTCCATGTTCATCGGGCATGTCTACCGCAGCGTGGCGGGAGAGGGGAAAGGTCTGCGCATTCTCGATCTCTGCGCCGCCCCCGGAGGCAAAAGCACCCTGTTGGCCGCCCTCGCCGGAGAACATAATATCGTCGTAGCCAACGAAACCATACGCTCCCGTGCATTCATACTTGCGGGCAACGTGTCTAAATGGGGATCGGGCAACGTCGTGGTCACGAACAACGACCCGTCGCATTTCTCGTCCCTGAGGGAGTATTTCGACATCGTTCTGACCGACCTGCCCTGTTCGGGCGAGGGTATGTTCCGCAAGAATCCTTCCTC
This sequence comes from Holotrichia oblita, assembly GCA_023690525.1. Classification (NCBI taxonomy): domain Eukaryota; kingdom Metazoa; phylum Arthropoda; class Insecta; order Coleoptera; family Scarabaeidae; genus Holotrichia; species Holotrichia oblita. Next base: position 1,352,159 of record CM043015.1, read on the forward strand.
GCGCAACGAGTGGAGCGCCTCAAACGTCGGACTGTGCGCCGCAAGACAGAGGCGCATAACGGGCGACATATTGGATTCTCTGAAACCCGGGGGTGTACTGATATACAGCACATGTACGTTCAATACGGTTGAGAACGAAGAGAATATAGAATGGATCGCAAGTAATTACGAGTGCGAACCGGTAAGTCTGGAAGTGCCGTCCCGATGGGGTTTGGCGGAAAGTTTCGTGGAAGGCAGGGGACGAAGCGAAGGATCGGGTAACTTCAGCGTATTCCGGTTCTACCCGCACAGGGTCGGAGGCGAGGGGTTCTTCGTCTCGGTATTGCGCAAGGCGGGCGGTAAAACGAACTCCGGAGCAGTTCCCGCAAGAAGGAGGAGCCTCCTTACGGAATGTACCGGAAAGGAATCGCAGCTGCTCGGCCGGTGGGTGGACAGGCCGCAGGCGATGACCTTCGCCCGCGCAGGAGACAACCTGTACGGATACTTCGCAGACGCGTATCCCGTAGTAAAACAGATTTCGGAAACCCTGTCGGTAATACATTCGGGTGTGCCGATGGGAAAGATCTTTTCCGGCGAACTTCGTCCCGACCACTCATTAGCCATGTTCCACGACATAAACCGCGAATGCGTACCGGCGTACACGGCGGACAGGGAAGAGGCGCTCTCCTATCTGCGCAAGGGGGAAGCCGGCGCCGGACAGCTGAAAGAAGGCGTAAACCTCATATTTTACAAGGGACTTCCTTTAGGATGGGTAAAACGTATCGGAAACAGAGTGAATAACATGCTTCCGAAAGAACTCCGCATAACCAGCCTGTAAAGGATCAAATACTCATTTCACCCACACGCTAAGGATCTCCCCTATATAGAGTTGATGGTATTCGCCCGGATGGCTTATGTAATCCATCGCTATTTCGTCATCGAGGATCGATTTGGGGTCGAGCCTGTCTTCGTAAAGTTTTCTGCATTCCATTATCATCGTCGCTTCTCCGAAACTCATCGAGCCTTCCGGTGTGGACATCGGGGTAAGCCCGCTTTCCTTCACCTTGTCGCCATCCCTGCCCGACTTAGTTCCCAGAAGCAGTAAAGCCGGCCTGTATTCTTCGGGAAAGAAGCTCAGGGTAAATATGCTGTTCCTCTGAAGGAATTCATATGTATAGCGCGTATTGCGCACGGTTATCAGCGCCACCGGTCTCGACCATATATTCCCCAGGGCGCCCCAGCTTGCCGTCATGGTGTTGTAACTGAGGGAATCCCCCGAAGTTATCAGCATCCATCTTTTGCCGATAAGTTCCATAACATTCTCTTCGACGGAAGCCGGGTCCGTCCTTTTATAACCGTTCCATTCGAATGCGAACGATTCCGGCTGCGTTTCTTCTTTCGGTGCGTTCCTGCCGCAGGAACCGAGAACCAGCGCCATACTCATAACGGTTAAGATAACTTTATTCATGGTTTTGTGGTATTAAATTTGTATGAACTTGAAAAACCGGTAAAAATTAAAAACTTGTAAATCGAGACCGGTTTACTCCGAACAAATATAATGCAAATTCAATTACAGCCGGAAAATTTGTACAATACATGTAATTCAACAGTTTAGATATACATCTACATAAGCGTCATATAATAATCTATTAAATACATATATATAATAATTAATTCAATATACAAACAAGAAAAGCTTATGAGAAAATTTACGTTAATGTTTATTGTGGTGCTGGTGACGGGAATTCATTATGTAATCGCCCAGAACATACAGATAACAGGCACCGTAAGGGATGAAAACGGCAATCCCATGGTAGGGGTTTCCGTGGTAGTTACCGGAACCACCCGCGGCGTAACAACCAATGGTGCCGGTTTTTATTCTATTATGGCTCCGGGGGAATCCACACTGCGGTTTACTTTCCTGGGTTATCAAACCCTCGATGTGCCTGTAAACAACCGCACCGGTATAGATGTCGACATGTATCCCGCCGTAAGGGGGATAGAAGATATCGTAGTGGTGGCTTACGGTACGGCCAAAAGGGCATCCATAACAGGCTCCGTGGCTACCGTGAGCGCCCAGGAACTGGAAATGTCGCCTGCGATCTCATTCGAGAAGGCGTTGCAGGGATTGGCTCCGGGCTTGCAGGTAATGAGCGTTTCCGGCCAGCCTGGTTCGGCCAGTACGGTTCGTATCCGCGGCGTAGGTTCCATATCATCTTCCAGTTCCCCTCTTTATGTGATCGACGGAATAGTTTTCGATACGGACAACCTGAGCAGGGTCGCAAGTTCCACCTACGGCACCTCCTCGACCCCTCTTGCCGCCATCAATCCCAATGACATAGAATCGATCTCCATACTGAAGGACGCTTCGGCGGCCTCACTTTACGGTTCGCGCGCCTCCAACGGGGTTATCGTGATAACGACTAAAAGAGGGCGCAGGGATCAGGCGCAGATCACTTTCAGGACACAGCTCACCTTTTCTGGTATTCCCAAGGGATATAGTCTGACAAACGGAGCCGAACACTACCGGCACTATTTTCTGGGCAGGCTCAACTTCACATTGAATTCGGATGGCACTCCCAAAACGGTCGCCCAGGCCCATCAGGAAACACAGGATATGTACGGAAGAAATCCCTATAATGTGGATATTCCCCTGGATGCCAACGGTAATTTGGTAGAAGGGGCAAGGCTTATGATAGACAACAGTTGGAAGGACGCTCTGACCCGCAGGGGATTTACCCAGGAATACGATCTCGGGGCAAGCGGCGGTACGGAAAAGTCACAGTATATGATGGCGTTCGGTTACATGAACCAGAGGGGAGTAGTCCTTGCCTCCGATTTTTCCCGCTACACCGGACGTGTCAATTTGAACAGCGAAGTAAAGCCGTGGGCGACAATGGGAATCAATTCCATGTTCTCGACATCCCTCCAGGATACGCCTGTGGGAGCTGCCGGCGGCGCGAGCGCCCTGTTCAACAGCCTCAATATGCCGAATCTCGTATCCGTTTACAACCTTGACGAGAATTTCCAGAGGCAGTACGATGAGGCGGGAAATGTCCTGTACAATTTTGATAATCCGTTGAATCCGGATATGAATCCCGTTGCATTTGCAACGACGGATATATACAGGACGAGGAATTACAGGGCACTGTTGAATCCCTTCGTGAATATCAAGTTCATCGACGGACTGAACTGGAGGACGAGTCTTGCCTACGACTATACCAACTATGACGAAATGAGATGGTATGACACCGAACACGGAAACGGCGCGTCGGTGAACGGACGTTTGTATAAATATGCGATCTGGCAGATAGACCAGACACTGTCCAGCACCCTTACCTACGATTTCAAGGTTCTCGACGACCATACTTTCAGCCTGCTTGCCGGATACGAAGCATTCAAGCGCGTGTACAAATACAATATCGGTCACTCTACGGATTTCGGGCTCGGGTCGCTTCTGAAGGAACTTCAGATGGGTACCACGATAGAGAGCGTGGAATCCATAAGGGATCTCGAAACTATGGTTTCATGGTTCGGCAGGGTTAATTACGATTACCTGGAGAAATACTATATATCGCTCAGCCTCCGTGCCGACGGTTCGTCGCGTTTTGCATCCGGACACCGCTGGGGTACTTTCTACAGCATCGGAGCCAACTGGAGGATCGGGCGGGAATCTTTCCTGGAAGACAAGCACTGGATCGACGATCTGAGGCTGCGCGCCACTTACGGTACTTCCGGTAATAATAAATTGCCCGTCATGTTCGGTTTCCTGGGATTGTATGACGCGGGAGCAAAATACGACGGTGGATTGGGTCTCGTATACTCACAACTTGCCAATCCCAGACTCACATGGGAAAAATCCGAAAATTTCAATGTGGGAGTCGATTTCTCCTTCCTGCAAAGGCTTAACGGTTCCATAGATTTCTTCGTCAAGAATACGCGGGATCTTTTCCTTGAAAGACCCCTGCCTACATCCACTGGCTTGGCCTCCTTCTATGCCAACACCGGCAGGATGAGGAATACCGGCCTCGAATTCGAACTTCATTCTACGAACATTATAATGGAGGATTTCACATGGAAGACGGATTTCAACCTTACATGGTATAGAAACAAGATTACCAATTATCCGCAGGAAGAACAGATAGTAAATCCTTATATCAGAAAAGTCGGGGTAAGCATTTATGAATTCTATATGCAAAAATGGGCGGGAGTGGATCCCGAGACGGGAAGTCCCCTCTGGTACAGGACCGACGAGGACGGCAATATCGTAACTACTTCCGTTTATGGTCAGGCAACGAGATACAGGGTGGGTTCCGCTTTGCCGAAAGTTTACGGAGGCTTGAACAACTCATTAAATTACATGGGTGTGGAACTGTCGTTCCTGCTGACATATTCTTTCGGAGGCAAAATATACGACGGTTACGAAGCCTATCTGAGTTCCGACGGCCGCCGTGTTCCCTACAACCTGCTCAAGGACGCGCTCGACTCGTGGACTCCCGACAATCCCAATGCCTCGTATCCGAAATTCGTGGTCAGCAATGCGTCCGGTTCCGACTCTCAATCGACACGCTTCCTGCATAAAAGAGACTTCATAAAGATAAGGAACATCAACCTTTCATACAATCTGCCTAAAAAATGGGCCAATACCGCGAAGTTGGAAAATATCCGCGTATACTTCAGCATCGACAACGTCGTGGTATGGAACCTCGACTCCAAATTCAAGGGTTACGACGTGGAAATGTTCGGGATCAGCGGCTTCGATTCCGGTGCGGGCACGGTTCCTCTGACCAGAAACTTTATCCTGGGTTTAAACCTGACATTCTAAACCGATCAAAAAAATTCGAACTATGAAAAAATATATAATCAAGTTGGTTTTATCGCTTTTTCTCGCGGCAGGGCTTACGGGATGCGGCAATGACTTCCTCAACGTACTCCCTTCGACATCTGTTTCCACTGCTCAGGCATTCAGCTCGATAGAGACCGCCCAACTGGCGCTGACGGGTGTTTATACCTGTTTCCACGATACTCCGCCGGCAATATCCCACACAGCGATCAATTACCTTTATTTCGTTCCCGACGTTATGGGCGAAGATGCTCTCGTATCCACGTTGGGCAACTATAACCGCTTCGTCGATGTCTATGGTTACTATGTTATTCCGACCTATACCTCGTCAAGGGACCCGTGGAGGAATTTCTATTCCATGATCGCCAATGCCAACGGCATTATCGATAATATAGGAAGCCTTCCCGAAAGCAGCGAACGCGACCGGATAGAGGGAGAAGCCCTCTGCCTCCGCGCCTATGCCTACCATTATTTGGTAAGACTTTATGCCAAGCCGGTAAAACGGTTCCCGAACAATCCAGGAGTGATACTGCGTTTGTCGCAGACTACCGAAGGATTGCCCAGGGCAACGGTAAGGGAAGTTTACGATCAGATCATTAGCGACGTAGAAAGAGCTGTCACCCTGCTGCCCTTGAACAATACCTCCAAAACCACCATAGACCAACGCGCGGCGCATGCCATACTCGCCCGCCTCTATCTCGATCTGGGAGACGCCACAAATGGCATCAGCCATGCGCAGTCGGCAGTCAACGGTTTGACACTGATGGGTACCGATACATATACGAACAACTTCTGCAGAGTGAACAGCGAAACCATCTGGGCATTTATAGCCACACCGGACAACGTGATCACTTACCTCTCTATCCCCTCGTTCTGGTTCTATGCCCGCGGCCGTGACGCAGCAGGCACTTTCCTCAACGTCCAGTCCGGTTACAGCTCGTTCCGTATCAGCAGGAATCTTATAGACAAATTCGAAACCGGCGACGTACGCCTGACCCAGTTCCCGTGGGATTATCTTGTAAACGATTACCTGCAGTTCACCGCAAGTTACCCCACAAGCCGTACCGGTTATCTGACCTCGAAAATATTCAGCACCGGCGCTTTGGGTATTGGCTGGATCAACTTCATCAGGGGTTCTGAAATGTACCTCATAATCGCCGAACTTGCCGCCGACAACGGTAATTTCGCCAATGCAAGGACAGCCCTCAATACTGTGCGTAATGCACGGGGACTCGCCGACTTTGCGGGAGCCGACGGCGCACTGGTCGATGAAATACAATTGGAAAGAAGACGGGAACTGTTTGCCGAAGGATTCCGCGCGTTCGACATAAAAAGAAGGGGTGTGCCTATGAACAGACTGGACGGAGTCGGCGGAGCCGGTCTTCCGTTGGACGGTCACGATCTTTGGGCTGCGTCGCCCACCAACAGATACTTGCCCGCGGATTCGGATTTCTTGGAATTTCCGATTCCTCAGGAAGAAATCGACTCCAATGACCAACTGACCGCTGCCGACCAGAATCCCGCATATAGATAAGATTTTAAAGGAATTAATTATACGGGAATAAAAATCCCGTGCATACGGAATTGCCAATAAAAACGGAAGCCGAATTAAAATGGCTTCCGTTTTTTATTGGCAATTCCGTATGACTAAGTCGTGAGTACGCCCCCTAATATCATTACTTGGCGGCGGGAGCGGGGAAAGCGATGGTTTTCCCGAACTGGTAAACCGGAATCCTGACACTCACCAGCTCGTCGTTGCCATCCATCAGTCTGCAACCGACATAATCGGCCACTCTGTGATACTCTAAAGGACGGTTGCTTTTTGGGGCAGCCGCAGGAGGTACTATGCCGTCCTCGGGATTCAGGAGCAGCACTACGGGCTGGCCGCTAAGATCGCTGTCCGGCATAAGACCGTGTTCGGCAGTGAAACGGCAGACCACATAGCTGGTTTTATCCTCCTGAGGTACGATGTCGTACTCTCTTTCGACAGTGGTAACCGTATATTTACCGAGAAACAGCGCAAGGTACTCGTTCTCGAGGCGCGACATCTCGTCTATGGCGGCCTGCATTCCCTGTCCGTAGACATTCTCGCCTGCCTCGCCCGTTAGCAGGTCGAAGCGGCGTTTGCGCAGCGTATATATGGTGTTGGCCGCATCGCGCGCCATTTCTTCGGTGCTTTTATCGTCAAGGGAGGTGCGGTCGGGAAGAGCCTTCGTGAAATCCGAAGTATTGGTAACGTGGGACGAGGTTCTCACGGCACCGGAAGATAATGTACGGGAGTAATCCTTTACGGCATCGAATGCATCTCTGTTAGGGTCGGTATAGTCTATCTCCGCCTTTGCTATTCTGTAATTTTCCTTATCGGAAAGCGGCGCCATGACGCCGAGATATTTCTGGGCATATCTGGCATAAGGCCCCGTGCGCACCGTCTCCTTGTCTACGGTCATCTTCACCTTGATCGTCGTTCGGGGCATGACATACGGCGGAGGAGTGGCCGACTCGGCCAATGGCATCCGGTAAATATTGGGCGCCTGCGCGGATATGGTTCCCGCCGTGCAGGGTAATATCGTTGCCAGCAGTAACATGTATTTGGCATTCATGATCATTATTATTAAGAATTTTAGAGCCTGTTTAAATTTTATTGATAAGAATTGTTATAGCCTGTTTTTTGATGATTTTTTTCACACCGGATGAGGCGCAATGGGGTTCCATTGTAACGAGTCCGGTGTGAAAAAAGCGCTAAAAAGAGGCATAACAAAATTATTGAATGAAGTTTAAACAGGCTCTTATACTGCAAAGATATTATTTTTCGCATCGATGCAGAACATATTTTAGGGATGCTTTCAGAACCTGAGGTAAAACTCTTTGGTAAGTTCCATATATTCGGGCGAGTACATGTGTCGTCCGCCTTTTTCTATGATCAGTACGCCTCTTTCGGTCTCCGTCACCGGTGAATCCATTTTCACGAATTCCATAAGAGCGCGTTTCGGCTCATGCCTTTCCGTCGGGCAGACGCCGGTGAATTTCCTGAGGTACAGGCCGCAACCGGAGGCCGATTCGATAAATTTTCCTGCTTCGCCGAAAGGCAGTATCACCGAAAACAGTCCGTTTCGCCGGAGTATCTTAGCCGCACCTGCCACCAGTTCATCGTGCGCAAGCGACACCGTGTGCCTTGCACGGAGGCGACCCCCGTCGGGAGAGGGCAGCGAACCGTCGAAAAACGGAGGGTTGGAAACCACAAGATCGTAATCCTCGCCGGCACACACCGCAAAATCCTGAAATGCCGTATTGTGTACTTTTATCCTTTTACCCCACGGACTTGCTCCCGCGTTGAATTCCGCATCGACGCAGCTCCCGCGGTCGGTTTCCACCGCGTCTATGGCCGCCGGACTGTTTTCCGTCCTTTGTGCTACCATAAGGGCGATAAGACCCGTTCCCGTCCCTATATCAAGTATCTTGCCGCACGGGGGCGGCGACAGGGAAAATTTGCTTTCCGGCGGAGGCAGGAGGGCATGCGGCATGCCGCACCATGCTCCGAGCAGCACGCCGTCGGTTCCCACCTTCATTGGCGAATTGGCCTGCCTGACGCTAAATCTCTTGAAACGGAAATCGTCGCTCATCATAAAAACCCGTCTATTCCCGCTCCGAAAAGTGAAAAGTCGTAACGCACGGGATCTTCGGGGTCTAATTCACGCAGTGCGGCGGTTATTTCCTCGACCGCTTTCCAGTCGTTCTGCCTGCGCCGGAGCAATCCGAGAGCGCGCCCCGTGTTCCCAGAATGGACGTCCAACGGCAAATACAGCGCCGAGGCGGGTATCCTGTCCCACAGCCCGAAATCCACGCCCCGACCGTCGCGGCGCACCATCCAGCGGAGATACATATTGAGTCTTTTGCATGCCGCCCCCCTGTCGATCGAGGAAATATGTTTTTCGCATCTGGCAGGGTGCTCGGCGCTAAGAAAGGTTTTTCTGAAAGCGGACAGGACGAGCCTCATGTCGCGGCAGTTTTCCCAGCCGCTCTCGAAGAACCCGCCGACCGAGCCGTACTCCGAACATATATTCCTTAGACAGATCACGAATGCCGTGAAGTCGCCGCCGTTGAATGTCCTGTGGACAAACGGATGCAGTCGAAGCAGTTCGCTTTTTGAAGCGTTCATGATAAAACTGTACGGGTCGTCGTCCATGTACTCCATCATACGTCGGGCGTTATTCACTATGGCCTTGCGGTTGCCCCACGCGATCGTCGCGGCGAGGAAACCGCTTATCTCCCTGTCTTCGCGTCCCGTATAGCGGTGCGGAATGCTGACAGGGTCGTTCTCTATGAATCCGGAATTATTATACCTGTCATGGAGGGATTCCAGCAGTTCTCTGAGGCGTTCGCCACCATTGTCATTCATACTATCGCTCCGTCGGTTATGGTTATCTTACGGTCGGCCATCGCGGCGAGATTCTCGTCGTGAGTCACTATGACTATCGTATGGCCGTACCTCTCGCGCAGGTCGAAGAACAGTTTGTGTATCTCCTCGCGGTTCCTGGAGTCCAGGTTGCCCGACGGCTCATCGGCCAAAAGCACCGAGGGCGAATTTATGATAGCCCTGGCAATGGCTACGCGCTGCTGTTCGCCGCCCGAAAGCTCTGAGGGCTTGTGCGTGAGACGGTTCTCAAGTCCGAGAACGGCGATAAGCTCGTGCGCCCTGCTTTCGACCTCTCTCCTGTCGCGTCCGCCTATGTATCCGGGTATACATATGTTCTCGAAAGCTGTAAACTCGGGCAGAAGGTGGTGGAACTGGAATACGAAACCTATCTGCGTGTTGCGGAAGGCCGACAGTTCCCTGTCCCCGAGCTTCTCCACCGCTCTGCCGTCCACCGTCACCTCGCCGGAGTCGGGACGGCTCAGGGTTCCTATTATCTGGAGCAGGGTGGTTTTGCCGGCTCCGCTCGGTCCCACGATAGACACGACCTCGCCGGCGGCTATGCTCAGCGATATGCCCTTGAGGACTTCCAGCGTGCCGTAGCTTTTACGCAGATTCGATACTTCTATAATATTATTACCCGTTACCATAAGAGTCTGTTCAAAATTCAGATGATACAAATACAATCATATTTCATACGCTATTTTTTCTTATTCTTTCTTGAAAGAACACGATCGCTCTAAGCATTCCTGTAATAGCTGAACAGCTTGACGATCTGAACCGCCTCTTTCGTGTCGTGTACCCGGAGTATCGACGCGCCTTTGGAAAGCGATTCCCAGTTTAGCGCCGCCGTCCCCGTAAGGCTCTCTTCGGGAGTTATGTCCAGTACTTTATAAATCATCGATTTGCGCGAAATTCCCGACAGCACGGGATACCCGAACGTGAGAAGTTCGTCCATGCGGTGCAGAAGCCGGTGATTCTGACGTGTGGTCTTTGCGAAACCGAACCCCGGATCTATTATTATATTGTCTATGCCCTTATTTTTCAGCTCTGCTATCTTCGCCGCGAAAAAATCCTTTACCTCGCCGGCAATATCGCCGTAGTCGGTGTGCATCTGCATCGTCGCGGGGTCGCCCCTCATGTGCATGGCGATGTAGGGGACTCCGGTTCGGGCGGCGACACCGATCATCCCCCCGTCGAGATCGCCCGCGGAAATATCGTTTATTATGCACGCGCCGAACTCCCGTATGATCCTCTCCGCCACGACCGCACGGAACGTGTCGATGGAAACCGCCGTCTGCGGATACCTCTCCCTTATTATGCCCACGCCGCGTGCGAGCCTGCGGAATTCTTCTTCCGGCTCCACTTCGGCGGCGCCCGGACGAGACGAATAGCCTCCGACGTCTATGATGGCGGCGCCCTCTGATACCGCTTCGCCGGCGGCGCGTATTATGTCCTCGTCCGTCCGTCTCCGGCTGCCCGCAAAGAACGAGTCGGGGGTCACGTTCAGTATGGTCATAACGACCGGAGTGCTAAGATCGAGAAAAACGTCCCCTATTTTCATAACGTGAGATTCGGGATTTTATATTTTATTACCGCTTATTGTCATACCGAATTCACTTTTATGGGGTTATGCAAACACGCCCTAATTTTTCATGTAATTCCAGCACTTGCGGAATAACCATGGTATGCCCGTCGTTCAGTATGACGAAATCGGAACGTTCTTCGCGCTCACGGTCGCCCATTTGCCTGTTAATCCTTTCCTTTACAGCCTGGACGGCCGTCCCGTCGCGCCGTACGATCCTTTCCACCCGTACTTCTTCGGGTGCGCTGACCGTCACGATCCTGTCCGTAAGGCGGTCGAACCCGCTCTCAAAAAGTATCGCCACTTCGATAATGACGTACGGGTTACCCTCCCCCTTCATTATTGCGTACCATGCCTCGATGTCTTTCTCCACTGCGGGATGGACGATCGAATTGAGCCGCTGCAGTTTATTTTCATCGGGGAAAACGACGGATGCGAGATAGCGGTTGTTCAGCCGGCCGCTTTCATACGACTTTTCGCCGAACGACTCCCTGATCCGCGATATGAGACTGTCGTCGCAGTTCATCAGTATTTTGGCGCGCTCGTCGGCATGGTATACAGGCACGTTCAGGGCGGCGAATACCCTGCCGACCGTACTCTTGCCGCTTCCTATTCCTCCGGTAAGGCCGACGCGCAACATGGATTTACCGTCCTTTCATGGTGATTTCGGGAATGTCCCCGACCGAAATTATACGTATATCGTTATTTCTTAACGATATGGCATTCTGAAGGGAGTAAGGGTTTATCACATACTTGCCCTGATTGATAACCGACGGAGTGGTCTGGACTTCGTTGAATCCCAATCTGACTTCTCCCTGTCTGAACATCCTGTGCGCCAGTATTCTGTACCCGGGTCCCTCGACTACACATACGACAGTGAACCTGTTGCCGGCCACGTCCACAGTAATGGGTACCTCCGCGGTATAGGTATAACCCAGCTTGGTAAGGTACCACATGACGAAAGAAACGAACAGCAGTATTACAAATACTGGAGATATATATTTTTTCAGACTGAATTTGGCCATTTCATGTTATTCCTTATGAAGTGCAAAGTAAGCAATTTTTTCCGTTTTTACGCCGTTTATTTGCCTCATAACATAAAATTGATAACTTTGCCGTATGGATAATTTACTCAGGGTAGAAAACGTAACGAAAAGGTACACAGGGCATACTGCACTGGACAACATCTCTCTTACCGTACCACGAAGAAGCATTTACGGACTGCTCGGCCCAAACGGAGCGGGAAAAACCACCCTTATAAGGATCATAAACCGGATCACTGCTCCCGATTCGGGCAGGATTCTCCTTGAAGACAGGGAAATAACCCCGGGGGATGTAGTAAATATAGGCTACCTTCCCGAGGAAAGGGGGCTTTACAAAAAGATGAAGGTGGGCGAACAGGCGATATATTTCGCGCGCCTCAAGGGACTCTCCCGCAGGGAAGCCATAGAGCGGATAAAGGTGTGGTTCGTCCGTTTCGGGATACAGGACTGGTGGAACAGGAAAGTGGAGGAACTCAGCAAGGGAATGGCTCAAAAGGTACAGTTCATAGTGACGGTGATCCACGAGCCCGGGCTCCTTATTCTCGACGAGCCTTTCAGCGGTTTCGACCCCATAAACGCCAATATCATAAAAGGCGAGATACTGCGCCTGAGGGACGAAGGGGCTACCGTGATCTTTTCCACCCACAATATGTCATCCGTGGAGGAAATGTGCGACCATATAACCCTTATCAACAAGTCCCACAATATTCTCAGCGGGGAAGTCTCCGACATACGCCGACACCACGGGGGCAATGTGTTCGAAATAGTTTTCCGCGGAGACAGGGATTCGCTCTCGTCGTCCTTAAAGGACAAATCCGCCGTAATACTGCCAGGGGGGGAAAGCGGAAAAAGTATGTATGAAACATTGAAAATACAAATACCGTCGGATGAACAGGTCAGGGATATCGTATCGCTGGTCAATTCGCAGGTGGAGATACGTTCGTTCCGCGAGGTCGTGGCGAGCATGAACGACATCTTCATAAAGGCGGTGGCAGGGGAACTCGACTCAAACTAAAATGCTGCTGTATAACACGGGTATATTTCTATACGGAATTGCCATGCACATGGCATCCGTATTCAATGCGAAGGCACGCCTCTGGGTAAGGGGGCGCAGGGGCGTCATCGGACGTATACGGCACAGTGTGAACCCCGCCGAAAAAATAATATGGTTCCATGCCGCTTCACTCGGCGAGTTCGAGCAGGGCAGGCCGCTTATAGAGGCGGTACGGGCTTCGCATCCGGAGTATAAGGTACTGCTTACTTTTTTTTCCCCGTCGGGTTACGAAATACGCAGGAATTACGACGGAGCGGACTGGGTATTCTACCTTCCGCTGGATACGCCTTCCAATGCAAGGAAATTTCTCGATGCCGTCGATCCCGACATAGCGGTATTTATCAAATACGAATTCTGGCTGAATTACCTTCGCCTGCTCGGCCGGTCGGGGTGCAGGACTTTCGTGGTATCGGCGATATTCCGCCGCGATTCGGTTTTTTCCAAATGGTACGGGGGAATGTTCAGGCGCGCTCTGCGGACGTTCGAGACAATAGCGGTGCAGGACGGGGATTCGCGGGAGTTTCTGGCGGAAATCGGACTGAACGATGTCGTCGTCACAGGCGATACGAGATTCGACCGCGTGGCAAAAATCGCAGCCGACGCCCGACGCCTGGAGCTGATAGAGAAATTCGCCGGCGGGCGGCGCGTCTTCATTGCAGGCAGCACATGGCCTGCCGACGAAGAAATAATCCTTGAGCTACGCAGCGCACATCCCGAACTGAAATTCATAATCGTTCCGCACGAGACCGACGAACATCGCGTTGCCGGACTGCTACAGAAGGCGGGGAACGGGGCGGTAAGGTATACCGCATTACAGGCCGGCGACGGGACGGACCTTTACGATACCCTCATAATCGACATAATCGGCATCCTTTCATCCGTGTACCGCTACGCCGACTTCGCCTATATCGGCGGCGGGTTCGGCGCGGGGATACACAACACCCTCGAAGCAGCCGTTTACGGCGTTCCGGTGGCTTTCGGCCCTAATTACCATAAATTCAGGGAGGCCGAGGGATTGATAGAGGCCGGTGCGGCTTCGGGTATAAGCAATGCGGACGAATTGGACGCATGGCTCAAGGCATTGGAACACGACGCCGGTCTGTACGAAAGATCGTCTGCCGCCGCCGCAAAATTCGTGAGCGACCACACTGGCGCCACGGACAGGATAATGTCGGTAATTTTCAGTGAATAATATAAAAAACTGGGTGGTGCTTCAAAAAGTATGCAACCATAAAATAATTATACGCAATACATTATATTTATTTACGACTTTTGTGCTAACGCACAAAAGTCACGCGGCACGCCGCCGGTCGCAGACCGACAGTTCCACGCGGCGGGTCGCTCAATCGACCTCACGGTCGAGATTCGCACCCACCGCCGGCGACATGTCGAAACAGAAACAATGAGATAAAGTATTGGTTGCATACGAATTACAATAGCATACTTTTTGAAACATCACCAAAAACTACACTATGATATCCGAAGAAACCAAGCTTGAGGGAATGCGCGGCAGACCGCATATCCAAAACCGCCGTATCGCGGTAGATCTATTTGACATAAGGAATATCCGTATCGGTTTAGGAGAATTCTCATACCGGTTGGGGATGGCCCTGGCGGAAAAGGCGGAAGAGTATAAGACGAGGTGGAATATCGATCTGTATTTTTTCGTACCCGCCGGCCACAAGGGAGTCTTCGGCGACAAGGTATCCTATATTACGGTAAATGCTTTCCGTCGTTTACTGCCCTTTTCAACGCTGAAAAAATTCGACCTTTTCCATTCCACCAACCAATACGGGAGGATCAAAAATCCTGTTTTCGCCCGAAGAATAATCTTGACGATCCATGATATAAATTTCATGTACGAAAAATGCGGCCGTAAACAACAGATATATTTCGACCGCCACCAGTCACGCATCGAGAATTCCGATGCGCTCGTATACATATCCCATTTCGTGCGCGGCGATGTTGAAAAACATTACAGGATCGAAAAGCCGACCTCGGTCATTTACAACGGTACTGCCGACCTTAGAGCAACCGCTGAAAAATATGCCGGAAATTTTAACGAGAAAAATTACCTGTTCCACATCTCGGGACTCTCAGCCAAGAAAAACGTGCATCTTCTCATAGAGATGATGCGGTATCTGCCGGACGAAAAACTGCTTATCGCCGGAAGCTGGGATTCGGATTACGGCAGAAAATTGAAAAAACGGATAGAAATATTACAGTTGAAAAATATTATTACGGCCGAAGACGTGGACACGGAAACCAAGGCCGTGATGTATCGTAACTGCAAAGCCTTTCTGTTTCCATCTCTCTGCGAAGGTTTCGGGCTGCCGCCGGTCGAAGCCATGAAATTCGGCAAACCCGTTTTTTTGTCGAATCTGACGTCGCTGCCTGAAATAGGAGGCAGTCAGGCGTTCTACTGGGAGGCGCTCGAACCGGAACAAATGGCCGAGACCGTAAGGCGCAAATTAAACGATTTCCAACTGCGTGCCGATGAAGTTACGGACGGGATCAGCAAATGGGCTTCACAATTTACGTGGGAAAAGTGTGCGGACCAATACATGGAATTTTATCTGGAGAATATATTTAACTGAGGTTCGGGATAGCCGTCAGAAACTTTATTGCCACCTCGGGATCATTGCCTCGGGTATGTACCTGACGTCGATCTCGTCGCCGTCGTACTCTACGGCGACGAGATCGAACTGTATTTCAGTATTTATGGCGTAAACCGACACATATTCTTCGGCAGCCCGACTCAGAGACCTGAATTTCGCTCCGGTAGCGGCCTGTTCCGGCGAGGTCAGCGATCCTTTCCTGCGGCATTTCACTTCGACGAAATGAAGCACGTCGCCTTTGCGCGCCACGATATCGAGCTCATATTTCCCACTGCGCCAATTACGGTGGAGCAGCGAAAAACCCATCCCGCTCAAATATTCGGCCGCAATATCCTCGCCCTTGCGTCCCGTTTCCATGTTAGTACTCATGTCCCAGTCGGTATCACATCGTGCGTCGGTCGTCTTACTTTCCCTGCCGTATTTCAGAGTCTATTAAAACACTTGCAGCCTCGACCTTCGTATCCTTAAGTCTGTCGTAATCAACTTCACCCGTTATGATGAGTTTTGTCTTGTCATCAAAGGGAGTCTTGGGAAGTTTATCCTTGTCTATTTCAACCCGTATCTTTCCGGTCGAATCCTGGAACCAGTATGTGTCGTGGTTGATTTGTTCGATAATCCTTCCTTCCATACGCACCATGGTATCGTGTCTGTCGAGTTTCGCTGCATTTTCAATAACGCCTTTCACCGTCATCGTTTGTCCGGAGGCACCGCGTCCCTTAAACTGGGCTTGAGCCATACATGTCGTCGCTATGAGCATCAGTGCCGTGAAAATAAACCTTAGTTTCATAATTTTATGGTTTTTTATTTTTTAATAAATAATGGTTTGAAACCATCCTTAGGCGCATGTCGTTCATCCGGCCAAAGCCGGCGAGTTGAGTTTGCCGGTTACCTTCTGTTGATTAAGGTCTCGGCATTATTACATAAGGAAATCGAGGCTTTCTCCGGCGTTTACCTCTCTCGGTTCTTCGCCGCATCTGAATATGCGCAGGGGACGGCTGCCTATGAGTGAAATGCCGTTCCCCTCGATTCTCAGCATACAGCCCTCGCGCAGGCCGGCCACGTACATGCGGGGATTAGCCGCTATATATTCCATTATGCGCTGTTCGCGTGTTTCCCCCGCATGCCCTTCGGGATTGTGATCCAGGTAGTGGGGATTGATCTGGAATTTTACCGCGCCCATGGTTCTGAACGATTGAGGCTGTACGATCGGCATGTCGTTGGTCGTGCAGAGCGTAGGACAAGCCACGTTGCTGCCCGCACTCCACCCCACGTATGGCACGCCGGCGTCGATACGTTCCCTTATGGCTTCGATCAGACCCTCTTCCTGCATTTTCTTTACCAGTGCGAATGTATTGCCTCCTCCCACTACTATAGCATGGGCTTTCCTTGCTTCCTCCGCCGGATTCCCGTACTGGTGTACCGACCGCACACGTATGCCGATCTCGTCGAACCTGTTCTGTACCTTTTCAAGATACGCGTCATAAGAAAAGGTAACCGCCGCATAGGGTACGAAAAGCACTTCGCTTACCCCCGCCAAGAAATCCCTTATGTTTCCGATGGGATATTTCAGGTATTCTTCGCCTGCATTCGTAGAGTTACTGATAAGTAAAAGTCTCATAATTGATTGTTTAAGTTATATTTTCGCACTTATTTTTCATTACCATACCGAACATCCGCAGTTCACTGTCACCCGAACATCCGGAAGTTCACTGTCATCCCGAACATTCGCAGAATGGAGGGATCTATCTTTTCCTTGTCATTCTTAGCGAAGCGAAGAATCCCGTATTTTTATACTTTTGCTCAGATACCGGACTTTGCTCCGCGCAAAGTCCGAAATACGAGATTCTTCGTCACTGACGTTCCTCAGAATGACAATTTTTTTCTGTCATCCCGAACGCCCGATTCCTCACTTGCGTTCGGAATGACATTTTTTTATTCCGCGACACAGCGGACAGGGAAACCGCACACTCTGTAGAAGGCAGTGTTCACGAAGCATATATGGGTACTATTGAAGTGGAGGGCATAACCTCCGATACCGGCAGCCGGAGCACTGTTCCAGGTATAACTATCGTAACCGATGAAATTTAAATAGCCGATATCACGGTAGCCGGAGGTGGGATAGAAATGGCCGAGGTCGGACGTGCCATCCACACCGTTAAAGATCGCGCCCTTATCAATGTCGAAATTGTCAAAATTCCATTCGGCGCTGCTGCCTTCAGTATAACTTCCCCAACTGTATACCGAATTGACCGAATACGGCGCTACCTTCCATCCCGCAGGACAGGGATCATAAAGGGTTTTCACGCCCATTATGCCGCCCCACGAATCGTTCGGATAGTCCGCATTCAGCGAACCGAGGTAGGTATATCTATTAGTTGCGAGGTTCAGCGGGTTCTGCACCATGTCGGGCAATTCGGTATACTCACCGTCGGGAGGAGCGGCGGTGGTTCCGGTGGTACTGCTGCCCGTGTAGTAGGTCTGGGTGGCGACCGTTCCGTCCGAGGCAGGGAAAGCGTCCTTGCGTCCCCACTGATAGTACAGACCCAGTGTTTTTGTCCACTGCGCCTGATCGAAACTGCCGCCTACGAACGGAGTGTTCGACTTCGCACCGAGGTTGCGATCCATCCATGTAAGGCCGGTTTCGGTATCCTTTTTATAAGTGACGGCTTCCGTCACCCATATATGCCAGCTCCATTTCACCTTACCGGAAGTATTATCCCTTATGCATATAACGGCGTTACCGGCAATGCCCGGCTCTATGAGGATGTAACCCTTGCCGTTTTCCGAGTATGCCTCCAGTTTCTTGATAACCCCGCTCTCTCTAACCGGAGTGTCGCCCCAGACGAGTTCCACCGTATAGTTACCCGCCTCTACGCCGCCCAGCCCGGTCATCGTCGCACCCAGCCCGTCGGCGGTAAGTACCCGGTTGGCCTGCGACACTGGGATGTATATAGCCGCACTGCCGGGCGCAACCATGTAACAATTAGCCTCGGGTTGGGCTGCGACAGGGGTGAGGGTCGTGGCATCGGACACATTCGAGTACTCCGAATTCCCGCCTGCATTAAAGGCGCATACCCTGTAATAGTAAGTGGTAGACGGCATGAGTCCGGTATCCTCGTAGCTTACGGTGCTCGCCGGAAGCGAAGCCACTTCGATCCAGCCCAACGTTCCGTCGGCCGAACGTTCCACCTTGTAACCTGTCTCGTTGTCAGCGTTGTCCGTCCAGCTCAGTTCTATCAGGGTGAAAGACACCGCGACCGCCGTCAAACCGGTCGGCGCCGAGGGCGCGGGTATGGACGGATTCAGAGTCGTAGCGCCGGACACATTGGAGTAACCCGAATTACCGCCTGCATTAAAGGCGCATACCCTGTAATAGTAAGTGGCAGACGGCATGAGTCCGGTATCCTCGTAGCTTACGGTGTTCGCCGGAAGCGAAGTCACTTCGGTCCAGCCCGACGTTCCGTCGTCCGAACGTTCCACTTTATATCCTGTTTCATTTCTGGCGCCTATCCAGTTCAGGTCTATCTGGGATGACGAAACCGCTGTCGCCGTCAAACCGGTGGGCGCAGAAAGTACCGGACCGGTCGTCGGATTGGATGGGTCCCCGTCGCTGCACGAGAAAAGCACCGCCGCGCAGGCGAAAAACGCCAGCATCGTTAAGATCTTCATTTTCTTCATTTTGCAGTTATTTAATGGAAATTATTTCTCATTGTTTCATTATCTCCCGTTCTATAACTTCGGGATAATGCGCGTACTCCAGTTCGTGTATCTTGGTCGCCAGTGTCTGTACGGTATCGTCGGGGGCTACCGCAACGCGGAACTGGGCGATAATTTTCCCCTCGTCGTAATTCTCGTTCACTTCGTGTATGGTTATTCCGGATTCTTTCTCCCTGTTTTCTATTACTTTGCCGTGCACCCTGTCTCCGTACATTCCCTTTCCGCCGTAAGACGGCAGGAGGGCTGGATGTATGTTCACTATTCTTCCCCTGTATTCCTTTATTATATCAGAAGGCACGAGAGACAAAAAGCCCGCGAGGACTATAAAATCTATTTCCCTCTGCTTTAGACACTGCAACACCCGATTGTCTTCCTCCGGTTTGCCACGGGAAACCGTCAGGCATTCCACTCCGAGGTTCTTCGCTTTGCCTATAACCGGCGCACCCGGCCTGTCGCACACGAGCAAAGTGACTTTCGCCCAGTCCGAGGATTCAAAATAACGTATTATGTTTTCTGCATTCGTGCCCGTACCCGAAGCGAATATGGCTATATTCTTCATTTCAAATGTATTGTACCAATATTGACCAAGAACACATCTAAAAAAGATTGCGTTTGCCAAAATTAATTGAAAAAAGTGTTACTTTTGCAGAAATTTCCCCCTAAGGGGCGATATTTATAAATTTGAAAGAGAGAGAATTGTTTAACCTAAATTTTAAAGTTATGTCAGAAGTTTCATCGAAAGTGACCGAGATTATCGTGGATAAGCTTGGTGTGGATGCAGCCGAAGTAGTTCCTGCGGCAAGTTTTACCAATGATCTTGGCGCTGATTCGCTGGATACCGTGGAGTTGATCATGGAGTTTGAAAAGGAATTCGGTATATCCATCCCCGACGAAGATGCGGAAAAGATCACTACGGTAGGCGACGCTATTACCTACATCGAATCCAAAAAATAAAAACATTTTTCACACGGGATTATTGTCCTGCTAAACTATTAATTTATGGTACAGAACAGAAGAGTAGTCGTAACGGGAATCGGAACGATCAACCCTCTGGGAAACAGCATAGGAGAGTATTTCGACAATCTGGTCGGCGGAGTCAGCGGCGCTGCTCCCATAACCCATTTCGATCCGGCTCTTTTCAAGACAAAATTTGCGTGTGAAGTCAAGAATTACGATCCCAACGATTATTTCGACCGCAAGGAGGTTAGAAAATACGACCTGTTTACCCAATATGCTCTCGTAAGCGCCCAGCAGGCCGTCGAGGACTCGGGGTTGGACATGGAAAAGATCGACCGCGAAATGGCGGGTGTAATCTGGGGATCGGGTATAGGCGGACTGGAGTCGTTCTACCAGGAAGTCAAGGGGTATGTAGAGGGGGGATTCGTTCCCCGCTACAGCCCCTTCTTTATCACGAAAATGATAGCCGACATTGCCGCCGGCTACATTTCCATAAGATACGGACTTATGGGACCCAATTACTGTATGGTTTCGGCATGCGCCTCCTCGAACCATGCAATTATTGACGCCATGAACTATATACGTATGGGCAAGGCCGATGTAATAATCGCCGGAGGGTCGGAGGCGGCTATCAACGAGCCGGGCGTAGGTGGATTCAATGCCATGCAGGCGCTGTCTACGCGAAACGAAAGTCCGAAGACCGCTTCGCGTCCGTTCGACGTAGACCGTGACGGTTTCGTAATAGGCGAAGGCTCCGCAACTCTGATACTCGAAGAATACGAACACGCCAAAGCGCGTGGCGCCAAAATATATGCCGAGGTCGTAGGAGGAGGATGCAGCGCCGACGCTTTCCATTACGCAGCCCCCCACCCCGAAGGACTCGGAGCGCAATGGTCTATGATGCACGCCATTAAAGACGCCGGACTCAGACCGGAGGACATAGACTACATTAATACGCATGGAACATCGACCCCCGTGGGCGATCCCGCCGAACTCAAAGGCATAGCGGAAGTATTCGGCGAACATGCCTACGCCATGAATATAAATGCTACCAAATCCATGACGGGGCATCTTTTGGGAGCGGCCGGAGCCGTCGAGGCGCTGGCCTGCATAATGACCCTGACCCGCGGCATCGTCGCTCCGACCATAAATGTCGAAAGGGTCGATCCCGAGATAGACAGCCGCCTGAATCTTACCATTGGAAAAGCGCAAAAGCGCGACGTGCGGTACGCCCTGAGCAATACTTTCGGTTTCGGAGGCCATAATGCCACGGTTATTCTTAAAAAAGCGGAATAACGGGATCTGCACTGTTCAGTCGGAGGAATCCAACATGTCAGGCGTCGTATTAAGTAATGTGGAAATTTATTTATCCATTCTTTATTTGTAAGGCACTGATTAGCAATATTAACAAAAAATAATAAATAGTACAATGTGCTTAAAACCTTTCCTCGGAGTATTCAGGTTTTTTGCAGGAAGCGGAAGTTCCGACAGGCATTATTACAGGATACTGAAGAATATTTTCGGCATAAGGCCGGACAACATAGAATTTTACAAGCTGGCTCTGATACACAGGTCAGCTTCTGTTTTTATGCCCGACGGCACCGCCGTAAACAACGAACGGTTGGAATTTCTGGGCGACGCCGTCCTTGAGACGATAGTATCGGATTATCTTTTCAAGGCTTTCCCTAGCAGGAACGAGGGTTTTCTTACCCACGCACGTTCGAGGATCGTGAGCGGAACGATGCTTAACGAACTGAGTGTCAAGATCGGCCTGGCATCGTATTTAGTTTCCAAGGGTGTGGAAGGGCCATTGCACAAGAATCTTTACGGAGACGCTTTCGAGGCCGTGATCGGGGCGATGTATTTGGACAAGGGGTTCGATTTTACCAACAGGGTGATTATCCGCCAAATACTGGACAAACATATCGACATCGACGACATCATATCCACCGAGACGGATTTCAAGAGCCGGCTGATAGAGTGGTGCCAGAAAAACAAACACAAGATAAGTTTCATAACCGACCATAAAGAAGGTTCGTCCCTGCGTAATCCGGTTTTCAAGTCTGTAGCCATGGTAGACGGCATGGAAATCGGATACGGCTTCGGCCAGACGAAAAAAGAAGCCGAACAGCGGGCAGCCTATTCGGTATCCCACGCCGTAACAGACCGTGCCGGCGACAACATCCTGGATATGTTCGACAGCATGATGGAACAAAGCAAAACGAAATAAATGAGGTGATCATATACTTGTTCTGCACAATATTTTTTGGAACGGTAATTATATGTAGAATAGTAGTTTACATATAACAGTATACAGACATAAAATATTTCCTTTCTGCATATGCCGGATGATAAATTCGTAAGGGAGAAACTCGTAACACGAGGGGCGGAAGCGCTTTCGGATGCCGAACTTCTAAGTATCGTTCTCCAGGAGGGAACATCGTCCATGTCGGCTTTCGAACTTGCAGAGAGATTGCTTGCCCGGGACGGGAGTGGTCTTTCCGCTCTTTCGCGCATGGATATACGCACTCTGCGCACTGCTGAAGGTCTGGGCATACGGAAGGCCGCCGTGCTGGCGGCCGCCATAGAGTTGGGCAAGAGGATCAAGTACGGGGAAACGCGGTCGCCAGACGTGATCGAAAGCAACGACGATGTGGTAAGGATTTTCAGTCCCGTTATCGCGGCGCTGCCCCATGAGGAATTCTGGGTGGTGTATCTCAGTTCGGCCAATTCCGTAATAAGCAAAAGGAAAGTCAGCCAGGGCGGCGTATCCGCCGCTACGGTGGATCACAGGCTGATCGTAAAGCATGCCGTGGAATCACTCGCCTCGGCCATAATACTCGTCCATAATCATCCTTCGGGGATAGCCCTTCCCAGCGCGGAAGACAGGGAGCTGACCGACAAGGTCATCCATGCGGCTTCGCTTTTTGATATAGCGGTTCACGACCACCTTATAATTACGCGCACGGAATGTTTCAGCTTCCGTCAAAGCGGCCTGATACGCTGAGCGGGAGGGGACTGATGACAGGTAAAACGCTGTTGCAACCGATCCGGTACGGTAATATGGCATGCGGATTGTCTTAATAAAGTAAATTCATAACTTTACGCCCTACACTTTTACTTTTTCGACTTTTCGATGCCTCCAAGGAATGATTATACACATTTCTCTTTCGGAATAACTTTTATCGTTATTCTGCTTCTCGCCGCACTCGCTTTCGTACCGTCGTTCACCGTGGGGAACATGCGTTTCAAACGGGCGGGAATACTGTCCGAGATCGTGAGGTTCAATGAAGACGGCGTCGATTATGAAATCGGACTGAACCGGCTGGATGTGGATTTCGTGCGCGAGGGCGAACGCAGGAGCGAGTCGGGGCGTAATATGGTGGTCGGTAAAGCTGCTGCCCCCGAGGATACAGGAGGGGACAGAACGTGGTACATAGGTGAAAAAGCGCGTGCCGGCCACGGAGGCAACGGTAGCACGGACGGCGCCGGGGAGATAGATATTCAGGACGCATCATATGTAACGGATCCTCCGGCAGGAAATACGCATATCGAGCGGATCAGAGAAGACGGTATAATAAAATTCGAGGATTTCACCCCCGAAGGCGAAGTATCGGTCGGGGATTTCGCAGGACTGCTCGGCACTGCGTCGCGTGAAAGAGTCGTGAGGATAGCCTTCCTCGGCGACTCTTTTATCGAGGGCGACATTATTACCGCAGACGTGCGCGAACAGCTCCAGTCGCTATATTCCGGACAGGGGGTCGGTTTCGTACCCTTTGCCACTCCCCTTGCCGTCGGACGGGCTACCATACTCCATGAATTCAACGGCTGGACTACCCACAATCTTATCAACAAGAGGACTACGCCCGATCAGTACAAGGAACGGTACACCGTATCCGGCATGCTGAACATTCCCTCATCCGGTGCGAGATCCTCGTACAGGGGAATGAAATACAGGCGCCATATAGATTCATGGTCCAATGCCAAGCTGCTTTTTATCAATCGCCTGCACAGCTCCATCGACGTGGTCGTGAACGATTCCATCCGAGGCAGACATGTGCCCGCGAGCAATGAGAGCATACAGCAGTGGAATATTTCGGGCGAGGGGATACGCAGTCTGAAAATAAGCGTCTCCGATCCCGACGGTTTTATAGGATACGGCATACTTCTGGACGGCTCCGGCGGAGTGGCCGTGGATAACTATTCGATACGCAGCAACAGCGGCCTGGCGTTGTTCGGGACGGACGGCAAGGCTAATGTCCGGTGGAACCAACTCCTGCGTTACGATATGATAGTACTGCAATACGGACTCAATGCGATGGATCCGGACAATACCAACTACTCGGCCTACGGACAGCAACTGGGCAAAGTTATCAATTACATCAGGGCATGTTTCCCCGACGCGGCGGTCGTACTTATGGGAGTGGGCGACAGGTGTGTCAGGCGCGACGGGGACTTCGTCACTGCCGATGCCGTACCGGCAATGATAAAAGCACAGCGTGCCGTTGCCCTGGAATGCGGCATAGCCTTCTGGGATACCTTCGAGGCCATGGGCGGCAGGAACAGCATGGCACGATTTGCCGAGTGGAACTGGGCGGCCAAAGACTACACCCACCTGGGTTACAGGGGAGGCAAGCATATAGCGACAAAATTCGTCGAAGCGCTTATCTACGAAAAACAGGCCGCCGAGGAGGGGTATAACGCAGACGGTGAAGGCAGCGCGGCCGAGTAGGATAAAGAAATGTATTGTCATTCCGAACGTATGTGAGGAATCTACAATATTGTAATGCAGAGCGGAATGGAATGAAGCGAAGCATCTCGTTTGTCATTCCGAACGAAGTGAAGAATCTCGGCAATGAATTTTGCCGGACTGACTTCGGCGAACCGACCCTGTCGGTCGCTGAGATTGACCATCGGTCTTCTTCCTTCGCGCCTCGGCAGAGTCGAGCAAGCTCGACTCTGCTCTCGGCTTAGCGTCGGTTCTTCACTTCGCTCAGAATGACAAGGGAAAAGAATAGATCCCTCCATCCTTCGGATGTTCGGGATGACAAAAATGTCATACATTACTTTTGATTTTAATTATCAAAGCTAAGGACAGATGTTCGGTAAAAGATGCGCATATATTGCATTGACGCTTGCGGTACTGCACGTTGTCCTGTCGGCTGCCGGCGGGAAGGCCGTGTATCCGGAAAATGCGGATGTTATGTCACCGGCGTCTCTGGAATACTCCTATTGCGAACCGTCCCTGCGCGTTGTGACCGACACCGCCGCGAACGTCATAACCGATCCGGCCGGAAACCTGCTTCCTTTTGTCGGTAAACTGAACGGCCTGCGCAGCGGGGAGGCCGAGGTGGTGTCCATAGTACATATAGGGGATTCGCACATACAGGCGGGATTCGAGACCGGACGCCTCAGGGAACTGTTCCAGAGCGCTTTCGGTAACGCTGGCAGGGGTATGATAACTCCTTTAAGGTTGGCGGGGATGAACGAACCGCGCGATTACGCCATTCGGTCGCCGTATCCGCGCGAGACTGCCAAAGCGACCGAAAAAGACGGGAAAATACCCTCGGGTTTCAACGGAATAGCGGTGAAGACTTTGACGCCGACCGTAGGCTACGTCATATGTTCACCGGACAGATTCAACACTGTCACCGTGTTCCATCATCCCTGCGCTCCGATTCTGACGGCCGCGGATTCATTATTGCCCGGAACGTACTGTACGGAAGAGAATACCGCTTCCTCGACGAGGGTGGTTCTCTCCCGCTGCGTAGACACTATTTTGCTGAGCGGATTCACGACCGGCGATTTCGGCGAGGCGGTTTATTACGGTTTCTCTCTCGAGAATGGAAACCCGGGCGTACTTTACCACGAAATAGGGCTTAACGGAGCGGCCTTCGAGCATTTTATGAACAACACCGATTTTACGCAGGGAGGCGCTTCGGCGCTGTGCCCAGACCTTATAATAATATCACTCGGTATAAACAACTGTTACGGAAGCAATTTCAACGAAACGGGACTCTACGGGACTGCCTGCGACTTTATACGCAGCGTCATGGCAAGCTACCCGGGTTCATCGGTGCTTGTGACAACACCCATGGAGAGCTGTCGCATGGTTTACTCCCGCGGACGCAGCGTCTACCAACCCAACCCCAATGTCGCCTCGGCGGCAAGGGCCATAGCAAAAGCTGCCGCCGACAGCGGCGCGGCATGCTGGGACATGTATTCGGCAGCGGGAGGCAAAGGCGCCAACGGCAGGTGGAACGACGGGAAACTCTTCGGCCGCGACAGGATACATATGACCGAGGCGGGTTACATACTTCAGGCGGACATGCTCTACGAAGCATTTACGAAATACTATAACACCCAAATAGAGACTGCTTTCCCAAATGTTCGAATTCATCGATAACGTAGCCGGTACGATAACCGGACTATTGAAGTACGACCCCAAAGCGCCGCTGATCTTCAGCAGCGGACTATTTCTGTTCCTGTTTGCGTTCTTCACTTTCTTTTATGGATTTCTTCGTAAAAGGACTACGCTGAGGCTGGTCTACGTGCTGCTGTTTTCACTTTATTTCTATTACAAGTCGAGCGGCCTCTATTTCCTGTTGATACTTTTCGTGGCCACGACCGACTACTTCATAGGCCTCCGGATCCATGCGGCGGAAAAGACGGGTGCGCGCAAAAGCCTGCTCGCCCTGAGCGTAGCCATCAACCTGGGGCTTTTGTGTTACTTCAAATACGCCGATTTCTTCGCAGGCATTGTAAACGATCTTTCCGGCCACGATTTTATGCGGTTCGAAAACATATTCCTGCCCGTGGGGATTTCGTTCTTCGTCTTCCAGTCTATGAGCTATACCGTGGATATTTACCGCCGCCGGATAACGCCGCTCGGTAACTGGTTGGACTATGCCTTCTACCTTACATTTTTCCCCCAGCTGGTGGCCGGCCCCATAGTGCGTGCCAAGGACTTTATCCCCCAGATACGGAAACCGGTCGAGGTCACCAAAGAGATGCTCGGCAGCGGGATCTTCCTGATCATATCGGGACTGTTCAAAAAAGCGGTTATCTCGGATTACATAAGTCTGAACTTCGTAGACCGCGTTTTCGACAATCCGCTTCTTTACAGCGGGTTCGAGAACCTCGCCGGCGTTTACGGCTACGCACTGCAGATATACTGCGACTTTTCCGGCTACTCCGACATGGCCATCGGCATAGCCCTGCTTCTCGGATTCAAATTCAGGCAGAATTTCGATTCGCCCTACAAGTCGGCTACGATCACGGAGTTCTGGCGCAGATGGCACATCTCGCTTTCGAGCTGGCTCAAGGATTACCTCTATATTTCGCTCGGCGGCAACCGCAAGGGAAAGATGCGGACTTACATCAACCTTATGATAACCATGCTCCTCGGTGGGCTGTGGCACGGAGCGGCATGGAGGTTCGTATTGTGGGGCGGGCTGCACGGGACGGCGCTCGCCGTGCATAAATTCGTCATGGGCATTTTCCCCTCTTTCAAAGCCCGGGGTCGGGATATGGGCATTCTCAGGCGCATTGCAGGGATCGCGCTGACCTTCAATTTAGTCTCTTTGGGATGGATATTTTTCAGGGCGGAGAACATGACGGTTGCAAAAAGCATGATTTTGCGTATATTTACGGAATTCAAACCGGAACTTATACCCGCCGTTGTAAAAGGATATGCCGGCGTGTTCGTGCTTATGGCGCTCGGATATGCGCTTCATTTCCTTCCCGCCAGATGGGAAACGACGGCAAGCGGTTTCGTGACGCGATCGCCCGTGGCGGCGAAAGCGCTGTACTTTGTTATAATGATATGGTTTGTTATGCAGATTAAATCTTCCGATATACAGCCTTTTATATATTTTCAATTCTAAGAATCTGTTATGAAATATTAGATTTAACTTAATATAATACAATAATTTGAGATTTATTTATTATGTTTCGGGAACTTTTTGGCTCTTTTTCGCGATTTTACAGAAAAACCCTTCTCACATAGCCCACTATGCTCGTCGGCTCTTTCTGCAAAATCATCGAAAAATACCTCAAAAATTTCTCCGAAATATTTCCTAACAGACTCTAAAAAATCATGGAATCGATATTTGAATGGGATAAGGAACTGTTCAAGATGCTCCATTTCAATGGAGGAACTTTTTGGGACGAATTTTTCTGGGTGGTCAGCGGGAGACTTACGTGGATACCTCTTTATATTCTGATAATTATTTTGTTGTACAGACGTTACGGCTGGCAGTTCACGATTTTAGCCGTCGTATTCATTGCTCTTGCTGTCGGGGCTGCCGACCAGATATGCAATTTTTTTAAAACCTTTTTACCCAGACCGAGACCTACCCATAACCCCGATTTCGAAGGTATTATATCTTTGGTTCGCGGTTACAGGGGCGGCTTGTCGGGAACCGTATCGGCGCATGTGGCAACCGCTTTCGGTATTATGACCGTCTCTTCGGCGCTGATAAGGGAGAAATGGTTCACCGTCATGATGGTTTTGTGGGCTTTGCTCATCAGTTACAGCAGGATATACATCGGAGCTCACTACCCTATGGATGTATTTTTCGGGGTGGTGACGGGAGTCGTTGTCGGCGTAATTGCGGTCAGACTTCTCCGGCTCGCCGAATCAGGTCTTGAAAAGCTGAAAATGAAGCGTAAAGCCAAATTCGAGCCGCCAAAATAATCGGGTGAATACCCCTGCGGCCAAGGGGGATTCAGAATCTGTTTAAAAATATTCGAAATACAGTATTACTACCGGTGCGTTAATACATTTTCTCTGTTATTGCAGGGGCTTGTTTTTGTCATTCCGAGCGCAAGCGAGGAATCTCTACGAAGTCCGTTCGGCAAAATTCATTGATATGATGCTTCGCTTCGTTTCACTCCGCTCTGCATGATAAGATTATGAGAACGATTCTTTGGCGCCGTCAGGCGCCTCTCTCCCCGCTGTTGAAAAAGCGTTAAGAAATGGCGGATGATAAAACCTTAGAAATTCACGATAGTGCAGGTTTGTTTTAAAATCACCGATTTTAAACAAACCGGTATTTCTTGGGTTTAGCACCGCCATTTTAGCTTTTTCTACTCGCGGGGCAGGTTTTGGCTCCACCTTTTGACTGCCAAAAGGTGGAAAGAAAAAAATTTATATGAACTAAAGTAATTACTAATGAGCAGAGAGTTTGAGATTGCGGGTCGAGCCCGCAATGACAGAGAAAAAGGTGTCAGACTGCGGTCGCCGCAGCCATCTCTTTTTCCAGCGACACTTCGTTGATCAATTCTCGGCGTTCGGCATAATCCCGTATGTTCTGTAACGTTGTCAATGCTATATTGTGCAAGGCCTCCCGAGTGAAAAAGCCTTGATGAGAGGTAACGATAACGTTGTTGAACGAAAGCAGGCGGGCAAGCACGTCGTCGTCGATGATCCTGTCCGAAACGTCCTCGTAAAAGTATTTTTCCTCCTCTTCGTATACATCCAGTCCGGCGGATCCGATCTTCTTGTCTTTCAGACCTTCTATCAAAGCGTTGGTGTTGATGAGTTTACCGCGTCCCGTGTTTATTATCATAACGTTATCTTTCATGCAGGCTATCGACTCCCCGTTTATCATGTAACGGGTCTTTTCGGTGAGCGGGCAGTGTAGCGAGATGATATCCGAATTCCTGTAAAGTTCATCGAGCGAGGTATAGACGATCCCCTCGCTACGGGCATACTCGCAATCGGGATAGATGTCATTGGCGAGGATCTGCATACCGAAACCCTTAAGTATCCGTATAAGCACACGGGCGATCTTGCCGGTACCGATAATTCCCGCCGTTTTCCCGTGCAAATCGAAGCCCAATAACCCGTGCAGCGAAAAATTACCGTCGCGGGTGCGCCATGAGGCGCGGTGGATCTTGCGGTTGAGCGAAAGAATGAGGGCGACGGCATGTTCGGCCACAGCATGGGGAGAGTATGCAGGGACGCGCACGACCCTTAGTTTTCCCTCCGCTGCCTTGAGGTCTACATTATTGTAACCGGCGCACCGCAGAGCGAGCAGCCTGACCCCCTGCCGGCGGAGGGCTTCTATCGCCCCTGCATCGGCCGTATCGTTTACAAATATGCAGGCGACTTCCGCCCCCTGTACCAGAACGGCGTTTTCGGTACTCAGATGACTCCTGTGGTAATGGATTTCGAACCCGTAAGTTTCGTTTACTCTGTCGAACGACTCCCGATCGTAGGGTTTGGCTCCAAAAAAAGCGATTTTCATATTCTCATATAATAGAAAATCAAGGAGCTGCAAAAAGTATGCTACTGCAATATAAGCATAGCCAATGTTCTATGCACTAATTGTTTTCGGTTGGACTAAAACTGGAGGTGGGTAATGAGATGGAATTCAGCGGCAGGCCGAAGCCGGAAAACGCGGTATGTAGACTACTTTCTTGGAGACGAAAAAGTCCTCTTCGAAAAAGGAACTTATGTCGTAGACGGAATATTCCCTGCCCGTCCGCCTCATTTCCTCGTCCAGTTCGCCGCCCTTGAGGCAGAGTATTCCCGCGGGGAGCGAGCCCATACAGCCTGCGTCGATCTTATCCCACACCCAGCCCGCGAATACGGACATGTCGGCCACAGCGCGGCCTGTGACGTAGTCGAAACGTCCTCCGACGCATTCGGCCCTGGAGTTGACTGCCGAAACATTTTCGAGCCGCAGTTCACCGGAAACGGCTTTGACCACGGATATTTTTTTGGCTATCGAATCGGCAAGTGTAAACGAAACTTCGGGAAACATTATCGCAAGCGGGATCCCGGGGAAACCGCCGCCGGTTCCGGCATCCAGCACCCGCGCGCCGTCACGGAATGCGCATACTTTGGCTATGGCCAGGGAGTGCAGTACATGGCGCAGGTAGAGGTTTTCGATATCCTTCCGCGAGACCACGTTTATCCGGTCGTTCCAGTACTCGTACAGATCATGGAGCGCCGCGAACCTGCCGATCTGCAGAGATGTCAGCCACGGAAAATATTTTTCGATAAGTTCCATCCGGGTACGATATGCAGTTTAAGAGTCTGTTTAAATTTGTTACCGAAGTTATTTCCGAGCTATTTTCCGATGATTTTTTCCTGAAAGATAAGGCGAATAGCGGGACTATTTAACGAAACTTTCAGGGAAAAAGCGCGGGAAAGAGCCGGAAAGAACGAATTTAACATTTTTAAACAGACTCTAAGGCAATGCGTCGGGGTTTTCCGTTATAAGACGGCACAACTGGGTACGCGCCCGGTGTATGCGCGTCTTGACGGTACCGATAGGCGTTCCCAATTCTTTAGCTATCTCTTCGTATGAATAATCCTTCAGGAACCGGAGTTCGATCAGCTTCCTGTAAATAGGGGTCATCCTGCCGAGATACATTTCGAACTGCGTCCGCTGCTGTGAATTGATTATGGATTCTTCCGGCGTGGGAAGAAGTGACGGAGAGGAAATGACCGGATGGGCGGTCTCCGTTTCCACCGTAGGATCGTCCTGCTTCCTTCGCATGAAATCGATAAAGGTGTTGCGTGCTATGGTGAATACCCATTGTCCGAACGTATAGTCGGGATTATACCGTTCCAGATTGAGGTACACCTTGAGGAATGTCTCCTGAAGCAAGTCTTCGGCGCTGTCGCCGCTTCGCCGCTGCAGGTAGTGCTGGAGTATCGAATTGCGGTATCTGTTAAACAGATGCTCGAAAGCGAACGAATCTCCGTCCATGCTCATCCTGACAAGTTGCCGGTCTGTAAGTGCTATGTATTTTTCTATATCCATGCATCAACGGTATACGCCCGCCGGTGGACGGAATCTGCGGGACAGCGCAAGAATAGATTCCCAAAAGGGAGCGAAAATATTGTATAACAGCATCGCAAACCCCATGCCCTGTTCACCCAGGCGGCGTCTGATCAGACGGGTGATGTGGCTTTCCACGATGAAAACTATCAGAAGGAGCGTCGCGGCGCCCGCCTTTATCTCTACGGGCATCCATATAAGGCAGACTATGCAGACCAACAAAAAAAGTATTCTACTGCTAAGTTCGGCGAGAGTCGAAATCCTCACTCTGCGGGGGTAAAACCTGTATGCGGCGCTGTAGAATTTACGTCTGTTCCACCACCATCCCAGGTCCCCGTGCGCCGTCTGGCGCATTGTGGCATGCGGATTTATAATAACACTCGTATTCCCTCCGACGGCTATGCGGCTGACAAAGAGATCGTCCTCGCCGATATTCATGTTGAGGTGGCTGAACCCCTTGTTTGCGAAGTATACCTGTTTCGTAAGACCGAGATTCTGGATGATCCCCCTGAACGGACGTCCCCTGACGGCGGAGGACAGGTATCTCATGGAGCAAGCCAGTCTGTCGCAGCGCATCATTTTTCCGGCCAACCCTCCGGCCTGTTCGATACCGCAGTAGCCGATCACCACATCTCCGCCGGAAAACCCCTTGGCCATACACGCAAGCCACCTGTCGGACTGGGGACGGGCGTCGGACGTAGTCAGTATTACGCGGTCGTAACCGGCGGCCTTGATCCCTACGTTATAGGCCATCTTGTCGTTTATGGGAAATCGGGGGTCATTTTCCAGTCTGGTGGAAACAAGATTCGGGTAAATATCCTTCAGGGCAAGCAATTCGTCCGAAAACTCCTCGCTGCCCCCCTTGTCTACGATAACGACTTCGAATTCTTCATACTGCTGCGCCATGATCCTCGGCAATGTATCTTCGAGGAAGCAGAAATCGTCCTTGACTATCACGACTACGGAAATTCCCCCCTGCCTCTCCCCTGCCGCTCTTTTACTGTTCCTGTATTTGGGTATGCGCGCGAAAACGCCCAGGTAATAGTACATCCGAACTGCAAAAAGAATTATTACGGCACATATCAGGGCAAGCCCCTGCCAACCGTAACCGGCCTCCAATCCCACAAAAAAATCGACAATTCTTTCCACTGTTTCAATTTTAAGTAATTGAAGATATTTATTTATCTCTTATTGGATAGTTATTTTGGATCAGCTTTTTCGCTTCAAAACGCAGGCTTAGCGGGCTAAGTCGAGGCTTTGAAGTGGAAAAAATGACCAAAAGAACCGACAAGAATGGATAAATAAATGTTTGAAATAACTTATGCAAAGATAATCAGAAACACCGGAATTCCCTTTCCCGAATTTAAGAGTCTGTTTGAAAATATTATTATCGTTCGACAGGAGCAACCACCGGGACGGGTACCACAAAACTCCATTTCAGTACGGATGCCCGTCGCCCACGGTTCCTCGGAATGACAAATACGGCCGGCGGCATAAAGTACTGTTCTCAACAGGAATACACGTTCAGTTTACACGAGGCCGATATTTAATCGCAAAAAATCGGTATCTTTGTAATATGAAATTCCGGTTGGAGCATACGTTGGGAGGCGGCAGGGCGCGGGCGGGCGAGATCACGACCGGCCACGGCACTATTCTGACTCCAGTATTCATGCCCGTCGGGACGGCCGCCGCCGTAAAGGGTATTTTCCACCGCGACCTGACGCAGGAGGCAGGTGCACAGATCATACTCGCGAACACCTACCATCTCTACCTGCGTCCCGGTACCGGAATAATCGAAGAGGCGGGCGGCGTGCACCGTTTCTCCTCGTGGGAAGGCCCGATGCTTACCGACAGCGGAGGGTTCCAGGTGTTCTCACTTGCAGCCGGACGGAAACTTACGGAAGAGGGATGCCGTTTCAGCTCCCATATAGACGGTTCCAAGCATCTTTTCACGCCTGAAAACGTGATTGATACGCAAAGGAAAATAGGCGCCGACATTATGATGGCGTTCGACGAATGTCCTCCGGGCGACGCCCCTCTCGACTATGCGGCCAAATCGTTGAAACTGACGCACCGGTGGTTGGACAGGTGCTTCGACAGGTTCGCGCAGACATCCCCTCTGTACGGACACGAACAGTCGCTGTTCCCCATTGTGCAGGGTTGCACCTACCCCGAGCTCAGGGTCGATTCGGCGCGGTATGTACAGCAGTTCGGAGCCGACGGTTACGCCATAGGCGGGCTTGCCGTAGGGGAACCCGCTCCCGTGATGTACGAGATGATAGAGCTGGTGAACGGCATACTGCCGCAGGACAAACCGCGCTACCTTATGGGCGTGGGCACACCGGTTAATATACTTGAAGCAATCGACAGGGGGGTGGACATGTTCGATTGCGTAATGCCTACGCGGAACGGACGTAACGGCATGCTCTTCACCTCGGAGGGCATAATAAACATACGGAACAAGAAATGGGAGAATGATTTTTCGCCGATCGACCCCCAAGGCCACTGTTTCGCAGATACATGTTACTCCAAGGCCTACCTGAGGCATCTCACGATCTCAGGAGAGATGATGGCTGCGCAAATAGCATCACTTCACAATATTTCTTTTTATCTTTGGCTCACAGCAGAAGCCCGCCGCAGGATCGTGGACGGGACTTTTGCGGAGTGGAAAAAAATAATGGTCGAAAAACTCACGGTAAGGCTTTAATATGAAATTCAAAAATCCGGGAATAAAGATACTGGATCTATATATAATGCGTAAGTTCCTGGGGACTTACCTTTTCGCCATTGCCCTGATCGTGGTTATAGTGGTGGTTTTCGATGCGGTCGAAAAGATAGACGACTTCATAGAGATGAAGGCGCCTCTGTCTCAGATAATTTTCAGGTATTATGCGAATTTCGTACCTTTTTTCGTAAACCAGTTCAGTGCGCTGTTCACTTTCATCGCCGTTATTTTCTTCACATCCCAGATGGCGTACCGTACCGAGATAATAGCGATACTGTCGAACGGCATCAGTTTCAACAGGCTCATGTGGCCCTATTTTCTTTCCGCAACGGCGATTACCGTACTTTCGCTCGTTCTTAATCTTTACGTCATACCGCCGGCAAATACGCGGCGGCTGGACTTCGAGAGCAGGTACCTCAAGAAAAACAGAAACATAACCTTCGACCGTCATATTTACAGGCAGCTATACCCCGGAACATTCGTCTATATAAGGGATTATTCGAGGACGAACCAGCGGGCTTCCTATCTGGCGATAGAGAGTTATGAGAACAATTCGATAAAGGCGATGATAGAAGCGGCGGACGTCGGCTTCAATCCCGAGACAAGGCACTGGACGGCCGACCGTTATATCACGCGTACATTCGACGGCGAGAAGGAGCAATTCGAGAGACACGACACAAAACTCGACACGCTCATCAATATCGATGCGACGGAACTGGGACGTGTACAGGAATTGATAAAGACCATGAAGATAGGCGAGTTGAACCGCTTCATAAGGCAGCAGAGGATCAAAGGGTCGGACATGATCGCTGTCTTCGAGGTGGAGAGGGCGCAGCGGTTTTCCTACCCCATGTCCACATTCATACTGACGCTCATAGGGGTTTCGCTTTCATCGCGCAAGGTGCGCGGGGGAACGGGACTGCATATAGGCATCGGTATTACCCTGTGTTTTTCATACATACTGTTCGGAAAGTTCGCCGAGGAATTTGCCAAGGGAGGCGTTTTCCCGCCCGTTCTGTCGGTGTGGGTGCCGAATATCATTTTTGCCGTTATAGCGATCTATCTATACAGGAAAGCTCCGAAGTAAGCACATTATTACAAAAAACATAAATAAAACATGAAGACATTAAAGATTTTGCTGCTGCCGGCCATTTTTGCGTGTGTGTCGGTATTTTTCGCATGTAGCGACGACGGTCCGCAGAATACTCAACTCGTATTGCCTGTTGTTATCACCAACGCCGCAACCGACATTACTCATCGCTCGGCCACTCTCGGCGGGAACATAATAAATGTCGGGATTCCGGCCTATACCGAACGCGGATTTTGCTACTCGACCTCCCCGAACCCGACTACAAGCGGTAACAAAATTGTCGTCGACGGTACGGGGACGGGCAATTTTATCGCAGAGGTAGGCAACTTCGATTCGAACACCACCTACTACGTGAGAGCCTATGCTATAAATAGCGACGGCACGGTCTACGGAAACGAAGTCAGTTTCAAGACCCTGAACCCACAATAAGCGGGCAAGTATGCAATAGCGAATCAAGGGGCGTCGCGGAAAAGTACTCCTACATATAAATGGTTAAGTCCCGCCGACGGCGGGACTTAACTTTTTATATACAGGGGAGCGTCGGCGACGAAGAGTCTGCCGACGTCATCCGGCAACAGTCAGTGCCGACCAGTGTCCGGGCGATCACTTCGTCATTTGTCCTGACATAATGGAATGTCAGGCCTTCGAGATACTCGGGCTTGATTTCCTTTATATCCTTCTCGTTGTCCTCGCTCAACATAATCTCCTCTATGCCTGCGCGTTTGGCTGCGAGTATCTTCTCCTTTATGCCGCCGACCGGCATGACTCGTCCGCGAAGCGTTGTTTCTCCCGTCATGGCTATCCTCTCCCTGACCTTGCGTCCGGTAAATGACGAAACCATCGAGGTGAGCATTGTGATTCCGGCGCTCGGCCCGTCCTTGGGGATAGCCCCCTCGGGTACATGTACGTTGATGTCGTACTTCTCGAATTTTTCCGAGTCTATGCCAAGTTTTTCGTGATACGCCTTGATCCATTCGAGAGCTATAGTGGCGGATTCCTTCATCACCTGTCCCAGATTTCCTGTCAGATTCAACTGTCCTTTGCCGGGCGTGAGTATCGACTCTATATAGAGGATGTCTCCCCCGACTTCCGTCCATGCAAGTCCGGTGACCACGCCGACCATGTCCTGTATGTCGTATATGTCGCGGCGGAATCTGGGCACACCCAGTATTTCCTCTATGTCGGCCGCCGAAAGTTCTACATTGTACGCCTCCTCGAACCCTATGTTCTTTGCGCGGTGGCGGGACAGTTTCGCAAGGTTCTTGTCGAGCATCCTGACTCCTGACTCGCGCGTGTATTCGGATATTATCTTTTCCATAATTTCGCGCGAGAGTACGAGTTTCTCCCTCGGCACTCCGTGAGCGTCCAACTGCTTGGGCAGAAGATGCTTCATCCCTATGTCTATCTTCTCCTCAAGGATGTAGCCGGGGATGCTTATCATCTCCATACGGTCTCTCAACGCGGGATGTATGTTGTTAATGTTGTTGGCAGTGGCAATGAACATCACCTTGGAGAGGTCGTACTCCAAATCCAAGTAGTTGTCATGGAATGTCGTGTTCTGTTCGGGATCGAGCACTTCGAGCAAAGCCGACGAGGGATCGCCGTGGGTTCCTATGCCCACTTTGTCCACCTCGTCGAGTATTATGACGGGGTTGGACGATCCGCACCGCTTTATGGTCTGGATTATGCGGCCGGGCATGGCGCCTATGTATGTGCGCCTGTGTCCGCGTATCTCGGCCTCGTCGTGAAGGCCGCCCAGCGATATCCGACCGAACTTTCTCTTGAGCGCTTCGGCCACGGATTTTCCGAGCGAGGTCTTACCCACTCCCGGAGGGCCGTAAAGGCACAGTATGGGGGACTTGAGGTCTCCCTTCAGCTTTATGATGGCCAGATGTTCGAGTATGCGCTCCTTGACTTCCTCCAGGCCGGAATGGTCGTTGTCCAACTGTTCCCGCGCATGATTGAGGTTGAGATTGTCCTTCGTGTACTCGTTCCACGGAAGGTCGAGCATAAGATTCAGATACGTCATCTGAACCGAATATTCGGCTATCGCGGGATTTAGCCGTTCGAGCTTGCTCACCTCCTTTTCGAACAGCGTGGCGATCTCTTTGTTCCATTTTTTCTTTTTAGCCCTTTTGCGAAGGTCGGCAATGTCGTTCTGGGACGGGTCGCCGCCCAGTTCCTCCTGTATCGTCCGCATCTGCTGCTGCAGGAAATATTCCCTCTGCTGCTGATCGAGGTCGCGTTTCACCTTGCCCTGTATCTCGCTTTTAAGTTCCACCAACTGCTGCTGCTTTGCGAGTATCTCAAGAAGCCTCTGCGCCCTTGCCATAAGACCGGGAGCTTCGAGAAGGTGTTGCCTATCGGGGTCTTCCAGGTCGAGATTGGAGCATATGAAATTGATCATACCCCTCTGACTGTCGATATTCTTGATGGCAAACGAAGCCTCCTTGGGTATGTTGGGGGAGATGCTGATTATGTTCAGCGCCATATCGCGTATGGATTCCACCAGGGCGTTGAACTTCACGTTATCCTTGTCGGGAGCCGAGTCCTTTATGGGAACGACGGTAGCCATAAAGTAAGGTTCGGAACTCACGAAAGATTTTATCTCTATCTTTTCCAGTCCGTGCAGAATGACCGTAAGGTTCCCGTTAGGCATTTCGAGAACCTTGAGGATATGCGCGGCCGTACCTATTTTATACATGTCTTCCGAACCCGGGTCTTCCGTGTTGGGTTCCTTTTGCAGCACGGCGCCGAGGATACCTCCGTTCTTCTCCACTTCGCGGATGAGTTTTATCGATTTTTCCCGTCCGACCGTAATAGGAGTTATGGCGCCCGGAAACAGCACCGAACTGCGCAGAGTCAGTATCGGCAACAGATCGGGAACATTAACCTCCGGCATGACATCGTCGCCCGTTATTATAGGTATTACCTGATTATGACCTTCCAGTATATCTGTTATGCCTGAAAAATCCTCCATGTCTATTTTATCTCTTTTTCCCATATTTCATCCTTCCTCTCTGATCTGCAAAGATAAGTATTTCCGGTTTAAGCACATTGTGCTATTTATTATTTTTTGTTGATACTGCTAATTAGCAGCTTACAAATAAATAATGGATAAATAAATATTCTACGGTACTTAATAAGTATCTTTGACCCCTGAAACAAAAACCATACAAAGAATACAGGTGATTACACACTAATTTTACATGTATTATTTTTGTTCTCTTTTACGGAAGTTCCATAAAACTTTGGTGATATTATAAACAGCTGTTTTGCAACATCGCCAGGAGAATGTTATAGTATAATTACCATGTTTTGCAATTTAACAGGCAGCGGTATGAAGACAGGCGACAAATATATTCCCCGACAGATCGAGGAAAAATGGTATGAATACTGGTTGGACAACGGATATTTCCGTTCCGTACCGGACGGGAGGGAACCTTATGTGGTGGTCATACCTCCCCCCAATGTCACGGGGATGCTGCACATGGGGCACATGCTTAACAATACGATACAGGATGTGCTCGTGCGCCGCGCGAGGATGACGGGCAGGAACGCCTGCTGGGTGCCGGGCACCGACCATGCTTCCATCGCCACCGAAGCCAAAGTGGTCGCGAAATTAAGGGAGGAGGGCATCGACAAGTCGTCGCTCACGCGCGAGGAATTCCTCGCACATGCATGGAAGTGGACGGAAGAACACGGAGGCATTATACTGAAACAGCTACGCAAACTCGGGGCCTCGTGCGACTGGGATCGCACCTGCTTTACGATGGACGAACCCCGAAGCGAAAGTGTGATAAGGGTATTCGTCGATCTCCACCGCAAGGGACTTATATACCGCGGCGTGAGGATGGTGAACTGGGACCCTTCGGCTAAAACGGCCCTGTCGGACGAAGAAGTGGTTTACAGGGAAGTACACGGTAAGCTGTACTTCCTGCGCTACCGCATAGAGGGAAGCGACGGCCATGTGGTCGTGGCCACCACCCGTCCCGAAACCATACTCGGGGATACGGCGCTCTGCGTCAATCCGCACGACGGCAGGTATTCTTCTCTTATGGGCAAGCGGGTTACCGTTCCGCTCGTGAACAGATCCGTTCCCGTCATAGCCGACGAATATGTGGACATGGAATTCGGCACGGGGGCGCTCAAGGTTACGCCCGCCCACGATGTAAACGACTATGTGCTGGGAGAGAAATACAACCTCGAGGTCATAGATATTTTCAACGACGACGGCACGGTGAACGGAAAGGCCGGAATATACGAGGGTATGGATCGTTTCGAGCTCAGAACCAGGATAGAAAATGATCTTGCGGCCGCCGGACTTCTGGAACGTGTCGAGGATTATACGAACAAGGTCGGGTTTTCCGAGCGCACCGGCGTGCCGATAGAACCCAAGCTCTCCATGCAGTGGTTCCTGAAGATGGAGGAACTGGCCGCACCCGCCCTCGAAGCCGTGATGAGCGACGAAATAAGGTTCTTCCCGCCAAAATTCAAGAATACCTACCGCCACTGGATGGAAAACATCAAGGACTGGTGCATCTCGCGCCAGCTGTGGTGGGGACACCGCATACCGGCCTATTATCTTCCGCAGGGGGGAGCGTATGTGGTGGCGGAGACGGCGGAAGAGGCGCTGCGGGCGGCGCGCGAAAAGACGGGGGACAACTCTTTGACGCTTGCCGACCTGCGTCAGGATCCCGATGTTCTGGATACGTGGTTCAGCTCATGGCTGTGGCCGATATCGGTATTCGACGGGATACGCCACCCCGACAACGACGACATAAAGTATTACTATCCGACCGACGACCTCGTGACCGCTCCCGATATTATTTTCTTCTGGGTGGCGCGCATGATAATGGCGGGATACGAATACAGGGGCGAAAAACCCTTCTCCAACGTATATTTCACCGGACTGGTACGGGATAAACTGAGGCGCAAGATGAGCAAGTCGCTCGGCAACTCGCCCGACCCGCTGGACCTTATCGCCGAGTACGGCGCCGACGGCATGAGGGTGGCCATGCTGCTGTGTTCGCCCGCCGGCAACGACCTTATGTTCGACGAATCGCTGTGCGAGCAGGGACGCAACTTCGGCAACAAGATATGGAACGCTTACAGGCTTATCGGTTCATGGGAGGTGGATGGGTCGATCCCCCAGTCCGAAAGCAGCCGGATAGCCGGCGAGTGGTTCGGTTCGGTCATGGCGCAGGCCGTTGCGGAACTCGAAGACAATTATTCCGGCTACCGTATTTCCGAAGCCCTTATGACTGTCTACAAACTGTTCTGGGACGACTTCTCGGGCTGGTACCTCGAAATCATAAAACCCGCATACCAATCCCCCATCGACCGGACGACTCTGGTTCAGGCAAAGGGCATACTGGAACGGCTGATGCAACTTATTCATCCTTTCATGCCGTTCATCACCGAAGAGGTATGGCAGAATACAGGGGAACGGAAAGAAGGAGAAAGCATCACGGTGAGCCTGCTTCCCGATTACGGCCATGCCGACACGGAGTTGATCTCGCGGTTCGGAATAGTCCAGCAGGCGGTTTCGGCAGTAAGGACGATACGGCGGGAACGGAACATTCCCAACAGGGAGCAGCTGGAACTGAAGGTTATATCCGACGCCAATTACCATCCCGAACTCAATCCGGTATTGGAGAAGATGGCCAACCTGTCGTCCGTTGCCGTTGTAAATGAAAAGGACAGCGCCGCTGCCTCGTTCATAGTCAAGACGACCGAATATTTCGTCCCGCTACGCGGTTCGATCGACGTCGGGGCGGAACTGGAAAAACTGAAAGAGCAGCTTGCCTATTACGAAGGTTTTCTTGAGTCGGTGCTTAAAAAACTCGGCAACGAACGATTCGTCAATAACGCCCCTGCCAAGGTTCTCGAAACCGAACACGCCAAAAAAGCCGACGCGGAAGCCAAGATACAGGCGCTCAGGGAGAGAATTTCGTCCCTCGGATAAAAAGGCCGGGATAAGGCGTATTAGCATAAAACCGGACGTTTGGGCTCTGTCAGAGAATGAGCCGTGGCGGACAGCACGCTCTACGGAACGTGCTGGTCGAACAGGATGCAGTTACCGTCGGGATCGGTAAGGATAAAACTGGAAAGACCGCCCCCGTCTTCGCCGGCTTCCTCCACCGGTACGATACCCTGTTCTTCAAGAGTGCGCCGTATTTCTCTTACGTCGGTGAAAGAATCGATCTCGTTACCGTCCTGATCCCACCCGGGATTGAACGTCAGCATGTTTCCCCCGATGCCTTTGATCAGACCGATAACAGTATTGCCGTTTTTCATTATAAGCCATCCTTCGCCGGCATCGCCCATGAAAGCGGCGAATCCCAATTTTTCGTAAAATGCTCTCGAAGCCTCGATATCCCTGACAGCGAGACTGACTGAAAATGCTCCTAAATCCATATTTAACAATTTAACAGTGGTTTTCGTCCTGCGCCCTTGCCGAATGATAATTACCCCTGTCATTCCGGGAACGGAACAGGCCGCGACAAAGCGGGCAGTGCAGCCTTGCTCTTGCAGGGGCAGTTCGCTTAACTCCAAATTGTTTTCCGCCGTATGCTATAGAGCAGACGGCGGAAAACAGCCGGCAAGCCTTCCATGCCGTCGCCTGACCCCGTGTCAGTTAAGGGGCGGGACCTCGGTTATGCTTCCGTAACGGTGGTATTCGTAGCTTATGCTTTGTTCCTTGATGTAGTGTATCAGTTCCACGCGTCCTTCCCTGACGGGTACGGCATCGGCTACATACTTGTTCAGGGCGGCGGCGGCTTGGTATATACCGAACGGAATGTCCGGCGAACAGGTACGGATACGTTCGTAATTAGCCATCCCGTTTATAAAGTCATCGAGCGACTCCACGATCTCCCTGCATCCCAGCGAAGAAATCTCACCTACCTTACCGTCTGCCGGATCCACGCTTATGGTAAGCGGAGTTCCGCACGTAGTGGCTGCGAGGGCTACCATTTCGGCCTGCTCGACGGTATCCTGGGGGAATAGGCGCAGGACCATACTTTCCAACGGCAGGTAGCGGAGTACGTTCTGTTCGCCGTAGAGGTTATTGACATCGCGCACCACCGAAAACTCATCGCAATATGCTTTTTCATAACTCTTTCCAAAATCGACCGCAGAACCCTCCCTGTCCCTTATATTCACGAAGGAACTGCAATAGTTAGGGCCTCCCGCCTTGAGTCCGCCGCCGAACGCCGACAACTTCATGCCGCCGAAAGGCTGACGGTTCACGATAGCCCCCGTTATACCTCTGTTTATATAGAGATTGCCGGCCATGATGCTGTTTTTCCAAAGCCTCTGCTCCTCTTCGTCCAGACTTTGCAATCCCGACGTGAGCCCGTAGTCGAGGCCGTTCACCAGTTCGATACCTTCCTTCAGGTCTTTTATGCGCGCCACGCTGAGCATGGGGGCGAAAAGTTCGGTGCGAAAGGAGAAGTTTTGCGGCCTGACACCCCACTTCACCGTAGGCGCGAGGACGTAGCGGTACCTGTCCAGGAAGCTGGGGGGCACCAGCCACTCCTCGCCCTCCTCCAGATTGTTCAGCGATTCCAGCAATTTGTCGTTTTCGTTCGTGATCATAGGGCCTACTATATTCCCCTGATCCCACACGCTGCCGGTTTTCAGGCTCGTGGTGGCGTCGAACAGTTTTTCTCTGAACACGGGATCGTCGTAGACCGAGCCCTCCACGAGCAGCAGCGAACAGGCCGAACACTTCTGTCCGGCATTCCCGAACGCCGACGAGACTATGTTGAGTATGGCGTGGTCGCGGTCGCCCGAAGCGGTGAGTATGATGGCGTTCTTCCCGCCCGTTTCCGCCGACAGGTGGGTCGAGGGATTGGAGCGGGCTATGTTCTGCGCCGTGTCGGTTCCTCCCGTAA
Organism: Holotrichia oblita; assembly: GCA_023690525.1. Lineage (NCBI taxonomy): Eukaryota > Metazoa > Arthropoda > Insecta > Coleoptera > Scarabaeidae > Holotrichia > Holotrichia oblita. Next base: position 1,395,880 of record CM043015.1, read on the forward strand.
GAATGACATGTTTTATCTCCGGCGCGGTGGTCAGTACCTTGAGCGCATCCCTGTCGGTTATAACGACCTGCAATGCCTCTTTGGGCACGCCCGCCTTCCAGAATGCGTCGGCGAACATCCACGCCACGGGTGCGGCCACGGTCGCCGGTTTCAGTATCACGGTGTTGCCGCCGGCCAAAGCCGCCACGATGCCTCCCACCGGTATGGCGCACGGGAAGTTCCACGGCGAGATGACAAGGATCGTTCCCTTTGGGGTTATTTCGACGCTGTCCAGCCTGTCGAAAGTTTTCATGGTCACGGTATAGAAACGGGCGTAGTCCACCGCTTCCGAAACCTCGACGTCGCCTTCGATTATCGTCTTTCCCGTCACCGCGCACATGCAGCCTATAAGATCGCCCCTCATATCGTTGAGGTTATCCGCCGCCTCGTACATTATCCGGTGGCGCTCTTCGAGGGTGGTTCTTCTCCATCCGGCGGGGTCGCGGTCGGCTATCTCTATTATACTGCGTATCTGTCCGACATCCGCCCGGGACATTTCGCATACCGTGACCTCGTCGTCCTGGCAACGGTCTTTATATACGTGGCGTTTCTCCGTGACCACGGTCTCGGCGCCTATTTGCAGAGGTATGATCTCGGATTTGTCTCCCGTTGTTTTCTTCCATTTTTCTATTATGGATTCCGCCCATACCTGATTGGCGGCAAGGTCGAAATTGGTGTCCGGTTCGTTTTTCATAACGTCCATAGGAGGAACTTTTACGGCCGGCTTGCGCCTGTCCTGGGTGCGCGTCGGGGTTACGGACACCGAATCCTTGAGCGCCAGAGCCTCCCTGAACTGGTTTTCCAGGAAATTCCAGTTCTCCGTATCCGGCTTGAGGTTGAAAGAGTAAGACAGGAAATTCTCCGGCCCCGTATTTTCGTCCAGACGGCGCACCAGATAGGAGACGGCGTTGAGGAAATGCTCATCCTTCACCACCGGAGTATAGAGGATCACGCGGTTGCCCAGCGCAGACTGCGCCCTCCACAGGTGGTTCGCCATACCTTCGAGCATCTCGAAAGTGACGTCACCGTGAGTACCGTTCCGTTGGCTTAAAAGATGCGCATAGGCGATCGTGAAAAAGTTATGCGATGCTACGCCCACCTTGACCACCGCGCTGTTTTCGGGCAGAAGGGCGCGGTCGAGGATATGCAGGTAGCTCGCATCGACCTCCGTTTTGGTTTTGTAAATCGGGTTCGGCCAGCCGCGCAGCGACGAAACCACGCTCTCCATTTCGAGGTTCGCTCCCTTCACGAGGCGCATCTTTATCGGCGAGCCTCCGTCCGCTACCCTTTGCTTCGCAAATTCGAGCAGTTCGGTCTGGAAACCCCATGCGTCGGGCAGGTAGGACTGAACGACTATCCCCGCATTGTAATCCTTGAATTCGGGTTTGGACAGCGCGGCCTTGAAAACCCGCAGAGTCAGGTGCGAGTCCTTGTATTCCTCCATGTCGAGATTGACGAATTTACGCCTCTTCATGCCGTACTCGTCGGTGTAGGGGAACTCCATGGCCTTGCGGTAGAGCGCCGATATGCGTTCGACCAGCTCTGGGAAACTTTCCCTGTAATTCAGCGCATGGGTCTGGGCGTAGATACCCGAAATTTTCACCGAAATATAATTGATGTCGGGCGATTCCAGCGCCTCCAGATAATGACGGTAACGGTTGTCGGCCTCCCTGTTGCCCAGTACCACCTCTCCGAGCAGATTGACGTTCTGCCCTATCTTCTGCTTGAACCGGTCTGCCAGGTGTTTGGTAAGGTGGGGACGCGCCTCGTCTATTATCACCGTCGCGGTCTCCTTGCGCAACTGCCATTTGATTATGGGTATGGCTATAAAATCGAAAACATATCCGAACGAACGGTAAACCCTGAAAAGGAATCTGTACCACGCACTGAAGAACTCGGGGATGCCGTAGCGGTCGATCATGACTTTTATGCGGCGCGCGAGCTTCCTGTTGTCGCGTATCTGCGACGATTCGTCGAGCATCTTCGACAGGAATACTTTGTCGTCATGATTTTGCACCAAGGTGGCATACTTGTGCTGCTCCCTGCGTTCGGCGGGGGTAATGGCCTTTTCGCTTTCATTGTACAGTTTGAGTACCCAGTCGCGCACTTCCTGCATCGGGATTTTCGGTTCGTTCATATCGGATTGGTTTTTAGTATGGGACTATATATTTATTTTGCACACAATCTCATTGCGCCTCGGCGGCGGAATAACCGCAACGCTACATTTTTTCCGGCACTTTTATTCCGAGCAGTTGCATACCCCGCGCTATCACCCGCCCCGCCTGTTCGGACAGCAGAAGGCGCATACTGCGTATCTCCGCGTCTTCCTCCCGCAAAACGGGATTATCGTGATAATAGCCATTGTACATTTTTGCCAGTTCATAGATGTAGTTGGCTATCAGCGACGGCGAAAAGTTTTCTCCCGCTTCGGAAACCACGGCGGGGAAATCGGCGAGGTGCTTGATCAGTTCGATTTCATGTCCGGTATATTTGTCCGTTTCCGCGCTCCGCAGACCGTATTCGATACCCGCTTCGGCTGCTTTGCGCAACAGCGAACATATACGCGCATGGGTATATTGTATAAATGGCCCCGTATTGCCGTTGAAGTCTATCGACTCGCGCGGATCGAACAGCATGGTCTTGCGCGGATCGACCTTCAGTATGAAGTATTTCAATGCACCCAGACCCACCGTATGCCCTGTTTCATTGATCCCTTTTTCGTCCTCGCCGTCCAGCTTGCCTAATTCCTTAGCCATTTCTATCGCCGTGGACACCATTTCATCGATAAGGTCGTCGGCATCGACCACCGTGCCTTCCCGCGACTTCATTTTCCCTTCCGGAAGCTCCACCATGCCGTAGGAAAGATGATAGATGGCGTCCGACCAGTCGTAGCCCATCTTCTTGAGTATGAGTTTCAACACCTGAAAATGGTAGTTCTGCTCGTTCCCGACTACATAGATCATACGGTCGAACCCGTATTTTTCGTAACGCTGGTAAGCTGTTCCGAGATCCTGTGTCATGTAGACCGACGTGCCGTCGCCGCGAAGCAGCAGTTTCTCGTCCAGACCGTCTTCCCGCAGATCGACCCACACCGAACCGTCGTCCCTGCGGTAAAGAACATTTTTATTCAATCCCTGTTCGACGATATTCTTGCCAAGCAGATAAGTGCAGGATTCGTACTGCGTTTCGTCGAAATCCACTCCGAGCGCCCTGTATGTTTCGTCGAACCCCCTGTAAACCCAGCTGTTCATCGTTCTCCACAGTCCGGTGACTTCGGGATCGCCGGCTTCCCACTTGCGAAGCATCTCCTGAGCCTCCATTATGGAGGGCGCTTTCTGTTTCGCTTCCTCCTCGCTCATGCCTCCGGCCATGAGTTCCGCCGTTTCGGCCTTGTAATGCCTGTCGAACTCCACATAGTACTTGCCGACGAGGTGGTCTCCCTTCATGCCGCTGCTTTCCGGCGTCTCGCCGCCGCCCCATTTGCTCCATGCCAGCATGCTTTTGCATATGTGTATACCCCTGTCATTGACAAGATTGACCTTGACGACCCTGTGTCCGTTCGCTTCCAGAATGGCGGCGACCGACCAGCCGAGGAGGTTGTTGCGTATATGTCCCAGATGGAGTGGTTTGTTGGTGTTGGGCGAAGAGTACTCCACCATCACCGTTTTGCCGGAAGGCGGTTTGAATCCGAAAGCGCTGTCGGCAGCGATCTCCCCGAACTTTCCGCTCCAGAACCCGCGGCTCAGCGAGAGATTGAGGAACCCGTTTATTACGTTGAACCCGCCGATCTCGCAGCTGTCGGCGCTCATGCGCAAGCCTATTTCCCGCGCCGTCTCTTCGGGCGACTTGCGGCTCAAACGCAGGAAAGGGAACACGACCAACGTGTAGTCCCCTTCGAATTCCTTGCGCGTCTTCTGTATCTGTACCTGATTTACAGGGAAATTGCCGTAAAGCGATTCGATTGCCGCCGCAGCTTTCCGCTGCAGCAAATCCTCGATGTTCATTCGGTGCTTATGAATGGTTGTTTTATATCGTCAAAGATAATATTTTTGTAAAAAAATCACAACGCGAATTGAAGATAGGCGAACTCGACCTCGGCGAAAAGCCGCTTTTCCTCGCACCGATGGAGGACGTGACGGATCATTCGTTCAGGTATATATGCAAGGAATTCGGCGCGGATATGGTCTACACCGAATTTATTTCGTCCGACGGCCTTATACGCGACGCGGCGAAATCGCTTGCCAAACTGAACATATCGGCAGGGGAAAGGCCGGCGGGGATACAGCTTTACGGCCATCTCATCGAGCCAATGGTGGAATCGGCGCGGATAGCCGAGAACGTGGCGCATCCCGACGTGATCGACATAAATTTCGGATGTCCGGTAAAAAAGATAGCCAACCGCGGAGCGGGGAGCGGCATGATGCGCGACGTGCCGCTGATGGTCGAAATGACGCGCCGGATAGTGGATGCCGTAAGGACGCCCGTCACCGTCAAGACGCGTCTGGGGTGGGACGAACAGAGCAAGAATATAGAAGAGGTAGCACTCAGGCTTCAGGACGCCGGAATAGCGGCGCTAACCATTCACGGGCGTACCCGCGCCCAGATGTACAAGGGCGAGGCCGACTGGACTCTCATAGGCACAGTGAAGAATAACCCCGCGATCCGTATTCCCATTATAGGGAACGGAGACATAGACTCAGCCCTGAGCGCAGCCCGCGCCTTTGACAAATGGGGGGTGGACGGCGTGATGATCGGCAGGGCGACCTACGGACGTCCGTGGATATTCCGCGAAATAAGGCACTATTTAAATACGGGTGAGCTTTTGCCCCAGCCGTCGGTTGCCGAACGGGTCGGAATAGCCAAACGCCACCTGCTCAAATCGGTCGAGGTGAAGGGCGAAAAGGTGGGAGTGCTGGAGATGAGGCGCCACCTGTCGAACTATTTTAAGGGACTGCCCGACTTCAAGCAGACGCGGCTGCGCCTCGTAACCCTGACCGACATCCCCGAACTGTTGGCGACTCTTGACTGCGTTGCGCAACGGTGGGGAGAGTTCGACACATCGCAGATCGTCCCGCCGCCGCTGTCGAAGGATATTTGAAGTAAGGCAACGTCATTCGCCAGGAGGCAAGCGATGAAGAATCCCGTGCTGTTCGGCTTCGGCTGCGCCTGAGTCGGACACAAGCCTGATAGAGATTCCTTGCTGCGCTCGGAATGACAAGGAGTGTCATTCTTCGCCGCCTGCGGCGGCGGGTGTCCGCACTGAAATGGAGGTGCGGGGTCACCCGCTCGGGTTTCGCGAGTCAGAGTAGCCGGAATTGGAACTGCACAGGCATTGCGAAGTTATACCGGCTCGACGGCGAAGCGAAACCCGTCAGCGGGTCGCGCCGTAATTTGTGCGGTGGGTTTTTGCTCCGCTTTTTGCCCATCAAAAAGCGGAAATAAGAATTGTCATTCCGCAGGAGCGTGAGCGACGAGAATCCGTACTTAATATTTAGCATTAACCCGTTGTGCATTTAGAGAAATGATTATAAAAAATTATTAATCATAATTCTTATTGTCAGTTATTTCGGTTTTGCGAAGCAAAACCTGCGGCCTGTCGCCGCCCCACGCGGCGGGACGCTCAATCGACCTTGCGGTCGAGATTCGCGCCCACCGCCGGCGGCATGCCGAAAGAAAAATACTAATGAATAAATAGTTACATTTAATAATATTGACTATTCTAAATGCACAACGGGTTTTCTTATTAGATAAATATAGGTGATTATGTGTGTAAAAAGTCTGACCTTAAAATTATGAAAATGAAAAAAATACTATCCGTTATACTATTCATGTCCGCCGCGTGTCCGCTACTCGCCCAGAGAAACGGCATCACGGGAGACGAGTGGGCCGATCCGTCGGTTCCCTCCAGGGGAGCCGTGCGCACCGGAAGTGAATTCCTCAGCTACGACACGCGGGAAACTGCGGAAAAGGGAAGCGCCGTTTACGGTAGAAGCACGGAAACCAACCGCTTCTACATGCCGCTAAAATTGAATGCGGAAAGGACGGAGCAGGGATCAAAGCTCTCGGCTACGGCGGAGATTCCGTTCATGTGGTTAGACCGCGATCTTTTTCTTCAGGTCGAAGGTGTCCCGTCGTATTATGTGGCCGTGAACGGCAGGCGCATCGGCTACGGAGAGGACAACCGGACTCCTTCGAGGTTCCGTGTTTCGGATTTTGTGACCGATGGAGCGAACACATTCACGCTGGAGATAATGGACGGGGGAACAGGCCGGCGAGTGGATTACAGGCCGGAGGAACAGACCGTGCCGGCGGCTTTTCTCTTCTCGCAACCCAAGGTACGCATAGAGGACTATGAAATAACGGCCTGCCCCGATTCGACGAACAGTCACGGGATCCTGACCATAAGGCTGTTTCTTTCCAACAGCTATAACTCCGCCGAGACTGCGACCGTGGGCTACGACATATACTCGCCGCAGGGTAAGCTCCAGCATTACGACATAAGGGAGGTCTCGTTGACGGGACAGGGCAGGGATACCGTGGAATTTTCGGAATTCATATACGGTACGCCGCAAAATCTCTGGAGCGCCTCCTCTCCCAAACTGTACCACGGAATGCTGACGGTAAAACGCGAAGGCCGTATGGTGGAGTACATACCTTATAACGTAGGTTTTGTTTCTTCGGAAATATCCGGCGGAACGATCGTCCGCAACGGCGCCGACCTTGCCGTAAATGCAGTCCGGTACAACGCGGCGGCAGACCCGAAGGAGGCCGGGAAAAATATTCTGCATCTTAAAGCACATGGAGTGAACACCGTGATCCCCGACTACCCGCAGCCGGTATGGTTCTATGACCTCTGCGACAGGGAGGGAATGTACATAATAGAACAGGCCAACGTCAATCCCCCGCGTATGGACGGCGACAGGAATGTCGGCGGGACGCTCGGCAACGACCCCGCGTGGCAGGAAACTTTCCGGCACAGGATGGAGACGGCGTACTCGCGCATCAGGAATCATACGTGCATCGTCGGCTGGTCGCTCGGAGGAGATGCCGGCAACGGTTACAACATGTACAAATCCTACCTCTGGATGAAAGGCAGATGCACGGATAAACCGGTGATATACAACGACTGCGACGGAGAGTGGAACAGCGACATGGAGAGGATACCCTTGCGCAACGCCCTGGAAATTTTAGCGCTTCCCCTGCCCGACCGTAAACCGGCGGCCAAACCTGCCGGAAGAAAATGACCGTAGACCTTATCGTCGTAGGCAAGACCGATTCCGAAGCGGTCGGTTCGCTCGTGGAAAAATACCTGAAAAGGCTGAATCATTATGTTAAGTTCAGCGTCGTGGTAATCCCCGACCGCAAGGGAAGCGGAACGTCTGCACAGGCACAGAAGATCAGGGAAGGTGAAATGATATTGAATCAACTCAGGGACACCGACCATGTGGTTCTGCTGGATGAAAAAGGCGAACTGTTCCGTTCGGCCGATTTCGCCTCATGGTTGGAAAAGCATATGACCGCAGGCGGCAGGAAGAGGCTGGTCTTCGTTACCGGCGGAGCGCACGGCTTCAGCAGCGAGGTATATGAACGGGCAGACGAAAAAGTGTCCTTATCCCCTATGACATTTTCACACCAGTTGGTTCGCATCATATTCGCCGAACAGCTCTATCGCGCCTTCACCATCATAAGGAACGAACCCTATCACCATGAGTGAACAGCGAGCGCTTTCATTTTCCCTGCGTTTTAAAATAAAATGTATGTCTTTATATTTACTTAAAACTCTCCCCGTTAAATTCATGGAGATTGGTTATGTCGTTTGAAACAGGTTATTTCTTTTCCGCTTTTTGGCTGGCAAAAAGCGGAGCAAAAACCAACCCCGCGAGTCGAAAAAGCTAAAATGCCGGCGTTAAACCCAAGAAATACCGGCATGTTCAGAATCGGTGATTCTGAACATACCTACACTATCGTGAATTTCTATGGGTTTATCATCCGCCATTTTTTAACGCTTTTATCGACAGCGGGGAATAGGCGCCTGACGGCGCCAAGGAATCGTTGTAGGTAGATATACGGAAATCATATGAAATAAAAAATAGACAAGGAGATTTGCCTCGACAGCAAATCTCCTTGTTTATTAAGTGGACTCCCAAGCTCCTCATCAAGGACTTGAACCTTGGACCCCCTGATTAACAGTCAGGTGCTCTAACCAACTGAGCTAATGAGGAATTTTAACATTAAGCCTTGCCGCCTCCTTCTTTGGTCATTCAAATTACACGGAATGCGCATGACTTTCGGGATGCAAATATAATTAAAAATTCATATATCCTAAAAAAGAGTTGAAAAATATCAAGTAGTGTGGAACGATTATCCTTATTGCCATTATTCCATATTTGAAATATATCTAAACCTGTTATGCGCCGCTTATACAGGGACCGACAGGGAGAATCCTATTACGACCCCTTTCCTGTCGCTGGGTTTCTGGAGGGATATTACGACGGACGGCGTAACTGTCGAAGGTATGCGGAAGGGAGAAAAGTCTACGATCAAATCCAGTCCGTAGGAATGAATATTTCCGGTGAAACCCGAAAAGACCCTGTAATGTGCGTGATCCCAGAAAAGATTTGCCCGCAGGCGTTTGAAGAATATGAAAGAGCTTATCCCACCGTCGGGGTACCAGAACGGGAACTGATAATCGACCGAGTATGCAACATATTTCCTGGGTGTTATCAGGAAATCGGCTCCGCGGGGGAACAGTTCTTTTTGCCTGTAATTATAGATGTCTTCCCATTGGTATTGAAATGCGGTTCTGAGCATCAGACTGTGGTGATCGGCAATCCCGGGAAGAAAACCTCTGAGCAGGATGCTCCACAAGCTGCCGAAATCGGAACGGAAAGGATTCATGGCATACGACGTTCTCACAGCGTAGCCCCAACGGGGCAGGAAGTCGCGGTAAGCCATGCGCGCATTGTCGGTGAATTGCAACTTGAAGACGGTTTTCTGAAGTCCGCCCGAGTATTTACCCGAGTTGTGATTATAAAGGCGCGCGTTATTATGCTCGAACTCCACTTCCGGTGTCAGCCTCCTTATATGGCTTCCCGAGGAGAGAAGAACAGGCAGGTATACCCTTGCCGCCAGGTCGAAATAATTTCCGATGTCGGCGGGTGCGGGAGGCAGCGCCCCTCCGTCCGAATAGCGGTATATGAGTTGATCGGCGTTGCTCCAGTGCGCCCTGACCTCGAATTTAGGAGCGAGCCCATAATAATTCACCCAACCCATGAGGTGGGAGTGTCCCCCGTCCCAAAAATATCCGAACTGGGAGAAAACCGAATTCAGATTATTCTGAGACAGCACCGTCGCACCGGCGCGTACGTTGAACGCGGTTTCGTCGGTGAAGTTATCCGCATCGAAGAAAAAAGGCGCCCAACTGTGGAAATTAAAGGCATGCAGCGCTTTACGGTATCTTCTCGCAGGAGGCAGGGAGGTCGAGTCCGGTGCGACGACCCTGTCGATATTCATTATATCCCATTTCGCGCGGGGCGGATTGACCGTACTTTGCGGCAAAAGCGAATGGGGAACCCTCTCCATTACCGCATCGCCGTACCGCTGAACCGCAAGCATGTATCCTTCGGGAGTGTAGGTGGTAAGCACGACGCCGTCGCCCGAAGGCAGGGGCGACGGCGAGAAGGAGCCGTAGCGGGAGCCGGTAAGTCTGTATTCCGCCTCCCCGTCCAGGTCGTAACAGTGGGCTTCGTCCTTGCCCGAAGCTATCGAATTGAAGTAAAGTCGGCCGTCCTTAGCCCGCAGATTATAAAGGGAGGTGTAACCGGCGGGAGTGACCGCATCGAAACTTTCGTCGCCCCGGGCGGCGGAACCGATCCACATCCCGCCGTCGCTTAGGGCGATGAAATAGTATTTTTCCGTCTTGTCGTCATATGCCAGGCCGTGTACCGACAGCGTATCGGGCAGGTTTAACGTCCAGTCGTAGTGCTTTATGGCAAACGCGCCGTCGTAGCCGTATACCGCACGGGCTACCGATCCGTCGTCGAAAGCCGCCGTAAACAATACCTTGCGCTGTCCCGAAGAGATGCCCTTTCTGCCCGTGGACAGATCGTACCAGCAAAGCTGCGAATTGACCCTCTGTTCCCAGAAGACACTTTGCCTGTATTCCGTCCACCAGAGCATGTCGCCGGCGATGTTCAGCCCCGTATTTACCGCTCCTATCCGGCGCAACGTCCTCTCTTTACCCGTTTCCATATCCACCCGAACCAGTCTCGCCGCCCTGTCCAGGTCGCTCTTTATGGCATAGACCGTTCCGTCTTCCGCCGCGACGGGGGTCGCGTATACAGTATAAGAGGTTACGGGAGTTTTTATAATGGCGCTGCTGTTATCGGCAAGGGGCAGAGATTTCCAGTAGCTGTCCAGGTCGTCGAACGTATCGCGAAAAAGTTTTGCTACCGACGTGCCATAATATCTTCTAAGCGCAATGCCGGGAGTGAACAACATGTAAGGACGGGAAGAACCGAACCGCGTAACCCTGTCCCAGACGTTCTCCCCGTATCTGGTACAGGCATAGGAGGTCATCTGATAACCCAGCTGGTAGTGGTCGGGCATGTAATCCCTGAAAGAACCGCTGAAATATTTATCGACGGGGAATCTCCGTCCGTCTTCGAGCGCCATCGCACGGTATTCTATGGTGAACGATGGTTGCAAGCCCCGACCGAACGAGGACATTTCGGTTTCGGCCATCACGGCGTCGCCCTCCATCGCCCATACCGGCATGAAACCAAGCCCGATGAGGGAACCCTGACTGCCGAGAATGTAGCTCAAGACACGTATGACCCCCCTGTTCAGGTTGTTGTACTGGACGGCATGCCGGTATTCGTGTACGGCCAACTGCTTGAGCCACGGCATGGCCGCCTGAGAAGCGGGCGGAATAACGATGAACTCCATACGCTTGGGAGCCAGCATGACGATGCCGTTGGGAGCAAAATTCTGGGTGTGGAGTATCAGCGGCATGCGCCGCATGGGGCCGAGAGTGTAACCGTAACCTATCCGGGGACGTATGGTATCCAAATAGTACATAAGCCTGCCGGCCTGCGTGGAATAATAGTCGGGAAATATACACCTCACATCGCCGGTGCGGATAGTACTCCATCTTATTGAAGCAGGATTCTGTCCCCAGTCGTAGTATTGCGCCTCGGCGGACACGGTGCACAAAAGAAAAAAAGTAACGGCCGCCGCCGTCCTTCCGACCATTTTCCCCATTTTATTTTAAGCACATTGTGCTTTTATTATTTTTTGTTAATACTGCTAATTAGCACCTTACAAACAAATAATGGATAAATAAATATTTCACGGCTCTTACATATATTATTATGTATACGATATATGAAGTCACCTGTTAGCCGCCTGCTTTTTTAGCCTTGTAGCCTGCCTGCAGGAGAATATCGACTATGCGGTCGCGGAAATCGCCCTGGATGATTATTTCGCCGTCTTTGGCCGAACCGCCCGTGCCGCACCTGTTTTTCAAAAAACCTGCCAGAGCCTTCAGATCGTCGTCGCTCCCAACAAAACCCTTCACGAGGGTAACCTGTTTGCCCGCCCTCTGCCGGCGATCCAGCCAGACCCTCAGATCCTGGCGTGCAGGTGGCAGGGTTTCCGCCGTTTCTTCCCCCGTCTTATCATAGGAGAATTCAGGGTTGGTAGAGTAAACCATTCCCAGGCGTTTTTTCCAGTCGTTATTGCTCATAGCTGCGATTTGGTACAAATATAGTGAGAGTCTGCTTAAATTTTAATGATAAGAATCGTTTAGCCGGCAAAATTATGGGATAAGTTTAAACATATCCTTATTCTGCACAGTGCGTCCATCGCTCTGTCCAATACGCAAAATCATCAAAACGGCTTCAATGTCCTAAAAAGTAAAATGCAGCTATACAGCGTTTTCCTGTCAAAAAATCCCGATTCCGGCATGGATTGTTTCCGGTCGTGATTGCGGATCGGAAAAAATGTAGTACCTTTGGGTTTCAGAAATATTGTCCTAACAATGTCTGAAAAAAAGAAAGCTGTCCTTATACTGGAGGACGGCACGCGGTTTAACGGCTATTCGTTCGGTAAGTCAGGGTCGGTGTCGGGTGAAGTCGTTTTCAATACTGCCATGACGGGTTATCCCGAAAGTCTTACCGATCCGTCCTACAGCGGACAAATACTCACCTTTACATTCCCCCTGATAGGAAATTACGGCGTTCCATGCGACGAGACCGAAAACGGCATCTCCCGATTTTTCGAGTCCGACCGTATCCACCTGCGCGCGCTCGTCGTATCCGACTATTCGTTCGACTACAGTCATTGGAATGCCTGCCGTAGCCTCGACCAGTGGTTGAAGGAGAACGGCATAACCGGAATTTACGGCATAGATACCCGTGCCGTTACCAAAATCATCCGTGAAAGAGGCGTGATGCTGGGCAAGGTCGTGACGGAGGGCGAACCGGAACCCGCCGGATTCGACAACCCCGACGCGGAAAACCTTGTCGCCGCCGTAAGCTGCAAGGAAGTCACCGTCTACGGATGCGGCTCCCGCCGTATCGTACTCGTGGACTGCGGCTGCAAGAACAACATAATACGCTGCCTCCTGAAAAGGGATGCCACCGTTATCAGGGTTCCGTGGGATTTCGACTTCACGAATATGGAATACGACGGCGTTATGATAAGCAACGGCCCGGGCGATCCGCAAAAGTGCGGGAAGACGGTGGAGAACATCCGCAAGGCCATGCAGATCGGCAAGCCCATCTTCGGAATATGTATGGGCAACCATCTTCTGTCGCTTGCCGCCGGAGCATCGACTTACAAAATGAAATACGGGCACCGCAGCATCAACCAACCTGTACTAATGAGCGGAAGCGACACCGCTTTCATAACGTCGCAGAATCACGGTTACGCGGTCGATTCCTCGGCTTTGGGCGACGAATGGGAGACATGGTTCACCAACCTGAACGACGGCACGAACGAGGGTATAAGACACAAGACCAAACCTTTCTTCTCGGTGCAGTTCCACCCCGAAGCCGCGAGCGGTCCCGTAGACACGGAATTTCTTTTCGACCATCTGATACAAAAAATCGAACAATGCAAATGATAGCCAAGAGCACGGATAAAGATATAAAGAAGGTATTGCTTCTCGGATCGGGAGCTTTGAAGATCGGCGAGGCGGGAGAGTTCGACTATTCCGGCTCTCAGGCTCTTAAAGCACTCAAGGAGGAGGGTATCCGTACGGTTCTTATAAATCCCAACATAGCGACGATCCAGACTTCGGAGAACATAGCCGACAGGGTATATTTCCTGCCTGTGACCCCCGAATACGTCGAAGAAGTAATAATAAAGGAACGTCCGCAGGGAATACTGCTCGCTTTCGGGGGGCAGACGGCGCTAAACTGCGGAGTCAAACTCTACAGGAGCGGCATACTGGAGAAATACGGCGTGAAGGTACTGGGTACTCCGGTTCAGTCCATTATAGATACCGAAGACCGCGAAAAATTCGTTGAGAAGCTTAACCAGATAGACGTCAAGACAATAAAGAGCGAGGCTGCCACAACTGTATACGACGCCAAAAGGATAGCCGCCGAACTGGGTTATCCCGTAATCATAAGGCCTGCCTATACGCTCGGCGGACTCGGCTCGGGCTTCTGCGACAACGGAGATGAACTGGATGTGCTTGCATGCAAGGCTTTCACGTACTCCCCGCAAATACTGGTCGAAAAATCGCTAAAGGGCTGGAAAGAGATCGAATACGAGGTAGTAAGGGACAGGTATGATAACTGTATCACGGTCTGCAACATGGAGAACTTCGACCCGCTCGGCATACACACGGGCGAGAGTATCGTGGTCGCACCCACCCAGACATTAACCAATTCCGAATGCCAGAAACTGCGCGAAATAGCCATAAGGATCGTCCGCCACATAGGGATCGTCGGCGAGTGCAACGTGCAGTACGCGCTCGATCCCGATTCGGAAGACTACCGCGTCATAGAGGTGAATGCGCGTCTTAGCCGTTCGTCGGCGCTTGCTTCCAAGGCGACGGGCTACCCTCTCGCTTTCGTGGCGGCCAAACTCGGACTCGGCTACGGACTGCACGAACTTAAAAATTCGGTGACCAAATCGACCACGGCCTGCTTCGAGCCCGCTCTCGACTACGTGGTATGCAAAATCCCGCGCTGGGATCTCGGCAAATTCAAGGGAGTATCCCGCGAACTCGGTTCGAGCATGAAATCGGTAGGCGAAGTCATGGCCATCGGGCGCAGTTTCGAGGAAGTGATCCAGAAGGGACTTCGCATGATAGGGCAGGGGATGCACGGGTTCGTGGCGAACAAGGAACTTTCGGTGGACGATATAGACGAAGCTCTGACCTGTCCGACCGACAAGCGGATCTTCATAATAGCCGACGCTCTTAAGATGGGATACACCGTAGACCGCATACATGCTCTGACCATGATCGACAAATGGTTCCTGTGCAAGCTGCGGAATATCGTGGAAACGGAACACCGGCTGGAGGCTTACGACAGCATGGAGGGCGTTCCCGTCGATCTCCTTCTGGAAGCCAAACAGAAAGGCTTTTCCGATTTCCAGCTTGCAAGGACGGTTCTCAAAACCCCGCCGCAGGATATGGAAAAGGGAATGACGGTTGTCAGGGAATACCGCAAACGCGCCGGCATAACTCCGTTCATAAAACAAATCGACACCCTGGCTGCCGAATATCCGGCACTTACGAACTATCTGTATGTCACTTACAACGCCTGCACTCACGACATAGATTTTCCGCAGGACGACAGGTCGGTGGTGGTTCTCGGGTCGGGGGCCTACCGCATCGGCAGTTCGGTGGAGTTCGACTGGTGCAGCGTGAATGCCGCCGAAACCATCCGAGGGAACGGTTTGCGGTCGATAATGATAAATTACAATCCTGAAACGGTTTCCACCGACTACGATATGTGCGACAGGCTCTATTTCGATGAACTTACTCTCGAAAGGGTGCTCGACATAACCGATCTGGAGAAACCGAGAGGTGTTATGGTATCGGTGGGGGGACAGATTCCCAACAACCTTGCGATGCGCCTCGATTCCGCCGGAGTACCCATACTCGGAACATCGGCGCATGACATCGACAAGGCCGAAGACCGCCACAAGTTCTCGCAGTTGCTCGACGATATGGGAATCGACCAGCCCCGCTGGCGGGAACTGACTACACTGGAAGACATATACCGTTTCGTCGATGAGGTGGGTTTTCCCGTACTTATACGTCCCTCTTACGTGCTTTCGGGCGCCGCCATGAACGTGGTCTCCAACCGCGGAGAACTGGAAGGTTTCCTCACCCTTGCCACGGACGTTTCGAAACAGCATCCGGTAGTGGTGACGGAATTCATCGAAAACGCCAAGGAGATAGAGATAGACGCGGTGGCGAAAGACGGCGAGGTGCTTATCTACGCCATCTCCGAGCATGTGGAGTTCGCCGGAGTCCACTCGGGGGATGCTACAATGGTATTCCCGCCGCAAAAGATGTATGTGGAGACAATGCGGCGCATCAAGAGAATTTCAAAAATGGTGGCCAAAGGTCTCAATATTACTGGGCCTTTCAACATGCAGCTGTTGGCCAAGGATAATAATATCAAAGTAATAGAATGTAATTTAAGAGCGTCGAGGAGCTTCCCGTTCGTCTCGAAAGTCCTGAAGGTAAATTTCATAGAAATAGCCACGAAAGCCGTGTTGGGATTGCCGGTGGAAATTCCGAACAAATCGGCGTTCGATCTCGACTATGTGGGTATTAAGGCGCCCCAGTTTTCATTTTCGCGCCTGCAGAAGGCCGATCCGGTACTCGGCGTCGAGATGTCCTCCACTGGCGAGGTCGGATGTATAGGCGAGGATTTCCACGAGGCCATACTGAAAGCGATGCTTTCGGTGGGATACACCATACCGGAACGCAACATACTGCTTTCCACGGGCGACGCCCGTTCGAAAGCCGACATGCTTTCGGCGGCCAGAGTTCTTCAGGAAAAGCGCTATAATCTTTACGCTACCCAGGGAACGGCCGACTATCTCGCCACCAACGGTATACATGCCGAAGTCCTGCACTGGCCCGACACGGACATGAAGCCCAATACGCTCGACTACATCAAGGAGAAGAAAATCGACCTTGTGATAAATATCCCGAAAAACCTGTCTGAAATCGAACTCAGCAACGATTACACCATACGCCGGAGCGCCGTGGATTTTAACGTGCCGCTTATAACCAACGCGCGTCTGGCAAGTGCATTCATCCATGCTTTCTGCCGTCTCGACAAGAGGGACATAAAGATCAAGAGCTGGAACGAGTATTAGAAGACAATATTAATCAGGGAATTGACTCTCAATAAGAGATATTGAGAGATACGACGAGATTCTCCGCTTCGTTCGAAATGGTGATTAGGACGTGTTGTCAAAAAGTATGCTATTGTAGTTTATATACAACCAGTGCATTATGTCATTGTTTGTTTCCGGCATGCCGCCGGCGGTGGGTGCTAATCTCGACCGTGAGGTCGATAGAGCGACCCGCCGCGTGGAACTGTCGGTTTGCGACCGGCGGCGTGCCGCGTGACTTTCGTGCTGACGCACAAAAGTCACAGATCATCCAAAATAGGAATATAATGTATTGTGTCAAACCGTTTTAAGGCAGCATACTTTTTGAAACACCACTAAATAATAAATAGCACGGTGTGCTTGGCTCCACTTTTTGTCTGTCAAAAGGTGGAAAAGAAAAATTTAGGTATACATACGGACAGTGATAATAATGAATAGCACAAAGTAAGCTTATACTTATTAAAGATGATAACGAAAGCTGACATATCGCTCGTGCGTTCCCTTGCGGACAGGAAGGGCAGGAGCGAACACGGGCTTTTCGTCGCCGAGGGTTATAAATTGGTAAGGGAGGCCGTATCTTCGGGATTGAATGTCGCGAGGATCTTCACTACGGATGAGCGTGCCGATTTTCCGCAGGCAGAGTTCATAAGCCCGCGCGATTTCACACGGATAAGCGGCATGAAAACCCCGCAGGGCATACTGGCGCTCGTCGGGATACCCTGCTTTGAGTTGCCTGTTCCGTCCTCTTCGGAGTTGATCATGGCGCTCGACGGCGTACAGGACCCGGGCAATCTGGGCGCGATAATCAGGATTGCCGACTGGTTCGGGATAAGGGATATAATTTGTTCACCGAATACAGTCGATTGCTTCAGTCCCAAAGTAGTGCAGGCAACCATGGGAGCCATACTGAGGGTCAGGGTTCACTATGTATCCCTTCCCGAGATGCTTTCTTCGGCCGGCAGAAACAGTATTCCGGTGTACGGGGCTTTTCTGGATGGTGAGAACGTATATTCGGCCGATCTGGGAAGACCCGCCGGCGGCATTCTGCTGCTCGGGAACGAGGGAAGCGGAATAAGTCCCGGAGCCGCCGCCGGAGTTACGCGGAAGCTCTTCATCCCCCCTTACCCCGAGGGGGAACGATCGTCGGAATCGCTCAACGTGGCTTCGGCGGCGGCCGTCCTCTGTTCGGAATTCCGCCGCAGGGCATAGCCGCGAGTCGGAAAGAGCTACAATTCCACTCCGAAAGGAAAACTATCTGGCGGAATTTATCCTAACACTGGCCTTGACCAGCGCGAGCGCCTTTATTCTCGATATCTGCACCTCCTTGTCGGCATAACATTCATCCTGGCTCACGAGTCTCACCCAGCCTTCCTTTTCCGACTTGCGTATGTATCTTACCAGGATGTACTCCTCTCCTTCCAGTTCGAGCGAGATCAGGTAAATATCGCCCCAGAATATATCGTGTACGTCGCTGATCTGCTTGTAAAGCACCATGTCTCCGCTTTTCAGTATGGGATACATTCCGTCGCCGATGATATATACCGCGCCGTCGCATTTGGGAAGGTGGGGTATGCGTATGTAATCAGTGGGAGTATACTCCGACGGATCGGAAAACAACGATACCAATCCGTCCGTCTTATCCAAATTGTAAAGGGGAATGCTTTGCATGGGAATAGACCCCTCGCTGAGCTTCACATAGGGACGGCGCGACGAAAACATTTCCCCCTTGCCTCTACGAATCCATTCGGAATTGACGTTGAATTCGCTAATAAGCAGTTTTGTGTTTCTTTCCGACAGCGCCGCTTTGCCTGTCTCTATCATCGACAGGGCGCTCTTGCCGATCCCCAATTTCTCAGCCATCTCGGCTTGCGTCAATTTCAATTCCTTTCTGATTTGCCTAACAGGATGTTCCATAATGGTAAATTTTAATTTTTATATATTTGTTTTTTAAAATTACCGTTTAAATACGTCAATATAAAAAGCGCCAATGGCTACTTTCATCTATTGCGGCTGACAAAGATAATAAAATTCAATAATTGTATAACGTTCTCAATAACTGTTCCATTTATTTTTGTAACGAAAAAAAATGCAATTTATGGTGATAATTAATGAAAACTATTGCTGGTCAGTCTTCCGAACCTCGCATAATATATAAGAAACCGGCAAAAATTTTTTTATGAAAAAAACACCGGACAGGAATACAACCCGGGTAAAACAGTCCGGTCGAAGCAAGGCATGCGGCATAATGCGCATTTCCGGCGACGCCGGTTCACAGCTGTCGGCATCCGGTGCGGGGGATATTTCGCTGATGGATTTTGCCTCGTCGGTCATGCCCGCACTGAAACGGACGTCGTTCCATGAGGTCTACTACCGCATACTCGGTCATTTCGCCAAGGGCGATATATGCAAACTTATCGTGTCGGTTCCGCCCCAGCACGGCAAGTCGCTTGGCGCGTCGGTAATGCTGCCGGCCTACATGCTCGGGCTCAATCCCCGGCTCAAGGTAGCCATAGCCTCCTATAATGCCGTCCTGGCTTCCCGTTTCAACAAGCGCGTCCAGAGGATCATAGACTCCAAAACCTATGGGACGATATTTCCCCGCACTGCCATAAAGCCGCTGTCGGGACGTTCCGATTACGTAAGAACTGCAAGCCATGCGGAGATAATAGAACACGGCGGGGAGATTTTTTCCGTCGGGCGCGAAGGTTCGCTTACCGGCAACGAAGTCGATGTGCTGATACTCGACGACCTGTACAAAAATGCCACGGAAGCCAATTCGCCCGTCATACGCGAAAGCTGCTGGGACTGGTACACTTCGGTGGTCAGAACGAGAATGCACAACGATTCCCGCGAACTCATGGTCTTCACGCGCTGGCATGAGGAAGACCTCATAGGGACGGTATTGTCCAAAGAAAAGAATACTCTTCTCTCGCAATGGTCGCAGATAGAGACGGCGGAAACGGGCGGCTGGTTCGTGGTCAATTTCGAGGCGCTGAAGGATTCTCCGCCCAACGAACTCGACCCACGTGCGCAGTGGGAAGCCCTGTGGCCCGAGCGCCACAACAAGGAGTTGCTCGAAGGTAAACGGGCTCTCGACCCTTTCCGCTTCAACTGCATGTACCAGGGCAGACCCTCGCCGCGAAGCGGACTTCTCTACGGCAACCGCATAAAACTTTACGAAAAAATGGAGTGCGAAGCGATCCGCAAGGGAAATTACACCGATACGGCCGATCTCGGCGACGACTACCTTTGTTCGGTATGTTACGACGTCGGAATGGACGGTATTGTCTACGTGACGGATGTCGTGTACTCGCGCGAGGGAATGGAGGTTACCGAAAAGCTGGTCGCCGGAGTGCTGGAACGGAATATGACGCGGTACGCCCATATCGAGAGCAACAACGGCGGCAGGGGATTCGCGAGAGCGGTCGGGCGCATGGTGCCCCACGTGCGTATAGAATGGTTCCATCAAAGCGGCAACAAGGAGGCGCGCATACTCTCCAACTCCGCCACCGTCATACAGAACATAAGGATGCCGGCCGGCTGGGGTACCAGGTGGCCTGAATTCTACGACCATATAGTGAATTACCGCCGGCTTTTCAGAGCGAACCGCTGGCACGACGCCCCCGATGTAATTACCGGAATCGTGGAACGCGAAATATTGGACAACGTGGCAAAGAAAATAAGCAGGCTAAACTATTCGGGTAAAGGGTAAGGCGAGACCATCTCTAAGGATATTCAAACTAAAAGGGGACGGTAAGTAACCAGGAATGAACAGAATAGTATTTATTAAAAGACGTCCTATACATACCTTAAATCAGATGGGATATGTTAATTTCTTTCCGCTTTTGGCTGGCAAAAAGCGGAGCAAAAACCAACCCCGCGAGCCGAAAAAGCTAAAATGCCGGCGCTAAACCCAAGAAATGCCGGTATGTTCAGAATCGGTGATTCTAAACATACCTTACACTATCGTGAATTTCTAAGGTTTATCATCCGCCATTTTTTAACGCTTTTATCGACAGCGGGGGATTAGGCGCCTGACGGCGCCTAAGAATTTTTCAGGTACAGTTTTTTGGTTGCGAAGCAACCCGTAGTCCCGCCCTGCCATCGACGCGGGAAGAAGTTGCGGTAGGAAAATCACCCGAAGCTACCGTGTAGCGAGGGAAGCTTCCGAGAGCAACGCCGCGGATGATGGGGGCGGCAGGTTTTGGCTCCACCTTTTGGCTGTCAAAAGGTGGAAAAGAAAAGATTTTGGTGTAAATATACGAATAGTCATATTTATTATCCCCATTCATATTATTTTGTGGAAAAACCTTACATTTGTATTATGCAGGATTAGGGCGTGTTTTAAAATTCACTGCGATGGTACTGAAAATCCTCCTGATACTCTCCATCATACTGCAATTCGTTGCGGCGGCTACCGCCATACGTCTCATGCGCATGACGAAATACAATTTTTCGTGGATACTCTTCACGATAGCGCTTACGGTCATGTCGGTCATAAGGTGCGCCGAGTATATTCAGATCGCGGGAGACAAGGAGCTTAAAATACCCGATTATTTTCTGGTGTGGCTCGGTGTGGTGACGTCGCTTTGTTTTGCCGTAGGTGTCCTTTACGTCAAAAAAATATTCAACTATATAAATCGTTTGGACAGTCAGCGTCGGCTTACCGAAAAACGCATTCTCAACACCGTCCTGCGTACGGAGGAGAAAGAGAGGCTCCGTTTCTCCAAGGAGCTTCACGACGGCTTGGGTCCCCTGCTGTCGTCGGCGAAGATGTCGCTCTCGGCTCTCAAACGGGACGATAACGGCGGCATCTCCAGGAACGGAGAGATCATAGACAACGCCAATTATGCGATAGAAGAGGCCATACACTCCCTGCGCGAAATATCCAACAACCTGAGTCCGCACATACTTAACGACTTCGGACTCAGCCGCGGCATAAGCAATTTCATAAACAAACTGTCGCCGAAAAAAATAAGGGTCAACTACGCAACCGAATTGGGGAATGAGAGATTCGATACCGATACCGAAGTCATAGTTTACAGGGTGATCTGCGAACTTATAAACAACAGCATAAAGCATTCGGAGGGGACGGAAATAAACCTGTCTATAAAATACCGCGGCGACCTCCTCATAATAAACTATTCCGATAACGGTAAAGGGTTCGATACCACGGCGTTAAAGGATATGGGTATGGGTCTGTCGAATATTTCGACACGCATCTCCTCGATCAACGGTATTTCGGAGATATTCAGCGGCAAGGGGCAGGGGATGAGGGCGCACATAACAGTCAATCTGAAACAGGAAGATGGAAGACGCAAGGTATAAGGTGATGCTTGTGGACGACCACACGCTCTTTCGCAACGGACTTAAGGGACTTCTCGCCTATTCGGATGTCTGTGAAGTCGTGGGGGAAGCCTCCGACGGCGAAGGATTTCTCACCCTGCTGCGCGAAGCGGGGGAAAGCGGGGCGGACATGGTACTCCTGGACATAGACATGCCAGGAATGAACGGTATCGAGGCGGCGGCTAAAGCTCTCGAAATATCGCCCGACCTGAAGATAATCACGCTCTCCATGCACGGCGACGAGGAGTACTATTTTAAGATGGTTTCCTTGGGCGCCAAGGGATTCCTGCTGAAGAACTCCGATTTCGACGAAGTGACGGCGGCGATCGCAACCGTGGGACGCGGTGGAAGCTATTTCTCCCAGGAACTTCTCGATTCATTGGTGGGCAGCCTCAGAACATCATCCACCGTGGATTGTACGGCCGAGAGTCTGTCGCAAAGGGAGCTTCAGATACTTCTGCTCATATGCAGGGGTCTTTCAAATCACGAAATAGCGGACGAACTTTTCATCTCCAAACGCACCGTGGACAAACACAGAGCGAACATACTGGCCAAAACGAACTGTAAGAACACCGCCAATCTCGTCGTTTACGCGATAAAGAACAGCCTGGCGGAGATTTAGCCGAACAAGCAAGCTCCGCTGATAAGCGATTTTTCTGAACCCTTTTTACAAAAAGAGCAATGTAAAGTAGTTTATAATTTAATAATACATAATACCTAAAATACTGCTATGGATTTTGCCATAAGAAAATCGGTTCTTTTCTGTATGCTTTCATTTTTGAGTTTCAGTGTGCAGGCTCAGGAGAAATGGACGCTCCGCAGATGTATAGATTACGCTATCGAGAATAATATCGACATCAAACAGCGGGTATTGACCGTGGATAATGCCGAGATCGACCTCAACACGGTACGCAACAGCCGCCTGCCCGATCTGAGCGTCGGTATCAGCGAATCGTTGGACTTCGGACGTTCGAAATCGCAGTCCACCGGAATTTACGAACGGTACAAATCGGTAGGTACCGATCTTTCGGCCTCCTCGTCGATTCCGGTCTTTGCCGGTCTTCAGACCCGGAACTCGATAAAGAGCGGCGAACTGAACCTGTCGGCTGCCGTCGAGAGCCTGAAAAAAGCCAAGGAAAACCTTGAATTACAGGTTGCAGCCCTGTATCTCGAAGTATTATTCAAGAAGGAGATACTTAAAGTATATACCGAACAGGTCGGTCTGACACGGGCTCAGGAGGAACGTACCGTAATTCTGGTGGAGTCGGGCAAAGTCCCGCAATCGCAGCTCTACGATATTCGCGCCCAACTGGCGAAGGACGAGCTGAACCTCGTCACCGCCGGCAACGATGTGACCCTTTCACTGCTTGATCTGGTACAGGCGCTGAATATCGAAAATCTCGAAGGGTTCGATATCGTCGAACCGCAGTTGGGGGATGTGGTCGCCGAAAACATGTCGAGCATACTTTCGCCCGACTACATTTACGGCATAGCCGTCGGCATAAAGCCGCATGTGCATGAGGCCGAATACCGCCTGGAAAGCAGCAGGTCGGACATGAAGACGGCTCAGGGAAGGTACTGGCCGACGGTCAGTCTGGGTCTTTCGTACAACGGCGGTTTCAGCCATATCCTGGACAAAGGTTTCGAGAACAGGTCGATCGCTTATCAACTGAAAAACAGCCAGCGCGAAGCTGTCGGGTTGATTATCAGCGTTCCTTTGTTCAACCGTTTCGAAACGCGGAACCGTGTGCGTTCGGCAAGACTCGCAATCGAGAGCAGAGAACTGGATCTTGATAATGTAAAGCTGGCTCTTTACAAGGAGATTCAGCAGGCTTACCAGAGCGCAGTGGCATCGCGTTCCACCTATGCGTCCACCGAAAAAGCACTGACAGCGACTCAGGAAGCATTTAAATATGCCGAAGAACGCTACGCCGTGGGTAAAGCTACCGCCTACGAACTGAGCGACGCGCAGACAAGGCTTCTTTCCACCCGTTCCGAACAGCTTCAGGCCAAATACAGTTTCCTCTTCCGCGCAAAAATCCTCGATTTCTACCGCGGAATACCGATAGATATCCGGTAAAATTATTTTATAAGGAGGTTTAATACTCCGACCCTCTGGGTAGGAAAGAAAAAATCCGCTTCCGATGAAGATGT
This sequence comes from Holotrichia oblita, assembly GCA_023690525.1. Classification (NCBI taxonomy): domain Eukaryota; kingdom Metazoa; phylum Arthropoda; class Insecta; order Coleoptera; family Scarabaeidae; genus Holotrichia; species Holotrichia oblita. Next base: position 1,419,793 of record CM043015.1, read on the forward strand.
CTCAAAATGAAATTTGACCCTCTGAGAATCGCGTATTTGAAAACGTTACCGTAGGGGGGTACGGATAAAAACGACAAAAATCGAAGCCGCCTCGCATTTTGAGACGGCTTCAGTTCATATCATAAATAAGTAGATTAGAAAATTAACTAACATCCCATTCTTAAATAATCTCAAACATTTTTTTATCCGTTCTTGTCGGTTCTTTTGATCATCTTTTTCACTCAAAGCCTCGACTTAGCCCCGCTAAGCCTGCGTTTTGAAGCGAAAACTGATCCAAAATAACTATCCAATAATGGATAAATAAATAAATATCTTCAATTACTTAGCTATACTGCTATGCTACTGTTATGTCATGTCGTAATCGGTTCAATTATTTGCGGCTTTAGGCATTTTTTTCAGGGAATGGTATATCCGGTCGTGTATTATATATATAACGTGTGTTATATATATAATGATTCACGGTTTGTTCGACGGGGCTACAGGTGCGGCTACAGACTTGGCTATGGAGAGATAGGAACCCATTACTTAATGACATTTACATAAAATCCGATAGATCAGAGAATTAAATAACCCTCATCTTAAATTCAATAGATTATGAAACGGAGCGTACATCTGCCAAGAAGTGACACCAGACGTGGCTCCCGAATGGCGACGGGAGCAGAATAGAAATTCGCCGCCTTTAATACCTTTAATACTAATATAAACTTGAAAAATGAAACCGGCTATGATTAAATATATGGCAGCTTTGCTGATAATGGCAGGAGGTTTTTATTCCTGTGGAAGTATTGAAAACCCTGATGCCGAACATTTTTATTATTATGACGGCAAAAAGATCTACCTGCAGCAAAGAAAGGACATGATACTAATCAAATTATCAGCGAGTACCACTTATGAACAATTCCTTGCCCTGGTCGGCAGTGACGCTTCCCTGCAGACAATGTCCGGCATAAATTGGGAAGACTTCCCCGAAGGCTATATCTTAAATCCGCTTATCCTGGAGTCCAGGGACGGTCGGGATATACCGTCTTCAACTATCGAATCTTTTAAGAAAAGTCCGGAGGTCGTTTCGGCAACCTACATGTACCAATATACTGATGGAGTACTTCATGGGATTACTGATGAATTTGTCGTCAAATTAAAAGAAAAAACGTCTTATGAGAAGTTGAAAAAACTGGCTGAAGATAATAATTGTACCGTAGGGAACGAAGATGAATTTGTCAAAAATCAGTACATGTTGTATGTCCCCAAAACCTCCAGGTTGAATGCAATGCAAATGGCCAACCTTTTTTATAAAACGGGGGCGTTTGAATTCGCTGAACCAAATATGTTTCGCTTTTTACACCCACTTCCCCCTTTCACTAATTAATCTCAGATTATTATGAATACGAATTTTTTCAGAACCACAGCAATTACGCTGGTGGTCTTGTATATGGCAATCCTGCTGGTATTGGCAACAAGTTTCTCGTGCACCAAGGACAAAGAAACACCGGCTTTGAAAGGCATCTTCTATGTCGCCGGTTACGATTCTCCGGGAATAGATGTTCGGAATGATGGGATAGCCGAACCTGGAGCATATTTATTTATTTATTTAGGTTCAAGATAACTTTAGAAGATAATTATCTTTGTAAGTTACTATTGGACAATGAGAAACAAGTACATAAAAGTTACGCACATTTCTGAGCGCAAAACGCGAGATATTATTCGTCTTTTTAGCCTCGATATCGAGGCTAAAAAGACGGCAGAACTGACGGGAATATCCCGCCCAACGATTAACAAATTTTACAGGGCAATACGCGAACGTATTGCCGAACTTTGCGAAGCCGAGAGCCCTTTTGAAAATGGCGAAATCGAACTTGACGAGAGCTATTTCGGGGCTCGCCGGGTGCGCGGGATCAGAGGGCGTGGAGCAAAGGGGAAAACGGCTGTTTTCGGAATGCTCAAACGTGGAGATAAGGTTTATACGCAAATTGTCAAACGTGTGTCTGTTAGCGAGTTGATGCCGATCATACAGGAAAAAGCAGACCCCGGATCGATCATATATACCGATGGCTTTAAGACCTATGACGGGCTTGTAAATTATGGATATAAAAGGCATTACAGAGTTAAACACGGCGAGAATGAATTTGCCGACGGGCAAAACCATATTAACGGAATTGAGAACTTTTGGGGGCTCTGCAAAGTCCGACTGGCGAGGTTCCGCGGGGTGCATAAACATACCTTCTATTTGCATATTAAAGAATGTGAATTCAGGTACAATTACAGAAACAAAAATTTATACTTAATTTTGCTTAAAATACTACGAAAAAATCCAATAAAGTTATCTTGAACCTTTATTTATTTATTTATTTCGGAAAATCTGAAAGACACGGTGTATGTGAATAATTGTCTTTGGAATAAAGACGACAAATTCTTCTATGGTTACTCCGGTCTTCTCGATGGCCTCTTCGATTTTCCTGCGGAAATCATGCCTCAGAATATTTGCGGTCTCGTGTTATTCCCCCAAGAGTACAGGCACAGATACAAAGTGAAGGTATTATCCAGCCGGCCAATGACAATGGAGGAAGAAAAGGCGACTATTCATCTCTGTAATGCAATGATACCGGTTTCCGATATTCATCCTAACAGGTATGTAATTGTTGAATCAATCTCTAAAGTTGAATAATTCATAAATAGTTATCGGTTGTACACTACTAAACCATCCAAGGGAGGTCAGGATTCTCAATATATCTCGTAGGGCGGATGTCCGGTGATTTCGATAACGGCTGAATCGTAAAGTTCTCCGCACCGCGCCTCAATCAGGTTCTTGCCTTTCCGCAGATCGGCTTCCCAGATGAAAATCCCGTGATGGCCGTTTACCGTTCCCTGCGGCACGCCGTTCACCGATAACTCCACTTCGGAGCAATTGGAGTAGACCTTTATCCGTTGCATGTGTTCCCTGCGCCTGTTCCACCTTCTTTCGGACAAGTAGACGAATTTGTCCCTTTCGTTCCAGTTGGCCTTATAGAGATAATATGCGTCCTTGCATGTCTTGCGGTCGAAAGTAACCAGTCCCTTGTCGTTTATGCCGTTTCCTTCACCCCACCTCTGTCCGGCGGCTCCATAGTCGAACATGTTTCCGACGAAGACACCCCAGAAAAGGGAGTCGCCGCGAAGATTTTCCATGTAGACCTCATGTAAATGGGTTTGCCATCTCTCGGGATGCCAACTGCCCATGAACGGGGGGCGCGTCAGCAAATCGCCCTGGTGACGGATCGAACCTCCGGCCGAATAGCTTATCCCCGCCTTAAGGTCGCTCCAGTTGGAACGGTAACGGTCTTTCCAGAAACGTATGTCGGATGGCGACCCTTCGCGCCACCCGAAATGATGATCCCATACTATGAGATCGGTTATGAAGTTTATCTTCCCGTCGTCGCTGCTCGATGCCACGGTAAGCCGCGAGGGGTCGTATTTCTTTGCAGCGGCGTTCAGTCGGGAAACGAATTCCGCGGGGTCGTCCCCCGCCCTGCTGCGAAGGTCGGAAAACAGCCCCCACATAACGATGCTCGGATGGTTGTATTGCTGGTATATGGTTTCGGCGAGCTGTACGATTCCGTTTTCCCTCAAAGCCTCGGTATCGATGAAAGGTGTATCGCCGAAATGGTACGATCCGGTAAAAGGTATATCGCTCCATACTATAAGTCCCTTTTCGTCGCACAGCTCGTAAAAGCGCGGGTGATGCGAAACCCCCGCAACACGCACGGCGTTAGCCCCCATGGAGAGGATCAGATCGACGTCCTCCGCGACATCGAACACGGAGATCGCCGCTCCGGCCATCGCCCTGTCCTGCCTGGAGATAACCCCCTTGATCGGGTACGGCTCGCCGTTGAGGAGGAATCCCCCGCTTTTATCCGCCGAGAAAGACCTGAAGCCCGTTCTTAGGGCGACCGAATCGGATGTTATGTTCCTGTCCGTAATTTTCACCGACACATTGTACAGGTACGGATCGTCGAGTCCTTTCCACAGGCGCGGATTGTCTACGGCAAACGGTATGCGGGCGGCCACGGTTTCCCCTCCCTTCAGCTTCACGTTCGCGCTTGCCGCCGCTACGGTATCCATCCCGTCCGTGAATACGGCGAGGTGAACCGCAACGGTTTTGTCCTCCGTTCCGTTGATTCTGACCGATGCTTCGGCTTCCGCCCTCGATACGGTAACCTTTTTCTGCGTTATGTATACTCCCTCGGATGCGTAGTCGGTGACAGCTATAGCCTCTTTCCCCGTCACTATCAGTTCCACGTCGCGGAATATGCCCCCGTAGGAGGTGGCGTCGCCCGCCGCCGGAAGAACATCGAAGCGCGGCGAATTGTTCACGATTATTCTCAGTGTATTGCGCCGGCCGAAATTGAGGAATTCCGTTATCTCGTATGCGAAAGCAGTGTAGCCGGCGCGGTGTTCGCCCACATGCCTGCCGTTGACCAGCACGTCCGATACTGTATTGGCCCCGTAACACTTTATGAAAACCCTCCCCTTTTCCCAATCCGAAGGTATTATTATCTCCTTGACGTAACTGCCAGTCCCTCTGAAGTAATCTTTCTTCCCGCCGAGTGCATCCAGATTCCACGTATGGGGAAGATTTATCTCCTGAGTTTCTCCGGCATAAGCCGCAGCATCCGACGAGAATTTCCAGCCGCGGTTTATGTTATACACCTCGCGTGCAGAGAGCGGCAGGGAAAAAACGAGGAACGACAGGGTAATGACAAAACGGTTCATATACAGTAATATTTAGAGATTGTTTGAAAATGTTACCGAAGTTATTTTAGAACTCTTTTTGACTTCGTCTTCCTCCTTCGCGCCTCGGCCATTCAAGCGAGCTTGATGGCACTCGGCTTGTCGTCGGTTCGATGATTTTTTTCTGAAAGATGAGGCGAATAGTGGGACTATTTAACGAATCTTTCAGGAAAAAAGCGCGGGAAAGAGCCTAAAAGAACGAGATTAATATTTTAAAACAAGTTCTTATTCCGCAAAACTCTGCAAAGTTAATAAATAAACAAAAAATATTTAACTTCGTACCAGCGGCAAAAGCAAAGTGGTCGTTGTTCCATCTATTCGGAAGATGAATATTGTAGATATAATACTTGCCATACTTTTGGTGTGGGCTTTGTTCAGAGGATTCAGGGAGGGCATCCTGGTGCAGATTTGCGGTCTGGCCGGTCTCTTTCTCGGGGTTTACCTCGCTTTCCGGCTCGGAGGCAAAGTGGGGGCCTTGTTCGGCGCGGATCATGCATGGGCTCCGGCGGCCGGTTTCGCTGCCGTAATTGTTGCCGTACTGATCATTCTCGCCCTGCTGGGGCGGCTTCTGCGCGGACTGTTCCGTTTCGCGGGGCTGGGGATATTGGATGGAGTGGGTGGAGCCACGCTGTCCCTGTTGAAAACGGCGCTCGTTATGGGACTTCTCTTGTATGCGTTCGGCCATATCAACAAAGACCGGCAGTGGGTGGGCGACGACAGGCTCGACCGGATCAGACTGTATCCCGTCCTAACGAATCTTGCGGAACATGCCTTCCCATATATGGACATGGTAAAGGACAAGTTGTTTTACGACGTAAATCCGGCTCAGGTGCAGCCTGAGCCGGAACAAGAGACAAAAAACGATATAAATATATAATCGCCTGTAAATGAGTGATATAAGGACAGGTTTAGTGATGCGTTCCACGGGAAGCTCCTACACGGTGCGCGACAGTGTCACCGGCAGGGAGACGGACATGCCGGCAAGGGGTAAACTGCGCCTTAAGGGGGTGCGGACTACCAACCCTGTCGCCGTCGGGGATATGGTGGATTACCGCTGCGACGATTCGGGACAGGCCGCCATAACGGATATTCACCCGCGCAGTAACTACATGATAAGACGTGCGTCAAACCTGTCGAAGGAGTCGCATGTGATCGCCGCCAACCTGGATCAGGCCGCCGTGGTGGTCACTCTTTCCCTGCCCGAGACCAAGACGGAATTCATAGACCGCTTCCTGGTTACCTGTGAGGCCTATGAGATACCCGCCTTCATCGTTCTGAACAAGATGGATATTGCCGGCAGGCACCCCGATGCCGTCGGGGAATTCGAGCATATCTATTCATTAGCGGGATACGAAGTTCTGAAAGTATCGGGCACTACGGGGGAAAACATGGAGGCGTTCGCCGGCAGGCTATCCGGCTGCACGACGCTGCTGTCGGGGAATTCGGGAGTGGGGAAATCGACGCTGATAAAATATCTCCATCCGCAGGCCGAAGTCCGCATAGCGCAAATATCGGATTACCATGGGAAGGGGCGCCACACGACGACTTTCTCGCGGATGTACCCTCTGCCGTCGGGCGGCTATATAATAGATACTCCGGGTATAAAGGGGTTCGGCCTCATAGACATAGAGAACAGGGAGCTGCACCAGTTCTTCCCCGAGTTTATGAAATATTCGCCGGATTGCCAATACTATAACTGCACCCATACTCACGAACCCGGGTGTGCGGTAGTGGAGGCTATAAAGGAAGGAAACATATCCGAAAGCAGGTATATCAGCTATCTGAAGATGCTCGAAGAAGATGAAAAATACCGGAAATAAGGAATATGAACGCCTGCAATGGTTAAGGGAGAGGACGGAATATCTTTCCGGTTTTATGCTGCCGGAACGCGAACAGAGGATGCGCGGGACGGTCGGACAGCGCACCCGCTACATTACGGTATGCATGGAAAACATCTTCCATCCCCAGAACGCCTCCGCCCTTGTTCGTCACTGCGACGCTTTCGGCCTGCAGGACATACATGCGGTCGAGTCGCTTTGCAGATTCCGTCCCAATGTGAATATCGTGCAGGGAACCGACAAATGGATCACATTCCATCGCTATCCGACCACTGCCGACGCTTTGCGCTGTCTCAAGTCGGCAGGCTACCGCATAGCGGCCACGACACCCGCAGGCGGAGCCCCGCCGGAGGATTTCGACGTAACAGCCGGAAAATTCGCTCTCATTTTCGGTACGGAACATGCCGGTATCAGCAGGGAGATCGTGGAAGCGGCCGACGAATTCATAACGATACCCATGCACGGTTTCGTGGACAGTCTGAACGTGTCGGCGTCGGCAGCCATACTGATATATATCCTGTCGCAAAAGGTGCGTACACAGGGGATAGACTGGAAACTCGCCGAGACGGAAAGCGAGGAGCTGATCTTCGAATGGATGCAGCGCAGCATCCGCGACTGCGGACAGATACTCTCCCGCGGCGGCCTCAGCGGGACATTCTCTATCGAGGAGGAAGTAGAATAGCTTTTTTAAACATTCCCATTTCCCTGCCTTGATAAAAAATGTTAGAAAAATGAAGGAAGACTTACGTTTTCCGAAAAGTTATTTGGTTTTTCCAAGAAAAGAACGGATATATACCACCACAACTATATTTCTTGCATGAGAACTTTGAGAGAGGAGTTTCTAAACCATGTCGGTCAAACTTCGCCTTCGCCCATGATGGTCGAGGTGGAGCGCGCCGAGGGTGTTTTTTTCTATTCCCCCGACGGGAAACGCTATTACGACCTGATCGCCGGCGTTACGGTCAATAATGCTGGGCACGCCAACCCGTCGGTCGTGGAGGCCGTTTGCAGGCAGGCGGCGGAATACATGCACGTCATGGTCTACGGGGAGATGATCGAGCGGCCTCAGGTGAAGTACGCTTCCTTGCTGTCGTCGCTGCTGCCCGACGGGTTGGACTCGGTATATTTCGTCAATTCGGGAAGCGAGGCCGTGGAGGGGGCGCTCAAGCTGGCCAAAAGGTATACCCGCAGGACGGAACTCGTATCGTGCCGCAATTCCTACCACGGTTCGACCCACGGTTCGCTGAGCGTTATGGGAAGCGAGGAGTACAAAAACTCGTTCCGTCCCTTGCTGCCCGATGTGCGCCTGATAGGATTCGGTGACCGGGACGACCTGCGGCATATTACGGAGAGGACTGCCGCCGTGATCGTGGAGCCTGTGCAGAGCGAGGCGGGGGTCAGGCTGGCTCCGGACGGTTATTTCCGCGCCCTGCGCGACCGCTGCGACAGGACGGGTACGCTACTCGTCTTCGACGAGATACAGACGGCTTTCGGGCGTGTGGGAACCCTTTTCGGGTTGGAAAAAACCGGCGTTGTTCCCGACATCGTATGCCTTGCCAAGGCGCTCGGAGGAGGGATGCCGCTGGGCGCCTTCATATCGTCCAAAGAAGTTATGAATACCCTGACGTTCAATCCTGTACTCGGTCATATCACGACTTTCGGGGGACATCCCGTCTGCTGCGCCGCCGGACTTGCATCCCTGGAATACATTATCGGGAACAAGCTGGCGGAACGGGCGGAGCCTCTGGGAGCCATGTACGAAAAGATGCTCGCCGGACACCGACTGGTGAAAGAAGTGCGTAGAAGCGGACTTCTGACCGCCGTCGAACTCGGGGACAGTGAACTGATGTACAAGGCGATAGCCGGACTGACCGCCAACGGGATCCTCAGCGACTGGTTCCTCTTCTGCGACACCGCATTCAGGGTGTCCCCCCCCCTGACGATAACCGAAGAGGAGGTAGCCGAAAGCGCATCCATTATCCTTGAGATGCTCGATTCGTTGTCCTGATATATATTTTAGTGTTAGTTACCTCAGCGATACCGACTTTTGCATTATATGTCATTAATTATGCCGTTCAGCCAGCCTGCGATGTCGGACAGAACCTGCGGGGAGATGGTCTCCTCGATCCGCGCATATTCGGCCGGCACGCCGGTTTCGCATTTCTGGAAGAGGTGGTTAAGGCCGCTGTATATTTTCACCGTAACACTGCTGTTGCCATTGTCGGCGAGACAGCCGGATATGGTTGCGGTATTGCTTGCGGCTTCCACTTGCGTATCCCTGTCGCCGTTCAGAACCAGAGCGGGACACCCGACATGCTTAAGATCGTCGCGCGGATCGTAGCGTATAAAGTAATGAAACCAGTTGCCGCTGAACGCGGCGATCATTTTATGAACAGCGTCACGCATAGGGGTAATATTATCGTTTAGCCCCAGTTCGGCAATGGTTTTCGAGGTCAGTTCCCCTGTATTGTCCCGCATGTAGTTACGGTCGTACTTTTTGGCCGCATCGAGAACATAACCGTACACGGACAGATACTCTCCGAGGTCTTTTTCTGACATGGCGCCGGACAGCCTCAGTATGGTTTCATTCTGCACCCTAAGCAACGAATCGCCAGGGACGCCCATCCCCGCCATGGATACTATGAACGCAATATCGCCTCGGCGGGCAGCCGCCTTAAAGGCGACGCCCGCCCCTTCGCTGTGGCCGATAAATCCTATCCTGGCGCCGTCGATCCTGCTGTGTTTTTTCAGGAAATCCACCGCACAGGCCGCATCGGCGGCAAAATCCTCCGTCGTTGCGGCGGAATAGTCGCCCGTGGAACCGCCCACTCCGCGCTTGTCGTACCTCAACACCGCAAATCCGTTCTTCGTAAGATAGTCCGCAATGACCAGAAAGGGTTTATGGTCGAGTATCTCCTCATTCCTGTTCTGCGCCCCGCTGCCGGCAATAAGTATCACGGCGGGCAGTATGCCGCCGCACTCGGGCATGGTAAGCGTTCCCGAAAGAACCGTCCCGTCGTCCCCGCCCGCGAAAGACACCTCTTCGGACAGGTAAGGGAACGGCGGCACGGGTTCCTGGGGACGGCGGACGATCTCATCCTCTCCCCTTGTCAGGACGAGCGGGAATGCAAGGCCGCTCTGCCGGAAAGTTCCGTCCAGGGTATCCTTATCCTTTAAGACCCCGTCGTACGTAATGCCTGCTCCCGCTATCTTCAGGACAAGCGTATCATTACGGAATTCGACGGATGTAACTGGTATGCCTTTAGCGAACTGATCGGGGCTGTCCATAGTGGCGGAGTACCCTTTTTCAGTGTCGTGCGCAACATGAAAAACGATTCTCAATTTCTGTCTTCCAAGATTCAGCTCCCCGCTCCAGCTGCCTGTCACATCGCCTGCCGACAGGGTAAGCGGGGACAGGAGCGCTGCAAGTAACGCAAATACTGCAAAGTTCTGGTTTCTCATAATTTTATCAATGTGTGTCTAATATTAAGTACCGTTAAATATTTATTGATACATTGGAGTTTATATCGATTAATTTTTATGGTATCGGACTTGCGTCTTTTTGCAAGTCCGGCGGCCCGTCGCCGCCCCACGCGGCGGGCTGCTCTCTTTTCACTCGCTGGCGCCCCGCCGCCGGCGACAAGCCGAAAACTTACGGCTCGGACATATTTTTAATTGATATAAACTCTATTTTTATTTGCAAGCCGTTAATAAGCAGCACTGACGAAAAATAATAAATAGCACGATGTGCTTAATTATTAAACAAATGAACAAAAATATATGGAATATACAAAAACGGGATTGCATTTTTTGTCCTGACTGCTATTCCCAACGGTTTTCTGCGTAACTGACGACTGTTTTTCTTTGAAAAACCGTAATATTTTCGTTACTTTCGGCTGAAATAACAAAACCCGGACATTATGGCAGAATTCGAAGTTTGCGGCGGACGCCGGCTGAGCGGCGAGATAACTCCGCAGGGAGCCAAAAACGAGGCTTTGCAAATACTGTGCGCCACCCTGCTTACCCGCGAGAAGGTCACCGTCAGGAATGTCCCCGAGATAGAGGACGTACTACAGCTTATAGAGATCCTTTGCCGCATGGGCGTGGAGGTGGAGAAGACCGGAGAGGGTACGTACACGCTGAAAGCGGCCGATATATATCTCGACTATCTCAAAAGCGACGACTACCGTTCGAGGGCTTCGAGGCTCAGAGGCTCCGTAATGCTCGTGGGACCCCTTCTAGCGCGGTTCGGCGTGGGTTACATGCCCAAACCCGGAGGCGACAAGATAGGCCGCCGCCGTCTGGACACCCATTTTCTCGGATTACAGAAACTGGGGGCGTCGTTCGACTACGACGCCGGAGACAATTTCTTCGCGGTCAGGAGCGAAAAACTGAAAGGCACGTACATACTGCTCGACGAGGCATCGGTGACTGGAACCGCCAATATCGTCATGGCTGCGGTGCTGGCATCCGGAACAACCACCATTTACAATGCCGCGTGCGAGCCTTATGTACAGCAGCTCTGCCGCATGCTCAAACGCATGGGCGCCAGAATATCGGGTATAGCGTCGAACCTGCTGACCATCGAAGGGGTCGAATCACTGGGCGGTACGGAGCACACCATGCTGCCCGACATGATAGAGGTCGGCAGTTTCATAGGGCTTGCGGCGCTCACGCAGTCCGAGATGACAATAAAAAACGTATCCTACGAAAATCTCGGCATCATACCCGACCAGTTTGCCCGTATGGGTATCGTTTTCGAGCAGAGAGGCGACGACATATTCATCCCGTGCAGGGATTGTTACGAGATCGAGAGTTTCATCGACGGTTCCATAATGACCATATCCGACGCTCCGTGGCCCGGCCTCACGCCCGACCTCCTTTCCGTATTCCTGGTCGTGGCGACGCAGGCTGCCGGCGCGGTGCTTATACACCAGAAGATGTTCGAGAGCAGGCTCTTTTTCGTGGACAAGCTGATAGACATGGGCGCCCAGATAATACTCTGCGATCCCCACCGCGCGACCGTCATAGGTCACGGCCGCCGCATGAAGCTGAGGGCGACCACCATGTCCTCGCCCGACATACGCGCGGGGGTAGCCCTTCTTTTAGCCGCCATGTCCGCCGAAGGATGCAGCCGTATACAGAACGTCGAACAGATAGACCGCGGCTACCAGAACATAGACGGCCGTCTGAACGCACTCGGCGCCTCGATAACGAGACTGCCTTAGAGATTTTTAATATTATATAAAAAGTTAAAATCCCCCTTTAGTACGGCAAGTTTAAAAATCCATGTTTTGAAGGAACTCTATGCCGACATAGCGGTGCCCGTAGCGCGAGACTCATTCACATTCCTGGTGGAGGAGGAATTGCGGGGTACGATCTCCGCCGGACAGTTCGTGACGGTACAGCTCGGAAAGAGGAAACACTACACGGGGGTGGTGATCGGAATCCATGGCAAGAAACCTCCCTATGGCACGATCAAGACTGTCGGTAGCATAAGCGGAACTGTTCCGGCGCTCTCCCCGCTCCAGCTGGGGTTCTGGAAATGGCTGTCGGAGTACTACATGTGTACCCTGGGAGAGGTGATGCGCGCGGCGTTGCCCTCTTTCCTCAGGCCGGAGGGGTTTTCCGGCGAAGAAGTCGCAAAGCGCGGGTATCGACCTAAGAAAACGACATACATCAGACTTAACCCTGCCGTTAACAGTCCCGACGCGCTCAATGAAAAGTTCGATTCGCTGAAAAGGGCGAAAAAGCAGTACGAAGCGCTGATAGATTTCACGTCGTTAGGCGGGGAAAAACCTTTTGGGGTCGAATTGCCCCGAAGCGCATTGGCGGCAAACGGCGCCGTACTGAAAGCGCTCGAAAAAAAGGGCGTGCTGGAAACGGTCGAAAGGGAAGCCGCGTACGGTGGCGGAGCCTACTGCCTTTCCCGCCCGCTTCCCATCCTGACGCCGGCGCAGTCCGAAGCCCTGGAATCGGCAAGGAAACAGTTTTCGGCTAAAAACACCGTTCTCCTGCACGGGATTACCGGAAGCGGGAAGACCGAAATTTACATGCACCTGATAGACGAACAGCTTCAGGCGGGCAAGAGCGTACTGTACCTGATGCCCGAAATAGCCATGACTTCGCAGATGACGGAACGTATCGGGGAAAGGTTCGGTGAAAAGATCATAACGTATCATTCGCACAAATCCGACAGGCACAGGCTGCAAAGCTACCTGCGGGCGGCCGGCTCGGAGGGGGGTGAACTGGCGCTCGGAGCGAGGTCGGCCGTTTTCCTTCCGCTGAAAAATCTCGGATTAGTGATAATCGACGAGGAGCATGACTCAAGTTTCAAACAGGCCGAAAATGCGCCGCGCTTCAACGCCCGCGACTGCGCCGTCATGCTCGCCGGAATGGCGGGCGCAAAAACCATTCTCGGCAGTGCGACCCCTTCGGCGGAGAGCTATGCCAACTCCGCCGAAGGTAAATACGGTTACGTCAGGCTTACAGAACGTTACGGAGGAACTGCGCTTCCCCGCATCGTTATCTCCGACACCTCAAAAGCCGTAAAGCGCGGAGAAAGAACCGCCCATTTCAACAGGGTGGTTCTCGACCGTATCGCCGCCGTTCTCGATGAAGGCAGGCAGGTCATGCTGTTCCAGAACCGGAGGGGATACTCTCCGTATATGGAGTGCAGGGAGTGCGGCCACGTCGCGTTCTGCCGCCGATGCAACGTCAGCCTCACTTTTCACAAGAAGGACAACCTTCTCAGGTGTCATTACTGCGGATACTCCGAACCGCCTCCGGCCGCCTGCCCCGAATGCAGGCAGGGGACCATGCGCACGGCGGGATTCGGGACGGAAAAGGTGGAGGAGGAACTCCGACGGCTTTTCCCGCAGGCGCGGCAGGCGCGGCTGGACAGGGACACCGCCAAAAGCGCGGGGAGGACGGACAGTATCGTCTCGTCGTTCCGCGACGGAGGAACCGACCTGCTCGTGGGGACTCAAATGATAACCAAAAGTTTCGATTTCGGAGGCGTTTCGCTTGCAGTCGTTCTTAACGCCGACAACCTTCTCAATTTCCCCGATTTCAGGGCTTCGGAGCGGGCTTTCCAGACGATCATGCAGGCGGCAGGCCGCGCCGGAAGACGGCAGCAGGAAGGCACGGTCGTGATCCAGACCTCGCAGCCGAACCACAAAATAATAGAGTATGCGGCCGGGTGGGATTACGAGGGTATGATCGCCGACCAGCTTTCCGAACGCCGGACTTTCGACTATCCTCCCTACTGCCGCCTTGTATCGGTAACGCTACGGCACAGGAACCCCGACCTGCTCGGCAGGGCGGCGGGCGCATTTGCCGAGAGGGGACGTACGATATTCGGCAGCCGGTTACTGGGGCCGCATCCGCCTGCGGTAGACCGCATAAAGAACGAATACCTGCTCGCATTCCTGCTGAAGTCGGACAGGGGCAGGGCGCATGCGCAAGCCAAATCGGAACTCCGCGCCCTTGCGGACGAACTGTTGTCGGACAGAACGTTCAAGGCCATACGTGTTTCGTATGACGTCGATCCGCAGTGACCGTCCTCCGTTCGGAGGATATGTATTCGATTCTTACGGAAATGGCGCGGGCAAGAGTCTTTTGCCTATCTTTGACCTGTAATTTCGGGTGTGCTTCAAAAGTATGCAACCATAAAACAATTACACGCAATACATTATGTTTTATTTGCGACTTTTGTGCGTCAGCACGAAAGTCGTGCGGCACGCCGCCCCACGCGGCGGGCTGCTCAATCGACCTTACGGTGAGATCTGCACCCACCGCCGGCGGCATACCGGAAACAAACATTGACATAAGCACTGTTTGTATACAAAATGACAACAGCATACTTTTTGAAACACTACCATATTTCGGCTTTCCACGGAGCGTATAAAGAACATCGCCGCGAGAAGGCAATACCGACAGGGAAAAAGGACATTGGTAACCAACTATAGCTTTTGCAGTTTTGCTTGTCAAAACTGCCGACTCCCTCGCCCGTGTAGCCGCCAAAGGCGGCTGAGGGGGGGCGGGCGGGGAGTCGAAAACCAACCTAATATTTAATTACCATCCCAAAAGAAGAATAGCTTTTGAATTTATGACAGATATACTGGAACAGACAGATAACAGGGAGAACCTGTTCGGGAAAACACTTCCGGAGCTGGAGGAAATTTCACGCCGGTTTGGGATGCCCCGTTTCTCCGCCGCCCAGATCGCCTCGTGGCTTTACAGGAAAGGCGCAGGGGAAATTTCCCTTATGACGGATATTTCCCTCAAGAACCGTTCGCTGCTGGAGAAAGAATATTATGTGGGTGTGGTCCCGCCGCTTTCGGTATCCGTGTCAGCCGACGGCACTAAAAAATATCTGTTCGCCACGCGCAACGGAAACGAAATAGAATCGGTCTACATTCCCGAAAGCGACCGTGCGACCCTGTGTGTCTCCTCGCAGGCGGGCTGCAGAATGGGGTGCGCATTCTGCATGACAGGCCGGCAGGGACTCAGACAGAACCTCACTGCCGGCGAAATAGTCAATCAGGTTCGTTCACTGCCGGAGGCCGGTGTGCTTTCAAATATAGTTTATATGGGTATGGGTGAACCGATGGATAACCTCGAAGAAGTCCTGAAATCGCTCGATATAATGACCGCCGGATGGGGTTTCGGCTGGAGTCCCTCCAGGATAACGGTATCTACGGTCGGCATACTGCCGGCATTGGAAGAGTTCCTCAGGCGTTCACGTGTCCGTTTGGCCATAAGCCTTCACAGTCCTTTCGGCAGCGAGCGTTCGCGCATGGTGCCCGCCGAGAAGGCGTACCCGATTTCGGAAATCATCAGGGTACTTAAAAACTTCGACAAGGACAATAGGCGGATCAGCTTCGAATACATAGTTTTCAAGGGAATAAACGATACGGGACGGCATGTCGCGGAACTTGCCCGCCTGCTCGGGGGTATGAGCTGCCGCCTGAACCTCATAAGGTTTCACGCCATACCGGATTCACCTTTTGAAAGTCCCGACCAGGCCGGGATGGAGCGTTTCAGGGATGCCCTCTCGCGCAAGGGTATCGTGACCACCATACGCGCATCGAGAGGCGAGGACATCATGGCCGCATGCGGACTTCTTTCGACCGCAGCCCGTACCCCGCCGCGAAACGGCGCGGCGGAACCGGAATCCTTTATAGAAGAATAGCTGATTGCTGCCCAAATATAGTTTTGCAGTTTTATATTAAATGACTGTCCGTATGTACACCTAAATTTTTCTTTTTCCACCTTTCGACAGCCAAAAGGTGGAGCTTGGGTTTAGAGCCGGCATTTGGAGTAATCGATAATATCCGGTTTTCATCCTTTACCTGCATATCGTTTATTAGCTGCACTGCGAAAATAATAAATAGCACGATGTGCTCTTTTTCGGCTCGCGGGGCTGGTTTTTGCTCCGCTTTTTGACAGCCAAAAAGCGGAAATTTATATTATACAAACTGCTGACGCCCGTGCCCGTACCGGCTTAAAGTTTTTTACTGATGAGGTGGATAAACTCCTCCCTGGTACGCATCTGCTTGAGGAATACGCCAGTAAAAGCCGAAGTCGTGGTCGATGAATTCTGTTTCTGAACGCCGCGCATCTGCATGCAGGTATGGCTCGCTTCGATAACCACCGCTACCCCCATGGGATTCAGCGCTTCCTGTATGCAGTCCCTGATTTGCACCGTCAGCCTCTCCTGTACCTGCATCCGGCGTGCGTAGGCCTCCACCACGCGGGCTATCTTGGATAGCCCCGTAATGTACCCGTTCGGTATGTAGGCAACGTGCGCCTTACCGTGGAACGGCAGGAGATGGTGTTCGCACAGAGAATACAACTCTATATCCTTTACGACCACCATGTGATTGTAATCCTCCTTGAACCGCGCCGAATTCAGAATTTCGTGCGGGTCGGAATCGTAACCCTGCGTAAGGAACCCCATTGCACGGGCAATCCTCTCCGGCGTCTTGAGCAGACCCTCCCTTTCGGGGTTCTCGCCCAACAACCTGATTATTTCAAGATAGTGCGAGGCTAACTGCTCGACCACATCGTCCGGAAATCTCTCCCTGTAATATATCTCGCTCATTCGATTAACGTGAGTTCGGGATAACGATTCTGTCCCTCCCTCGTGATTATTTGATTTATACTAAATTATTATTTGTCATCCCGAACATCCGTAGGATGGAGGGATCTACCGCTTGTCATCCCGAGGTTTGCCCGAGGGATCCGTCGCTTGTCATTGCGGGCTCGCCCTGCAATCTCGACCGATAATGCTCAACGCAAACCGATTAAGTACCTTCTTAGATTGCGGCTCGGGGGCCGCAATGACAACGAATTGGCATTCATATCAATTACGCAATGAAAACAACGAAATGTCATTCCTAGTCAAGCGCCGCAATGACATAGAAAAAGTATTAACACACCAATAGTGATCACAAATATCGGATTTTATTTAATAAACCTCTTCAGGTTCATATTATTCTTTTCGTTGCGGAAGCCGCGGTCAGCGACATGACATCCCAGTCGATACCGGAAAGCAGAACCGCTCCCGGGCGTTTGCCCGCCTCGAAGGAGCCGTACATGTCGTCCGCGCCTAAAGCCGAAGCCCCGTCGATCGTTGCCCAACCTATTAGTTCTTCGAGAGGGACGTCGGTAAATTCTTTCATTTCCTCTATCAGACTGAGGCTTGCATTGGATGCGAGCGAATCCGTTCCCAACGCTATGCGGGCGCCGCATCTGCGCAGGGCATCCACCGGCGGTTTCATGCCTGTAATATGTCGGTTGGAGCGCGGGCAAAGGACCCAGGTAACGTTATCCCCGAAATGGCCGGTTATCTTTCGTATGTCTTCTTCGTCAGCCATGGTGTTGTGGACAAGAAGCACTTTCCTTGAGGGCGGGATATTTTCTATTAACCTGTCTGCCGCGGAGCGGTATTTACCGGTGAAATCGTCATGTAATCCCTCCGCATCGTACCACTCTTTCATGGCTCCCCCGCCCCTGAACAGTTCCGTCTCGTCTGGACTTTCCATGAAATGTATCGACAGGGGGGAGTGCGGATCATACCCTATGGAGAGCAAAAAAGGCTTCTCGTTAAGGGAATAGACCGAGTGCGGCGTAATAGAAGCGGCAAGACCCGACCGCAGGTGCTGTTCCAGCAGAAGCGGAAGGTCGCCGAGTCCTTTTCTGGATAATCCGAACAACTCTAAAAAAGTGCGGTACCGTATGCGGCTTTTGCTCTTGAGCGCCAAAGCGAGTCCCGTATTGGCGACATCCCCCGCCACCGATACCCCGCCGGCATACATCCGTGCATCGTGAAAAGAGGCTATACCTTCCCTTTCTTCCTCCGTAAGCATACCGCGGCGGCTACGGCGCATTTCTTTTGCAAAACCGGCGAAACCGCAGCCGGCGGGTATGGCGCCTTTCAGGTACGACAGTTCCAGGTGCGTATGGGCATTGACCATTCCGGGGATCAGTATCCCGTTATGGAATTCAACCCCGCACTGCGAATCGGGATTTTCCAGCGCCCCCGTATCGACTACCGTCCCCTCCCCGTCAAGAGTTACCACCCCCCACCGGATGAGTTTCCGGTTCAGGTATGCGTAATGGGCTGCTATCCGTCTGTGGCCTTTGGACATGGAATGGTAAATTGATATTGAGTATTACCCTGTTGAGCGAATCCAACGCCTGTCGAAGCGGCGGATAGCGTACTATCGTAAGGGAATCTATCGTAATGCGCGGTGTCGTCAGATCTTTGGGATAATTACCGAAAAGTATCTGCAATGTGCTGTCCGCAGCTTTGGTTTCGATCCTCGTCGAGAAATCGGACCGCTGCTCCCTCCTCATTACGCTGGCGGATATGGTGCGTATCTTTCCGGCGGCGTCGGTGACGGAGAAAGTAGTCCTCAGGCCGGTATTGCGGTCCAACGAATCTATGAAGTAACGGTAAGAAACCCGATACGCTCCTTCCATGACCGGAATGACTATGCGCAGTTTCGACGTGTCGCGCACCGAAGTAACCCTGATCATGGAATCGCTCATTATTACGCTTCTCGACATGCGCAGAGCGCGGGCTTCTATCGTATCGAGAACGGCCACACGGCCTTCGTAGTGGTCGAATCCGGCCTGAAGGTCGGCTATTGTCTTCTCCAATACGTCCGACAGGCGCGAACTCTTGCGTCTTGTAAAGTGATTTACGGTGTGTCTGAAATCCCTTAGTGTATAACCGTGTTTCCTGAGTATGGGACGGTATATGTCCATGCTGTCGGTAGCCATACTGCGCTGGGTGCTGAAATATGCATTCGCGAGGTAAAATTCCCTGAATATCTCCCCGAGCTTCTTGTCGGGTATTACCCTCGGACGGCCGCACGAGGAAAACACCGCGATGGACAGGAGCAACAGTACTGCCGGTAATATAAAATTCCTACTCATATTCCTATTTCCGATTTAAGCACACCGTGCTATTTATTATTTTTGTCAGTGCTGCCTGTCAGCAACTTACAAATAAAGAATGGATAATAAATATTTAAAGGTACTTACTTATCATTTTTACGGCCGTGAATTTCGCTATGAGCCAGCTTACGGCTGCGATGGAAACGACTACGGCGGCAATATCGCCAGCCTTGATTATCACGGGGTATGCGTCTATAAGAAACGTCTCTGCGGGTATGGTTATTATTCCAAACCTCTGCTGGACAATACACAGTGCAAGACCGAGGATAAGACCTCCGCCGGCGCCGATGGCCGAGATCATCATTCCGATCCTCAGGAAAATGCCGCGTTTGAACTTCACCGTCGCCCCCATGGTGGAAAGAGTCCACAGATCGCTTCTTTTCTCTATTATAAGCATAACCAACGACCCTATGATGGAAAACGAAGCTATGATCATGACCATGAATATTATAGTGAATATTCCCCATTTCTCGTATGTCATTATCCGGTATATCGACGCTTTCTGCTGGTAACGCGTAAGTACTTTGAAGTCCTGCCCGAGCAGCCGCATGATCTCCTCTCCGACTTTTACCGGAGAGAAGCCGTCCGCCACCCTGACCATTACCGCCGAAGCCCCGTCGGGATACCCCATAAGATCACGGTTGAACTCTATCGGGGCGATAATATATTTACCGTCCGTTTCGGCGTCGAGCGCGAAAAAACCCGACGGATACAATCGCCCCTCCCTGTAACCCGCCATAGGCAACAAAAGATTAAAGGGGTTCCTCTGGGGTACGAATACCCTTATGGGGTCGGGAAACGCGGTGCTGACACCGAGGCTGTAACCGATACCCTCCCCGACCAAAGCCTGCTTCATATCCCCGAGCAGCGGCCTGAATTCCCCCGAAGTGACCATGCTCTCGATAGGCACCACGTTATGATAGCTGGAATCCACTCCCCGAACGGTCCCTATGAACTGCCTGTCCCTGTATTCCAACAACGCATTATCCTCCAAAACCACCGATACCGCGTCCACGCCCCGCACCCGCGAAATCGACAGAACATCCACCGTATCCGCACCGAACACCTTACCGCTCACGGCATAGACTGCGAGGTCGGGATCGAATTCCCTGTACATTTTTTTCACGAGTCCCTCGAAACCGTTGAATACCGAAAGCAATATGACCATGGCCGCCACCGGGACGCCCACGGCAAAACAACTGATGACGGCGATGATATTGATAACCGAGTGCGACTTCTCGGAAAAGAGGTACCTGCGTGCAAAAAAGGCCGACAGCCGTTTCATCTTAAACAATTCTAAGTACTGTGGAATATTTATTTATCCATTCTGTATTTATAAGTTGCCGACAGGCAGTATTAACAAAAATAATAAATAGCACGGTGTGCTTATTTCAGAAGTTTTTCGATATTCTCGATGTATTCGAGCGAATCGTCGATCCTGAATATCAGTTCGGGAACCTGCCGGAGCTGGTTCCTGACGCGTATCCCGAGAGCTTTCCGTATAAGGCTTTTATTTTTATCGATGGCGGCTATCACCTCCTCGCTCCGTTCGAACGGGAAGATGCTCAGGAACACCTTGGCAGTGCTGAGATCGGGACTCATGCGCACTACCGTCACCGACACCATCGCCCCGCGAAGGAACGAAGCGGCTTCCTTAGCCAAAATCTCACCGATGTCTTTCTGTATCTGTCTCGCAACTTTCTGCTGTCTCGTTGTTTCCATAAATATTTTATTAACTGATGATTATGTTCCGGATTTCGGTTCCGGTTCATTTCCTTTCTCTGGTTCCGGCTCGTTTCCTTTCTTTAGTTCCGGTTCCAAATCAGGCTCCAAATTCGGAGCCGCCTGTTCTTTCTCTGCCGCCTTTAGCGCTTCCGCCTCCCTCCTGCGGGCGGCTATTTCCTCCGACCGCCTGAGCATCCTTTCAGCCACCCGCTCGGTCGGCAACGACAAAATGCCGCCACTGCCCAACCTGACGTAAACTCCAAGATGTATCTGCATGCCGTAAAGAGGCGACCTCAGGGGATTGGCCTCATACTTGTTGCGGTTTTTCAGCAGGTCGGACAGTCCTATGTAATATCTGAATTCCCCGAGTATCTCCACTCTGCCCGCGCTCCACCCCGCGCCTGCGCCGCCGCACAATCCGTAACCCATGAAATTGTCGCGTGTTATCTTCATTATATAGTCGTTCCTCTCGATCACCCCGTGTACCTTGGACGTGTATTCAAAAGTCGAACTGATATTGGCCGACAGGGTAACGCCGAGATTGAGGAATGCCCTCCCCGTGCGGCGTGCGAAATAAACATGAGGCTGCCAGAAAAAAGGCAGCATGACCGAATTGACCGTCCTGCTGTACATGACGGTCGTATCGCTGGGGAAAGAGGGGTGTGTGGCACTGACCTTATAGCCCTGCTGCATTAAAAGCAGGTCGGCCTGTATGCCTCCCACGAACTTTTCCGCACTGTAATATTTCCATGAAACACCGCCCGAATAAAGACCCCACAGGTATTTCTTCTCCTGTGGAGGGTATATGTTGGCCGTCCCCCCGCCTATACCGCCGCGAACGCCCAGATAGTGCTGGGCGTTCGACCCCGTGGCCGAAAACAGGCAGACGACAGCCGTCAGAATAACATATGTATGTTTTATCTTCATAAGCACACCGTGCTTAAAATGGTTACCGTTTTCTTAATGTGGCATCTCAGGCGGCGCGGTATGGTATACTTCCCCTTCCTCCTTTTTACGTATTCTGGCTATCCGCGCCTGCTCCGCCCTGCTTATCTGCTCATTGATGCTTTCCATGGTCATCGGGGCAAAAAGTTTACTGGCATCGACAACTAATTCCAATTCCCAGTTCATCTTTGTGGTTATCATGTCTTCGCCCGCGACGTTGGTGTATATCTCGACCCGTTCGGGCTGGCGTCGCTCGACAAGGTTCCCCCTGTCCCACCGGCCGTTGCCGTTAATATCCTCCACTATCCTGAGTTTCACCGAACCGGGTTCGACAAAATTGAATTGGTAATTTCCCGTCACTGCATGCTTTATCTCGTTTTGCAAGGCGCCGGAGGAATTAAGCAGTTGAAGGACGTATTCGCTTTCGGGAGTCTTCCCTGTGAGTTTTACTACGATCGTTGCGTACCGTTCGGGGTCCATAACCGAGAAATTTGACCGCAGGGTGTCGTTCTCCTCTCCCGCGATATTGCGGAAAGTGCCGGCGGGAATTTCGAGGCGGTAATTGGCGCCGGACATCCACTCGGCCGACAGTGTCCACTGGCGTATCTTCATCGTATCGCGTTCGAAACCGAATCTCACACCGAACATCTGCTCCTCCTCTCCGAGTCGTATGAGGGATATTCTGCCGGTATCGACTTGCGACAGCGGATAATCGAAAGTAAATATTATATTCCTTTCGGGATTGACCGAAGTCCCTCCCTCCACAGTCACCTTGAAAGGATTGGGCTCCGGTTCGACCTCCCTGCCTTCGCGTATGGCTTCTTCGCGTTCCCTTTCCTTCCTGAGTCTCTCCCTTTCCTGCTGCCGCGACTCGATGCGCCTCCACGACAGCGCCAGACTGTCCGTAAAAGAGATAAGATTATTCAGCGAATCGTGCCTCAGGTAGGTTATGCTGCCCCTTACGGTATCTGGGATATTAGGAGCCGGAACATTGATCCAGTAGGCTACGGAGTCTCTCTCGGGTTTCAGGTATTCGCGGATAATTCCCGCAGTGTCCACATTGAAGAATTCGAGATTCTCTACAACCGGATACGGCGCGCCGAATTTAAGCACTACCAGTTGCTGGAGCGGTCTGCTCGCACCGGCCATGAACTGCCTTCTGAACGGCTCGTCCATGAACATGCGGAAATAAATCTGCGCGTTGGCCAGGAAGTACCCACGGGACTCATCGAACCAAATATCGAACGGGGGCATCATGGTAGGGTTGTATACGGTATCCAGGAACCCGATCCTGTCCACTCCGGGTTCGTATGTCTGATTGAAGTTGTTGTCTTCCATCGCATACACCCTGTAATCTATAGGTTTGAGGTTCTCGGCGATGAAGATCCCGTTGGGATTGGAACGGCCTACGGCAACCGGTACCGCGTTGAAGACCGTGGAATCATAATCGGGAATGGAATCCTTCCAAGACTTATAGAACATTATGAAAGCGTTGGCAACGCTGTCTTTCGTGAAACCATCCACCGTATATCCCGACATAAGCAGGGAATCTATCTCGTCTCCTGTCGAGAAGACATACCTCAATCCGTGAAGTATGTTACCTTCGTTATTGTCGCGGACGCTTGTGCCGAAATTGAGCGAGTATGTGGCATTTGTCCGCAGCGTATCGTACAGGACGATCTGTATTCCGCGACCCCGCAGGGATATGGTCGGCCTTTTACCCATGAACGGGGAGGTAAAGAACTCTTTCTGCAGATCGACCAGTTTGACGTACTCGTCGAATTCTATAAAGATCCTGCTTGCAGTGAAATTCTTCGTTCCGAACGGGGGGGTCGCCCTCACGACCCGCGGCGGAAGGGTATCCTTGGGGCCGCCCTGGGGAGCCACTATGTTGGCGCAGCGGGGAAACAGCCCGATAAGGAAGAATCCGACGGCGACAATGCCCGCAATGCGGTGTATTAAATTATTTTTCAACATTTTCATTCGAGAGAGTCAGCCTGTAAACCACAAAGATAATCGGAAAGTGCGAGATTTCATCCATGCCGCCTCAAGTCCGTCCTTATGTGTATTTACGCGCCCTCATCTTCTTCATCTTCGGGAGGGGAAACGGGAGGAGTTTCGTTTACGATAGTCCACTTGGCCGATACGTATTCCTTATCGAAACTCCACGGCTTGAACACAAGCGATACGGCTACCGTTTCGAGATTCTTCGCCGTTTGTGCATATCTCCAAGCATATATCCTGTCGTCGCGGTCTACGACGACCAATATGAGCTTTATCTCTTTCAACGGACCGAGGCGTATCAGACCGTCTTCGTCCGTTTCGGCGGTAAACTGGGGGTTCATGTCGGCTTCGCCTGTACGGCTCGAAAGAA
Source organism: Holotrichia oblita (assembly GCA_023690525.1). Classification (NCBI taxonomy): domain Eukaryota; kingdom Metazoa; phylum Arthropoda; class Insecta; order Coleoptera; family Scarabaeidae; genus Holotrichia; species Holotrichia oblita. The sequence goes on from CM043015.1 coordinate 1,443,910, forward strand.
TACCGGCTTCGGCATTGTCATATGAAGTAACCTCCCAATGTGCGGTATCGGCATAAAAAGCGTGAGCTATAACGTTTTCGGCAGCCGTGTTTTCGGCCTCCGCAGTGGCCTGCACGTAAGGCGCTACGACATACGTACAGTCTATCCACTCCTTGCCACAAGAGGAAAGCGACAAGGTTAAAGCGCATGTAACGAATAAGCGTACTATATATGATATTTTCATGGTTTGTTCAAATATTTTTCGGTGATGTTGCAAAATAGCTTTTTTGCTCTTAAAATCCGGTTTTGCGAAGCAAAACCGACAGCCCGTCGCCGCCCCACGCGGCGGGCTGTGCGCTTCGCTTACAGCACCACCGCCGGCGACGGACCGAAAACCACGTTCAGTCAAGTTACAACACTTCCTATTTTTCATCAGTGCTGCCAAGAACGATTCAAGCAAAGAATGTTTAATTGGTAATTATGGGTTACTGAATTTTTCATGTTTTCGTTAGTATCTCGCATATGATCTTGATCTCGTTCTTTTCCACGTCTCCGCGCATGACGATGATCCTGACCGTTCCGGAATCATTCTGCGACGGCGATTCGTTCTGCGCCGCATACTGCGAAACCTCGACGGACATGAACGGCAGCGGTCCCTCGTCCGCTTTACTTTCCCTGAGTTCCTTCAACAAAAGCCAAAAAGGCTTTCCGGAAACGGGATGTACGGCTTCGGGCATTATCTCGCACAGAGGTTCGAGAACAAACTCTCTCTCGTGCATGAGCGGATGCGGTATGACAAGTCGGGGCGATTCCATTATTATATCGTTGTACAACAGTATATCTATATCGACAGTCCGCGAACGGTAATACCTCCTCCTGTCTTCATGGGATTCCCCATCCCGCTTTCTTCCGAGTTCCTTCTCTATGAGCTGTAGCGTATCGAGCAGCCCTAACGGAGCGAGTTCCGTCTCGACCACGAGAACCTGATTGAGGAAATATCCCGCACCGCCTCTGCCTTTCCCTGGATAATGTCCGGCATGCCCGCTCCGTTCCGCCTCCGTACTTTCGGCTTCGGAAGAGTAACAGTATGGGTCCGATGAATATGCTTCATCGGACGATCCGCAAGTCTCATCCAGGTTTTCCTCCTCTTGCCGGGTGAAAGCGCCCCATGGAGCCGACTTCCTTACGGACGACGCCATAACGATCCTCCCCGCACGTTCCCCGATCAGTTCCGCCGCCGCCTTCAGGTAAGCCACCGTATCGCCCATGTTTCCCCCCGTTATCAAAACCGCCCGTACCATCATACTCTCGTTATCAATTTGCTTACGGTGAGTGCGAAATGGGCGAAAACTATCTTCGGGTTCCCGTTACGCGCGATATGCGAGATGGCCAGTTCCGTCTCGGAAGCCAATTTTTCCACGTTGTGGTTCCCTATGAACGGGGAAAATTTGCGGCAGAAATCGAGTTCCTCTCCCCAGAGATGCACCGCTTCATCCACCGCAGCGTGCATCATGTAACTCTCGCGCAGGAAGCGCAGCGAATACCGCAGAAAAGCCTTCTGTTCCTCCCTGCCGAGCGCCGCCGCCTCGTCCGACCAGTCCAGGAGTTCGAGATGCCGGTCGTTATACGAGAAGCGCATCAGAGAAGAGAACAGGTCGAAATATCTTTTCTCCTCCCCGTTGTCCCCGCCGTCCAGAATCTTTTCCGCTTCGAGCAGGCTGCCGCCCGACATGGCCGCGATAGCCGCCGCCCTGTTCTTTTCCGTTCCGTGCCTGACTGTCAGATATTCCGCGACGGCGGCCGGATCGAGCGGCGGTACAGGCACTTCCTGAGTGCGGGAAAGGATCGTCGGGAGCAGTTTTTCGGGCGCTTCGCTTACGAGCAGGAAAAGCGTCCCGTCCCACGGTTCTTCCAGTATCTTGAGCAGTGAATTGGCCGCCTCCGAACGCATTCTCTCGGGCAACCAGATAATCACCACTTTGTAAGGCGACTCGAACGACTTGAAAGAGAGTTTGCGTATGATCTCGCCGGCCTCCGCCCGCGTTATAATGCCCTGGGCGTTCTCGATATCTATCGCCCTGTACCACGCCTGTTCGTCGAACAGGCCGCCCGTATCTTTCCACAGCTTGCGCCATGCGGGCATAAAACTGTCGCTGAGCGGCTTCTGCGAGCCTCCCTTCACAGAATTTACGGGAAACACGAAGTGAAGATCGGGATGCGCCAGTTCTGAGTATTTGCGGCACGACGGGCATTCGCCGCAGGAATCGCCGCCGCGCCTGCCGGAACAGTTCACATACCGCGCATAGGCCACTGCGAGCGGAAGCGTCGCCGATCCGCTCCTGCCGGTAAACAGGAAAGCATGGCTCACACGCCCCCTGTCCGCGCTTGCGGCAAGTCTGGCCTTTATAGCCCCGTGTCCCGGTATGTCGCTGAATCTCACGTTGTATATTAATAAACGAGATGGTGATATAAAAAGTATGATGTTATAAAATAGTAAAATACAATATATTATGCTTATTTATCGAAATTTGTGACTTTTGTGCGCCAGCACGAAAGTCACGCGGCACGCCGCCGCCCCACGCGGCGGGACGCTCAATCGACCTTGCGGTCGAGATTCGCGCCCACCGCCGGCGGCGTACCGAAAACAAACAATGACATAAAGCATTGATTGAATATAAATTATAACAACATACTTTCTGAAACACCACCTAAACGATTAATAAGTCCCTGATTCTTCGTCGCCGACGCCCCTGCCGGATGGCAAAAGGCGGCGAATTCCAACTGTATCTACCGCATACATTTTTTATGCCGCCGTCTCCGCCGGTCTTTCCGGAGCTGTAAACCGTCACTTGCCCGTATGTCCGAATCCTCCCGCTCCCCTGCCGGTATCCGAAAGCGAATCGACGCCGTCCCATTCGATGCGCTCGAATTTGGACACCACCATCTGGGCTATTCTTTCTCCGGGCTTCAGTTCGTAGTCATCCCGCGACATATTGGCGAGAATTACCATTATCTCGCCCCTGTAATCGGGATCGATGGTTCCGGGCGAATTCAGCACGGTCAGCCCGTGCTTTGCCGCCATGCCGCTGCGTGGCCTGATCTGCATTTCGCAGTCCGGCGGCAGTTCCACGTACAGTCCCGTCGGGACGATCGTCCGTTCCAGCGATCCGATCACCAGGTTTTCAGAAATATCGGCCCTCAGGTCGAGACCCGCGGCATGACACGTTTCGTAGCGGGGCAGATCGAACGCCGAACGGTTTATTACCTTTATTTTCATTACAGCTTTTTTAGAACCAGTTTAAAAAATCCGCCCACGTCTATCCTTTCCCTGCGGACGGCGAAAAGAATGAAAAGCGACAAGAGTATAAAGTTACAAAAATATTCCGACAAAAGCGGCATCCTTGACGTCGCATGCCCGAGTCCGAATATGGCAGCCCCGAGCAGTACATATTCCCCGATGCGCCTCAGATCGTAGGGGATCGGACAGAAGCGGCGGCACAGGAAGTAGCTGACCGCTACCATTGCCGTCTCGCATACCAGCCTTGCCAGAGCCGCCCCGAGTATGCCGAAATACGGAACCAGCATAATATTGAAACAGACGGTGAAAACGAGACCCGTACCCGTAACCGCGAGGGCAAAGGCCGTTTTACCCGTCTGCTTGTACCAGAACGAGAGGTTCAACACCACGCCGGAAAATATGTTGGACAGGAGTACGACGGGCAGGATATATATCCCGTCTCTGAAGCCGGGACCTATTATCAGTGCGAATGCGTCGGTGAAAAGCGTTATGCCGAGGAAAATAAATACGGATACGATTATAAAATATTTCATGGCTTCGGCGTTCATTCTGCCGAAATCGCCTTCGCGGAATTCGGCGAGGAAGTACGGTTCGGCCGCAAGCCTGTACATCTGGGTGAACAGCAGCGACACGACCCCTATTTTCGTCACCGCCCCGTAAATCCCGAGCGCGCTCATGGAAATTTCGGCGGGCATGAGGAATTTTATCATCTGCCTGTCGATGAATTCGTTGGCCGTTCCCGCTATTCCGCTCAACAGTAAGGGCAGGGAGTAGATCAGCACCGGTCTGAGAATTTTGCGGCTTAGTACCGGCCTTATCCCCCCGCGCCACGGCAGCAGCATGAACAGTGTCGCGGCGCTGGCTATAAGGTTGGCGACGAAAACATACCCCGCGCCGAACGATGGATCGTAGATTGCGGAAAAGAAGCCTACGCTGCCGGCCAACGAAGGAAGCGCGCTGTAAAAGAATACGCACAGCAGTACGTTTATGATCACCGATGCGAGCCTCACGGCGACGAACCTTCCCGGGCGTCCCTCCTGCCGCAGCCGTGCGAAAGGCATTGCGGAAACCACGTCCAGGGCGATTATCGCGCCCACTATCGATATGAACGAAGGGTGGTCGCCGTACCCCATGGCTCCGGCCAGGCCGTCCCTGAAAACCAGCACGGCGCACATGAATACCACGGCCGCCCCGCTTACGGCCGTCCAGACCGATGAAAAGACATTCTTCCTCTCTTCCTCCGAACCCGCCTTGGCGGCAAAACGAAAATATCCGGATTCCAACCCCATGGTCAGAACAACCAGGGCGAAGGGAATAAGGGCGTAGAAATCCGTGACGACCCCGTACTCCGCCTCCGACATGATGCGGGTAAGGTAGGGGGCGAGCAGGAAATTGAGCAGTCGCGCGACTATGCTGCTGATTCCATATACGGCGGTCTGTCCGGCTAATTTTCTTATAGACATTCGCAGAGTGAAAAACGTAGGTACAAAGATACGAAATTAAGAGTCCGTTTAAAAATATAGTTTGGATTTTACTGTAAAACAGCTTGTTATGTCCGTCATTCGTCGCAGTATGTCGCCGGCGGCGGGCTATATTGCCGGTTTGCGGCCTGTTTTGCTTCGCAACCCGAAAAATACGATACCTGAACGATTCTTTGGCGCCGTCAGGCGCCTTCCCCCCGCTGTTGAAAAAGCGTTAAGAAATGGCGGATGATAAAACCTTAGAAATTCACGATAGTGCAGGTTTGTTTTAAAATCACCGATTTTAAACAAACCGGTATTTCTTGGGTTTAGCGCCGCCATTTTAGCTTTTTCTACTCGCGGGGCAGGTTTTGGCTCCACCTTTTGACTGCCAAAAGGTGGAAAGAAAAAATTTATAGAAATTGCAATAAAGAGTAAGGGGGTTTCGAGATTGCGGGTCAAGCCCGCAATGACAGAAAGGTTTTTTCAACAGCGGATGCAGATGCCTGCCGGGCTGCGAGACCCTTCGCAGAGCTTATCCGGAGCGAAGCGTGGGTTTCGGGTGACAAAGCGGTAGATCCCTCCATCCTGCGGATGTTCGGGATGACAGTAATTATATAGATTCCAAAGAAGTCGATTTATGTTAACCCGCTCTAAATTACCAATACCAAATTTAAATTTATCAGAACAGACTTAACTGATCTGCCATGCCATTGAAACTCAGACGGTGATGGGGAGTCAGACCATACCTGAGTATGGCTTCGCGGTGTTTTGCGGTGGCGTAGCCCTTGTTGTCGTCCCAGCCGTATTCGGGATAGTCAGATGCGAGACCTGTCATACAGTCGTCCCTGTAAGTCTTGGCCAGGACGGAGGCTGCGGCGATATTGCCGTACAGGGCGTCCCCTCCGATAACGCATCTGTAAGGTATTGCAAGGGAGGTGCGGAACATGTGTCCGTCGATGAGCAGCAGGCGCGGCGCCACTCTGAGTTTAGCAACGGCCGCCGACATGGCTTCGAACGAAGCATTCAGTATGTTGATGCGGTCAATGCGCTGCGGGTTCACTTCGGCGACGGCGCACGCCACACATTCTTTTTCGATGATCTCCCTGAGCAGATAACGGTTCCGTTCCGTCATCTGCTTCGAGTCATTGAGAAGCGGATGATGGAAATCCGCCGGCAGGATGACCGCCGCGGCGAACACAGGACCCGCCAGACACCCTCTTCCGGCCTCATCGCACCCTGCTTCCGGTAACTCCCGCTGAAATGCCGCCGGCATCATGTTCGGACGGTATGATTTATGGTACTTATAGAGTTTATAGTTTATTGATACCCGTACAGTTTGAGAACGCTCAATATACTCTCTGCCTGTGTGTTCTGTCCATAGTAGGCCGAAAGTCTGAACAGGTATTCCATGTCGGTAAGTCTGTCCTGAACGGCTCCCGACACAAGGTCTGCCTTGCGTCCCGTGAATCTCAGGAAGTACAGGAGATACTCCTCCAGAATCCGCGAGTAATCTTCCAGAACGGCATTCCCCTTTTCATATTCCCCCGCCATATAGTAGGCCTCGACCAGCGGGATCGTCTGTCTCCCCGAGTGCCTCAACTGGCTGAACGGCATCTTTTCTATCGCCGCATCGAGTACCTCCACGGCGCGGGCGGTGTCGCCCTTTTTCATCAGCTCGACCGCAAGACGCGCATACGCGCTCCGCGTACCTATCGCGCTGAATAAATGGTGGGTGAAATAATCGACGTAAACGCGGGGATCCTGTATATTCCCGTAACGGTATTTGTTCATCAGCAGGTCGTAGAGGTACTCCGTGTCTATCCGTCCCACCCTGTCCCACGATTCCACGGGGGTTTTGATGGGGACCAGGCGGTAGCAGAATCCGTCGAACTGGAGGTAGTCGGCAAGCCCCAGCTGCATGGGTGTTAAAACCGACGTGAAGAATACCGGCCTGTTCCATTCGAAGCTGTCGAGGAGGTCGAGCAGCATAAGTTCGCTCTTGTCTATATCTTTCTTGGATATTTCGATATATATGACATCTTCAATAAGGTCGGCGTCCTTTTCAGCTACTATGCCGCTCGCAAGAACATTCTCCCTGTTCACCGGTACGGCTATATGGCGGGCAGGTATGAAATCCACGAAGTTGCCCGAGGTCAGTTCGACTTTGGAATTCCTGTTCTCGCTCTTTATGAAATTCATAACATCCCTGATATACACCGTATCTTCCACGACATCGACCACGGGAACAAAATTTACGAACATGTATTTGCTCCTGGGAAGCGAGAAGGGCACGGGTGCCGACTCGCGCGATCTGACCCTCATCTGGTCGATATACCATGAACTGTTCATGTAATTGACGTTCATAGCCCTCGTGTCGGTTCTTACGCTCTCGACCTCCTGGTTGTACCACAGGGGGAAGGTGTCGTTGTCGCCGTAGTTTATTATTATGGAATTGGGCAGCGACGACTCCAGATAGTTATATCCCAGATCTCGTGCGACGTAACGGTGGGAGCGGTCGTGGTCGTCCCAGTTCTGAGCCACGAGGATTATGGGTACGCTGCTGCAAACCAGGGTGGCGGTAAGAGCCATTACCGCGTTATCCCTTTTAAAAATCCTGGACAGTATCTCTTTTATATACGGGACTCCCAGCCCCACCCATATCGAGAATGCAAGGGACGAAGCCGTGAAAATATAGTTCCTCTCCCTCGGCGCCCCGGGTGTGACATTGAAGAAGACCACAAGGGCTATGCCCGTCATAAAGAACAGCCACATGACCACGGCGAAGCCGCGCCTGTCCCTGCCCAACTGGAATATAAGGCCGGCCAGACCGAGTATGAAAGGCAGGAAGTAATATTTGTTCCTCGCCTTGTTGGCGGCCATTTCCGAAGGTATGTTGTCCTGCGGGCCGAGATATAGCGCATCTACGAATTTTACTCCCGAGAGCCAGTTGCCGTCTACAACATCTCCGGTTCCCTGTATATCGCTCTGCCGTCCCACGAAATTCCACAGGAAGTACCTCCAGTACATGAAATTGAGCTGGTAGCTGAAAAAGTACCGGAAATTAACCCCCTGGGTGGCTACCTCGAAAGTCTCGCCCTGGTATGTGACTATATTGCGGTCTTTCCCGCCCCACGCGTCGTAACCCTTTATATGGGAAGGATCGGTCGAGTAGATGCGCGGGAAGAAATACTTGAACCTGTCGGGGTATATGCCGTTTCCGGGTACCTCCGTCCGCCTGTACCTGCCCTCGTCGAGAAAGGTTACGGTTCTGTAATCCATTCCCGTTGCGGGCGAAGTGAAGAAAGGACCGTACACGAGCGGATTGCTGCCGTACTGTTCGCGGTTAAGCATCGAAAGCAGCGCAAAGGCGTTGCTCGGATCGTTGCTGTTCATGGGCGTATTGGCCGAAGCCCTGATAAGCACCGCCGCATATGAAGTATATCCAAGCATCATAACAGTAAAGCACAGGATGACAGTATTGGCAATCAATTTGCGTTTCCTGTGGGTAAAGTAGATTCCCCACGCCGCCAATCCGAAAGCTGCGAATATGAAGAATGCAAGGCCGCTGTTGGGGGGAAGACCGAACGAATTTACGAAAAGCTTGTCGAACTGCGCTCCTATGGCTGCCGTATAGGGGATCATCACGCCATAGGCCAGTCCGAGCAGGGCTACTGCAACCGCCGTGGCCTTCACCACGCCCCATTTGGTCACTTTGGGATATTTGCGGAAATAATATATAAAAACCAGGGAGGGTATGGCGAGAAGATTGATTATACGCGCACCCATGGAGAGTCCCAGTATATACGCCACGAGTATGAGCCAGCATCCGGAGCGCGGCTCATCGGCCACTTTTTCCCATTGCAGCATGGCCCACACAGCCATCGCCGTAAACATCAGCGCCATGGCGTACACCTCGGTTTCCGTGGAGGAAAACCACTGCGAATCGGTGAAACAGTATGCGAGCGAACCGATCAGTCCGGCGCCGATAACCGTCCATGACTGGGTTTTGGTCAGGTCGCCGTTCAGCGGAGCGTATATTTTCCTCGCAAAATGGGTTATGATCCAGAAAAGGAAAAGCACCGTGAACGCTCCGCACAATGCCGACAGAATGTTAGTTGCAAAGGCGGCCGAGGCGGGCGAAGGGGCCAGCATCATGGCGATCCTCGCCACCATCATAAACAGCGGAGCGCCGGGAGGATGCCCCACTCCCATGGTGAATGAGGTGGCCGCATACTCGGCACAGTCCCAGAGGCTCACGGTGGGTTCCACCGTCATTATGTATACAAAGGCCGAGACAGCAAAGGCTATCCATCCGAAAATCAGATTGTATCTCCTGAAATAATTCATATGATATACTTATTTCTTACCTCGCAAAAGTAAAAAAAAACCGTGCAATTCCATAGCTATTCGGAAATCGATGATAAATCAGTAATTTTACGCTCCGAAACACGTCAAGCAAACCGCCATGAAAACGAAGCTCGTACTGTACAATACACTGAAACGCCGCAAGGAGGAGTTCGTGCCGCTCAATCCCCCGTTCGCAGGGATGTATGTCTGCGGCCCCACGGTCTACGGCGACCCGCATCTGGGGCATGCGCGTCCCGCCATAACGTTCGACGTGCTTTTCAGGTACCTCGCCGATTCCGGATACAAGGTACGGTATGTCCGCAATATTACCGACGTGGGACATCTGGAAAACGACGCCGACGAGGGCGAGGATAAAATCTCAGGAAAGGCGAAGCTCGAAAACCTCGAACCCATGGAGGTGGCGCAGTACTACACCGACCGCTACCACCGCTACATGGAGATGATCGGGGTCCTGCCGCCGTCGATCGAACCGCGCGCCTCGGGACACATTATAGAGCAGATAAATATTATCGAGCGTATAATGGAGAAAGGATACGCATACGAAAGCAACGGTTCCGTCTATTTCGATGTCGAGACCTATCGCCGCAAACATGATTACGGCAAACTTTCCGGCCGCGTACTGGAAGACATGAAGTGCAGCTCGCGCGAACTGGAAGGACAACAGGACAAGCGCAGTCCCTGGGATTTCGCCCTGTGGAAGAAAGCGTCGCCCTCGCATATCATGCGCTGGCCTTCGCCGTGGGGCTACGGTTTTCCGGGCTGGCACGTGGAGTGCTCGGCGATGAGCGTAAAATATCTCGGAGAGACTTTCGACATTCACGGAGGAGGTATGGACCTTCTGTTTCCCCACCATGAGTGCGAGATCGCCCAGAACACGGCCGCGAGCGGGCACGAAGCCGCCCGATACTGGGTACACAACAACATGATAACCGTGAACGGGCAGAAAATGGGCAAGTCGCTGGGAAATTTCATAACGCTCGAGGAAATTTTTTCCGGCCGCCATGAGACGCTCGAACAGCCTTATTCGCCGATGACGGTTCGCTTCTTCATACTGCAGGCGCACTACCGCTCGACGCTCGATTTCAGCAACGAAGCCCTGCAGGCTGCGGGCAAAGGGTTCGATAGACTGATGAAGGCGGTCGAAGCCATAGATAACATAGTACCGTCGCATTCGTCTTCGGTGGATGTGGGCGAACTTGAGGACAGATGCCTGAGTGCATTGAACGACGACCTGAACACCCCCATGGTTATTTCCGCCCTCTTCGACTGGGCAAAGATCATCAACCGGCTGAACGACGGCACGGAAACCATATCCGCTTCCGACCTCGACGATCTGCGCATCCTCGTCCACCGTATGGTTTTCGATATACTGGGACTGAGCGGTGAACAGGCGGCAACGGGGATGAACGAACTGGTCGCCCCGTTGGTCGGGATACTCCTGGATCTGCGTACCGAAGCCAAAGACAGAAAAGACTGGGTGGCAGCCGACTATATACGCAAACGCCTGTCCGTCATAGGCATAAACGTGAAAGACGGCAAGGAAGGCCCCGAATGGGAGATCGAAGATTCCTCCTCGCTTCGTTCAGAATAACAGGGGAAACCGTTATTCTTAGGAGCTTAGCGCTCGGAGTGACAAAAACGCTCGGAATGCAAAAGAGTTCGAAAAGACAATCTCGGTTCGGATGCGACCCAAAAAAATAATTCGGCTCAGGCACACAGCCTGAGCCGAAAACATTAGGTACTGTTATCGAACTGACTTAAACCTCCGATTAATACCTTCTCTTGTTGTATCCGCCGCCGTTTCCGCCGTAGCCTCCTCCCCTGTTGCCGCCGCCGCGGTTAAACCCGCCGCCGCGACCGCCTCTGTCCTCTTTAGGGCGAGCAACGTTCACCGTGATCGTTTTACCCTCGAAATCGGTATCGTTCAGGGCATCGATAGCCTTTTGACCCTCTACGTCGTTGGGCATCTCGACAAAACCGAATCCGCGCGAACGGCCGGTTTCACGGTCTGTGATAATGTTGGCGGAAGATACTTCTCCGTATTCCGCGAATAATTGTTCTAAACTTTCGCTGCTTGTGCGAAAATTCAGGTTTGAAACGTAAATGTTCATATGTTCCTGTTTTTTATCATGAAATTTTTTGGTAATTCTATTTTATAATGACGATTTTCACGGCGTTCATTCCCCTTTGTCCGCGTTCGAGTTCGAAGGTAACCGTATTCCCTTCGGCTATATCCGCCGGTGCATTGCTGACATGGAAGAAATACTCTTCCATATTTCCCGTGTTCCTGATAAAGCCGAAACCCTTGTTAGGATTGAAATGTTCGACCATGCCTTTAAGCGGTTCGGCTTCCATTTTTTCTTTTCTCGGCGTGGAAATGGCGATCCCTTCCGGATCCACCTCCTGTTTTTTATCGGAGGCTGGCGGCGTGCTGGTAAGCATGCCGTTTTCGTCCACGTAGGCTATCATTTCGTCGAACGAACTGACCCCGCCTGCTTTGCGCTCATCTTTGCGCTGTTGTTTTTCCTTTCTTTTCTGTTCCTTTTTCTTTTCTAATTCCCTTTTGTTAAATGATGCCGGTTTTGCCATTAATATTAGATTTATATGAGTCGGGATAATAGAACACTATCCGCCGCTTATCCCGAACCCGCGTGATTTATGTCTGTTTCCGTTTATGCCGTATACAGCACGGCATTAAGCGGCTTGCCCGTAAGTTTTTGAATATCCCTGACCATCATGTGTTCATCCTGTGTGCAGAATGTCAGGGCAACGCCCGAATTTCCCGCGCGTCCCGTCCGTCCGATGCGGTGTACGTATGTCTCGACCACATCGGGCAGGTCGTAATTGATGACCATCTCCAGATTGGCAATATCGATGCCCCTTGCGGCTATGTCGGTAGCTACGATCACCCGTATTTTCCCCGATTTGAAATCGGAGAGTGCGCGCTGGCGGGCGTTCTGGGCTTTGTCCCCGTGAATCGCCTCGCAGTCGATACCTTTCTTTTTCAGGGTTTTGGCAATCCTGTCCGCCCCGTGTTTTGTGCGGGAAAAAACAAGCGCCGATTTATCATTCTCTTTTTTCAGGACGGAGACTAAAAGATCGTTTTTCTGCGGCTTCTCCACAAAATAGACCTGTTGTTCTATCGTATCCACCACAGATGCTGCGGGAGTGGCTTCGACCCTTTCCGGTTTATGCAGAATATCTTTCGACAGCGCCACTATCGCCGAGGGCATGGTAGCCGAAAAAAACAGTGTCTGCCTGCGCGCAGGCAGCATCGACAGCAAACGCCTGATGTCGTGTATAAAGCCCATGTCGAGCATGCGGTCGGCCTCGTCGAGGACGAAATGGCTGATGTGGTCGAGCGTAAGATGCTTCTGACCTATCAGGTCGAGCAACCGTCCGGGAGTGGCTGTAAGAATATCGACTCCCTTGCTGAGTTTATCGACCTGCGGACGCTGGTTCACACCTCCGAAAACGACCGCATGTCGCAGGTTCGTATATTTGCCGTAGTCCCTGAAACACTCGTCGATCTGTATGGCGAGTTCCCTCGTGGGGGTCAGTATCAGAGCCTTGATCTCCCGCTTGCGGTTTCCTTCCTGCGGCCGATCGAGATGCTGGATAATGGGTATCGCAAAGGCGGCGGTCTTACCGGTGCCTGTCTGCGCTATGCCTAAAAGGTCGCGACCGCCTAACGCGACCGGAATCGCCTGTTCCTGTATGGGAGTGGGCGCCTCGTACTTCTTGTTTGCCAGAGCCCTAAGTATCGGCTCCGAGATATTTAATTCTTCAAATGTCATAATAAATTACTGACTGCATCGATGGCAATCGTGTTTAGAGTCTGTTTAAAATTTATTCAATTAATCTATTATGGCTGTTTTAAGCGCTTTTTTCACGCCGTCCTCGTTCCATAGTCACCGCTATGCGCCTTGGACGGTGCAAAAAAATCATCTTAAAACAACCTATAATATTTTTCATCAATAAAATTTAAACAGACTCTTGGTTTTGTGAAAATTTCACATATAATATTTTTCTGTTCTTTCAAGAAAGAACCAAAGACTTTTCGCAGATACTCCGTATCTCACTCGGTCTTTTCAAGGAATTTTATCATCAGGCGAAGCCCGTAGCTTCTGCAATAATAAGTATTAATTCCTGATAACAACGTCAAACTCCGCTTATTATTACTTTTTGTCTGGCGACAGCGAACTCATCCTTCAGTTTTGTGACCACTTCCTTTACGCTGCTTATTTTCTCCGCCATGTAGGCATTTGCCCCTGCAAAGACGTAGCCTTTGTCCATATTCCCCTTGGCGGCGTTATACAGCGCCCTTATGATGCAATACGGACTCTTTGTGTAGTCGCAGGTCTTGATGCAGCGGTACGGACAACCTTTCGGCTTTTCGTTACCGAGGTTGACGCTTCGGATAAATTCACCGTCCAAAGCACGCCCGGGCATACCTACGGGGCTTTGGATTATCATCGTATCCTGTTGTGACGCATCTATATAAGCCTGCTTGAACTCCGGCGAAGCGTCGCATTCGTCGGTCGGAACAAAAATGCTGCCCATTTGCACCCCCGTCGCCCCGAGTTCCATAAAACGGCTTATGTCCTCGCCGTTCGAGATACCTCCTGCGGCTATTACCGGAATAAATTTCCTGTCGCCGTACTGTCCGGCAACGGCAACCACCTCAGGTATCAAATGTTCGAGCGAATAGCTTTCATCTTCGATCTGTTCCCTCTTGAATCCCAAATGCCCCCCCGCTTTAGGACCCTCCACTACAATAGCATCGGGAAGATAATTGTAACTGGCCTGCCATTTCTCGCAGATCACTTTTGCCGCGCGGGCGGACGACACTATGGGAACCAGGAGTGTTTTGTCTCCGGGCTTGAGGAAAGACGGCAGATCCAAAGGCAGGCCTGCGCCCGAAAAGATTATGTCCGCTTTTTCGTTTATGGCCGTGCGTACCATATCGGCGAAATTGGACAGGGCGACCATCACATTGACCCCTATGATACCGCTGGTCTTCTCGCGCGCCTTGCGGAGTTCTTCTTTCAAACCGCAGATACTGTTTTTGACGTAGTCGCCTGGGGTTTCCCTGTACAGCAGCCCCAGTCCGGCACACGATATTACTCCCACTCCGCCCTCGTTGGCAACGGCCGAAGCCAGCCCCGAAAGCGAAACGCCCACACCCATGCCCCCCTGAACGATGGGAAGCCGGATCTCTTTGTTACCGATAAAAAAGGATTTCATCATACTTTCAAAAGTGTGTCACGACATTGTGCTGCACACCCTCGCGACCGTTAATACAACAAGAAAGTAAATTTGAGGTCGATTTTGACGATGGAAGACCCGCCGGATGGAAGCGGAGCAAAGCATTGCTAATAAAGATTCAATATAAACTCTGTTGTTCGGGGGGCAAAGATATGAAAATAATTCAGGTAATTACACAGTATTTCCAAATATTCGTATTTTTTGTTATCTTTTGTAGACACTTAGCGGAACCCGAAGCCAAAATTCTCAGGAGGGGTCAGGTAAAAACGAAAAGTCTTTCTGTTTTTTCTAACGCTTTTATCGACAGCGGGGGATAAGGCGCTGACAGCGCCTTAGAATCTTTCAGGTATCTTCGGGTTGCGAAGCAAACCCGTGACTCCGCCCTGCCATCGACGCGGAGAAAGTTGCGGTAGGAAGATCACCCGAAGCTACCACGTAGCGAGGGAAGCTTCCGGGAGCAACTCCGCGGAAGATGGGGGCGGCAGATTTTGGCTCCACCTTTTGGCTGTCAAAAGGTGGAAAAGAAAAAATTTAGGTATACATACGAACAGTCATATTTAGTTTTTCTTAGTACTTTTACATTTTGATTACGCTGCTGCCATGAACAATCATTCGAGATACGCCCTCAGAGGCGCTTCCTCCGCCAAGGAAGACGTACACAACGCTATTAAAAGCATCGACAAGGGGCTGTACCCTAAGGCTTTTTGTAAAGTTATCCCCGATATTCTTACGGATGATCCGTCGTCCTGCCTTATAATGCACGCCGACGGGGCAGGCACCAAGTCGTCGTTGGCCTACATGTACTGGCGGGAAACCGGCGACCTCGGCGTCTGGAAGAACATCGCGCAGGATGCCATAGTGATGAATACCGACGACCTGCTCTGCGCCGGCGTCACCGGCAATATAATTCTCTCGTCCACGATAGGCAGGAACAAAAGGCTGATACCCGGCGAAGTAATATCCGCAATCATAAGCGGGACGGAGGAATTCCTGGAAAAACTGCGCGGCATGGGCATGGAAATATACTCCACCGGAGGCGAAACCGCCGATGTGGGCGACATTGTGCGAACCATAATCGTAGACAGTACTGTAACGGCAAGGATGAAACGCGCGGAAGTCATAGACAACGGAAACATAAAGGTTGGATGTTATATAGTGGGTCTCGGTTCTTCCGGTCAGTCCGTCTACGAGACGGAGTACAACGGCGGCATGGGAAGCAACGGCCTCACTTCGGCGCGTCACGATGTATTTTCCAACTGTCTCGCATCGAAATATCCCGAAAGTTTCGACAACGGCATTCCATCCGATCTGGTATACACGGGTAAGTATTCCTTGACTGATACGGTAGAAACAGGTAACGGCAACGTGACGACCATGGGCAAACTGGTTCTGTCCCCCACAAGAACCTATGCTCCCGTAGTACGCGAAATTTTCAGGCATTGCCGTAACAGTATATTAGGTATGGTACACTGTACGGGAGGCGGGCAGACCAAGGTGCTTCATTTTATCGACGGACTACATATTATAAAGGACAATCTTTTCAAACCCCCTCTGCTTTTCAGGATAATACAGGAACAAAGCGGCACCCCGTGGAACGAAATGTACAGCGTCTTCAACATGGGACACCGCATGGAGCTGTATGTCGAACCCGCGGCGGCGGAAGACATGGTGGCCATTTCGGAGTCTTTCGGAGTGGAGGCACGGATCATCGGCAGGGTGGAGGAAGCCGATTCCGCGATGCTGACTATCAACCGTAACGGGGAAGAATTCGTTTACTTCAAATAATTAAATCCTTTCCATTCCCATTAATCAAGCCGCGGCCAATGCCCGGTCATGGTGGCCATTAACGGCCTAAGAAACCGCCGCTTTACAGTATCAGCCGTTTATTTCACATCAGCTATGCTCTATGTTATGTCGCAATCGGTTCGATTATTTGCGGCCGTAAAGCATTTTTTTCAGGGAATGGTATATCCAGTCGTGTATTATATAGGAAACGGTTCATCTTTATTTAAACGGGATGTTAATATTCCAAACCCTCTAACCTAACCCTAAAATACTACAAGTTATGAAGAAACATTTTTGACGGTTCTTATCTCCGCGATTTTTTCACTGTGTTTACCCGGAGCCTGCCGATCGAATCGACTTAATTAATCTATGTTTTGCGGGCCGGAATCATATCTATCCGGCCCCGCAAAATATCAAAAAGCAAGAAAATGAAAAAAAACAAAAAGTTAAAGATATATGCCGGACTAATATTGCTTTCCGCGGCTTTCTTTGTGGCTATGACCCCTTATCGTTCCTACTTTGGTCTTAATATTAGTGCAAGTATACAGTTTGCAGGTTATTTTCTTTTGACTTATTTTTTCATAAGAAAATACAAGGATAAAATCAGGCCGTCGGTTATTCTGCTTTTGATGATGTCGGGATTTTCATTGATTGATATACCGATGCGTATTTATCAATTTAACGATATGAGGATATCGCTCCCTATGTACCTGTTTTCGTTGTTAGGCTGTTTTGCAGGTTACCTGTTCTATAAATCCGACAAGGTATTCAAGGTTGTGGTAGTAGTCTTTTCCGTTGCGGGCTGTCTGTTTATGTACTTTGTTTTCCATGAAATGTGGTTGAATAAAATAAATTCGGGTACGCTCACAGGCAGAATAACCCCGACCGAAGTGCGTTATGACCTGCGCATGCTGACTCCGGAGGGAGACACGCTCGCATTGTCCCGTTTCGAAGGCGAAACTCTTGTGCTCGATTTCTGGACTACCCACTGCGGGGTGTGTTTCAAGAAGTTCCCGAAATTCGAATCCCTGTATTTGAAATACAAGGATTATCCCTCGATAAGGTTCTATGCCGTACACTGCTTCGACGACATAAAAAAATACTCGAAATACTTCGGGGGCGACGACGAGACGTATTCGACAGGCGCGGCAATACTTCAAGACAGGGGTTTCGGTTTTCCATCCCTTTCCGTACCGATTTCCGATACGGTATTAAAAGAACTTGGAGTTAAGTCCTTTCCACAAACCCTTATTTTCGACATGGATAACAGGCTTATTTTCAGGGGAGATGTCAATTTATCCGAAAAAGTGATAAGAAAGCAGGTAATGCGGTAAGCATTACCTGCTGTGTAAAGTGACGTACCTTGATACAAATAGGTACAGTCGGTAATGCGGGATAAAACACTGTCTACCCGCACTTAGACTGTCCGCACGCCATACATACGAGACAGCCGTTCTGGTAGACCAGGGCATCCTGCCCGCATTCGGGACATGTCTCCTTCGACTTGGAGCCGTCCGGCACGTACTGCCTCAGCGCACGCGCCACGCCGTTCTTCCATGTATTTATCGACGCGGTGTTCAGGTGCAGCGACTCGATAAGATTGACCACGCCCACTATCGGCATACCGTAACGCAGCACTCCCGAAATAAGTTTGGCATAGTTCCAGAACTCTTCGTCGAAAAGCCGCGATATGCCCCCTATGGTGTTGGTATACCCGTACTTATCCCT
This sequence comes from Holotrichia oblita, assembly GCA_023690525.1. NCBI lineage: Eukaryota > Metazoa > Arthropoda > Insecta > Coleoptera > Scarabaeidae > Holotrichia > Holotrichia oblita. Next base: position 1,461,799 of record CM043015.1, read on the forward strand.
GTACCGGAAATCGTAGCGTTTCCTTCCCGTCGGTTCCACCACTTTCAGTATTATGCCCTTGTCGATGGTTTTCGGAATGAACATGGCGTCCTCTTCCATTTTACCGGTAAATATCTCGTATGGCCTTCCGTTGTATATTCCTACGAAAGCAATCCAGTCCTCGTCGCCGTTCTTGAAACGGACTATGTCGGCATCGAGTTCAGTCGGCCTGTGGAGCGGCGGCTTGTATTCCTCGTCCGTTTCCTTGGATTGTCTTTCCTTTTCGAGCAGAACGCCGGCGCGGGAGCCGTCCCTGTAAATGGTCATTCCCTTGCATCCGTGTTCCCAGGCCGTGCGGTAAACCTGGGCAACAAGTTCTTCCGTCGCATCGTTCGGCAGATTTACGGTTACCGATATGGAATGGTCCACCCATTTCTGTATCGCCCCCTGCATTTTCACCTTGTTCACCCAGTCGATGTCGTTGGCCGACGCCCCGTAATAGGGAGATTTCCCGATCAGCCGCTCCACCTCCTCGTCGGAAAGGGTATCTATCGCCTTAACGTCGTAACCGTTCACTTCCATCCATGTCAGGAACTTGTGGTGATAGACATTATACTCCTCCCACGAGTCGCCCACCTCGTCCACGAAGGATACCTTAAATTCCTGATCATTGGCGTTCACCTTGCGGCGGCGTTTGTGTACGGGGCGGAAAACGGGCTCGATACCCGACGTGGTCTGCGACATGAGACTCGTAGTACCCGTGGGCGCTATCGTAAGCAGGGCTATGTTGCGGCGCCCCGATGCGGCCATCCTGTCGTAAAGTTCGGGGTCGGCTTCCCTGATGCGGGCGATCATGGGATTCTTCTCCTCCTTTTTAGCGTCGTAAATGGGGAATGCGCCCCTCTCCTCCGCCATTACCACGGAAGCACGGTAAGCTTCCACGGCAAGCGTCTTCTGAACCATGACCGCAAATTCCAGGGCTTCGTCCGTGCCGTAGCGCAGTCCGAGCGCCGCCAGCATGTCTCCTTCGGCGGTGATGCCCAGTCCCGTACGGCGCCCCTGAAGCGCCTTGACCTTTATTTTCTCCCACAGGTTGCGTTCCACGCGGCGTATATCGTCGTCTTCGGGGTCGCCCTGTATTTTCCCTATGATAGCCTCTATCTTTTCGAGTTCCAGGTCTATTATGTCGTCCATCATGCGCATCGCCTTGAAAACATGGGACTTGAACCTGTCGAAATTGAAAGAGGCCTTATCCGTGAACGGATCGTCCACGTAACTGTAAAGGTTTATGGCGAGCAAACGGCAGCTGTCGTAGGGGCATAGCGGGATTTCGCCGCAAGGGTTGGTCGATACGGTGGTGAAACTTTCATCCGCGTAACAGTCGGCTACCGATTCACGTATTATGGTATCCCAGAACAGGACGCCGGGTTCGGCCGACTTCCATGCGTTATGGATTATCTTGTTCCATAAGTTTCTTGCGTCTATATCCCTCGTGTACAGTGGTTTTCTGGAATTTATCGGGAACTGTTGGCGGTACTTCCCGCCATTGGTCACCCGTTCCATGAATTCGTCGTCTATTTTTATGGATATGTTGGCTCCCGTAACCCTTCCGGTTTCAACTTTTGCGTCTATGAAGTTCTCCGCGTCCGGATGCCTTACGCTCAGCGACAGCATGAGCGCCCCACGCCTTCCGTCCTGGGCTACTTCGCGGGTGGAGTTGGAGTATCGTTCCATGAAAGGTACTATTCCGGTCGATGTCAGCGCGCTGTTCAATACAGGGCTGCCGGTAGGACGTATATGTGAAAGGTCGTGTCCCACGCCGCCACGGCGTTTCATAAGCTGTACCTGCTCTTCGTCTATGCGTATTATGCCGCCGTAGGAATCGGCCGGTTTTTTATGTCCTATTACAAAACAGTTGGAAAGGGAAGCTATCTGCAAATTATTCCCGATTCCGGTCATCGGCCCGCCCTGCGGAATTACATACCTGAAATCCTCCAGCAGTTCGTAGACCTCCTCCGCGCTCAGGGGATTCGGATATTTATCCTCTATGCGTGCGATCTCGCCGGCGATGCGGCGATGCATCTGATCGGGAGAGCTCTCATATATTTTTCCGAACGAATCCTTCAGGGCGTACTTACTTACCCATACCGTAGCGGCAAGCTCGTCGCCGTTGAAATATTCTTTTGCCGTCGCGACGGCAAAAGAATAGTTACACTCCCTGGGGGTGCTACACGGCGCCCCCTCTCCCTTTTTCTTTTTCTGAGACATTTTTTTGTTAATGTGTTTATTCCACGAAATGAAAGTGCGGAACCAGTAAAGTCTACAAGTTTACAACATCTTTCGTGCAGAATGGAGGCAGAACGCCCCTACTTATTAAGAAGTTATCAACAGCAGCTCTGTCCGGTTTATATAGTGATCGTTACGGAAACCTTCTCCGTTTTGCCTCCCAGGGGAGGGGCCAACTTGGATACTTTGACGGTTATTCGCAAGACGCCGGGGAAACCGTCGCGTACGGCGCCGGCAATGCGCCATGCCACGTTCTCGAGTATGTCGGAAGTTTTGGACATCTCCCTGCGCACGACTTCGTACACCGAGGCGTAGTTCACGGCGGCGTTCAGATCGTCGTTCCTCGCGGCGGCTCCGGCCTCCGTCTCCATGGATACGCTTACGAGGAACCGGTTACCCACCTTCTTCTCAAGTTCGTAACAGCCGTGTCCTGCCCTGAATTCCATATTTTCGAGTTCCACGATCGCTTTCATCGAAGTGACATTTAAAATTTGTTTAAAATCTTATTGCTAAATTACTAATGCGCTAAAGTGCATAAATTTATCGGGCGAATGAAATTACTCTTTTCGGGTTGCGAAGCAAACCCGTAGTCCCGCCCTGCCATCGACGCGGAAGAAAGTTGCGGTAGGGAACCGACGATGCGGAACGAGGGCAGAGGGAGCTTGCTCACTATGCCGAGCCGCGAGGAGGAAAACAAAGTTAAATCACCCGAAGCTACCATGTAGCGAGGGAAGTTCCCGAGAGCAACTCCGCGGAAGATGGGGGCGGCAGGTTTTGGCTCCACCTTTTGGCTGTCAAAAGGTGGAAAGAAAAAATTTATTGAAATTAAAGTAACTGCAATAAAGTGCAGGTTTTTAACTAGTAATTAGAAAATAAACAGAGCCGTGTGCTCAGAAAAGATATTTTTCAGTTTTCACACTGCTCACCATAACCCGTATTTCGTCCCACACCTCCTCGCTGAAAGTGGTTCCGACAACTTCGATAACCTTACCCGCCGTTATCGCGCCGATCGTCCCGCACTGGCGCAGCGAAAGGCCTTCGCAAAGACCGTGAAGGAATCCGGCGGCGTAGAAGTCGCCCGCTCCGGTGGTATCGACGCGGTTGGCGGCCTTGAGTATGCCTATATGGATAGTTTCGCCGCCGTATCTCACGTACGCCCCCTTCAACCCGACCTTGACCACGCCGAGTTCGCAGAACTCCGAAATGGCGTCCAGTGCGCGCAGAGGGTCTTCCTCCCCCGTAAAGGCGTGCGCCTCCTGTTCGTTGGCAAAGAGTACGTCTATATGCTGTTCCGCCAGCTCCCTCAGGAAACCGAGGTTTTCCCTCACTATGTTGAAGCTGGCGAGATCGGTGACCACTTTAAGTCCGCCGCTCTTGGCAAGTTCCATGGCGCTTCTGATAAGTTCATGGTTCTGTACCAAATAACCCTCCACATAGAGATAGTCGTACCCGCTGAACATGCCGCAGTGGAGTTCCGGCGCAGACAGATGGAAGGCGGCGCCGAGATGAGTTATCATCGTGCGTTCGCCGTCGGGCGATACGAGCGAGACGCACCGCCCCGAATGTTCCTCGCAACGAAAAATAGTGGGCTCGACTTCGAGATTATGCAGCGCCTTCTCGAAGAAATCGCCCGTAGTGTCATGCCCGACCTTGCCGACGAATCCCGTCCGGGAACCGAGTTTTGCCATCGCCCGTATGGTATTGCCTGCCGACCCTCCTAAAGAAAGGGTGCGTGGAAGATCGGCTATCTCCGCCGATATCCGTTTCTGGAGCGGCGAGTCCACAAGGTTCATACTGCCTTTAGCGAGCGAGTATCGTTCCAGTATATCGTCGGTGTCGAGATTTATCAATATGTCGGTAAGGGCATTGCCTATGCCGAGGACTCTTTTCATCTGTTTGGCCGTAGTTTGAGCACAGCTGTGCTATTCGTTATTTTGTTATTTGATTATCTGTTAAAAATCGGCACTTTATGTATTTACGTCGATTATTGTTTATCATTGCATAATAACAATATATTCTATGTCATCCCGAACATCCGCAGGATGGAGGGATCTACCGCTTGTCATTGCGGGCTCGACCCGCAATCTCGACCAATAATATCCGAACGTAAATCACCGGTTAATAAATAATTTCTGAGATTGCGGCTCGGGGGCCGCAATGACAAAAACAATTTTTTTACTGTCATCCCGAATGCTTTTTGTCATTCCTCACATACGTTCGGAATGACAATATAAGAGATGCTTCGCATCTCGCTCGGAATGACAAAATATTTCTCAGGTTTAGCGCCGGACGAACGCATGGTGCTTATTTCATTATGGCTGCTACGCCCGGGAGCTCCCTGCCTTCCATGTACTCCAGCAACGCGCCTCCTCCGGTGGATACGTAGCTCACCTTGTCCGCCAGACCCAGCTTATTCACGGCAGCCACCGAGTCGCCGCCTCCCACCAGGGAGTATGCTCCCGCCGCTGTCGCCTCGGCTATGGCTTCGGCCACCGCTTTCGTCCCCGCGGCGAATTTTTCGATCTCGAACACTCCCACAGGGCCGTTCCAGAGAATGGTTTTGCACCGCAGGATATGGTCGCGGAAAGCCGCCCTTGCTTTTTCGCCTATGTCGAAACCTCCCCATCCGTCGGGTATGTCGTCCGACGGGTAGAGACGGGTTTCGGCATCCTCGCCGAGTGTTTCGGCGCACAGAGTGTCTTCGGCAAAGACGATCTCCACCCCCGCCGATTCCGCCTTGTGCAGGATTTCGAGAGCCACGGGGAACTGGTCTCTTTCGCAGATACTGTTACCGATTCTGCCTCCCCGCGCAGCCATGAAAGTAAATGTCATCCCGCCGCCGATTATAAGGCTGTCCACTTTCTCTATAAGCCTCTCGATAATTTCGATCTTAGTGGAAACCTTCGATCCTCCGATCACGGCTGCGAACGGCCTTTGAGGGGATTCCATCACTAAGTTTATGGCTTTCAACTCGCCCTCCATAACGTAACCGAACATCTTGTCTTTCGGAAAATAATCTGCAATCAATGCGGTCGAAGCATGGGCGCGGTGCGCCGTACCGAAAGCGTCGTTTATATAGCAATCGGCGTATGAGGCCAGCTTTTCCGTGAATTTTTTCTGGCTCTCCTTTATTATTTTCTTAGCTTCGGCTTTCTGCTCATCGGTAGCGTCGTCGGGTAGCCCGCGCGGCTTACCTTCCTCCTCCGCATAAAAGCGTAAATTTTCCAGCAAAAGAACCTGCCCGGGGGAGAGGGCGGCGGCTTTCGAGGCGGCCTCGTCGCCCATGCAGTCGGGGGCGAAGTCCACCTTCACGCCCAACCTGCTCTCTATGGCGGGGATTATGTTGCGAAGCGACAGTTTGTCGTCGGGACCGTTCTTGGGGCGTCCCAGATGCGACATAAGGATCACCGACCCTCCGCCGCCGAGCACTTTCTTAATAGTCGGTATCGCAGCGCGGATACGGGTATCGTCCGTAACTTCCAATTTATCATTGAGAGGGACATTGAAATCCACACGTATAATAGCACGCTTGCCCCTGAAGTCATAAGTGTCGATGCTGTTCATATCTAAAATATTGTTAATAAGTACAGTTAACTATTTATTGACACATTTTTTATTTGTATATCGCTAATTAGCAGCACTGACGAGAAATAATAAATAGCACAATGCGCTTGATTTTAAAAAATGCGCGACCTCAAAGTTACGCAATTACGCAATAGATCGATATTTTTTACCCGATATTATGTTTTTTTCGGCGGAAAAAGTAATTTTGCTGATATTATGTAAGTGAAAAAGCAGGTTTTACTTTAAAATCGGAAATAAAATGTACGGAAAAATAAAAGAGTTCCTCAGGGATGAGATCTCCGCCATAAAGGAAGCGGGGCTTTACAAGAACGAACGGATAATAACGTCGCCGCAGGAAGCGGAAATAACCGTGGGCGGCAGGAAAGTGCTGAATTTCTGCGCCAACAACTATCTCGGACTGTCGAATAACCGGCGGGTTATCGAAGCTGCCAAGAGAGCCATGGACGAGCGCGGTTTCGGAATGTCTTCCGTCCGTTTCATCTGCGGTACGCAGGATATTCACAAGGAACTCGAAGCGGCCGTGGCGGACTATTTCGGAACCGAGGATACCATTCTCTACGCAGCCTGTTTCGATGCCAACGGAGGGGTGTTCGAACCGCTTTTCACCGAAGAGGATGCCATTATTTCCGATTCGCTCAACCATGCTTCCATAATAGACGGGGTTCGTCTGTCCAAAGCCGTGCGCTACCGGTATGCCAATGCCGATATGGACGAACTCGAAGACTGCCTCAAGCTGGCGAGCGCCCAGAGGTTCCGCATAATAGTGACCGACGGCGTGTTCTCGATGGACGGCAACGTGGCGCCCATGGACAGGATATGCGAACTCGCGCGGAAATACGACGCCCTGGTCATGGTGGACGAGTGCCATTCGGCGGGCGTCGTCGGCAAGACCGGACGCGGCGTGACCGAACTGTACAATATCAGAGGAGAAGTGGATATAATAACGGGAACATTCGGGAAGGCATTGGGAGGAGCGATCGGAGGTTTCACCACGGGACGGCGCGAGATAATCGAACTCCTGCGCCAGCGCTCGCGCCCTTACCTGTTCTCGAATTCGATTCCGCCCGCCGTTGTAGGGGCTTCCATGGAGGTGTTCAGGATGCTTGCGGAATCCGACGAACTGCACGACAGACTGTCCGCCAACGTGGAACATTTCATAAAGAATATGATCGGGGCGGGTTTCGACATAAAACCCACGAAGTCTGCGATATGCGCCGTCATGCTTTACGATGCGCGCCTCTCCCAGGTATTTGCCGACAGGCTTTTGGAAGAAGGTATCTACGTGACCGGATTTTTCTATCCCGTCGTTCCCAAGGATCAGGCGAGAATCCGCGTTCAGGTATCCGCAGGACATACCAGACAGCACCTGGATGCATGTATAAACGCTTTCGTGAAAATTGGCAAGGAATTGGGAGTGCTGAGCGGTGTAAAATGATTAAATATTGCATCAAGTAGTGATTGCATATTATAAATAAATATAATACAACTAATTCTAAAGAATTTACGATGTCAAAAGTCACCATAGACGATATCGACAGGAAAATATTGCGATATTTGATAAATAACGCGAGAATGCCGTTCCTCGAAATTGCGCGCGAGTGCGGAATCTCGGGAGCTGCCATACACCAGAGGGTCAAAAAATTAGATGACTCGGGGGTAATACGGGGTTCGCGCCTCGAAGTAGACCCGAAAAGTCTCGGCTTCGACGTTTGCGCCATCATAGGAATAAAGGTTTCCGATTCATCCATGAATTACGAAACCGTAAAGAAACTGAAAGAACTGACCGAAATAACGGAATGCCATTTCATAACCGGGAAGTACAACATCCTTATAAAAATCTACTGCAGGGACAACGAACACCTGATGCACACCATTTTCGACGGAGTGCTCAATATCCCGTGGATTTCCGACACCGAGACATTCATATCATTGGACGAGGTTTTTTCCAGACAGGTCGATGTGGAAAGCTTAGAGGGATAAATCCCTTCGCGGGATTTACCGGATATGGAGTAAGCACAATAAGTCGATTACATTGAAAATAAGTAATGTAATGAAAAAGAATATTTACCTGTTTTTTATTGTCGCTCTGCCGGCTTTCATTTCCGTAGGAGCACAACCCCCCATGAACATAATCGAAGATGCGGCAAGGCACATTCGGGAAGCAAAGCATATTTGTGACAATGACGGGGGGAATCTTTGGGGAGTGAATCTGTATTCCCCTGTTTTATTCATAAATCCGCAGCGCGGTATCATAGCCAGCGAATCTGATCCGGAAGGCATCCTGGTGAAACAGGGCGGATTATATACCGGAAATTTCCCCGAAGAAAAGATTATAGCCAATTCTACGACCGAGTTGGGAGGTAAGAACTGGACGATGGTCATGTGGCCTCTGCCCGAGGACGATTATGCACGCAATTCGCTGATCATTCACGAAATGTTTCATTATTGGCAGGACGGTCTGGGGCTTACTCCCCCTGCCTCTTATTATTCCAATTCCCACATGGACGATATGGAGGCGCGGATACTTATGAGGCTGGAATGGGAGGCGTTGGAGAGAGCGGTTTGTGCGAACTCCGAAGAAGAGAGGGATGAGGCGATAGGCCATGCCGTATATTTCAGGGAATACCGCCGCGAACTTTATGCCGGCTCACGCGCGGACGAAAATACTTTCGAGATTCACGAGGGTATGGCCGAATATACTGCGAAGAAACTTTGCTCTGAGGACGACGACATGATGGCCGCAAAACTCCGTGAATCCAAAAATGTAAGACTGGCGGAAGGATCGATAGTCCGCACATTTGCGTATCATTCGGGCGCGATCTATGGTCATCTGCTGGATGGAACCGGAAACGAATGGCGTAAAGACCTGAAAGCCGACAGCGATCTCGGACTTACGCTAATCAGAGCCAGACGTCTTGATTTACCCGATAACAACAGGGAAGCATACGAAAAGATCCGTAACGACTACGGATATGAGGACATATACGCTTCGGAAAAATCGAGAGCCGAAGCAAGTATGCTCACTATGACGGAAAACAAAATGAAATTCATTGATAATCCGGTGTTTGTTATTCCATTGAAAAAATTTTCATTCGGATTCGATCCGCGCAGGGTGAATGCGTTCGAAAATCACGGTACAGTTTACGGAACCATCAGAATAGTAATGGATTCGGGGACACTTGAAGTTTCCGATGGCGGTTGCCTTATAAGTCCCGATTGGACAAAGGCGATTGTGCCCGCCTCAGGGATAGTTATCAATGAGACAGGCGCCGAAGCCGACGGATGGACCTTCGTACTGAACGAAGGTTTTGAGATATTCGAGGACGGGGAGAACTATTCATTGAATAAAAAGCCTGAAATCCAATCCGCAAAATGAAGGTAATAAGGATAACCAGGGAGTTTTCGTTCGAGATGTCCCACGTTCTCGAAGGCTATGACGGACGCTGCAACCAGATACACGGGCATTCCTACCGGCTTTTCGTGACGGTCAGGGGAACGCCTGAAGATGATCCCTCCAGCCCGAAATTTGGCATGGTAATGGATTTCGGCTTTCTTAAGGAACTTGTAAACAGACTTATTATAAACAATTACGACCATTCGTTCGTTATCCGCTCTACTGCCGGGAACATAGAGTTTATAGATACGGTCACCAAACACTATAAAAGGGTAATCGTGACCGGCTACCAGCCGACATGCGAGAATTTAGTCCTGCACTTCGCCAAACTTCTGCGCGATAACCTGCCCACCGGCGTAAATCTCCATTCACTTAAACTCCACGAAACCGCCTCTTCTTTCGCCGAATGGTATGCCGAAGACAACCGGTAGATTACCGTCGCCCCCATTTTCTTTGTCATTGCGGCCTCCGAGCCGCAATCTCAGAAGTCATTTACGTTGAACAATATTGGTCGAGATTGCGGGTCAAGCCCACAATGATGCAAGGCTTTTATAATATTCTGGGAAAGGTTAAATACCCGTACTTTAGTACGGCAAGTTTAGAGTCTATTTGTATAAACTTAAACTTTTTCTTGTTGATTATTGTCATCCCGAACATCCGCAGGATGGAGGGATCTACCGCTTGTCATCCCGAGACACTTGTCCGAGGGATCTGCCGTTTGTAATGCAGAGCGAAGCGAAGCATCTCGGCAATGAATTTCGCCGGACGGGCTTCGGTGAACAAGCCTGCCGGTAGCCAGATTTCTCATATACGTTCGGAATGACAATATGGTAGATTCCTCATTGGCCTGACGGCCTCGCTCGGAATGACAGTACACTTTCTAAATTCAATAGGTTGACCTCCGGTCTTCTTCCTTCGCAACCGCATAGTGTATATCTCCAAAATCTCTTAACACATTCATCCCATGCGTTTGGCATCCTTCAAATTACTGGTAGTTGTTTCAAAAAGTATGCAACCATAAAACAATTACACGCAATACATTATATTTATTTGCGACTTTGTGCGTCAGCACGAAAGTCGTGCGGAACGCCGCCGCCCCACGCGGCGGGCTACTCAATCGACCTTACGGTCGAAATTCGCGCCCACCGCCGGCGGCATTCCGAAAACAAGCAATGACATAAAGTATTGGTTGTAAAATTGCAATAGCATACTTTTTGAAACACCACCAGAATTACTTATTCCTGTCCGTCATCCCGCGTAGAGAAAATTATTGTTCTATTCCTGATTCGCTTAACTAAATTTTATGGCTCTGTTTGAAAAAATCGCCCAAGGAATAATATATTTGTGCCAAAATTAACGCATAAATGTTTATTAAACATTAACAGGCTAAAAATGTTAAAAACTAAAATAACATCGAATGTCTAAGGTTCTGAAATTCGGCGGTACGTCGATGGGCAGCGCCGCCAGCATGCGGCATGCGGCAGCAATAATAGAGCGCGAGGGAGCTGTGGTGACGGTACTGTCGGCGATGTCGGGAACCACCAACGCCCTTGCGGAGATAGCGTCCCTGGCCTTGCGCGGAGGGTCGCGCAAGACGATACAGTCGATAATCTCCGCCCTGCGTGAGAAATACGAAACGTGTGCCGCCGAACTTCTGACGGCGCGTACGAACGAAGCCATGCATAAAACGGCCGAAACCATGGCATTGATTTCGCATGAGGCGGACAACTATCGCGGCATGGCTTCGGAGCGCACGATACTTGCTCAGGGGGAACTGCTCACTTCGGCCATATTCACGATGTACATGCAGGAGAGGGGTCTTAATGCGGTTCTGCTCGATGCTGCCGGTTTTATCCGCCGGAACGGCGATGCAAAGGTCGATACCGCGATTCTGAAAAAACACCTGGACAGGCTCGACGGGGGTACGTTTTACATTACCCAGGGCTTCATCTGTAGCGACACGGAGGGAAATATCGACAATCTGGGACGCGGGGGGAGCGACTACAGCGCCGCGCTCATCGGGGCTGCGCTGGGTGCCTCGCAGGTACAGATATGGACTGATATAGACGGCATGCACAACGGCGACCCGCGCGTGGTAGAGGGTACCTTCCCCATCCGCCGCATGCACTTCGACGAGGCGGCCGAATTGGCCTATTTCGGGGCGAAGATACTCCACCCCTCCACCGTACTTCCGTGCCGCGAGGCGGGTATTCCGGTTCTTTTGAAAAATACCATGGAACCCATGGCCGAAGGGACGGTCATATCGGACGAGGAAGATTTTTCGCACCGTTACCGCGCTGTCGCGGCGAAGGACAATATTACCGTGGTCAGGATAAACTCCTCCCGCATGCTCATGGCCTACGGCTTTTTGCGCAAGGTATTCGAGGTATTCGAGAATTACCGTACCCCGATCGACATGATAACCACATCGGAGGTGGCCGTTTCGCTCACAATCGACAATGACCGCCATCTCCGCGACATAGTGGCCGACCTCGCTCCGTTCGGGGCGGTCGAAATCGAGAGGGACAACACCATAGTATGCGTCGTAGGGAGGCTCGGACGCTGCGAACACGGACTCTTCAGGGAAATAATCGAGGCTGTAGGCAATGTCCCGCTGAAAATGATTTCCTACGGGGCGAGCCACCGCAGTCTGGCTTTACTCGTAGAGACCGGATACAAGAAGGAAATACTCGTCAATCTCAACAACAACCTTTTCGCCGACCATGCTGAGCAGGGGAATTAAGGAACAACTGAGGAAGGTCGAAACGCCGTTCTATCTGTACGACCTCTCGCTGCTGAGAGCCACGCTCGATGAAGCGCTCCGGCAGGCCGACCGTTACGGCTATTTTATCCACTATGCGATGAAGGCCAACAACGACCGTCGCATAATGGAGCTGATAAGTTCGTGCGGCCTGGGGGCTGACTGCGTCAGCGGCAACGAGGTCAGGCGGGCGATAGAAACGGGCTTTCCGCCATCGGGAATAGTCTATGCGGGGGTGGGTAAAAAGGACGGCGAGATAATCTATGCCCTCCGGCAGGGTATATTCTCGTTCAACTGCGAGTCGAAAAACGAACTTGCGGTGATAAACCAGCTTGCGGGCGAAGCGGGTCTCAAGGCCGACGTAGCCCTGCGCATAAACCCCGATATAGACGCGCGCACCCATACGCACATAACTACGGGACTCGCACAGAACAAGTTCGGTATCTCGCGCGGGGAGATAGAAGAGGTGGTGAATTCGATAGGTGACATGCCCAATATAAATATCACGGGACTGCATTTCCATATAGGCTCGCAGATAACCGACCTGGGGGTCTTCACAGAGCTGTGCAGGAGTGTAAATTCGTCGTACCGCTGGTTTACGGAAGAAGGGTTCGATCTGACCCATGTCAATGTGGGCGGCGGCTTCGGCGTGAACTACGCCGATCCCGACAGGGAACCCATACCCGTTTTCGAGAGCTATTTTTCGGTATTTGCCGAGAACCTCGATCTCCCCGCCGCTGTAAAAGTACACTTCGAACTCGGGCGTTCGCTGGTTGCGCAGTGCGGCGAACTTATTTCGACCGTACTCTATACGAAGATTACCGGCGGCGGCCGTAAAATAGCCCTTATAGACGCCAGCATGACCGAGCTGGTACGTCCGGCGCTTTACAGCTCCGAACACGCCATCGAGAACCTCGACGCATCGGGAAAGGAGGAGGAATATACCATAGGGGGTACCGCCTGCGAGTCTTCCGACATTTTCGCCGCCGCGGTACGCCTGCCCGAACTCAGGCGGGGCAACCTGCTCACGATAAAGAGCGCAGGGGCTTACGGCGCTTCGATGGCCTCGCGCTATAACCTGCACGATATTCCGCCGTCGGTATTCAGCGACGATATATCAGGAGATGGTAGTTGATATAGATACGTTGATCTTCGACTCCCGCCCGCCCCCCTCAGCCGCCAAAGGCGGCTGCACGGGCGAGGGAGTCGGCAGCTTTGACAAGCAAAACTGCAAAAATCATTAAATGGTCACCATTGACTTATATTTCTTTGCATAATTTGTGACTTTTGTGCATCAGCACGGAAGTCACGCGGCACGCCGCCGCCCCATGCGGCGGGTCGCTCAATCTACCTCACGGTCGAGATTCGCGCCCACCGCCGGCGGCATGCCGAAAATAAGAACGTAAAATAATTGTATATGAGTAAACTACATCAGCATACTTTTTGAAGTACCACCATATCTTCAATTACTTTTATGAAAAACGCTCCCGCCGAATGACCTGTGAGGTCTCGGATTCTTCTTCGATGACGCCTGCTTCCGAATTACAGGAGGAGAGAGGGGCGTTCAGAACACTTCGCGGAGCACCTGTATGGATTTCACCTGGTTGATCGCGTTGAGGTGGTAGCCGAAATAACTTATCATCGCTCCGGTGAAATCCGACCGCTTCCCGCCCGACAGCTTTATGCCCGAAAGCGAGTCCGCCCCGCACATCATAAGGTTTCCGAGAAGCGAAGCGCTGTCGCGCTCCATTACTATGCCGTGCGAAGGCCTTACGGGAGTGAAAAGTCCTTCGTGTATATCGAACCAGTAGCCGTCTTCATACTCGTTCCCCGGGAAGAAACCGAGAAAAGAACTCAGCCTCACCAGGAACCATAAATGGAAGTTCGATACTCCCTCCTCGATCGAATCGAGCGCCTTTATGGAATCCCACACGAAATCGAACAGCGGGCTTTCCGGTTCCGCCTCGCGTACGAGCCGGTAGAGCGCTTCCGCCATAAAAAGCGAGATAGCGCTTTTGCGTATATCGAAAGGTATCGTAGCGAGCGTCTGCGCAGGAAATATCTCCCTGAAACGGTGCATCTCCATTTTTTGCGATTCGACCCCTACGAATTCCAGAGGGAACATCGGTTGGAACATGGCGCCTCTGCTTCCGCCGCCTTTTCTGCCGCGCCGCACACCCGCCATATAGGTCTGGCGTCCCATACGGTCGGTCAGCAGGTAGACGACGAGGGAATTCTCGCCGTACCGCACCGTGTGCAGCACGATCCCGCGAGCCTTATAGGTTTTCATGGAGACTTTCCAGGAATCCGGCCAATTTACCCATGGCAATGGCGCGGTGCGAGATGCGGTTCTTATCCTCCGGTTTCATCTCCGCGAACGTAATATCCCAGCCGTCGGGAATAAATACGGAATCGTATCCGAACCCTCCGCATCCGTAGGGGTTTTCGGTTATAATGCCCGAAATCTCTCCCTCGAACAGGTACTCGCGGCCACCCATTATCAGAGCCACCGCCGTGCGGAACCTTGCCGAGCGGTCTGCCGCTCCGGCCAGGTTTCGCAGCAACAGCCTGATATTGGCGTCGAAATCATGCCCGTCCGTTGCATAACGCGCCGACCGCACCCCTGGCGCCCCGCCGAGGGCGGCGACCTCCAGTCCCGTATCGTCGGCGAAACAATCCCTACCGGTGCGTTCGAATACGTAGCGCGCCTTGGCGAGAGCGTTGCCCTCGAGGGTGGGCTGGTCCTCGGGGATTTCTTCCGTCACACCCAGCTCTGCCGGAGTAAGCAGACGGCAACACATACCCAGTATCTGCTGCGCTTCCCTCAGCTTGTGCGTGTTATTAGTGGCGAATACGAGAGTCATTGAAAGGTTTCAAGCACATTGTGCTATTTATTATTTTAGTTGTTAGTTGTTAGTTGTTAGTAATCATATGGATAAAAATGAGTGGCAGCTATAAAGATTGATGTCGGATTCAGATATTACCGAGCCGTTACAACAACTCGATGAGGTTGGAAAATGCTTAAATCCCTATCAAATCAACTAACAACTAATAACTAAAAACTAACAACTTATTTTTTGTCAATATACTGCTAATAAGCACTTTTTATAAAACGGTACTTATTTGGCGGCAGGTGCATTCACAAGCCGTTCCAGCTCGGTTTCGGCTTTTATCTTGTCGATGATGGTCTTGACCAACATGTCGATCACGCTTCCTTCGGAGTAATCTGCAGGACAGGCGTAATTGGCGCGGTTGTCCTTCAACAGTTTCTCGGATATAAGTTTGTCGGCGCGCGAAGAGGGATTGTATACCGCTATCGAATGGCCTCCCTGTGCCCGTACCAACCTCATACACGGAATGTCGGTAGTCCCGTCGCCGAAATATATCATGCGTTTGAAGGGCACCGGCCTTTCGTCCTCAGGGACGAAGCGGTTTACCTCCTTGCTGTCGTAGACCGACTCCACGCCCTTGTTGATCTTGAATATGAACTGTGTCTTGTTCGTATAGTTCACCGCGGCGGCAGGCCAGTAGGCGACCCCGTCCACGTCGTAGAGGAAAGAGCTGGCGTATATTTTCCTGAATTGTTCCGCTATCGGCGTACCCTCGATCATTTCCTTGAGTCCCGAAGAATTAATATAGTGGTGAACCGTCAATCCCATGCCGGAAGCATAGGCGTTTATACGCGGGAACCACTGCTCCACGCCGTCGTAAAGCGTTATCTTGGCTCCCGAAGCGCGGAACGCCTCCTTTCGCAGAGACAGTCCCTTGCTTTTGGCCTCGTGAAGCATCTTGTGCATGTATGTAAGGATGGGGTCGGCATCCTGTATCATGGCCGCCTCGTTGTTCTCAAGCCAGAAAGTCTTGTTGCTCTTGCCCACTGCAGGAATAAAATCGTATTCCTGCATGTTACCGGCGGAAAGAGTGCCGTCGAAATCGTAAATAAGCGCTATCGTAAGATTACTGTCCATGGAATGGTTCCGTTAAAAATCTAATAAAGGTATATATTTTGCAGGTAAGTAATGCTAAAATTATCGATATATTCAAAAATACAAAAAATAATTGTTCCTGGGAGCTCTTATGGGCGTATTTTCATTTTCTCTGTCATTGCGGGCTTGACCCGCAATCTCGACCAATAATACTCGACGCAAATTGCCGATTAATAATGCCTTTCGAGATTGCGGCTCGGGGGCCGCAATGACAACGAAATGGAATTGCGGGTCAAGCCCGCAATGACGGCAAAGCGAAGAGATGCAATGTATTATGTTTATCTGTGACTTTTGGCGTCAGCACGAAAGTCACGCAGCACGCCGCCGCCCCACGCGGCGGGTCGCTCAATCGACCTCACGGTCGAGATTCGCAACCACCGCCGGCGGCATGCCGAAAATAAGCGCGTAAAAAATTGTATGTGAGTAGATTACAATAGTATGTTTTTGAAATACAGCCAAATTACGAACCATCGGTAATTTCGCATTGCTTTTTTAAATAGATTTGCATAATCCACCGATTAACTTGTATTAAAATCATTAAAACTATGAATTTTGCCGAACTTGCGGCAGGCAGACGCAGTATACGTAAATACCAGTCCCGTCCGGTCGATGACGATATTGTAAAGGAGATTATCGGAACCACGCTTACCGCCCCTTCGTCTAAAAATCTGAGGACGACGCGAATAGTCGTTACCCGTGATCGCGGGATAATGGAAACCATAGCCGGCATGCGTTCGACGGGCGCAGCCTTCGTAAAGGACGCGCCGCTCGCCTTTATTATCATGGGCAATGATACGCAGACCGACCTGTGGCGCGAGAATGCGTCCATTTCGGCTACGATACTTCAGTTGGCCTGCCACTCCCTCGGGCTCGGGTCGTGCTGGGTGCAGGTATTCGGAAGGCCCCACCGCGAAGACGATCCCGACGGGGAAAGCGCGGAAGATTATCTGCGTAGGAATATACCCGCATTGCCCGATTTCAGGATAATGTGCGTCGTGGCGGCGGGGTATCCCGAGGAAGAACCGCGTCCACGTTCCGCAAAGGACGATACGGACAAGGTCTTTTATTTATAACCATACATCGAAATCAATCAAATGTATATTTCTACCGCCGCCGCGTTTCTCTTATTTGCAGGATTCGGTGAATCAGCGCGGTCAAAGTCTGCGGTTACCGTTAATGGGTTTTTGAAGAGTCGCGATCAGGATAAATAAGCGCCGGCTAAAGGAAGTCCCGACCTTAGGGAGTGTTAGCATAAAATCGGAACCGGAAGAATTGAGAGCCGGCTCCATAAAATAATTCACGATGAAAAAATATTTAGCTGAAATGATCGGTACCATGGTATTGGTGCTGATGGGATGCGGTAGCGCCGTATTTGCCGGAACATCGCAGCCTTTCTTGTCGGTCGGGACGCTGGGTGTGGCTTTCGCTTTCGGTCTGTCCGTCGTAGCCATGGCCTATACGATAGGTAAAATATCGGGATGCCACATCAATCCGGCCATTACCTTCGGCATGCTGCTTTCGGGAAGGATTTCCGGCAAGGATGCAGGCATGTATATGGTATTCCAAGTGATAGGGGCTATCCTGGGTTCGACCGTCCTTTTTTTCCTGGCTAAAAATTCGGGTTCGGCAACCACGCTTACCGGCGCGAACGGTTATACCCATCTCGTTCCGGCGCTTATAGCCGAAACCGTCTTCACATTTATTTTCGTGCTGGTGGTATTGGGCAGTACCTCAAAGGGCCCCAGCGCGGGTTTCGCCGGCCTCGCCATTGGCCTGACTCTCGTTCTGATACATATCGTCTGTATACCCATAACGGGAACTTCGGTGAATCCGGCGCGCAGCATAGGTCCCGCAATCTTTGCAGGCGTACATGCCCTTTCCCAGTTATGGCTCTTCATAGTCGCTCCCATGCTGGGCGGTGCATTGGCCGCCGCAGTGTGGAAAGGTTTGGATAAAGAGACAGCTCTCTGAATGGCGTAAGGCATTAAATTGCGGATCGGTTTCGGGAATTCCCGAAACCGATCCGCAATTTCAGAAGATTGGAAACCACGGCAAGACAGCACCGATATAAATACATCCAGCCGGAGATTTCCTTGACGTTAAGGTCAGAATATAAAACGCGAGCTTATCTCTCTGTTGTCATACACTCTGTTTATCACGTCGGCGAAAATGTCGGCTACCGTAAGCACGGTAAATTTCGACAGATCCTCGCCCGCCCTCAATGGTATGGTGTCGGTTACGATCACCTTCTGAATGCTGCTCCGGTTTATATTTTCGTAAGCATTGCCGGAGAGGACGGCATGGGTCGCAACCGCCATGACGCTCTTCGCACCCTTGTCGATAAGCATATCCGCCGCCTTTGTAATGGTGCCTGCGGTGTCTATCATATCGTCGAGTATTATTATATTGCGTCCTTCGACATCCCCTATGGCAGTGATGGAATCTACGGTATTGGCCTTGCCCCGTTGCTTGTGGCTTATTATCATGGGCGCATTGAGATACTGGCAATAAGCATTTACCCGTTTTGCACCGCCCATGTCGGGAGCGGCAAGCGACAGGTCTTCTATACAGAGGCTGTTTATATATGGTACGAATATCCCGCTCGCGTAGATGTGATCGACCGGAATATCGAAAAATCCCTGGATCTGGTCGGCATGCAGGTCCATTGTCATAATCCTGTCCACACCGGCGGCGCGCAGCAGATTCGCAACCAATTTGGCGCCTATCGAAACGCGCGGACGGTCTTTCCTGTCCTGACGCGCCCAGCCGAAATAGGGTATGACGGCTATCACCTTGTATGCCGAAGCACGGTGGGCGGCATCTATCATAAGGAGCAGTTCCATAAGATTATCCGTGGGCGGGAAGGTGGACTGGATTATGAAAACCGTGCATCCCCTTATGCTTTCGTTGAATGCCGGTTGAAATTCCCCGTCGCTGAATTGGGTGACCGACGCATCCCCGAGTTCGGTTCCGTAGCTCTTGGCTATCTTCTCCGCAAGGTAACGGGAATTCCTGCAGGCGAAGAATTTAATTTTACTGAGTGCCATTCGAATTAAACGTTGAAGAGAAAGTTGAAAGATTATGCAAAATTAGCTTTAAGTTACAACTTTCAGAATTTTTCAGTAACTTTTAAGCACACCGTGTTATTTATTATTTTCGTCAATGCTGCTTATTAGCAACTTACGATAAAAAATGTATAAATAAATATTTAACGGTACTTATTTTGAATTTGTTTAAATTTATCCAATAATTCCGTTGCGGCTCTTGTCGATAAAATTTAAACGGATTCTTTTCCATAATCGCCGGAAATACACGACCCTATGAAGCCGAGTATCTCTTCCCCGCCTATCTTTTTTTCCGAAGAAGTCACGAATATGGGGGGCATCTGCTCCCACTCCCCGCTCAGGGCTTTTTCGAACTGTTCGATATTATGCGCCGTCCGGGCGGGCGATTGCTTGTCCGACTTGGTGAATACTATACCGAACGGAATGCCGTTCTCACCGAGCATGCCGATAAATTCGAGGTCTATCTTTTGGGGTTCGAGCCTCGAATCCACAAGTATGAACAGGAAAAACAATTTCTCGTGTTTCAGTATGTAATCGGTTACGAGTTTGGCGAACTTTTCCCTTCTGCCTTTCGAGACCTTTGCATAACCGTACCCGGGCAGATCGACCATATACCAGCCGTCGTTTATAAGGAAATGGTTTATCAGCTGGGTTTTGCCCGGAGTGCTCGATACCTTCGCGAGCGACGTCCTGCCGGTCAGCATGTTTATGAGGGATGATTTACCGACATTGCTGCGCCCTATGAATGCGAACTCCGGCAGCCCGTCGGCAGGTATCTGCGAAATCTTCTGGCTGCTGAACTTGAATTCGGCGGATTTGACATTCATTTATAAGAGAATTATTTGGTTGCGAGCAGTCCTTTGACCACGGCGTCGGTGAAACCGCACTTCTCCATCTCTTCCAAACCCTTGATCGTCCTGCCGCCCGGAGTGGTTACCTTGATTATTTCCTTTTCCGGATCGTTCCCCGTGGCGGCAAGCAGCGAAACAGCCCCCTCGACCGTGCGAAGCACCGTCCTGAGCGCCATTCCGCCGTCCAACCCCCTTGCCATCCCTCCTTTGACCGCAGCTCCGATATAACGGAAGGCGTAGGCTATTCCGGAAGAGGCAAGAGCGGTAACGGCATCGATATCCCTTTCCTCGATTTCTTCTACATAACCCAAAGCGCCGAACAGGTTTAAAACGGAATTCCTTTGTTCTTCCGTAACGCCGCGGGAGGAGACGAAAGTCATGCTTTTACCGATGGAAACCGCCGTATTGGGAACGACCCTGAACAGCGGCGTCATTCCGGAAACGCCCACGGACAACATTTCATCCAATTGTTCAAAGGTGATCCCCGCGGCAATCGACACCACCGACTGCCGGCTCCTGTCCAGCACGGATGATATCTCCCCCAGCACCCCACACATCAGCCACGGCTTGACGGCAACGATGATAATTTCGGAACCGCGGGCTGCCGAAACATTGTCTGCGGTATATTTCACATCGTAACCCTCGGCCGCGAGTTTTTCGGCGCAGGCCGCATTCGGATCCGCAATGGTCACATCTCCGGCACATACAATGCCATTACGCAGGATGCCCTCCGCTATGGCTCCGCCCATATTGCCGGCACCTATTACCGTAACTTTCATCCTATAAAATTTAATGTACACTTTATTGCAGGTTTTTTAACAGCAAACTATATAATAAAAATACAGTATCGTTGTCATTGCGGGCTCGACCCGCAATCTGCTGAAAATACAGTATATCGTTGTCGTTGAGATTGCGGCTCGGGGGCCGCAATGACAATACATTTACTGTCATCCCGAATTTCCGCAGGATGATGGATCGCCGGTTCCTACGCCCCTCTTCCGTGGCACTGCTTGTATTTCTTGCCGCTACCGCAGGGACACGGTTCGTTCCTACCCACTTTGGGTTCGGCCTGGGCGGGGGCAGGCTTGCTTTTCTCTCCCGATCCGGCGTTGCGGGCGGCCTCCATGCGCGAATGCTGCAACTTGCTCATATCGGTTTTGGGAAGGCTCCTGCCCTGCTGTTTCAGTTCATCCTCAGACTGACCCCTTACGGGAACATATCCTTTGTTTATGATAGAGAGAACCTCCCTGTTTATCTTGTCCAGCATCTTGCGGAACAGGTCGAAAGATTCGAACTTGTATATCACCAGCGGGTCTTTCTGTTCGTAGGTCGCGCTCTGGACGCTCTGGCGCAGATCGTCCATTTCGCGTAGGTGTTCCCTCCAGTTGTCGTCTATGGTGGTAAGCATCACGATCTTGCTGAATATCTTGTATACCTCCGCACAGTCCGACTCATGGCATTTCCTAAGTTCCACCGGCACGTTGTAGCCGAGGCGCCCGTCGGTCACGGGAATATATATATTCTCGACCTGCGTACCCTGTTCCTTATACAGTCTGTCGATCACCGGCTTTACCGTGGAAGCAGCGAGCGAGGAACGCCGCGCATAGGTGTTCTGTAAATCTTTTGCTATCAGCTCGGTCAGCTCCGCCTTGCCTGCCGACTTGAATACATCCTCGCCGAACGAAGGTTCGACGGCCACCTGGCGTATCATTTCGAGCTTGAAGGATTCGAATTCGTCCTCCGAGAAACCCTCGGCGAATGTTTCGGCAAAATCCATCAGTATATTGTTGAGGTCTATCTCTACCCTCTCTCCGTACAGTGCGTGGCGGCGACGCGTATAGATCACCTTGCGCTGATCGTTCATCACGTTGTCGTATTCGAGCAGGCGTTTGCGTATACCGAAGTTATTCTCCTCCACTTTCTTCTGGGCGCGCTCGATAGCTTTCGACATCATGCCCGCCTGTATGTGCTCACCCTCCTTGAGACCCATTCTGTCCATAAGTCCCGCCATGCGACCCGAACCGAACAGACGCATCAGGTCGTCTTCCATGGATACGAAGAACTGCGAGGAACCCGGGTCCCCCTGGCGTCCGGCGCGGCCTCTCAGCTGACGGTCTACGCGCCGCGACTCATGCCTTTCGGTGCCGACTATGGCGAGACCTCCCGCTTCTTTAACTTCCGGCGTCAGCTTGATGTCGGTACCGCGACCTGCCATGTTGGTGGCTATCGTTACCTGACCGCTGCGTCCCGCCTCGGCCACTATCTGCGCTTCCAGCTGGTGCTGCTTGGCGTTCAGAACGTTGTGCTTGATTCCGCGCAGCTTGAGCATGCGGCTCAGCAATTCGGAAACATCGACGGAGGTCGTACCCACCAATACAGGACGACCCTCGGCCACGATCCTCGCTATCTCGTCTATTACGGCAGCGTATTTTTCCCGCTTGGTCTTGTAGATCACGTCGTCGCGGTCGTCGCGTACAACGGGACGGTTGGTGGGGATAACCACCACATCCAGTTTGTAGATCGTCCAGAATTCGCTCGCCTCGGTCTCGGCGGTACCCGTCATACCCGACAGCTTGTGGTACATCCTGAAGTAATTCTGGAGGGTGATGGTGGCGAAAGTCTGCGTGGCCGCCTCGACCTTGACCCTCTCCTTGGCTTCTATGGCCTGGTGAAGCCCGTCGGAGTAGCGCCGTCCCTCAAGTATACGACCTGTCTGTTCGTCCACGATCATAACCTTGTTGTCCATGACCACATATTCGACATCCTTCTCGAACATGCTGTAAGCCTTGAGTAACTGGTTCACCGTATGCACCCTCTCCGCTTTCAGGGCGTATTCGTTGATCACCTTATCCTTTTTCGCCATCTTGTCTTCGGGGGAGGCATCGGATCTCTCTATTTCCGCGACCTCGAAACCGACGTCGGGAAGCACGAAAAATTTGTCGTCTCCCACTGCTCTTGCGAGCATGTCGTGCCCTTTGTCCGTAAGTTCGACCGAATTCATCTTCTCGTCGATCACGAAAAACAGATCGTCCACGATCTCCGGCATGCGGCGGTTGTTATCCTGCATGTAGATATTTTCCGTCTTCTGCATGAGCGACTTGATCCCCTGCTCGCTGAGGTATTTTATGAGCGGTCTGTTCTTGGGCAGACCCTTGTGCGCTCTGTACAGCAGAACGCCGCCCTGCTCGTTATTGCCTTCGGCGATGAGTTTGCGGGAGTCGGCGAGCAATTGGGTCGCAAGTCCTCTCTGGAGTGAAAACAGCTGTTCCACATAGGGACGGTACTGTTCGAACATCTGGTCGTCGCCCCTGGGTACGGGTCCCGAAATTATAAGGGGGGTACGGGCATCGTCGATAAGTACGGAGTCCACCTCGTCCACGATCGCAAAGTGATGTTTTCTCTGAACGAGGTCTTCCCTGGCGATCGACATGTTGTCGCGCAGGTAGTCGAACCCGAACTCGTTGTTGGTGCCGAACGTAATGTCGGCGGCATAGGCTTTGCGTCTGGCATCGGAGTTCGGCTGGTGCTTGTCTATGCAGTCCACCGAAATTCCGTGGAACTGGTATATGGGTCCCATCCACTCCGAGTCGCGCCGTGCAAGGTAATCGTTCACCGTAACCAGGTGGACGCCTTTGCCGGCAAGGGCATTGAGGAACATCGGAAGCGTAGCCACAAGGGTTTTCCCTTCCCCCGTAGCCATTTCGGCTATCTTCCCCTTGTGCAATGCGACCCCGCCGAAAAGCTGGACGTCGTAATGCACCATATCCCACGTAATGAGGTTGCCGCCCGCCGACCATTGGTTTGCATAAACGGCCTTGTCTCCCTCTATCTTCACAAAATCCTTGACGGTAGCCAGATCGCGGTCGAAAGTGGTAGCCGTAACCTCTATCCTCTCGTTTTCCTTGAATCTCCTCGCCGTATCCTTCACGATGGCGAAAGCCTCGGGAAGAAGCTCGTCGAGTTTCGCCTCTATGTCGCTGTCTATTTTTTCGGTCAGCCTGTCTATCTCCCTCGAAATATCCTCCTTCTCCGACAACGATATCGAGGGAAGCTCCAGCCTCTCCTTGAGTTCTACTATATGATCCTCGTCGGCCTTTATGTGATTCAGGACGCTTTCCCTCAGAGCCGCGGAACGCGCCCTCAGTCCATCGTTCGAAAGCGACTCTATCGAAGGATAGACCGCCATTATCCTGTCTACGTAAGGCTGTATTTCTTTCCTGTCCTTGTCGCTTTTGGAACCAAAGAAGGTCTTGAGAATCCCAGATAATATATCCATGGCAATATCCAGTTTTTAGTACTTGAAAATATTTATTTTCTATTATTGGACAGTTATTTTGGATCATATTTTTCGCTTCAAAACGCAGGCTTAGCGGGCTAAGTCGAGGCTTTGAAGTGGAAAAGATAACCAAAAGAACCGACAAGAATGGATAAATAAATGTTTGAAATTACTTACCTTAAAAATCTTGTAAAGATATAAAAATATCCATTATAACAGTCGCAAAATTTTTTACCCGCGGGCTTCGGTATAGATTTCCCTGATTTTCTTTTTTCCGACCGTGCATTTCCAGCACAGTCCCTTAGTGCAGAATTCCTTGTACAGGTGTATAACGGCCTGTGAATCGAAGGCGCTTTCCATAACGACGCCGCGGCTACGCCAACCGTCGGTTATGGAATTTTCCTCGCAGCCTATCTTTTCCAAAAGTTCGAGAGCGTGGTTCTTGAGGTTTTCGTCGCCCGTGTAGTCTCCGTAGGTGAACATCAGGGGGACAACAAGGTTTATACCCAGTATGTCGGCCCTCATGTGTCCGACCTGCTTGCTCTGACCGCGGGAGTGGCGCGAGGGAACGAAATGGGTGTTCCAGTATTCCGATGCCTCGGCCCTCAGCAGCAGATACAGTTCCTCGACCGTACGGCAGCGCATCATATTCTCGAAAAGGAATTCGCGTGTGGAGAGTATGGCGGCAAGCTGCGCTATCCTCAGGACGGGATGATTCGCGGCGCGTACCGAGCAGTCCCATTGCCGCGGCATCATGGGGGTTATGCCGTACTTGTTGCTGAAATATTCGAAATCGGCTTTCAGTTCACGAATATAGGCATCGTCGTAATAACGTTCCAGAAGACCCGAAGCGCCGAGCAGCAACGCCTCCACATTCCGCAACGAGTTCCTCTCGCGCGAGAGTACCGAATACCTGACCTTCCACGCCAGTTCAGTGAACGCTTCGGTATTCCTGCTGTGTCCCATAGCCCTGGAAAGACCCACGTACATCGTCTCGTTCCAGTTCTGCTCGCATTTGTTATATATCTCCTTGAGGCCGTTGCATTTATTTTCCAGCCTGTCCACCAGGAGGCGCGTAAATATACCCACCCTCTCATGGTTTTCCATCTGCTTGAAGTAACCGGAACAAAAAAACTTATCGGAATTGAGCTTCAGCATCTCGTAAGCTGTAGACGAAACCGGACCCGGATCGAAAACCACCTCCGGCAGCATCGTCCCGTCGAACCTCGTTATACACGGTGCTGTCTCCGGCGACACCACAAGGATACAGTTGGCGTATACGTCCGGCGAGGTTTCCTGCGGACGGCGTATTGCAATTTCACCCTTGTAAACGACGTCGGAAATACGTATTTCGGCTCCTGTAAAAAGATCTTTTTCACCTTCATACTCGCCTGCGCGATTTATCTCAACGCGCTCTCCTCCGCCAGTGAAAAATTCCTTACCCGACTGAAGCGGCCAGAGTATTTTCAATAATTCGGTACGGTATTCGGGTTTCATAAGGCGGTAGTTTATATTTATTCTACATAATTGTTAAAGTGAACCAGAAAACTTAAGGGAAATTGGTTTCGGTTTCCATAGTTCTCCGGTCATTTTTCATCCTGTTTTAGAGTCTGTTTAAAAATGTTACCGAAGTTATTTTCGAGCTATTTTCTGATGATTTTTTCCTGAGAGATGAGGCGAATAGCGGGACTATTTAACGAATCTTTCAGGAAAAAATCGCGGGAAAGAGCCGGAAAGAACGAATTTAACATTTTTAAACAGACTCTTAATGTCGGGAACTCTAACCAATCCGACATACCGCCCTACAACAGTCCCAACTCCAGCAAAGCCTCTTCGGATATCATGCTTTTGTCCCACGGAGGGTCGAAAGTCAATACCACATCGGCCTCCTTAACCCCTTCGACTTTGCCTACCTTGGTTCTGACTTCCTCCACCAACTGCTCGGCTACGGGACATGTCGGGGCGGTAAGGGTCATCATTACAGTCACCCGACCGTCCGGTTCCACGTCGATCTCATATATAAGTCCGAGATCATAAATATTGACGGGTATCTCCGGATCGTAGATATTTTTCAGGGTATTTACTATATCCTGTTCTATTTT
Source organism: Holotrichia oblita (assembly GCA_023690525.1). Lineage (NCBI taxonomy): Eukaryota > Metazoa > Arthropoda > Insecta > Coleoptera > Scarabaeidae > Holotrichia > Holotrichia oblita. The sequence continues at coordinate 1,488,084 of CM043015.1, forward strand.
AAGTATTTCCTGAGGCGTAGTCATATTTTAACGAGAGTACGAGGAATTTGAATAATGAAAATATTTGGTTTCTAAAACATTTTGTGTGAATCCAAACCCGTCGAACTCACGTTAAGGGTATCTTCGATACCCACAGTGCTTACCCAACCCCCTAAGTCCCCCTTAAATTAAGGGGGACATTGCGAAAACGAAGTTTTCGCGGTATCGAACCGTTAAGCACAATGTGCTTATCTGTCGGACTTCGTCTTGCTTTCAAATGCAAGTGCAAACAGTTTCATCTGTTTGATCATGGCCAGCAGGCCGTTGGAGCGAGTCGGCGAGAGGTTTTCTTTCAGGCCGATGCGATCTATGAAATAGAGGTCTGTATCGAGTATCTCGCGCGGAGTACGCCCGTTCAACACCTTGATCAACAATGCTATTATGCCTTTGGTTATTATCGCGTCGCTATCGGCCGAGTAGTATACCCTGCCGTCTTCCATGCGTGCATCTATCCAAACCCTCGACTGGCACCCCTTTATAAGGTAACTGTCCGACCTGTGTTCCTGTGTTATTTGCGGCAATTCGGCAGCCATTTCGATAAGATGGTCGTATTTGTCCAACCAGTTATCATACGCAGAAAAATCCTCGATGATTTCCTCCTGTATTTCGTCGGTTTTATTGGTTGTCATACATTTGTTTCTTTATGTTTCACAAATAGGTTAAATCCCTGCACTTTAGTTTAGTTTCTATAAATCTCTTCTTTTTCCATCTTTTGACAGCCAAAAGGTGGAACCAAAACCTGCCGCCCCCATCTTCCGCGGAGTTGCTCTCGGAAGCTTCCCTCGCTACGCGGTAGCTTCGGGTGATCTTCCTAACGCAACTTTCCTCCGCGTCGATGGCAGGGCGGAACTACGGGTTTGCTTCGCAACCCGAAAAGAGGAATTTCATTACTCAAAAGAAACCCATGCATTTTAGTGCAAGTATTTAGTTTATCGCCCTAATAAAGACGCACGACCTCTTCTATCGGTTCGCCGTGCGAGGCTATCGGTCTACTTATCTGCATTATACGTGCCAGAGTGGGGGCCACGTCCCTCATATCGACGGTTCGCATTACTTTCCCGCCGCCGATTTTACGGCCGAGCATCATGAGCGGAACGTGGGTATCGTATTCGTACATCGAACCCGAACACGCCCTCTTGCCGTCTTCCTCCTCTATCCAGCCCGGCATGAGGTTTATCGTCAGATCGCCCGACCGTTTGGGATAAAACCCGTTCTGCATCTTCTCCGCGTAGCTTCCGCTGAAAAAACTGGTTTGCATGGCGGTAGACGTAAGCACATGGGATACTCCCCTGAATTGCAGCACGAAAGCGGCCACCCTGTTCTGCACTTCCTCGAGGCTCAAGCCGTTTTTGTATATCTGGTTGCGGTTGAGGTACAACTGCCTGTCGCAATAGTCGAGCACCCAGTCGCCCACTCCGTACTGGGCATTCATAAAACCGTTCACTATAACCTTGAACTGGGCGGCGTTGAACCTCTCGCGCGGTTTTTTGCCGTAGTCGTAGGAGTCGCTAGCGCCGTGATCCGACGTCAGTACCACAAGAACGTCCTCCATATCCACCTGCGAGGATATGAACGAGAGCAATCCGGCTATCTCGCTGTCCAACCTGTAAAACATATCCTCGACTTCGAGCGATTCGCTGCCGTACAGTTCGCCCGCAAGGCGCGGGGAATCGAAACAGACATACAGCATGTCGGTACGATCGTGCCTGCCCAGTTCCTCATTTTTTATGGCCTGCTTTGCAAACTCGGCGACCACTATATTCCCTGCCGGAGTATACGGTATCGAAGGATAATCCCTGGATATCTTCCCGCGCTTGAGGAAATCGAGCGACATCAGTTTTTTAAACCGGTTTTCCTTGCCGGTCTCCATGACCGAATAGACGCTGTTCACATAGCTGTCGCGCAGAAGGTAGGGACGCCACTCGTAATCGAGATATTGCTTCGGCACCCTCAGCGCATTGTAGGAATTAACCCAGTTCGGCAGCGAACTGCAGTATGCCGTCGAGGTAATCCAGTTGCCGCGCGTTTCGTCCATCCAGTAGACATCCGACGTCTGTCCGCCGAGGACGATGGCCGAGAGGGGACAGACGGCTATGGCGATTACTTTGCTTTCGGGACTCTCCTCTTTCAGTTTGTCGCCGAGCGTGGGGACGGTCATGTTCGCGGGCGAATAACGCCCTATCCCCGCATCGCAGTCGATGCCGTATACCGACAGGTCTTCTATGAGCCGCACCGTTCGGTTGGTGGTATAATCGACCCATCGGTCCGACACTATGCCGTGCATCGAAGGGTCCGAGCCGGTAGTCAGCGTGGCCAGGGCCGCCGGCGTTGTCGTCTGCATGAAGTTGTAGCGGCTGTCGGTGAATACCAGGCCGTCATCCATAAACTTTCTGAATCCGTCGCGCGAGAAATTCTTGCCGAATTTCGACAGATAGTCGTATCTCATCTGACTAATTACGATATTAACCACCAATTTTGGCTTAGCGGCCGACAGTTTCGACGGCGCCACGATACACAGTAATATTGCCGATAACGGCACGATCCTCTTCCGTATTATCCTCATCATTATCCTCATCTCACATATTATTAATCTACAAAAATAATAAAAAACCCGTCGACAGGGAACAATGTGAAAAATATTCGGTGAATCCCGTCCGAAAGTCAACTAATTCCCTGCGGTTACCGTTTTAATCTTATTAAAATTCTGCGGTCATATTATTTTGGAGAGAGCATTGCCGCCCAACAGGACAAGAAATCCTATGGTTACGCTTGCAGTAACATAAAGAAACAGAGCCCAATAATTGCCTGTTTCGAACAGTTTCACGCTTTCGGCCGAAAAGGCCGAAAAAGTAGTGTACCCTCCGCAAAAACCAACCAACAGAACTAATTTCAATTCATTGCTAAAAACCATATACCGGCCGGAAAGTCCTATCAACAGCCCTATAATGAAGCAACCCAGAATGTTTACGATAAAAGTTCCTGCCGGAAAAATGTGCGGAAAATTCTTCGCAGCCCATAACGAAGTGAAATGGCGCAGAGTGCTTCCTATACCTCCTCCAATGGCTACCAGTAAAATTTGTTTTATCATCTGCCAAAAATATTATTGCATTTTATTTGGATTGCTGCCCCAAATATAGTTTTTGCAGTTTTGTCTTATATAAAACTGCCGACTCCCTCGCCCGTGCAGCCGCTTTTGGCGGCTGAGGGGGCGGGGAGTCGAAAATTACCCGTACCTATGTATTTAATCGGCATACCTTTTATGTTATCCTTTGAACAAAAATCTCCCGCATCAATATTTTAAGAAACATTGTTTTGCAAGTACATAAAAACAAAATTCCCACCCAATAATCATAAGATTTTTGAAGCAGGAACTATTAGCACTCAGGCGGTTTATAGAGGGAAGTCCCATTCCCTATGGGGAATATTTACAAATATAGTAAAGGTTTTTGAAATACGGAACAAAATGCTATTATTTGGATACCGATTAAATTACCCCTGCTCGCCGTAGTAAAAGACCATTGGAGTTTATAAGGCGGAGTATTCGACGCTTTTCAGCTTGTTGGATTTTGGAACCGACACAAAAATATCAAGCATAAAATTACGATTATATCGTCTTGATAATTAAACTATCAGGAATGATGTTTTTTAATCAGTCTTTCAGATTTTGAGCAATTCCTCGAAGTGCCGCAGTTCGGCGCTGAAATCCATCGCCGGATACTTCGACCGGAGTTCTTCTATTTTCTTTACCGTGGTTCCGGCAAAGTTCCTGAACGATTCGCTGTCCGGTCTCACGGGACGGTGCTCCGCGGCCTCCGCTATTTTTTCCGCTTCCTTTGCCGCCTGCGCGGCATCGCGGGTCATGGCTGTTCCGCAGAAGAGCTCCCATATATAATCGACGGCCGTCGGGGAAGGATGCACCATATCCTCGCAGTAGAACCGGTAATCCCTCAGGTCATCGGTCATTATCTCGTACGAGGGAAAATAGTCTACGTTATCGTGCCTTTCCGCCAGGGCTTCGGCAGCTAAAAGCAGGACGGCCTTGCCCGCAGAATTCCCCGCGAATCCGTCCTTCAGATGACGCACGGGCGACACCGTGAGGATAACCTGCTTGCCGTCGAGTGCGGTCGAAAGCAGACGGTCGTATCGCTCCGTTATTTCCCCGATCCCGAGTCTTCTGCGGCGGAACATGCCGGACGGGAACCTGTGGCAGTTGGCGACCACCCTGCCCGCCGCAAAGCCGGCATCCGCATAATTCGTTCTGCCGCTATTGCGCTCCCTGTCGGAAATCGCGCCGGAAAATACGGCATCCGCATCTTCTTCGAGTTCGTAGACCCAGGATGTGCCGAAAGTAATTATGACGTAGTCCGCCTCTCTCAAAGCCATACCGCCTTCGGCGGCGGCGCGGTTCATCCTGTCCAGTGCCTCTTCGGGGTCGGCGGAAGAAAAAGAACCGTGAAAATCGAAACTGCTCCACAATCCCCCGTCGAAAACAAGGTCGCCGCGCTTAAAAACATGCTCCGCATGGAGTGCGTCCAGAGTTCGCGCTATCGATTCGGGATTGAACATAACCCCGAACGGGTTGTCGCAGATGTTGAACTTCGCGCGCTTCATTTTGGCAGCGATGTTTCCGGCGAAACACGAGCCTGCGGAAAGACCTCTCTGCGAATGATCTATGCCGCGTCCGAAAGGCTCTATGCTTATCTGTGTCCTGAACTTCATACAAAGTGTTTTGCGGTAAAGTTACCGATTAAAACGCTAAATTTGTACCGTAAACAAAACCATAACCGCAATTCCGCCGATGATCGTTTTCCCCCACTGCAAGATAAATGTCGGCCTCGACGTTCTGAGGCGCCGCAGCGACGGCTACCATGATATTGAAACGTTCATGGTTCCCGTGCGCGGGTTTTACGACGTGCTGGAAATTGTACGCAACGAAGGGGATCGGGCGGATTTCACGGTTTCCGGCCTTACTCCGGACTGCGGCACGCAGGACAACCTCTGCATAAAAGCATACGAACTTATGGCTTCTGTTTACGGACTGGGGGGCGTAAGAATACATCTTCACAAGGTCATACCGTCCGGCGCGGGACTCGGGGGAGGTTCGTCGGATGCGGCCTTCACGATAAGATGTCTCGACGGGCTGTTCGACCTCGGCCTGAGCATGGAGACCATGGAATCGCTGGCGGCCGGGCTCGGCAGCGACACGGCATTTTTCATACGAAGCGAGCCGCGGATGTCGTCGGGCAGGGGCGACGTACTGTCGCCGTGCGGCGTTTCGCTGACGGGCAGGAGGCTTGTAATAGTCAAGCCGCCGGTGGCCGTATCCACAGCCGAGGCATACGGAAGTATAACACCTTCCACGCCGGAGAGACCCCTCTCCGAGAGACTCTCCGGCGATATGGCAAACTGGAGATATACGGTACACAACCGGTTCGAGGACTGTGTGTTCGGCCGTTACCCCGTTCTCGCGCAGATCAAGGAACGGCTGTATTCGCTCGGCGCAGTCTACGCATCCATGTCGGGTTCAGGATCGGCAATCTACGGGATATTCGACGAACCGGAGAAAAACAACGGATATCACTGTCAATCCGATACATACCCGTTCCCCGCATGGATAACGGAAGCTCTGCGGAATGAATTCGGCAACGAATTGTTTGTCTTTCAGCAAATTATGCCGTAAAATTCCCTGTGATCCGGCGCGAAAGCAGCCCTTTCCCAAAAAATCGTTAAATTTGCAGCTCCGGACGGTGCGGAACATTCATTGTTTTCTCCGCATCGCACGTTAAACCAATCGTTTAAATTAATCCAAACAGCATGTCACAAGACAAAAAGGTACTCGATCTCCGTCAGCGCAGGGAGCGGATATACAAAGGCGGCGGCGAGGAAGCCATCGTAAAGCAGAAAGCCATGGGCAAACTCACGGCAAGGGAGAGGGTGGACGCCCTGCTGGACGAGGGGAGTTTTCAGGAATACGACATTTTCGTGAAACACAACAACACCGATTTCGGGATGCAGGGCAAAGAGCTTGCAGGCGACGGCGTTATAACAGGCACGGGTACCATATGCGGTTTCCCCGTCGCCGTTTTCTCCCAGGACTTTACAGTGGCGGGCGGTTCACTCGGCCTGATGCACGCCCGCAAGATCACCAAGGTAATGGACTACGCCCTCAATCTGCGCATTCCCCTGATCGGCATAAACGATTCGGGCGGGGCGCGTATCCAGGAGGGAGTGAACGCGCTTGCGGGATACGGCGAGATATTCTACCGCAACACTTTGGCAAGCGGTGTCATTCCCCAGATCTCCGTCATTCTGGGTCCCTGTGCCGGCGGCGCGGTCTATTCGCCCGCGCTCACCGACTTCGTTTTCGTGGTGGACAAGGTATCCAAGATGTTCATCACCGGGCCGGAGGTGATAAAGACCGTACTCGGAGAGGACATATCGGCCGAGGAACTCGGCGGGGCGAGGGTTCACAGCGAAGTGAGCGGCAACGCCCATTTCTTCTCCGAGAGCGAAGAGGAATGTTTCGCGACGATACGGCGCCTCGTTTCGATGCTTCCCGCGAACAATTCCGTAACAGCCGCCGGGGTTGAACCGGCGAAACCGGAAAAGAAGTACGATATTTCGGCCATCGTACCCCAGGACCCTTCGCAGCCATACGATGTGCGCGACGTGATCAGATCCGTGACCGACGGCAGCGGCTTTCTGGAAGTCATGGAACTCTACGCGGCCAATATGGTGGTCGGTTTCGGCAGGATAGACGGACAGACGGTGGGATTCGTCTGCAACCAGCCGCTGGTGCTGGCAGGCGTTCTCGACTGCGACTCTTCGGACAAGGCGGCGCGTTTCATACGCTTCTGCGACTCGTTCAATATCCCGATCATAACGCTGGAAGACCTGCCCGGCTACCTGCCCGGCATAGACCAGGAACACGCGGGGGTCATACGCCACGGAGCCAAGGTACTCTATGCCTACAGCGAAAGTACCGTTCCAAAGATCACTATCATCTTACGCAAAGCCTACGGGGGCGGTTACATAGCCATGGGATCGCGCCACCTGGGATCGGACTTCGTGTTCGCATGGCCGCAGGCGGAGATCGCGGTTATGGGGGCGGAAGGAGCCGCCAACATAATATTCAGGAAGGAAATAACCGAAGCGGCTAATCCCGCCGAGATGCGCGAAGAAAAGATACGGGAGTACAGGGACAAGTTCGCCAATCCCTACGTAGCGGCGGCCAAGGGCTACGTGGACGCCGTCATAGAGCCGGCGCAGACGCGCGAGTACATCGTGCGGTCGCTCGAACTGTCGAAGGGAAAACAGGCCGACCGTCCGGCTAAAAAACACGGACTTCCCCCGTTTTAAACACAGTGCTGTCTTTGTCATTGCGGGCTTGACCCGCAATCTCAACAACTGTATTTAAATAGATTGCGGGTCAAGCCCGCAATGACAAGAGTTTTAAAAAATTAACGCACCAGTAGTATTCGCGAATATTAGAAGCCGGTGCTTATAAAAACTTTATGGAAAATAAAAAATACGAAACCCTCGATACCGGATACGGGGAATACCAGACCACTCTGAACAGGGCGTTCCTGAACAGGAAGAAATGGAATCCGTCCGATCCGGGCCATGTGTTTTCTTTCATGCCCGGTACGGTCGGGCGGATTTATGTCAAGGCGGGCGACTGCGTTCGTGAAGGAGAAAACCTCATGGTGTTCCGCGCCATGAAGATGGACAACAACATACTCTCGCCTGTCAGCGGCAGAATAAAGAGTATAAACGTCGGCACGGGCGATAATCTGCCGAAGAACGCTCTAATGATCGAAATAGAAACGAAATAAGGACGGGATCCGACAGTGCAGATTCAGGCATTGTAATACCCCGTAACGCAAGTCCGCGGCAATAAAATATCGGAGGTTCTTCAAAAAGTATGCTGCGATAAAACGATTTGATGCAGTATGTTATATTTCTAAATGGCATAATATGTGACTTTTGTGCGTCAGCACGAAAGTCACGCGGCGGGCTGCTCAATCGACCTTACGGTCGAGATTCGCACCCACCGCCGGCGGCATGCCGAAAACAAAACAACGACATAAAGTGTTGGGTGTATATGAATTACAACAGCATACTTTTTGAAACACAACCAAAATATCGATCAAAAAATTACGGGAGAAAGGAGCATTGTTATCCCGTACTCACGGTAATGACAATATGACATATATATTTTCGGTCGTATATGGTTTCTGCGCCGTTTTGACACGAAACCATGACAAAGGCCGTTTGGCATCGTGATTGTTAATTGTTATGACAACCGATTGAAGAAATCGATAAATCGCAACAGTAAAAATAACTCGTAATTATTTATTAAAACTATGAAAATCAAACCATTGTCAGACAGAGTTCTTATCGAACCCAATCCTGCGGAAGAGAAAACCGCCGCCGGTCTTTTCATACCGGACACAGCAAAGGAAAAACCGCTTGCAGGCAAGGTGATTGCCGTAGGCCCCGGAACCGACGAAGTTAAAATGGAAGTGAAAGAAGGCGACACCGTACTTTACGGCAAGTATGCCGGAACGGAAATAACCGTGGAAGGCAACAACTATCTGATCATGCGTCAGAACGATATTCTCGCAATTATTTAATTTTCAAACCCAAATCATAAAAAATCATGGCAAAAGAGATAAAATACGACGTAGAAGCCCGCGACCTGCTCAAGCAGGGGGTCGATACTCTTACGAATGCGGTTAAAGTGACACTCGGACCCAAAGGTCGCAATGTGATACTCGAAAAGAAATTCGGCGCTCCCCAGATCACGAAGGACGGAGTGACCGTGGCAAAGGAAATAGAACTTGCCGACCAGTTCGCCAACATGGGCGCGCAGATGGTCAAGGAAGTGGCTTCCAAGACCAACGACGACGCCGGAGACGGAACCACGACCGCAACCGTTCTCGCACAGGCCATAATAGGCGTGGGACTCAAGAACGTGACGGCGGGCGCCAACCCCATGGATCTGAAACGCGGCATAGACAAGGCCGTGGAAACCGTTGTTAAGAGCCTGAAAGAGCAGAGCCAGAGCGTGGGCGACGACATCGACAAAATAGAACAGGTTGGAACCATCTCGGCCAACAACGACAGCTATATCGGCAAACTTATAGCCGAAGCCATGAGTAAGGTGCACAAGGAAGGCGTTATCACGGTCGAGGAAGCCAAAGGTACCGAAACCCATGTGGAAGTCGTGGAAGGCATGCAGTTCGACAGAGGCTACATATCCTCGTACTTCCTCACCGACTCCGAAAAAATGGAGGCTGTTCTGGAAAAACCGTATATCCTGATCACCGACAGGAAAATATCAACCCTCAAGGAGATCATGGGCGTCCTGGAACCGGTAGCCCAGAACGGACGCGCCCTGCTGATAATAGCCGAAGACGTGGACGGCGAAGCACTTGCTACTCTGGTAGTAAACCGCCTGAGAGGTACTCTAAAGATCGCGGCTGTCAAGGCTCCGGGTTTCGGGGACCGCCGCAAGGAGATGCTCGAAGATATAGCCGTACTTACGGGAGGTACGGTGATTTCCGAAGACAAGGGGCTCAAGCTCGACCAGGCCACCCTCGAATTCCTCGGAAGCGCCGAAAAGGTAATTATCAATAAGGAGAACACCACTGTAGTGAACGGCAACGGCAAGAGCGAAGCCATCACGGGACGCGTTGCCCAGATCCGCAAACAGATCGAGTTGAGCACTTCCGACTACGACAAGGAAAAACTTTCGGAACGCCTTGCCAAACTTTCGGGCGGCGTAGCGGTACTCTATGTCGGAGCCGCCACCGAAATTGAGATGAAAGAGAGGAAAGACCGCGTAGAGGACGCCCTCGCCGCCACACGCGCCGCTATCGAAGAGGGTATCGTCCCCGGAGGCGGCGTTGCCTACATACGTTCGATTCCCGCACTCGACAAAATGAAGGGCGACAACGAGGACGAGTACACGGGAATACAGATCGTGAAACGTGCCATAGAAGAACCTCTGCGCCAGATCGTTGCAAACGCCGGCGGCGAAGGTTCCGTTGTAGTGAACAAGGTCAAGGAGGGCAAGGGAGCCTACGGTTACAACGCCCGCACCGACGCCTATGAAGATTTATTGGCATCCGGTATAATCGATCCCACCAAGGTAACCCGCGTGGCTCTGGAGAATGCCGCCTCTATCGCATCCATGTTCCTTACCACGGAATGCGTGGTTTCCGAAATCAAGGAAGAAACGCCCGCTCCGGTTCCCGGTATGGGAGGAATGGGCGGAATGATGTAAGAGTCTAGAACTGCATATCGATTCACGAAAAGGGGTATCCGGCGCTTATGCGGATACCCCTTTTTGTGGTATTATTTACATAACTGAATCAAAGTAAATTGTGAGAGAGAAGATTTTGATCAAGCACATTGTGCTATTATTATTTTTTGTTAATACTGCTAATAATGCCTTACAAATAAAGAGGGGATAAATGAACATTCCACTACTTAAAAACAGTACCGACTGTCCGGATGACACTGTAATATGTCATTGCGCCGGTATAACGGTCAAGGAAATCGAATATTCCGTAAACAGCGGGTATAAAACCATTCCGGATATCAGACAGTTCTTAAATAAAAAAGAGAAGGGAAATTGTATCCATACGTCGCCGGATAAAAAATGCTGTCACGACCGTTTCATGGGGGTCATAAACGAAAAATCCGGAAACCGTAAATAACGTTAACCAGGATAAGCGAAGCGCAACCGCGCATTCGCTTTTTCATTTTATTGTATGTCCGTATACGTACCTAAAGACATTTTTGTAATTTTTTCCGCTTTTTGGCTGGCAAAAAGCGGAGCAAAAACCAGCCCCGCGAGTCGAAAAAGCTAAAATGGCGGCGCTAAACCCAAGAAATGCCGGTATGTTCAGAATCGGTGATTCTAAACATACCTACACTATCGTGAATTTCTACGGGTTTATCATCCGTCATTTTTTAACGCTTTTATCGACAGCGGGGGATAAGGCGCCTGACGGCGCCTAAGAATCTTTCAGGTACAGTTTTTTCGGGTTGCGAAGCAACCCGTAGAATCCGCCCTGCCATCGACGCGGAGAAAAGTTGCGGTAGGAAGATCACCCAAAGCTACCGCGTAGCGAGGGAAGCTTCCGAGAGCAACGCCGCGGAAGATGGGGGCGGCAGGTTTTGGCTCCACCTTTTGGCTGTCAAAAGGTGGGAAAGAAAAAATTTGAGTATATACGGATAGTCATTTTTCATTTTTCCTGCGGATAGTCTCCCGAATGGTAATTCTCGGGGTTGCTAAAACTGTAAAGAAGCTCTATTTCATCTTTCCACAGTTCTCCCAGGGGGGTTTCGAGGATGAGGGGAATGTCGTCGAAACGGCTGTCGGAAGCGATGTATCTGAAACATCCCAAACCCAGCAATCCTTTCCCAAGGTTCGTATGTCTGTCCAGCTTGCTGCCGAGCGGTTTCATGGCGTCGTTGAGATGCATGCCGCGAAGGTATTTAAAGCCTACCTTTTTATCGAATTCGGCGAAGGTTTTGTCGCAAGCCTGTTTGGTTCGAAGGTCGTAGCCAGAAGCGAAAGTGTGGCATGTATCCAGGCAGATACCCACTCTTTTTTTGTCTCCGACACGTTCGATTATATATGCGAGATGTTCGAACCTGTACCCTACATTGGAGCCTTGTCCGGCAGTATTTTCGACCACTGCGGTAACTCCTTTGGTCTCGTCCAGTGCGATATTGACAGATTCGGCAACCAGATCGAGGCACTTTTCTTCGGAAATCTGACCGAGATGGCTTCCCGGATGGAAATTCAACATCTTCAGTCCGAGCTGTTCACACCGCGACATTTCGTCCATAAAGGCGCTGCGCGCTCTGGAAAGCGAGGAAGGATCGGGATGACCGAGATTTATCAGGTAGCTGTCGTGGGGAAGTATTACGTCGGGCGAATAGCCGTATTCTTCGCAATTCTTTTTGAAAAGGTCTATACTCTCACGCGACAGGGGAGGAGCGCTCCACTGTCTCTGGTTTTTGGTGAACAGCGCAAAAGCTTTGGCATTGATTTCGTGCGCATTCAGAGGCGCGTTCTGAACGCCGCCGGCAGCGCTTACATGTGCTCCGAAATATTTCATCGCGATGTTAATTTTAAGTACCGTTGAATATTTATTGATACATTTTTAATTTATAAGTCGCTAAAAAGCAGCAATGACGAAAAATAATAAATAGCACGGTGTGCTTAATGGAAATTTCAGTTATGTGTCAAATATATGAAAAACTACCGGATGTTGATTCGCCATAGTCATAAAACGGTATAATCATTGTTCCTTAACCAAGGCAGAAGCCCCTGTTCTCAAAGCAGCATTAATCAGACCATAATTTTAACAGCGCTATACGATGAAATCATTACAGGACAAATTCACTCTTTATAACGGCTATGGTATCCCATGCCTCGGTTTCGGAACATTCCTCATCAAGGACGGTGAAGACGCCGTCCAAGCCATACACAGCGCGTTGCAGGCCGGATACCGGCATATAGATACGGCTTCGTCCTACGGCAACCATAAAAGTGTGGGGGAGGCAGTAAGAATGAGCGGTATAGACCGTTCCGAAATATTCGTGACCAGCAAGATCTGGGGCAACGACCAGGGTTATGAATCGACGCTCAAGGCTTTCGAAAAGACTCTTTCGGAACTGCGGTTCGATTATCTCGACCTTTATCTTATACATTGGCCGCGTGTCAAGGGAAAAGAAGACGACTGGGTTAAACTCAACCGCCAGACATGGCAGGCCATGGAAACACTTTACGGGGACGGAGTGATCAAATCCATCGGGGTAAGCAATTTCAAACCCCATCATATACTGTCGCTCACCGAAATGTCGCTTACGGTACCCATGGTGAATCAGATAGAGATTCACCCCGGCCTCGACCAGGACGAGACGGTGGAGTTCTGCAAGGCTAACCGCATACAGGTCGAGGCATGGGGGCCGTTGGCGCACGGCGATGTGTTCAACACAGAAGACATGGGGGAGATCGCCCGAAAACATAATAAAACCATAGCTCAGGTATGCCTTCGGTGGCTTCTTCAGAGAGACATTATATCTATCCCGAAATCGGTTCACCCCGAACGGATGAAAGAAAATGCCGACATATTCGATTTCGAACTGGCTCCGCACGAAATGGACTATATCTCAGGGCTCAAGGGCATAAAAGGATTCAACATGGATCCGGACACTACTGCATTATGACGTTAGGGCGTGGCGTCCGTTCCGCTAAAAGTTTTCCGGTTCTTTGAAAATAGAACATAAGTATCTATGTAATAATAATTGTATCTTTGTCCGGATAACCTGCCTGCAATCTATAATAAGTACCGTTAAATATTTATTAATACATTTTTATTTGTAAGTCAGATAATAAGCAGCTCTGACGAAAAATAATAAATAGCACGGTGTGCTTGTCTGGCATATATAAACTTGGCTCGATGAAGATTTTGAGAGGTTTTTTTTTGATTTTTATTTTTTCCGTTTCCTCCGTAAACGTGTTCGCCCAATTCAACATAACCAAAGTCAATACCGATACGGTGGAGACCAGAACGATCCTGAATCCGGCAAGTAGGCCGGCGATAGTAAAAAACGATTATTTAAGCCGGACGAGACTGTTGGTCGAACGCCGCGACCTGCGCCGGAAAAGGAACACGGTGGAATTCAATTCGGGACTCAATCTTACCCAGACGCAATTCAAGAACTGGGCGGCGGGCGGTGATAATTCCTTTTCCGGGAAAGCCACGCTCTATTTAAGGCATCAATTATCCCGCAACAGGTTCGGTCTCGATTACAAAATAGACACCCGCTACGGGATCAGCCGCATAGATAAAAAGAATTTCAAGAACGAGGACCAGTTCATCGCCGCCATTATGACCACGTGGAAAATAAATAAAACGTGGTCTTATGCGGCGTCGGCCAATTTGCGCAGCCAGTTCTCCACCTCATATAAATCGCGCACCGACCATACGCGTGTTTCGACTTTAATGGCCCCCGGCTTTTTGGATGTCGCGGTCGGTTTTACATACATTAAGAAAGCTTTCAACATCGTCATCTCTCCCGTTGGCGGAAGCGCCGTTTTCGTTTTCGATGACCAACTCTCGAAAAAGGGCATCAACGGACTTTCGCCCGGAGAACGGGCCAAGTGGAAAGTAGGTCCTTCCGTAAGGATCAATTACGACAAACAGTTCGCGAAAGATATTTTCAGACTAAGATCGGAACTTTATTCATTCACGAACGTTAAAAGCGCTCCTACCGCGAGATGGGAAAGTACGCTTATGGTTAATGCCACCAAGTATTTTTCGACCACACTGTATGCGCTGCTTTACTATGACAAGGAGGCGCAAACCCCGAAGCCCGATCAGCTGCAATTCAAATACTCCATCAGCGTCGGACTGGTCTACAATATAAAGAATAAATAACCGTTTTTGAGAAAAAGCAGCCCCTCCATATGTACAAAAACAGCACAAAAAACATAATATATCCGCTCGTTCTGGCGGCAGCCGTGACGGTAAGTATCTTTCTGGGTTCCCTGCTGCATCCGGGCAGGAATAATATTTTACAGGAACAGATAAATCAGAGGATTTCGCAGGAAAGTAAAATACCATATACACTTTCGCTGATCGAGAATTACTATGTGGATCCTGTGAATCTCGATTCGATCACCGAAGTCATAATGCCCATGCTGATAAGCGAACTCGATCCGCATTCGGTTTATATTCCGGCACAGGAACTCGCTCTGGCCAACGAAGCCCTGGACGGCGAATTCGACGGCATAGGCGTACTGTTCAACATGATCACCGATACGGCTATAGTGATGAACGTGATACACGGGGGACCGAGCGAGAAGGCGGGCATCGTAAACGGCGACAGGATCATCAGGATCAACGATACGCTCGTGGCCGGACAGAAAATAGAGCAGACCAGGATCGTCGGGATGCTTCGCGGCAAGCGGGGTTCGAAGGTGAACCTCTCGCTCGAACGGGCGGGCATACCGTCCGCCGTACCCGTTACCGTTACAAGAGGCATTGTTCCCATACGCAGTATGACGGCGGCATTTATGATAGCGCCCCGCACAGCTTATATTAAACTGTCCACGTTTTCCAAAAATTCGCATAACGAGATGGGCGAGGCTCTGATGCGCCTGAGGAAAGAGGGCATGACGAAACTGATATTCGACCTCAGGGGCAACGGCGGAGGATTTCTCGATCAGGCTATCAAGATCGCCAACGATTTCCTGCCGGCAGGCAAGCTGATAGTATATACCGAGGATCGTAACAAACGCCGTGCTGAAGAGTACAGCAACGGCAAGGGACGTTTTACGGATATCGAACTGGCGATACTGATAGACGAGGGAAGCGCCTCGTCGAGCGAGATACTGGCCGGAGCGATACAGGACAACGACAGGGGTACGGTGGTCGGCAGGCGCTCCTTTGGCAAAGGACTGGTGCAACAGCAGATACCGTTCAGCGACGGTTCGGCGGTCAGGCTGACGGTAGCCAGATATTACACTCCGACCGGACGCTCCATACAGAAACCCTATACCGGAGGATCGGAAGGCAGCAAGGAGTACCGCAGCGACTTTATCAACCGGTACGAACACAACGAACTGTTCACTGCCGACAGTATAAAATTCGACGATAACCTCAAATTCACCACTCCCGCCGGAAAGACGGTTTACGGCGGCGGAGGCATAATGCCCGATATTTTCGTCCCGCTGGATACTGCTGACGTTTCGAAATATTTTATAGAGGTGGCCGGACGCAATATACTTCTGCGTTATACGATGGATTATTCCGACCGGCACAGAGACAGGATCAATTCGATACGGAACGTTGAACAGCTCAACGGATTTTTAGACTCCGACACCACCCTTTTCGATAAATTCATATCCTACGCCGCCGCCCACGGCGTAAAACCCGACCGCGAGGGCATCAGGCAGTCGCGTCGGCTGATAACAGCCCAGTTGCGCGCCTACATCGGACGGAACACGCCTTTGGACGATGCGGGATTTTATTCCAATATATATCCGGTGGACAATGTGATAACCGAAGCCATGAGAGCGCTGGACCATCCGCAGGGCGACGACGGCGTGATTACATCGCTGTAGACTGCCTGCCGTCATTGCGGACTCGACACCCGCAAATCTATTGAAAATACATTATAGTTGTCATTGCGGGCTCGACCCGCAATCTCGACCAATAATGCTCAATGCGAATGCCGATTAATAAATGCTTTCAAGATTGCGGCTCGGGGGCCGCAATGACAGAGAAAGGTACTAACGCACCAGTCCGTATTAAACCAGTTCATAGAACATATTCAATTATTTGGCCTTTATAAGGGTTAATAGCGGGTTTTGCATATGCAAAACCCGCTATTAACCCTTGAAATTGAGTTGTTAGCACTTTTTTAAGTGTAGCACTTTTTTAAGTGCGAACTGCGCAGACCTATTCTTCTTCGCGGTTCATATGCTCCACGTATACTGCATGGAGTTTCTGCTGGCGTTTCGTGATCGAAGGCTTGGTGAAGTGCTGGCGCGCCCTCAGTTCTTTCAGAATCCCAGTTTTTTCGTATTTTCTTTTAAATTTCTTGAGGGCTCTTTCAATGTTCTCGCCCTCTTTTACCGGCATTATTATCATTGGTAAAATTTTTCGTTATTAATAATAATTGAATTAGGTTGTGTTAGCATAAATTTGAAACACCCCTATTTTGGCCAATTTTCGCCTGTTCGGCGTTAGATTTTTTCGCAATACGCCCGGTATTGCTGCCAAAAATCTGCCTTCAACAGACAAAAATTGGCTCAAAATCCGAATATTTAATTCATGCTAACACGCCCAAGGAGTTTTTGTGATGCGTTGGTTTACAGTTGTTGCCGATATGCGCCGAAAACAAAATACGGGGCGAGTTTCCCTGCCTGCGAATGCGTTAAAATATTTTGTCCGGCCATATCTTCGATTGTACTCCAACCTCCTTTCAATTGTCTGTATTTAAGTATTTTCCTCAAAGTCGCGGCGTCCATGTAAGGGTGGTTCTCCAGACACTCCACCAGACTTTTATGATCTGCAAAGTTAATATCTATTTTCCGTATTTCACAACTGTCTACATAAATTTGTGAAATTATCCTATCGTAATTCTCTTCGGTCATACCCTTGATTTCGGCAAGCTGTTCCTTTTTAGCGAATCCTCCCAATTTTTCGCGATATTCCATAATCCTGACTACAAGGACACTACCTATGCCGCTTATGCCGCGTAGCGAAGCCGAGTCGGCGCGGTTGATCTCCAAAAGTTCCTTTACCTTCGGCATTTGGATTCCGCCCGTAGGTATCGAAATGTACGGCGAGAGTGTTTCCATCATCCGCTGAGAAACGACGTAACAACGGGCGAAGTCCTCGGGCGTGCGGAACCCTCCGATCCTGTCGCGGTATCTTACTATAACATCGGCCTGGGCGGGGGAGAATCCCAGCGTCACGAAACCTCCGGCCGTCAGTTCGTTGGGATTGAATTTTTCCACAGAGATACCTCCGGCAACAACGGACGGCATATCTGGCTGTTCAGCGCCTTGTATCGAACCGCCCGCATCGCCGCCGGTAGAATTGGCCGCAGATCCGGTTTGCGGAAAGCGTTCGGCGTGTTTCAACCTGTACCTGCCGCCGATGCGTATATACGGTTCTAAACGTGTATATTGCTCAATATCTAAGCCATAACATGCGGCGAAGTCCTCTGGAATCTCGAAGACCTTGCCCCTTTCACGGTATTTTATAACCGAAGCGGCAACTCTCGCGCTCAGGCCGAGCCTCACGAATTCCTGAAGCGTCGCGGTATTCGGATCGAATTCGAAGAGTTCGCCCGCCCGACCGCCGGAAGATATGGGCGATTCGGCGCCCGTTGCCTCCGGATCATTTTCCGTTTTCCCGGACAGGCCGTACCGTACCGCTGTGTCCGTTTCCGTATTTTCGAGTTTGGCGTCCACAAGGTCGAGGAAATCGTTCCCCGAACGCGAGCGGTTGGCAAGGGTAATGACTACTGCGATAACGGCAAGCAGGGGCAAAAGCAGGATTATCCCCCTGCGTTCACTGGCCGAGAAGGTAAACAAAGATTTGACGGATCGGGTCAATCGGCCGAAAAGGCTCATTGCTTGAGTCGGGCTTTTACAATACCTCGATATAATTAAAAAGCCCCCGGCTGTTAAAAAAGATGTCTCGTCTTCACTTAACATACAAGCTTGTTCAACAAAAAACAGCTTTACCGAGGGCTATTTCCCTCTTGCTGTTTTTGTTAAACAAGAATTATACAATAGTGAAGACGAGACGATACAAATATAAGAATTAATTTCGCAATGCTACCGGTGCGTTAATGCTTTCTCTATGTCATATACGGGCTTGACCAGGAATCCATTTCATTGTCATTGCGGCCCCCGCGCCGCAATCTCATAAGGCATTTATTAAGCGGACAATTTGCATTGAGCATTATTGTTTCGAGATTGCGGGTCAAGCCCGCCCCAGACGGCACAAGGAATGTGGCAGGCTGCTCCACTCCGCGCAGTCCAATATTTGGTGGTGTTTCAAAAAATAGTATGCTTTTGTAATTTTTATATAACCAGTGTTTTATATCACTGTTTTGTTTTCGGCATGCCGCCGGCGGTGGGGTGCGAATCTCGACCGCAAGGTCGATTGAGCGACCCGCCGCGTGGGGCGGCGGCGTGCCGTAGGTTTTGCGAAGCAAAACCGAAACAACTGACTGCAAGAATTTATGATTAATAAATATAGTCATTTCTCTAAATGCACAACGGGTTTTTGTAATTTTTTCCGCTTTTTGGCTGGCAAAAAGCGGAGCAAAAACCAGCCCCGCGAGCCGAAAAAGCTAAAATGCCGGCGTTAAACCCAAGAAATACCGGTTTGTTTAGAATCATGATTCTAAACAAACCTACACACTATCGTGAATTTCTATGGGTTTAACATCCGCCATTTCTTAACGCTTTTTCAACAGCGGGGAGATAGGCGCCTTACGGCGCCAAAGAATCGTTCTGGTACCGTTTTTGGGATTGCGAAGCAACCCGAGTTCCGCCCTGCCGGTCGCTGAGATTCCTCGCTTGCGCTCTGAATGACAAGCGGTAGATTGACCTTCGGGCCGCCTGCTCCGGAGGCTTCACCCCGCCGCTTCGGGCACAGTCTGAGCCGACCCGATCCGTAAAACTGCGGGCATGAATTTGCTGCGGCAGACGAAATGGGGATTTGTAAGCGATTCCTTATTGTATTCCAACGGTTTGCCGTCATGCAGCGAGCAAACCGTTCCTCCCGCGAGGGAGAGTACGAGTTCGCCGGCTGCCGTGTCCCATTCGTATGTGCGGGTCGTCCGCACATAATAATCCACGCTTCCCTCGGCCAGCATGCAGAACTTGTACGAACTGCCCTGTTTAACGGTTTCGGCGTCGGGGAATTTTTCTTTAACGGCATCTATGTGGCGAAATGTCTCCGCCGTGTTATGCGAACGGCTCACGGCTATCCTGAGGGGAGAATTGAGTGAACGGGAAATGGGAAGGTCTCTTGCTCCGTCGAATATTTCGTCCGAAGAGAAATCGGCATCGGCATCGGCGACGATATCCGTTTTGATAAAGGAGCCGCTGAAAATATCGCCGAAATATATTCTATTTATATAAGGCACGTATACTACGCTGAGAACAGGCCGGTTGTCCGCCATGAGGGCTATGTTTACGGTGAATTCCCCGTTACCCTTTATAAATTCCTTTGTTCCGTCCAATGGATCGACCATCCAGAAAAGATCCCATCCCTTACGCTCCTCGTACAGCATTTCGCGTCCCTCTTCACTGAGGAAAGGCACGCGGGTACGGCTCAGATATTTCTTTATGATGTCATGGGATTGGCGGTCGGCTTCCGTAATCGGAGTGCAATCCTGTTTAAGGCTTATATTACAGCTGCTGTAAGTGCCGTCGTATAAATCGAGGATCGCAGCGCCCGCTCTTAGAGCGGCGTTATACGCCCGGGGGAAAAGATAGTCTCTTTGCTGTTCGTTCAACATAATTCAACGCGGGTTCGGGTACAACAGTATCCGTTCCCGTGATTATTAGATTTATTATTACCATCTATCGTCACCCTAACTCACGTTATTTCAAGTAAATTAAGAGTTCGGGTGGACTCTCGCTTACGATAGCAAATACCCCGCCATTCTAAGGATATTCTTCTGCCTTTAAACCGTCATTCCGAACGAAGTATTATCTTTGACATTGCTAAGAGCCTGTTTAAATCCGGTATTCAGGGATGGATTCCTTTCTCGATAACGACATAAAGTTTCTCACAGGCGTGGGCGAACGCCGTGCCGCCCTGTTGGAAAAGGAATTGGGCATAGGGACGATGCGTGATCTGCTCTACTATTTTCCGTTCCGGCACATAGACCGCAGCAAGGTTTACAAAATATCGGAAATACGGGACGACGGCTCCGCCTACATTCAGTTGCGCGTGAGAATAGACGGATTGTCGGAGCATGGCGAGGGACGCGGGAAACGTTTGGTGGCTTATATTTCCGATGCGACCGGCCACGGAGAACTCGTATGGTTCAAGGGACTCAAGTGGATAGCGAAAAAGATCGAAGCGGGACGTGAATACATAGTATTCGGACGTCCCGGATTCTTCAACGGCGAACTGTCGGTAGTGCACCCCGAAATAGAGCCTGTGGACAGTTTCCGTGCGCGTCCGGGCGGAGTGCAGGGAGTTTACGGCACGACCGAACTTCTTTCGTCCAACCAGATGGGTTCCAAAGGCATATACAATCTGATCCGTAATCTGTGGGAACAGGTTAAAGGCCGTATAAGCGAGACCCTGCCCGAAGCCATAATCAGGGAATACGGGCTTGTACCATTGCACGAAGCGCTTTACAATATACACTTCCCCGAAAACAGCGAAAAGCTGGCAAAGGCCGAATACCGCCTTAAATTCGAGGAATTGCTCGCGTTGCAGTTGAACATTCTTTCACAGCGTTCGGTCAGAGTGCGCAGGAACGACGGTTTCATTTTTGCCAGAGTAGGCGACAGGTTCAACAAGTTCTACGACGGACATCTTCCTTTCGAGCTCACCGGCGCCCAGAAAAGAGTGATCAGGGAGATCAGGCAGGACACGGTCGCCGGCTGTCAGATGAACCGCCTGCTACAGGGGGATGTGGGCAGCGGCAAGACGCTCGTGGCGCTTATGAGCATGCTACTGGCCGCCGACAACGGTTTCCAGTCGTGCATGATGGCTCCTACGGAGATACTCGCACGGCAGCATTATGACACCATTGTGAGGATGCTCGGGGAGATGCCGGTCAAAGCAGGCATCCTCACCGGATCCTCGACATCCAAACAACGCAGGGAAACGCTCGCCGGCCTGGCCGACGGCTCGATCGACATTCTCGTCGGCACCCACGCCCTCATAGAAGACTGCGTGCAGTTCCGCAGCCTCGGTTTCGTAGTTATAGACGAACAGCACCGTTTCGGGGTCGAACAGCGCGCCCGCCTGTGGACCAAGAACAGCCGGCCGCCGCACGTACTCGTTATGACGGCGACGCCAATACCCCGCACCCTTGCGATGACTCTCTACGGCGACCTCGACGTGTCGGTGATCGACGAACTTCCGCCGGGGCGCAAGCCGGTCAGCACGTTCCATGTAAGGGATTCCAAACGCCTGCGCGTCTTCGGATTCATGGCCGAAGAGATCGCCAGGGGGCGTCAGATATACGTGGTTTATCCCTTGATCGAGGAGTCGGAAAAGATGGATTACAAATATCTGATAGACGGTTTCGACAGTCTGACGCGCCAGTTTCCGCCGCCGCAGTATAACGTCGCCGTCGTCCACGGCAAAATGAAGAACTCCGAGAAGGAACTCAACATGGATCTGTTCAAGGAGGGGAAGGCGCACATTATGGTAGCCACATCGGTTATCGAGGTTGGAGTGGATGTTCCGAACGCTTCGGTCATGGTCATCGAAAGCGCCGAACGTTTCGGACTTTCCCAGCTTCACCAGCTTCGCGGGCGCGTGGGAAGGGGGGCGGAACAGTCATACTGCATCCTGATGAGCGGCGACAAACTTTCCCGTGAGGCAAGGGAAAAGCTTGCTGCCATGGTTCGTACCAACGACGGGTTCGAACTCTCTGAACTCGACCTTAAACTCAGGGGTTCGGGCGATCTCGGAGGTACTCAGCAGAGCGGTTTGGCACTCGAATTGAAAATATCCAATCCTGCCAAAGATTCCAAAATAGTTGAAACGGCCAGAGATTTGGCATTCAGGATTTTTGACGACGATCCGGATTTGACGAAAAAATACAGCACATTATTTGCAGAACTGAAGAACCGTTATTGTCCGCGGCAGAAAAGATATGATTTCAGTATGATCTCATAACTTTTCTGTCCGTTATGTGTTATCCAGGAAATATTATGAAAATGAGATTCAGAATAATATCGATACTTTTACTTTTTGCCGGAACTCCCCTGTTCGCCCAGCATCCTGCAAAGGAAGCGGTTTTCACGGGAGGCGAGAAATTGACTTTTGTGGTCAGTTACTATGCGAAGCTCGTTCCCAACAGCGAACTTGCGGAAGTGGTTTTCAGGACTACCAGTACGAACCTCGACGGTGTTCCGGTTTACAAAATACATGCTAATGCGAGGGTACTTCCCCAGTACCGTTGGTTTTACAATCTGGACGACACTTATGAAACATGGCTCGAAAAGTCCACCCTTCTGCCCCTGAAATTTTCCAATGAACTGAACGAGGGGAAGTACCGTTTTAAGAGTTCGTTTATTTACGACTGGAATAATATGCTGGTACATACGACTTCAAGAAATTTTAAGCACGACGAAGAAAAGGTACGCACGATGCACCTGCTGTCGAAAAGAAGTATGGACGGACTTGCTTTGTTTTATAATTTGCGATGCGAGGATATATCGAGTTTCGTTGTCGGGGAAAACCGTGTTCTGGAACTCGTTCTGGACGATACCATACGTAAAGTGAATTACAGGTATCTGGGTAAAGAAGAAAAAAACCTCAGGGGAGCGGGCAGATTTAAAACTCTCAAATTCTCATGCCAGCTTACGACCGCCAAAGGCGAGAGTTTCGAGGAAGGCAGCGAGTTCTTTCTGTGGATATCCGACGACAGGAACAGGATCCCTCTCTACATAGAGTCCCCCATAAGAGTTGGCAGCGTGAGGGCGACAATACGTAAATGGGAAGGACTGAAGCACGATCTTGAAAGTAAAATCAAATAGAGTCTGTTTTTAAATATTAAACTCGTTCCTTCGGCTTTTTACGCACTTTTTCCCTGAGAATTCGTTATATAGTATACTATTCGCCTCGTTTCCCAGGAAAAAATCATTGAACCGACGACAAAATTCTTAGGAACGAGGGCAATCAAGTTCGCTTGAATTGCCGAGGCGCGAACTGACGAACGAACCGGGAGTAGTGGCCGCTTGCGGACTATGCCCCGCAAGGAGGAAGAGGGCGAAGCCAACGAGGAAGACGAAGTCAAAAATAGCTCTCAAATAACTTCGATAATAAATTTAAACGGACTCTATGTATTTCCGAAGGAATTTTTTATATTTGTGTCTCATCAACTAACCGACGGGAGACATGGAAGAATATGATTACGGGCAGGAAAACCCGGGCGCGCGGAAATCCATAAGAGGGTATCAGATAATTATCGTCGTACTTGCGGTCATACTCGGGGCGCTGTCATTCATCTACTTCAGGCAGATGAAACAGCAGCAGGAAGAGTTCGCGATCGAACGGGATACCCTTACGAACCGTTTTGCCGCGCTTGTCGGCCAGTATGATAATCTGAAAACGGAAAACGATACCATTGCCTACAATCTCGGCGTGGAGCGCGGCAGGGCGGATTCACTCATGCAGAAACTCAGCAAGGAACGCAATCTGAGCAGGGCTACCATAAAGGAATATGAAACCAAGCTGGTTACCATGCGCGCTGTAATGAAAGAGTACCTGCATCAGATAGATTCTCTTAACAACCTGAACCGAAGACTTATCACTGAGAATACCGATTACCGGCAGAAAGTAACCTCCGAGAGGCTCAGGGCCGATATGGCAGAAGAAAAGGCGGACGAACTGTCTACCAAGATCAGGAAAGGTTCGGTTATACGGGCGCGCGATATTGCATTGAAGGTATTGAATTCCAATGATAAAGAAGTCACGCGGGCTTCGAGGGCTGCGCGGCTGCGAGTGGATTTCGTTCTCTCCGCAAACGAACTGGCCATGCCCGGGCAGAGACCAGTATATGCGCGGATAACGGGCCCGGACGGCTATGTTATGACCAGTCAATCCAATGCCGCATTCGTTTTCGAGGGCGAATCCGTAACCTACTCCGCCATGCGCGAAGTGGATTACCAGAACGACGACCTCGGGGTCAGCCTCTACTACAACGGCACAGGCATAACCGGAGGAAAATACTCCGTGGAGATATACTTCGACGGTTATCTTATAGGCAGTACGGAGGTTCTTGTCAGGTAGGCACTCACCAGTCTTCAATGAACGGGGGCACTCCAGTCACCGGCGGTGGTGCTGTAAGCGTAGCACAGCCCTCCGGTCGCAGACCGGCAGTTCCACTGGCGGCGACGGGCTATATTGCCGGACTGTGGCCGGTTTTGCGTAGCAAAACCGAATTTTCAGAGCAAAACAGCTATTTTGCAACATCAATAAATATTTAACGTTACTTAATAAATAAGATTTACGGAATTGCGGAATTTTTTCTTATCTTTGTTCCCGCATTCAAAATGCCCAGGTGGTGAAATTGGTAGACACGCTACTTTGAGGGGGTAGTGCCGGTTACGGTGTGTGAGTTCGAGTCTCGTCCTGGGCACTTTTTTTATTGTGTATGATGCGATATCGCTTCAGGTTACAGAAGGGGAATTGCATTTTTGCATGACGTATTATCGTTTCGCCCGAATGACCATATGCCCGGGTGGCGGAATTGGTAGACGCGCTCGTTTCAGGGGCGAGTTTTCGTAAGGAAGTGCAGGTTCGATTCCTGTCCCGGGCACAAGTAAAAACGCTTAACATCTAATTATTAGATGTTAAGCGTTTTTCTTTTCTACTCAACGACCGCACCGCGACCGCAAGTCTGCATTTTTACTATTAAATAATCATAAAAATGGGTTATCAAATTTTTTTCTGTTCCACAAATATTCTATACCGAGCATGCCATAATGTAGAGTATAATTCTCGTCTGTTTCTTTCATATGGTATATTTCAACGCCCAGAGAATTAGCTACATCATACAAATTATTAATCAACTCTTTGCTCGCCCGTGAACCCACGAAGATAGATTTAATAAAAGGGAATGGTATCTTATTATTATAACTTTTACAGATCTTTTCATCAATTATTAACCTCCATTCTTTTTCATAATTCCACACGGTAGATTTATTAATAAATGACTTGATGATTAATTCTTTGAATTTAGCATTTGATAAGGGATTGTTATTGGGATTATTGACTAATTTATTTAACAATGTTTTAGGTATTAATATTCTTTTATTTGAATACGAAATAGGTAATAGCCCTGCTTTTTGAGTTGCAATTATTCTTTCTTCAATATATTTTTCAGTATCAGAAAAGGGGTTATACCATTCAACTTCATAAATAATATCTTTTTTTAATGAAGATATGTCATATTCTACGCAGAATCCTCTATGGCTATCTGAATAATGAGACCATAAAAGCATCTTTTTTATGCTTTCATCAAACCAGCAGATTTCTGAAAAACATGACATCCTTACCGAATGACGTCTTGAATTTTCAATAATGTCGTTAATACGTTTAATTTTAGGATATATAAACTCATTATATCTCCTTCTTAATAAATCCGATTTAGAATCTAATATAGACCAATAAACTGTCGAAAAGTCTCTTTTATTGCTGTAGATATTATATGGCGGTTCAGTAGTAAATGTGTTATATATACGTAACAAATCGTCTTTGGTAAAACGATCCACATCTATATCGTCATCGGACACTTCATTTTTAAGAATATAGTCAATCAATAAATATTTGATATACTCATCACGATTATATCCTATGTTACAATCAAAAGGGTCATTAAATGAACTTGGAGACGACATCCGTATACATTTATTCTTTACATCCTGAACATTTTCAGACGTGGGCGAATAGAATTTCATTAATGTTTCAGGTAAATATTTCCCTTTAGTATTTACTATTGTTGTATCCTTTTTAATTATTTCGACAAAAAAAGTCTCTGATTTTTCAAAATCAATTATATCCCGTATAAATTTATGCTGCCATTTCATGCCTCCGTTATAAATTATCTAATGTATATTTTGTAAGTCATTAATATCTGAGTAATTGTATCCAAGTCCATTTATGAATGGCATTATCAGGGCTGTTTTGGTTGCTTCTTCTGTATGAAGTCCATCCTTCATTTTTACAATTCTATCGGCGAGTTGTTTGATGATGTCTTTAAAGTCCATGATATTTAGTTTTTAGGATTAAATTATCGAATCAGTTTTTTGAATGGATGCTTGATTATAATTCTGTATGACGCAAATATATTAATTCCACATGACAAATAAGTTAAATTATATCATGAATATTTGGAATATCAGGGTTAGATGTGGATGACTATTGGATTATCGCCCAGATAATAATTTACGGACATGTTTATAATATGAAATACCGAATAATATATTTTCAAAACTCCCGAGTGTTGTAACGATGAACCCCAAAAGTCCTGAAACTTTTGGGGTTCAATTCATCTGAGATATTAACATGAGCCCGAGACAACAATCAACAATCTTCCGAACTCACGCCATTTTATTCTGCCTAATTATTATCGGGCTGCCGAACCAACCCCCTAAAAATTCTCGTTCAGTACCGCTTTGAACATGTCGATGTCGCCGTGGCATGAATTGAATATATAGGCTGCCGCTTCGCTGTTTTTGGACTGGGCGATTTTGGCATATATATCGGTCGAGTTCCTGTAGTCCTCGCATTCGGCCGACTGGCGCATCAGCAGGTAGGTGATTATTATATGGCCGGCCATTTCAACCAACCTGCGGGCGTGGAAATCTATCTGCTCGGCGTCTCCCGTTGCCGTTACCCTTTCAACGCACTTCTGATACTCCTCGCGAAGTCCGACCAGTTGTTTGTGTATGTTGTCCATATCGGCCGGATAACCGCTCTCCGCTTCGTACTCCATTATCTTGTTCAGGAATGTGCCGGTGGTGACGTGCCTGATGGCTGCCACGACCTGCAACTGCGACGTACCTTCGTAAATATTGGTTATCCTCGCGTCGCGGTAGATGCGTTCTATCGGGTAATCCTTCATGTATCCGGAGCCTCCGTGTATCTGAATGGCATCGTATGCCAACTGGTTGCAGTACTCGCTGGTAAAGAGCTTGAGAAGAGGCGTGAAGGCGTCGGCCAGCTTGGAGTATTCCTTCATTTCAGCCCTTTCCTCCGGCTCCAGTTTGCGGTCTAAGCCGAGATGGGTATAACCCTTGTATACCTCCACGAAACGGGTAGTTTCGTAAAGCAGCGCACGCGAACCGTGTAGCTTGGCTTTCATGTTGCTAAGCATCTCGTACACGGCGGGGAACTGTATTATGGGCTTGCCGAACTGCTCCCTTTCATGGGCATATTTGAGGGCTTCCCTGTAGGCGGCCTCGCTGAGTCCCGTGCTTTGCGCCCCTATGCCGAGACGCGCTGCATTCATGAGCGACATTACGTATTTGATGAGCCCCATTTTGCGGTCGCCCACCAGTTCTGCGGGAGCGTTGGTAAACACCAGTTCGCAGGTGGGCGAACCCTTGATCCCGAGCTTGTTCTCTATGCGGCGCACCTTTACCGCCTTATGCGCCTTGTCGTATACGAACATGGAGAGTCCGCGCGCATCGGTAGTGCCTTCTTCAGACCGCGCAAGCACAAGGGCGATGTCGCCGTCGCCGTTGGTGATGAACCTTTTTACGCCGTTGAGTAACCATGTGCCCTTCTCTTCGTCCCATGTGGCTTTGAGCATTACCGCCTGCAGGTCGCTTCCCGCATCCGGCTCGGTCAGATCCATGGCGCATGTCTCGCCGCGCGATACACGCGGCAGGTACGCCGCCTTGATCTCTTCCGAAGCGAACTCGTTGAGCGTTTCGGCGCAGTCCTGTAATCCCCAGATGTTCTCGAAACCCGCATCGGCGCGCGCCACCATTTCGTTGGTCATAACGAAGCACAGCAACGGGAAGTTCAAGCCCTCGTATTTGCGGGGCAGCGTCATGCCCGACAGTCCGGCTTCTATGACGGCGTCGAGGTTGCGCTGGGTTCCCGGGGCGTAGACAACCCTGTCGTCCACAACCTTAGGCCCCTCGTGATCCACCTCCTCGGCATTCGGCGCTATAACGTCGGCGCACACTTCGCCGGCTATTTCGAGTACCCTGCGGTAGTTGTCCATGGCATCCTCGAAATCGGCGGGAGCATAGTCGTACTTGTCTCTGTCTTCGAATCCCTTTTCCTTCAGTTCGACTATCTTTTTCATCAACGGATGATCGAGATGGAACTGAAGGTCTTTATTATCTAAAAAAAAGTTAGCCATATTTAAGTACCGTTAAATATTTATTGATACATTTTTTGTTTGTATGTTGCTAATAAGCAGTACCGACGAGAAATAATAAAAAGCACGGTGTGCTTATTTTGAGTTCTGTTTATAATACCTGATCATTTTGGGGATCACCTCATTCACGTCTCCCGTGATGGCATAGTCGGCTATTTTGTTGATCGGGGCTTCGGGATCGGTGTTTATCGATATTATCATTGACGATTGATCCATGCCCGCGGTGTGCTGTATCTGTCCCGATATGCCGCATGCGATATAGAGTTTGGGACGTACTGTCGTTCCGGTCTGGCCGACCTGGCGTGCATGTTCGGCGAATCCGGCGTCTACGGCCGCGCGTGAAGCGCCCACCTCGGCGCCGAGAACTTCGGCGAGTTCGTAGAGCAGGGCGAAATTCTCCCTGGAACCCATGCCGTACCCTCCCGAGACAAGGATGGACGCACCTTTGATGTTTACTTTGCGCTCTTCCATATGCCTCTCGATGATCTTGACCACGAAGTCGCTGTCCTTGAGATATTTCTTATAGTCTATTTTTCTGACCTCTCCCTTGCGGGGCTTTTCGCACTCCTGTTTTCTCATAACCCCTTCCCTTACCGTGGCCATCTGCGGGCGGCAGTCGGGATTTATGATCGTGGCGATTATATTGCCGCCGAACGCTGGGCGTATCTGGTAAAGAAGATTTTTGTACTCCGTACCCGATTTGTTGTCGGTATGGTCTCCTATCACGAGGCTCGTACAGTCGGCGGTAAGGCCGCTGCGGAGAGCCGACGATACCCTCGGCCCCAGATCGCGGCCGACGGGAGTCGCTCCGAAAAGCGCTATCTGCGGCTTCTCGTCCGTGAAAAGACCGCACAAAATCGAAGTGTGAGGGAGGGTGCGGTAGGGAGCCAGTTCACTGCCGTCGGCGATCCATACCGTATCGGCTCCGTATCCGGCGATCTGCTTCTCTATTCCGTGGAGCCCTGATCCTATGACAACCGCCTCCAGTTTGCACGAAAGCGTGTCGGCGAGTTCGCGCCCTTTGGTCAGCAGTTCGAGACTTACGTCGGCTACGACGCCGTTCTCTGTTTCACAATATACAAATATGTCGTTCATAAGTATTCGGGCGTTATTATCCAAGCGTGTGGCTTGCGATCAGTTCAACCATAAGTTCATTGATGTCCGAGTCGGAAGAGGTAAGCCTGCGTGCTTCCTTGGCCTGAAAGACCACGTTCTCTATCGCCTTCACCTTGGTCGGCGAACCGGTAAGCCCGAGCTGCGCGGGATCGGCATCCACGTCGGCCACGCTCCATTCCTCTATCTTGAGATATTCCTTTCCGCCGTATACCGGATCGGTGTAATCGGCGTCGGTCTCCTGAAGTTCACTTGGTGTTTTAGCGTTCTTGTATTTCATTACCCTCTTGGCATGCTGCGGACGACAATCCTTTGCCGAACCGTTCACCGTCATAACCATGGGCAGCGGACAAGTCACGACCTCCACGCCGTGATCGAGGCGGCGTTTTATGGTTATAACGCCATTCTTCTCCAACGATATTATCTCCTCGGCATAGGTGACCTGGGGCAGCCCGAGCTTTTCGGCAACCTGAGGGCCAACCTGCGCGGTGTCGCCGTCGATGGCCTGACGCCCCGCTATTATAATATCGGGTTTCAGTTTGAGCAGCGCCCTGGACAGGGCATAGGAAGTCGCCAGGGTATCCGAACCGGCGAACCTGCGGTCGGTGAGCAATATCCCCCCATCGGCTCCGCGGAACATCGCATCGCGTATTATGTCCGCCGCACGGGGAGGCCCCATGGTAAGGATCTGAACGCTGCTCCCGGGCATCATGTCCTTGAGAACAAGCGCCTGTTCGAGAGCGTTCAGGTCCTC
Source organism: Holotrichia oblita (assembly GCA_023690525.1). NCBI lineage: Eukaryota > Metazoa > Arthropoda > Insecta > Coleoptera > Scarabaeidae > Holotrichia > Holotrichia oblita. The sequence continues at coordinate 1,518,646 of CM043015.1, forward strand.
GGGGTTGAATATCGCCGGCAGCGCCGCACGATTGACTGTGCCGTCGGCCTTCATGGCATCCTTACCCACATTGCGGGTATCGGGCACCTGCTTGGCAAGCACAACAATTTTCAACATCTTCTCCATTTATCAGGTATAAGTGAATTATATTAAGCAGTGATTACATTATTTCACATATATTTTTGTTCTCTTTGTAAAAGGGAACCGTAAAACTTGACCGAGACCTCGGGTTATCAGGCTTCGGACAACAATATAAATCAATTTATAAAAGTCACCGGTTCTGCATGTTCCGGCTCTGTCGGACGGATTACTGGATATTACCCGCTTCCGCCTGCCTTATCATATTTTCATTCGCCGTAACGAATATTTCGACCCTGCGGTTGGCCGCCCTTCCCTCTGTCGTGGAATTGTCGGCAACCGGAACATCGAAGGCCAAGCCTTTGACCGCCACGAAACGCGACAGGGGTACTCCCTGCCCGAGGAGATAGTTCCTCACCACTTCCGCACGTTCGGCCGAAAGGCGTTCATTGAGGGCGCGTGTTCCGGTATTATCGGTATGGCCGTAAATAGCCAGATCGGTGTCGGGAGATTCGATTACTGACCTTGCGAAATGAGAGAGCGAACTCCGCGCCGAGGCGTTCAGGTCGCTTCGGTTCGTTTCGAAAAGTATTGCGCCGGGGAAAGTTACCTTTATGGCAGTCAAACCGTTCTCATCGGTCACTGTTTCCACGTCGGCTTCGGGCAACCGTTCCGCAAGTTCCTGTCTCTGCCTCTCCATCCTGTTCCCTATGACGGCCCCTGTGGCCGCACCTGCCGCTCCGCCGATCACGGATCCTATGGCAGCTCCCCTGCCGCCACCGGCCAAAGCGCCTATGCCTGCTCCGACAAGCGCTCCGCCTCCTCCTCCGATCAATGCTCCTCTTCCTGTCCTGCTCATGCTGGCACATCCTCCGGACAACAGCGCCGCAACGCATACGGCGATAATGGATAATCTTATGGCTTTCATAATTTTATTCGATTAAATTATTAAATAATATATTAAATAGTTAAGTAATTTCAATCATTTATTTAACCATTCTTGTCGGTTCTTTTGGTCATCTTTTCCACTTCAAAGCCTCGATTTAGCCCGCTAAACCTGCGTTTTGAAGCGAAAAATCCGATCCAAAATAACTATAATGGATAAATAAATACCTTCAATCACTTAAAAAATCTCGCGTATATAATTCTATAATAAGTACCGTTTAATATTTATTGATACATTATTTCTTTGTATGTCACTAATTAGCAGCACCGACGAAAAATAATAAATATAATAAATAGCACTGTGTGCTTAAATTCCCCTGTGTGCGTACAATTTATCGTACGACCGTCTCCTCCCTGTCGGCTCCCACAGAAATTATCCTTACCGGAACGCCGCACTGCTCCTCTATGAACTGCACGTATTCCTTGAATTCCGCAGGAAAATCATCGTACTTTCTGATCTTTTTCAGATCACACTTCCATCCCTTGAACTTGCGGTAGACCGGTTTGACCGAATCGTCCACTTCATACGGGAAACGGGACGTCTCGCCGTCGGGCAGGTCGTAATCGACAGCCGCCTTTATGGTGTCGAAGCCATTCAGCACGTCGGATTTCATCATTATGAGACCCGTAACCCCGTTCAGCATAACGGTGTATTTCAATGCTACCAGGTCGAGCCATCCGCAGCGCCTCGGCCTCCCTGTCGTAGAACCGAACTCGTCTCCTTCGCGGCGCAGCCTTTCTCCCGTCTCGTCCGTCAGCTCGGTAGGGAAGGGACCGCTGCCCACCCTCGTGCAGTAGGCTTTGAATATCCCGTACACCTCGCCTATGCGTCCCGGGGCGATTCCGAGTCCGGTACATACTCCCGCGCACAGGGTATTGGAGGACGTTACGAACGGATAAGTTCCGAAATCGACGTCGAGCATGGCACCCTGGGCACCTTCGGCGAGAACGGGGACATTATCTGTAATATAGTCGTTCATGACATACTCATTGTCTATGAACCCGAACCTCCGTAATTTTTTTATGCCGTCGAACCACTCCTTTTCATACTCTTTCACGTCGTATTTGAAATCGTACTGGCGAAGCAGTCCCATATGTTTTTCCTTAAGGCGGTTGTACCGGCTTTTAAACTCGTGCGACGATATGTCGCCGACTCTCAGTCCGTTACGCCCCGTTTTATCCATATATGCCGGCCCTATCCCTTTAAGGGTCGAACCTATTTTGGTAGCTCCTTTGGCTGCTTCCGAGGCGGCGTCCAGTATCCTATGGGTCGGAAGGATCAGGTGCGCTTTTTTGGAAATGAACAACCTCGAAGCTACATCCACGCCGTCGGCTTCGAGTTTGTCTATCTCCTGCGCAAAAATTACCGGATCGATCACAACGCCGTTGCCTATAATATTTATAGTCCCGTCGCGAAATATACCCGAAGGTATCGTATGAAGGACATAGCTCTTATAGTTGAAATGCAGCGTATGTCCCGCATTGGGGCCGCCTTGGAATCTGGCTATAACCTTATAATTCGGGGTAAGCACATCCACCACTTTGCCCTTCCCCTCATCGCCCCACTGTAGTCCCAGTACAACGTCTACCTTTCTCATCTTACGGATTAAAGTTTCTATTTGAAAAACGCAATTGCCGCCAAAATTACGCTTTTTTCATCAAGTGCCCAAGAAATATGCCATTTTTCCTCCTACAGGCTTTGCAGTATACATACGGAGGGCGTTTGCAACGTAATGCCGGCAACACGTAGAACCCTTATGAACGATAACCAGACGGAGATCGGTTCTATTCTTCCTGAATTGTAAATATTACTCATTCTGCCGATAATGACACGAAATGGAGCAGGCTGAACTTTTGAACAGCTTGCTCGAATGGCCGTAGCGCAAGGAGGAAGCGGAGCCGGTACCCCGACCCGCCTCTAAATAAAAACCGGCCATACCTGTGCGGTTTGGGGTATCGCTTAAATTTGCCAATAAGAATTGTTACGAGTTATTTTTCATTTATCTTTGTAAACTACAAATGGAAGGAATATGAGCGAATATAAAATAAAGGCGGGCATTACCATAGGCGACCCGAACGGCATAGGATGCGAAGTGATCATAAAAATGCTGTCGGACAGCCGTATGACCGAGTTGTTCACTCCCGTGATCTACGGGTCTGCCAAGATACTGTCGTATTATAAGAACATCGTCGAACAGGCGGACGACTTTCATTATACCGTCATAAGCTCGGCCAGGGATGCCAGACCAAAGAGGATCAACCTCATAAACTGCTGCGGGGAGGATGTGAAGATAACTCCGGGGGTGGCCACTTCAGAATCGGGCGCGGCGGCTCTGGGTTCGCTGCGCAGGGCAGTGGAAGACCTTAAGGACGGTTTGACGGACGTCCTGGTTACGGCTCCCGTAAACAAGGAGAACATACAATGCGGGGATTTCCGTTTCGCCGGACATACCGACTACCTTGCCGCCGAATTCGGCACGGAACCCATAATGATAATGTGCGGTGAGAAATTGAAAGTAGGCCTGGTAACCACCCATGTTCCCCTTTCGGAGGTCAGTCCGCTGGTAAGCAAGGAGAGGATCGTCTCGCGGCTGGAGAGCCTGCGCCACTCGCTGATAAAGGATTTCGGCTTCGTACAGCCGCGCATAGCCGTCCTTTCGCTCAATCCCCACGCGGGTGACGGCGGTCTTATCGGGGACGAGGAAATGAAGGTTATAAAACCCGCCGTAAGGGAAGCGGTGGGAAATGGTGTGATCGCTTTCGGCCCCTTCGCCGCCGACGGGTTCTTCGGTTTCGAGGAATACGTGAAGTACGATGCCGTACTCGCCATGTACCATGATCAGGGACTGATTCCGTTCAAGATGCTCTGCCCCGACGGGGTGAACTTTACTGCCGGCCTCCCCATAGTCAGAACGAGTCCCGCACACGGTGTCGCCTACGACATAGCAGGCAAGGGTATTGCCGATCCTTCATCCATGAGAGAGGCGGTATATGCCGCGATAGATATTTTCCGCAACAGAGCCGGTTATGCCGAGATGACCAAAAATCCGCTCAAACGTTTCGAGAGGGAAAGAGGCGCCGACATATCCGTGAACGATCTTCCGCAGGAACCGGAAATCGAACATTAGCATTGAAATTGGTAGCATATATGAAATAACAAAATAGCACTGTTTGCCTAAACAGTACGATTGCTTTAATTTAAAATAACCGCATGATCAAGATCACTCTTCCCGACGGCAGCATTCGTGAGTATGCCCCGGGGATAACCGCCCTCCAAGTTGCCGAAAGCATAAGTCCGCGCCTGGCGCAGGAAGTCATGGCCGCGACCGTTAACGGTTCGGTCTACGATTTACAGAGGCCGATAACGGAGGACAGCAGCCTGAAACTGCACAAGTGGGACGACGAGGAGGGTAAACGCGCGTTCTGGCATACCTCGTCGCACGTTATGGCAGAGGCGCTCGAACAGTTGTATCCGGGTATAAAATTCGGCATAGGGCCAAGTATCGAGAACGGATTTTACTACGACATAGACTCCCCCGTCCCGATTACCGAAGCCGACCTGCCCAAGATAGAGGCACGCATGGAAGAGCTGGTACGCACCAGGGAACCTTTCGTGCGGACGGAAATATCCAAGGCCGAAGCCCTGAGGATTTTCTCCGAGAAAGGGGATCAGTATAAACTCGAACTGATAAACGAACTGGAAGACGGGACTATCACCCTGTACAGCAACGGTACGTTCACCGACCTGTGCCGCGGCCCGCACCTTCCGAACACCGGCTATATAAAAGCACTGAAACTCACGTCCGTGGCCGGAGCGTACTGGCGCGGCGACGAGAAGAACAAGATGCTCACCCGCATATATGGCATAACGTTCCCGAAGAAGTCGATGCTCGACGAGTACCTCGTCATGCTTGAGGAGGCTAGGAAGCGCGACCACCGCAAACTCGGCAGGGAACTTGAACTGTTCACCTTCTCACAAAGGGTCGGACAGGGTTTGCCCCTGTGGCTGCCCAAGGGGGCGGCGCTGAGGGAAAGGCTCGAAAACTTCCTGAGGAATGTCCAGAGGGAATACGGTTATCAGCAGGTCATTACGCCCCACATAGGGATGAAAGACCTTTACGTAACGTCGGGGCACTACGCCAAGTACGGCAAGGACTCGTTCCAGCCCATACATACCCCCGACGAAAACGAGGAATTCCTGCTCAAACCCATGAACTGTCCGCACCACTGCGAGATATACAGGACCAAGCCCCGTTCCTACAGGGAGCTGCCGGTGCGTTTCGCGGAATTCGGGACGGTGTACCGCTACGAGATGAGCGGGGAGCTTCACGGACTGACCCGCGTCAGGGGATTCACCCAGGACGACGCCCATATATTCGCCCGTCCCGACCAGTTGCTGGACGAGTTCAAGAAGGTCATAGATATTGTATTGTACATATTCGGAACGCTGAAATTCGAGGATTTCACGGTTCAGATCTCCCTGCGCGATCCCGAAGACAGGGAAAAATATATCGGTTCGGACGAGAACTGGGAGAAAGCGGAGTCGGCCATCATACAGGCTACCGAAGAAAAGGGGCTGAATGCCGTAGTGGAATACGGCGAAGCCGCTTTCTACGGCCCCAAACTCGACTTCATGGTCAAGGATGCGCTTGGACGCAAGTGGCAGCTGGGTACCATCCAGGTGGATTACAACCTTCCCGAGAGATTCGACCTGACGTATACGGGAGCCGACGACAAACCGCACCGCCCCGTTATGATACACCGTGCGCCGTTCGGCTCGATGGAACGTTTCGTGGCCGTACTGCTCGAACATACGGCGGGTAAATTCCCGCTGTGGCTTGCTCCCGAGCAGGCCGTGGTGCTTCCAGTAAGCGAAAAGTACAACGAATACGCCCGGAAGGTCGTATGCCGTATGAATGAGCGCGGCGTAAGAGCCGTCCTCGACGATCGCAACGAGAAAATCGGGCGCCGGATACGGGACAACGAACTCAAAAGGATACCCTATCTTTTAGTCGTAGGCGAGAAGGAAGAGGAAGCGGGATTGGTGGCGGTCAGGGTGCAGGGAGACGGCGACAAGGGGACGATGACTGCGGAGGATTTCGCTCTGATGGTTGCCGATACGGTCGCCCGCGAGACGGACAGGAACCGGCTTGGCGGAACGGAATGCAGATAGCGGTATCCATACTCTAAGAAGAGAATAATTTCAAAACAGTTTCATAAGGAAATTAAGTTTGTTCCAGCGGGAGTAAATTTGATATTTCGAGCGAAATGTTTCCTATAGAATTACAATCCGAACAGTCGGAGTAAGATACAATTATCACAAATTACTTTATAAAATCGGGTATGAGATTTTTATTTATTGTTGCGGCAGTGTGTTTTGCATATACTGCACAGGCCCAAACCCGCGACTTCGAAAGTAAGTTCGAATGGGTAAAGAAAACGTTTGAAGAAAATGACGCCGGTTTTCAGTACATAATCGACAAAAAAGGACGGGCAGCCTACGATATTCACAATCGATTGACGATGGAAAAAATAAAGGCGGCGACAACATCGGATGAATGTTATAAATTATTATACGAGTGGCTGAAGTTCTTTCGTTCCGGACATATCGGGATTGAACAACTGACGAATGGAGCGTCGGTATCGCCGAATGCAGGCGTATACGAAACATGGAACGGGGATATTTCCCGATTTGAGAAATATATCGACGGAAAGAAGGAGGCCGACTATGAAGGCATCTGGGAAATCGGAGCCGGAGCCTATAAAATCGGAATTCAGAAAGAAGGCTCGGATTACATCGGTTTTATCATCGAGTCGGACGTAGACGGGTGGAGAGAACCGGGGCAGGTAAAACTTAAGTTCGAACAGGTCGGCGACAAGTTGAAATCGACTTTTTTTATGCGCAACCATTCGCCGGTCGAAAGCGGCGAGCCGGAACTGACGGGTAATAATTATTTGCAGTTCGGCCAGCATATATTGAAACGCCTGAAACCGATTTTCCCGGATGATAGGTTTATTGAAAATTATTTCAGATCAGTAAGTTCCCAAAATCCATATATGGAAGAATTGAATGCGGCCACACTGTATTTCCGTATCCCGTCATTCGATCTTCACTACAAGCCGGCAATCGACAAAGTGATAGCCGACAACAAAGATAAAATACTGAGAACGGAAAATCTGATAATCGACCTTAGGAACAACGGCGGTGGTGGAGACAGTAGTTTTGAAGAACTGCTGCCTTTCCTTTATACCAATCCGGTCAGAACGATTTATTTAGAGTTTTTATCGACACCATTAAATAATCAAGAGTTTTTGGATTCATTCACCGGTCCACATCTGAATGAGGAGACACAGCAGTTCGCAAAAAATACTTATGACAAGTTACAGGAAAAATTAGGTGAATTTGTCTTTCCATTTGACGAACCTGTTTCCATTTACCGGCAAGACACCGTTTATGAATACCCGAAAAAAGTGGGAGTTATCATTCACGAACAAAATGGCAGTACAACCGAACAATTTCTCCTGGCAGCCAAACAAAGTAAGAAAGTGAAATTGTTCGGCGTTACCACTATGGGCGCACTGGACATATCGAATATGGCGTCGGCCGAATCGCCATGTAAAGAATTTAGGCTATGGTACTGCATATCTAAGAGTCTGCGTATTCCCGACATGCCCATCGACGATATAGGCTTGCAGCCGGATTTTTATCTGGACAAATCCATTCCGCAATATAAATGGGTGGAGTTTGTAAACGATATATTGAATCAATGAAATTTATCCTATTCTGTAATAGGTAAATCCGTTAAATCCGTTTTGTTCCATTTCGCTGCGGTCATACAGGTCGAAAATGACGGGCTGAGTCTTTGCTTTTTTGACGTCGCTCCAATCCGGAAAATCCGGAATTGCTTCCATTCCGTCACAAGCATGAGCGCATCGGCATAGACTGCCGCGTTTCCTTTGAATAAGTCAGGATGCTGCTTGTAATTTTTGAATTGTACAAAATTATCAGGCTTCGCCTGACAGCAAAATTCCTTGAAAGATGCCTAAGTAAAGATATACGAAGTATCCGGCGAAAAGGGTTCTTTGGTTCTTTCAAGAAAGAACAACAAAATATTTTGTGAAAACAATATATAATCACCCAAAAATTACCTGCGCAGTATTGGATTAAGAAAAAATATGTATTTTTAAGCCGTTCAATATTAACAACAATAAAACCTGTAAATTTTTCAAGGGAGGACAAAGCTATAAACGCAACGAAACCGTACCATCCGAAGCCTGTAAGAAGCGATGCACGCGGGCCCAGAAGACCCGAAAAGGAATCTCTCCATCGCATTAACGAGGCGATAACGGCCCCTGTCGTGAGGGTCGTAGGCGACAATATCGAAAATCCCGAGGTGATGCCCATACGGCAGGCTCTCAAGATGGCCGACGAAATGAACCTCGATCTTATCGAGATTTCCCCTAAAGCCGAACCGCCCGTCTGCCGTATTGCCGACTACCAGAAATTCCTTTACCAGCAAAAGAAGAAGGCCAAGGAAATCAAGGCAAAGGCTTTGAAAGTAGTGATCAAGGAGATAAGATTCGGTCCCCAGACCGACGACCATGATTATAATTTCAAGTTGCGCCATGCGGAGAATTTCCTGAAAGAGGGAGCCAAGGTGAAGGCTTATGTCTTTTTTCGCGGGCGTTCGATAGTGTTCAAGGAACAGGGCGAGATACTGCTCCTGCGCTTCGCCACGGATCTGGAAGAATTGGCCAAGGTGGAGATGATGCCCAAACTCGAAGGCAAGCGCATGACCATGATGCTGACCCCCAAACATAAGAAATAGGTTCGGTCGGCGCCGACACCTGCGGTAGCATCCTGTCGGTTTCGTTTACCCGCCAGCCGGATACCGGAGTACCGTAACTCAAGTTGCTTAATAATTGTGTATGCAGTGCATGTACAGCGACGGAGCTATGGGTGAGGTGCATTGAGAGGCAGGCCGGTTTTGAATTTGAAATGAAAAAACCTTGCCGTCATTGCGGGCTTGCCCCGCAATCTCGACCCAATAATGTTCAACGTAAATTGCTGATTAATAATTTGTTTTCTGAGATTGCGGTTCGGTGACCGCAATGACAACGAAATGGCATTCCTGGTCAAGCCCGCAATGACAGAGAAAAAAGCATTAACCTCCCAAAGCAATTTGTAAATAAAAAACCGAAGTATGAAATATGCGCTTATAAATACCGAAAAAGGCGTGATGAAAGCCGAACTGTACGAACATGAAACTCCCGTGACCGTAGCCAACTTCGAGAAACTTGCGGATGAAAAGTTCTACGACGGCCTCACGTTCCACCGCGTGATCCCCGATTTTGTCATACAGGGGGGATGCCCTCTGGGTACGGGGGCCGGCGGCCCGGGCTATACAATAGAATGCGAAACCGGCGGCGAAAGACAGTATCACGACAGGGGGGTGCTCTCCATGGCGCACAGGGGCAGGAATACCGGAGGCTCCCAGTTCTTTATCTGCCACAACAGACGGAATACATCCCACCTGGACGGGGTACACACGGCATTCGGAAAAGTTACGGAAGGCCTCGACGTGCTGGATGATATACGCCAGGGTGACAGGATAACCGGCATAGAAATAATCGAGGAATAATGGAATTCGAAGGATTGGTTTTGAAACTGCTGCCCATGGCAAGCGGGGTCGGCTCACGCGGAGAATGGACGAAACAGGAGGTCGTATTCGAGCAGGCGGGAGAGTTCGGAAAGAAAATATGCGTGAGTTTCTGGGGGGACAGGGCGCGCGATGCGGCCGACCTGAAAGAGGGCGACCGGGTAAGCGTGTCTGCGAACGTCGAGTCACGCGAGTTCAACGGCAAGTGGTACACCGAGGTGAGGGCATGGAAAATCACGCGCACTCAATCCGCCGTCCCCTCTGCCTCATCTTCCGCAGGTGCGGCTTCCGGAGGCTTTCACGAAGGGATGATGTCCGACATTTCCGCCGATACCGATACGGTCTCCGGTTCGGATGATGGGTATGATGACCTGCCGTTTTGATATTATCCCGACTTGCGCCGGATGAATTGAAATACATGAAGCCCGAGTCGATTTATGCAAAAAGGGAAATGCGGAGCGATTACGCTCCGTTTTTCTTTTGCAATAAAAGCATCGGTAGATAAAGGCTGTTGTCCGGAAAAGAGAAATTACCGGTTGCCATCTTTCCTGCACAGACGGGTTCCTATAATGCCGTCTACCGAGTATTTTCCTGCGCCGGTTATGAGCAGGGTTGTAAAGACCGCTAAATAGAGAATGGGAAGTTCCTCTCTGCCGAAGGAGAATACCGGATGAGTGAAGAATGCGGCAACCGACATCCCGATCATAAGTACAATCGCCGCAGGCCGTGTCAGGAAGCCCAGTATAAGTAAAAGTGAAGCGCCCGCCTCGGCAAGGATCATCATTATGAGAGACGCCTTGACACCTATGCCTATCGGATTGGCAAAGGTGACACTGAGTTCGGGGAAATGGATGATCTTATTGATACCGTGGGTCATGATCATTACACCGGCGCATATTCTGAGCAGGAGCAAACCCAAATCCTTCCCCCTGTTCGAAAAAAGCGCACATATAAAACCCGATTTTATATACATGTTTTCGTTGGTTTTCCGGTTATCGAATGCAGATTTCAGGCCAGAATATTCTATTCTCTCGACTTCTCTGAAGAGCGTGCCAGACAGAAACAATTTGAATTCGGCAGGCCGGTAAAAAATCACTACCTTTGTAATTTAAATAGGAAATTCAATGGCAATATTCGATATTTTTAAAAAACAGAAGGCCGGTCAGAAAGACATGCCGGCTGCGGAAGCGGAAAAACAGAGGGAGGAGGAGATCAGGGAACTGAGCGCCGGACTCGAAAAGACGAAGGAGAGCATTTTCGGCAAGATAGCGCGTTCGGTGGCGGGAAAATCGAGGGTGGACGAGGAAGTCCTCAACTCTCTCGAAGAGGTGCTCATCACTTCCGACGTGGGAGTCGAAACCACCGTAAAAATCATAAAGAGGATTGAGGACAGGGTAGCCCGCGACAGGTACATGAACTCGTCCGAACTGCAGAGGATACTGCGCGAGGAAATAGCCGACCTGCTTCGGGAAACGGAAAGCGGCGGAGGGTCGTTCGGGCTGGACGTCAGAGAGGGAACCCCCTATGTGGTAATGGTCGTCGGCGTGAACGGCGTCGGCAAGACCACCACCATCGGTAAACTCGCGGCGCAGTTGGTACGGTCGGGCAAGAAAGTCTTTATCGGGGCGGCCGACACCTTCCGCGCTGCGGCTATCGACCAACTCCAGATATGGGCAGACCGTGCGGGAGCCACCATGATTCGCCAGGAGATGGGCTCCGATCCCGCATCGGTAGCTTTCGATACCTTGAAATCGGCGGTCGCGAACAAGGCCGATGTCGTGCTGATAGATACGGCTGGCAGGCTACACACCAAAACCGGCTTGATGAACGAACTCACTAAGATACGCAACGTCATGGCCAAAGTGATCCCCGACGCTCCGCACGAAGTTATGCTGGTACTCGACGGCAGTACTGGGCAGAATGCCTTCGAGCAGGCCAAGCAGTTCACACAGGCCACCCGGGTCACCTCCCTGGCCGTGACCAAGCTGGACGGTACGGCAAAAGGCGGGGTGGTGATCGGGATAAGCGACCGGTTCGGGATACCGGTACGCTACATCGGGATCGGTGAGGGCGTAGACCAGCTCAAGATGTTCGACCGTCAGGAATTCGTCGAAGCGCTGTTCGGGGAGTAAGTAATGAAGAACATAAAGGTCATAACCCTCGGGTGCTCCAAGAACACGGTCGATTCGGAGCATATAATGGCACAGCTCGCCGCCGCGGGTTACGGGATAAGCCATGATCCCGAATCGGATGCCGATACGGTCGTCATCAATACCTGCGGTTTTATAAACGACGCCAAACAGCAGTCGATAGATACCATACTCTATTTCGCGGAGGCCAAAAAGCGCGGCGAGATAGAGAGGTTGCACGTCATGGGCTGTCTGAGCGAACGTTACCGCGACGATCTGCGGCACGAGATTCCCGAGGTCGATTCATATTTCGGGGCGAGAAACATGGAAGAAGTGGTCAGAGGGTTCGGTTCGCGGTGGGAACCCCGCCTGCGCACCGAACGCTTCCTTACCACCCCGTCCCATTACGCATACCTGAAGATTTCCGAGGGGTGCGACCGCCGGTGCGGTTTCTGCGCCATACCCCTGATAAGGGGAGGACATGTGTCGGTTCCGATGGAAGACCTCCTGGACGAAGCCCGCAGACTTGCCGCAAGGGGCGTCAGGGAACTTATGGTAATAGCGCAGGACACAACCTGCTACGGCATGGATATTTACGGCGAACGGCGGCTTGCGCATCTTCTCGGTGAATTGTGCCGCGTGGACGGGATCGAGTGGATAAGGCTGCATTACGCCTACCCCGCGGGGTTCCCCGACGATGTGGCGGCGGTCATGGCTTCGGAACCCAGGATATGCAAATATCTGGACATTCCGCTCCAGCATGTCTCCGACCGTCAGTTGAAGAACATGCGGCGCGGTATCGGCGGCAGGGGGACGCGCGATCTGATACGCCTCCTGCGGGATCGGATACCAGGCATTGCATTGCGTACCACGCTTCTGGTCGGATACCCGGGGGAAACGGAAGAAGATTTTGCCGAACTCCTGGACTTTGTCCGCGAAACACGTTTCGAGAGGCTCGGGGTATTCACCTATTCCGAAGAAGAGGGTACCTATTCTGCGAAAAAACTCAGGGACGATGTTCCGCACGCGGTCAAAGTCCGGCGCGCCGACAGGGTAATGTCGCTTCAAAGCCGCATATCTCTCGAAAACAACGAAAAGAAGATCGGTCTTACGATGAGGGCGATAGTGGATTCGGTGGAAGCCGACCACATTGTCGCCCGCTCGGAACACGATTCCCCCGAAGTAGATCAGGAAATAATCATATCGCTGCCCGACGGTCTGCCGCACGGGGGAAAGTCGCTTGACCGCATCATGCCGGGCTGCTTTGTAAATGTAAGAATAACCTCCGCCCTCGAATACGACCTGCATGCCGAAATAATCGGGCCTCGTGTGGATACCTGCCCTCCTGTGTAGCAGTCCGATGAAAAAGTTCCCTGAGCTTCGATTTTTGGTTGTATTTCAAAAATATACTATCGTAATTTGCTTATATGCAATTACTTTACATTCTTGTTCTCGGCATGCCGCCGGTGGTGGGTGCGAATCTCGACCGTGAGGTCGATTGAGCGACCCGCCGCGTGGGGCGGCGGCGTGCCGCGTGACTTTCGTGCTGACGCACAAAAGTCACAAATTTGCCAAATAAAAATATATTGCATCAAACCGTTTTATGGCAGCATACTTTTGAAGTATCTCCCGATTTTGATTTTATTTATCCTTTGCGTAACTTTGGGATGTCAAAATGAGCATTTTTTATTCTACCGTGATGCCTATATCGAAGTCTTCCCTGTTAGAGTCCGTAAGGCGCAAGACGGAATCTCTGATAGCCGACAACCGCAGGCTCAGAAGCGATAACGAAAAATTGCGGTCCCAGCGCGACAGGCTGAAGGCCGATAACATGGAGTTGAACGAAAGTATCGTCCGGCTTGAAAAGAGAGTGGAGACACTCGAATTGAGATCCGGCTTCGGCGGTGAAAACGGAGACAGTAAACTTGCGAAAGCGCGTGTCAACCGTCTTATGCGGGAGGTGGACAAGTGCATCGCACTTCTGAACAGGTAAAAAGATGCGGCCGGACATGGCGAACATGGAGGCAGACGGGAGAGGAGGATGTTTCGGGAAAAGATAGGGTACGGAGGAGGGGTTTTGCATACTTTATGTAATATTAAGACGGTAGCGATGTCATCGAAATTCAACATTAAATTGACCATTGCCGGCAAGAGTTACCCTCTCAGCATCGAACGGGAAAGCGAGGAGAAATACCGCCGCGCCGAGAAAGAGATCAACAAGCTGATAGAGCAGTTCCGCAAGAGGTTCAGGGCGGACGATATCGACTACCTTGCGATGGCGGCATTGCAGATATCGCTCGCCAACGTAGAAATGGAAATGAGCAGAAGTCTCGGAGAAGACATCGACGAACTTAAACGGATCGACCGCGAACTCGATGATTACCTGAACAGTCTTCTGAAATAATTATATACACAAGGACGTTCTTTACATAAACAGGAATTACCCGCATAGATTCCTTTCAGATTTGCGAAACTTAACATTTATATTATTGGGGCTTACCCAGGGCATTCAAAAGCAGGCCTTAATCCCTTGAAGGGATGTATCTTCAGATTACGATACCGTTGGACGTTTGCGATGTACCGGAGGCTCCACTTCTGACGAATCGGAGTTCGTCAAACAGGGGAGGAATATCTGTGCGGGTTTTTTGTATAATCTACTCTGCATTAAATTGTTTTATACTAAATATTAACCGAATATAATTTAACGGGATAAACAAATGATAAGCATACTAATAGGTTTCATTTCGGCCATCGCAGGCATAGGATGTTACATACTGATATCCAACGTTATTGGCAAAAATACCATAAGGAAGCGCCGTGAGGCGGCAATCAGGGAAGCCGAAACGGAAGGCGAAATGATAAAGAAAGAAAAAATACTGCAAGCCAAGGAGAAATTTATCCAGCTCAAAAGCGAACACGAAAGGTCGGTGAACGAACGTAACGCCAAACTCAACCAACGCGAACAGACCGTTAAGCAGGCCGAAAATACCATGCAGCAGCAACAGGCCGAACTCGAACGCAAGATAAAGGAAAACAACAAGGTCAAAGAGCGTATGGACAGCCAGATATCCGGTCTCGACCGCAAGAAGGAAGAGTTGGACAAACTGATCCGCGAAGAAAACATAAAGCTCGAACAGATAGGCGGTCTCAGCAGCGAGGAGGCCAAGAACATACTCGTGGAGAATATGAAAAGCGAAGCCAGGGCCGATGCTGCCGCTTTCGTAAACGAAACCGTGGAGGAAGCCAAACTTACCGCCAACAAGGAAGCTAAAAAGATTGTGGTTCAGACCATACAGAGGGTGGCGACCGAAGCGGCCATCGAGAATTCGGTAACCGTGTTCAATATCGAGAGCGACGAAGTAAAAGGACGTATCATAGGGCGCGAAGGACGCAATATCAGGGCGCTTGAAGCGGCGACCGGCATAGAGATAATAGTGGACGACACACCCGAAGCGATCATTCTTTCGGGCTTCGATCCGGTGCGGAGGGAGATAGCCCGCCTCGCCCTCCATCAGCTTATAACCGACGGACGCATACACCCCGCCCGTATCGAGGAGATCGTGGCCAAAGTACGCAAGCAGATAGAGGAAGAGATTGCCGAAGTGGGGAAACGTACGACCATAGATCTGGGCATACATAATCTGCATCCGGAGCTTATCCGTCTTGTCGGCAAGATGAAGTACCGCTCCTCGTACGGACAAAACCTGCTGCAACACTCGCGCGAAACGGCCAACCTTTGCGGTATAATGGCCGCCGAATTGGGACTGAACGCGAAGAACGCACGCCGTGCCGGCCTTCTGCACGACATAGGCAAGGTGCCCGATAACGAACCCGAATTGCCGCATGCCATCATCGGCATGAAATTAGCCGAAAAATACAAGGAAAAGCCCGAAATATGCAACGCCATAGGGGCGCACCACGACGAAATGGAAATGGTCTCCCTGATCGCCCCGATAGTCCAGGTGTGCGATGCCATATCTGGCGCAAGACCCGGTGCGAGGCGCGAAGTCGTGGAGTCATACATAAAGCGTCTGAAAGAGATGGAAGATATAGCGCTGACCTATCCGGGCGTTATGAAAACATACGCCATTCAGGCGGGACGCGAACTGAGGGTCATCGTGGGCAGCGAGAAACTTTCCGACATGGAGGCCGAACAGCTTTCGCACGACATTGCAAAAAAGATACAGGACGAAATGACCTACCCGGGACAGGTCAAGATTACCGTGATACGGGAAACCCGTTCGGTAAGTTACGCAAAGTAACGAAATTCGGAGATAATAATTAAATTGAAGCCGCCTCGCATTTTGTACACTACAAAATGCGAGGCGGCTTCAATTATCGTATATAAGTCTGCGTGGGTTCTGGAGAGCAGGCTAAATCATGTACTCACAGCCTTGTAGCTGTCGGGGGCAGCAGCGGTAAAAGGTAAAGTAAAGTCAAAGTCAAAGTCAAAAATAGTCTCTCACATCCCCTTACTTCACCAGCCTATTGGTGTCGGTATCGGGGAAAACGAGCCACGGTTTGAACCTTTTGGCCTCCTCGAAGTCCATCGAGGCATAGGATATAATAACCACTATGTCTCCTACGGCCGCTTTTCGCGCCGCAGGGCCGTTGAGGCAAATACGTCCGCTTCCCCGTTCGCCTTTTATTATATAGGTTTCGAGTCTCTCCCCATTGTTGGCATTGAGTACCTGCACCTTTTCGCCCTCGATCATGTTGGCAGCGTCCAAAAGATCTTCGTCCACCGCAATACTGCCTACGTAATTGAGGTCGGCTCCGGTCAAGGTTACTCGGTGTATCTTGGATTTCAAAACTTCTATTTTCATTATTTAAGTACCGTTAAATATTTATTTTGATACATTCATTTGTAAGTCTCTAATAAGCAGCGCTGACAAAATAGCACGGTGTGCTTATAAAAACTTTACATTATCTATAAGACGGATGTTTCCCGCCTGGACGGCCACGCAGCCGCGTGCGCCGTTGACCGCGGAATTCCAGTCATGCACCCCCTGCAGGGTAACGTTATCCACTATATTGAAGTACAATACACGCAGGAGCGGATTTGAATTTATCTCCGCCGCCACATATTCTTCGACCTGCGCGGGGGTCATTTCACCCATCTTTTCCACTCCCTTGCAGAGAGCCGCATAGATTGCGGGAGCGGCAGACCTGTGGGACGGGGCGAGCAGTTCGTTTCTCGAACTGAGAGCCAGCCCGTCGGATTCCCTGACGACCGGACAGGGTACTATTTCCGTTCCGAAGCCCATACGGTCGTTCATTTCGCATATTACGGCGATCTGCTGGAAATCCTTCTCCCCGAAATAAGCCTTCGAGGGCTTTACCAACCCGAACAGGATGCTTACCACCTGTGCGACGCCGTTGAAATGGCCTGGTCTGCTGGCGCCTTCCATAACCTCTCCTAATGCGCCGAAATCGAAAATCCTCGTATCGGGTTCGGGATATATTTCGTGCACGTCGGGCATGAAAACTATATCTGTCCCCGCAGTTTCCAACATAGAAAGGTCTCTTTCGGGAGTCCGCGGATAATTCTTTAGGTCTTTACTGTCGTTGAACTGGTTGGGATTCACGAATATGCTGACAATCACCGTGCCGCATTCGGCGCGGGCGCGACCGACAAGCGACAGATGCCCTGCATGCAGGGCGCCCATTGTCGGCACGAATCCCCTGTCCCTCTCCCCTGCTGAATCCAGATACTCCTTCAGTTGCGAACGAGTCAGCGCTATTTTCATTGAGCACATTGTGCTATTTATTATTTTTTGTTAATACTCTAATTAGTACCTTACAAATAAAGAATGGATAAATAAATATTCTACGATACTTAATACAGCTCTTTAAATATTAATATGACTATCCGTCTGTATACCTAAATCTTTTCTTTCCACCTTTTGGCAGCCAAAAGGTGGAGCCAAAATCTGCCGCCCCCATCTTCCGCGGAGTTGCTCCCTGAAGCTTCCCTCGCTACGCGGCAGCTTCGGGTGATCTTCCTAACGCAACTTTTTCCGCGTCGATGGGTCGCAAACCGACAGCCCCAGGCGGGACTACGGGTTGCTTCGCAACCCGAAAAATGATACCCGAACGATTCTTTGGCGCCGTCGCGCCTCTCTCCCCGCTGTTGAAAAAGCGTTAAGAAATGGCGGATGATAAAACCTTAGAAATTCACGATAGTGCAGGTTTGTTTAAAATCGGTGATTTTTTAAACAAACCGGTATTTCTTGGTTTTATCGCCGTCATTTTAGCTTTTTCTACTCGCGGGGCTGGTTTTTGCTCCACTTTTTGCCAGCCAAAAAGTGGAAAAAATATTAAAAGTCCTGCCTTTAGCTACATATACGGACATACATAAATATTAACTCCCTTACGTCCTGCAAAGTTAGAAATTAGATTGTTATCGTAGAATTTTTCCGACTAAAATCATTAACTTTGTGAAAAATCAAAAATAAACATAGATGAAAAAAATTGTTATATTGCTTGTTATGTGCATATTGATTTCGACTGTTTTTTCGTGTACCAAGCGTGAAAGCGCGCCTGCGGAGTTCGAGTGGATCGTAGACAGGTTCGACGATATAAAAGTATTGAGATATAAGGTTCCCGGATTCGAGGAGCTACCGATGGACGAAAAAATCCTCGTATATTATCTGAGCGAGGCCGCACTGTGCGGCAGGGATATTATATTCGACCAGAACTGCAGATACAACCTTCCGGTGAGGCGCACTCTCGAAGCCGTATACGACGGATACGGGGGCGAGCGTAAATCGGCGGAGTGGGCTGCCTTTGAAAAATACCTCAAGAAAGTATGGTTCGCAAACGGCGTGCATCACCATTATTCCAACGACAAATTCGTGCCGGAATTCACGGAACAGTATTTCGACCAGCTGATTGCCGGCACGGACCAGACCAAGTTTCCCGACGATTTCGGTTCTCATGCGGAACTTATCGACACCGTAAGGCGGGTCATATTCGATCCCGGATTCATGCCTCTGAGGGTGAACCAGAGGTCAGGGGACGATATGCTACTCACGTCGGCTATGAATTATTACGAGGGTACAAGCCAGATGGAAGCCGAAAAATTTTACGGCGACATGTCGCGTGACGCCGGCGACACTCCCGTATCGTTCGGTCTCAACAGCAAGCTCGCCAAGGAGGACGGCATACTTGTCGAGAGGACATGGAAGACGGGCGGCATGTACTCTACCGCACTGGAGAAGATAGTGTTCTGGCTTCGTAAAGCTACGGAAGTGGCTAACCCCGTACAGAAAAAAACATTGGAGTTGCTGATAAACTTCTATGAAAGCGGCGAACTGCGGCAATTCGACCTGTTCAACATACTCTGGGTGCAGGATACGGTCTCGAATGTGGATTTTGTGAACGGCTTTACGGAAACCTACGGAGATCCCCTGGGCTATAAAGCCTCATGGGAGTCGATGGTGAATTTTAAGAATGCGGAGGCCACGAAACGCACCGAGACGATAAGCGCTAATGCCCAGTGGTTCGAGGATCACTCTCCGATAGACGAGCGTTTCAAGAAAAAGGAAGTCAAAGGTATCTCCGCCAAGGTCATAACCGCAGCCATGCTGGGGGGCGACTGCTATCCCTCCACGCCGATAGGAATAAACCTTCCCAATGCCGACTGGATCAGGAGGGATTACGGGTCGAAATCCGTGACCATAGAAAATATCACCGCCGCGTATGAAGAGGCAGCCAAAGGCAACGGATTTCTGGAAGAGTTCATGCTCAGGGACAAAGATCGCGAACGCATCGAAAAACACGGAACCCTGTCCAATAACCTGCACACCGATCTGCATGAATGCCTGGGACATGGCTCGGGTCAGCTTGCGCCAGGGGTAAAAGGGGATGAATTGAAGAACTACGGTTCGGTACTCGAGGAAGCGCGCGCCGACCTTTTCGCCCTCTATTTCATGGCCGATGAAAAACTGATCGAACTCGGTATAATACCTACCTTAGACGTTGCCTATGCCCAGTATTCGAGTTACATAATGAACGGCATGATGACCCAGCTGACAAGGATACGTCCGGGCAAGAATGTGGAACAGGCACATATGCGGAACCGCAAACTGATAGCCGAGTGGTGCTATGAAAAGGGCGCGAAGGATAACGTCATAGAGAAAGTTTCCAAAGACGGGAAGACGTATATCGTCGTAAATGATTTCGGCAAATTACGCGGACTGTTCGGCAGCCTGCTGAAAGAGATACAGCGCATAAAATCGGAAGGCAACTTCAACGCAGGCAAAGCTCTGGTCGAGAAGTACGCGATAAATGTAGACCCTTCTTTGCACAGGGAGGTTCTCGAAAGGTATGCGAAGCTGAATATCGAACCCTACTCCGGATTCCTCAATCCCGAGTACAGTCCCGTTATGGAAAACGGCATGATAGTAGACATACAGATAAGCTACCCCGACAGCTACATAAACCAGATGCTCGAATATTCGAAAAAATATTCCTTCCTGCCGTCGAGAAATTAAGTAATGAATAATAATTATTGCTGCGTTATTTAAGAGTTATTTTGAGATGTATTTTGGTTTTCGTCCGAAGGAGTTTAGCGGGCTAAACGACTGAGGATAAAACCGAAAGGCGCTCAAAAGAACCTTAAAGAACGTAGATTAAAAACAAATCCTATTTACTTAAAATGTATCAATAATTATTATTCATTACTTGGGCACACCGTGCTATTGATTATTTTTTGTCAGTGCTTCTTATTAACGGCTTGCAAATAAAAAATGTATCAAATATTTAACGATACTTAATTAGGGGTGATCCTACACGCAAACCATCTGCTAATATTGAAGAAACATTACAATATTTGCAGATGGTTTGCGTTCCATTACTATCTTACGGCAATCTTTACCGGAGGAACAGAGAAGAATCGGACTATACTGCCGGTCTGCGGCCGGTTTTGCTTCGCAAAACCGGTTTCCAGAGCGAAACAGCTATTTTGCAACATCCCCAGAAAAGTTATTGGTCCTTTCTTTCATGAAGAGAAAAATCACACAAGGTCATCTAACTCTTCACATCTTTTTTTTGCATGGTTCTATATTATACAAATTATTTTATATATTTGCCCCTACTTTAATTTAGTCAAATTCAGAAAACCCTCCCTGCGACTATGATCAAAGTGCGCAACCTTAACAAGACATATTTTAACGGCGCTCCGCTGCACGTACTCAAGGGCATCGAGATGGATGTCGAAAAAGGGGAATTCATCTCCATCATGGGAGCTTCCGGTTCGGGCAAATCCACACTGCTAAACATACTCGGGATCTTAGACACATACGATACGGGGGAATACTACCTCGACAATATATTGCTGCGCGATCTGAGCGAGACCCGCGCCGCAGGTCTCAGAAACCGCAAAATAGGGTTCATATTCCAGTCGTTCAATCTAATATCGTTTAAGAATGCACTGGAGAACGTAGCCCTGCCGCTGTATTATAAAGGCGTAGGCCGCAGGAAGCGCAATGTGTTGGCTATGGAATATTTAGACAAGATGGGGATAAGAAGCCATGCTGCGCATATGCCGAACGAACTGTCGGGAGGACAGAAGCAGCGCGTGGCTATCGCCAGGGCGCTGATAGCCCAGCCACAGATCGTCCTCGCGGACGAACCTACCGGCGCGCTCGACAGCTCGACCTCGCGCGAGGTAATACAGCTGCTGCGTGACATAAACAAAACCGACAAGGTCACCATGCTTATCGTGACGCACGAACAGGCGGTATCCGATGCCACCGACCGTGTGATCCATATCCGTGACGGGATCATAGGCTCCATCGAACATAATGAAAACCCTGTAATATCTTTCTAAGCACATTGTGCTATTTATTATTTTTTATTAATACTTATAATTAGCACCTTACAAACAAATAATGGATAAATAAATATTTAACGGCACTTAAAAATATATGATCGACGCTTTCCGCGAAATATTGGAGACTATCCGGAAAAACAAAATGAGGACTTTTCTCACCGGTTTTGCCGTTGCGTGGGGGGTCTTCATGCTTATCGTACTTCTTGCGTCGGGCAACGGCCTGCGGAACGGTGTTACATCCAATTTCAGCAGCCGTGCATCCAATTCGGTTACCATATGGTCGGGAAGGACGTCGGTTCCCTACGGAGGATTTCCTGAAAACCGCCGCATACGGTTTTACGAAAAGGATTACAATATGATCCGCCAGATACCGGAAGCGGAGTACGTTTCCACGAATATGGAGCGAAACGGTACTCTTTCCTACGATAAGGAATACGGGGCATGGGCGCTCGTCGGAGTGTATCCCGATGCCGCAGAGATTTTAAATATAAAAGTAAACAGCGGCAACGGCAGGTTCCTGAACCTGCTGGATATAAGGGGCAGGCGTAAATCGATAGTAATCAATCCGGAGATACGCAAAGTACTTTTCAAGGAAGATGACCCTCTGGGGAAATACGTGGTTGCCGACGGTGTCGCCTTTCAAGTGGTAGGCATATACGATGCGGAAGACCAGCACCGCGATACTCCGCCGGCATATATTCCCTTTACCACAGCCCAGATGATATACGGAAGGGAGAGAGGGTTTTCACAGATCGACTTCACAGTCAAAGGATTGACTACGCTTGAGGCTAACGAAGCGTTTGTAGAGCGGCTGCGCGGGAAAATGGGACGGCTGCACAGGTTCGATCCCACCGACCGTTCTGCCATCTATATACAAAATACGGCGGAAGATTCCATACAGGCACAGAAAATCTTCGGTATAATCGGTCTTTTCATTCTGATCGTAGGGGTCGCGTCCCTTATGGCCGGCATTGTCGGAGTGGGCAATATAATGTTAGTGACCGTAAGGGAACGCACTCGGGAAATAGGGATACGCAAAGCGATAGGGGCAAAACCGGTTTCCATATTGGGGCTGATCATTTTGGAAGCGATTTTTATCACCACCTTAGCCGGATATGTCGGCATCGTGCTGGGGGTGGGACTTACGGAACTCGTAAGCTCCGGAATTGCAAGCAGTCCGGGCGAGCATCGGGTTTTTCTCGATCCTACGGTGGACTTGGGGACGGTGATAGGCGCCACGGCCTTTTTGATTTTCTGCGGGGTTTTGGCAGGACTTGTGCCGGCTGTCAAGGCCGCTTCGGTCAGCCCGATCGAAGCAATGAGGGCGGAGTAAGCACACCGTGATTAGTTTTTAGTTGTTAGTTATTAGTAATAATACAGATAAAAAATGAGTGTCTAGCTATAAAGATTTTGATTGTTCGGCAGAAAGCGATTAGTGTCATCGAACTGATGGATTCAGATATTACCGAGCCGTTAAAACAACTCGATGAGGTTGGACAAAATGTTAAAACCCTATCGAATCAACTAACAACTAACAACTAACAACTCAATACGGACTAAAAATATAAACTGAACCTGGAAACTGTTCCGGTTTTACAAAACAGGATTCACGAGATGTTTGATTTAGACAACTGGCGGGAAATATGGATGACGATCACCCGGAACAAGACGCGGAGCTTTCTAACAGGCTTCGGGGTCTTCTGGGGTATATTCATGCTGATCATGCTGGTGGGGTTCGGCAACGGATTCAAGGGCGGAATCATGCAGAATGTGGAGGGCTTCGCATCCAATTCCTGTTTTTTCTATACGGAACTGACCAGCGAGGCCTATAAGGGGTATCGCAAGGGCAGGAGGTGGGACATGAACAACCGCGACCTCGAACTTATCCGTGAGAAGGCACAGTCGGTGGAGTATATATCCCCCATGCTGTTCGGCGGACGGGGAAGCGACAGAAATGCGGTGAGGGGACACAGGTCGGGTTCGCACGGCTATCGTGGCGTCTATCCCGAACATTTCAAGATAGAACGCATGCACGTTCTGTCGGGACGCCTGATCGACGAAATGGACGTAAAGGAGTCCCGCAAGGTGTGCGTGATAGGGAAGGAAGTCCTGGACAATCTCTTCAGACCCGATGAGGATCCAATAGGCGAATACATACGTCTTTCGGGAATATATTTTCAAGTGATAGGGGTGATCCGTCCCATATCCAATGCTTCGGTAGGAGGAAGTCCCGAGCGTAATATTTTTATGCCTATCACTACTTTCCAGGGGATTTTCAATCAGGGCGACGTGGTTCATTTCCTGGGATGTACTGCAAAACCGGGCTACTCCGCGAGTATGGTCGAGGAAGAAGTCAAGGCGATCATAAAGACGAATCACGGCATCTCGCCGACCGACCCCAAAGCGCTCGGCAGTTTCAATATTGAAAAAGAATTCAAGATATTTCAGAGCCTCTTTATGGGCGTCGATATTCTGATCTGGATCGTCGGTCTGGGGGCGCTCATGTCGGGCATAATAGGGATCAGCAATATCATGCTGGTCACAGTGCGCGAACGGATGCGCGAGATCGGAGTGCGGCGTGCGATCGGCGCCACGCCCTCCCGCATCATCCTGCAGATTATGAGCGAAAGCCTTATGCTGACTGCTATCGCCGGAATATCGGGTTTCCTTTTTTCAGTATTCATCCTCGAGGGATTGCAGAAAGTAATGAGCGCCGGAGACATGCTCATTCCGCCCTTCGTTTCGTTCAATCTGTCTATCGCAGCCATGCTGATCCTGATCGTTTCCGGTGTGGCGGCAGGCATAATGCCGGCAATGAAAGCTCTGAAAATAAAAGCAATAGATGCCATACGGGACGAATAAGCCATCAGGGTAACTGCAAATTAAAATTTAGAGAGAACAAGTAACTGCACTAAAATGCAGGGTTTTAACCGATAATTGGATAAAAATAGACTTAGTAAATCATAATGACATGAAGAAAATCCTGAGAATCATTCTGTTCACGGTAATCGGATTTATCGTACTCGGCACTTTTTACATGCTATGGAATAAATCGCGCCCCAAAGAAATCAAGTATGAGATAATTTCCGCCGATAACGGAACCATCGAAGCCGTTTCGGTAGCCACAGGTCAGGTCTCTCCCCGCGACGAGGTGCTGATAAAACCCCAGATATCGGGCATTATTTCCGAATTGAAAAAAGAGGCCGGCGACTTCGTGAAAGCGGGAGAGGTGATCGCAGTCGTCAAGGTTATTCCCGAGATGGCGTCGCTCAATTCCGCCGAGTCGCGCGTGCGGGTTGCGAAGATCAACTTCGGACTGGTCGAGACGGAGTATAACCGTCAGAAACAACTGTTCGAACGTGGAGTGATAGCCAAGGGAGACATGGATACGGCGGAAGCCGACTACCGCAAGGCCAGCGAGGAACTTGAGAATTCGCAGGACAATCTCGATATAATCAAGGAGGGAATTTCTAAAAGGAGCGCACAGTTGAGCAATACCCAGATACGCTCCACCATAGACGGAATGATCCTCGATATTCCGGTCAAGGTCGGCAACTCCGTGATCCAGTCCAACACATTCAACGACGGGACTACGATCGCCACGGTCGCCAACATGAACGATATGATTTTCATCGGCAATATCGACGAGACAGAAGTAGGACGCATACATGTCGGCATGCCCATGAAACTGACCGTCGGAGCTATCGAGAACCGGAAATTCGACGCCTTTCTGGAATACATCGCGCCCAAGGGCAAATTGGAGAACGGGGCTATTCTGTTCGAGATCAAGGCGGCCGCTGTCATCCCCGATACGGTGACGATACGCGCCGGATACAGCGCCAACGGCGAGATCATGCTCTCCAAGGCCGAAAATGTGATCGTCATACCCGAAAGTACGATCACTTTCAGCAACGATTCCACATACATCTTCCTGCTGAAGGATTCCCTGGCGTATCCGAAAGTATTTGAAAAGCATCCCGTAACGATCGGCCTGTCCAACGGAATAGACGTGGAGATCAAATCGGGACTTGAAAAAGGTCAGAAAATCAGAGGAAACGAGATCGTCGCCACTAAACCACAGGAAAAATAAGTATATTGCTGATTAAATAGTAGATATAGGTACTTCAGACTCCCCACCTCAGCCGCCTTAGGCAGCTGAGGGCGGGGAGTCTGAAGTTTTGTATAAGAGTCTGTTTGAAATATTATATAACTATCCGCATTTATACCTAAATACTTTCTTTCCACCTTTTGGCAGTCAAAAGGTGGAGCCAAGCACACCGTGCTATTTATTATTTTTCGTCAATGCTGCTTATTAGCAACTTGCAACAAAAATGTATAAATAATTATTTAACGGTACTTAAATGCCGCCCCCATCTTCCGCGGAGTTTCTCTCGGAAGCTTCCCTCGCTACGCGGTAGCTTCGGGTGATCTTCCTAACGCAACTTTTTCCGCGTCGATGGGTCGCAGACCGACAGTCCCAGGCGGAGCTACGGGTTGCTTCGCAACCGAAAAACGATACGCGAATGATTCTTTGGCGCCGTCAGGCGCCTTTACCCCCGCTGTTGAAAAAGCGTTAAAAAATGGCGGATGATAAAACCTTAGAAATTCACGATAGTGCAGGTCTGTTTAAAATCACCGATTTTATACAGACCGGTATTTCTTGGGTTTAACGCCGCCATTTTAGCTTTTTCTACTCGCGGGGCTGGTTTTTGCTCCACTTTTTGCCAGCCAAAAAGTGGAAAAAAATTTTAAAAAATATGCTTTTAGGTACATATACGGACATACATTAAATATTAATCTTGTTCTTCTCAGATTACTTTTTCCATGTCATTGCGGGCTTGACCCGCAATCTCGACCAATAATGCTCGGCAAATTATTGATTAATAAATATTTCTGAGATTACGGCTCGGAGGCCGCAATGACAAGCGGTAGATTCATCCATCCTGCGGATGTTCGGGATGACAACCCTGCCGGTTCTCTCGGTGCACTTGCGCCGAGGAGCCTGTTTAAACTTCATTCAATAATTTTGTTATGCCTCTTTTTAGCGCTCTTTTTACACCGGACTCGTTACAATGGAACCCCATTGCGCCTCATCCGGCGTAAAAAAATCATCAAAAAATAGGCTATAACAATTCTTATCAATAAAATTTAAAAAGGCTCTAAAAATTCTATGAAAACGCTTATAGGGGTAGTGTAACCTGTGGTTGATCCCCTGCTCTCCAGAAATTCCTTAAGGTCGAGGGTATATGCGAGGCTTCCATCGGACTGTCTGTACAGTTTTATCTCGATCCCGTCGGTAACGGTAAAGAATGGTGTTTGGAAACTGGCCGAAGCTTCCGTATAACCGTCATAATAGCGCGACTGTATGGAGTATGTCGTCTCGGAACCGTCCGGCGTCATACGAAAATCGTAGCCCCTTGGCAAACAGGAAACCTCTATAGTCGGGGGCAGGTTGTTACCGTCTGCGAAATCGGTGAACCCGCCGACAGAAACGTTTACCACACGGCTCGCAGGCATGAAATAAACAGTTTCTTCGAAATTTCCGTACCCTCCCGGTACGGTCATCGAGAACAGCCCGTAATCGCCGGACGAACCGGAAGACAGGTTTTGCGCCGGAGCATAGAACAGGGGTGTCGAGAGCAGCGAGGGGACGAACAGCAAATGCGAATCCTCCATGCGCGAACCCCGACTGATGCCCGACGTACTGTTAAGTCCGTCGGCATTGCCCCAACACACGACATTGTATACACCCGGTTCGAGGGAGAGTTTTATCCCCTGCATAATGTCGAGCTGGCTTTTTTCCAATCTGTGCCATTCGAGAAAACACATCTCGCTGTCGAACAGATAGAGATCGACCGTTTCGATATTGTCGGGAAACACTTCGTTTCCGGAATTATCCACATAACTGAACCAGAGTGTAAAATTCCCGACCGCCGGACAGGAGCCGGTTTTCTCGTTTATACATCCCGACAGTCCGGCTATCGACAGAACCGTTATCGACGACAGAATTATGCGGCCTAATAATTTTATGCGATTGTTTTCGGAATTTTTCATGGCTGTTTTTCAAGAATTCGGGACAACAATGCTATCGATACCTGTACAGAGCGGCTACCGTCCCCGCAATAGCACATTCGGGAAACAAATTTCGGACCATAGTACCCTGATTTTCCCGTATGGTAACAGGTATACGGATTTTTTCGTACATTTGGGAATCTGACTGTTTCATAACTTAAAACATATATATAATGTTCCAGAAAGAAACTTATATTCAGAGAAGAGAGGCGCTGCGTAGCAGGATGTCGCGCACGGGACTCATCGTACTTCCCGGAAACGGCGAATCTCCTGTCAATTATCCCAGCAATACCTATCATTTCCGCCAGGACAGCACGTTCCTCTATTTCTTCGGGCTGAACCTGCCCGATGTGGTAGGAGTTTTAGACATAGATTCAGGCGAGGACACGCTGTACGCCGACGATCTTTCGATGGACGACATCATATGGACAGGCCCCCAGCCGACCGTAAAAGAACTGGGCGAAAAAGTCGGCGTTACATCGACCAAACCTATCGGTGAATTGCAGCAAAGGATAACCGAAGCGATAAGGTGCGGCAGGAATATTCATTTTCTCCCCCCGTACAGGGGCGAAAGAAAACTCCTGCTGAGCGAACTGCTGGGTATAAAAGCCGGCGCATTGAGTAATTATATATCGGTCGAACTTGCCATAGCCGTGGTTTCCCTGCGCGACAAAAAGAGCGCGGAAGAAATCGAGGAAATAGAAAAAGCGTGCGAGATAGGATACCGAATGCATACAGCGGCGATGCGGATGTGCCGCCCCGGTATCGTCGAACGGGAGATCGCGGGCGCTATCGAGGGCATAGCGCTTCAATACGGCGATGGTACGTCATTTACGTCGATTGTGTCGCAAAACGGCGAGACGCTCCATAACCATTACTACGGGAATACACTGGAAAGCGGACGTCTGCTATTGTGCGACGCCGGAGCCGAGTCGGTCGGCAACTATTGCAGCGACTACACGAGAACATATCCCGTAAACGGCAAGTTCACCGAAAGGCAAAAGGACGTTTACAACATAGTCCTTGCGGCCAATTCACGGGCTTTCGGGCTGGCGCACCCGGGTAAGCTGTACCGTGACATACACATCGAAGCATGTCTCGTTATAGCCGAGGGGCTTAAATCACTCGGCATAATGAAAGGCGATCCGGCCGAAGCGGTGGCGGCGGGCGCGCACGCTCTTTTCATGCCGCACGGCCTCGGACACATGATGGGACTCGACGTGCACGACATGGAAGATATTGGGGAAAAATATGTGGGATACGACCTCGAAACCGAAAGGAGCGCACAGCTCGGGGTCAGCTCTCTCCGCATGGGACGAAGGCTGCAACCAGGAATGGTGATGACCGTCGAACCCGGGATATACTTCATACCGGCCTACATACGGAAATGGAAGATCGAGGGTACCAACAGGGAATTCATAGATTTTTCAGCCGCTGAGAAATTCGAAGGCTTCGGAGGTATCCGCATAGAGGACGACCTTCTCATAACGGAAACCGGCAACCGCATGCTGGGCAAAAAACGTATTCCGGTCACCGTGGACGAGATCGAAGAATTCATGGGAGGAAACCGTCAGTAGCATGTCCCTTATTTTAGGCATAGAGACGGGTACGGATGTATGTTCCGTTTCGCTTTCGCGCGACGGCAGGCTGATCTCCCTGCGCGAAAGCGGGGAAGAACGCAATCACGCACGCACTCTCGGCATATATATAGACGAAATACTGAAAGCCAGCGGCTGCAAACCGGAGGAACTTGATGCGGTCGCATTGGGCAAAGGGCCGGGATCGTATACGGGTCTGCGTATAGGGGCTTCCACGGCCAAGGGACTTTGTTATGCGCTCGGCATTCCGCTCATTGCGGTAGGTTCGCTCGAATCTCTGGCGTACGTGGCCGCCGAGGACAGCGACGCGGGAATACTGGACATGGACGATCGCGGCAGTGCAAGGCTCTGTCCGATGTTGGACGCCCGCCGCATGGAGGTTTACGCCCAGGTATTCGATTCTTCCCTGTGTCCGCTTACCGAAGCTGAAGCCCACATCATAACGCCCGAAAGTTTCGGTGAATTTATTGACGGGGTGCATGAATTCATCGTTTTCGGCACCGGCGCCGCTAAATGCGCCGGCATACTTCCATACGGCAGGAAGGTTAAATACGCCGAAGTGATCTCCTCGGCAAGAGGACTGGTCAGACCAGCACATAAGGCTTTTATAAACGGACAGTTCGTGGATATAGCCTACTTCGAACCCCTTTACCTCAAGGATTTCGTGACGACCACTCCGAAAAAAAGACAGTTTTGATGTTCAATGATTTTAAATTAACTTTGGACAAAATCACGTATCCCCTATGAATAGAGCGTGGCTTGCCCCATTCGGCTGCCTGTACGGACTCGCGGTTTCTGTTAGGAATAAGTTGTTCGACTGGAAATTTATACGTTCCCAGGAGTACGACATACCTGTGGTATGCGTGGGAAACATCACGGTGGGAGGTACCGGCAAAACGCCCTTGACCGAATTTTTGGTGGAACGGTTGAAGGCGGAGTGGAAATTGGCCGTGCTTTCGCGGGGCTACCGGCGAAAAACCAAAGGCTATCTGGAAGTCGAGGCCGGCACATCATTCCTGAATTGCGGGGATGAACCGAAACAGATCAAGCTGAAGTTCGGCGACGTTACGGTGGCGGTCTGCGAAGACCGGCGTGAAGGGATAAGGCTCATAAGGGAAAGGCATCCGGAGATCAATCTCATAATAATGGACGACGGTTTTCAGCACCGTTATGTGGAGCCGTGGGTGAACATAGTGGTCATGAATTACAACCGTCCCATTTACCGCGACCATCCGTTGCCGTGGGGAACGCTCAGGGACAATGTTTCACAGTTGCACAGAGCTCACTATGTAGTGGTTACGAATTGTCCGCAGGATATGACCCCGCTCGAACGCCGTCTGGTGACCAAGTCGCTCTCCCTGTACCCGTATCAGGAGCTTTTCTTCACGGGGATACGGAATACTTCTCCGGCGGCGCTGTTCGAGGAAGGGAATGCGGCGACAGTGAAAGATGGAGCGGACGTGGTTGCAATGTGCGGGATCGGCAATCCCGCGTCGTTTACCGAAAGCCTCGGTGCGCGGTATAACGTGGTCGGCACGTTGATCTATCCCGACCATCATCCCTACCGCCGCCGCGACCTGAGGGATATGGAGGCCGCGCTGGACTCCTCCCCGCAGGGAACCGTGATCCTCACGACGGAAAAGGATGCGGTGAAACTCAGAGGCAGCAGGAAAATACCTCCCGAAATAAGGGAAAAGCTCTTCTACATTCCGTTGGAAATAATTTTTAACGAGAACTCAGGGACGGATTTCATCAATAAACTGAAAAACAATGTTAGAACAAATCCGAAACACAGCTTCCTTCATCCGTAGCAGAATCGACGCGGAACCGGAGGTGGGCATCATACTCGGCACGGGTCTGGGCGGCCTGGTCGAGAGTATCGAGATCAGCCATACGATAGACTATGGTGACATTCCGAATTTCCCCGTATCTACGGTGGAAGGACACAAAGGAAGACTGATTTTCGGTCTTCTGGGCGGCAAAAGAGTGGTAGCCATGCAGGGACGATTCCACTATTACGAGGGCTACACCACGCAGCAGGTGGTGTTTCCCGTCAGGGTGATGAAAATGCTCGGCATCAAGTACCTTTTCATCTCGAACGCAAGCGGGGGAGTAAACCCGTCTTTCCACACAGGCGATCTGATGGTCATAACCGACCACATAAACCTTATTCCCAACCCTCTGATAGGCCCCAATATAGAGGAACTCGGAACCCGTTTTCCCGACATGAACGACGCCTACGATCCTTCACTCATAAAGAAAGCGGGCGAAATAGCTGAAAAGATCGGAATAAAGTTGCAGTACGGCTGTTACGTGGGAGGGACAGGCCCCACTTTCGAAACGCCCAGGGAGTACGGCTATTTCAAGGCCATAGGAGGCGATACCGTGGGTATGTCAACGACCCCCGAAGTTATCGCGGCGCGTCATATGGGTATTCCGGTATTCGGAATGTCGGTAATAACAAACGTGGGTTTGTCGGGAGAGAAATCCACCCATGAGGATGTACAGTTGGCGGGTGCTCGTTCGGCCGCAGGCATGACAGCTCTTTTCGCCGAAATGATAAGAAACCTGTAATTCAGACTGATATGGTAAACAAGGTAATACTGATAGGTAATGTAGGCGCCGATCCCGAGATAAGGACGCTCGAAGGCGGCATAAAGGTCGCAAGAATAAGGCTTGCAACCTCCGAAAAGATATACAACCGGCAGACGCAGGAATCCAAAGACCACACCGAATGGCACTCGGTGACCCTTTGGCGCAGTCTTGCGGACGTGGCCGACCGTTTCATACGAAAGGGAAGCCAGATATACATCGAGGGACGTATCCGTTCCCGCGACTGGACCGACGCAAATAATGTCAAAAGATACTCGATAGAGATAGTGGCCGACGAACTGAAATTGCTCGGACGCAAACCCGAGGGAGCCATTGCACCCATCGACGGCACATCCTACGGAACCCCCGCGCGTCAGGGCGGATACCCGCCGCAGGAATTTAACGGGAACCAGCCTCCTGCAAGCTACAACGGCAGTGAACAGCCCGCAAATTCTGCCGACGAGATCGACGACCTGCCGTTCTGATAGAAATAGTAAGAGGAATTGCTGTTTAATATAGGGGCTTGCTTGCCCAAATATAGTTTCGGCAGTTTTGTCTTATACAAAACTGCCGACTCCCTTGCCCGTGCAGCTTCCTTTGGCGGCTGGGGAGCATTCCTATCGGTATATTACAACGTATAAAAAAGCGTCCGTAAAGATGTGGAGTTCCTAACTTTACCCGCACAAAGAGTTAAGGTTGTTTAATAATAAATCTTAACTTTCATTCATGGGAACATCATTAACAAAACGTCAGTATGATCGTTCGTTCAAGGAACGTGCGGTAAAATTAAGTTACGAGCGCAACAATATCAAGGAGTTGGCACAGGAACTGGGAGTGACCTCCGAGCGCATTTACAAGTGGCGGGCGGAGTTTGCCCGCCACGGCGAGGCCAGCTTCCAGGGTCATGGCGTGGAACGGCTTAGCGACGAAGGCAAGCGGGTGAAGGAACTCGAAAAGGAGCTCCGCAACACCAAATTGGAACTTGAGATCTTAAAAAAAGCGATCGCCATCTTCTCACAAACAGACAAGTAATGTACGAGTTCATCGACAGCCATAGGGGGCATTACACGGTCGGGATGATGGCACGCGCCCTTCGGATCAGCCCCCGGTCGTATTATGATTACCAGGCCGGTATCCCCGGCAAACGTGAGCAAAAGCGTGAAGAGTTGGAACGTCGCATTCAGGTGGTCTATGCGGCGGCTAGGGGTGTTACGGTGCACCCCGTATCGCCGCCGAGATCAAAGCCGACGGTTATTCCGTGTCGGGTAATACGGTCGCCAAGTATATGAAACGTATGGGATTACGTAGTAAGTTGTGCTGCAAGTACAAGGGCAGCCATTCCTACAAGCCGCACTCGCTTCGCATATGCCCCAACCATTTGGACAGGAAGTTCTCACCGGAAGCTCCGGGCAAGGTATGGGTGTCGGACATTACCTACATCCATACCAAGGAACACTTCGTTTATCTAACCTCGGTGATCGACCTGTACGACCGCAAGGTGGTCGGCTGGAGCCTGAGCGATAACCTGACGGCCAAAGATACAGCCGTCAGAGCGTATCAGATGGCGGTGAAGAACAGAAAGACCTCTGCTGGGATGATCTTCCATTCCGACCGAGGCGTACAGTACGCCAGCGAGGAGTTCCGCTCGGAGATCAAGGGGCAAGTCGTGCAAAGTATGTCACGTAAGGGCAACTGCTGGGACAACGCCGTGGCCGAAAGTTTCTTTCGTAATCTAAAATGCGAGATGATTTATGGTAACATCGAACTGTCGGCCGAGCAGATGGAGATGGAAATCTTCGAGTATATCGAAATCTGGTATAACAAAAAAAGACGCCATTCAGCACTCCAAAACATGACTATCGACGAGTTCTGGAACATCAACAAAAAAAGTGCTTAACTTTTTGTGCACCTAAAGTTGGGAATTCCAGATGCGGACGCTCAGTGGAGTATTTTCGGATGCGGTTTTCAGGATTTAGAGTCTGTTTAAATTTTATTGATAAGAATTGTTATAGCCTGTTTTTTGATGATTTTTTTCACACCGGATGAGGCGCAATGGGGTTCCATTGTAACGAGTCCGGTGTGAAAAAAGCGCTAAAAAGAGGCATAACAAAATTATTGAATGAAGTTTAAACAGGCTCTTAGTATCTCCTGCCGCCCATTCTTCTATTCTTCTCCCTGTATTGGTTTCTCTTGAACAGTCCTTTTCTCGGGCCTCTTTCATATCCGCTTTTCACCCATTCGACCCTGTTGTTACGGCTCTTTTCGTATTTGGCTTCCCTGCTGTCGCGGATCGGTGTTTGCGACTTGTTGCCTTTGTATCTGGCATAGTTGCGTATATGGTTGGCATTGTCTCTCCACGGACTGTTTTCATTTATCACGACTTTATACATGGAATAAAGGTCGTAATTTTTGTACTGCGAGGGGAGGTATCTCGAAGAAACCCATCTTCCTCTCGACATGTAATGAAACATTGAGGAGTTCACGTCGTAATAGGCGTTTATATCGGGGAAATAATAATATTCCGCATAATCGTAGCCTACCGGCCCCCATGCTGGCTGGTTTCCGATGTTGAAATTTATAGTTACGCCCTGGGCGGCGACCTTGTCGATACATATAAATCCTGCAACGAGCAGCATACTAAGTAGAATGATTATCTTTTTCATAATTTTAAAATATTTAAGCACATTGTGCTATTTATTATTTTTGTTAATACTGCTAATTAGCACCTTGCAAATAAAGAATGGATAAATATTCCACGGTACTTATTAATTATACGATTTCCCTAATTGCAAAATTCAAACCTAATATGTTTCTGAAGGAACATTTTTTGCCGATATTGATACTATATACGTGACAGCTATTTACAGATGAAGTTAGAGGCCGGTTGCGATCGTAAAAACCTTGCCTGTTTAATGATTTCGGCATTGCTGATTAGGGTGCGTATTTTCGACCCGCCCTCCCTCACCCCCTCAACCGAGGGCGGGTATGTAACCATTTATTCATGAGTATTTTTTTCGGACTGCCGCCGGCGGTGGGCGCGAATTTCGACCGCGAGGTCGATTGAGCAGCCCGCCGCGTGGGGCGGCGGTAGGCCGCACGACTTTCGTGCTAACGCACAAAAGTCGCAGATTTTGCCCATATATATATTGCATCGAACCGTTTTATGGCAGCACACTCTTTGAAACACCTCCGAATTATCTATTATCTTGTCGGAATGTCGGAGCGTTAATTAAGCGGAGCCTGCTTCAGTACTGAAGCAGGCTCCGCCCGTGTATTCCATGTAGTATATTACATCCGTATTGTCAAGGTGTCAGGAACCAGCGACCATAAGGTCGTAGAGCTCTACGATTCCCGCGAGTCCGCCATTCCCGTCGGTAACCAAAAGCGAGTGTATCTTATGATTATGCATGATCTCTTCCGCTTCGGTTATTTTGGCGGAGGCAGCTATGGTTTTCGGTGTTCTCGTCATCACTTCGTCAACAGTGATTTCAAAGAACCGGCTCTCGTATTTCTGCATTGCACGCCGTATATCACCGTCGGTTACGAGTCCGGCGATCCTTTCCCCGTCAATTATCGCGGCTACGCCCATACGGGCATTGCTTATTACCATGATCGCCTCGCTCAGCCTGGTGGACGGTACGACGCATGGAAGATTGTCGCGCCGCATGACGTCCTCCACCCTGGTGAGCAAACGCCTGCCCAGCGAACCTCCGGGATGGAACCGCGCGAAATCTTCCGCCCTGAAACTCCTCTCGTTGATAAGCGAAACGGCAATGGCGTCGCCCATAGCGAGGGCGGCCGTAGTGGAGGCCGTCGGGGCAAGGCTCAGCGGGCATGCCTCTTCCCTGACCGCTACATTCAGATGGTAATCCGAATTCTTCGCGAGCGTGGAATCGGGATTACCGGTCATCGATATTATCCTGTTCCCGTTGCTGTGCAGAAAAGGAATGATTTTCAGGGTTTCGTCGGTCTGGCCGGAGTATGAGATGGCGATTATCACGTCGTTGGGCGAGATCATTCCGAGATCCCCGTGATACGCCTCGGCCGGGTGAAGAAAGAACGAGGGAGTCCCCGTGCTTGCCAGCGTGGCGGCTATCTTGCGGCCTATCAGTCCGCTCTTGCCCATTCCTGTCACGATCACCCTGCCTTTGCAGTTGATTATTTCCTTTACCGCCGCCTCGAAATCTTCCGTCAGCTGATCGGCCAGAGCGGATACCGCCTCTGCTTCGACAAGGAAGGTCTTAACCGCACTTTCCTTTATATTGTTCATGCCTGTGGGTTTTTTATTTCTCGGGTAAATAATACTTGTCAATATATCACCTTCAGTTAGATCAGCGACTTTATAACACTTTCCAATTTATCCAAAGGCAGCATGTTGGCCGCGTCGCTCAATCCCCTGTCAGGATCGGGATGTACTTCGAGGAAGTATCCGTTGGCTCCGAACGCTTTGGCTGCCAAAGCCATAGCCGGAACGAACTCGCGTTCCCCTCCGGTCATGCCGCCTGCCGAACCCGGACTTTGCACCGAATGCGTGCAGTCCATGATAACCCTGCCGGATATTTTCTTCATGCGTGCGATATTACGGAAATCCACCACGAGATTGTTGTACCCGAAACTGTTGCCGCGCTCCGTAAGCCACACCCTGTCGTTCCCCGATTCGACCACCTTGTTTGCCGGATACTGCATATCAGCGCCCGAAAGGAACTGTGCCTTCTTAATATTTACGATTTTGCCCGTTCGGGCTGCCGCGACAAGCAGATCGGTCTGGCGGCACAGGAACGCAGGTATCTGTATGACATCGGCCACTTCACCGACGGG
Organism: Holotrichia oblita; assembly: GCA_023690525.1. Taxonomy (NCBI): domain Eukaryota; kingdom Metazoa; phylum Arthropoda; class Insecta; order Coleoptera; family Scarabaeidae; genus Holotrichia; species Holotrichia oblita. The sequence continues at coordinate 1,555,376 of CM043015.1, forward strand.
GGCGGCCTGAAACGCTTCGTGTATGTCGGTGGTTATCTTCAACCCGTATTTGCGCCGCACGTCGTCGAGCATACGCAGGCCCTTGTCCATGCCCGGCCCTCTGAACGACCTCAAAGACGTACGGTTGGCCTTGTCGAAAGAGGCCTTGAAAATTATATCGACGCCCAGTTTTACGTTTAAACGGACGATTACGGACGCCACTTCGTCCAGCAATTCAGCGCTTTCTATTACGCACGGTCCGGCTATGAAAACGGGTTTGGATTCCGGCGTGCTTGTTTCGGGCATGTTCGGCATGGCTTTACGGTAGTTTTTTAAAGTGTAAAGTTACAAAATATCCGTCATTATCCGTCTCACCGACATGGAACATCTCCGTAAAACCATAACATTATTAACGACCGACAATCGATGGACTTTAACTTCATTTAAAAATTGCGTAAATTTGTATTTTAAAAATTTCAGGAAACATGAATATCTCTAAAAGGCTGGCATTACTGTTCATTTTTGTCCTCGTATGGAACGGTGCGGCCGCTCAGTGCGGCGGGACGGGGCATTGCGAAGAGAGGGTAAGGAATATAATATATATGATAGGCGACGGTATGGGCGTCGCCCAGGTGACGGCGCTTATAATCGGCAATGATCTCGGCAGGGCGGAAATAGAACGCGCCACGTCGGTAGGTTTGGTGAGGACTTTCTCCGCCGACAATAGGGTGACCGATTCGGCTGCCGCAGGCACGGCGCTCGCCACAGGCAAAAAAACCGGCAACGGCAGGCTCGGCATCGATATGGACGGCAACATGCTGACCTCTGTCATGGGAAAGTCGGTCGCAAGCGGTATGGGGACGGGATTCGTCGTGACGTGTCAGGTCACCCACGCCACCCCCGCCGCGTTTTATGCCAAAGTGAACGACAGGAGTGATTACGGGGAAATAGCGTCCCAACTGGTCAATTCCGGAATAGATGTTTTTATGGGCGGAGGCCTCGATGATTTTACCGAACGGGCGGACGGACGCAATCTGCTGTCGGCGCTCAGGGATAAGGGCTACCGCGTGGAACTCGGATTCGACGGCATAAGAAATATTCGCAACGGCAAAGTCGCAGCCATATTGAGCGACAAGGGAAGCCTTCCCTACGCCGTAGACGGCAGGGGGAACTATCTTCCCGAAGCGACCGCCAAGGCTCTCGAAATACTCAAGAATAACGATTCCGAAAATAGGGGTTTCTTTATAATGATAGAGGGTTCGATGATAGATTATGCGGGGCACGACAACGATGCCGGAAGGCTGATCGGCGAGATGAGGGATTTCGACAGGGCGGTGGGCGTAGCGTTCGATTTTGCGGATGCCAACCCCGGAACCCTCGTTGTGGTGCTGGCTGACCATGAAACGGGCGGCCTCGCCATTCCTGCACAGGATAAGGACAGTCCTTCTGAAAACGGAGTAAAATATGTCTACGGCACGGGAAGCCATACGGCCGCCATGATCCCCCTGTTCGCTTACGGTACCGGAGCCTGCCGCTTTTCGCGGGTCATGGACAATACCGACATTCCTAAAATAATGGAAGAACTCCTCGGATTGCAGGCGAAACTTCCGGCTGTAAGGTAAGGTTCGACGCCCCGCGCAGAATAATCTAATATTTCTTCCATACATACCTCCCTAAATCCGACGATCGCTACCGGATAGAATAAAATTTATCCATTAGCTGACGATTTTTCTTTATCGCTTGCTGATTTTTATCGAGTCGCTACTCCACATAATCTTTTAACGGGTCGCATTCCGTAAATTTGGATATTATTCTTATTGTCCAATTAGAAGTTGCGCCCGACACGAATAAGGGATCTGAAAATGAAAAAATTACTACTACTCGGCTTGCTGTGTCTGTTAGGCGCTACAAACGTATCTGCAAAAGACCCTGTGTCTTTAAAATCAGGGGACATCTCGGTTCTGAAAAAAAAGGCAACTGCAGTTCCGGAATTCGACTATTCGTCTACTAAAGTCGGCGACAAGACCCTTGACGAACATATGGAAAACAGGAAGGGCGAAGACCTTTTTACGGAGAAGAACGAAGCAGTCATTGACATGTTCATACGGAGTTTTAAAAAGAACAAAGGAATGAAATTGGTAAAATATACGACCGACGTCCCTTACAAGATAGTCGTTCACGTAAGCAGCCTCGATATGGGCAACGGTGGCGGAGTAATATTTGCCGGAGGGATAGCTACTCAAAAGGCAGGGGGAATGACCATGAGCGGCACTGTCGATATAATGGACATGGAAACCGGCGAAGCCGTCTGCACTTTTAATGTCGATAAATTAAAGGGATTGTCAGGAATTAATGTGAAAGTTCGTTTGTTAATGTTATATTCCGACTTGGCAAATCGAATCCGCAAATTAAACCGGTAAATGATCATGAAAATACGATTGTTAGGATTCGCACCCCTCTTCGTGCTGTGTGCAGCGGCGGCGTTCGCACAGCCGGCAACGGCTCAAACCGTCACGACAGACCTGTACACGAAAGGAGGAACGAAGGTTTATCACATCGAAAGACAGCTGACCAAAAGCGAAGTACGCGGAATGTTGGCGAATACCGAATTTTTAGAACTCTATAATCAGGGTATTAAAAAGAACAGGGCGGGTAATGCCTGGCTGATCGCTTCGGGCGGCCTGCTTGTTGCAACCGCTGCATATACGGGAATAGCGACAAGCTCGGGATATACCAAAGACGGCACTCATACGGTTGCCGGCATGTCTGCGGAAGACTGGGCCGTCGTTGGGGTCGGCGCGGGCGCAACCGTATTTGCGGCTTTGTTCGGACTCATAAAGAAAGGACAGGGTGCGGTACTTGTAAGAGATGCCGTGAACGGATATGGGAGTGCGGGAAAAACTTCGGTTGCAGAATTGACGCTCGGCTTGACGGGAAACGGAGTAGGACTCGTGCTTAAATTTTAGGGATTGCCGTCCAAAAAGTTTTTGCAGTTTTGTTTTACACTAAACTGCCGACTCCCTCGCCCGTGCAGCCGCCAAAGGCGGCTGAGGGGGCGGGCGGGGAGTCGAAAATACCCGTACCCAATATTTAATCAGCAATTCCAGTTTTAGGTTAGTCGATCTCCCCGTTCCGGCCGGAGACCGTGACTGAGCCGGACACGGGGAGTCAGATACTTGCCGTAAAGCGGCCGTTACAGGAAAATATATTATATTTACCGTCAATATACATTACCGTTTTTACGATCTAAATCAAACTAAATAAATGTATGGACGGGAAATCCAAACTTAAAATCAGGCTTATAGTCCTGAGTTTTCTCCAGTACTTTATCTGGGGTTCGTGGCTGATCTCGCTGGGTAGTTACGCGGGGAACAAACTCGGTTTCGACGGAGTGCAGATCGGCAGTTTTTTCGCCACGATGGGCATCGTTTCGCTCTTCATGCCGGGAATTATCGGGATCATAGCCGACAGATGGATACAGGCGCAGAAACTGTTGGGGATATGCCACCTCCTTGGGGCTGTGTTCCTCTTTCTGGCGGCTCCACAGACGGAGTATGTGCCGCTGTATGCTTTTATGTTCCTGGCCGTTATGATGTACATGCCGACCATTTCGCTGAGCAACACGGTCGCCTATACCGCCCTTGAGGATAATCGCCTGGACGTGGTCAAGGATTTTCCGCCGATCCGCGTATGGGGTACCGTGGGATTTATCTGCGCCATGTGGACAGTGGATTTTACCGGATTCAAACTGTCGCACGACCAGATTTACCTTGCCGCCGCCTCGTCTCTGATACTGGGACTCTATTCCTTCACCCTTCCAAAATGCGCAACTTCCAAAAACGCGGGAGGGAAAAAATCATTGGTGGACTCGCTCGGGCTCCGCGCCTTTGCGCTATTCAAGCAGAAGAAAATGGCCATCTTCTTCATATTCGCCATGCTGCTCGGAGCAGCCCTCCAGATCACCAACAGTTTCGGAGATCTTTTCCTCACGAGTTTCAAGGCCGATCCCCTGTTTGCCAACGCTTTCGGCGTCAAACATTCGGTCGTGCTCCTTTCCATATCGCAGATATCGGAAACACTGTTCATCCTCACCATACCGTTCTTCCTTAAAAGGTTAGGTATCAAGAAAGTGATGTTAATGAGCATGATTGCGTGGATGCTGAGGTTCGGGTTGTTCGGACTGGGAGATCCGGGCGAGGGACTGTGGATGTTAGTGCTGTCCATGATTGTCTACGGCATGGCTTTCGATTTCTTCAATATTTCGGGATCGCTTTTCGTGGAACAATCCACCGACGCCTCCATAAGGGCGAGCGCACAGGGAGTATTTATGATAATGACCAACGGTATAGGCGCGGTACTCGGATCCTACGGGGCGGGATTGGTGGTGAACAATTTCACGACCATCCGTCAGTTCGGGGAAGAATTTTTCCGCGTAGGCGACTGGCCGACGGTCTGGTTCATATTTGCAGCTTATGCACTGATTATAGCAATGGTATTCTCCGTGGTATTCAAGTACAAACACACGCCAACCGTCCGGAAGTAACTCCACTAAAGTGCAGGGTTTTAACCTTTACTTTAAGGTAAAACTAAAATACTGAATTTAAATTAATTGCGCAATGAGGATACGAATTTTTCTATATCCTCACGCAGTTTTTTATAAAATGTACATTCCTTGTAGGACTCGTTGTCCAACAGGGTCTCCCGTACATTGCGCAGGGCATTTTTGTAGTTGCTCAGCTCGTTGTCCAGCGCAATCCCCGTTTTAGTGGAAGCGGTAACATGCGTAGTACTCATAAATTTCAACTGTTCACACACGGCGTTAAGCATCACGATAACCACGTTGTCCAACAGAGTGTGGCCGTGCATGAACAGGTAAGTCTCAGGCGGCGTCAGTCCGCGTTCTGCAAGGAGTTTTTCAAAAGCGGGCAATTCGTTTTTCATTTCGGGATGGTGGCGTTCCAGGATTTCGAGGCGCTTGCCGACCTGCCTTTTTAGCCAGCCCAGGGTATTGCGGCCGTTATCGTCCACTTCGAGATAGTTCAGTTTGACGCTTATCTTGAATTCCGTCAAGGTGAACACATTTTCGTGTTCGAGGCGGGCAGAATAGGCATACCACAGGAAAAGGGGGTAGATCGTTTCGGAATATTCCTTCATGAATTTCACGAAATCGAATATCCTTGCATCGTTTTTAGTCGCTTTTACGCATATATTGTGCAGGGAGGGCGCGTAGCACAGGTAGTTTTCCGGTGCATAAGTATAGGTATGAAGCATGTACGGCGAACTGTTCACCGCGCTGGACTGGGGAGTGGCATCGTAGAAGAGATAGTCGAAGTCGCTGTCCACGCACAGAAGCAACTCGGGCGAACTCTCCGGCAGCATACGCATCAGTACATTTTTGCCTTTTGCAAGATCCTTGCGCGGAGGAACGGAAATCTCGAAGGTCAATTCGGGACTCTCGAAGTCGTCGAAGATTCCCCGCCAGAAGGCGACATCCTCGTAGCCTTCGACGTAAACGAGTACGCAGCGTTTAGACGGTTCCGGCGTTATTCTTCGGGGTAATACGGGTAATTTACCCTCCATCTGCCTGTTCCGATCGCCGGTGGAAGCCCCGTTCTTATGCAGCGCTTTGTCCGTCCTGCCGTGGCCGTACATTTTGGTAACACGATGTTTTCCTCCCGGTGTTCCACTGTCTGTTCTCGGAGTTTTGGCCTCACCGTTTCCGTAACGGCCGTTACCGTTCGTAAAGTTTCTCTCCCTGTCATATTCACGGACACGGACACTGCGGCTCTGTTTTGATTCCCTGCTCATAGCTCATCGTTGTATTTATGCAAATATTGTAAATTTTTGCGAGTTTATCCTATATTTGCAGAATACAGGATGCGCCTCGGACGAACTCAAACAAGTTTGGCTCGCCTCCCGGCTTTCACTATCTTTGTGAAATATGGCGCCAGTTGAAAAAACAAGAAGAATAGCCAGAAACACCCTCATGCTCTACCTGCGGCTGATGGTGCTCATGGTCGTTACGCTCTATACTTCGAGGATAGTCCTCGAAGCATTGGGGGTCGAGGACTTCGGCATATACAATCTTATCGCGGGCGTAGTCATTCTTTTCTCCTTTCTCAACGCCGCGCTGACGTCGGCTACACAGAGATTCCTGAACTACGAGCTGGGCTGCGGCAAAGAGGGCAATGCGGGCAGGGTTTTCGGTACGAGCCTTACCGTTCACGCCGGACTGGCCGTAATACTGCTGATACTCGGGGAGACTGTCGGGCTGTGGTTCGCCAATACCCAGTTGGCCATACCCGCCGAACGCATGGGCGCGGCGAACTGGGTCTACCAGTTCGCAATACTTACCGCCTGCGTAAACATAATCAGGGTACCCTACAATGCGACCATCGTAGCCCATGAGAAAATGTCCTTCTACGCCCTGCTGAGCATAGCCGAGGCGGTTTTGCGCCTGGGCACGGTATTTCTACTGCTGTGGTTCGGTTCCGACAAACTTGTTTTTTACGCCGTTCTTACATTCATCGTTTCAGTCGTCATTTTCTTCCTTTACAGAATATACTGCCGCAGGATATTTGCAGCCTGCCGCTGCTCCATGCTGTGGGACAAGCGGTTATTTATGGAGCTTCTCGGTTTCTCGGGCTGGAGTCTGGTGGGAAGTTCGGCCAATGTCGGCGCCCAGCAAGGGATAAACATAATGCTCAATGTTTTCTGGGGACTGACCACTAATGCCGCAATAGGCATTGCCACCCAGCTGACCGGCGCCGTCTACAGTTTTGCGGCCAATTTCCAGACCGCCTTCAACCCGCAGATAGTGAAATCGTATGCGGAGAAGGATTGGGATTATTTCAGGAGCCTTATTTTCAGGGCGTCGAAATTTTCTTATTTTCTGTTGCTCGCATTATCCCTGCCCGTGCTGTTCGAAATAGAATTCATACTTAACCTCTGGTTGGTTGAGGTTCCGCAATATGCAGCTTCCTTTTGCAGGTTTATACTGATATTCATGCTTTTAGATGCCATATCTGCCCCACTTTGGATGTCGGTGCAGGCTACGGGACGGATACGCAGCTACCAGACGGTGATAGGAACACTCACGCTCCTGACCCTGCCTTTCGCTTATTTTCTGTTGAAGGCGGGCTACCCGCCCGAATCCGCGCTCGTGGTAAGGATATTTATAAACCTCGCGGCGCTTGCCGTAAGGATTTTTTATATGCGGAAAATGTTCGGTTTTTCCGTCGGTACATACATGCGTAAGGTTATGTTGAAAATAGCAGCGGTTACCGTGCTCTCCCTGCCGTTGCCCCTGTGGGTTTCGAAGACTGCCACGGGTAATCTCGGAGCCGTGCTGACCATAACCGTCGCCGTCGTATCCGTCGCGGCAACTATCTATTTCGCCGGATTGGACAAACCGGAACGCGCATATGCACGCGAGATCGTCCGCAAACATTTCCTGCGGATCAAATAAGTACAGTTAAATATTTATTGATACATTTTTTGTTTGTAAGTCGCTAATTAACAATGTCAACTAAAAATATAAATAGCAGGTGTACTTAAATTTTCGAAAACCCGCGTTAAAAGGACAGAGACAATGAATAATTTGGAAAATACATATAAGGCGTTGATCGGGCTGGGTGACGATTGTTACGGGTGCGGGGTTTGTTCGGCTGTCTGTCCGACGAATGTGATCGGTTTCCGTACCGGCGGCGACGGATTTTACAGGCCGTTCGTGGAGGACGGCGGCAAATGTACAGGGTGCGGCCTGTGTTCGGAGAGCTGTTCCGCACTTGCGGGAAAGTCGACGGAAGCGATGCCGGTAAGAAAATCGTTTGCCGCATGGACTAATGACGAAGCCGTAAGAAGAAAATGCTCGTCGGGCGGTATCGCTTATGAGATCGCGCGGCAGGGCGTCGGGAGCGGAACCGAAGCATGCGTCGTGAGGTACGATCCGGCCGGACACCGCGCCGAGCATTACACGGCGTGCGATGCTTCCGCGCTGGAGAGTTCGGTGGGGTCGAAATATATCCAGAGTTACAGTAAGGAGGGTTTCAGGGAGATACTCCGTAGTTCGGCGGGCAGGAAGGTGGTTTTCGGAACGCCGTGCCAGATCGCGTCGCTGAGAAGATATTTGGACGGCCGCGGCGGCGGGGGCTTCCTGCTCGTGGATTTCTTCTGCCACGGAACCCCGTCCATGCTGCTGTGGCGAAATTACCTGAAGGAGAACGGATTGCTCGATACCAGAGGCGTCTTCACTTTCAGGGACAAAACAGAAGGCTGGGGAAGGTCGTGGGCGGTCAATGTGGCCGAGAGGGGCAGGAACGTGTACCGTTCGTCCTTTTCGGGCAACGGCGACATGTTCTTCCGCCTGTTCCTGGGGAATCACGTCCTGAACAAGCCATGCTATACATGCCCGTTCAGGATGACCCGTTCGGCGGCCGACATAAGGGTGGGAGACCTGTGGGGACGTAAGTATGCCGGCAACGACGAGGGGGTTTCGGCGGTCGTCGCTTTCACCGACGCGGGTCTGGCCGCTCTCGGAGACCTGAAAGGCGTTACGCTGATAGAAGAGCCGTTCGATACGGTCGTCGGAGGACAAATAAGAAAAGACCTTGCCGTGCCCGCCACGCGGGAAAAATTGCTTGCCGGACTGGCGTCGGGACGCCCACTACGTCACCTTTACAGGCGGCATGTGCTGCCATACAGAATCAAACGCATGCCGGTAAAGGTTTTTAAATATTTATTTGACCGGTAAATTAAAGCCATGAAGAACAAAACCATAGGCATTCTTTCCATGCAGAGGGTCGCCAATTACGGCTCCTTCCTTCAGGCGTGGGCGCTGCGCATGATGCTTTTCAAGGCCGGAGCGGATGATGTTTTCTTCATGGATATACGCTCGGGCAGGCAGTTGAAAGGATATAAAACCGCAAAAATCAGCGTTTTATTGAAAAAAATCGCCTATGTTTTCAGGTTATTGTTAGCGGGGAAGGCGTCCGAAATATTCCGCAGCCGCAGCTTCTCGCGCAGGCTGCGCAGAAAGTTTGCGGAGGAATACCATGCCATGCTCGGGCTGGACAGGCCGTCGCCGCCGCGCTTCGACCTCGCAGTTATAGGAAGCGACGAGGTATTCAACTGCTGTCAGCCCTCTCCGTGGGGGTATACGCGTCAGCTTTACGGCGACATCCCCGAAGCGGCCTCCGTGGCGACCTACGCCGCGTCGTTCGGCAGCACGACTTACGGTGATCTTTTGAGGTACGGCATTGCGGAGGATATTTCGACTGCGCTGTCGGGCGTCGTAAACCCCGTCTCCGTCAGGGATGAGAATTCGTGCGGCATCATAGAAAAACTTACAGGCAGGATTCCCCTGAAGCATGCCGACCCAGTGCTTGTTTATGATTTCGGGAATGAGATGCGGGGTCTTTCTTCCGGCATGAAGAACTTTATGGTCGTATATTCCTATCTCGGGCGCATCACCTACGAGGAAGCTGAGCATATAGTTCGGTTCGCGCGGTCTAAAAACCTGCGTATCGTATCTCTGATGAGCCGTTACCACTGGTGCGACGAGGCGGTCGTTCCCGAAACGCCTTTCCATGTGATCGCCTTTTTCAGGGATGCGGATTACATAGTTACGGACACTTTCCACGGGACGATATTCTCGGTCATAACGCGCAGTAATTTCTGCACTCTCATAAGGGAATCCAACGTGCAGAAACTGACTTCCCTTCTGGACGATCTGGGTCAGAGGGACCGTGCCGCAGGATCGGCGTGCATGATAGGCCGGATTTTGGAAACGCCGGTCGATTACGCCTTTACGGAACAGGTAATAGAAAAGGAGAAGGAGAGAACCGCCGAATATCTCGGCCGGCTGGTAAATTAGAAGGAGGTGCTTGAAAAGTTTACTGCCATAAAACGGTTTGATGCAATATATTATATTCTAATTTGGTGTAATCTGTAACTTTTGTGCGTCAGCAGAAAGTCACGCGGCACGCCGCCGGTCGCAGACCGACAGTTCCACGCGGCGGGTCGCTTAATCGACCTCACGGTCGAGATTCGCACCCACCGCCGGCAGCATGCCGAAAATAAAATGATCAGCGGTTATCCTTTTCCAGTGCGAGCAGGAATTCTTTTTTGTCGATCCCGCCGGCATAGCCGGTCATCGAGCCGTCGGCTCCCACGACCCTGTGGCACGGTACGATTATCATAATGGGGTTCCTGTTGTTGGCCATGCCCACAGCCCTGCACGCCCTGGGATTACCGATCCTCAAGGCGAGTTCCTTATATGAAATGGTATCCCCACAGGGTATTTTTATCAGTTCGTTCCATACTTTTTTCTGGAATTCCGTACCTTCCGGTTGCAGGGGAAGATCGAACCGCGTGCGACTTCCGTCGAAATATTCCCTTAGCTGCCGAGCTGCTTCGGCGGTCAGCGGGGTCTCGCTTTCCGATGCGTCTTCGGGTTTGGAACCCAGCTTCACACGGCATATCGCCGCGCCGTTGTCGGTTATCCATAATTTCCCAAGCGGGCTGGAATAAGAAAAACTGTTTTTCATCTCGGTTCGGGTATAAACATATATGTGGTTGTCAAAAATACTAAAAAAATTCACGGATCGTTTAACTTTGCATGATATTATCGGAAGATGAAGGATTTTGCAGCCATAGATTTCGAGACGGCCAACGGCCGCCTGAGCAGCGTTTGCAGCGTGGGCATAGTTACGGTCAGGGACGGTAAACCGTGCGAGTCCGTTTACCGGTTGATAAAGCCCCGTCCCAATTATTACAGTCGCTTCAATACGGGTATACATGGCATGTCCTACGAAGACACATGTGAAGCTCCGCCCTTTCCCGAAGTGTGGAGCGAACTGGAGCCGTTTTTTTCAGGATTGCCGTTCGTAGCCCACAACAGTCCGTTCGACGAGGGATGTCTGCGGGCTGCTTTCGGACTGTACGGCCTTCACTACCCGAAGTACGATTTTTACTGTACATGCAGGGCTTCGCGGCGCGCATTCCCTTTCCTGCCGAACCATAAGCTCAATACGGTCGCTTCCCACTGCGGGTTCGATCTGATCAACCACCACCATGCCCTTGCCGACGCCGAAGCATGTGCGGCGATCGCTGTCAGGATACTTTAGGGCGTGTTAGCATAAAACCGCACATTCGTTTTCCTGTTGGTTTCGCGTTCTACTGCATGAAATTTTCTCACCAATGGAACCCCATTGCCTCAAAAATTTCACTTGTATAACGCAAAACCGACGGACAGAACCCAAACATCCGGTTTTATGCTAACACGCCCTAATCTGTTTCAGAAGCCGGTGAACAATGCTTCAAAGTCAAGCCCACATTGAAATGCCGCCCAATATTTGTACCGTATCCCGCCGTAAATGTAAGGTATAAGGAATTTTTGTCAATATTCCAAATAGTCGCAGAAATAAGAAATTCAGTCTTTGATATTATCGCAATAATGATTATAATTGCACGTCATTTATCTGACGTGGCATATGGCGTTAATACAATTTCCCCCGTCCCTCATTATAGAACACTGTATAAGCTGTTCCGCACCGCATGACGGCAACCGTTTCGCGTGCCGTCTGCCAAAAAAGGGATACGGGATTTCCCGAAAGCAGGTAATTACCGGTGTCATATTTTTGATATTTGCCGCCGGTACTTTTTCATGCGGTACGGTCAAACCCGAACTGGAGAGAAGTAATAGCGTCGAAGAAACAAGAAGTGAGAAAATCAGCATAGCCTATCTCAAGTCCCTCTACAGGGGATCTCCGTGCAAAATCGAAAATAATTTTCACATCCGGGCGCGTGTAATAAGCAGCGACCGGTGTAGGAATTTTTACAAAACACTTGTCATTCAGGATGAAACGGGAGGCATATCGCTGAAGATCGACATCGAGGAGTATTTCCAGTTATATTATGCGGGAGATGAGATTACCGTAAGCTGTAATTCGCTGATACTTGGTTCATACGGAGGCCTGGTACAATTAGGAGCCGAATCCTATGACAGAATGTACGAGGTCGGTTTCATTCCTTTTTCCCGCACGCTTTCGGTAATCGACAAGATAGACGATTCCTGGGTCAGGCCTAAACCGGTCGTACTGAAACTGAACGAGATAGCCAGGGAACATATAAATTGCTTCGTAGCTTTCGATAACGTCCGGTTCGTCGATGAAGAACTCGGATCGGCATGGTGCGAGGAAGATGCGGATACCGACAGGCATATTGTCGATGTGAACGGGAACAGGCTCACGGTAAGGACTGGCAGATACGCTTCCTTCGCCCGTGACCTTTTGCCGAGGGGAAGCGGTTATATAGAGGGGGTTCTGAGTTGTTTCGATAATACCTATCAGCTTATTGTGGTCGATATATACGGTGTTGAAATGAATTAAGCAAATTGTACTAATACTGATAATTAGCGCGCCTTACGAATAAAGAATGGATAAATAAATATTCCACGGTACTTAATATAAACAAGATAATCAACTATGAAGATCAGTATCTTAATGCCAATGCTCCTGTCATTCATCCTTTTGGCCGCCTGCGACAAGGAAAACGGGGCGGACGGCTATGATTTCACCGTCACGGGCGGTCTGACGGAGGGAGGCAAAATTCCGGAAGAGGGAGCAAACTATACGCTTACGGTTACCGGCAAGTACCCGTCCCTTCTTTTTCGTTCTGCCGACGGCGGTTCGGAATTGGCCGAACCATCGTCGATGGATAAGGGAAGCGTAATGCGTAATGTTACCGTCGAAGTGCCATGCAACAATACCGGAGCGCAGCGAACCGTATCGCTGCAGTACTCCGACGACGGCGGTTCTACCTGGGAAACGGTATCTTACGGCGATCAGCCTTCCGTGTATTCGTATAACGTGACGGGCGATCTTACGGATGGTGGCGCGATAGATGCCGCCGGAGCCGAATACACCCTTACCATCACGGGGATATATCCGGAAATTAAATTCATCGCATACGACATTACGGGAGAAACCCCGCTCGAAGAAAAGTCCTTAGACGCCGGTACGACCGAAGCGTCTGTCAGGCTTGCCGTAAGCGGCAACAACACAGGGGCGGTGCGGACCGTGGCATTGCAGTACTCCGCCGACGGCGGCATAAGCTGGAAAACCGTATCTTCCGGTTTACAGGGTATACCGAAAGCCGGTTTCGTCCTCTCAACTGGACGTATTGTCGCCGCATCGGACCTTCCCGCCATGATGACATGGGCCGACGCCATGGGCATAGACCTGTCGTACAATACAGGATTCCATGCCGGAGGAAACAACCAGGGAACTCTGAGTGGCTGCGGAAAATATAGCGAACAAGGGGACGGAGGCGCTCGCTGGTACGTGCCCACACTGGATGAACTCGAAGAAATATATGCCAACAGGGTAACGATAGGTAATTTTAAACCGAATTATTACTGGAGTTCCTCCGTCGCCGGCCCCGGCGATCCGAATTATGCGTACAATTTGGACTTCAGAGATGACAGTCCGTGTTTCAGCGACAAGGAAGAGGAGGTGTCGTATGTGCGCTGTGTAAGATAGCCGCACTTGTAAGGCCGGAGGGGACAGGAGAGAGGACAAGAGGGAGGACGGGAGAGGGATGATTCCCCGCTCCGAAGCGGTTGAGTTTAAAGGAGTAAAATTTGGGTGGTGTTTCAAAAAGTATGCTGTTGTAATTTATATGCAACCAGTGCCTTTATGTCATTGTTTGTTTTCGGCATGCCGCCGGCGGTGGGGTGCGAATCTCGACCGTAAGGTCGATTGAGCAGCCCGCCGCGTGGAACTGTCGGTCTGCGACCGGCGGCGTGCCGCGTGACTTTCGTGCTAACGCACAAAAGCCACAGATTTTGCCAAATAGAAATATAATGAAATATATTGTATCAACCGTTTTATGGCAGCATACTTTTTGAAGCACCTCCAAAATTTGATTTGAATTCGATCCGCCCCCAAAGGAGGAGGGAACCTATTTTTTCTTGCGGCTATTCTTCATTTTCGTTTCCCCGACTTTGATCCATCCTTTCTTTAAATTTTCTTTCAGGGCTTTTTTCTGAAGCGCCATTATCTGGTCGCGGCTGTCGGAGATATTTACCTCCCTTTGTAATGGAGTAGCACGTTCGGAACTGAAATTGGTGTAATGAAAAACATAGGCGGGATAATCTCCGGACTCCTCCTTGTTGGTTTTCCAGACCAGGAACTTCTGCACCATGATTTTACTTCCGCTTTCCTTCATGTATACCTCGCGCAGCAGCAATTCACTCTTCGGTAAAACCTCCGGTTTATCTATCACGACTTTTTCCGTCTGCTCCATATAGGAAAAATCATCGACCTGCGAAACCCGCACATCGTCGTAATCTGCTTTTTTATCGTTCCTTGAACGCTCGAATTCAGGAGCGAGGAACTTCATGCCTTCCACATATCCGTCGAATACATAACGCCCGTCCACTATCTTCACCACGGGATTCAGCTTGGGACCGGAGGTCGTTTCATACAGTACGTCGTTTACGGAAATCTCGATGACCGTATCGGGTTCGACCATGTGATAGGCAATGAAGTTGGTATCCGTTTCGATAAATTCCGAATCGATTATCTTACGGGTGAACCGGTTGTACATTTCCTTTTTTAATTTCTCGCTGAAACCGCCGCCCACTCTGCCCGTGATCTGGTATTTTCCCGATTCGGGCATGAGCGCCGTCAGGAGCGAGCGCACTTTCCCCTTCTGATCGCCTGTTCCTTCCGAAAACCCCACCACTACTACATCGACCGAATGGCGGGGTTTGATCTTGAAAACCAAAGGCAGCGGACTCCTTACCACGAGTCCTTCCGACCCTTCCTTCCCTACCCATTCGGCATAAATATTTTTTACATCGCCGACCGAATGCACCACTTTCATATCCACCGGATGGCATGTACTGCCGCCGGAAAATATTTCCTTCAGATCATCGTGTGTTTCTTTATAATTTTTAGGTTTATACGGTTTGTTATTCAGTTCGAGAATATCGAAAACGGCGAGTTTGAGCATGGAAATCTTATCCTTGTCCACAAGGGCGGAGAGAAGGTCATTAACGCGGGTACGTTTCTTGCCGTCGTAAACATATATCTCCGCAGGGATTATCGCCTGCTTCACTCCGGCGACAGCGAGCAGTCTGCCGGCCTCCTCGATGCAGGGTATGCCGCGCCGGACTCTTCCAGAACGATTGACAGTCACGGCCTTTTTGCCCTCATAAACAATGGCCGCAAACTCCCCGTTGTATTTGCGGGTTACGTAGTAAGGATCGCCTTTGCCGAGACGGGAATCTATCTGCAACGGATTGATAGATATGAATTTACTGAGGAAATTTTTCTTGTATGCGAGAACTTCCGATGACGAGTGGGCATCCACGGCTTCGATAGTCCCTTCTTCATATCCGTTCGATTTCCTGAATTTGTCTTCATTCAGTTTCATCCTGTAATCCTTTGAGTTCTATATCGGTCAAGTGAAGTATGAGGCAATACCTGTCGCCATTTATTCTCCCTTCGAGAAACCCCCTGTACGGCGACCCTCCCCGAGTAAGGAGTATCGGGTCCGTTCCTTTGGCGCCGGCGCCCAGCAGCACGATCGAATCCTTCTCGTGCAGTTCCCTGGCCATATCATACAGGAAGTCATACGTGATGCCGTTGATATGCCTGATCTGGTATTTCCTGACGAAAACGAATTTCCGCACCGCTTCCGCCCTGGGGAACATTTTGCCCGTCCATACGAGCGGCTTTTCCGAATTGACATTTGCCGGAACCCGATTCAGATCCCGTCTATCCTTCTCGGTGCCGTCCGGATTCATGACGGACAGGTACAGATTGGCACGGTAAACGATGTTGTCGTATTTATCGACATACAGTCTGCGTGTACGCCGCAGCTTCCTGCCGATTATCTCCATGTCCACTTCGGGATCGGATTCTATTATGGCATGCGCCGCCTCCACCGGATCGCGGTATCGTTTCGCCAATGAGTTCACGTCTATATGCACCGTAGCCTTCAGTACCCTGACGTTGGTTTTTTCCCTGCCGTCGGGAAGCACCGTTCGCACTTTAATCATTTCAGTATGGGCGTCGAAGGCGACGCCGGCATCGCGTTTTCTGGCGTTCGCAATATGTATTACCCTGGCTGTCATATTTAACGTGAGTTCGTGACTAAAGGTGGAAAGAAAAGATTTATAAAAACTAAACTGACATACTAAAAAAGAGGGACTTAACCTTTTTCTATAATATTAAAAACTATAACATGGAAAAATCTATATCCTCGCCGCCGGCTTCCGAATCCTCTTCGGTTTCGTCGATCAGTCCGGGTTGTTCTATAGAGAGCATATCGAACAGATTGCGGTATCCGACCAGCAGAAACAGTTTTCCGCCACTCTCGCCGGAATCACGGGACGACAGAACAAAAGCCGGACTCGAATCACAATTATCGACATAACAGAAAGGAAAAGTGTAAATATCATTCCCTATCGCCTTTATAAATTCGGTAGGAGCCTCTTCTAATTGATAGAATGCGGTGATGCTGAAGTCGAGAAATTCTTCAGGAGTCACTTTTCGGGACAGATCCGTCACGGTGTCGAAACTGGAAGGCATCAGTTCGACAGGCGATCCGTCCTCGTTCACGGTTTTAAGTTCCGAACGTTCGACCCATTCGCCGTCCGGTGAAAGTATGCCCATGCCAATACCGTCTGCCGGAATGACGAACATGCCCGCACTGTCGGTTCTTACCATTTTGAGAGGTTCGCCTTCGTCATCGAGGGCCGTGATTTCCGACCACCCGTATAGTTTTCTCCGTTCGATCCTGACAGGTACGGCCTGATATTCCTTCTTCCTTAAACGGAATGTAAGTTCCCTTGGCATAAATAATTCCGGCTGTAATTCAATAACTTTCGTTTCGGGAATAGACAAAAATGGTACCAATCCAACGGTATGATGGTTTCGGAATTGACTCCATTATATCGAGTCGGCAGTTTAGGAAAATGCAGGTTTTACTTACTTTTTTAAAAATGCGGTTAAGAATCAGGATTAAGGAAAGATTGTTGCATATAGGCGATCTGGAAATAAATAGGTGCTGTTAAATATTTGTTTATCCATTATTTATAAGACACTAATTAGCAGCATTAACAAAATTAATAAATAGCACAATGTGCTTAATCGACATGAAAAAAGTATTGTTTATTTTATTGCTGGTTTTAACGGTATACGTCCCTTTGCAGGCGCAGGGACAGGAGGAATGGGAGGAACAGCAGGAGGAGCAGGTACAGCGTACCGGAAGATTCGAGTTCGAGGCGGGGATTAGTTATTCGTTTGCGGCACAGAACCGCGGTGTGGATAATGTAAGGTACAGGCCGGGAGGTTATCTCGAAGGACGGTATAATTTCGAGTATTTCCCGTTCGACACGGGACTGCAACTCGCCTTTTCCTCGATGAAGAAGACCAGGCTTACGGACGACGATATTCCCGAGGGTGCGAAGTACCGGTCGTTTTCCATACTCGCAATCGGGGATTTCTATGTCCATATCGAAAAGAATGTAACCACCTATGTCGGATTCGGCATGGGCGTCTCGTTCAATAATACCGGCAGCGTGTTCGGCAAGGGTTCCATGGCCAACCTGTGTTTTATGCCTCGGATCGGAGCAAGATTTTTAGGCCACATCAACCTGTCGTTCGACTATCATCTCACGCATAAGAATTTCTCACATGCGAACGTCAATCTCGGTTTCTATTTCTGATTGACTGTCTATCTCCCGAACTCTATAACCATACTGCCGAGTGCGGGTATCGTTAATTCTTCTCCCACACAGACGGTTTCACCGCTTATTATGTCTTTTCCGGACGGGGAATAGCGGCAACTTATTTCGCCGTACCTGTTCCAATCGACCTTTTTATCTGTATGCGAAGCATTTATGAACACCAGAACTGCGCCTGTGTCATCATACCTGTAATAGGAATACACATTGTTGCGGGGCTGGAAGTGCATGGTTTTTCCATCGTGTACGACCTTTTTCGCCTTGCGCCAGTTGAACAGTCTTTCCGCATGCTCATATACGTCGCTCACTTCGGCAGGACGTGCGCCGCTGTCGAAAAGATCGACCGGATCACCGTTCCAGCCTCCGGGGAAATCTATTCTCGCCCCGCCGTGTCCTTTGCTGCGGTCGGAAGAGCGGAACATAAGTTCGGTACCGCTGTACAGTTGCGGCATTCCCCTCATGGTGGCGAGCATCGTGAGGCCGATTTTGACTTTCGCATGATTGTCGCACATCAGGTCAGCGAAACGTTCGGTATCGTGGTTGTCGAGAAATATCATGAGGGTTCGGGGATCCCTGTATACGAAATCCTGCGACAGCGAGTTATAAATGAGGCTCATACCCTCTCCCCAACCTACGGAATCCTTGGAAAGTGCACGGCATACCGCATCCTGAAGCGAGAAATCCATCACTGAAGGCAGATGGGATGAAAAACCGTCGCTGTTGCGTGTACCGCCGTCCCAAAATGCCGCCTGTGCGGGAACAGATGTCCAGCACTCCCCCACTATATTGAGATTGGGATATTCTTTCAATACCGAGGCAGTCCAGTCCGCCATGGCGTTCTTCTCGTTGTACGGATAAGTGTCCACCCTGAGGCCGTCCAAATCCGCCCATTCCGTCCACCACACAAACGCCTGTTTGAAGTATTGCAACACGAAAGGGTTGTCGATAGCCATGTCGGGCATCGACCTGTCGAACCATCCGTTGTGGAATTCACTCAGGTCGGTTTGCGAGGCATTAGGATCGAAGTTGGCGGTGGAAGCATGGTTCGTGGCGGCATAAGTGCCGCCGTTGTTAACCCACGAAGAAAAAGGAAGGTCGTTCATCCACCAGTGGGCGGTGCCGCAATGGTTGGTCACGACATCCATGATCACCTTGATGCCCCGTTCGTGCGCCTGTTTCACCATTTCGCGGTAGAGTTCGTTGGTTCCGTAGCGGGGGTCTATATGGTAGTAATCGGCACAGGCGTAGCCGTGATATGAATAGGTAGGCTGATTGTCGAGCAGCAGTGGTGTGCTCCACAGGGCGGTCGCGCCCAATCCGCCCATATAATCCAGATGGTTTATAATGCCCTGTATGTCGCCCCCGTGACGTCCGTTGGGATTGCCGCGGTCGGCCTTTTCCGCCGTATCGCCGGTGGAATCGTTCGACGGGTCGCCATTGGCGAACCTGTCGGGCATCAACAGATACATCATGTCGGCGGATGAGAAACTCCCGCGCGATGCCGAACCTTCGCGCCGTTTCTCTATAAGATATTTGTGCGTGAACTTACTTTTACCCTTGCTGAACTCGAAAGTATAATAGCCCGGGCGGGCGTTGCAGTCGATAGCCACATCCACGAAAAGGTAGTTCGGGCTTTCCGCCTTATGGACGTCCGTCACGGCAACCCCCCCCTCAAGTACCCTGACATCGTGATCACCCAGGCCGTTTCCGTAAAACATTATCTGGAGCGGCGTCTCCATGCCTGTCCACCAACTCAACGGTTCCGCACGCTCCACACGCTGCGCCTGTCCCTGATGAATCAGTACCAGGGAGCACAGTAAAGTAAGTATCTGTTTTTTAACCATCATGTTAGTAATCAGGCAGTATTGATCGGTTATTTCGTATAAATAAGAAACTCCCAAGGGGCGAGAACCGGACTTTCCGTTTTCTTCAGTCTCACTTTCTTCCCTGTGGCAAAATCGGTATAATTTCCTTTTATGTCCGCAAGGTCTACCGTTACCGGAACGGTATCCGCGCTGAGGTTGAATATCGCCACCACGCGGCATCCGCCCGCACTACGTGCCGCAGAAAACACCGATTCGGGCGCGGTATTGTCGAGCATCATAATTTCGCCTCCCTTTTCGCCGCTCCACAGCGCCCTGTTCCCGTGGCGCATGGCGTTGAGACGCGTGTAAAGCTCGGTGTAGGAGTTCGCCGGCACCCAGTCGATCCGATCCTTAGTGAAGAATTCGAGGCGGCGGTCGAACCCTATCTCCTGTCCGTTGTAGATCAAGGGCATGCCCGGCAGTATGTAGGTCATGGCCGCAAACGTCTTGGCGGCATCGCCCATACGCTCGAATTCCGACCCCTTCCATGAATTCTCGTCGTGGTTCGAGGTGAAGAGCATGCGGAATGCGTTTGCCGGGAATCTTTCCCTGTCGCGCGCGAGGTATTTCCACAGGTCGGCGGCGTTGTTTCCGCCCTGCGCGATGTTGTTCATCAGATTGTGAAGTTCCCATGCGTAAGTCATATCGAATCCTGCCTCGTGCAGCCTGGGATTTTCGGCTTCGGCGAGCATGAACAGGTCGGGTTTTATTTCCCTCAGCTTCGGGATAACCTCTTCCCAAAAATCTATGGGAACCTCATTGGCAACGTCACAGCGGAATCCGTCTATGCGGGCTTCCCTGATCCAGAAAGTCATGGCTTCGGTCATGGCCTCCCTCATGTCGCGATCGTCATAATTAAGTTTGGCCACGTCCGTCCAGTCGAACGGGGCGACGGGGCGTCCAAGCGAATCGGTCACATACCATTCGAGGAGTCCTTCCCTGATCCATTCGGCGTCGCGTGAAGTATGGTTGGCCACCCAGTCGAGGATCACCCTAATCCCCTTGGCGTGGGCTTCGTCCACGAAAGCATTGAAATCTTCCATCGTACCGAATTCGGGATTAATAGCGGTGTAATCGGATATGGAGTAGTAGCTTCCGAGTTCGCCCTTGCGATCCTCCACACCTATGGGCTGTACGGGCATGAACCATATTATTCCTATGCCGAGTTCGGCCAGTCTGTCCAAATGTTTTGCGGCGGCGGTGAAGGTTCCTTCGGGAGTGAACTGCCTCGTGTTGAGTTCGTAGAGCACGGCATTGTAACTCCACCCTGTATGAATGGATTCGGTTTCCTGCGCCTTTTTTCCGCATGCGACCAACGTCGCAAGGAGTACGGCTAAGATCAGCGGTTTCGATATGAATTTCATCTTGCGGTTTATTATCTGATTGTCGGTTAAAATTCTGCGTTTTAATTTAGTTGCTTTTTAGTTTCCATAAATCTTTTCTTGAGAATGACTGTCATCCCGAACATCCGCAGGATGGAGGGATCTACCTTATATTATTCTTGATTTTATAATTGGTAGATTCCTCGTCGATGCTTCGCATCTCGCTCGGAATGACAGCGAATTTCATTCGCTCTGTAAACCCCATGCATTTCTAATGCATGGTAGTTTAGTTCCCTGTTAAAATTTCAAAGGACAGCGGTTGCAGGGTGAAAGTTAATTCCTGTCCCGAGGTTTCGGGTATTTCCGTGCCGAAGCGCGGTTCCAGTCCCGAAATTCTAATGCCCGACGGAATGGAGACCGTTATTTTTTTGGCGGCAGTCCCTTTGTTCAGTCCCGCCACCGCTATATCGCCCATATAGACGCGGGCGTAAACCAGAACGTCGTCATCCACGTACAGAGGTATGAAGTTTCCGTACAGCAACGGCATCGAGCCGCGCCGCAGTGCGGTAAGTTCCTTCACTTTACCAAGGAGCTCCAGTTCCCGCCGTGTGTGGCCGCCGAACTGCATCATGCGGCGGTTGTCGGGATCGTTGGCTCCGGGGACGCCGAACTCATCGCCCTGATATATGCAGGGAACGCCGGGTATGGTGAAAATAAAAGCATGCAGTAAAGCGAGTTTGTAGTAGCCGGTCGAATCGCCCACGGTAATTTCCCTGTTCCATCCGGCCGCCTTGGAGTTCTCCTCCCAGCTCAATGCGCCTCCGGCAAGCGAAATGAAACGCGGCCTGTCGTGGTTCCCCGTAATATATCCCATCAGGTTGTGGCTGCCGTAATAGCTGAAACTCTCGTCGAGAACCTGCGCTACGGAGGTCATCCTGCCGTCCCTGCCGCCCAGAGTCCATATCATGCGGTCGTAGACGTTGAAATCGAACTGTCCGTCGAGCATTCCGCTCCGTACATACGAGCTGATAAGCTGCGGGCTTCCGTATGTCTCGCCGATCTGGTATATGCTGCGCGAGGGGAAGCGTTCCACTATCTTCCTGGTGAGCGTGCGCCAGAAAACTTCGGGTATGTGTTTGGTCGCATCGTGGCGGAAGCCGTCGAAATCGAAATGTTCGAGCCAGAAAAGCGCCGAGTCCGTCATGGGTTCGTATATTTCCTTCCTTTCGAGATCGAGGGACGGGATATGTGTATCGAACCATGTCGTCAGGCGGTATTCGTCCCAGAGTTCGAGATTCATCCTGCCGTCGGGAAGGACAAAGGGTGTCGTCCAGTCGGGATGCTCCTGCATGATGGGACTGTCGATATGCACGTGGTTGGACACGTAGTCGAGCAGAACGTTTATATCCCGTTTGTGCGCTTCGTCGAGCATCTCTTCGAGTTCCTTCTCCGTCCCGAAACGTTCGTCTATTCTCGTCAGGTACACAGGCCAGTAACCGTGGTACCCCGAGAAGCGGGTGAACGGATCCTTGTTCAGCCCCCACGCTCCATAGGGATTCTGCGTTATGGGCGAGATCCAGATAGTGGTTATTCCGAGATCGGTGAAAAATCCTTCCCTTATCTTCTTTGTTATACCCGCTATGTCGCCGCCCATGTAATCCACCTGCGGGAGAACGTCGGGACGGTTTAATTTCCTGTCGTTCGAGGGGTTGCCGTTGTAGAAACGGTCTACCATCAGCGAATAGATTACCTGGGTGTGGTGGTCATACCTTTTGAGTTGAGTAGCCGACGATATGACCTTGTCGTAATCCAGGGGTACGAGAATATCGGAGAACAATTTTCCGTCGGAGTAGGCGTAAACTCTTATGAACGACCGTTCGGCTTTACCTGCATTGGCGGGTATCCGTACCGTGACCGATTCGGGCGTTACGCTGACGAATTCCGCCGGAAGTTCCGCGTTCTGCCACAGGGCAACCACCCTGTCCGGCAACTGCGTGAACCCTAATTTTACCGTTCTTTTCCCGAAGCCCAGCGTATATATGCGCGGAGCGGTAGCATCGGGCGTCCAGGGCTTCACACGGGCAACCGGTAGCGCGAGTTTTTTGCCGTCGCGCCATACCTGCAACGTACCCAGACCGTCGGATGTTCCGTCAGCGACAAGCGCGAACCTATCCCACCCCGCATCGGCGGAAGGTATCGCCCTGACGCCCACCGGAGCCGTAACCGAATCGACCTTTCCCAAGGCAGGAAAATAATCGGTCATATAATATTCCGCCGAATCGGACGCGACTTTCAATATACCCGCCAGACGGCCGTTTCCCTCTTCGGGAATGTCCCTGAGTTCGTATCTTCCCGAACATGCCGCCGCCGCAAGGCAAATCGTTACAAGTAATAAGTTTTTCATCCGGTTAATGGTTTTAGCACACGGTGCTGTTTATTATCTGATTATCGGCTAAAGCATTGCACTTTCAATGCGATTATTTAATCTTTGTCATTGCGGGCTTGACCCGCAATCTCTACCGATAACACTCAACACAAATTTGTGATTCATAAATGCCTTCTGAGATTGCGGCTCGGGGCCGCAATGACAAGAACAAATTTTTCAATGTCATCCCGAACATCCGCAGGATGGAGTGATCTGCCGCTTTGTCATTGCGGGCTTGACCCGCAATTTGTTGAAGTACAACCTGGCTGAGATTGCGGCTCTGAGGCCGCAATGACAGTACATTTCGCTTGTCATCCCGAGGCTTGCCCGAGGGATCTGCCTTATATTAAAACTCGCAAATCAGCGACGAGTATGCCGGCATTTTTATACTGTAACCGCTGCCTGCTTGCGTCACGGTGACCCGTCCCTGATCGGCGATGGGTTTGATTGTATGGTTTACCGTATAAGTGGCTTCCGATGCTGAAACATTGTGGATTACGAACAGTTTCTCGGAGCCGTACTCGCGGTAGAACACCATGAAGTTCTTGTCCTTGTCGTCGTTGTTGAAGCCGTCGGGAAGCGACATGCTTCCGTAGGCCAGCGCCGGATAGGTGTTGCGCAGTTCCATGAACTTCTTGTAGAGCCTGTATATCGAGGTGTAGTCCTTTTCCTGTTTTGCGAGGGTACCTATGGTATATTCGTTGGAATAGGTAGAACTGCGCCATTTAGTCCTGTATTCGTCCTTTGCGTAGGTGTCCCACAAGAACGGATCGCGGACATGTTCGTCGCCGCTGCTCTTGGAACCGAGCATTCCGAGCTCTTCCCCGTAATAAATATAAGGACTGCCCGATGCCGTAAGCAATATAGCGGCAGCTATTTTAGCCCTGTTGATATTTCCCCCGAGCGTCGTTCGCGCACGGTCTTCGTCATGGTTGGACAGTTTCGTGGCCTGTATGTAGTCCGGCCTCACGGCGGCATATTCGGCCTGGTAGTCGAGCAAGTCTTTCGGATACCACTTTGCGTGGCTGTTGTTTATGGCCCACGACAGTCTCCACCAGCTGCTGAAATCGAACAGCGCCGGCAAGCCCAGATAATAGGGAGCGGCTTCATTGTGTTCGCTGAACACTTCGCCTATCATGTAGAGGTCGGACTTGCTCTTCTGCAATTCCTCGTAAAATTTCTTCATGAACCTCGGGTTTTCGTCCGACGTTTCCCTCTGGTATATGTGTTTTGCGGCGTCTATCCTGAATCCGTCCACACCCTTGCCGATCCAGAAGCGTCCGGCGTCGCATATGGCTTTGAACGCAACCGAATTTTCGGCCTCGTCTACCCAGCCGTAATTCAGATCGGGCATCCAGCTCGAAAAACCGCCGAAATATTTATATCCCGTAGTCCCGACGCTGTGCCACTGGGAAGAGTAATAATCATATGTCATAGGCACTTTGCCCGACGAAATCCACGAGGCCTCCTGTCCCGAAGGAGCGAACAGGAAATAATCCCTGTACGGATTGTCGGTAGCGGTACACGCGCTCTCGAACCAGGGGTGCGTCTTGGACGTATGGTTTATCACGAAATCGAGCACCACCTTTATTTTCAGCGAATGTGCCTTGGCCACCAACTGTTCGAAGTCGGCCATAGTTCCGTAGGCGGGATTTACCGTAATATAGTCCTCTACATCGTACCCGTGATATGAGGGCGAAGGATTTATGGGTGTCAGCCATATGCCGGCGACGCCGAGTTCGTTCAGGTAGTCCAGCTTGGCGGTGATGCCTCGCAGGTCCCCTGTCCCGTCGCTGTCGCTGTCGGCGAACGACCGGACGAATATTTCGTAGAAAACGTCCGCCCTTTTAACGCCGTCCCACGTGCGCGATTCGTACTGCGAGACCTCTCCCTCGTTCGTCCCTCCGCCGCCCCCGCCCGGTTCGTCCTTTGAACATGAAGCAGTAAAAACCAGCAGAGCGATGAGAATATATATGAATCTATTGCGTAACATAATCTGTAAACCTTTCATTTAAGCGCCATTGGATATATTGTATTGCACGCCTAGTCTTATACAGTATCAATTCATTAAATAAAAACACGGTGTGTTTAAATCAAACTATGGGGGCGTCCTTGCAACTCGTGGAAACCCCCATAGTTTTAACGGTGTCCGGTTAAAATAAATTTTATGCCGGAACGGATCAATTAGCCGTAAGTTTGTACGGCCATGAGGACAGATCGAGCGTAAGGGTCGCCGTTCCCGTTCCCGCCCACGACAGATTTCCGCCGGTCAGCGTAAGTTCGCTCATGGATCCTCCGAGCGCATTCGCCCAGTCGTGATTGAACCTGATTTTGAATTCTCCGGACTGGAGATTGGCGGTCAGAGTCCATATATACGGATCGGCCGCATCCTGCGTAAAGTCGAGATCGGTATCCCAATCGACTCCGGCCGCCCCGATCAGCGAGAAAGCGGTGATCTTGTACATTTTGGCATTTACCGGATTCCCTCCACGGTTGAAAGTCACCATATAGAATCCGTCGGGTACGGTCGTAATATTTCCGCCGCCGGAGACCAGATTGGAGAGTGTAACATTCAGGCCGTCAATTGTCACATCAGTGGCGTCGTTGCCCCAGTTTACATCCCAGGAGCCTGCTGCGAATTTCCATCCGTCGGAGCCCTGTGTCAGGGCAAGCATACCCTGGTACGATCCGTTCTGAACCGTAGATTTAAGGTATGGGGGAGCATCGGGACTCCATTCCTGATATTGCCCCGGCATGGACATGTAGAAGTAGTTGCTTACGGTAGTCACTGACAGGGTTATCTCATTGGATTTGACGGACGTGTAGGCGTTCGATATGGACGCTATAAGATAGAGCTTCACGGCGCCGACATCCCCCGCCACAACTCCGAGTTCGATTACCTTGCCATTCAGAACACTGTTCACGAGTTCCATTTTCGTAGCGTTGGCGGACGCTACTTCCACGCTGTCGCTGCCGCCGGTCATTTTGGCGAACATGGTATATTTCACGGCAGCATCGTACCCGAAGTCGGCAGCCGACCACTCGAAAATACTCTTGTCTTCGAGGTTATCATGTGTGACCGTTATGTCTCCGTGCGCGGACAGCACGGGAGAAGCCGGATCGGACGAAGCCCTGACCTTATCCAGATCGTTTTTACAGCCCATACACGCAATAATCGTTACGAGGACAGGCAATACGTATTTTAAGATTTTCATAAT
This sequence comes from Holotrichia oblita, assembly GCA_023690525.1. NCBI lineage: Eukaryota > Metazoa > Arthropoda > Insecta > Coleoptera > Scarabaeidae > Holotrichia > Holotrichia oblita. Next base: position 1,581,943 of record CM043015.1, read on the forward strand.
ATTTTGTTTTCAATCATATAACGCAGAAACATGAATTTTAATATCCGGGGTTCTGGCTAAGGTTGGGATTCTGGATCAGATCCTCTACCGGCAAAGGATAAAGAGCGAATCTCGAATTCAAAGCCGCGCCGCCCCTGACCCCGCCTTTCCACGGCCAGAGGAAAGTTCCCGACAGGAAGTTATTGAACCTTTTGAGGTCGGTGCGGCGGTGGCCTTCCCACATAAGTTCCCGTGCGCGTTCTTCGAGCAGATAATCCAGATTGTAACTCGAAATCGGAACATATCCTGCTCCGTAAGCCCTGCTTCCGAGAAGGTTAAGATAGCTCAGTGCTGTCGCGTCGGTGGAGGATGATCCCCCTGCCGCACGCAGGGTGGCTTCCGCATAAATGAGATAAACTTCGGCGAGACGGATCATCGGATAATCGGTCGAGGAGAAGGCGCCCGAACCCTCGTTCACGTCGCTCAAAAAGCCCCTGTTGCTGAACTTCGTCACTCCCACGCCCTGGGTAATATCGCTCAGGTCGTCCATGTCGCTTGTACGGGCGTTTACGCGGAACAGGGCTCGCGCGTCGGGCGATACGAAAGTTCCCGTGGAAAAATCTATGGTGGTAACCTCGAAGTTGCCGGTCACGTATTCCGTAGCCACGCGGTTGCCTCCCCAGCCGTCGGAAAAAATAAGGTTTTTCCCGTCTCCGTCGTTCCCGAACATGGCGGCGGCGATTAAATAGGAAGTTCCCCCGTAGGATTTCGTATTGGTTCTGTCGTAGGCGGTTGCGAATATCATCTCGTTCAGCACATCGGGATTGCTGCCGTTGTCGCCCATGAATATGGCGCGGTAGTTATTTGCAAGGGTGTAGCCTCCTGCTATGGCATTGGCGGCAGCATCCCTGGCATCGGCGTACCTGGCGGTTCCGATATACACTTCGGCGTTGAGGTACAGGCGTGCCAAAAGCGCCCATGCAGCGGTCTTGTCGATCCTCGGATAGATATTCTGGCGCGGCTCCTTAAGATTGCTGTTGCCGGTGAGGGCTATAAGTTCGCTCTCGATATAGACGAACAGCTGTTCGGCCGAATATTGGGGCGGGAAAAAAGCTCCCACTTTGTCGTTTTCGGTTACGAACGGCATCTTGCCGAAGAGATCGAGCCCCATCCACCAGACATACGCCCTTATGAAGCGGGCTTCGTCGCGGTATGCCTGTATATCGTTGAACAGCGATTCGCTCGTTCCCCTTTCCGCCAGAAGGTTGTCTTCGGTCTGGCGTAGATATTCGTTCGCGAACATGACCGTCATCATGATACGGTTGTATGCGGCGAATATGGCGGTGTTTTTTACAGCCGACCATGTGTTGGTGTTTATTTCGGTCACCCATGAATCCGTCCATGCGTTCTTGCAGGCGTCGGCGCAGACTTCCTGCAGGCTCCAGAAGGAACGGTTCAGTTCGCTCGCTCCGGCGTCGTTCACGTCTATGTCGGCCGTACCGGCGTCGCTTCCGACAAGAACGAAACTTCCGTATATCTTGGCCAATCCCTGCTTATAGCTTTCGGGGGTTCCGTAAGCCTTGTCGACCGTGAAATCGTTTTCATTGAGCGGTTTCACGTTCAGGTCTCCCAGACAGGAATACATGGCCAGAACAAAAACCGCCGATATAAGATATATAATTCTAATTTTCATAGTCTTATCAGATTAAAAATTAACATTCAGACGCAGCGTGAAAGTCCTCGGACGGGGCCATATGTTGTTGTCTACACCCCAGCCTTCGGGATCCAACCCCGTGTAATTCGTTATCGTGAACACGTTCTGTACCGAAAACGCCGTCCTTATATTAAGTCTTGTTTTGCCGACGCTGCGGAAAGTATAGCCGAGCGTAATGTCGTCCATCTTGTAGAAAGACGCATTTTCGAGGAACAGGTCGGACGAGAACTGTTCGGTGACATTCGCTTCGGTGAAGCCTGTTTTCAGAGCCTCCCTGGACAGATTCACGAGAAATCCCTGAGACATGAAGTGTCCCAGAGGAGTGCTGTTGCCCGAGCGGTAGTCGTTGAACATCCAGTTGCCGAAACTCGCGTGGGAGTTGAACCCGAAGTCCCAGTTGCGGTATGTCAGCGAAGTGCCCAGCCCGAAATAGAATTTCGGCTCCGGACTTTTGCCCGTCATATACTGGTCTGCTCCCGTTATCACGTCATCGTCGTCGCGGTCTACGAAAGTGTTCTGTATCGGTTTGCCATTGCTGTCGTAAACCTGCTGATAGCAGAAGAAAGTATTAGGAGCATAGCCCCTCTTGTGAACCTGAATAGCAGTGCCGGTACCGGTGCTTATGGTGCCTGTAAAGATCATAAATTCCTTGTCTTCCCTGGAAGTGATCTTCGTGACTTCGGTCTTTTGCCATGTGGCGTTGAAATTAACGTCCCATCTCCAGTCGGTATCCCTGTAAGCTATCGCTCCCACCGCCAACTCTACGCCCACGTTCTTCGTTTTGCCTATGTTGTCGGGTACGACGTTGGAGAAGTTGGAGCCCAACGGGACTACAATTCGATTCACCAAAAGGTCGTGGGTCCTGCGGAAATATACGTCGAGGCTGCCCCTGATCCTGTTTTCGAGAAATCCGTAGTCCACGCCTATATTATAAGTGTAGGTCGTCTCCCATTTCAGAGCTTCATTATATGCAAGTGGCTGAAGCGGACTGTAGAAACCGTCGCCGAGGTAATACTTCGCTTCGGGCGACGACTGGAGAAGATAGCGGGGAATGTATGAGTAAAAGTACTCTTCGCCGAGATCCTGCTGACCGGTTGCACCCCATCCCAAGCGCAATTTCAGGTCGGATACCGTCGGGTTACCTCTGAGAAACTCTTCCTGCCTGATATTCCACGCAAAGGCCGCCGACGGGAAAACGCCCCAGCGATTGTCTTTCGAGAACCGTGAAGAACCGTCGCCCCTGATTGTAAAGGTAGCCAGATATTTCCCGTCGTAAGAATAATTGGCACGACCGAAGAAAGAGATCAGGAAATATTCCTTGGCATTTGAGGGACTGTCGATGAATACCTCGTCAGAAACATTGGCGTAAGTGGTTTCCTTGTCCTTACGGAAAAAATGCTGCCACGAGTAACCTGCGAGCACGTCGAAACGGTGCAGATTTATTTCTTTCGCATAAGCCAGATAAAATTCGAGCGTCTGGTCGCGGCGCAGATTGGTGTACCTCCTGTATCTTCCGAACCCGGTAAGGTCGGTATCCCTCAGGGCGTTATATGAACCCGGATTCGTTCCCGCCCTTCCCTTCGTATGGGTATAGTCGAGACCGAGGTTCAGATTGGCCCTCAATTCCGGCAGAAAGTGCATTTTATAGTCCAGCTGTATGTTGCCCAAAAACCTGTTCACGTTGTTATTGTCGAAATTGTCGTACAGTGTGGTGAGAGGGTTTATGTTTGCCAGGGAATTGGGGCTTCCGTCGGGATTGAACCAGTTGAACCATCCGTTGGCCCTGTCATAATCGATCGAACCGTCGGGATTGTAGAAATGCGGCGACTGGGTGGGATCGAAGAAAGCTGCTGCTCTTACGACGCCGCCATCGGCAAAGTGGTTACGGTTAAAGACCCCCTTTGCATTGGCAATGATATTGAGGTGGTCGTCGAACAGGCTGGGCGAAACGCTCATGTCGATCGTCCCCCTGCGGAAGCTCGAAGTTTGCAGTGTTCCCCGCTCACCCGTATAGCCGGCCGAAACACGGTAGGGAAGCACCATTTTGTAGTTGCCGTAGACGCTGATATTCTGGTCTGTTCCCAGACCGTTGCGATAGACCATATCCTGCCATTTGGTGCTGGCATCGCCCATGAGATCGCGCACGTTGGTTCCGTCCGTCGTTCCCTCGGGATAGAAACTCAGCATGAAATCGCGGTACTCCGAAGGACTGAGGGTCTCGATCGTCTTGTAGACGTTCCTGATATAGTAGCTGCTGTTGTAGCTGATGGTGGGCGTCGTACCCCTGCCTTTTTTGGTGGTTATGATTATGACGCCGTTAGAGGCGCGCGACCCGAATATAGCGGTGGCCGAAGCGTCCTTGAGGACGGAGAACGATTCTATGTCCTCTGGATTCACTATCGCGAGGGGATTGGACATTCCCGCTCCGGCATCGGCCGAAATAGGTATGCCGTCTATCACGATCAGAGGGTCGTTCGATGCGTTCAGCGAGGCGCCGCCGCGGATCCGTATCTGCGGACTGGAATTGGGCCCGCCGTCGCCAGGTATAATATTCAGACCCGGAACTTTGGCCATGAGCAGATCGGTCGCCGTCACCGCCACCCCGCGGTTGATGTCCTCGGCGGCCACTACGGCTACCGATCCCGTAAGGTCTGTCCGCCTGACCGTGCCGTAGCCTATGACCACGACTTCGGTGAGGGCGGTGGCTTCGGGCACCAGATAGATTCCCTGTCCGAAGATCGGGGAGTTTGCCGGATATTCAACCGCGACATATCCCAGATAAGATACACGCACTATAGCATCCGGGCCGGTTACCCTTAAAGAGAACTGTCCGTCGAGGCCGGTGGTCGCACCCCGCATGGTCCCGACTTCGACCACGGTGGCGCCCACCGCCGGCTGCCCTTCTATGAACACGGTACCTGTCACCAGGTATCCCTGCTGGGCGAAAGCGGTCGAAAACATGCCCGCCATAAAGAGCAAAAAACAAGTAAATTTTTTCATACTCATCGTTGATTTATTTTAGTACAGTTAATTTTCATTACATACCGTATGTCTCGTGCCGTCGATCATAATATCCATGGGGTCGCCGGATTCTACCGCGGCATCGAATCCCTCCCTGCGGAATGTTATGCGCAATACTCTCTCTCTGAATATAATTTTGAAAGATAGCGATTCCCATCCTTCGGCCAGTACCGGCCTGAAACTCAGCATGCCATTCTCGACCCTCATGCCCCCGTAGCCTTCGACCACCGAAAGCCACGATCCGGCCATGCTCGTCACATGGAGCCCCTCGTCATTCTCGTGGTTATAGTCGTCGAGGTCGAGGCGCGAAGTCCTCAGGTACATTTCGTATGCCTTGTCCATATCGCCGATCTTCGCGGCGAGTATGGCGTGGACGCACGGCGAGAGCGAGGATTCATGCACCGTCCGCTGCTCGTAGAAGCGGAAGTTGCGCCGTATGGTCTCCATGTCGAAATTATCCTGGAAAAAATACAGCCCCTGTAGTACGTCAGCCTGTTTTATGAAACAACTGCGCAGTATCCTGTCCCATGACCATTTCTGGTTCAGAGGACGCTGCGCCGGATCGAGATCCCTGGCGAGGATCTGCTCCTTGTCGAGATAGCCGTCCTGCTGGAGGAAAACCCCGAATTCTTCGTCCTCCGGCATGTGCATATTACTCCGTATTTCCCGCCAGCGCGCGGTTTCCCTGTCGAAATCGAAGCCGCGTTTAGCCGTTATCCTCTCCCAATCCTGCGGATGATTCTCCCTGACCCAGACGGCGGCCTTTTCGGCGTAGTCCATACACCACAGGGCAATGTAATTGGTGTACCAGTTGTTGTTTATGTTGTTCTCGTATTCGTTGGGGCCTGTGACGCCGAGCATCACATACTTGCCCCTGCGCTCCGAAAAAGTGATTCTCTGCGACCAGAAACGGGCGATGGCTATCAGTACTTCGAGGCCGTATTTAGCCAGATATGTCTCTTCTCCCGTATATCGTATATAATTGAATATGGCGAAAGCTATCGCGCCGTTGCGGTGTATTTCTTCGAAAGTGATCTCCCATTCGTTGTGACATTCTTCTCCGTTCATCGTAACCATCGGATAGAGTGCCGCGCCGTCGCTGAAACCGAGCTTACAGGCGTTCTCGATGGCTTTGTCGAGATGATTGTAACGGTATATCAAAAGGTTGCGCGCCACGTCCTGACCGGCCGTGGATAGGTAGAACGGAATACAGTACGCCTCGGTGTCCCAGTAGGTGCTACCTCCGTATTTTTCGCCCGTGAATCCCTTGGGGCCTATGTTCAGGCGGCTGTCTGCTCCCGTGTAAGTCTGCAAAAGCATGAAGATGCAGTAGCGTATACCCTGCTGCGCTTCGACGTCGCCTTCTATGACGATGTCGCATCCCGCCCATTTGCGTTCCCATGCGGCGGAATGCTCCTCAAGCAAAGCCTCGAATCCTGTTTCCGCAGCTTCCCGCGCCGTTCTGTCCGCAGCCGAGGTAAGTTCATGCGGGGAATGGTTCAGCGAAGATGTTATGCCGACATACTTGCAGATCGTATATGTACTGGACGGCGCAGCTTCCACCGCAGCGGTGTGCCTTATAAGTTCCCCGTCCGAAGAGCGCGAAAACTCAACTCCCTCCATCACGTTGCGCATGCTCCAGCATACTTCGAAACCCGTCTTCTTGGTACGCATGGTCACCGAGTCGCGGTCGCTTGCGACATGTTCCCAGAATTTCTCGTTGTAGTTGGCGTCCTGGTTGCGCTCGTCGGCATTTATATAGGAATTGAACTCAAGGAAAACGGTTCTGTCCAAAGGAGTCACCGAGTAGCGTACCACTCCGAGTTCGGTACGTACCATACTTAAAAAACGCACCGCTTCGACGGCCAGCCTGATACCCGACGGGGTCTCTATCTTCATCCGGCGGGTAAGCACTCCGCGGCGCATGTCGAGTTCGCGGTAAAAATCGATCACCCTGCACTTCGCCAGGTCTATGCTTTCGCCGTCGGCTTTGACGTCGATGCCTATCCAGAATGCGGAATTGAGCACTTTGGCAAAATATTCGGGATAGCCGTTCTTCCACCATCCCACACGTGTCTTGTCGGGGTAGTAAACGCCTCCTATGTAATTACCGTGGAGCGTGGCGCCGCTGTAATTCTCCTCGAAATTAGCCCTCTGTCCGACAGCGCCGTTGCCGAGGCTGAAAAGACTTTCGGAAGCAAGGACTCTTTCGGGCAGGAACCTGTCCTCGATTATCTTCCACTCGTCGGCTATGATAAACCGGTTCATAATTTATTGATTTTCTATTATTGACGACAGCTTGTCGAGCGTAAATCCTTCAAAAGTAGTTATTCTCATATCGGCGGCAGAGAGTTTCGGACTGCTCCCCACCCCCACGCTTCTCATTCCGGCGCGGCGAGCCGCTTCTATGCCCGCTTCAGCATCCTCGAACACGACGCACTGTGCCGGCTCCACACCGGCGAGACGCGCGCCCAGAAGAAACACCTCCGGCTCTGGCTTGGCTTCGGTAACCATCGTCCCGTCCACAACGACGTCGAACATACGGTTCAAACCGACCCTTGCAAGTATTATGCCCGCATTCTTGCTGGCAGAACCGAGAACAGTTTTGACCCCTGCCGCCCTGACCTCCTCTATGAATGCGGTTACCCCTGACAGTATTTCGCCGGCTTCCATGCGACTGATATACTCCACATACCACACATTCTTGCGTGCCGCCATCTCGTTCTTCTCCCCGCAGTCGAACCTGTCTTTCATCCCTCCGACTTCGAGAAGTATGTCGAGCGACGCCATGCGGCTGACACCCTTGAGACGTTCGTTATCCTCCTCCGTGAAATCGAATCCCAGTTCGCCGGCAAGCCTCTTCCATGCGAGATAGTGGTACTTCGCGGTATCCACTATCACCCCGTCGAGATCGAATATGCAGGCTTTTATCATTTTGGAATGCTTATATGCGGGCAAAACTTTCAGGATCTACTTCTCTGATTCACGATCCCCACCGAGAGCGAAGCTAAAACCATCGATACGGCCGCCACCATAATCATCGATACGGCGTTGTTGTCGAAAAGATGCTTGACCACGATGCCCCCTATCAGTCCGCAGAAGATCTGCGGTATCGTAATGGTAAAGTTGAACAATCCCATATAGAGCCCCATGCGGTCGCAAAGCACCGACCGCGAGAGTATGGAGTACGGCATCGCAAGTATGGCCGCCCACGCTATGCCTATTCCCACCATCGGGAACAGAAGCATCCATTGATCCCTGATCAGCGCAAGTCCGAAGTAACCGGCCGCACCCAGAAGCAGGGAAACGGCGTATACCGTTTTGAGGCCGTATTTGTCGGCGATCTTTGCTATAACTATGGAAAAAAGTCCCGCAAATACGGCATAAGCCCCGAACAGTATGCCCACCCAGTTGCCCGCTTCGCCGTAACCGACGGAGGTAGTGTCGGCAACGCCCCATACATTGGCCGCAATGGCGGGGGTGGTGTAAGTCCACATGAGGAACAGCGCCGCCCACGAGAAGAACTGCACCACGCCGAGCTGGAGCATGACTTTCGGTATGCTCCTCATAAGCTCCATGAATTTGGGCTTCGGAGCGTTCTCTGCCTGTCCGTTATAGGCGTAGAATTTGGACGGAGGGTATTCCTTTGTCCTGAACGACGTGATAAGAACCGCCCCTATCAGTATGGCCCCGCCTATATAATAAGACCATACCACGGACGACGGCACCCGCGACTCGGGGGTCGATTCGTTCGAAATGCCGAACCAGTTTACCAGTACGAACGGCAGTATCGAACCTATCACCGCCCCGACATTTATCAGAAAAGACTGCACGGCATAACCCTTGGTCATCTGCTTGTCGTTCAGCATGTCGGCCACCAGTGCGCGGAATGGCTGCATCGTGACATTGAAGGCCATATCCATAAAAAGAAGCATCAGTGCGGCAAACAACAGGGGAGCCATGATATATACGAACACTTCGGCGTTGGGCATGAGGAAAAGCGCGAGCGCGGCAAATCCGGCGCCGCCGAGTATGAACGGTATGCGCCGCCCCATCCGCGTCCATGTCCTGTCGCTGAAAAGTCCTATTATGGGCTGCACTATCAGTCCCGCTATGGGAGCAGCCAACCAGAAATAGCTGAGTTCATGCACGTCGGCGCCCAAAGTCTGCAATATTCGGCTCGTATTGGCATTCTGAAGGGCATAGCCGGTCTGAACGCCGAGAAATCCGAAACTGAGATTCCATATCTGCCAGTAGGAGAGGTCGGGTTTTTTCATATTCAGGGACAAAGTATTTATTTCAGGTATTACAAATTTTAAAAAATAGCGCAGTAAATCGAGATATATTCGGACGACCGGCAGTTTAACTGCGACGAACTGTATAAAATCTATTCCGAACCGTATTGTACAAAACAGTTTCATAAACTATATGTTACCGTTATTCTGTACTGCATTTTGTTCTCCTTCGTGAAAGGGACCGGAAAACTTTTAGCAAAACCGACGCCAAGCCGAAAAAAGCGGTAGATCCCTCGGACAAGCCTCGGGATGACAAGGAAATTTTTTGTCATTGCGGGCTTGACCCGCAATCTCGACCGATAATGCTAAACATAAATTACCTTTTGAGATTGCGGCTCGGAGGCCGCAATGACAATGAAGTGTTAGCATTCCCGAGCGAGGCCGTCCAACTTCGTTCCCGTAAAGTTCTCAGAGTCTCTTTGGTTCTTCCTGAAAGAAAAACAGTAAAATATTGTGTATGAAATGATATGTAGTCGCCGAATTTTATATTACTTTGCATCGGATTTTTGAAGTGACGACACGATGGCGAAGGTAAATACCGAATTCTTCATCGCGCGCAGGATTTCGTCGGGGGAGAGTCCCGACCGGCGCAACGTGATGGTTCTTATAGCCGCCTTTACGGTGGTTATAAGCATGACCGTCATGATCGTTTCGCTGGCGGTCATTTCGGGGTTCAAGAAGGAGCTTACCGGCAAGCTAGCCGGTTTCGGCGGCCATGTGCAGGTGGTCGGTTTGGACGCAAATTCGTCGTTCGAGACAAAGCCCATTACACGGAACCTTTTACTCGAAGAGGGCTTCAGGGACATACGGGGTTTGAGGAGTCTGAATACATTTGCGGTGAAGGGCGGCATTATAATGACCGGCGAGGCTACGCAGGGTATAATGCTTAAAGGGGTGGACGAGGAGTTCGACTGGTCTTTTTTTCGGGGTAACCTTGTAGCGGGGACCCTTCCCGTGGTTGCGGACAGTGTCGCCGGTAAGGATATACTGATCTCGCAGCGTATTTCCTCGCTTATGAAACTGGGAACGGACGATTTCGCCGAAATGCTTTTCGTCACCGCCGGCGCCCCGCCACGGCGCGACATGTTCAGGGTCGCGGGAATATACAATACGGGATTTGAAGAACTGGACAACTTGGTGGTCGTTACCGACATACGGAATGTTCAGAGGCTTAACGGCTGGGAGAGCGGTCAGATCACGGGCTACGAATTGAATACGACGGATTTCCGTAATCTCGTACCCTTTGCCGGCAATATATACGATGTTGTTGCGGAGACCCCGCTGCCGCCCGGTGAAAATCTGATGGTGGTGGACATAAAGGAGCGGTTTCCGGCTTTGTTCGACTGGCTCGGCGCGCACAACGTAAATGCCGCCGTGATAATCACAATAATGGTGCTGGTCGCCCTTCTGAACATGACCTCGGCGCTCCTTATAATCCTGCTCGAACGAACCCGCATGATAGGGGTGCTTAAAACGCTCGGCATGACAAACCGTTCGCTTCAGAAGATGTTCCTTATACGTTCGTCGTTCATAATCGCCCGGGGGCTTCTGTGGGGAAACGCAGTGGGACTGTCGTTATGCCTGATTCAGAAATGGACTCATGCGGTCAAGCTCGACGAATTGGGCTATTTTTTGTCGGAGGTGCCTGTAAACATAGAGTTTTGGTGGCTTTTGGCGCTCAATGCGGGAACTTTTTTCGTCATACTCGCCATTCTTGCGTTGCCCGTCACCGTAGTCTCGCGCATAAGTCCTGAAAAAACAATAAGATACCAATAATGTTGCCTTACAATGATACCGAACCCAAGCGGGAACAGATAAGGTCGATGTTCGACCGTATAGCGCCGTCGTACGACATGCTCAACCGCCTGTTGTCGTTCGGCGTAGACGGCCGCTGGCGGGCGGCCATGGCGGCAATGGTGCGCAGGAGCAATCCCCGCCGTATACTCGACCTGGCTACCGGAACAGGTTTTATGGCGGTATTGCTGGCAAAAAAAATACGGTCCGCCGAAATAACGGGCGCAGACTTTTCGGACGGCATGCTGCGTATAGCGGCTAAAAAAGCCGCCGCCAACGGCGTATCGGACAGGGTATCGTTCGTCCGTGCCGAAGCCGAACATCTGCCTTTCGCAGAGGGGTCTTTCGACGCTGTTACGGCAGCGTTCGGGGTAAGGAATTTCCACGACATCGAAGCGGCTCTCGCGGAAATGTGCCGTGTCCTCCGCAGAGGCGGTGAAATATTTATTCTGGAATTTTCCGTTCCCGAAAACAAAATTTTCGGCCGGTTATACCGTTTATATTTTCACAGGATATTGCCATTTATAGGAGGTACCATATCGGGAGACAGGAAGGCTTACAGATATTTGCCGGAGTCGGTGAACGAATTTCCTTCGGCCGACAGGTTTCTCGGGATGATGAGAGGGAGCGGATTTCAAGACTGCCGCAGCAAGGCGTTTATGACGGGAGCGGTACGGATTTATACGGGGAAAAGAGAGATATAAATGAATATGAGAAGAATCCATATAGTATTTTGTATATTGTTTTTGACGACGACCTCGTGTATGAAGCGCGGGGATATCGCCGTGCATGAAGTCGGCGACATATCGATCAGGGGATTTTCGGGAGCGGATGTCGCCTTGCGGGTCGAGAACCGCAGTTCGCGCAATCTCAGTGTCACGGAAGTTAATCTGTCTCTTGAAAGGGGAGGCAGAAGTCTTATGAATATTTTCATACCGGATCGGGTTTTCATCGCCCGCCGTTCCGACGGCTTCGTGACCGTTCCGCTGAGAATGGAAATCAAGAATCCTTTGGCCGTTATGGCGCTGTCGTTGGATTCCATGCTGGATTCTCCCGAAGGATTCACCGTTTCGGGAGAGATCGTGGTGAATATCGGACACAGGCAAAAGAAACTGAAACTGAGGGAAGTTCCCCTCGAAAGAATTCTGAGAGAGATCGAAAATAATATAGCTCTAGAACTTTGAGAATATGAAAAGGATATTTTTTATCTGCCTGATGCCTGTGTTGTCGCTTGCGGCGAAGGGACAAGGGATCGACAGCTACAAAGACAGGCTCATGCAGCCGGACGGCGCTACGGGCGCCAATGTGGAGGTTGTCGAGCGGGGCGACGCCATGGATATAGTGAAAAAATTCGATCCTTCGGAGGCTTCCGCGAAAGTGAATGGATACAGGGTGCGGATATTTTTCGACAACAGCCAGAATGCCAGAAGTAACGCTACCGCCGCGCTTAACCGCTTCAGGGAAATATTTCCCGACGTCGATGTCTATATGAATTATGAAAATCCTTATTTCAAGGTTTCTGCGGGCAACTGTCTTACCCATGAGGAGGCGGTGATACTTTGGGGAAGGATAAAAAGATCGTTTGAAATGGCCTTTATAACACGTGAAGAAATCCCCATATCGGTTTTAAAGAATAAAAAAATAGAATAATTATTTTGATTTTTTAAAGTATTGCACTACTTTTGCGATCGATTTTAAACTGTTAAAAATATTTTTATCATGAAAAAATTATTATCTTTTTCTCTGGTTGCTCTGATGGTAATGGTACTTGCAATCTCTTGCGGCCGCAAATCTCCTTCTGTAACCGAAGAAGTTGCACAGCAGGAAGTTGTTGACAGCACAGCTGTTGCAAGCGCCGACGAAAACAAGGAATGCACCGGCAACTGCGAAGGATGCGAAAACAAAGCTGCTGAAGAAAAAACCGAAGGCACCGCCGAGTAACACCCGCGGCACAGGAACGGTAGCGGAACATTCCTGACTTTTCCCTGCCAAAATGCAGAAGAAGTCGTCCATGAAAGGGTGACTTCCTGTCTATTTACCGGTATCGGTTTGCAGATAATCCCTGTCGGCAGTCGGAGAAACCAGTTGGAGTAATTTAAAAGCAGTCAAATGAGATTGATTTCGTTTGACTGCTTTTTTATCGGCCATATTAGGCCATATTATTTCACTTTACCGTATCACTTCTTATTAAAAAAGTTCATCGTACGGTCTATTCCTGTGGTAGCGAAAGTTTTTATCGCTTCGCAGGCTTGTTCTATTTTCGGCAGCAATTCTTTTTTTTCTTCGTTTGTCCACCTGCCAAGGACATAATCCACCTGCATACCCTGTGGAAAATCGCTCCCTATTCCGAATCTCAGCCGCGCATAATCGCATGTCCCGAGAACTTCGCATATACTTCTCAGTCCGTTGTGTCCGCCGTCGCTTCCCCTGGCGCGTATCCTTATACTTCCCGCGGGAAGTGCGATGTCGTCCACCACTACCAAAAGGTTTTCCGGCTCCACCTTCTCGGCCTGCATCCAGTATCTTACGGCTTTACCGCTGAGATTCATATATGTAGAGGGCTTGAGAAGGATAAGGTTATGTCCCTTGTGTTTCATTTCGGCAATATCCCCGTAGCGGGAAGGGTGGAAAAACACGTTGGACGCCCCCGCAAGGGCGTCCAACACGTCGAAACCTATATTATGGCGCGTACCGGTATATTCGGCGCCTATATTGCCAAGTCCTACGATAAGGTATTTCCCGTTTGCATTCACACGGATAATGCGGATTTTAAGAGTGTGATGAAATCAGGAGAACCGTAACATTGCGAGTACACAATTCTCCTGCGAATGTTCGGTCGTTTATGTACCTTACTTGCCTGCCGTCTCGGATGCGGCCGCGCCGCGTGCGGCGCGAGTCATTTTCACGGCGCAGATGGCAGTGGAAGGCGGAGTGAGGATTGTCAGACCCTCGTAATGGAGATCGCCTACGAAGATGGATTTGCCCAGTTCGAGGTCGGTCACATCTATCACGAGTTCATCCGGCAGGTTTTCCAGGACACCCTTAACGTGAACCTTGCGCTTGCTCAGCGACAGCTTGCCGCCCAATTTGACACCCGCGGAATTGCCGGTCAGGCGTATGGGAATATCTATCGCCACCTCCTTGCCGGGCAGCGCCCTATAGAAGTCTATATGAAGCGCCTGTTCGCGGACAGGGTGGAACTGTACTTCGCGCATCACGGCAGTCTCCTTGCGCCCGTCCACATCGAGAAGCACGATATAGGAGTTCTGCGAATAGATCAGTGGTTTAACGTCCCTGTCTGTCAGAGAAAAATGTACGGTTTCGCCGTTGCCGTAGATCGCGCAGGGGATCATACCCTCGCGGTGCAGTTTTTTAGCCTCTTTTTTGCCGAACACCTCGCGCCTGGAGGCTTTGATTTCGATTGTTTTCATTGATTATAAACCATTTAATGTTCCTCGGGCGTCACTCAGCAACCTCCGCCTGTCGTTCCCCCGACAGTTTACGGCAGGCCGCCCCATAAACGCTTGCGGTTGCAAAAGTAATGATTTATAATCAAAAATCCTTACGGTTTAATTCATATTGCGTTGTCCGGATTAAACTCCTGACTGCCCAGTATTTAAAATATACTTGAAAAACTTGATTTATTTATTATTTCTTTTTAATTTTACAATATGGTTTAACCTGACGTTTATACAGCATTTTAAACCTTAACTGCTGAAACCAAACTTTAAATTGACAGGTATGATGAACTTCAAACCCATAGGTATCTTGTCGGTGAATATTGCTCATGTTGTAAAATCCTGCGGACTGCTGATAATTTTGGTTTTTACGCATCTTTCTCTTTACGCTCAATCTACGCCCCATGTCTCAGGAACCGTAAAGACGTCCAATGACGAAATGTTGCCCTTCGCTAATGTCTGTCTTATCGACAAAACCGACAAAACGAAAATGTACGGGGCAACGACGGACGAGGAAGGGAAATTTTCCATACCGGTTCCCGCAGGAATTTATCTTATGGAAATATCCTATGTGGGATATGTGAAATATTCTTTCTCGGTTCAGGTAGACAAGGACGTGAGTATTCCGGATATCATACTGGACGAGAACAGCGAGCGCATGGACGAAATAGTCGTCAGGGCAAGGACCGTTACATACAACCCTACCGGTTATATTGCCGAAATATCCGGAAACCCTTTTTACAGGAATTACGATCTGAGCGATATATTGAAACTTACTCCCGGAACTCATGCAAACTTCAGGGAAATCCAAGTCTACGGAAAAGCTGTTTCCAAGGTCTATGTCGACGGACGGGAAGTTCGCTTGTCGGGAGAGGATCTGATCCAGTATCTGAAGAGTTTCAACGGGCGCAATGTAAAACAGATGGAGGTCATAGCGAGCAGCGGGACGGAGGATGACGCATCTTCCGGCGGATCATCGATCATAAGGATAACGACGGTCAGGGTGGATGGCGGAATGGTATCAGCCTCGATGAATTACAACTATAGTCGCACAACACGTTTCACATCTCCCAATGCGAATGTACAGTGGCGAAGAAATAAATGGTCGACGTATTTCACGGGCTCATTACCCATGGGAAGAAGCACCCGTACCGATAATACGGAAACCGAATTTTACGATTCCGGAATCAGGATGATAACCGATAGACGGTCGGAACATAAAGTGCGGAATATCCTGACGACACTCGGCGTCGGGTACGACATAAACAAAAACAACATCATATCGGTCGAAGGCGCTTTCCGGAGGATGCGGATAGATCCCGCTTCTTATACCACAACCAAACAATGGGATCAGGACTTGAAAGACTTCCTGCAAACCGCTGCAGGTTCTTCCATTAACGATAGGGACGTGACTAATTATATCGTATCTATGAATTATACCCGCCTGTTCGATAAAGGCGGTAATTTACTCTTCATGCTCGACAGGGTGCAAAGCGATGCTGATAATATTTCCAACAACGAATACCTCTATACCGACGGCAATGACATGCAGTATGATAATCGGAACCAGGAGAAGAGCACGATCCACACGGCAGGGGTAACGTATGAACAACCGTTTAATGGAGGGAAGTCCAAACTGACTGCGGGAGCGAAATATACGGACATAGCCAACGAAAGCAACACGGATTACAACCTGTACAACAATGACGTACAGGACAGCGGGAAAAGCTACGAGGATATATATGAATATTCGGAACGGGTATACGCCATGTATGCTAAATATTCATTTACTCTTGGAAATTTCAGTACCGTCATAGGGACACGCCTGGAACATTCGATCATTTCCCCAAACTCCAGGATCAATCCCGAAGGTAATCTCAAAAGCCGCTATACGGATCTTTTCCCCGAAGTAGGGATCAATTACAGCATAGGTAAAAATAAAGCCCACAATCTCGGTCTGAATTACGTACGTTCCATATCCAGACCCTCTATGTACCTTCTGAATCCTTTGATAATACGGCAAAACGAATACAGCTACAGCATGGGGAATCCTTCGCTGAAGCCTTCATATGGGGACTCCTACTCCCTGCGTTTACTATTGTTTACCAAATATGTATTGAGCGTCAGTTATTACACGTCGAAAAACGGAGATATCCTCAAAGGAAATACGGAGCCGGGTTCCGATATAATATATACGCAGCCACGGAACGGGCTGACTTCAAGGAGATGTAACATCTACGCCGAATTTCCCGTAAGTATCGGCAAATGGGGACGGTTGAAACTGAGTGGAAATTACTCCTTCGGAAAAGATGAATACGGGGAAGATAAAGATAACTATGAGTCGTGGAATGTCGGATTATCCGGAACATTCAGCTTGCCTTACGACATAGATATTATGGCGGACATACGATACGATCCTCCGGAAAGTTCACTGTACCACAGATCGTATAATCACAGCATATACAGTAATGTAAATATCAGCAAGCCTTTTCTCAAGAAACGATTTGTGTTCTCGCTGCTGTTCAACGATATATTCAACATGCTGGGAAGTCAGAGCAGTGAATATTTCTACGATAAGTATCGTAGAAGATCGTCTAACACGTATAAGGGTACTGCCTACATGGCCCGCATCAATTATACCGTGAAGTGGGGAAGCAACTCGGCGAAAGTCCGCCGCAATACGTCCGGAAGCTCTTCGGAGCAGGGGCGCATAAGCAGCGATAAACAATAAAATATAATCGGGATGCCGAAAACGATAAAACAGAGTAGGCGCAATTAAAATCGACACGGTTATGAAAAAGAATCAAACAGCGGAACGGCAGTTCGTACAACTGTCGGCCGATGAAATGAAACATTTATGCGGAGGAAAGAAGATTACCTCTAACGTACAAATTAACTTTTGTCCGGTATGTGGCGCTCAATTGGGTGACTACAAAATTGTTGGGAAAGAATATGTGTATATATGTCCCGAATGCGGTTCAAGGGTAAATCAGCCGGAATAGATGGCTTGCGGTTGCAAAAGTAATGATTTGTAATCAAATACCCAGTTTGACTGCCAATTCAATATTTCACTATCTTTGTTCGATATGGACGAAAATTCGAATTTTAGCGGACATAAAATGAAAACAATATGAAAAGAATATTTATTGTATTGGCAGTCTTATTGGTTTCATCGACTGCGTCGGGACAGACAGCCTGTTGGCTACGATGAGGAAAACAGTTATCTGAAAGGGAACATTATTACCCATGATCCCGACTATTTCTGGCAACTTCCCTGAAAAATAGTATAAATATTCGGCTTAGATATTGTAATTTTATAATACTTTTGCAACGAATCATTAAAAATCGCAATGAATTTTTCGGCAAATAATTTCTGGTGGTGGCGTTTTCGCGGACTGAAGGTCGTGAATTGCCGTTGCTATTTGTTTGCATTTTAGGAAGATATAAAACAACAAACAATACGGGGGCTGTCGGATTCACGACAGCTCCCGATTTTTTTATGTCATAACAAAACATTTAAAACATTTTAACTATGTATTTAAACATCGATGCCGACGGTTTCTACGGGGAATTCGGCGGCACATACGTGCCGGAGATACTGCGGCCGAACATCGGGAAACTGCAAGCGGAGTACCTCGGAATAATGGAGAGTGAGCGTTTTCAGAAGGAGTATCGTTCGTTGCTGAAGGATTATGTGGGACGTCCATCCCCTCTTTATCATGCGGAAAAGATTTCCGGAAAGTACGGGGCGAAGATATACCTCAAGCGCGAAGACCTCAACCATACTGGGTCGCATAAGATAAACAACGCCATAGGCCAGATCCTCCTTGCCCGACACATGGGCAGGATGCGCATCATCGCGGAAACCGGAGCCGGACAGCACGGGGTCGCCACAGCCACGGTCTGCGCCCTCGCCGGAATGGAATGCACAGTCTACATGGGCGAGGCCGATATGAAGCGTCAGGATCTTAATGTCCGGAAGATGCGTATGCTCGGAGCCGAAGTGCGTCCGGTCTCCTACGGGAACAGTACCCTTAACGACGCAGTAAATGCAGCCCTTTCGGACTGGTGCGACAACCCTTCCGATACTCATTTCCTTATAGGGTCGGCCGTAGGTCCCCACCCCTATCCCGATATGGTTGCGCGGTTCCAGTCGGTGATCAGCGAGGAGATAAAGGTACATCTCATGGAAAAAGAAGGCAGAAATTACCCTGATTACTTGATAGCCTGCATCGGGGGAGGCAGTAATGCCGCAGGAACTTTCTACCATTATCTCGACGATACGAGAGTCCGGCTGATCGCTGCCGAAGCCGCCGGACTGGGTTTGAATTCAGGGAAAACAGCCGCCACTATCCATCTCGGCAAAGACGGTATGATACACGGCGCCCGCACGCTCGTAATGACGGACGATTCAGGGGAAATATCCCGTACTCACAGTATATCCGCCGGCCTGGACTATCCGGGCATAGGGCCCATGCACGCCAATCTTGCAAGGCAGGGAAGGGCGGAGGTAGTGGCTGTAACAGACGGTCAGGCACTCGAAGCCGCGCTGGAACTGACCCGCGCCGAAGGAATAATACCGGCGCTGGAGTCGTCGCATGCGCTTGCCGTTCTCGGTATGAGGAAATTCGGGAGGGATGACGTCGTGGTGGTTTCTCTCTCAGGACGCGGCGACAAGGACATGGATACCTACATGCGTCATTTCGAGGGAAGTCTGTGATCCCTGCGCGATAATTAAGTACCGTGAAATATTTATTGATACATTTTTTATTTGTAAGTCGCTAACAAGCAGCATTGACGAAAAATAATAAATAGCACGGTGTGCTTAGTAGCGATAAAAAGTTCGGGCGGAAAGTTTTTCCGCCCGAACTTTTTATAAAGGTTACTCCCCTGCGGGATGACCGACGGGATGGTTGAGCCAGATATTATGCACATCGGTAAGATTGAGGGCTTTTCTTATCCCCTCGTGATCCATCATTGCGCGGGGGACGGTACCGAGTCCCGCGGCAGCGCAGAATATGGAAATGTTCTGCGAGACTATACCGCAGTCCAGAGCTCCCATATCATAGAAGTGCTTGAAATCTTTCGAGTCGGGTGAAAAGCCGCTGTAACGCGACATGTCGGCTACCAGCAGCAGGCATACCGGAGCGCCCGAAGGACGGCGCTCTAACAAATGGCGTATGTCTTCGCCCGTGACTTTCCTGAGCGCATGTTTCGGGGCGTCGTAGAGATACACCCCGTCTTCGCGGCACAGGTAAACGTCCACATCCTGCGAATTGCGGGCTGTGGGGGAGGTAAGTTTGCCGTTATCCCTGTTCACGCCGCGCGCCGCCCACAGAAGGTCGGACAGATCCTGATCGGAAAGGGCAACGGGTTTGAATTCGCGCGTCGATTGACGCTTTTCGAGCGCTTCCATGACGGACGGTCCCCTCTGTTTGCTGCGGGGTACGAGGTTTATGACGCTCCCGTCCTGGGCGGAAGCTGTAAAGGCGATTGCAAGAAGCAACACCACCGGCAGTAATTTTTTCATAATTTTCGTGTTTTAAGGCAGATTTAAGTACCGTTAAATGTTTATTGATACATTCTTTATTTATAAGGTGCTAATAAGCAGCGCTGACGAAAAATAATAAATAGCACGGTGTGCTTAATTTACACGTCAAATGTAAAAAATTTATAACTATATATGCTATCTCTACCTTATATTATTCTCCGCTATATTTTGTAGATTGACCTTCTGTCTCCTTCGTTAGCTTCGCCCTCTTCCTTCTTGCGGGGCATAGTACGCAAGCAGCCTCTGCTCCTGCTGCGTTTCGGTTATTCCGAGCGTCAGCGAGGAATGTGTCATTTGTCATCCCGAGGCTTGTCCGAGGGATCTACCTTATATCATTTTTTTATAAATAGGTAGATTCCTCGTCGGCCTGCGGCCTCGCTCGGAATGACAAAGAGTGCGTTCGGAATGACAAAATATTTATTGCCTGCGCTACGCCTGGCTTTAGCCTCCTTGCGGGGCATAGTCAGCAAGCTGCCTCTGCTCCCGCTGCGTTCGGTTATTCCTGCACGCAACGGCCGTCCGGCGCGGCAGGGCTGCAAGCCCTGCCGCAATCAATCGAATGAATCGAATGAATCGGATATTCTATTCCTGGAGACAACGCACGGGGAAGCCGCCGGCTCTGGCGTTGCCGTTCGCGGGGCTCACGTAGGTACTGGCGAAGCTGAGGTTGTAACCGCTGGCGCCGGCCACCGAACCGCTCCAGGCGTAGCCGTTGGAACCCACGTTGTTGAATCCGCCATTGGCGTTGCTGCGGTAGCCAGAGGCGGGATAGAAATGGGCGAGGGCGGACGTGCCGCCGACGCCGTTGAAGACCGCCCCTTCATTCGTGACTACATAGTTGTTGAAAGTCCACTCGCTGTTATCAACTTCGATATAATTTCCCCAGCTGTCTACGGAATTGACCGAAACAGGCGGCACCTTCCAGCCCGCGGGGCAGGGATCGTAAAGGGTCTTCTTGCCAGACACTCCGCCCCAGGAATCGTTGTTGTTGTCCGCATTCACCGAACCGCGGTAGGTGTCATAATTTATTGCGAAACCCAATGGATTCTGAACTAATTGCGGCAATTCGGTATAGTCGCCGGTGGGGTTTGCGTTCGTAGACGTGCTGCCACCCGTTTGCGTATAGTACGCCTGTATATTATCCGTTCCGTCCGAGGCGGGGAAAGCGTCCTTGCGCCCCCACTGGTAGAAAAGGCCGTTCTTGCCGCTGGCATTGTACGTAGTCCCCGCCGCCCCGAGGTTGCGGTCCATCCATGTAAGGCCGGTTTCGGTATCCTTTTTAGAAGTTACGGCTTCTGTCACCCAGATATGCCAGCTCCATTTCACCGCGCCGGAAGTCTTATCCTTGATGCAGACGACGGCGTTGCCCGCCACCCCCGGCTCGACGCGGACATATCCCTTGCCGTCCTGCGCGTACGCCTCCAGCTTCTTGATAACCCCGCTCGCCCCGACCGGAGCGTCGCCCCAGACGAGTTCGACCGTATAATTGTCCGCCGTCACGCCGCCGAGTCCCGTCATCGCCGCTCCAAGTCCGTCGGCTGTAAGCACGCGGTTGGCCTGCGACACGGGGATGTAGATAGCCTCACTGTTAGGCGCCACCATATAACAGTTGGCCTCCGGCTGCGCTTCGATACGGAGTTCGAACTCCGCCCTGATCTCCACAGCCTTTGCGGGCATTGTAAAGGTGGCGGGATTTGTCGCCGCATCCGGCGACAAAGTCACGCCCCCGCTGACTACAACCCATTGCTTAAAGATATAATCGCCGCTCGGAGTGGCCGTAATGGTTACGGTTTGTCCCGCCGCCGCTTTATTCGCACTCGCGCCGCCGACCGCGGACGCGGCCGTCCCATGGCCGTCGTTCGACACGGTTACCGCATACGCAGGATCGGACGGTTCGCTTTTGCCGCATGAGAAAAACACTGCCGCGCCGGCGAATACGACCGGCGCCAGCATCGTTGAAATTTTGATTTTCTTCATAATTGGATTTTTTATAGGCATTACCTAAGTACCGTTAAATTTTGTTTGTAAGTTTATAATAAGCGGCACCGATGAAAAATGATAAATAGTACGGTGTGCTTAATTTGTAAAAATACAGGAAAATCAATGATCGTGGAGTCGAAAATGTAGCGAATAGATAAAAATCAGCAACGGATAGATAAAAATCAGTAGCGAATAGTACCGTGAAATAATCCATTTGTCCATTATTTTTTGTAAGGTCTAATCAGCAGTATTAACAAAGAATAATTAATAGCACAATGTGCTTGACTTTGGTTCTCCTCCTCGCCACCTCGGCCGTAATGAGCAACCTCCCTCCGCCGTCGGCGGAGCCGTGGCGGAAACGGCACGAGGAGGTAACATCGGAGGGCAGGCCTGCTGCCGGAAGAAGAGAATTTCATTCACCCGAGGCCGATTCTACTCCCCGTCGAGCCAGCGCATGAATTCCGGCACTCTTCCCCTGCTTACGAAAAGATCGCCGGCCGCCATGGGCGTGAGCACGATTTTGATCCGTCCCCCGAAATGCCTCGAAACAGACTTGATGGCGTTTATCGACGCTATGCAGCTGCGTGAGAAACGGAAAAATTCCCTGGGGTTTAGCATGGAGTTTACCGTATCCAGCGACTGGTCTATTATGTAGCGGTTATTGTCGAACGTCACCAGATAGGTGGTCTTGTCCTCCGAGAAGATGTAGGCTATGTCGCCGACATTGACTATAACGATCCTGTCGCCTATTCTGACGGCGAAACGGGGCTTGTATTCGCGCAGGTTGAGTGCGGCCGCCCTGAGAGACGCCATATCCGATCGATCGGAGGAGGAGCCCGACGCGGCGGCGCGGCATTTTTCCACCGCGGAAATAAGCTCGCCGGTATCTATCGGCTTGAGCAGGTAATCGACGCTGTTCACCTTGAACGCCTTTATTGCATAGCTGTCGTATGCCGTGGTTATTATGACCTTGGAATGTATCTCGACATGTTTGAATATCTCGAAGCACATGCCGTCCGACAGTTCCACGTCCATAAATATTATATCGGCATGGTTGCCCTCCGTACCCAGCCACTTTACCGCACCGGTGACCGAATCGGCGATACCGGCTATTTCGATGTCGTCGAAATTAAGATTCAAAGCCCTTTTCAGGTTTATCTGGGCAGGTATTTCATCTTCGATGATAAACGCTTTCATAAGTACCGTTAAATATTTATTGATACATTCCTTATTTGTAATGTGCTAATAAGCAGCACTGATGAAAAATAATAAATAGCACGGTGTGCTTAATTATATCCGTTAGAGAAGGGGAAGTGTCACCACGAACAGACCGCCGCCGCTGCTTATGTCTATACTCCTGCCTGCTATATCTGCGTATTGCCTGCGGATGTTCGAAAGGCCGAGCCCCGTAGATCCGTAAACATTAATGCGGGGTTGCAGATTGTTCGACACCGAGATGCTTCCATCCCCTGCGGTGTGTATTTTTATAACCAGGGGGGTTTCGCCATTGACTATATTGTGTTTGGTGGCGTTCTCCACGAGAAGTTGCAGGGAACACGGTACGATCTTTTTCTTCATGTCGCTCCTGTGAACATCTATTTCCATGTCGAAACCTGCCGTGAACCTTTCTTTCAGAAGATCCACATACGCTTCCACAAAATCGAGTTCCTCCTTCAGTGTGACTAATTTTTCCTCTCCCGAACCCAGCTGGTAACGGTAAACTCCGGCCAATTTTTTTATGAAGTCGCTCGCCCTTCGCGTATCCCCCTCCTGCACCAGGCAGTCGAGCATGTTAAGGCTGTTGAAGAGGAAATGAGGATTGAGCTGCTGCTTGAGATGATGGTACTGATACTGCGCCTTTCTTTTGTGGCTCTTCTCGGCAGCAAGCGCCACACGGGTATTCCTGAAATAGAAAAAGAGGTCGGCGAGTACGACCGCCGTGACATTCACGATAAGTACCACCAAGAAGAGAAGCAGGGAGTGTCCCGAAAACAGGTCATCCCACCGCAGGCCATAAGGCGGAAAGATACGGTTTGCAAAGGGAGTCATGAGCAGCGAAACCGCCAGCAGATAGGTAATCTGGATCGCGGTACGTCCGAAAGGGGTTTTCCCGTATGGCAGTTTCCTGTTGAGTAGAACTATGAATGTTATACTGAACAGAGCAGCAACCCCTACGTTCAACAGGTTGCTCAGGTATGCTACGAGATAATCATAAATCTGCAGGCCGTATTCCTCCTGAAGCCTGCGGTATACGTCCACGTACAGTATTCTGAAACAGAATATTACGGCTACAACCAGCGTAATCTGTCCGGCATTGCGCGGTATTTTTCTAAGCATCTTCAACTGGCGGTTGTTCCAATACGGGTATCTTTCTTCTTGTTATGAAGTAGGTTGTCCACCCGAGTATTTCCGTAACCGCGAAGGTCGTGATCATATTTGAGAACCGCGACAGCTTTCCATCGAACGACTGCGAAATCATATCGGCTCCCTTAACCCCCATGTAAAAGCCGGCAAAACAGCATAGCAGGGCGAGAGCCGCGGAAATATCGAGCGGGAAACCGCACGTTCGCGCCACCATGATAACCATGACTATCGTAAGTACCGTCAGGAATATGTCGTCGGCCACTCCGAAATGGCGCATTATTACCGTCGTGAGCGCATGGGCGGCGGCAAAAAGATGAATTATCAAATTAACCCTCGCTATTCCTGATTTCATGGTTAAATGAATGGTTTTGAAACTCCGTAAAATTAACACTTTTTTGCAACAAACATTGTTTATTTTCTGCAAATAACTTGGATGATTATAGAAATTACCCAGATTTTAGACGGACTTCAAGAATCGAATAATCCCGACCGCGACGACATTTTTGAAGATGTCCGCTGGTCGGGATTATTCGAAACTTCGAACCTTTCTAAAACAACTGTCAGATCAAGATCAAATCGTGATTACCTGATTTACCCAATTCAAACTATCAATATTCGTGATCCATTCCGCGACAACTCCTTCCATGTCCTTCGGAGTATCTTTCGTCTGAAAAATCATATTCTTCAGGAAGGTATTGTTTCCATTTGTTCTTAAAGGCCTTCTTCTCCTTGTGCAGTTCTTTTTTCCGGTTGAAAAGTTCTGTGAACTCCTTTTTCATCTCCTCCGGAAACTCCTTGCCTTTTTCGCCGAACTTAACGTATAAAGCATCTTCGGGTGTCATTTTTTCCTTAACCCAACCGAAAAACCTTTCGTGTTTGCATTCTCCTTTGTGTTCCATGACATTAAAATTTAAGCACATTGTGCTATTTATTATCCTCTGTTAATACTGCTAATTAGCACCTTACAAATAAATAATGGATAAATAAATATTATACGGTACTTAATTGTGAGCAACGATTATACAATGCAATTTTTAAGCCCACGCTGTATATGACCGTATGAATTTGTTCATTATCTTTGTCTCGCTTATTCAAGCACTTTGAAATACAGCTAAATCGGGAAAAGGGGGAGATGATCAAGGCGCAACTGATGCCGGAAGCCGGCAACATGTACAGAATAGTTTACTCGGAGTCGGGCGAGGGGGTAGCCTGCAATTTCGGAGATGCCCTGCTGGTTTCGCAGAAGTTGGAATCCGAAGGAGAGATAGAAAAAGCCTGCAATGTACGCTTCGGAGCTTTTCAGTCGCTTATGGAATTGATCCCCGATTCGACCGACCTGGAATTGGACTGGGATGACACGAACAGTCGCGAGGCGATGCTGCTGATAAGTTTTTCGGCGATAGACCATTTCCTTGCAGGCGATTTCGAGATGTGCGCCGCCATGCTCGAAATGCTTCTCGAACTGGATCCCGAGGATCACCTGGAAATGTCCACCATGCTCGGCTACTCCTATATAGCCATCGAAGAATACGAACTCTTCGACGAGGTGATCAACGATGTCAGCGACAAACGGGCGGACAAGGCCATACAGTCTCTGTGGAGCGAGTTCAGGCGCAGGGGTGAGATACCGGAAGGGGAGCTCAAACATTTCAAAAAGAATTTTCCCGCCTATTACCGTGAATTTACCGCTGACGATCATCCGGTGGACGAGGATTACCTGAAGGGACTGGAGAGCGAACGGCCGTCTCACCGCACTTTGGCGCGTGAACTGTGGCTGCAAACGGAGCATCTGTGGACGCTGTTCCCCGAATTCATCGAAACCCTCAAAAAAGACCGTTCTTTATGACTTACCCGTGGGGTGATTCCAGGAGGTTCAACAGCTATTCCCGTTATTTCAAAGATCTTTTCGGCGGCAGGATACAGAAAGTCGCCGTCAATGCAGGCTTCACTTGTCCCAACAGGGACGGAACATGCGGCACGGGAGGATGCACCTTCTGCGATAACTCGGCTTTCACCCCGTCTTACTGTATGAGCGGAAGGGAGGTTGGGTGGCAGGTCGGGGAAGGTATCGAATTCCACCGCCGGCGCTACCGCACGGCGGAGAAATATTTGGTTTATTTTCAGTCCTTTTCCAATACCTATGCTCCGTTGGAAAAACTTCGGGAATTGTATGAAGAGGCGCTCTCTTTTCCCGAAATCGCGGGTTTGGTCATATCTACCCGCCCCGACTGCGTGGACGAGCGGAAACTCGATTATCTGGAGTCGCTGTCGAAAAAGTGCTTCATCGCCGTAGAATACGGCGTGGAATCGTGCAACGACCGCACATTGAATACGATCAACCGGGGACACGATTTCGCGTGCGCCGAACGCGCCATTCGCGCAACCGCAGGGCGCGGCATACACACCGGAGCGCATTTCATTCTCGGTCTTCCCGGGGAGACCGACGACATGCTTCTCGCACAAACGGATATTATAAACAGCCTTCCCCTGACGACGGTCAAATTCCATCAACTGCAAATTTTCAAAGGCACGGCTATGGCCGAAGACCATGCCCTGAATCCGCAGAAATATATTCTGCGCGACCTGCCGTCCTATATGGATCTTTTTATAGACATACTGCGCCGTTTGAAACCCGGCCTTGTCGTGGAGCGTTTCGCAGGCGAAGCGCCCCCGCGCTTCCATGCCGTCTACGGCTGGGGAACCGTCCGCAACGAACAGCTCCTGGCCATGCTGGAACGACGGCTCGAAGAACGGGATGTCTTTCAAGGCGACCTTTACGCCGGCTAACAGGTATTTATAAACAGGGCGTTAATAATAAATAACCAGGCAAAAAAAGTTTTTTGTTTACGGATATTAAATAAATCACTACATTTGGCTACGATTTAAAACCCATTAAGCTATGAATGTTAATAATCTGATTTCAG
Organism: Holotrichia oblita; assembly: GCA_023690525.1. Taxonomy (NCBI): domain Eukaryota; kingdom Metazoa; phylum Arthropoda; class Insecta; order Coleoptera; family Scarabaeidae; genus Holotrichia; species Holotrichia oblita. The sequence goes on from CM043015.1 coordinate 1,609,023, forward strand.
AACTGGAGCGTAAGCATCCTGGCGAGAGCGAGTATTTGCAGGCGGTACGCGAAGTCCTCGTTACTATTGAAGAGGTTTATAACCGCCATCCCGAATTCGAGGCGAACAAAATCGCCGAGAGGATCGTGGAACCCGACCGTATTTTTACATTTAAGGTACCCTGGGTGGACGACAACGGTGAAGTCCACGTAAATTTAGGCTACCGCGTGCAGTTCAACAACGCTATCGGCCCATACAAAGGCGGTATACGTTTCCATCCCAGCGTGAATCTTAGTATATTGAAGTTCCTCGGTTTCGAGCAGATCTTCAAGAATGCCCTCACTACCCTGCCCATGGGCGGCGGCAAAGGCGGTTCGGACTTCAATCCCAAAGGAAAATCGGACGGCGAGGTTATGAGATTCTGCCAGGCCTTTATGACCGAACTTTGGCACCATATAGGTCCGGAAACCGACGTCCCCGCCGGCGACATCGGCGTTGGCGGACGTGAAATAGGCTACATGTACGGCATGTACCGCAAGCTGGCAAGGGAGAACACGGGTGTCCTCACCGGCAAGGGGATGACCTACGGAGGTTCCCTCATACGCCCCGAAGCTACCGGCTACGGCGCGGTGTACTTCCTCAAGCAAATGCTCGAAAAAGCCGGAACGAGCCTCAAAGGCAAGACCATATCCGTTTCCGGATTCGGTAATGTGGCGTGGGGTGCGGCCAAGAAAGCTACCGAACTGGGAGCTAAGGTGGTAACCATATCTGGTCCCGACGGCTATATCAACGATCCGGACGGCATGACCGACGAGAAGATAAATTACATGCTCGAACTGCGTGCGTCCAACAATGACATAGTGTCTCCCTATGCCGACAAGTTCAAGGGTTCGACTTTCCATGCCGGCAAGAAGCCCTGGGGAGTCAAGGTGGATATTGCCATGCCCTGCGCTACGCAGAACGAACTCAACGGCGACGATGCGGCGCAGCTGGTGAAGAACGGCGTTATGTGCGTGGCCGAAGTATCGAACATGGGATGTACTCCCGAAGCCATCGAAGCCTTCATTCACAACAAAATTCTCTACGGCCCCGGTAAGGCGGTGAATGCCGGCGGTGTGGCGACTTCCGGTCTGGAAATGAGCCAGAACTCGCTCAAGATGAACTGGACAGCCGAGGAGGTCGATGCAAGACTCTTCCAGATAATGACTTCGATACACAACGCATGTATCGAGTACGGTACCGAAAAAGGCGGCTACGTAAACTACATGAAGGGAGCGAACATCGCGGGCTTTATGAAGGTGGCCAAGAGTATGGTAGAGCAGGGAGTCGTTTAAGCTGCTTCCTGGCCGTTCTATTACCGGTCACTTCATAACCGGATAAAGCCGGTATAATGACGACAGGGGAGCCTCGAAAATCGAGGCTCCCCTGATATATTTATAACAAACCCCATTATCGTGACGGCATACTTTCTCTCGCTCTGTCGGTGTTGAGGCTTTCCGCTTCACCGACGCGGTCGCGGAAACGGCCGAAATTACCACGGATCGAGAAACCAATCACGCGTCCCCTGCGTTCGTTGCGCGCGGCGATGCTGAAATTCCGGTCGGCCGTCAGCGAGGATATGTAACGGCGGGAATCGAACGGGTTGTCCACCCATGCCGTCGCAAAGAGTTTGCCTTTGAGTATCGTCTGCGAGAAACTGAATTTAAACTGGTGACTGTATGTTACCCCGCCGTTCTGCGCCACGCCGGTATCCGAATTCAGCGTATAGTCGAAATCGAATTGTCCCGTAGGCCATATCTTTACCCAAAAACTGCCGCCGCCTGCGAACCCGCTTACGGTATTGATCCGGCGCTCGGACGACGGGATGCGGTACTCTATACGGTGGTATTCGGTCACCAACATCAGGTTACACCATTCCCTGGCGATTACTCCCAGAAGCATAAGTTTGACGGAAAGGCTGTTGCGGCTGCCTATATTATCCCATGTGGTGGTCGATATCTTGCTCGACGGATCGACTTCCGTGATGCTTTCGATGGCGTTGCTTATCCGCGAGTAGAGCATATCCAGAGTAATCATCCTGCGGCCGGCAACGAATGATCTGCTCATACCCAGTCTGAAATTATGCGAACGCTCCGGATCGAGACCGGGGTTGCCGGTTATGAGGTTCATGGAATCGGCATCGTTCACATAAGGGTCTAATTTATTTACGTCGGGCCTTACTATCCCCATACTGTAACCCGCACTAAAGCCGAATTTTTTTATCCTGGATGACAGGGAAATGCTGGGCATCAGATTCACCTTTTCATAGTTCAGAGGCGAAGCGCTTTCGCCGTACCTGAAAGTCCCCATATCCCTCTCGTAGGTCAGATTGAGCCCCGCACTGCCACTTATTTTTTTGTCGTAATACATATAGGCGGCACCGATGTTTCCCACTCTTTGCGTATAGTTCAGACCTTTGTTCCGAAGGACGTCGGTCGTCCACTCCTGCTCCAAAGCGTCCCAACGGTTATATTCCGACGCATTTTCATACCTGCGCTGCGTATAGTTCAGGGCGGCGGATACGCGGTGCCTGTCCAATTTCATGAATTGACGGGCCTGTATCCGGAAAGCGTGTTCGCTGCTGCCGGTACGGCTTTGCGACATGCGTCCCGACCCTGTTCCCGCCGCAGGGTCGGAAAGATTCGGCATGCGGGAAATGCTCTCCGATAGGTTCAGATTGTCGGTATAGGAATAGTCGTAATCAATGCGGTAGCTGTTGGGCAGGCCGTGGGAATACGAAGCGTCGGCGCTGATTCTCGGCTTTGTATCGGAGCTGCCATGCGTGACGGTACTTTGCCGGTCGATTTCCTGTTCGTCGCCGTCGTAGCGCACCATGTCGAGCGTCCGGTGATTCCGGCTCTCCCCGACCGACGTCCTGACGCCCGCCCGCAGGTAGTTGCCGAAAAGCTTGGCGCTCCCGCGCAGGCTGATGTCGTGGCGCCGGCTGGATGAACCGTAGACCGATCTGCTGTCCTGAACGTCCGTCAGAACGCCGCCGTCATAGGTTTTGCGCAGTGTGGCGCTGTTCAGGTCGGAGGGATCCGAATAACCGAAACGGTAGCCGAAACTGAAGATCACCTTGTCGCGCACCTTCGAGACCAGGGAAAGACCCCCGTTCAACGAGTTGTCGGTAGTGCCTCTTCCATTGATTTCCGCCGCGTATCCGTTCGGCAGGGAACGGGCGGTCTTGATATTGATTATGGGTCTGGTATTGTTGTATTCAGGGGAACCGGGCGGAATGATCTCTATTTTGTCCATTACGTCGCCCCGGATCATGCGCATCGGATACTGAAAAGCATTGTTTATCATCTCGTGCCGCTCTCCGTCGATAAGCAGGTCGATAGCCCCGCTGCCCAGGTAGGCCAGTTTCCCGTCGTCCGGCTTGATGGTGAGCAAGGGGATCTTTTCCATTATCTCCGACATTTTTTTCTTTTTCGCGTCGGGGTCGGAGGAAACGTCGTAGACGAAACGGTCGCTGAGCTGGGTAAACAGCATGCGCTGCGCCGAAACCGTCACTTCGTCGATCTCCACTCCCGCACGGAGTTTCATGTCGCCCACATCGACCGCGCCCGTGCGGGTGTCCGCCGCTATTGTGTCGGCCGCGTACCCCACCATCGTCGCCACGATACTGTACACTCCTCCTCTGTTGGGTTCGAGGACGAAACGCCCGTCGTTCCCCGATACGGCGCTCTTGACCGCATTCCACCCGCCGTCGTAACACATTATGGTGGCGTATGCCATGGGAGATCCGTTCCCGCCGTCGAGAACCCGCCCCTTAATGGCATGCTGCGCCGACAGCCACAAAGGGAAAAGAACGGTTACTGTTATGGGTAGTAGAATTCTTGCCATGATGCGAATAATTAATTAGACATTAAAAACGGAAACAATGTCCGGAAATAGTTAAAAATCAGAAATCAATTAGAAATTAGTCCAGATAGCATCGACGGGACATGCTGCTTGGGCCTCCTTAATAAGGGGTTCTATCCCATACTCCGTAGGCAGGGCTTGAGTATCGCCCATTACGAATGACTCGGGAGATATAGATACGCAAGTTCCGCACATTACACATTCATTGGTGACACCGTATCGTTTTTCCAGTTCGGCAAAGCCGTACACGACGAGGGTTATTACAGAAATCATTGCGACGGATAACAGAATTCTTTTCAAATTCAACGGTAAACCGATAATAAACTTTTTCATAATGATCAGGTTTTTTAAGGGGTTTAAAATTAAATGTGATATTTGAACATTGCTCCCGTATTTATATTTTTATATTTATTATCTGGGAATTGAGTATATCAATTTATGAACGGTGAGAGTATACGAACTGAATAGTTGAATCGGACAGTTTTCGGATATTTACAAATATAATTTAATTTGTTATTAATTCCTAACTTTACCGGAATTAAGAACAAACATTACAATCTAATGAGAATGATGTTCATAGCAATAATTGCCGTCATTTTAAGCGCAAATTACTACGTTTTATACAGGATCTGGCACATGATACCGCCGGTCGCACCGTGGCGGACGCTCTTCCTGGTGTGCGGAATAATAGTGGTACTGTCGCCGTTTGTCGCCGTCCTTATCGGAGGCCGTCTTCCCTTTCCCGTAACTTCCGTATTGTACAGGGCGGGAACTTCATGGCTTATAATTTTGGTATATCTGTTCCTGATATTTTTCCTGTTCGACCTGCTCAGGCTGACGCGGCTTTTCCCCGCCGAACGCATCTTGCATGACAGTCCGGTCGCTTTATCGGTGCTGGCCGTGTCGGTTACCGCCCTGATGATTTTCGGCAATTTGAGATACAGGACAAAAGAACGTGTGGATTTGCCGCTGACCATAAATAAGGAATTCGCCGCTTCCGATCCGTTGAAAATAGTGGTCATAAGCGATTTACATCTGGGGTACGGCATAGGTAAAGATGAGCTTGAAAAATGGGTCGGACTTGTGAATGCCGAGGCTCCAGATGTCGTCCTCATTGCGGGGGATGTGCCGGATAATAATGTGCAGCTGCTCTACCGGCAGGGTATGGCGGAAGTATTCGGAAGGATCAGGGCGCGGTACGGCGTCTATGCAGCGCCGGGCAACCATGAATATATTTCGGGTATACGGGAAAGCATCGACTTCTTCAGGGATTCGGGAATCGTCCCGCTGAGGGATTCCTCGGTTCTCGTGGACGGACGGTTTTATATTATCGGGCGAGATGACAGTTCCAACAGGCAGAGAAAACCGATCGACGAACTGCTATCCTCCCTGGACAGGTCGAAACCGTTGATAATGATGGACCACCAGCCGCATGATCTTCATGGTACGGAGACCAACGGGATCGACCTCCAGATTTCCGGCCATACGCATCACGGACAGGTCTGGCCTATCTCTCTTCTAACCGATATTATCTTCGAGAAGTCGTACGGTTACCTGAAAAAGGGAAACAGCCACATATACGTTTCATCCGGTCTCGGGATATGGGGAGGGAAATTCCGTATAGGCACGAAGTCGGAATACGCGGTGATCCGTTTGGGGAGAGAATAACTAACAGTCTGTTTGGATCTTAAAAAATGGAGTCTACGGAAATCTCCGTAGACTCCATTTTTTACACAAGCAGGGCTCTGTCCAAAATACCGTTCCGAGGCATTAAAAATCCATCCTGTACCGATTACTCCGGGATCAATTTATTACCGTGAGCTGTTCCAGCTCTATATCGGAAGATAGAAACCCGTCCTTGACCGGTTCGGCCTTTGCATAATCGGTGCTCAGATATTTTTTGTTATCATCCGCAAAAACGGTTGCGACGACTTTGTCTCCTCCGATCATATTCTGAATCTTTACCGCTCCTAAGAAATTGCCGCCCGACGAAATCCCCACACCGAGACCGAGCGTGGTGGCCAGTTTCTGAGCCATGATAATGGAGTCACCGTCGTCCACCTGTATGATCTGGTCCAGTTCGTCCAATTTCACGATGGAAGGTATGAATTCATCCGATATTCCCTGTATACGGTGTTTCCCGACTTTGTATCCCGTGGTCATGGTGGGGGAATTTTCGGGTTCGAGCGGATATATCTTGACTCCCGGATTAATGGTTTTCAGGTATGCGCCTACACCCATCACTGTCCCGCCCGTTCCCACTCCGGCGACAAAAGCATCGACTGTTTTTTCACCCGATTTCATTACCTGGTTCATAATTTCGGGACCGGTGGTTTGGAAATGGGCATCGCGGTTATAATGGCTGTCGAACTGGCACGGCAGGAAAATATTATCGGGGTTTTCATTTTTCCCTTCCTTGGTCATTGCGATACTGCCCAGGAACCCGCCTTCTTCCTTGCTTACCAGCCTGATGTCGGCCCCGAAACTCTTGATCAGGTTGATACGTTCCGAACTCATCCAGTCGGGCATGAAAATGGTTACGCGGTGTCCCATAGCCCGTCCGAGCGCAGAAAAGGCTATGCCCGTATTTCCGCTGGTAGCTTCCATGATCTGCATTCCGGGACGAAGTTCCCCCGTCCTGTAGTTTTCGTTTATGATGTGGAATGCCATTCTGTCCTTGGTGCTTCCCGTAAGGCTGAAATATTCGACCTTTGAATAGATCGTCCGGCGCTTTCCCTTGTACCTGTAGTCTATTCTGACCATGGGAGTGTTGCCTATCATACCTTTGAGGTGCGACAGCCGTTTCTGTATTTCCATTTGTTCCATGATAAAAACGTGAATGATTTGTTATGGGTATTGTGAGTTATTATGGGTTTCGGGTTATGTAGCTGTTTAGCCTTTTTCAAGGAAAAATAAAAAAACACGCAAATATAAACTTTTCTTATGTATGTCTTACGGGTTAGTTAATATTATTTCCATTCCCCTGTTCTTTCTTGAAATAAGGAACCGGGGAAATTTTTTGGAAATACTTCGCCGCAACTTTAGGCCGTGTTAGCATCCGCTCCGGAAAGTAAAGAATGCAAAAAGCCGCCTTCCAAAATAAGGAGCGGCGGCTTTTTAATGAGCGAATCTCAGCCTTCTAAATGTTTCCTGACGCCTTGACACCCGTAACCGTCACAACGGCTGATACTTGCACCACTTCCGTCCCTGTGTCTAACGGTACGGTAAGGGTTATGACGAGATTCATGTTTGTACCGGTGATCGTCCCTGTGATCGATATTGGCAAATCCTTGAAGTCGTCGGAGCCGCCGAATGCCGCCGATACATCTACTGTTCCCGTGAAACTGACAGCAACATTTTTAGTTTTACCGGATAACGATATGCCTCCCACATTGACCGGTATTTCTATTCCATAGAATTCGAATCCGGCCAGACTCAATCCCACTTTGGTATCGCTTTCCCTTACGATCGTGATCGTGGCATCTTCGATAGTTGTGGCAGGAGGTGTTTGGTTAAGCAAAACGCTGAGATCTGCGACGTAATTTCCCGCAACCGCTACGGCAAGGTTGGGATCATCTTTGCTTCCTTTACATGCGTTTAGAATCATAAGCGGCATTAAGGCAATGCCGAGAATAAAAAATAATTTCTTCATGATTTAAATTTTTTTGTGATTATGAAAAGATATTTACATGACAAAAAGAGAAAGGTAGTGTGCAAATGTAATTCTTTTTATTTAGGAATTAAAATGGGTAATTAAATCGGCCGCTAAAATGCAGGGTGATATTAACATTATCAATGCTGCCTACTTCTCCGGAAAACTTTTGAATCCCTCGCCGAAAGTCTCGTAGGCATTGACCACGACCAGGAACGAGGAGGGATCTATTTCCTTTATCTTATCCTGAACGGAAGATACTTCACGTCTGCTGATCACAATGAAAATCATATCTTTATCTTTACGGGTATACATGCCGGACGATTTTATATAGGTAGCCCCGCGACCCATTTCCTCCAATATGAATTCCCGCAACTGTTCGTGTTTTTCCGATATTATGAACAGGAGTTTGTCGTAACTTGCCCCGTCTATGACATAGTCTATAACTTTCGCACACACATAGATCGTTACTATCGAGTAAAGCGGCAGACGCCAGTTGCCCATAACGATCATACCGAATACCACGACGATGGAATCCACTATAAGTATACTCTTCGAGAATGTAAAGGAAGTATACCTCGTAAGAACCATCGCCACTATATCCGTACCTCCGGTCGTTGCGCGCGTCTTTATAACCAATCCTACACCGGTTCCTATCAGTATGCCGCCGAATATGCAGGCTACTATCAAATCGCCGGACAGATCCATGTTGCCGCCGAACATCAATGCGGGGTTGTCCCCTATGATGGAAGTCATCGTGTTCATAAACACGGGCGTCAGTACTGCCGCCACAATGGTTTTCGCCCCGAACATCCTGCCGAAGATACGTATTCCCAAAATGAGGAGCGGAATATCGAACATAAAACCGAAAGTACCGACCTTAATGCTCGGGAACAGGTAGTGCATGACGACCCCCGCACCGTAAACCCCGCCGGGAACGATTCGATATGGATTGATAAACAGTACGTATCCGACGGACATAATAAGGGAGCCGAGCACTATATTAAGCCACGACAACCACCATTTCCCGCTGAATAACTGTTCTTTCCACATAAGCAATGCCCGACAATAATTAATATATTTTATACAAATGTAGTTAATTATGTCCATATATTTTGTATCCTGTCCGCTACGTCGAAACCGACAATAATTCAAGCGCCTTTTTTACGTTATATATTTGGCTATATTTGGCCTGAGATAAATTAATAATATGCAATGCCGTCTAACAGGAATGGGAAATTGAAGATCGAAGCGGGTATGCTTCCGCATTCACCCGGGGTTTACCAGTTTGTAAATTCCGAGGGGACGGTCATTTATGTCGGCAAAGCCAAATCCCTAAAAAAGAGGGTATCCTCCTATTTTGTCGAGAACAGGGACCATCCGCCCAAGGTAAAGATCATGCTGCGCCATGTCGAGGATATCCGCCACATAGTGGTCGAAACGGAGTCCGACGCCCTGCTCCTCGAAAATAATCTTATCAAATCGCTGCAGCCGTGGTACAATATTCTGCTGAAAGACGACAAGACCTATCCGTGGATAGTGGTCAGGAACGAGCATTTCCCGAGGGTCGAATCCACGCGGCGCATGGTCAGGAACAGCTCCCGATATTACGGGCCGTATGCTTCCGTCGCCGTACAGAGGAACGTTCTGGAGCTGGTACACGGGCTGTATCAGTTGCGCACCTGTTCGCTCGACCTTTCGCCGCAGAAGATCGCCAGGGGAAAATACAGTCCGTGCCTGCAGTACCATCTGGGCAACTGCAAGGCTCCGTGCGCTGGTCTTCAGAGCGTGGAAGACTATGCAAAGAACATAGAAATGATCTCGCGGACGCTCGCCGGAGACCTGCGCTCCACCCGTAAATTTCTCGAAGATGCCATGAAAATCGCCTCCGGCGAGATGAATTTCGAACTTGCCGAACATTTCAGGATGCGTCTTGCGCTGTTGAGTCATTACGAGAGCAATTCGATCATTGTCAGCAGCACCATAACCGACCTCGACGTTTTCACCATTTTGAGGGATTCCGACGAAGTATACTGCAATTTCGTCAGGATAGCCGGCGGCGGTATCGTCAATTCATTCACCGCGCAACTCTCTCCCGGGATAGAGGACGATGACCGTTCGATACTTACACAGGCCATTTCGAGGGTGAGCGAAAATATTTCCGGAACGCTTGCGCGGGAAGTCGTGGTTCCCTTTCTTCCCGACAGGGAGGTCTTCCCCGGTATAAAATTCACCGTCCCCAAGAAAGGTGAAAAACTCAAACTTCTCGAATTTTCCCTCAAAAGCGCCAGACTTTACCGTATGGAACGCTTGAAGAACATGGAGATAAAAGACCCTGCGCGCCATGCGGAGCGTATTTTGGAATCCATGAGAAAGGAGCTCAGGATGAAAACGCTCCCCAGACATATCGAATGTTTCGACAATTCCAACCTGCAGGGTGCGAATCCGGTGGCTTCGTGCGTCGTTTTCCGCGATGCCAAGCCGTCGCGCGGGGAGTACAGGCATTTCAACATCAAAACCGTTACCGGATCGGACGATTTCGCTTCCATGAGGGAGGTTGTCCGCAGAAGGTACGAACGTATACTGAACGAAGGAGCGGAACTACCCGATCTCATAGTGATCGACGGAGGCAAGGGTCAGTTGAGTTCGGCATGGAGCGTAATGAAGGAACTCGGAATAGACGGCAGGGTGACGGTCATAGGGCTTGCAAAACGTATAGAGGAAGTATTCTACCCCGACGATCCCGTTCCCTACTATCTCGAACGCACGGGCGAACCGCTCAGGGTGCTCATGCACATACGCAATGAAGCCCACCGGTTCGGGGTGGCCTTCCACCGCAAAAAACGTTCGGCGGACTTTATAAAAAGCGAACTCGAATCCATTCCGGGAATAGGCGGCGCTACCGTGTCGAAGCTCCTTAAACGGTTCAGAACGGTCTCCGCAATAAAAAAGGCTTCCGTGGACGAATTGGCAAAAACGATAGGATCATCCAAAGCCGAAGCGGTACGCCTTTTCTACGACAGGCACGATTTCTGATAACGAGATGGTTTCCCGAAGGAATGCGACGGTGCTCGAATCTGCAGATCACCGGAAGTCATACGAGGCTACGGAAATGTTAATAAATAGCGGATAACTTGACATTCCCGTGCCGGAACACGCTATCATAAATATCTACCTTTAGCCATCTGTTTTTTAATAAGTATCGTAGAATATTTATTTATCCATTATGTCTCGTAAGGTGTTGATTCGCAATATAAACAAAAATAATAAATAGCACAATGTGCTTAAAGTAAAGCTGTATGAATACGAAAAAAGAATTCGACATAGAACTTAAAGAAGAAATATCACAGGGCAAATATGCCAACTTAGCCATAATTTCACACTCCACTTCGGAATTCGTACTTGACTTCGCCGCACTTATGCCGGGCGTTCCCAAAGCTCGCGTACACAGCAGGATAATACTCGCTCCGGAGCATGCCAAACGGTTGCTCATGTCCCTCCAGGACAATATAACCAGATATGAAAGCAATGTGGGACGCATAGATATACCGATACCTCCGGTATCGGCGGACGATAATGAACACCCTACTTTCGGCTTTAACGTAGGGGAAGCCTGAGAGTCTCCGATATGGCATGTGAGGTCGGGAGTATTGTTTTTCAAATTCAAGAAAATTTAGAAAAATTTGATGCAAATTCTAATAAAATGGCCTTTTATTAGAATTCGCTCTATACCGATTAGCGCCTTGCAAATAATATTTCACGGCATTTAGCTTAGACCATGCCCGTATCTACATATATTGCCGACCCTTACGAATCTGTCGAAACCATGCCGGTTGCCGACACGGTGCCGGCGCATGCGGACAGCATGGCAGGGTATCGTCCGCATTATCTTCCCAACGGTACTCCGCTGCCGGCAAAGGAAACCGTGACGGTGCAGGAGGTAGCGGCCGACCGGAATTTTCTGACCGGCGATACAGTTTATAATGTTGCCGTTATCATATGTTTCGTGTGGTTATGTATTATACTGTATCGCTTCAGGAGGTATATTTCCCGGACGGCAGCCGGTGTGGTTAAAAATGCGGCTAAAATTCCGGATACGCACAATGCTATTTTCACTGCTTATATCAATAATGGTAAATTCTTGTTTTTCTGGACTTTATCCTTGTCGATAATAAGGATTTGCGACCTCTTTTTCGGACGGCAGATTTTTTCCGTACTTTCCGGATGGACGATCACCGCGTTGCCTGTGCTTGTATTTGCTGTTATAGTTCTTATCAATCTCTGCCAGATTGCAGCGATAACTGCCGCAGGCAGGATAACCGAGAGTATATACACGGCAAAGGAACTTATCGGTCTGAAGAATATTTTATATGCCTTTTCTTCTGTTATTATAACTCCTTTATTCCTGTTATTCGCTTCGGGAAGCGGTAGCATCGTATTGATCATGGCAAATATATTCATGTATATCATTGGTATACTGCTACTTATTTTCCTTATTCAAACTTATATATTTTTTTTTGAACATAAAATTCCGATTTTATTCTGGCTTTTGTACCTTTGTGCCGTCGAAATTTTTCCAATAAGCCTTTTTCTGCTTTTGGCATTGAAGATTATATAGTAATTCAAAACGCAGATAACTTGAAAATCAAAAGTATACTGGTTTCGCAACCTGCGCCTGCAATTGTCGAGAAATCCCCGTATTACGAAATTCAGGCGAAATACAACTTAAAGGTGGAATATTTCCCCTTTATCAAGGTCGAAGGTATAACTCTGAAAGAATTCAGAAGTCAAAGAATTGATATTCTTGCGCATACGGTTATAGTTTTTACGAGCCGTACGACAGTGGATCATTTCTTCAGGATATGCGAGGAAGCGCGGATAACGATTCCCGAAACCATGAAATATATATGCTATACCGAAGCTATAGCATTCTACCTGCAAAAGTACATAGTCTACCGCAAGCGCAAAATATTCTATGCCAATGGCTCTTTCGACGATTTTATAGATCTGATAGTCAAGCATAAAAAGGAGCTTTTTCTGCTTCCTCTTTCCGAGCCGCACAAACCGGAACTTCCTCTCGCGATGGAGAAGCTCAAACTCCGGTTCGACAAGATTATATTGTCGCACACTGTCGGCGCCGACCTTGGGGGAATCGACCTGGCGGACTACGACCTCCTCGTTTTTTTCAGTCCCGCCGAAATAAATTCGCTTTTATCGGCATTCGGCAGGGACAATTTGCCTCTCATAGCGACCTTTGGCGAAGGTACGACACGCACGGCATTGGAATCCGGTCTGACAGTCAGCTTTCTGGCGCCCACCCCCGAGGCTCCTTCCATGTCCAAGGCGATCGATCTTTTCGTTTCCAAGATAAATTCCGGCAAGGAAGTTCCTCCCGTGCAGCTCCCCGTCGGCAAGGCGACCGACGATCTCATAAAATCGTCTAAAAAATCACCTAAAAAACCACAACCGGCAAAAGCCGAAACCGAAGCCAAACCCCGTGGAAACAACACTGAAAACAAACCGAAAATAGACTCGGGAAAGCAAGGGGAAAAATCTTAGAGTCTATTCTGAGATTGCGGCTCGGAGGCCGCAATGACAAAGGATACGCTCGGAATGACAAATTTTATACACTGTTATCCCGAACATCCGCAGGATGGAGGGATCTACCGCTTTGTCACCCGGAATCCCACGCTTCGTTCCGGATAAACTCCGCGAATGGTATCCGCAGCCGGCAGGTATTCAAAGGACTTCGGTATAAAACTCGCGGGGTCGTCTTTTAAAAGACGACCCCGCGAGTTTTATAGATATTTCACTTATTGCTTAAGCGCTGCATGCGCCGCCGCGAGCCTTGCGATAGGTACGCGGTAGGGGGAGCAAGAGACGTAATTCAATCCCGCATAATGGCAGAACTCTACCGAGCTGGGTTCTCCGCCGTGTTCGCCGCAGATACCGCACTTCAATTCGGGAGAAGTACCGCGACCCTTGAATACCGCTTCGCGTACAAGCTGCCCCACGCCATTACGGTCGAGTATCTGGAACGGGTCGTTTTTCAATATGCCCTTTTCAAGATATACGGGAAGGAATTTGCCTATGTCGTCGCGTGAGAATCCGAGTGTCATCTGCGTGAGGTCGTTGGTTCCGAATGAGAAGAATTCCGCAACTTCCGCAATCTGGTTAGCCGTAACGGCCGCACGCGGAACCTCGATCATCGTTCCCACCATATACTTTATCTTATCGTTGCGTTCTACGAACACCTCGTTGGCCACGCTGTCGATAATGGCTTTCTGGTAGCGAAGTTCCTTATGGTTGCCAACAAGCGGAACCATTATCTCGATGTTCACCGGAATACCGCGCTTGCGTACGTTCATTGCGGCTTCGATAATAGCTCTGGCCTGCATTTCGGTTATCTCGGGATAAGTATTTCCGAGGCGGCACCCGCGGTGACCGAGCATGGGATTGATTTCGTGGAGCGACTCAACCTTAGCCTTGATCTTCTCGTAATCGACGTTCATCTGTACCGCAAGTTCTCTTTGCTCCTTCTCGAAATGGGGCACGAACTCATGCAAAGGCGGATCGAGCAGGCGTACGGTCACGGGGTAGCCGTTCATCACTTCGAATATTCCCTCGAAATCGCCTCTCTGTATGGGAAGCAGCTTGGCGAGAGCGAGCCTTCTTCCCGCCTCGTCATCGGCGAGGATCATCTCGCGGACAGCCGTTATGCGATCGCCCTCGAAAAACATGTGTTCGGTACGGCAGAGGCCTATACCTTCAGCCCCGAAAGAGAATGCCACGCGGGCATCCACAGGAGTATCGGCGTTAGCACGCACTTTGAGATGGGCATATTTGTAGGCCAGATCCATAAGTTTACCGAAATCGCCGCTGAGTTCGGGATCGATTGTCGCAACCTGACCGAGGTAGACCTCACCCGTCGAACCGTTAAGCGAAATCCAGTCGCCCTCTCTGAGTATGACATTACCAACGGTAAGCGTTTTGGCTTTGTAGTCTACTTTCAATTCTCCCGCTCCGGAAACGCAGCACTTGCCCATGCCGCGTGCGACCACCGCCGCATGCGACGTCATACCACCGCGGGCGGTAAGTATACCTTCGGAAACGTGCATCCCCTTGAGATCCTCCGGAGATGTCTCCACGCGCACCAGAATAACTTTCTTGCCGTCGGCGGCCCATTTTTCGGCATCGTCGGCAAAGAATACTATGGGTCCCGTGGCCGCTCCCGGCGATGCGGGGAGCCCCTTTGTTATAACACGTGCATTTTTGATTGCATCCTTGTCGAAAACAGGGTGCAGAAGTTCGTCCAGCTTGGCCGGTTCGCAGCGCAGGACGGCGGTCTTTTCGTCTATAAGACCCTCGTCGAGCATATCCATGGCTATCTTTACCATAGCGGCTCCGGTACGTTTCCCGTTACGCGTCTGGAGCATCCACAGTTTGCCGTCCTGAATGGTGAACTCCATATCCTGCATGTCGGTAAAGTACTTTTCGAGTCTTGTCTGTATGGCGTCGAGCTCGCCGTAAACCGAAGGCATGATTTCCTCCAGCGACGGGAATTTCGTCCTGCGTTCCTCTTCCGAAACATTCTGCGCTTCAGCCCAACGGCGCGATCCCTCCTTCGTTATTTGCTGGGGCGTGCGGATCCCCGCCACGACGTCTTCTCCCTGGGCATTGATCAGATATTCACCGTTGAAAAGGTTCTCCCCCGTCCCCGCGTCGCGTGAAAAGGCCACGCCTGTTCCGGAATTGTTTCCCATATTGCCGAACACCATAGCCTGTACATTCACGGCCGTACCCCATTCGGCAGGTATATTGTTGAGTTTCCGGTAGAGAATTGCGCGATCGTTCATCCAGCTCTGGAATACAGAACAAATCGCCCCCCAAAGCTGTTCCCATGGATCTGCCGGAAAGTCCGAACCGGTTTGTTTCTTTACGGCATCCTTAAACAGGGTTACAAGCTGTTTCAAGTCGTCGGTATTGAGATCGGTGTCGTTCACCACTCCTCTCTCGTCTTTCATGTGGTCGATAATTTCCTCGAAGGGATCATGGGCTTCCTTGCTTTCGGGTTTCATGCCGAGAACGACGTCGCCGTACATCTGTACGAAACGGCGGTAGGAATCCCACGCGAAACGCGGGTTGCCCGTGCGTTTCGATATGGCTTCCACGGACGTGTCGTTAAGGCCGAGGTTCAGTATAGTGTCCATCATGCCGGGCATGGAAGCGCGGGCGCCGGAACGAACCGATACGAGCAAGGGACTGTCCTCACCGCCGAATTTCATCCCCGTACTGCGTTCTATTTCCGCTACGGCGGATTCCACATCAGACCGGATCAGTTCGATCACCTCATCTCTGCCGTGTTTGTAGTATTCGGTGCATACCTCCGTGGTTATGGTAAAACCCGGAGGCACCGGTATGCCTATGAGGTTCATTTCCGCGAGGTTGGCTCCCTTGCCGCCCAGCAGTTCCTTCATCTTCCCGTTACCTTCCGCTTTCTTGTCGCCGAAGGTGTAAACTCTTTTTACTTGTGGCATCTTTGCGATTATTTTTATTTTATTTTTTATGGTTATTTCCCGACGGAATTCCGGAGTTCAATATCCCGCGAAGATACATTTTTTCCGTGACAAGTTATGAACTGCGTATAATTTTTGTTCTCCCTGTAAAAGGGGAACCGGAAGTTTGGTAGGAACGAGGGCGGAGCGAGCGTATCATTTTGCCGAGAGACGACACAGGATCGAGGCATCAAAACTTTCAGGGAAAACCCTGAGCGCTCCTTGCATTATTAGTGATATACATGGGGATTTTAAATGCCTGTACGGAAAGCAACTTCAATTTATGCAAACAGAACATAAACAGGAATGGAATTTGTAAAATAATAGATAGATTGTTATATTTGAAAAAATAAAAACGACGATTATGAAAAATAAATTATTGAAGACCATCTTTTTTGCGGTTTTTTCCGTTATAATGGCAACAGGGCTGGTAAGTTGCTCGAAGGATGACGACAGAGCCAACATGACAAACCTTTTTTATACGGTAGAGCAGCAGGACTGGGTTTGGGATGCCGATAACGGCTGGTATTCGTTCACATTCTCCGACAGGCGTATAAACAACCAATTTTTCGACCTGAGGGAAGACGGGGGAGCGGTAAACGGCTATGTTTATATAATATTGACCGACCAGAGCGGAAGTTTCGAAGTTCTTAAAAACATGCCCTATATACAGACCTATCCTGGCGTCGGCGGGGCGCCGGCATATACCGAAACCATAAGTTTCGATATTTCGCCCGGGTTCATAGCATTTTACATACAATCATCCGATCTCAACCAGGCCAATACAATTCCTACGACATATACTTTCAAGGTCACTCTGTTTTACCGTCCGTAGATTCGTTGCCTGTCGATCAAGATGAGATTAGTCCCTTCGCTTCCTGCATGGACAATAGGGACTTCTCCGCTTCGTTCGGAATGGTTAAAGGGAATGATGGAAAGTATTTAGGATAGGAGTTTCGCGAGCGAAATTAAAGTTTTTTATAGCTCGAACCTGAGGCCGGTTCGCTATTTTTGCCAGCCGCGGTTCTGTTTCATCCCCTTGGACGGCTGGTTCTTGCCGTTTTTTGTGATTTTATTTTGCTTTCCGGTTGTATACCCGCTCTTCCTACTGTGTGTCGTATAGCGTTGTTTATACTCTGTTTTAAGGTTGTTTATAGCATTTTCATCCACAATGATCATATTATCGGACATTCTCCCTATGTCTTTTATGATACTCTCGTTGTTCGGATGTTCCTGATTGTACTCGAAACTTTTTACGCGCATTAATTTGGCGATGTTTCCAATTATCTCATCAACAACCTGTTTGTCCTTTATATTAACTAAGGAACGAATGATGTTCTCGATATTTTTCCCATAGTGCTTAATAGCTATTCTCCTTGTAGGGTAACGCATTTTTGCAGGCCTCGGGGCGAGGGTAGCCGACGATGGTATGGGATAGGGCGAGTCCACGTCCAAATTGAACCCCGCCATTATGAACAGGTGATCCCACAGTTTGTGGTTATAGTCTGCCGTATCCCTCAAAAAAGGGTTCAGATTGCCCATGACGGCTATGACAGACCGCGCCTGCCTGTTGCGTTCGTCGCGGTTTTCAATGGTGGAAAGGTAATCCACCATTTCATGGATATGTCTTCCATATTCCGGTAATTGGAGTTTTTTACGCCCGCAGTTGTAATTTTTTCTCATAGAGAGAATATTGAAAGTCTTAATGTTATATCTTTGCCAACAGAAGATTCAGGCACAACAATACAATATCCGGTCGGATTTTGTGGTTGGAAATGATCTGGAATAATAATTGTGTCTTTTCGACGGCTAAGACTAAATATACTTGAGATACTATTGTAATTGCTAACTTTGTTGCAAAGTTACAATATCGTTAGTTTAAAAACAAATTCAACATATTATTTAATATTTTGATCCTTTAATAAATTTAAATTTCCATGCTTAAAATCCTTATTATCGATCCGCAAAGGGTTGTGCGTAAAGGCCTTAAAGAACGATTAGAACACGAAAAGTATTATGTAGAAACGGCCGAGAATCTGGAAGAGGCCTTTGAAATATATAATAAGACGCCCTTCGAAATTGTCATATGTGACGGGGAACTCTATGAAGAATATGTCGCTTCCGCCAACAAACACCGTTTCAGCTATTCCACCGCCCTCGTCATCCTGTCGGAGGATCCTTCGATAGACGGAGCTGTCCACGCAATCAAAACAGGGGCTTTCGATTTCCTCAAGAAGCCCATCGATATGAACAAGATGCTTGCCACAATAAGGAATGTGGTGAATGAATCCGAAAGGATACATGATGAAAAAGAAAATTCTCCCGCGTTGCATCCCAGACAGCGCAAAAATTCCGGCATAGAGGATATCATAGGAAATTCGGAACAGATAATAAATGTCAAGAAACTTATAGACAAAGTAGCTCCTTCCGACGCGCGCATACTTATCTGCGGCGCCAACGGGACGGGCAAGGAATTGGTTGCGAAATGGCTGCACGAAAAGAGCCACCGCAAGGACAAGCCTTTCGTGGAGGTTAATTGTGCGGCCATCCCCTCCGAGCTTATAGAGAGCGAACTGTTCGGACACGAAAAAGGCGCCTTCACCTCGGCCGTAAGACAGCGCAAGGGGAAATTCGAACAGGCCAACGGCGGAACCCTGTTCCTCGACGAAATAGGCGACATGAGCCTGTCGGCTCAGGCCAAAGTTCTGCGCGCACTGCAGGAGAGCCGTATAAGCAGGGTCGGCAGCGACAAGGATATCGAGGTGGACGTAAGGGTAATCGCGGCGACAAACAAAAATATCAAGGAAGAAATAGGAAAAGGAAATTTCAGGGAAGACCTTTTTCACCGCCTGAACGTGATTCCCATATATGTACCGCCCCTTATAGATCGTCTGGAGGATATACCGCTTCTGGTCAATTATTTCGTAGAGAAAATGTCAGGTGAATACGGCATGCACAAGAAACACGTAGCAAAGGGCGCCCTTGAGGAACTTAAAAGAAAGGGATGGTCGGGTAATATACGCGAACTGCGCAACGTCATCGAGAGGCTGATCATCCTGTGCGACGACGAAATAACCTGCGACGATGTTAAAAAGTATGCCGTAAATATGGAATAATGCGTGACCTAAGGCAGACGGACGCCCATATTGAATTATGGCGTGTCAGCCTGGTCATTTCCCAAGAGTAATTTTTAATTATCTCTGCGAACGCAAATGCAGACTCGCCTCCATTGGGAATATTCCCAATGGAGGCGAGTCTGCATTTAAAATTATAATTTGGGGCCGACTTCGACAAGCAGTCTGCCCGTTTCGTGTCCGGTGAATTTCTCGAAGTTCTTTATGAATCTTCCGGCGAGGTCGCGGGCTTTCGTATCCCACTGCGCGGGATCGGAATATGTGTCGCGCGGGTCGAGGATGGCCGGATCCACTCCGTAGAGTTTTGTGGGCACCTCGAAATTGAAATACGGTATTTTCTTCGTCGGCGAGGTGTCTATCGAGCCGTTGAGTATGGCGTCGATTATACCTCTCGTATCCTTTATGGAAATGCGCTTACCGCTTCCGTTCCATCCGGTATTCACCAGATAGGCTTTGGCTCCCGATGCGTTCATCCTCTTCACCAGTTCCTTGCCGTATTTGACAGGATGGAGAGAGAGGAATGCAGCTCCGAAGCATGCGGAGAAGGTCGGCGTAGGTTCGACGATCCCTCTTTCCGTGCCGGCCAGCTTGGCGGTAAATCCCGAAAGGAAATAGTACTGCGTTTGATCATGGGTCAGTATGGACACGGGAGGGAGTACGCCGAAAGCATCCGCCGAGAGAAATATAACCTGTCCGGCAGCAGGTCCGCGAGATACCGGCTGCACGATATTTTTTATATGGTAAATGGGGTATGAAACGCGCGTATTCTCCGTAACGCTCTTGTCGGTGAAATCTATTTTGCCGTTTCTGTCCACGGTAACATTTTCCAGAAGGGCGTCGCGCCTGATGGCGTTCCATATGTCGGGTTCGCTTTCCCTGTCCAGATTGATCACCTTTGCGTAGCATCCTCCTTCGAAATTGAAAATACCCTCGTCGTCCCAACCGTGCTCGTCGTCGCCGATGAGTTTGCGCTTGGGATCGGTCGAAAGGGTGGTCTTTCCGGTTCCCGACAGGCCGAAAAATATGGCCGTATTCTTTTCCTCCATGTCCGTATTGGCGGAACAGTGCATCGAGGCGATCCCCTTGAGCGGAAGTATGTAATTCATATACGAGAACATGCCCTTCTTCATCTCGCCTCCGTACCATGTATTGAGGATGATCTGCATCTTTTCGGTAAGGTTGAATACCACGGCCGTTTCGGAGTTGAGTCCGAGTTCACTGTAGTTCTCCACTTTGGCCTTGGATGCGTTGATAACTACGAAATCGGGTTCCCCGAAATTCGCAAGTTCCTGTTCCGTAGGCCGTATGAACATGTTCTTGACGAAGTGCGCCTGCCACGCCACTTCCATGATAAAGCGTATTTTGAGGCGGGAGTTCTCATTAGCCCCGCAAAAAGCATCCACTACGAAAAGCCGTTTCCCCGAAAGCTGCTTTACGGCGATTTCCTTGAGTTTATTCCATGTTTCTCCGGTTACGGGCTTGTTGTCGTTCTTGTACTCGTCAGATGTCCACCATATAGTATCCCTGGTAGTGTCGTCCATGACAAAAAACTTGTCCTTCGGCGAACGTCCCGTGTATACCCCCGTCATAACATTGACAGCTCCCATCTCGGTAACCTGTCCTCTTTCATACCCCGTAAGAGAAGGGGCTGTTTCCTCCTCGAAAAGCTGGTCGAAAGACGGATTGTGTACGATCTCGCTCGCATTCGGGATACCGTACCTGCTCAAATCGATTTCAGACATAGTCTATTGTTTATTAAGGAATTATATTGTTGTTTCACACATAATTATAGTCACAATATAGTCACGATGTATATCCTTATGCAAAAATAGTCGCAAAAAAATACAAAAGATGGAATATCTGTGAAAACAACAAAATATTTTTATTATTTTAGAGCCTGTTTAAATTTTATTGATAAAAATTGTTATAGCCTGTTTTTGATGATTTTTTTATACCGATGAGGCGCAATGGGGTTCCATTGTAACGAGTCCGGTGTGAAAAAAGCGCGAACTGACGCTCGCAGCGGGAGCAGAGGGAGCTTGCTCGCTATGCCCTGCAAGGAGGAGGAAGTCGAAGTCAAAAAGAGGCATAACAAAATTATTGAATGATGTTTAAACAGGCTCCAAGTTTTTGAAAATGGCGGGAATTTATATACATATACCGTTTTGCAAGCAAAAGTGTCATTACTGTGACTTTTACAGTTCGACCGATACGGACAGGGCGGTCGAAACGGTCGAATCCATAATGCGTGAACTGGAATCCGAAAAGGGATTCATAGGTGACGTCACCATCGATAGCATATATTTCGGTGGCGGGACTCCGTCGCTCCTGCACCCCTCCATGATCCAGCGGGTGATCGACAGGGTCGAATCCCTGTGGTCGTGCGACGATGAGGCGGAGATAACCGTCGAGGCGAATCCCGAAGATATGACTGCGGATTATCTCGGGGCGCTCGCCGCAACCGACACGAACCGCCTCAGTATAGGCATACAGTCGTTCGTGGACAGACATCTGAGTTTTATGAACCGCAGGCACGATTCCCATCGGGCGCTTGCCGCCGTCCGAAACGCCAAAGAGGCGGGATTCAAAAACCTTACCATAGACCTGATGTATGGTATCCCCGGCATTTCAATGGAAGAACTCAGGAATAATCTGGAGCAGACCTTGTCGCTCGATGTAGGGCATATTTCGGCCTATCATCTTTCCATAGAAGAAAATACCGTCTTCGGCCGGAGCATGAAGGCGGGCAAACTGAGAAAAACAGACGAGGGGGACAGCGAGGCACAATATATGTTAGTGCATGAGATGCTTGCAAATGCCGGATACGAACATTACGAGATATCGAATTTCGCGCTTCCGGGCTTCCGTGCGCGACATAACAGCTCGTACTGGAAAGGCGAACCCTATTTGGGGGCAGGCCCCTCGGCGCACTCCTTCAACGGGACGGTCAGGAGGTACTGTGCGATGTCCGTGGACGGGTATGTGGATTCGGGAGGGGAAAACTGCGTCTATGAGAGTGAAATACTGACTCCGGCGGATGTTTACAATGAGTTCGTCATGACCTCGCTCAGGTGTTCCGAAGGAGTCGATGCCGCGACCCTCGGCGGGAAGTTCGGTAAAGAACGGTTGGAAAGTTTCGCAAAGACCGCACGTAAATTCATATCCGGCGGCATGCTCGTCGCAAGCGACGGGAAGTACAGAATTCCGGCGGAAAAATATTTGATATCCGATTCGATAATATCGGAGTTCTTCGAATAAAGCGGAAGGCAGGCCGTAAATTACTTATAATGACTGTATATATTACCTTAAATAGAATAATATGGCGATTCAAACGAACCATACGAACCATACGAATATAAAACCCGATTGTCTTTTCGAGGTCAGCTGGGAGGTCTGCAACAAGGTGGGGGGAATAAATACCGTAATTGCGACCAAGGTACCCTCCATGGTGAAGAAGATGGGTGACAGGTATATACTGATAGGGCCGGATATTTTCCGCGAACGCGAAAATCCCGACTTCGAGGAGGATAACGGCGACAATTATCTCAAACAGTGGAAGCAGATCGTTTACGAATCGGGCATTCGCATAAGGACAGGCCGTTGGAAAATCAAGGGCAATCCATTGGTTATTCTTGTGGATTTCAGTTCTTTCATCTCCGATAAGGACAATATCCTGAAGATGCTCTGGGAAACCTATAAGGTGGATTCGATCAGCGGACAGTGGGATTATCTGGAGCCGTTGCTTTTCGGATACGTCGCGGGTATGGTGATCGAGAGCTATGTGAATAACATGTGTTCTTCGACAGACAGGACGGTCGCCCATTTTCATGAATGGATGACCGGAAGCGGGGGGCTTTATCTACGCAAGTTCCTTCCCTATACTGCAACCGTCTTCACCACCCATGCCACCGTTCTGGGACGATCCATAGCGAGCAACGGCCTTCCCCTGTACGGTAACCTCCAGAAGTTCAACCCCGATGAATACGCTCGACAGTACGGCGTGGTGGCCAAGTATTCATTGGAGAAGATGTCGGCTAATTACCACGACTGTTTTGCCACCGTCAGCGAAATTACCGCACGGGAGTGCAAATACCTGCTTGGACGGGAAGTAAATATAGTCACGCCCAACGGATTCGATACCGAGTTTATATGGAAAGACGGGGAGCTGGACAAAAAAAGAGCCGAGGCTAAAGCATTGATGATAAAGGTTGCCGAGGCCTGCCTCGATTACAAATTCGAGAAAGAACCCCTGATAGTGGGTACGGGCGGCCGCTACGAATTCAAGAACAAAGGCTTGGATGTTATGATAGAGTCGCTCAAGCGGTTGGCGAACGACAGCAGGCTGGATCGCGACGTACTCGTTTACATAACCGTGCCGGCGGGCAATGAGGGTCCCCGCAAAGACCTTGCGGCGCACCTGGCCGATCCGGCGTCGCCCGTGGACAAAACCATGTACAGGCATACCACGCACCCTCTCTCGGGATGGGACCCTATAGTGGCGGCCATGCAGGGCAGCCGGCTTACCGATTCCTCGTCGCGTATAAAGGTGATTTTCGTTCCCTCGTATCTGAACGGCAACGACGGCATATTCAACA
The DNA here is from genome assembly GCA_023690525.1 of Holotrichia oblita. Lineage (NCBI taxonomy): Eukaryota > Metazoa > Arthropoda > Insecta > Coleoptera > Scarabaeidae > Holotrichia > Holotrichia oblita. The sequence goes on from CM043015.1 coordinate 1,632,844, forward strand.
AGACCTACTACGAATTGCTTGCGGGGATGGATGTTACTGTTTTTGCTTCGTACTATGAGCCATGGGGTTATACTCCGCTGGAGAGTGTCGCCTTCTCGGTCCCGACAATAACGACCTCCCTCGCGGGTTACGCCCTTTGGATGGACAGACACACCTCGGGACACAAGGGTATAGAGGTCATATCGCGGACGGATCAGAACGACGGCGAAGTGATAGATCATATCGAGTCTTCGATCCTTACGTATGCCCGGATGGACGCGGACGAGTATGCCGGCTATCGTGACGCCGCCGGTAAACTGGCTCTCGTAACCCTCTGGGAAAATTTTACGGAGTACTACGATGAAGCATACTCGATCGCCCTGGCCAATGCCTCTGCAAGAACGAGCGAGGCGCTGTACGAAGACGGCGGGAAACATTACGAACAGATAAATTTCGTCAAGCAGCAGCTGGTAAGCAACAAACCGGCATGGACGAGGCTCATGGTGGAAAAGATGCTCCCCGAAAGGCTGCATCCCCTGGAAGTCATATCGCACAATCTCTGGTGGTCGTGGACAGGCGGGGCGCATGAACTTTTCGAGTATGCCGACAGCGAGCTCTGGCGGGAGACCGAACGCAACCCGATCGAACTCCTGGACCAACTCGATTACAACCGTGTAAAAGAACTGGAACGGGATGTAGAATTTCTCAATAAAATGGACTCCGTATACGACTCTTTCCAGAAGTACATGAACGAAAAGGACAGTGCAGGAACTCCGTCCGTCGCTTATTTCAGTATGGAGTACGGACTTCACAATTCGCTAAAGATCTATTCCGGCGGACTCGGCATCCTCGCCGGCGACTATCTAAAGGAGGCCAGCGACAAGAATGTTCCCATGGTGGCGGTGGGTCTTCTGTTCCGATATGGGTATTTTACCCAGAAACTCTCCGCGAACGGAGATCAGGAAACGAGTTATGAGCCCCAGAACTTCTACAAGCTGCCCATTTCGCCCGTGAGGGACGACACTGGAAACTGGAGCAGTGTTTCGATAGCTTTCCCCGGGCGTAACGTTATCGCCCGAATATGGAAATGCGACGTGGGTCGCACGGAACTCTACCTGCTCGATACCGACCATGAACTCAATCTCGACGAAGACCGCTCCATAACACATTACCTTTACGGCGGAGACTGGGAAAACCGCCTGAAACAGGAGATGGTTCTGGGCATCGGCGGTGTCAGGGCGCTTAACGGACTCGGCATAGAAAAGAATGTATTTCACTGCAACGAGGGACACGCGGCATTTATGGGCATAGAACGCATAAGGAATCTCGTGAACAGGAACAATCTGTCTTTCAGCGAGGCTCTCGAAGTCGTGCGCTCGTCGTCGCTTTTCACCACGCATACGCCGGTGCCCGCGGGACACGACGTTTTTCCCGAATCCATGATACGGCAATATATGTCGCATTATCCCGAACGCCTTTCGATCACCTGGGAGCAATTCATAAATCTCGGCAGGATACTGCCGAACGATCCTAACGAGAAGTTCTCGATGAGCGCTTTGGCATGCAATTTATCCCAGGAGGTAAACGGCGTCAGCTGGCTGCACGGTGAAGTGACCAAGGAGATTTTCGGCGACATGTGGCCTGGCTACTTCAAGGACGAACTCCACATAGGGTATGTGACCAACGGGGTTCATTTTCCGACATGGACAGCCCCTAATATGCACCATCTCTACCAACGGTATTTCGCCGAGGGTTTTTCCGAAAAACAGTATAATATCGAAGCGTGGCAAAAAGTGCATGAAATACCCGACGATGTCTTGTGGACTGAACGTATGCTTCTGAAAGACAAGCTTGTAAGGCATATAAGAAAAAGGTTTACCGATCTCAAGCAGTTCATGTTCGCCTCTCCTGCCCAAATGGTCAGGATACACGATTCGCTCAAGGCCGACGTGCTTACCATAGGTTTTGCAAGACGCTTCGCCACTTATAAGAGAGCCAACCTGTTGTTTTCCAATCTTCAGAGACTGTCGGACATAATAAACAACACCAAATATCCGGTACAGATAGTCTTTGCCGGCAAGGCGCACCCCAACGACCGCCCGGGTCAAGACCTCATAAAACGGGTTGTGGAAATTTCGGCTTTGCCACAGTTCGCCGGCAAGATACTGTTCCTGCAAAATTATGACATTGCCCTGGCGCGTAAGATGATACAGGGCGTGGACGTATGGCTTAATACCCCGGCACGCCTTCAGGAGGCTTCGGGAACAAGCGGCGAAAAAGCCGTGATGAACGGCGTTCTCCAGTTCAGTGTGCTCGATGGCTGGTGGGTTGAGGGATACAGGGAGGATGCCGGTTGGATGCTGCCCGAGGAACCCTCCTATGAAGACAGCAGTTTTCAGGATCAGCTGGACGCGGAGATAATCTATAATACCATAGAGGAACAGATAGTTCCGCTGTATTACAATCGAGATATGGATAACGTTCCAGTACAGTGGGTCAAATCGGTGAAGAAATGTATTGCCGAAATCGCCTCCAATTTTACCACCAACCGTATGCTTACCGAATACGAGGAACGTTTTTACCGAAAACTCCATGAGAGGAACACATCCATCAGAAACGACAATTTCGCCCTGGCAAGGGAAATAGCCTCATGGAAACGCCGCGTAAGCAATTCATGGGATAAAATAAACGTATTGGATGTCAAGCAAATGGATTTGGGCAAAGGGGCGATTATGCTTGGAAACAAATACAGTATAGAAGTGATCGTCGATATAAACGGACTCCGTCCCGAAGACATAGGGGTCGAATTATTGCTGGCCAACCAGATCAATGTTCCCGAGGATCAGGTGAAGATCATCGAGAAATTCCCGTTCAGTATAAAGGAAGTCAATGGAACTCAAGTACATTACATGATGGAATCCACCCATAACAGAACTGGGTCGTTCGATATTGCGATACGGATTTATCCCTCCAATCCCAAGCTGCCCCACAGAATGGATTTCGCATTGGTCAAGTGGGCGTAAGGGGATGAGTGATTCGGGTGGTGCTTCAAAAAGTATACTATTGTTTCGTTTTCGGTACGCCGCCGGTGGACGTGCAATGAAATGTAGCGGCCCGCCGCGTGGGGGCAGCGGCGTGCCGTGTAACTTTCACGGTTGGCGCACAAAAATCACAAAATAAATATTGGTTCAAGATAACTTTAGAAGATAATTATCTTTGTAAGTTACTATTGGACAATGAGAAACAAGTACATAAAAGTTACGCACATTTCTGAGCGCAAAACGCGAGATATTATTCGTCTTTTTAGCCTCGATATCGAGGCTAAAAAGACGGCAGAACTGACGGGAATATCCCGCCCAACGATTAACAAATTTTACAGGGCAATACGCGAACGTATTGCCGAACTTTGCGAAGCCGAGAGCCCTTTTGAAAATGGCGAAATCGAACTTGACGAGAGCTATTTCGGGGCTCGCCGGGTGCGCGGGATCAGAGGGCGTGGAGCAAAGGGGAAAACGGCTGTTTTCGGAATGCTCAAACGTGGAGATAAGGTTTATACGCAAATTGTCAAACGTGTGTCTGTTAGCGAGTTGATGCCGATCATACAGGAAAAAGCAGACCCCGGATCGGTCATATATACCGATGGCTTTAAGACCTATGACGGGCTTGTAAATTATGGATATAAAAGGCATTACAGAGTTAAACACGGCGAGAATGAATTTGCCGACGGGCAAAACCATATTAACGGAATTGAGAACTTTTGGGGGCTCTGCAAAGTCCGACTGGCGAGGTTCCGCGGGGTGCATAAACATACCTTCTATTTGCATATTAAAGAATGTGAATTCAGGTACAATTACAGAAACAAAAATTTATACTTAATTTTGCTTAAAATACTACGAAAAAATCCAATAAAGTTATCTTGAACCTAAATATAATATATATTGAGTGTTCGTACATAAAAGACGCTCCGGTTAATTTTATAGTGATTATTTGTATGTTGGACGCAAATTTCTTTTCCGCTTTTTGGCTGGCAAAAAGCGGAGCAAAAACCAGCCCCGCAAGTCGAAAAAGCTAAAATGCCGGCGCTAAACCCAAGAAATGCCGGTATGTTTAGAATCGGTGATTCTAAACATACCTACACTATCGTGAATTTCTAAGGGTTTATCATCCGCCATTTTTTAACGCTTTTATCGACAGCGGGGAGGGGGAAGGCGCCTGACGGCGCCTAAGAATCCTTTAGGTACCGTTGTTCGGGTTGCTTTGCAACCCGTAGTTCCGCCTGGGACTGTCGGTCTGCGACCCGCGGGGGAAAGTTGCTGTAGGAAGATCACCCGGAAAGAAAAAATTTACGTATTTAGGTATATATACGGATGGTTATTTAATATATTGCATCCTATCGTTTTATGCAGCATATTTTTTGAAACATCACCTAAATTCGCGTCCTTCTTCTAAATAAAGGGAGAGGGCTTTGCGTTTTTGGTCGTCAAGCAGAAAGTCCAAATTTTTCGTAAGGTAGTCGCAGGCATAGGGCTTGCCGCCGTGTCCGTAATATTCCACCGCTTCGCGGATATGTTCCGTGCCGAATTTCAGGGCTTTACGCAGACCGTCGCAGGTTTCTTCATCCACATTGTTCCCTGCCACCCAAACGGCGAAAACGAAAGGCAGTCCGGAAAGCCGGCGCCAGCATTCGGCCAGATCCAGACAGTAGCGGAACCGTCCCTCGTAATCAAAAACCTTGTCGCCAATAAATAGGAAGGCATCGCCTTCGGACGGATTTTCGGCGACTGTATAATCCTTCATGTCAATCAATTCCGGCGCTATATTCCACAGCTTTGCACACAATATCCTGACCAGCAGTGCCGAGGTCATGGAGTGGGAGTCGAGATGTATCCTCTTTATTTTCTCTACGGGTACATCCGACATCACCGTAACCGTACGGACTGGTCCCTGCGAGCCTATGCAATAGGGAGTGATTATTCTGGCGCCGGAAACGGAATGAAGCGCGCCGACGGGGATCAGCGCTATATCCGCCTCACCGTTGATAAATGCGGTTGCGCACCCGCTCGGAGGGGACAACAGGAGTGAGGCATGGACGTACTCCGTGTGCTCTATACCGTAGATAAAAGGCACGGTATTCAGGTACGAGACCGCTGCGATTCTAACCGTAGTCATCATTCCCTGTTCTTGGAGTCGATATATATCGTAACGGGGCCGTCGTTGATAAGTGCGACCTGCATATCGGCTCCGAACATTCCCGTTGCCGGCATTTTTCCGGTAGCCTCTCCCAGGGAGGCAATAAAAATCTCATAAAGCGGTACGGCCAGGCTTTCGCCGGCAGATCTGATGTACGAGGGACGGTTGCCCTTGCGCACCGAAGCATGGAGAGTAAACTGACTCACTACAAGAATTTCACCACCCACCTGCCTGACATTCAGATTCATAACCCCCTTACTGTCGTCGAAAATGCGCAGGGCAGCTATCTTGCCGGCAAGCCATCGGCTGTCTTCTGCATCGTCGGACGATTCTATGCCGACAAGGACAAGCAGACCCCCGCCTATGGATGAGTACTGTATGCCGCCGATGATTACGGAGGCTTGGGTAACCCTTTGAACTACAACTCTCATTGAAGTAGTGTAAATTTTTGATATAGTCTACCGGCGCCGCCCCATCGCTATCGTCAGATAAAAAATGAGCGTGACAACGGCAGAGAGAGCCGCAACGAGGTAAGTACGGGCAGCCCAGGTAAGTGATGTCTTGGCCTGCGAGACCTGTTCTCTGCTGAGCATGCCGGTAGAGGTAAGCCATTTCATCGCTCTGTGCGAGGCATTGTATTCCACAGGCAGCGTAATTATGGAGAACAGCGCCGACAGGGCGATCATAAGAATGCCTATCCAGAACAGCGTATAGGATTGTGAGGTCTGGATCAGTATGATACCACCGAGTATTACCCAGATAGCCCATCTCGAGGAAAAGGTTATCACCGGAACGAGAGCCGAACGCAGCTCCATGGGTTTATATGAAGTCGCATGCTGTATGGCGTGGCCGCATTCGTGGGCGGCCACTGCCGCTGCAGCGATGGAGTTGCTGTCATAGACACCCTGGCTCAGGTTCACTGTTCTATTCCTCGGATCATAATGGTCGGAAAGTTTCCCTGGGGTGGACAAAACCTTTACGTCGTTGATACCGTTGTCCCGAAGCATTTTTTCGGCGATGTCCCTTCCGGTCAGACCGCCCGGAAACATGACTTTGGAATATTTGCTGAAAACGCTTTGCAGTCTGGACTGGACGATGAACCCTATGACAGCTATCGCTATCAGCAGCACCCATGCAAAGTTAATTCCGAAAATTGTATACATGATTTAAAAATTATGTTCATTAATCAATTAATAATCAGTTCGTACTGGGGGTTTAAATTCCCCGCCCTTACTTGTTCTCCTTGCTTACGTAATAGGCATTTGCCTGCCGCAGAGGAGTCATCACTATCTCGTCGATATTGACATGGGGCGGCTGATCGGAGACCCACAATATAGCATCTGCAATATTCTCGCCAGTCAGAGGCTCGAGTCCCTTATAAACATTTTCCGCCCTCTCCCTGTCTCCGTGGAAGCGCACTATCGAAAATTCGGTTTCCACCATCCCCGGCCTTATTTCCGTAACCTTTATTCCGCTACCCAGAAAGTCGATCCTCATTCCCTGGCTCAGGGCATGAACGGCGTGCTTGGTTGCACTGTATACGGCGCCGTTCTCGTAGGGCTGCGTACCTGCTATCGAACCTATGTTTATTATATGTCCCCTCCCGCGCAAGAGCATACCCTGCGATACCTTACGCGTTATGTAGAGCAATCCTTTTATGTTCGTATCCACCATGGCGTCCCAGTCGCCGATGTCGCCTTTGTCCAGATGCTCCAGACCGGCCGCAAGTCCCGCATTGTTCACGAGTATGTCTATGGAAGATAAATTCACCGGCAGCGAATCTATGGCGGCCTCGCACTGCCGGCAGTCGCGTATGTCGAAAGAGAGTGCCAGAGCCTCCAACCCGAATGTTTCCTCAAGTTCTTTTTTTATGTCTCTCAGCCGTTCACAGCGACGTCCCGTGATTATAACATTGTGTCCCTGTCCGGCGAAAGCCCGTGCGGCGGCTTCACCTATGCCCGACGTACCGCCCGTGATAAGTACAGTTTTTTTCATGGATGCTGAAATTTTCCGTAAAAGTATTAAAATAGGTAACTACATACTATTTTTACATTAATTATTTATGTCACCTATGTCTTATATAAGAGTATATAAATAACTTAATGAAAACATTATATGATTGTCATGGAATTTTCGGAATTGGTGAAAGTACGCCAGAGCGACAGGACAGGAAGTATCTCGACAAGGCGGTAGAAAAGGAGAAACTGCAAAAATGTATCGAGACTGCACGGCTGTCCCCATCGGCAAATAACTCCCAGCCTTGGAAGTTTGTAGTTGTGGATAATGTCGATCTGAAGGATCAGATCGCCGACTGTGCGGCGAGTATGGGGATGAACGGGTTTGTCCGTCAGACGCCGGCGATCGTCGTCGTCGTGCTTGAGAAAATGAATCTCATGTCGTCGATGGGTAGCGTGATCCAGGACAAGGAGTATTCCCTGCTGGACATCGGCATTGCCGCCAATCAGTTTTGCCTGCAGGCCGCGGAACTGGGGCTGGGAACGTGCATGGTCGGATGGTTCAAGGAAAGTAAAGTCAGAAAACTCTTGCAAATAGCCGGCAAAAAACGCATTCCGCTGTTAATTACGGTAGGATACCCCGATTCCCCCACGCGCCCCAAAAACCGGAAACCAGTCGAACAGATGAGTAGCTGGAACAAATACTGAAAGGTTTGGATTCGGGTAATCGGAATTACCTTAAAGCCTTAATATTAAATAAAATAACTGCCCGTATATATCTAAATCTTTTCTTTCCACCTTTTGGCAGACAAAAGGTGGAGCCAAAATCTGCCGCCCCCATCTTCCGCGGAGTTGCTCTCGGAAGCTTCCCTCGCTACGTGGTAGCTTCGGGTGATCTTCCTAACGCAACTTTTCTCCGCGTCGATGGCAGGGCGGGTCTACGGGTTGCTTCGCAACCCGAAAAACGGTACAAAGGAATTTTAGGCACCGTCGGACGCCGAACACTATTTAACCGTTATTATCAACTCCCTGGTCTGCGGCGGGAAGCATATGTGCGCATCGCAGCACTGGTAGGATACTCTGCATTTCAGTTCGCCTGCCCCCTCACCCGTAAATTCCTGGGTGAATACGACGGTATCGTCATAGATCGTGGTTCCATTCTGATTGTAATATTTCCCGAACGGCCTGTTCAAGTCCCCGATTTTTTTGTAACCGTCGGGCAATGTCACTTCCACGATCGTCTCATTGAAAGCATCGGAGCGATCCACGTTGTCGTAAATGTAATACCCCGCATGTATTTTAGCCTTGATATACAACACCTTACTGCCGTTGTGCAGTGTTACTGCCTCGGCCGATAATGCGACGGGTTCGGCATCGCTGGTTTCGCCTGCCGCCATTTCACGCGCCGCACGGCGTTCTTCGCGCGCCCTGTAATCGTTCAGGCCGGGTTCACGGCTGTCGATAAGGAAGAGCCAGCCGCATGATTCCGTCCAGAACATGCGGTTTTTGTAGGTTTCGTACCAATTTCGCCATTCGGCGGGGGTCGAAAAGTCTGCCAGCGTGTAACGCGCCAGTATCCTCCTGCCTTTGGCCGCATCCTTGCCGGTTTCGAGAAGTTTGATAGCCGCGTCGAGGATGCGTTTGTCGTAGTTGGGAATACCGAGGCTCTTCACATCCTCATCGACTTCTATATGATAGAATCCTTCGCCGAAGAAATAGTCGTAGTTCTCGTCGAAGTACCTCCCGTAAGCCGGAATATCGGTGCCGAACATCTTATAGAAATTCTTGCCGTAACGTTCGAGATGTTGCTCTAAAGTTCTCCCCTCAGTCGATGGTGTGAAAGTGAGCATCTGTGTCTCGTTGGGAGTGAGTTTCTCGCCGCGGGCTTTCTTTTCCTCTGCGGCCTTTCTGCGCATGAGCATTTGTTCCGCCCATTCCGCATCGCTTTTCTTTCGTTCCTCGTAATACTCGCGGGTAAGCAGATATTTAAGTTCCTTGATGTATTCGCGCGTTGCGATACGGTCGTTATATTTGCGCGCAATGGGTGTTTGGCCTGCGAATTTCGCAATGTAAACAATGGCATTCGCGAATACCGGCTTGGCCTCTTCGGTCATAAAGTTAGGGGATGCGGCGAAACCCCAGTGAAAGAAATTTCCGTGACGCCCTATGGCAACCGCGTCTAATGTCTTGGCGCACACGCCGCTCGAAATGTACTCGGCATCGGGCGAGTCTTCGTAGCCCCACGGTCTCGAAACCATTCCTATCGGCATGGACTCATTGGTCATATAGCCATCGGTCTGCACCCTCCACATCGGTATCTGATCCGGCATCGTACCGTCATAATAATAGGAGTAATGATATGCGTCTTTGGGGGTCGGTTTGTCCACCACGGTCATCCGCACCTCGAACGGGCCGTTGAAGATGGCATGTCCGGCCCTCCAGTGGTGGGCGTCGGCATCGAGGCAGAGACAGTACCAGTCATTTTTGGTCCCGATACGGCGCCCCGTCGTTTCGCTGGCCTCGCCGATAGTAAGCATCGGGCGGGCGAAGTCCTCGGGCAGACGTCCTTCCGTACGGTAGATGCCCTTCTGGTCATCCCTGAACCGGGGAGTAATGACTTTGGGTCGTCCGTCCATAACCGTAACATCGTAATCATGCGACATTTCGGGAGTGTAATCATCGGCGCGGATGACTTTGACGACAGTGAAGTAGTCTTTGAGCAGGGATTCGAATGCCGCGATGCGTTCCTCCACGGTTTCGATGGACCTGCTACCTTCCGGTTCGGGCGTGGATACCGATCCTCCTACATAAAGTATCCTGAGATCGACCTTCTTTACCGGCGACTTGGCGCCGGACATAGCCGGACAGGCGAATATCAGAAAAGATACGAAGAGGACGGTTAGAGTAAGGGTTATTTTTTTCATGTGATTGGGATATTTTCACTTAATACACGTATCGGACAGAAAACCCTAAACAATTACTGCGTTTATGAAAAGTACAGCAAATTTTAGCGTGGCATTTTAAAAAAATGTATGTCCGTATATGTACCTAAAACTCTCCCATAAATTTCATGGAGATTGGTTATGTGTTGAAAACAGGTTATTTCTTTTCCGCTTTTTGGCTGGCAAAAAGCGGAGCAAAAACCAGCCCCGCGAGCCGAAAAAGCTAAAATGACAGCGCTAAACCCAATAAATACCGGTATGTTCAGAATCGGTGATTCTAAACATACCTGCACTATCGTGAATTTCTATGGGTTTATCATCCGTCATTTCTTAACGCTTTTATCGACAGCGGGGGAGAAAGCGCCTGACGGCGCCAAAGAATCGTTCGGGTATCGTATTTTTCGGGTTGCTTCGCAACCCGTATCTCCGCCCTGCCATCGACGCGGGGAAAGTTGCGTTAGGAAGATCACCCGAAGCTACCGCGTAGCGAGGGAAGCTTCCGAGAGCAACTCCGCGGAAGATGGGGGCGGCAGGTTTTGGTTCCACCTTTTGGCTGTCAAAAGGTGGAAAAGAAAAGATTTAGGCATATATACGGATAGTCATATAAAAAATAGGTTCAAGATAACTTTATTGGATTTTTTCGTAGTATTTTAAGCAAAATTAAGTATAAATTTTTGTTTCTGTAATTGTACCTGAATTCACATTCTTTAATATGCAAATAGAAGGTATGTTTATGCACCCCGCGGAACCTCGCCAGTCGGACTTTGCAGAGCCCCCAAAAGTTCTCAATTCCGTTAATATGGTTTTGCCCGTCGGCAAATTCATTCTCGCCGTGTTTAACTCTGTAATGCCTTTTATATCCATAATTTACAAGCCCGTCATAGGTCTTAAAGCCATCGGTATATATGACCGATCCGGGGTCTGCTTTTTCCTGTATGATCGGCATCAACTCGCTAACAGACACACGTTTGACAATTTGCGTATAAACCTTATCTCCACGTTTGAGCATTCCGAAAACAGCCGTTTTCCCCTTTGCTCCACGCCCTCTGATCCCGCGCACCCGGCGAGCCCCGAAATAGCTCTCGTCAAGTTCGATTTCGCCATTTTCAAAAGGGCTCTCGGCTTCGCAAAGTTCGGCAATACGTTCGCGTATTGCCCTGTAAAATTTGTTAATCGTTGGGCGGGATATTCCCGTCAGTTCTGCCGTCTTTTAGCCTCGATATCGAGGCTAAAAAGACGAATAATATCTCGCGTTTTGCGCTCAGAAATGTGCGTAACTTTTATGTACTTGTTTCTCATTGTCCAATAGTAACTTACAAAGATAATTATCTTCTAAAGTTATCTTGAACCAAAAAATAAAAAGAGCGTGAGAGTCACGCTCTTCAAAAATTCCTACCAAAAGGCCGATTAAAGGAACCGTCTCTATTTTACCTGCTCGGTTGGCAGGAGAAGTGTCTGAATTCTTCTTCTGTAATTATCCGTACTGTGCGCCCCTTTCACATAACTCGGGTTTCTTCCCACCGGTATGAACAGTAGCGTAGGGATCGACTGTACGCCGAAGGCCAACGCCACATCGGGTTCCTCATCCACATCGATCTTATAAAAAAGAACCCTGCCCGAGTATTCCCGTGCAAGCTCTTCCATTATAGGCGATATTTTTTTACACGGTCCGCACCATGTTGCGTAAAAATCGACGATAGCGGGCTTATCCCCCCTGTATATCCACTCCTGAGGATTCGCCTCGTAATCGGTTATCTTCTCTTTAAACTCAGCGGTAGTAAGGCTCTCGACGAGGCTTTCCTTTGCTGTGGTAGCCGCCGTATTGTTGCGCCGCCCGCACCCCGCAAGCAAAAATATAAAGGCCGCAAGCCATATGATCCATAATAACTTCATTTTCATAATATAATACGTTTTATGCCTAATATATAATGAATTAACAATATTACAAACATCTCCAAATTCCGTTCCGTTTACAAATTTGTTTTATCTATCAGATGATTAACACCCTGATCTATGTTATTCGTTTTCATCGTAAAGTTCGTCCATCAGGGATTCAATGACCCTCCGTTCTTTTTTGGTGGGACGCCCCGTCCCCCTGTCGCGCCATACAAATACTGTTTCTCTAGGGGTGTTGAGCTTATCCAATTCTTCGCGGGGAGTAACATCTTCGGCGTACGACGGGACATTCTTTGCCGGCTGCCTGCTGTTCACGGGAGAAAGGACGCGATATGAGAAAACCACCGGAGGCCTTTTCACCGATACCACATCCCCCGGTTTAACCTCGCGCGACGGCTTGGCGGCGGTATTATTGACCGCAACCTTGCCCGTACGGCATGCTTCGGCTGCATCGCCGCGCGTCTTGAATATCCTGACAGCCCAAAGCCACTTGTCGATTCTAACGGTATCTTCCATTGCCTGACATAGATTAATATATGGAAGCGCTGCAAAAGACATGCTGTATGCAACAGGTCATATGTCTTTATCATTATTTCGGGGTTACCGGACATTCCTGAGCACCATAGCCGTACCCATTCCTCCGCCGATGCACAGAGATGCCAGTCCGAGCGTACTATCCGAACGTTTCATTTCATGTATCAGCGAAACGACTATCCTGTTTCCCGATGCCCCGATGGGATGTCCCAATGCAAGCGCTCCGCCGTTTACGTTGGTATGTTCCGCGATCCACTCTTCCGTCGTGCCGTGATCTTCTGCCAGCTGCCTTATGACTCCCAGCGACTGTGCCGCAAAAGCCTCATTGAGTTCTATGAGATCCATGTCATTGAGTTTATGTCCCGATTTGCCGAGGGCTTGCGCGATGGCCGACACGGGACCCATACCCATAATAGCTGGGTCTACGCCGCCCTGTCCCGTGGATTCTATCTCCACAAGAGGCCGGAGGCCGAGTTCGCGGACGATTTTCTCCGACGCAACGAGTACGAACGATGCGCCGTCATTTATTCCCGAGGCGTTTCCGGCGGTTACCGTACCGTCCTTGCGGAACGCCGGCGGGAGAGAGCCGAGTTTTTCCAGGTTAGTGGATCTGTTCGGGAATTCGTCTACATCGAAATTTACCGTTTCCTTACGGCTTTCGATCGTCACGGGGACTATCTCGTCGCGGAATTTACCGCCGTCTATGGCTGCGATCGCACGCCGCTGCGACTCGTACGCGAACCGATCCTGTTCCCCGCGTGTGATGCCGTACCGGACGGCGATATTCTCTGCGGTCAAGCCCATGTGCTCTCCGCTGAAAGCGTCCGTCAGTCCGTCGTGAACCATCAGGTCGAGAGCCGTGATGCTTCCCATTTTGTGTCCTGTGCGCACAGTGCCGGACGTCAGAAATCCCGTGCGCGACATCGACTCCGTACCGCCCGCAAGGATAAGGTCTGCCTGGCCGGCGAGGATAGTATTGCGGGCGTTGATGATCGCCTTCATGCCGCTTCCGCATATCATATTTACGCCGTAAGCGGGGACTTCCTTCGGTATCCCGCCTTTTATTGCGGCCTGGCGTGCGACGCCCTGCCCCAGCCCTGCCGAAAGTACGTTGCCCACTATCACCTCGTCGATCGAGGCGGGGTCGATTCCGGTCTGGGCAATTATCGCCCGTATAACAGTGGCGGCGAGGTCTGCCGCCGGAACCGGCGTTAGCGTGCCGAGGAATTTACCTATCGCCGTACGCCTGGCGGCAATGATGTATACCTTATTCATAAGTACCGTTAAATCGTTAAATATTTATCAATTATTTAGTTGTTAGTCATTAGTTTTTAGTTTTTAGCTGGTTTGACAGGGATTTTAGCATTTTGCCAACCTCATCGAGTTGTTGTAACGGCTCGATAATATCTGAATCCATTAAATAACCGACTTTTACACATAAGTAAGCACATTATGCTCAAATTCGGCGACACTCATCGTTTTATGCAAAACGATCAAATCTTTATAGCTATCACTCATTTTTATCTATGTGATTACTAAAAACTAACAACTAAAAACTAAGAACTAAAATAATAAATAGCACGGTGTGCTTAGTTGCCTACTTCTTAAGTCTTTCCGTCAGCAGCGGTATTATTTTTCCGACGTCCCCCACGATACCGAGGTCTGCCACCTGAAATATGGGTGCGAATTTATCCTTATTGACAGCTATGATATAGTCCGATTCCTCCATGCCGGAGAGGTGCTGTATGGCGCCCGAGATACCGAGAGCGAAGTATACTTCGGGTCGCACGGTTTTACCGGTCTGTCCCACCTGACGCTCATGCCCCATAACGCCTGCATCGACCATGGCGCGTGACGACGATACTTCGGCGCCTATCGTCGCGGCAAACCGCGCGAGCATTTCGAACCCTTCGGCGGTGCCGACTCCCCTGCCGCCCGAAACGAGAATATTGGCATCGGTTATATCTATGAGTTTTTTTTGCTGCCTGACGGTTTGGACGAGTTTAACCCTGAATTTCGAAGCGTCGAACACGGGAACGACATCGATGATCTCGCCTTTTCTGCCGTTTTCGCGCTCCCGTATGCGCATCACGCCCGGACGCACGGTGGACATCTGCGGGCGATGCTCCCTGCAGAGGATCGTCGCCATCAAATTGCCGCCGAAAGCAGGCCGCGTCATCATCAAGTTGCCGTCTTCCGATATGTCGAGTCCGGTGCAATCAGCCGTAAGGCCGGTCGCCAGACGTGCCGACAACCGCGGCCCCAGGTCACGGCCTATGGTCGTAGCCCCGATGAGCAGAATGTCGGGATTATACTCCCTGACGATCTGGCATAGCGCCTGGGTATAGGGTTCGGTCATATAATGCCGCAATTCGGGCGCTTCGGCGACAAAAACCCTGTCCGCGCCGTATGCCACGCAGTCGCCTGCCAAAACCCGTATATTATCGCCTGCGAGGACGGCGCAAACCTCCTGGCCGAGAGCCGTCGCCAGTTCGCGCGCCTTGCCGAGCAATTCGAGCGATACGTTCTGGATAACGCCCTCGCGCTGTTCTATGAAAACATAAACATCCCTGCTCATCATATAACAAATTTCTCTTTGAGTTTTCTCACTATTATCTCCACTGCCTCGGGCGGCTCCACTTCATAAATCTCGCCGGCGGCCTTTGCACCCCGCGTGAACGATTTCCACACCCGCGTGGGCGAGCCGGCCAACCCCAGTTTCTGCCCGTCTACGTCCACGTTGCCGGCATTCCATACTTCGACCTCGCGGCCGTATGCCTCCACGATCCCGCGCACCGACATGTAACGGGGCTTATTGCCCGACGAGAGTACGGTCAGCACGCACGGGGTTTCAACCTCCAGTATCTGGTATCCCTCCTCGGTAGTTTTCTTAACCGTAAGTTTCCTCTCTCCGTCGAACTCCACATTTTCGACATAGGTCACCTGCGGCAGATCGAGATGTTCGGCTATCTGGGGGCCTACCTGTGCGGTATCGCCGTCTATGGCCTGACGTCCGGTGATAACCAGATCGAACGGGATATTCCGTAGCGCACCTGCCAGTGTATTGGATGTCGCAAGGGTATCGGCGCCGGCGAATTTACGGTCGCTGAGCAGTATAGCCCTGTCGGCGCCCATAGCGAAAGATTCGCGCAGGATAGCGTCGGCCTGCATCGGCCCCATGGTCAGTACGGTGACGTGCGCCCCGAACCTGTCCCTGAGCTGCAATGCCATTTCGAGTCCGCACTTGTCGTCGGGATTCATTATGCTCGGAACCCCCTCACGGATCATCGTACCCGTCACCGGATCGAGTTTTATCTCCGTCGTGTCGGGTACCTGTTTTATACAAACTGCTATATTCATTTACTTTTATCTTTTTTGTTCTCTTTTGTAACAGAGAACCGGAAAACTTTTGACGGAACCGTCGGTTCCCTGTATCAATAAAGTCATTGCTTGGAATTTTGTGTATTTGCACGAAGCTACGGGCTTCGCCTGACAAAAAAATTCCCCGAAAAGACCGAAATGAAGAGATACGAAGTATCTCAGAAAAGTTCTTTGGTTCTTTCTTTCAAGAAAGAACAGAAAACATTGTGTTAGAGTCTGTTTAAATTTATTATCGAAGTTATTTGAGAGCTATTTTATGATGATTTTTTCCTGAGAAACGAGGCGAATAGTATAACTATTTAACGAATTTCTCAGGGAAAAAGCGCGTAAAAGAGCCGAAAAGAACGAGTTTAATATTTTTAAACAGACTCTTAATACTGTAAAAACTTATTTGAGCAGCTGTGCCGCTATGACCATTCGCTGCACTTCCGACGTACCTTCGTATATTTCGGTGATCTTGGCGTCGCGCATCATCCTCTCGACGGGATATTCGCGCATGTACCCGTATCCGCCGTGAAACTGCACCGCTTTGGTCGTCATCTCCATAGCTGTTTCGGCGGCGAACAGTTTGCACATGGCCGCATCGGCCGAGTATGGCAGCGACCGGTCTTTTTTCCACGCGGCGGAGCGCACGAGGAATCGCGACGCCTGTATCCTGGTTTCGAGGTCGGCCAGCTGGAACTGCGTGTTCTGAAAATAGCTTATGGGTTTGCCGAACTGTTTACGCTCCTTCACGTACTTCACGGTTTCGTCCATCGCGCCCTGGGCGATACCCAACGCCTGGGAGGCTATCCCGATGCGGCCTCCGTCGAGCGTTTTCATCGCCACACCGAATCCCTTACCTTCCTTGCCGAGCAGATTTTCTTTCGGGACGATGCAGTTTTGCATTATCAACTCGCAGGTTGCGGATCCCCGAATACCCATTTTTTTCTCTTTCTTGCCGACGGAGAATCCGGGGAAGTCCTTTTCTACGATGAATGCCGATATGCCGCGCGTGCCCTGCGATTTATCGGTCATCGCCATAATAACGTACAGATCGGCATACTCGGCGTTCGTTATGAATATCTTATTGCCGTTCAGCACCCAGTGTCCGTCGGTTTCGACCGCCGTGGTCTGTTGTGCGGATGCGTCCGTGCCGGCGTTCGGTTCGGTCAGCCCGAAAGCGCCTATCCATTCGCCGGAACACAGGCGGGGCAGGTATTTCATTTTCTGCTCTTCCGTGCCGAATTCGTATACCGGCGCAGCACATAATGACGTATGCGCCGAAACGATCACTCCCGTTGCCGCGCATACCCGCGAAAGCTCCTCCACAGCCATGGAATACAGGATGTTATCTCCTCCGGCACCTCCGTATTCGACGGGAAACGGTATTCCCATTATCCCGATTCCGGCCATTTTTTCGACTGTTTCCACGGGGAACCGCTCCTGCTCGTCGATCTCCGCCGCAAGCGGTTTCACCTCTTTTTCGGCAAATTCCCTGATCATCTTCAGGAACAGCTCCTGCTCTTTTGTTAGTGAAAAATCCATGATTATCAGTATCTTATATCCATAGTTTTTAGCTCGGGCGAAACGGCGAAAT
Organism: Holotrichia oblita; assembly: GCA_023690525.1. Taxonomy (NCBI): domain Eukaryota; kingdom Metazoa; phylum Arthropoda; class Insecta; order Coleoptera; family Scarabaeidae; genus Holotrichia; species Holotrichia oblita. Next base: position 1,650,300 of record CM043015.1, read on the forward strand.
CGGCCTCCGTGGCAGCTCTGACATCCGCGACACCGAACTCGGGGTTTATCTCCGTTAGCATCAGGCCAGACCTGGTCACCTGCATAACGCCCATCTCGGTAATTATAAGGTTCACCTGGCCTGCAGCCGTCAGAGGCAACGTGCATTTTTTCATGATCTTGGGACTTCCTTTTGCGGTATGCTCCATGGCAACGATCACCTGCCGCGCGCCTACCAGAAGATCCATCGCACCGCCCATCCCGGGGGTTTTCTTGCCGGGTATGATCCAGTTGGCGAGGTTTCCCTCCTCGTCCACCTGCAAGGCCCCGAGGATCGTTGCGTCCACATGGCCGCCGCGTATGATCCCGAACGATGTCGCGCTGTCGAAACTGCTCGCTCCCTCGACAGCCGTTATGTATCCGCCTCCCGCATCGGTCAGTTCGGGGTTTTCGTCGCCCGGGGCGGGTCTTGCACCTACACCGAGCAGTCCGTTTTCCGATTGCAGAACTACATGAACGCCAGCGGGTAAATAGTCGGGCACCAGAGTGGGAAGCCCGATACCGAGATTCACCACATCGCCGTCCCTGAGTTCGAGAGCCGCGCGCCGCGCGATCACCTCTCTGATTCGATCTTTATCCATATCGGTATGAATAATTTAAGCACATTGTGATATTTATTTTTTTTAATACTGTTATTAGCACCTCACAAATAAATAATGAATAAATAATATTTCACGGTACTTACAACAATATTTTCCCGGGGAGTGGCAATCAAATATAATGTTTTTGGTTTCGACTCCCCGACCGGTTATTTCCCGAGCCTTCGGGCGAGTTCCTGTGCGATGAACGATCCCGCGTCCTCGGCATAGGTGTTCATTCCGAATCCGGCGTCGTATCCCAATTCTTTGGCCAGTTCGTGCGAAATACGCGGTCCTCCGCATACAAGTATCATCCTGCCCCGCACCCCTTCGGCTTCCATCATCTCCACGAGTTCGGCAAGGTTGTGTATATGAATGTCCTTCTGGGTCACTGTCTGCGATACGATCACCGCATCGGCTCCCGCCTCGATGGCTTTTGCGATAAGCTCTTCGTTCGGCACCTGGCTTCCCATGTTATGGGTCTCGAACATTTCGTACCGCTCCAGACCATAGTGTCCTGCGAAACCTTTCATATTCATTATGGCGTCGATCCCGACCGTGTGGGCGTCGGTTCCGGTACTCGCACCCACCACGACGATCCGGCGGCCGATATGCTGCTTTATGAATTCGTCTATCTGGTGCATATCCATTTTGGCGGAGTCCATTTTCGGCACATGTATATCCGTAAAATCGACAGTATGCGTGCAGTTCCCGTAACAGTTGAAGAACGTGAAGCCCTCGGCCAGTTCTTTCGTGAACACGACCTGCGGGTCGTCGAATCCCATCCGGCGCATCAACTGTTTTGCGGCCTCGACGGCCTCGTCTCCGGCGGCCACCGGAAGCGTGAAACTAAGCTGCACCTTGCCGTCGTTCATCGTGTCACCGTAGGGCTTTATTTTTTTAAGGTCGAGAGTCCGATCCGCCCCGCCGTTCCTTACCGCATATAATCCTCCGGCCATAATTATTTGTTTTATTCATTACTTAACATTATACTGATAAACGGATTATGGTAATTCGCCCCTTTTGCCGCTACTCCGTCGAGTCCCTTTCCACCATCCCTGGCGCGTTTCACGCCGGCAAAGATACCTTTTTCGATAGCCGCAAAAAGTCCTTCGTGCCGGATTTTTTCAAGCAGCGTAATCGCATTGTCCAAAACTTCACGGGCGCGGAGCTGTATGATGCCGTCCTTTTTGTACTCGATCTCGTCGCCGATATTTTTCATATTGCCGAAGATATACCTGGCATTCTCGATCGACAGGTAGCGGTCGGACATGAAAGGCGTATGCACAGCCTCGGTCGGCATTCCGAGCAACTGTATGCCCTGATGCGTCCACACGCCCACCATGTTGAAAAGCGCATCCTGAATGTGTCCCTTGAATATGTTTCCTGTCATAAATTTCGTCGGCGGCATGTATTTGAGCGGCGACTTCGGAAATATTTCGCGTGTCATCTGTGCCTGGGCAAGTTCGAGCAGGAAGCCGTTTTCGAGGTCGGGATCCATCTCGAACGCATGTCCGAGCCCCATCTGCTCTTCGGGCAAACCGGCAAGCAACGCGAGCTGTTCGTTTATCAGATCGGAAGCGAGTACGGTATGCGCTTCTTCGACTGCATCGGCCGTGGTCAGATAATTATCTTCCCCTGTGTTGATTATGATGCCCGCGTATCCATTGATCACGCGCGACATGAACTGATCGACGAGCGTGCGCTGCATGTTGATGTCGCGGAACAGTATGCCGTACAGGGCATCGTTGAGCATCACATCCAAGCCTTCGAGAGCGCCCATCGCGGCTATTTCAGGCATGCACAGCCCCGAACAGTAGTTGCACAGCCGTATGTAGCGCCCGATTTCCTCGCCCACTTCGTCGAGCGCCGCCCGCATGATGCGGAAATTCTCCTGGGTAGCATATGTTCCGCCGAATCCTTCCGTAGTGGCACCGTACGGCACATAGTCGAGAAGGCTCTGTCCCGTAGTACGTATCACGGCGATTATGTCGGCGCCCTGACGTGCCGCGGCCTGCGCCTGCACCACGTCCTCGTAAATATTGCCCGTGGCCACGATAACGTACAGATACGGCCGAGCGCCCTCGCCGATTGTATCGAGATATTCCTCCCGCCTGCGGCGGCGTTCTCCGATCCTCTCCACACTCACTGCCACATACGGTTCGAGAGCCGCCCCGATCATGCCGCGCGGATGGACGGGCAGCGACACGAGATCCAGTTCCCCCGCGGCGACTTTTACGGCTATATGCATGGGGTCGAAACCCGTCTCGACGATAGCGTTACCGATAAAAAAGAGGATGCCTTCGCTCAATAAATTTTTATCCTTTATGCTGTCTACCAATATATTAGGTAACGGCACGTCATTTTCGTCCGTCCCGTCCACACCCAGCAGGCGGCATAACGTGCGCTCCACGGCCACCGTCGTATAACGGTCGGCGAATTCCTGGACACTCGCGGCAATTTCCGCCGCCACTTCGCGCGCATGCGCCACCTTGGCGAAATCCAACCCTAATTTACTTTGCTGCATATTAAGTACTGACCTATTGTGCATTTAGAATCGTCAATATTATTAAATATAACCATTTATTCATGAGTATTATTCTTTCGGCATGCCGTCGGCGGCGGGTGCGAATCTCGACCGTGAGGTCGATTGAGCGGCCCGCCGCGTGGGGCGGCGGCGTGCCGCACGACTTTCGTGCTGACGCACAAAAGTCGCAAATAAACATAATTTATTGCGTGTAATTGTTTTATGGTTGCATTCTTTTTGAAGCACTATACTATATTTAATAAGCAATGTCAATATATCGTTATCAATCTTCTTCGGTCAGGTACTTCATTGCGCTGTCGAGCAACTGAGCATCGACACCCAGTATTTTTGCGATCCTCAGCGCTTCACGCGGCGCATGCCCGTCGTCGCACGTCAGCGAATAATCCATGTAGTCGTTTATATTATGTACCGTCACCTCGTTTGCGGGCACATCCCTTGCGAACCCTTTGACTCTCAGCCGCTGGCATACAGTATCGATACTTCCGTAATGAGTTGTCACCAGGGAGCGCACGCGGTGTCGCGCCAGAAAGTCGATTATCGCATTCACCAGTGCACATCCTTCAACGGGGTTAGTGGTACGCGCAGGTTCGTCAATGAGGACCAGTGCGTCCGATCCGTTCCGTATTTTCTCGGTTATACCCGTCAGCGCGACCATCTCGGCGGCGAACGACGACAGGCCGCCCGTTTCATCCGACCGGTCGCCTGCGCTTATCAGTATCTCGTCCACTATCGCGACCCGGGCGCTTGCGGCAGGCAGGTAAAAACCGTACTGAAAAAGCGCCTGCGCCAAAGCCACTGTCCTGAGCAATACTGTTTTACCTCCCATATTGACACCGGTCACAAGAACCGGACCGCGCTCTATTTCTATATCAACCGGCTGAAAATCCTTGCCCGCACTTCGCAATAAGCTCTTTATGAAAGGATTAAAAAGGCCCCTGTATTCGGTTCGTTCGCCGACCACAGGCCTGCATAGACCCATCGCCAGGGCCTGCCGCGCCTTGGCAATAAGTATGTCCAATCGCGCAATGGCCGACATCGCACCGGTTATCGCGGCGCGGTGTCCGTATATTTCTTCCGACAACATCCGGCGTACCTCGTCTTCGAGCCGCACGTTTTCGGAATAAAGCGTTCCGGTATCCGCTCCGGGCAGTTTCATCTGCCGGCGCACCTCGGCCAACGCAGGCGAATAAGCGTCATAAATCGCGAAATGCGGTATTCTGAGTCCCTCCGGATCGAGTATATCCGCCACACCGGAAAGGTCGGGAATTTCGAGGACGCCGGCCACGGCATGTGCCGACAGCTTTCGTATCTCGATAGCCGTCAATGCAAATAACTTAATTTCAAATAGATCGAGGTCGCCGAGCGTCCGGTTCGCCTCGATGCGTCCGGCTGTTCCGCGAATATCCTTTATATGTGCGAGTTTTATGTCGAGCTCCGCCATGGGCAGGTCTTCCATCACGGTCATGATGCGCTCTATGTCGTAAAGCGACGCTTCGATCCGAAGCCTGTCTCGCATGAATTCAGCGCCATAGATCGCACTCCGCGATAATCCGCAGCGCAGTTCCAGCGAATCGACCATATACCTCAGGCCGCTTATTTCATCTATGGCGTCTTTCAGTCCCATTAAGTACCGCTAAATATTTATTTATCCATTATTTATTCGCAAGCTGCTGACAGGTAGCATTAACGAAAAATAATAAATAGCACGATGTGCTTATTTCACATCCGTTTAACGTCGTATACCGGTACGCCGAGGCTTTGCCGCATCGAGGCAATGAGCGTGTCGGAATCGAGCGCGTAACCCTCCGGAGAAACGGGATTCACGCATACCGCAATAAGTTCGCTTTTCTGAAGTACCTTCATACGTCCGCCTTTGGCAAGAAAAGCATAATAATTACGCATGTCGGCGAAAACACGCGTAAAGTCCTTAATTATAAGCGTTATATCCTGTTTTTGCATCCTTAATTCCTCCAGCAGCCTGTCGCTCACTGCACCGGCTATGAATATAGTGTTGCCGTACCGCAAAATGTCTCCGGCGGACGGCGTGAGCGCCGACCGGCTCCCGAGATCGTGCAGCCCGCCCGCCTCATCCACCGCCCACACACCGCTTTCGATCGGCGCCAACATGCTGTAAGTACAGTCATCCACAGTTTCGAGCCGTATACGGTCATAAACATATTTAGTTTCGCGCACCAGCCTGCCGACATTTCCCGAAACCGCCGCCCCCGTCACCAATACCATCGCATCGGTCACCGCCGGCGAACCGTGGCTGAGCCGCGACAGCGCCCCGTCTACTATAGCGGTATGCACCCCGAAACGTTCGAGTCCGGCTATCAGGCCTTTGAGCGACGCCGTATCGGGCGGCCCCGACAGCATGACTTTCCCCGTGGTAAGCGCCCGCGCGGTGACCAGTCTCCCGAGCGACGTTTCGCGCCCTCCCACGTCCAGCACTTCGGCGACAAGCCGCTTTTGCCGGTAATGGGTCTCCGAGGTGACGAAGATCATCCCCTCATAAACCCCGATCTCCGGCTTCGGCGTCCGGCTCAAGATATCAACGCTCTCGCCGTCCAATCCTATGGAGGTCACCGCAATCCCGTACCTTTTCCCCCTGTCGTTCGCACCGCGCAATACATAATTCAGCACCTCCGTCTTGCCGGCGTTCTTGGCCAGGCCGACGATCGACACGCTCCCGCGCTGCAATATGTCATTTACAAACGACACCGCTTTGAATCTGTTAAATTCTGGTGACAATATACTTACTCAATCGTTGTGCATTTAGAGGGATAACTATATTTATTAATCATAATTCTTGCTGTCAGTTATTTCGGTTTTGCTTCGCAAAACCTGCGGCCTACCGCCGCCCCACGCGGCAGGCTGCTCAATCGACCTTACGGTCGAGATTCGCGCCCACCGCCGGCGGCAGTCCGAAAGAAAAATACTCATAAATAAATGGTTACACTAATAACATTGACGATTCTAAATGCACAACAGGTTTACTCATATCTATTTTGTACTCTTTTGTAGAAGAGAACCAGAAAACTTTTGACAACAAATTCCCTGAAAGACCGAAGTGAAGAGATACGAAGTATCTCCGAAAAGTTCTTTGGTTCTTTCTTTCAAGAAAGAACAGAAAAACGAGGAACTCTCAGTGGTTGTTTCCGTTTCTTTTATTGCGCGAGAGGTCTCGCGGCTCGATCGACAGTTGTTGTCCGTCCAATAGTGCCGCCACTCCTTCTTTGCGGTTTTTCCCGCAGTCGGGACATTCGCAGTGATCGTTATATTCGGCAGGTTCCGTATATGTAGAGATCATCCCTTCGTAATTTCGCATCACCACCCTGCTGGGGGATTGAGAAATCAGGTAATTGGGCATAACGGGTATTTTCCCGCCGCCGCCCGGGACATCCACCACGAAAGTCGGTACTGCGTAACCCGATATGTGGCCTCGCAGATTTTCGATTATCTCGATACCTTTAGACACCGGCGTCCTGAAATGTTCAATCCCTACCGACAAGTCGCATTGGTATATGTAATAAGGTCTTACCCTGATCTTCACGAGATTTTTGACCAAATTTTTCATAATATTCGGACAGTCGTTGACCCCTCTGAGCAGAACCGACTGATTCCCCAGGGGGATTCCCGCGTCGGCTAAACGTCCGCATGCGGCAACCGACTCCGCCGTTATCTCGTTCGCGTGGTTGAAGTGCATATTGAGCCATACCGGATGATATTTACGCAACATTCCAACTAATTCCGGAGTTATCCGCTGAGGGAGAACTACAGGCGTCCTGGTTCCGATACGTATTATTTCGACATGCGGTATATCCCTGAGCTTTTGAATTATATATTCGAGTTTACTGTCTTCGAGAAGCAGTGCGTCACCGCCCGACAGCAACACGTCGCGTACTTGGGGGGTACGGGCTATATACTCTATACAGGCGTCGATACGATCCCGGGGCATGGCTGTGTCGCGCTGTCCGGCAAAGCGCCTGCGCGTGCAGTGACGGCAGTACATGGCACACATGTCGGTTATCAGGAACAGCACCCTGTCGGGATAGCGGTGCGTGAGCCCCGGCACAGGCGAATCGTCATCTTCATGGAGTGGATCTACAAGATCGGCGCCCGAGCGGTAGAGTTCCTCCACCGACGGCACGGCCTGCCTGCGCACGGGATCGTGCGGATCATCGGGATCTATCAGACTCAGATAGTACGGCGTAATGGCCATCCTCAGCGACTTGAGCGACTCGCGGATGCCGGTTTCTTCTTCGATCGTCAGATCGATATGTTTTTTCAATTCGTCGAGGGTCTCGATCCTGTTCCTGACCTGCCATTTCCAGTCGTCCCACTCGGCGTCGGAAATTTCGGGAAAATATAGCTTCCTTCTACTCTCTGACATTTTCAAGCACTTATGAAGTAAATGTTATGCGTAAAGCTCCTCGAATATGGCACGCAGCCGGGGGCATTCCCTCAGTTCCTGGAGCGTTATCTCGGCGTGTCCTTTGGTGTACCCGTTCCCTACGAGCATCCTGACGTCGCTTCCGACTCCTTCCGCTCCGAGAGCCGCCTTGGTGAAACTCGTGGCCATCGAGAAGAAATAAACCAGACCGCTGTCTTTCGTACACAGGATGCTTGTCATTTCTGTATCGGGTATATTGACGTTATTGATCGTAATATCAGCCATCTGTCCTCCGGTCAGTTCCGATATTTTATCCATAACTTCGACGGGATGCGTGGCGTCGGCGGCGAAAACATGATCGCAGAAATCGAGTTTCCGGAGACGTTCGGTGCTTTTGTCGCTGTGCGTTATGCCGATCACCGTTCCCGTAACCCCTGCGCGTTTTTGAGCCTCGTAGCAGCATAGCATACCCGATTTCCCTCCCGCGCCGATTATCACGACCGTGTCTCCGGGTTTGACCAATTTCGCGGTCTGTGCCGGAGCGCCGGCCACGTCTAAAGCCGAAAGGGCCAATTTCTCGGGCATATCGTCCGGCATCTTGGCGTATATGCCGCTTTCGAAGAGTATCGCCTTGCCGTCTATATCCACCTGGTCGGTTTCGGGGCGTATCTCTTTTATCCTGTCGATACGAAGCGGTGTAAGCGACAGCGAGACGAGGGTCGCGATCCTGTCGCCCTCCCTGAGGTCTATCTTTCCCTTAAGCGCATCGCCGATCTTTTCCACCGTACCCAGAAGCATGCCGCCCGAACCCGTCACGGGATTGCGGTGCTTGCCCTGTTTTTCCACTATCCCGAGCATTATCTCGGCGATCTTCGCCTTGTCGCCTCCCGCCTGCTCTTCTATCTGCGTGAAACTCGCAGAGTCGATATTGAGCGTCTGGACGTCGATAAGTATCTCGTTGTCATATATTTCGTCCATATTGTTGTCGAGCTTGTCGGCCGGCTGGGGCAGCACTCCCTTGGGTGAAATAACCCTGTGTGTTCCGTATTTGTTTCCTTTTTTCATGGTATGAATTAGTTTATATTATTTTTTTATTATCCTCTCTTTCAAGAAAGAACCAAAGAATGCCGGAGATACTTGGCCTTTATGTTCTCTCCAAAAGTTTTCTGGTTCTCTTTTGTAAAAGAGAACCAGAAATATGTGAATTTTATTTTAACGGTTTTAACCCGAGTATTTGCCTTGCTTCGGCGGGCGTAGCTATCCCGCGTCCCATCTCTCCCGCCATACGCACCACTTTTTCCACCAATTCACCGTTGGATTTTGCGAGTACGCCCTTGGAAATATACACGTTATCTTCGAAACCCACCCGTACATGGCCGCCGTCGATTATCGCGAGCATTGCCAGCGGGAATTCGAAACGTCCCACGCCGGCCACGGTATAGGTCGCATCGGGGGGAATGCTGCCGCGCAGAAATACGAAATCGCGTATATCGCCGCCAATGCCTCCGTTTACCCCCATCACGAAATCGAAGTGCATAGGCTTGGCGATGAACCCTTTTTTATGTAAGCGCAACGCCATTTCGATCATACTCTTGTCGAAAACTTCGAGTTCGGGTTTAATGCCGAGTTTTATCATGCGCTCGCCGAAATATTTTATGGTATTTTCGGTATTCTCGAATATTTCGTCGCCGCCGAAATTCAGTGTGCCGCAGTCGAGCGTAGCCATTTCGGGCAGCAGTTCCGTAGGCTGGAGACGTTCGTCGTTGGTCATACCGACAGCCCCGCCCGTGGAAGGCTGGATGATCACATCGGGGATCGCGGCCCTGATCGCGTCGATAACTTCTTTGAAACGCGCTTTGTCCTGTGTCGGGGTTCCGTCGTCGCGCCTCACATGGAGGTGGATGATGCTTGCTCCGGCGTTATACGCCGATACGGCCTCCCTCACGCACTCTTCTACGGTGTAGGGAACAGCGGGATTGTGCTCCTTGAGAACTTCCGCTCCGCAAATAGCCGCAGTGATGATCAGTTTTTCCATGGAATCAGTACGTCTTAAGAATTGGTTTATATCATTTTCCGGTTCTCTTTACAGTAGAGAACAAAAAACATTATGTAAAATATTATGTGAACACACCCTATATTATTCATGTTCTATCCTTTGGCAGCTTTTGGGCACCACGCACGTTCCGCTGGCACGGCAGACCACTACCGGTTCGGCAAGCACGTCGGCAGCCGACTCCGAAATATCGGTGCGCGGAATTATAACTTTGCGCGCTTCGAATACCATTCTGCGCGACGTATTGCCGACTTTCGTGATTTCGCCCACCGCTTCGATATAATCGCCCGCATAAACGGGAGCGAGGAATTCGACGGAATCGTATGCCGCGAACAAACCTTCGTCGCCGTCATGGGCGATCAGCAATTCAGTCGCCACATCGCCGAAAAGCTGAAGCATTTTGGCGCCGTCCACAAGATTCCCGCCGTAATGTGCATCATGGGAACTCATTCTTACTCTTATCATTGATTTTTTCATATACATATGTGGATTATATATCGTTTTAGATCAATTGACGATGTAATCTATGAATATGGCCGGTGTCCTGACGTTCTCGGCGGGGATAGCTCCCGTTTCGACAAGTTCTCTCACCTGGGCGATTACCACATCGGCGGCGGAAGCCATAACTGGATTGAAGTTTTGTGATGTTCCGCGGTAAACCAGATTTCCCGACCTGTCCCCCATACTCGCACCGATCAATGCAACATCAGCACGCAGAGGAGTTTCGAGCAGATAGTCTTTCCCTCCGACATTTATGATCCTTTTGCCTTCCGCAACCATGGTTCCGAGTCCTGTCAGCGTCAGGATTCCGCCGAGACCGTTTCCGCCTGCCCGTATGCGCTCCGCCAGAGTTCCCTGCGGACAAAATTCGATCTCTATCCGGCCGGCGTTCAACTGCTCTCCCGTTTCGGGATTCGTACCGATATGGGAGGTGTATAATTTCTTTATTTGCCTGCTCACGATGAGTTTGCCTATACCGCGATCTGGAAAGGACGTGTCGTTGCAGATCACTGTCAGGTTACCGACGCCCGATCGCACGAGTGCATCGATCAATTTTTCGGGCGTTCCGTTCGAGAGGAAACCGCCGATCATAAGAGTCATGCCGTCTTTAATTTTTGCAACGGCTTGGTCTATCGGAATGAGTTTGTCCATATTAGACTTCGCTTTTCACTCAAGTTTGTACTTCTCTTCGAGTGTCAAATTTAAACAGAATAATCGTAACTATGAAATATTTTTAACTAAACTTGATGAACAAATTATCATATTTTATAAATACGGATAACTGAAATGGTAATGGGAAACCAAGAAATGATTTTTGCAGTTATGCCTGTCAAAACCGCAGACACCCTCTCCCGTGCAACCGCCTCGAGGCGGTTGCACGGGAGAGGGTGTCTGCGGTTTAACCGTGTCTATATTTAATTACCTTCTCCAAAAAAAGAATTACCCGATCAAGACCCTTCTTCCTCAAAATTATAGCATTTCGACAGAGGTTTGCTTTCACCTTAAGGAATTATATTTTTTCACCATAGGCAAGGTCGCCCGCATCGCCTATGCCCGGTACTATGTATGATTTTACGGTGAGTTCCTGATCTACGGCTCCGCACCAAATTGTCATGTTACTTTTAGGCACATGCTTTTGCAGGTATTCGATTCCCTCCTCGCTGGCGACAACGGAGGCAACATGCGTGTGGGCGGGCTTCCCGCCTTTCTCCAGAAGCGCTTTGTAAGTCAGGTAGATCGATTCTCCGGTGGCAAGCATAGGATCGACCAGTATGAGGGTCTTGTCTGCCAGTGAACCGCACGATATGTATTCGACTTTAACATTAAAAGTTCCGTCCTTACTGTATTTCCTGTACGCCGAAACGAAGGCGTTGCCGGCACGGTCGAAATAGTTCAGGAATCCCTGATGAAAGGGAAGCCCCGCCCGCAGGATGGTCGCTATCACAAGTTTATTGGCCGGTATCATTATACCGGCTTCGCCCAAAGGGGTTTCCACCGTAACCGGCGAGTAGTCGAATGTTTTGCTTATCTCGTAGGCCATAATCTCTCCGGTGCGTTCCAGATTCCGCCTGAAACGCATGCTGTCGCCCTGAACATTCACATTGCGCAATTCGGCAATAAAAACATTGAATACTGTATTCTCCCTGTTAAGAATATTTATCATTCTGACAATATTAATTTTAGGTATTTATTTCTGTTCTTTCCTGAAGAAGGAACCAAAGAACTTTTCGCCGGATAATGGCCGGATTTTTTATTCCGGAGAACAATCCGGTTTTAAAGATAAGTAAAATTTATATAAAGCATGCAAACTCAATACAAAAAATTATTAAACGGATAACGGCCGCTGTGCAACTCGCTAATCATACCGTAAAGATCTCTGCGCAGTTTGTCTATATTTATCCTCTCCTTTGCCGAGATGAATATACAGGGAGCATTATTCCTGGCTATCCAGCTTTTACGGAGTTCTTCCAGAGACATGTTTTCGCGTGTCGGAGGCGTAAGGTCGTCTTCGTCCTTCATGACATGCCGGTAAGCATCTATTTTATTAAATATAAGGAATACCGGCTTGTCGCCGGCGCCTATTTCAGCAAGAGTTTTCCTTACTACTTCCATCTGTTCCTCGAAGTTCGGATGCGATATATCCACGACATGAAGCAAAAGATCCGATTCCCTCACCTCGTCGAGGGTGGATTTGAACGACTCTACAAGCTGCGTGGGTAATTTCCGTATAAAGCCCACCGTATCGGATAGAAGAAACGGCAGATTGTCCAACACCACTTTTCTGACGGTAGTATCCAGGGTGGCAAAAAGTTTGTTCTCCGCAAAAACCTCGCTCTTGCTTATAAGATTCATTATCGTGGACTTACCTACATTGGTGTAACCCACAAGAGACACCCTCACGAGATTGCCCCTGTTGGAACGTTGAACCGCCATCTGACGGTCTATCTTCTTCAGATCCTCTTTCAGCTTGCTAATCCTGCTGCGAATGATGCGGCGGTCGGTTTCTATTTCGCGTTCGCCCGCCCCTCCTCTCGTTCCGGTTCCGCCGCGCTGACGTTCCAGGTGGGTCCACATACCGGTAAGCCTCGGCAGCATATATTCATATTGGGCAAGTTGTACCTGTGTTTTGGCGTAGGCGGTGGTCGCCCTCTGAGCAAAAATATCGAGGATCAGATTAGTCCTGTCCAATATGCGGCATTTAAGTTCTTTTTCGACATTGCGCGTCTGAGACGGAGAAAGTTCGTCGTCGAAAATAGCGGCGTCTATTTCGTTTTCCTCTATGTAACTGGCTATTTCTCCGATCTTTCCGGTCCCCATATATAGACGAGGATTAGGAGACGGCAGCCTCTGCTTGAACCGTTTTACGGTTTCCATCCCTGCCGTTTCCGCAAGAAACTCCAGTTCGTCCAGATATTCGTCAGCCTGTCTCTCGCTTTGGCCGTCTTTCACGACAGCTATGAGTATTGCTTTATATATTCTGTCTGTTCTATCTTTATCGGGTTTTTCCATATAAATTTATAGATTCTGTCATTTATTGATCCGAAGATACAAACAAAAGGGCATCCCTGAAGATGCCCTCTCAAATTATATTCCACGATCCCCCGGGGGTCGCGGCACTATTACTGCAAAACGAACTGTACCGGCAACGTATAGCTTACCCTTACAGGAATATTTCGCTGTTTGCCGGGCGACCACTTGGGTGAGGACTTGACGACTCTGATCGCTTCGTCCGACAAGGATTTGTCGGGAGACCTGAGGACCTCGACATTCGTAAGCGTTCCATCCCTTTCTATAACGAACTTCAAAGTCACGGTACCCGTAATGTTATTATCCCTTGCAAGATCAGGATAACGGGCGCGCTCAAGAACCCATAAGCGGAATTTATTAATGTCGCCTCCCTGGAAAGAGGGCATCAATTCCACGTTGACGAACGGGACATCATCATCCACTTTTTCTTCATGAACCCCCACGGCACGCGGCACAATCGCAACATCTTCGCCAAAATCCTCGAAAGTCATGTTGGATTCTATTTTCACATCGTTCTTGACCACGTTGATAATATCCGAAACCACTACTATATTCTGCTTGACGATCGGTTCGGGGGGTTTTTGGTCCTGAACGGTAACATCCGTCAGTTCAGTATCTATAACTTCGACAGTTTTGTTTAGCTGATCGATCTTTTTTTCACTCTGGCTCCATGCAAAAATGGCTACGATGCACAGTAACGATATGCAAAGACCTATTTGCAGAAACAGACCTTTCTTATTCTCAAGATTAGCCTTGGGTGATTTTTTAAGTTCCATTTTTCAAATTATTCGTTTTTATATTCTTCAATCTCTGATTTCAAGCCGTAAAACCACCTTCACAAATATCACGCAATCCCATCTTTATACGGTATTATTTCTATAATAAAAACGCCAAAAAGACGTTTTTAGTCTTACAAATATACAAAAACAAGAACTTAAAAAAAATATTAACGGTAAAATTTAATTCCATATGGTAATTTCCGTTATATTTGCACCCTAGAAGGGGGATTAGCTCAGTTGGTTAGAGCGCTTGCATGGCATGCAAGAGGTCACCGGTTCGAGCCCGGTATTCTCCACTGATTCAATTCCATGCACACCTGAAAATCCGGCGTACTCCCGTATGCCGGATTTTTGCTGTCCGGCAACGCAACATCAGGAGTATGATTTGCGGAGTGTGATGCGTATCGTCGTTCCCTTGCCTATTTCGGAATCCAACACTGCTATCCTGCCCTTGTGGTATGTTTCGATTATCCTCTTGCTTAGCGAAAGACCAAGTCCCCAGCCACGTGTTTTAGTAGTGAAACCCGGTTCGAATATGCGTTTGAAATTGACTTTTGCTATCCCTTTTCCCGTATCGGATATGTCTATGTAAACCCAATTTTCGTCGGAGGTTATTTTTGCGTCTATTATTCCCTTCCCCTGTAGTGCGTCTAATGAATTTTTCAACAAATTCTCGATCACCCACTCGAACAGCGCCACATTTATCATTGCCTGAACCGGAGCTATCGCCAAACCGTTGTAGTTGAGGGTCACATTCTTGGGAATCCGTGTGCGGAAATACATTACGCTGCTGCCTACCACTTCGTTTATGTTTGCCGGTTCGAGGTTCGTCTCCGAGCCTATCTTTGAGAAACGGTCGGCGACTTTCATCATTCTGGTGAGATCGCTTTGCATTTCATCTACAACACCCTGGTCTACGGGTTGGCTGCGCAGGTACTCTATCCAGCCGAGCAACGACGAAATGGGAGTACCTAACTGGTGCGCAGTCTCCTTGGCCAGACCTATCCATACGCGGTTCTGCTCGTCCTGTTTGGTCGAGCTGAAAGTCATGTAACCGAACATCGCGAATATGATTATTACCAGTATCTGTATTATGGGAAAATAGACGAGCGTTTTAAGGAGCCGCGATTCCCCGTAGAATATGTAGAATACGGAACCGTCCCAGTTTGTGATGGTCAGGGGTTCATTGATCGACGACAGTTTCTCCAGCTCCATCCTGAGTTTGTCGGGATGATTGAGGATTTTTTCGGGAATGTTGTGCGACCACAAAACCCTGAGTTTGCCGTCGGTAATGACGTAGGGAATGGTATTTTGCGTATATTTTATATGCTGGAGCAAGGGATCGAAGTTGTCCAAAACTCCGCTTTTCTCCATAGCATATGACCAAAGGCGTATTTCATAGTTTTCCTTCTCCTTCAGTTTTTTCGCCATATCGCTGGTGAAAAAAAGCGAAAGGCCTCCTATCGCAAGCCCCATGATTATGATCACGATCCGCTTACGGAACGTGAACCACTGTTCTCCACTTCTGGGTTTAGCCTTGTTTTTCCTTATCCTGTACAAGATGAAATCACGTTAGGTAATCACACTGTATTACGATCATGTGTCTATTTTTTCGTCAGATCCATGCTGGCGAGTATGGATTTATATCGGGAACGGTCTGCAAGCAGTGCGGCGGCCTCGACCACTTCCTTATCCTTGGGAAGACGGTGTGCGGTCACCCCGTCGGAATAATGATACCGGAGAACTATATTGCCCTCGATGATTTCCTTAAGCTGGTCGCGGTACAGGTTGAGGCTGCTGAGTTTGTCGTCCTTGATGCGGTTTTCGACCTCCGCCAGTTCGTCTTTTATCTTGTCATAATACCGTTCCCGCTGTGCTTTGGTTTTGAGGGCATCCAACGCCGCCTTCGTCTCGGATTCATATTCGACATCCTTATCCTCCATGAATCTGATGAATTCATCATAGTCGGAATCGGTGAATACGAACGTCGTTAAATCGACCGGTTGCCGGTTGGTTTTCACATACTGATCCACGAAATCGTCTATATATCCCTTGCCGTAGGTAATTACCGTGAATCTGCCGATATATTCCGGATCCAGTTTCACGTCGGGCACCACGCCGCCGCCGTCGTATACTTTCCGTCCGCATGCGGTGCCGTATTCCATGACCAGCGAATCGGGAACGAAAGCCACGCTGCCGTCCTCGTTGCGGTGGGCGTAATCTATCGCCTGTATGCAACGGCCGCTGGGTATGTAGTATTTGGCTGTGGTAACCTTGAGATAGGAGTTGTATCCGAGAGGACGGGTGGCCTGCACCAATCCCTTGCCGAACGTGCGCTGACCCATGAGCACCGCCCTGTCCAAATCCTGCAACGCGCCCGACACTATCTCGGCGGCCGACGCCGAACCGCTGTTCATAAGTACGACTATCGGAAGTTCCGTATCGACAGGTTCGCTTTCGGTTCTGAAAGACACCGGTTTTTCCATTGTCTTGCCCATCATGCTGACCACTTCGGTTCCCTTGGGTACGAACAGCGAGAGTACCTTCACTGCCTCCTGCAGGATCCCCCCGCCGTTGCCTCTGTAATCGAGTATCAGTCCCTTAAGTTCGCCGCCTTTTTTCAGATCCATGAGAGCTCGGCGTACTTCGTCGGCTGAGTCCTCGGAAAAGTCGCCGTGCTGTATATAGCCTATTCCGTCGCCGACGAATCCGTAATAGGGTACGCCTGGAATCACTATCCGTTCGCGTTTTATAGTGACTTCCTCCGTGTCGCCCGAAACCAGTTTTTCCACCTTTATTTTCACCGTGCTTCCGGGATCGCCCTTGAGCAGCGAACTCACCTTCGCCGCTTCATACCCTATTGCGCTTACGCCGTTGATCTCCGTTATCCTGTCGCCTATTCTCAGCCCCGCCTTGTCGGCCGGAGAGTTGCGGTATGGTTGGGCAATCACTATCCAGTCGCCTTTTTTGCGTATCAGCGAACCGATGCCTCCGTACTTACCCGTTGTCATTATCTCGAAATCGGCCATGTCGTCCGCCGAGATATATTCCGTATAGGGATCGAGACGCAAGGTCATTCCTTCGGCGGCATCCTTCAGGATGGAATCCGGATCGACCTCGTCCACGTAAAAGAGACTCACATCCCGCATCATATTGACGAGTATCTCTATATTGCGCCCCAGCTTGAAATCGGGGGTCTGCGAAGTCGCCGGCATGCCGGCTACAAAGACAAGTACTGCGGCTGCTATCGCGTACCGTAATTTAATTTTCATGTTATCAGTGTTTTATTCTTCGAGCATCGACCTCAGTCTAAGCTCCACTCTACTTACGATCCTCTTCATACCTTCAATTTCGATGCCGTCGCCTTTGCCGGTGACCGTCACGACGTCGTCATACTGCGCAAGCAGGCGGTTCAGCACACTGTCGGCTCGGAATATGATCGTATTCCCGTCGCTGCGTACCGGCGAATAGCCGTAAGCAGCGAAGGAATCCGTAATCACCTGCCTGTTTTCTTCGATCCTTGCAGGAATATACGACGTGGAGAAAGACATGCGGGGGTAAACGCCCGCCAGCAGCAACATAGCCGCCAGGAGGATCAACCCGTTCCTGGACAGGAACAGAGCTTCAAAAATACTGCCGTAACCGGTATTCAAAGTTCCGGTGAGGGCCATAACAAGTAAAACGATCGCGATCAGCACGATCATCCTCACCATGTATTTTAACGAACGTACAATGTATTTCCTTGTCATATCATGTAATTTTAAGCACATCGTGCTATTTATTATTTTTTGTTAATGCTAATTAGTGCCTTACAAACAAATAATGGATAAATAAATATCCCATGGTACTTATATTCTTGAAGATTCTTTTCTCCGATTTTTCAGGCAGCAATCCCTAATTATCTGATTATGTATTCGGCAACACGCCTCATAAGCCATTCGGGTGTCGAGGTGGCTCCGCAGACACCCACGCTCTGCGCTTCCTCGAACCACTGGGGACAAAGTTCCGTTTCATCCTCTAAGTTGTAGCTTTTGGGGTTGGCTTTCCTGCACGCTTCGAACAGCAGTCTGCCGTTGGAGCTTTTGCGTCCGCTGACAAAGATCACTACGTCGAAACGCGAGGCGAACTCCTTCAGGTGCGGTTCCCTTCCCGCCACCTGACGGCATATCGTGTCATTGACGGTAACGTTACGGGGGTCGGCCGACCGTTTGCATATCAGCCTCTTTACCTCGTCGAACAGCGCCAGGCTCTGCGTAGTCTGGGAGAGTAGATAGACTGGCCTGGAAAAATCCACCGCGTCGAGGTCGTCCACTCCCTCGATCACCGTGACATTGCCTCCGGCCTGACCGGCAAGGCCGACTACTTCGGCGTGTCCCCTCTTGCCGAGTATCACCACCTGGCCGCCGGCTTCCCTCATCATCCTGTCGGCTTTAACAACCAGTTTTTGTAGGCGCGCCACCACCGGACATGTCGCGTCTATTATTTCGTTGCGGTTCTGCCGCGCCTTTTCATAGGTGGAAGGGGGCTCGCCGTGCGCCCGTATCAGTACGGTCGATCCCGCCGGCAAATCAAAATCCTCGTGCCTTACGGTCTTCAATCCCAGCTTTTCGAGACGCCTCACTTCCATCCTGTTGTGTACGATGTCGCCGAGGGAATAGACTGTCCTGCCTCCCGCAAGGGAGTGTTCGGCTTTCGTGATCGCATTCACGACCCCGAAGCAGAATCCCGATCTGTCGTCTATCTCTATGGTCATCTTCTACGGTATATATAAATAACAGAAAACGGGCGACGGTTATTATGGGAAGTCCTGAAATTTTCAGCACTGAGATTAGAAACCACAAATATAAGAAAAGCAGAAGAGTTTTTTATCGATTAACGAACTTTGGCTTTAAGCCCGTTGCCGTCGGATTTACGGCATGGTTACAGCGAATCTTCCGCTTGCGTTTTTCCGCATCCTTTGCGGCGTCGCAGGTTCTCCAGTACTCCGTCGAACCATTCCATCTGTTGCCGAGGCGACATATGGGTATTGTCGAGCAGCAGGGCGTCGTCCGCCCTGCGTAGTGGGGATACTTCCCTGCTCTGGTCGGCAATGTCGCGTTCCCTTATGTTCTTCTCGATCTCTTCCAGCGGTACGGGGGTTCCCCTGGCGGCAAGTTCCGCACAGCGCCTGCTTGCCCTTACGGCCGGATCGGACGTAAGGAATATCTTTATCTCGGCGTCGGGAAATACGACCGTACCTATATCGCGTCCGTCCATAACGATGCCCCTTTCACGTCCCATCGCCTGTTGCATGGATACCAGTTTGCTCCTGACTTCGGGAATCGCGCTGACTTCGCTCACCCGATTGCTGACCTCTATCGTGCGTATCTTCTCTTCGGCCGGTTCGCCGTTCAGGTAGATGTCGCTCGCCTTGCGCGAAGGGTTGAACCTGAAGGTTATGTCCATGTTGTCGAGAGAGGAAACCAGCCTGCGGCGGTCGAGAATCCCGTCTCTGAACGCCCCGCTTTCCAGGGCGTAAAGGGTTACGGCGCGGTACATGGCCCCCGTATCTATAAATACGTAACCCAGCCGCGACGCAATTTCGCGGGCGAATGTGCTTTTGCCGCTCGAAGAGAATCCGTCTATGGCCACTATTATTTTATCATTGCAGGATTCCATCCAGAGGAGTGTTGAAAAACATGAGAAATACCGTGAGCATTCCGAGAGCCATTATTACCGAACCCGCAATACGGTTCATCCACAGCAGGTAGCGCGGCCTGAACTTGTTTCTGAAAAGATTGACCACGAAAGTGAGGGAAAACCACCACAGCGAAGCGCCGGCGTAAACTCCGGCGAGCGTCAGCAGGCCGTTGTAGAGTCCCATCGACTCCGACCTTATGCCGAATGCCGCAAAAAGAGCGATGAACATCAATATGAAAGTGGGGTTGGCTATCGTGATAAGGAATACCGACATGAAATCCTGCCACAGATTGACCTTGCCCGCCCTGTTGCGCCGTATCTGCACTACCGGGTTGGACATGAAAATTATTACCCCGACGATGATCACGCATATGCCCCCCATAGCCTTGATCAGCATCATGTTATCCTGTATGAAAGAGAGTACCACCTTCAGTGAGAAAAATGCCACTATGGCGTATATGGTATCCGCTGTCGCAGCCCCGAGTCCCGACAGGAAACCCGACTTGTGGTTTTTGCTGATAGTCCTCTGGATACACAGCACGCCTATCGGCCCCATGGGAATGGACGCCAGAAGACCTATGAGTATACCTCTGAAAAAAACCGAAAGGAGCATAGTGAATTGCGGGTTTCAGAATGCAAAAATAACAAATATAATTATTTCTCATTACTATAATCTATCTTTGCACAAACGGATGTAAAGCACACCGTGCTACTTATTATTTTTCGTCTGCGCTGCTAATTAGCGACATACAAACAAAAAATGTATCAATAAATATTTAACGGTACTGAAATGAGAAATGCACTGGTTCTGTCACTGTTGAGCGGTGTACTGTTAAGCCTGGGGTGGATCGGGGTGAGCGGATTGCCATTGCTCGTGGCGTTGGTACCGCTGCTGCTGATAAGCGGCGAAGGCGACGGCAGCCGGAGGTCGTTCTGGAAAACCGCGGGGTATGTCGCCCTCTCTCTGGCGATATGGAGCGGTGTGACAACTTGGTGGATATGGTATGCCGCCTGGATAGGCGCCGTCTTGTCCGTGTTGATCACCGTTTTCCTGTTCGGCGGTATTTTCATGCTGTTCCATTACGTAAGCAAAAGGTCGCCCGCCGCTGTGGCATACACCCTTTTTGCGGCCGGATGGATAGCGTGCGAATATCTCTACACCTACGGGGAGGTTTCTTTTCCTTGGCTGATGCTCGGCAACGGTTTCGCCAACGACGTCAAGGCGGTACAGTGGTACGATACGACGGGCATTTTCGGGGGGAGCCTGTGGGTTTTGGTCTCGAACACACTGGTTTATACTGCCATAAAATCCCGCAGGGCGACGGGGTGGATAGCGGCGGCTCTTTTTATCGCCGTCCCGCTTTCGGTTTCACTGATAAGATACCACACTTACCGCGAAACGGGAGATAAAGTCACGGTAACGGTGGTGCAGCCCAATATAGAACCCTATTTCGAAAAATTCGTCATAAGCCAGCAGGAGCAGACGGCGATACTGATGGAACTTTCGAGGCAGGCTCCCCCTCATGCCGACTGGGTTGTAATGCCCGAAACGGCGATCAATGAGGATATTTGGGAAAACGACATCGAACAAAACAGTATAATACTGCAATTCAAGGCGCTGGCTGCCGAATATCCCAATACTCAGTTTATAGTCGGAGCTACCACTTATCTGTATTACATGCCTGGCGATAAGATATCGCGCACGGCACGGAGGAGTGAACGGGGGGATTACTGGTACGACATCTACAATACGGCTTTGGCCATAGATGCCCAAGGGCCGGTTCAGACGCACCACAAGTCGCTGCTCGTGGTCGGTGTGGAGAAGATGCCCTATTACGGCATCCTGAAACACCTCGAATTCCTGATAGTAGACCTCGGCGGCACTACGGGACAACTCGGGGTCGATACCGTCAGGTCGGTGTTCGTCCATCCGCGGGGATTCAAAGCGGCTTCCATGATATGCTACGAATCGGTCTACGGCCGGTATTTCTCGGAATTCGTGAAAAACGGGGCGCAGATAATGTTCGTCATCACAAATGACGGCTGGTGGGGGGACACGTTCGGTTACCGGCAGCATTTCTCGTTTTCCCGCCTGCGCGCCGTGGAGACGCGCCGGTCGGTGGCCCGGAGCGCGAACACGGGAATTTCGGGCTTCATAAACCAGCGGGGAGACGTACTGTTCAGGACGAAGTGGGATGAAAGGACGGTCGCAACCGAATCGGTCGCGCTGGGCGACAGGATAACCTTTTACACAAGATACGGCGATTACGTAGCCCGCATATCCATTCTCGTATTCTCGCTGTGCGTCCTTTACTTCATAGCCTGGCGTGTACGCAGAAAAAGCCGCATGGTTAAATAACCTGACACGCTAACGAAATGAATTACAGGGAAACCCTCGACTTGCTGTACGGAATGCTTCCCGATTTTCAGAATATCGGAGGCGACGCCTATAAGCCCGGACTGGAAAGAATGGAGCGTTTCAACCGCCATCTCGGCAACCCCGACGGCAGATTCCTTTCCATCCATGTGGCCGGAACAAACGGCAAAGGCTCGGTTTCCCATATTCTGGCCTCCATATTACAGTCGGCCGGTTACAGAACGGGGTTGTTCACATCGCCACACCTGCACGATTTCAGGGAAAGGATAAAAGTGGACGGGGAGATGATCCCCGAGGAGAGGGTCGTCGGTTTCGCCGAAGCGCATTCGGATATGATGCATTCGTTCGGAATGTCATTTTTCGAGGCTTCGACGGCGATGGCTTTAGACTATTTCGCTTCGCAGGAGGTGGAAGTCGCGGTCATGGAGGCGGGGCTGGGCGGGAGGCTGGACTCGACCAATATTCTGAAACCTGTTCTTTCCATAATTACCAACATAGGATTGGAACATCAGGCCTATTTGGGCGAAACCCTCGAAAAAATCGCCGCCGAGAAAGCGGGGATCATCAAACGCGGCGTTCCGGTCGTAGTCGGTGAAACGGATAAGGCGACGGCTCCGGTTTTCATGCGGAAAGCCGCCGCCGAGAGCGCTCCCGTAACCTTTGCCGACCGTATGTTCAGCTGCGTCGGGGCTGCGAAAGAAAACGGAATGCAGGACTTTCTGATCGAACGCGCGGAAAGCGGGGAGAAGTTCGGAATAAGGCTCGACCTTATGGGCGATTACCAGTGCCGGAACATGGTCACCGTCCTTGCCGCCGTCGGGGTTCTGAACGAACATACATCAATCAGGATCGACGACCGCGCCCTGAGAAGCGGGGCCGAGTCGGCAGCCGTCTCCACCGGTCTGCGCGGACGCTGGGAGATAGCCGGACACAAACCACTGGTCGTGCTGGACACGGGACACAATGCCCACGGACTGCGCCTGGTGGCGGATCAGATAAGGAACCAGAATTATGATAAACTCTATATGGTATTCGGTGTGGTAAGGGATAAGGACCTTTCGGAAATATTGCCCCTGCTTCCCGCCGAAGCGCACTACATATTCACGCAGCCGTCCGTAACAAGGGCGCTTCCCGCCTCCGAACTGGCCGTAAAGGCGGCGGAGTACGGACTGCGGGGTGAAACGGCGACGACCGTTACATCCGCTCTGGAACGGGCGCGCGAACTGGCTTCGCCGCGCGACATGATATTCGTCGGAGGCAGCACTTTCACCGTCGCCGACGCAATCGAATAATATTTTCAGTATTTTCCGATGGCCGGTTATCCGTAAACATAGTAACTTTACAAATTGGAAATAACTGAATACAAAATGAACGGTAAAGACATATTAAGGAACAATACGGGCGCGGGCGATTCCGAGTTCGAGAACACGATACGTCCGCAGGAACTGTCCAGCTTCAGCGGACAGGACAAGGTGGTCGGCAACCTTCGCGTTTTCATAAAGGCGGCGCTGATGAGGGGCGAATCGCTCGATCATGTCCTCCTGCACGGGCCTCCGGGGCTGGGCAAGACCACATTGGCCAATATCATAAGCAATGAGATGGGGGCGACTCTGCGCATGTCGTCGGGGCCGGTGCTGGACAAACCCGGCGACCTGGCCGGCCTGCTTACCAATCTTAACGAAGGGGACGTGCTGTTTATCGACGAAATTCATCGCCTGAGTCCTGTGGTCGAGGAGTACCTTTACTCCGCAATGGAGGATTACAGGATCGATATAGTATTGGATAAGGGACCGTCGGCGCGTTCGATCCAGATCGACCTCAACCCGTTCACACTCATAGGGGCTACGACGCGGAGCGGGCTGCTCACGAGTCCGCTCAGGGCACGCTTCGGCATCCAGTGCCACCTAGAATATTATGACAGCGACGTGCTCGGGGGTATAGTGCGCCGTTCGGCGGGCATACTCGGAATAGAGATCGACGGGGAAGCTACGGCGGAGATAGCCCTCCGCAGCAGGGGAACGCCACGAATAGCCAATTCGCTGCTACGGCGCGTGCGCGACTTCGCCATGGTCGAAGGCAGGGGGAAGATAGACCTTCTGATAACCCGCATAGCCCTGACGGCTCTGAACATAGATGCGCGCGGCCTGGATATGATGGACAACCGGATACTTTCGACAATAATAGAAAAGTTCGGCGGAGGCCCCGTCGGTATAAACACAATAGCCACGGCGGTGGGGGAAGAGAGCGGCACCATAGAAGAAGTATACGAACCCTTCCTGATAAAAGAGGGATTCCTCAAGCGCACACCGCGCGGCAGGGAGGCCACGGAACTTGCCTACGCCCATCTCGGCATCGCTCCCCCGGGCAGGGAAGCCTCCCTGTTCTAATTTTCCGTAAACCAGATATTAGGGCGAGTGACGCAGCCCGCCGCGAGGCTGAAAAGGGAAACGTTAAATACAAGGGGTCGCCTCGCAATTTGCGAGGCGACCCCTTGTATTTAACCCGACAGGGTCGGTATCTGTCGCTTCTCTACAATTCCTCGAATCTGGCCTGGAAGAATCGCAGGAACTTGGGTTCGTAGACCATCTTCAGTCCTCTTGCACTGTGCCTGTTCTTGAACATTTCTATTATGCTCCATGCGGCGACATCGAAATGAGACTGGGTATAAACGCGCCTCGGTATGGTGAGCCGCACGAGTTCGAGTTCGGGACGATAGTTTTCACCCGTGTCCTTGTTCCTTCCGGCTGAAACTATCCCGCGCTCCATTCCGCGCACTCCGCACTCCACGTAGATGTCTCCGGCAAGTTTCTGAGCAGGAAAGTTATCCTGAGGTATATGGGAATAGAATTTCTTTGCGTCTATAAACACGCCGTGTCCTCCGATGGGAAGCACGATGGGTATGCCCGCTTCGTGTAGCAAATTTCCGAAATACTCCACCTGCTTTACTCTCGATGCCACGCTTTCGTCCTTCACGGCTTCATCGAGTCCCTGCGCCATTGCTTCCATGTCGCGGCCGGCAAGTCCGCCGTAGGTCGGCATTCCTTCATATACCACCACGAGGCTGCGCAGATCGTCAAATAACTGTTCGTCGTTGCACATCACCATACCTCCGATATTCACGTAGAGGTCTTTTTTGGCGCTTACAGTAGCGGCATCGCTATAAGAACAGAATTCGCGGTTTATATCCTCCACGCTCCTGTTTGCATATCCTTTCTCCCTTTGCTGGATAAAATAGGCGTTCTCTATATTCCGAGTGGCGTCGAGAACCACCTTTATTCCGTTACGGTGTGCAAGTTCCGATACGGCTTTCATATTTTCCATGCTTACCGGCTGTCCGCCAGCCATATTGACCGGTGCGCCCACGGTTATATACGCTATATTTTTCGCCCCTTTCTCAGCTATGAGACGTTCGAACTTGTCGAGATCTATATTTCCTTTGAACGGATGGTCGGAAGCCGTCTTATGCGCCTCATCGATGATTACGTCCACGAACGTTGCGCCGGCAATTTCCTGGTGCTGACGGGTAGTCGTAAAATACATATTGCCTGCAACATACTGTCCGGGTGTGATCGTACATTTGCTGAGAAGATTCTCCGCACCTCTTCCCTGGTGGGTGGGTACCACATACTTGTAACCGTAATACTTCCGGCACATTTCCTCAAGGACGTAAAAACTGCGGCTTCCCGCATATGCCTCGTCCCCTATCATCATCTTGGACCATTGCATGTCGCTCATTGCATTGGTCCCGCTGTCGGTCAGAAGATCGATATAAACGTCTTCGGAATGGAGAAGGAAGGTATTCCAGCCCGCTGCCAGCATTGCCTTCATGCGCTGCTCCCTGGTAGTGGTTTTAAGCGGCTCAACGACTTTGATACGGTAAGGCTCCGCCCATGGTTTCTTGGTAAATGTCATAAAAAGGGTATTTTGATGTTCTTAAAATTAAGTGCTGTTAAATATTTATTGATACATTCTTTATTTGTAAGGTGCTAATAAGCAGCCCTGACGAAAAATATAAATAGCACGGTGTGCTTATTTTGTCCGGTCTGAGAACCAAGTTTAAAGTTCAAGCTGATTTTAACAATTTCAAAGTTAAAATCAATTTACAGTTATCTAAAATCTCTTTATGGCTGTTTCAGACTACAATTTTCCGTAAAAATAAATAAACGTATTCGAAATCGCAAGTTTCCACCGCTTATACTTATATTTTCACATTATCACAATTCATATTTTTTCGTAAATTTATGTGATTCCTTATGCGATTAGCGATTATGAAAATAAAGTTTTATTTTTACAAAATTCTACAATGTTTCATTAACCGATTGCTATTATGAAAAAGTACAAATGCGATGTTTGCAATTATATTTACGATCCGGTTCTCGGGGATCCCGACAGCGGGATAGAACCGGGGGTCAGCTTCGAAGATTTACCCGATGACTGGGTATGTCCGCTGTGTGGAGTAGGAAAAGACAGCTTCACGGAAATTGAAGGCTAAGAGCCTGGATCCGGTTGAAAATTAGAGGTTAGGTCGTTTAATATAAAACCTCCCTGATTCACGAAACAAGGAGATTGCAGCCTCGAATCTCGCTGCGGTCGGCACGCCCGAGAATCTCGAATCGGCCGTCCGCATTTGTTCTGCCTATGTCCTGCGTCTGTATGAAAGCGCACGAGTGGATATTGGCGAGATCCGTCACGTTTATCCCGCCGTTCCGTCCGGCGGGCAGAATCTCGAACGGATCGTTCAAATCCCTGACCGACACTTTCATCCAACCCGGACAGGAGAATTTTCCGCCGCCACAGGAATATGCCTGCGAACTTAGTTCGGCCATGCCGTATTCGGAATGTATTTCATCAACCCCGAAAGCGGAACACAGGATTTTATGAAATTCCTCCCTGGGCAGTTCTTCCCTTCGTCCTTTCATGCCGCCCGTCTCCATAATCACCGTATCGGATAATTTCGCGGGGTATTTTTCCGCCAGCTCCCAAAGGGCGTAACTCACACCGAGCAATATCTTCCTGCGGGGATCATTGCCCATGTCGTCCATGAGTTCCCCGTAGTTATCCAGGTAAAAACCGCCGCCCCTTTCCGGAAACTGCGCTGACTCTGCACCGTTCCTCCTTTCAGGCAGTTTGGAAAACCGTATGAGCCTGTCGGCCATATAAACGAGGGAGGAGCCGGTACGTTCAAGGTAAGAGGGCAATAAGGCGTAGATACTCCAGCCGTTTACGGGGCCGTAAAAATGCTCGAACGCCGTTAAAAATGTCTTTTCGTATGCAGACAGGTCGGCCATATAATGTCTGGAGACGCTTCCGCCGCCCGTGCTGCTGCTGGTAAAAACCGCCTCCGGCTCCGCTTCGCCGCAATAGACTTTATGCGTCTTGAAAAGTTCTACCGGAATAAAAGGTATCTCGTCCGCACGGGCAATCTTCGCCGGATCGATTCCCGACAGCGAAAGGTATTCACGGTACGGCGCGCATGCCGAAGCCTGAAATGCAAAGATCTCCAGGGCTGCACGACCGAAATCTTCTTCGGTATTTATTTTCAGAATATCGTCTATCGAAAACATTGCGGTTTATTAGAGTCTGTTTGAAAATGTTACCGAAGTTATTTCCGAACTATTTTTCGGATGATTTTTTTCTGAAAGATGAGGCGAATAGCGGGACTATTTAACGAATCTTTCAGGAAAAAAGCGCGGGAATGAGCCGGAAAGAACGAGATTAATATTTTCAAACAGACTCTACCCCCCGCTTATAGCGTCATCAGGTATCTTTCGCATTCTATGGCGGCCATACATCCCGTTCCGGCGGCCGAGATAGCCTGACGGTAATGTGGATCCTGCACGTCTCCGGCGGCAAATACTCCTGTTACACTGGTTTTCGTAGTTCCAGGTTCGGTCACTATATAACCCTCGCTGTCGGTTTTTATGTGCTGCTTAAAGACTTCTGTATTCGGATGATGTCCCACCGCAAGGAAAAACGCCGAAATATCGATAACCGTGTCGTTGCCTTCGCTATCTCTGAGAAGCGCTCCGGTTACCCCGTTCTCCTCGTCGCCCAGCACCTGCTGCGTATTGTTATTAAAGAGTACATATATGTTGGGGGTCTCCAATACTTTCTGTTGCATTATTTTAGAGGCACGCAAACGGTCTCTTCTCACTATCATGTATACTTTGTTACATATCGTGGAGAGGTACATGGCTTCTTCACAGGCGGTATCGCCCCCGCCCACAACCGCAACGTCCTTCCCTTTGTAGAAGAACCCGTCGCATGTAGCGCAGGCAGAAACTCCCATCCCTCTGAATCTCTGTTCCGATTCGAGTCCCAGGTAGCGTGCCGTGGCTCCCGTGGCTATTATTATACTCTCGCTTTCCACGGTATGCCGGCCGTCGATCACCACCCTGTACGGAAATGTGAGCAAATCCATGTCGGTGACTACACCGCTCCTTATGTCGGCTCCGCAGTTCTGTGCCTGGAGCTTCATATTGTCCATAAGTTCCCTGCCCGTTATCCTTTCGGGAAATCCGGGGAAATTTTCAATGTGGGTAGTTGTCGTAAGCTGCCCGCCGGGCTCAATGCCCTCATACAAAAGAGGATTGAGGCCTGCGCGTGCCGTGTAAATAGCGGCGGTGTATCCGGCCGGCCCGCTGCCTATTATAAGGCAGCGTCTTATTTCATTGCTCATCGGTATAATTTTTATTTATAAATTCTTCTATGGCGTGTAGCCTGATATCCCACGGAGGCGTTTTTGCTTTTAACAGCCGTCATATCTCCGTAAACAGAGCTTTCCACGGCAAAGATAACTTATCTCTGAAAAAATGACTACTTTTACAACCAAATAACCGGTATGATGAGGATCAAGACGACGACCGTACTTATCGCCTTTTTCCTTCCCGTCCTCTCGGGATGCGGAACATTGAGGCATGCAAACCGCAGCGGTACTACGGCTTCATTATCGGGAACCAACTCCGTAACAGGCAGCTCCGAAAAGATGCTCTTCTCTGAGAACAGCCAAACGGAAGATCTTTACGGTAATAACACCGATACTCCCGACGGGAAGCGCGACGATACAAATGAGGATAATAATCATATATCCCGAACCTTTTCCGACAGATTCGATATTTATTTTTCCGGTTCCGAGTCCGAGCATGTACGCATACCGGCAGGAGTTACCCGTATTCCCGAAGAGGGGTTCGTACTGTCGCTCGACGGCCTGAGGAACGAATTCTGCTATCCGTACAAAGGTAAATTCATTTCAGATTACGGCATGCGTTCCCGTGCATTCCATACGGGAATAGACATAAAGGCCGCGGCGGGCGATACGATCCGTGCCGTTTTGCCCGGTGTCGTAAGAATGTCAAAATTGTATTCGGGTTATGGCAACATTGTAGTGATCAGACATTATTGCGGGTTGGAGACGGTATATTCGCACGGTTCCCGCAACCTGGTCAAAGTGAACGACAAGGTGGAGGCCGGAACCCCCGTGGCGCTTGCGGGCAGAAGCGGCAATGCGACCACCGAACACCTCCATTTCGAGGTCAGGGTTGCGGGCGAACATATAGACCCGAAACTCCTGCTCGACTGCGAAAAAATGGACTTGCAGCAAGGTAACCTGTACTTCAAAAGTTCAGGAGGAATTGTCGTCGCAGGACGCCGCGAAGACGAAACGAACAGAGCGCTGCAGTTAGCCATGCAGGAAAAAACAAGGGTAACCGCGGAACGAACTGCAGGTGTAACCCAGAGCACTGCCCCATCAGACCCCGTGTACCATCAGGTCAGACAAGGCGATACCCTCTCGGCCATTGCGCGAAAATATTCGACCACGGTAAAACAGTTGTGCAGTCTGAACGGGATAATGGATACTCAAATACTTAAAATAAACCAGCGGTTAAGGATCAAGTGATGAATAATAATTATTGCTACGTTATTTAAGAGTTATTTTGACTTCGTCTTAAAACCTCACGCTCGGCCATACAAATAAATTTGCACGGCGCTCGCTTAATCGGTTTTTTGAGATGGATTTTAGTTTTCGTCCGAGGGAGTTTAGCGGGCTAAACGACTGAGGACAAAACCGAAAGGCACTCAAAAGAACCTTAAAGAACGTAGATAAAAAACAAATCCTATTTACTTAAAATGTATCAATAATTATTATTCATTACTAAAGTGAACGGAGACATGCAGATATGAGGCTGGAGTATGATGTTATAGTTGTCGGCGGGGGACATGCGGGATGCGAGGCGGCTGCGGCTGCGGCCAGGCTCGGTTCCTATACTCTGCTGATAACCATGGATATGACCAAATTTGCCGCAATGTCATGTAATCCCGCGATAGGCGGCATTGCCAAAGGACAGATCGTCAGGGAAATAGACGCCATGGGCGGCCAAATGGGAATCATAACAGACCGGAGCGCTATCCAGTTTCGCATGTTGAACCGCTCCAAAGGCCCCGCTATGTGGAGTCCGCGGGCGCAGTGCGACAAGTCGCTTTTTTCGGCCCTGTGGCGAAAGACCCTCGAAAATACAAGGCGGCTTTTTCTCTGGGAAGATACAGTTTGCGAGATAATTACAGAAAAAAAGGGTGATAAGACCGTTGCAAAGGGCGTGCGCACCAAACTCGGTGTGGAATTCAGATCCGAAGCGGTGATACTCACCGCAGGCACATTCCTTAACGGTACGATACATGTCGGCAGAAGCAGTGTAGCAGGAGGCCGCGCGGGCGACAGCGCATCTTACGGGCTCACCGAGCAGCTTAAATCCTTGGGATTCGAGAGCGGCAGAATGAAGACGGGTACTCCGGCAAGAATAGATGCAAGAAGTATAAACTTCGAGTTGTTTGATATACAACACGGAGATACGAAGCCTGCAAAATTCTCATTTTCGGGGGAAACGGAACCCGTGAAACATCAACTTCCATGTTTTCTGGTCTATACTACACCGGAAGTCCACGATAAATTAAGAGAAGGATTCTCCGACTCTCCCATGTTCAGTGGCACCATAACAGGCATCGGTCCGCGCTACTGTCCAAGCATCGAGGACAAAATCAGAACCTTCTCGGACAAGGAGAGTCATCAGCTTTTTCTGGAACCGGAAGGAAGGAACACCACCGAATATTACCTTAACGGTTTTTCCTCGTCGTTGCCTTTTGATATTCAAATAGATGCACTTCAAAAAATCGAAGGGTTCGAAAATATACACATTTTCCGTCCCGGCTATGCGATAGAATACGATTACTTTCCGCCTACGCAACTGTACCACACTCTCGAAACCAAATTTATTGACAACCTCTATTTTGCAGGTCAGATAAATGGGACAACCGGTTATGAGGAAGCGGCGGCCCAGGGACTGATGGCGGGGATCAATGCCCACCTCAAACTCGCCGGCAAGGAGCCTTTAGTGCTCATGAGGGATCAGGCATATATAGGCGTGCTGATAGACGACCTCGTGACAAAGGGGGTGGACGAACCGTACCGCATGTTCACCAGCCGTGCCGAGTACAGGATTTTGTTGCGGCAGGACAATGCCGACCTGCGGCTGACAGAAATTTCATACGGATTAGGGCTCGCCGATCAAAAAAGATATGACGCTTTGCTCAAAAAAAGATCGCTCGCAGAATCGCTTATCCGGTTTGTCCGTAAACAGAGTGTGGAGCCGGACGAAATCAATGGCTATTTAAATTCGATGAATACTCCCGCAATTTCGCAGTCGAAAAAGATATATGATATACTTTTGCGGAATGAAATCACTTTAGCAAACCTTATAAATTTAATCCCTTCCCTCTCCGAATTTATTTCGAAGGACGAGTATGGATTAGAAACAATAGAAGAAGCCGAAATTCAAATAAAATATAAGGGATATATCGAACGGGAGAAGCATTTGGCAGAAAAACTGACAAGGCTGGAAAATATCAAAATACGTCCTGATTTCGATTACAACTCATTATCGTCTTTGACTATCGAAGCGCGCCAGAAGCTCGGCCGGATAAAACCGTCTACCATAGGGCAGGCTTCGCGCATTCCGGGGGTATCTCCCGCCGACATAAATGTTCTTCTCGTCTATTTCGGAAGATGACAATAAAACAATAAATGAGATTTGATTGTTCCACGTGGAACAATCAAATCTCACACTACACGTGGCAGGAGACCTTTGGACATAAAAAAGGAGGTCAGGAAAAATCCCAGAGGAAAGAATTGAATCGATTGCCTAATGATTTTTTGCAAATCACATAGGGGTCATAAGTAAACGAAAGAGGGAATTGTTCCACGTGGAACAATTCCCTCTCCCCGTCACGATAAATTATAATCAATGAGAAATATAGCAAGTGTGGTGTTTCTTTATACGACTATGTACCGTTAATATTTATTGATACATTTTTATTTGTAAGTCGCTAATAGCCACACTGACGAAAATAATAAAAAGCACGGTGTGCTTACTTATTCATCTTAGCCCAACTATCCTTGAGCGTCACTGTCCGGTTGAAAACCAAATTCCGCCCGCTGCTGTCCTTGTCCACGCAAAAATACCCCACCCTCTCGAACTGAAACCTCTCTCCTGCCTTGGCTTCAAGAAGCGAAGGCTCGATAAGCGCTTCCTTGGCTTTAAGGGAATCCGGATTCAAATAATCGAGGAAAGTCTTGCCCTCCTCCGCATTGTCAGGATTTTCAACGGTGAAAAGAGTATCGTAAAGACGGACTTCCGCCCTCTCTGCATGGGGAGCCGACACCCAATGGATGACCCCCTTTACTCTGCGTCCGTCGGAAGAGGAGCCTCCACCGGATTCTGGATCATAGGCACAATGCAGTTCTGTTATATTCCCCGCATCGTCTTTTATTACCTCATTGCACTTAATAAGATAAGCATATCTCAACCTTACTTCCCCTCCCGGGAATAGCCTGTAATATTTTGCAGGAGGTTCTTCCATAAAGTCATCCCTTTCAATATAAATTTCACGGGAAAATGGAACCGCCCTGGTTCCAGCCGATTCATCCTCGGGATTATTGACGCAGCTTATCTCTTCGGTTTGTCCCTCCGGATAATTGGTAATGATAATTTTCAAGGGATCCATCACCGCCATGCGGCGCCGAACTGTTTTGTTAAGGTCTTCCCTGACAAAAAATTCGAGTAACCCGAGATCTATCACATTATCCCTTTTGGCAACACCGACCCTATCGGCAAAATTGCGGATCGATTCGGGGGTGTATCCCCGTCGGCGCATGGCGGAAATAGTAGGCATGCGCGGATCGTCCCAACTATCAACAACCTTATTTTCAACTAATTGTAATAACTTGCGCTTACTCATTATTGTATAGGTCAGATTGAGCCGCGCAAATTCGTACTGTTTGCTCGGAAAGATGCCAAGTTCACTGATGAACCAGTCGTACAGAGGCCTGTGGACGGCAAATTCGAGAGTGCATATGGAATGGGTTATCCTTTCTATGGAGTCGCTTTCTCCGTGGGCATAATCGTACATTGGATATATGCACCATTTATCGCCCGTGCGGTGATGTTCGGCATGTAAAATACGGTACATTATCGGATCGCGCAACAGCATATTGGGATTCGACATATCTATTTTGGCACGAAGCACTTTTTCACCGTCGCCGAATTCTCCGGCGCGCATCCTCGCAAAGAGATCGAGATTTTCGGCTACACTCCTGTTCCTCCACGGACTGTCGGTTCCGGGTGCGGTTATCGTCCCGCGGGTTTGCCTGATCTGTTCCTGAGTCTGATCGTCCACATAGGCTTTCCCTTTTTCTATCAGCTTTACAGCCCATTGATAAAGTTGTTCGAAGTAATCCGAAGCGTAGTACTCCCCTGCCCACTCGAAACCGAGCCAGCGAATATCTTCCTTTATGGAATCCACATATTCCACATCCTCCTTCACCGGATTGGTATCGTCGAAGCGGAGATTGCACAGCCCTCCGTATTTTTCTGCCAGTCCGAAGTTGAGACAAATGCTTTTGGCATGCCCTATATGCAGATAGCCGTTCGGTTCGGGAGGGAACCTTGTATGTACGCGCGTCTGTCCGCGGGCTATCGATTCTTCGATTATTTCCTCAAGAAAATTCAGCGGCCTTTCATTTCCGCCGGTCGTCTCTTCTTTCATAATATAAAGATTTCCTTTCGGCAAAGTTATTAAAAAGTTGGTTATATATTTAAAATAAGGAACTGCACCGGAATCGGTACAGTTCCTCAAGCATTTTAAAGAAAAACGTCGTAAAGTTTCATCCACTAAAATAACGATCTTACTCCACTATCGTCATTTCGCGGAGCAGATAACCGGCGCCGGCGTACCTGTCCATAACGAACAGCACATATCTGATGTCTACGCTTATGGTTCTCTGGAGGTCGGGTTCAAAGGCAATATCACCGCTCATAGCCTCCCAGTTGCCGTCGAAAGCGAGTCCGATGAGTTCTCCGTGTGCATTCATCACAGGACTGCCCGAATTGCCTCCGGTTATATCGTTGTTGGAAATGAAGCATGTGCGTATGTTCCCGTTTTCAGCATAACGTCCGAAATCCTTCGTATCGTACAGTTTTTTAAGCCTGTCGGGAACGGTGAACTCCATAGGATTGGAGGGGTCTTCCTTCTCCATGACTCCGGTAAGTGTCGTGTAGTAGTTAAATTCCACCGCGTCGGCGGGAGAATAGGGAAGAACGGAACCGTAAGAGAGACGCATGGTGGAATTGGCGTCGGGATAGTGTTTCCTGTCTTTCTGCATTTCGAGTGTCCCCGCAATAAACAGCCTGCGCCCCTCCTGGAATTTCCTGTTATGGTTTCTGAGCTGATCGTTGTTCCGCGCAACTTCCGCCATAACGAACCTGCGCAATGAGACGGCGGGGTCTTCACCTATGGCCGAGAAATCTCCCGCGTTCACGTAATCCTCGAACCTGCTTCTGTCGGAGAATACCGAATTATCGTAGATATAGCCAACCATGAGTTCTATATCTCTGTCGGTCAGGGGATTTTTTCTGAGCATGGAAGGGAGGATTTCCTGTGGCAGCGAGTCGGCTATTATACGGAACATGGCCTTGGCTACCTGCCGGTCGAGATCGGGATTGAAATCCTTGTAGAATCCGGCGCCGGCGCTCAGGGCGCGTTCCCTCCTCTCTGCCGGCGATAGCGATTCGTCGGTCAGAAAACGTTCCAATGACGAGGCCGTAAGTATTTCCACCGAACGGAGCATGGTTTCGGTATAGAATTGTGCAACTCTGGAGTACGGGATCCTGCCCTCGACTGCCTCGCGTATAAGGGGAAGGGCGTTGCGGTATCTCTCGCGTTCCGGCGAAGCGTATGCCCAGCGTGTAAATTCATCCTCAAATGCTTGCTTCTTGGCTTTCACATTAAGTTTCACCAAACCGCGGCTCATCCCTATCGAATTCTTCCAGTAATTCGATGAAGAGGCATATTTCGATGCGTA
Source organism: Holotrichia oblita (assembly GCA_023690525.1). Lineage (NCBI taxonomy): Eukaryota > Metazoa > Arthropoda > Insecta > Coleoptera > Scarabaeidae > Holotrichia > Holotrichia oblita. Next base: position 1,685,684 of record CM043015.1, read on the forward strand.
CTGAATACGTATCTCGTCGCTCACCTCCATCGCGCTTTTAAGTATGTCCTGCCTTACGCCGCGTATGAATATACGTGTCGGATTGTCCACATTAAGAACCTGATCTATTTCGTATGAAGTCATAAACCTGTTGGTCGTGCCCGGGAAGCCCATGATCATGGCAAAATCATTCTCCTTATATCCCTTCAACGAAATTTTCAAATGTACGGGAGCCTTGTACGGCACGTTGTCCTTTGAATACGCGGCCGGCTTGTTGTCCTTGCCTGCATATACCCTGAAAACGGAAAAATCGCCCGTGTGTCGCGGCCACATCCAGTTGTCGGTATCTCCTCCGAACTTGCCTATCGAAGCGGGAGGGGCGCCCACCAAACGTACGTCCTTATATTCTTCTATCACAAAAACAAAGAATTGATTGCCGCCGAAAACATCCCTGACGCTTATGGCCATACCGGGATTCCCGCTTTCGTAACGCGCCGTGAGGGCTTCCGTATTACGTCTGATTACCGGTAAGCGGTCGTTTTCGCTCATCGAGGCGGTAACTCCTTTCAGGATTTCGTCCGTAACATCCTCGATGCCGCGTATGAATCTGACGGACAGGCCGGGCGCAGGCAATTCCTCACCGCGGTTCATAGCCCAGAAACCGTTCTTGAGATAGTCGTGATCAACGCTGCTCAAGCTTTGGATCGATCCGTATCCGCAGTGATGGTTCGTAAGCAGAAGCCCTTCGGAAGAGACTATCTCTCCGGTACATCCGTTGCCGAATATCACTATGGCATCCTTTAGGGATTTCCCGTTGGCATTGTAAATATCCTTTGCCGACAGTTTCAGTCCCTTGGCCTGCATCTCCGCGATATTCACCTTCTCCAGCAACGGCAGGAGCCACATGCCCTCGTCCGCCGCAGCACGGAATGCCAACAACATTCCGGCAGTAATCAATAAAGCTAATTTTCTCATATTCTAAATTAAAAATTTAGTGACCGTATACTGTTTAACAAAAATTTCGTGTTTGCACGAAGTTACGGGCTTCGCCTGACAACAAAATTCCTCGAAAAGACCAATGTGAAGAAATACGAATTATCTGTCTAAAAGTTCTTTGGTTCTTTCTTTCAGGAAAGAACAGAAAAATATCTTATGTAGAAAGTATCTTTATTGTACCAAGGAGGTTGCGGTCGATCTGTTTATCGTCCCTGATGGCTTTTGAGAAGGGAACGTATACTATTTCATTGCCCTGGATGCCGAGCATCACATTGCGCTTTCCCCCGGCAAGCGCGTTCACTGCAGCTTCGCCGAGCCGGCTCGACAGTATCCGGTCGTTGGCGGTGGGAGAACCGCCTCTCTGGACATGCCCGAGTATCGTAACCCGTACATCATACTGTGGATATTCCTTTTTGACGCGGTCGGCAAGTCCTATGGCCCCGCCGGTCAGTTCGCTCTCAGCAACGATCACTATACTGCTGTTCTTGCTCTTCCTGAATCCTCTCTCTATAAATTCGGCCAACTGGTCTACTTCGGTCGCTATTTCCGGAATTATGACCGCCTCGGCTCCCGTTGCAATAGCGCCGTCCAAGGCCAGGAATCCGGCATTGCGCCCCATGACCTCTATAAAAAAGAGGCGTTCGTGCGAGGTAGCCGTATCGCGTATCTTGTCTACGGCATCCATTACGGTATTGAGCGCGGTATCGTACCCTATCGTGACGTCCGTACCGTAGAGGTCGTTGTCTATCGTGCCAGGCAGAGCTACTATCGGAAAATCGTATTCGGCGGCAAATATATTCGCCCCCGCTATCGTCCCATCCCCCCCTATGACCACAAGGGCGTCTATCTTTTCCCTCTGCACTACGCCGTAAGCCGTGCGCCGTCCTTCGACAGTCTCGAACTCATTGCTTCGCGCGGTTTTAAGTATGGTTCCACCCAACTGGATGATATTGCTTACATTCTCCGTCATGAAAGGAACCACCTCGCCGGAAATAAGGCCTTTGTACCCGCGCATGACCGCCTTTACCTCGAATCCGTTATAGATCGCAGTGCGGGTAACCGCACGTATCGCCGCATTCATCCCCGGAGCATCGCCGCCCGAAGTCAGAACACCTATACATTTAATCGACGACTGCATAATCCAATCCTAATTATTTGCCGCATCAAATTTATAAATTATTGGAAATATTCCGGTCATCACTTCCAAAACCGTACCATAAATCACTCCTGCTCCACCACGTATGATCGTTTGCCTATATGTAAATAATATTGTTGGATCACGGCCTTTATCATGTCCGACAGGTTTTTCTGCCGGGGGTCGTCATCCGCCATTATATTGTTTTTTTCGAGAGTGTCGCCTAATGCGAAAACAGAGGTGGAATTTTTTTCGTCAAAAGAAAGGACGATCGAGTCGTCGGCTATATTGAACCCGCCGAAGTAATTGAACGCAACCGGTTCTCTTTCGGGTTCGCCGAAAATGTCGCGCCCGAAGGCGAAATAAGGCTTGTCATATCCGACCAGACCCAGAACCGTAGGCATAATATCGACCTGCTGGAAAACATCGTCGCATCTTCCGGAAAGAGGACTGTCCGGCGCATAGAGGAAAGATACTATGCGGTGGCTGCCCATCGCGGTATTGCTTTCGTCCGAGAACTTTTCCGGCGATACGTGGTCGGCAACGAATACGAATAGCGAGTTCTCAAACCACTCTTCACCGCCGTATTTTTCGAAAAACCTGCGAACAGACATGTCCGTATAAGCCACCGGTTTGTGTATTTTGGTTATTCCCTGAGGAAGCGAGTCCGCGTATCTCTCCGGTACTATGTAGGGGTGATGCGAGGAAAGGGTAAACATGACCGAGAAGAACGGTTGCCGGCAGTCGTTAAGAACTTCCCCCATAAAATCCATAAATTCCTCGTCCCATATTCCCCAATAGCCGTCGAAAGCATTGTTTCCCGGATAGCGGCGGTCGTAGTCGTTTTTGCTGTAGGACTTTTCCACTCCCGACAGTTTCGTATAGGCATCAAAGCCCATCGAACCGTCGGGCGAACCGCAGAAAAACATGGTCTCATATCCCTCCGCCGCCAATATTTTCGGTAACTGCATACCGTCGCCCAATCCCTGCGGCATGAGGGCGAAAGGCGTCTTGAAGGATGGCATCGAAGCGAGGATGGCAGGCAGCGCCTCGATCGATTTCCTGCCGTTGGCGTATGCTCTCGTCATATAATAACCTCTCAGCATCAAGGAGTCAAGGAAGGGTGTATATCCTCCCCCGTCGGGATAAAGCGAGGGATTGAGGAGGGCCGAATGTTCGGCGCTGAAACTCTCCAGAAGGAATATTACTATGTTACGTTTGCCGAGTATGACAGCCGTCCGACTGCCGGCCGCGGGGTAATGGCTGGGAGAGAATATGCCGTCCAGCTCCTTGCCGTCGAAATATTCCGTATAATTTATACGGGCGTTGCCCAGTGTTCTTATTATGCAGAAAGGGTTGCTCAATATCATTCCCGCTTTTGCCGGCGACTCCGCAAATCTGGCGGCGTCACCCATGGCCACAGGTCTTATGGTGCGTTTCAGGCCGCCGCCGCGCACCGCCGCCACGGATACCAGTGCAAAAATGCACAGTATAGCGAAATTCAGAACATAGTAAACGGTTCTGTTCGCGATTGCCGTGACCGGCTTGCCTGTTCGTCTGTAAAGCCATACCATTAAAAGGATCAATGCTCCGCATAACGGCACAAAGAACCAGTTCTCAAAGATGAATTTAAACACCAACCGCAGAGCGTTGTCGTTGGCAGCCAGCATAAAATCATGAATTGCAATTCTCGACCGCGTATAATGAAAATAAACAATATCAAAAAGATTGAGGGCTACAACCGTGGAATTCACAACGATAAAGCACCAGAAAAGCATTTTGCGGTAAGCCTCCTTTTCCCTCACGCGAAACGGCAACAGGGAAAGCAGGATGAACAGTCCGTTGGCGTAAACGACCGATATGGAATCGAACATCAGGGCGCCCCTGGCAAGCTGCCCCAATTCCGAAATCCCCGTAGGACCTATCAATGCCTGATTGTATAAATAAAATACAATACGGCATATCATAAGAACGCCGTAAACTATCGACAGCCGTCTTATAAGGACGACAGGATCGCTATTCCATATCCTGATCAGCATGATATCACTGTAAAAATCTATAAATAGCAAAGGTAATAATTATATCGCAATCAGCCCGAGGTTTATGTGATACCATCGAGCGATTCAAAAAGAAAATTACCATGAAGCGTACAGCTGTACGCTTCATGGTAATTAATTATATGAAAAGCGGTGCGGTTTTCACCGCCCGTAAATGAAGTGTCTTGTTATCTAATATCGAACCTGTACGGCATAAGAGCCTGTACTTTATCCTGTTCCTGTTCGACGAGTTTTTTCATGTTGATGTAATATTCCACTGCTTCGTCATAGTCCGAACCTGTTGAGACATTAGTCGAACCGAGTACGGAAGCAAGCATGGATTGAAGCAAGAACGACCAGTTGTTCGGTTTTTCCGTTATTTCCCATACGCGGTAACTTTCCGCTATGCCGGCACGGGAAGCTGCAAGTTTGACAGCATCCATTATGCCTCCGAATCCATCTACCAGACCGATGTCAAGAGCATCGACACCCGACCATATCCGTCCGCCGCCGATTCTGTCCACGTCTTCCTTGGTCATATTGCGCCCTTCGGCCACATGTCCCACAAATGTTGAATAGATGTTTTCGACCATCGTTGTCAAAACCTCCCTCTCCCTCTCTTCGAGAGGCCGGAGCGGAGAGGCAAAATCGCTGTAATGATTCGTGTTCACCACATCGAATGTGATACCCAACTTGTTGTCCAAGGCTTCTGCAAAATTAAAATGCATACCGAAAACGCCTATGGAGCCCGTTACGGTATAGCGGTTGGAAAGGATCACGTCCGCCGGTGCGGATACGTAATACCCCCCTGAAGCCGCATATTCGCCCATGGAAACGACGACGGGCTTCTCTTTCCTGAGCAGTTCGACCTCGCGCCACATAACCTCCGAGGCAAGGGCGCTTCCTCCTGGCGAATTAACGCGCACCACGACGGCTTTAACCCTGTCGTCATAGCGTGCCCTCGAAAGCCTGGCGGCCACATCGGCAGAACCGGCGGAACCCATGCTTCCGCTTCCATCGACTATATTCCCGTCTATGTATACAATTCCGACCCTGTCCTTCGGACGGCCGTCCGCAGTGGCTTTGGTATAACTTATATAATCGCTTATGCTCACGAATTTCGGCCGGTTTCCGTCAGGGGGCGCAACGGAAGATTTTTTCCTTCCTCTGATCGGATTCATCATGGTCTCTTCGATCTTATCGGCATTATCATCGTCCGTTTTCTGCGAAATATTAACGTCCGGAGAGGATGTTGCATCCATTCCGCCGTTATAACGGCCGGCCGGCAGTTCGTTTATTATCTCTTCCATAGAAATATTGCCCGAAGAGGAAGCCATTTTTTTAAGAATCAACATGACTTCATCTTCATACATAAGGCCGTCTATCATCTTCGATTCCAGAGCGCTTTGCGGCGAATCGATCATCAACCCCGACGCCATGTAGAAAAGACGGGAGGCCTCGATCGAACGGGACTTGGATATCTCCTCCAGCATGGATCCCCATATGGAGCCCAACATCGCATCGAGCTGCATTCTGTTTTCGGAACTCATTTTATTAAGCATAAAAGGCTCGGCAGCCGCTTTGAATGAACCATGACGGATTATATCGGCCTTTACCCCCAATTTATCCATCGTCCCCTTAAAAAAGGTAACCATGGAGGAAAGTCCCGTCCATTCCATCATTCCCTCGGGATTCATATATACTTTATCGGCAACCGAACTCAGATAATATCCGAACTGGGAATATGTTTCACCGTATCCTATAACAAACTTCCCCGATACCTTTTTAAATTCCTCCAGCGCCGCCCGCAATTCCTCCACATTCGCATGGGAAATGGAACCGCCCTTGGTCATGTCTATGTATACTCCGCTTATTTTATTATCATATGCAGCACGTTCTATGGCAGTTACCATATCGAGAATGGTATTGGAACTATTTAACTCTATACCCCCGAGACCCACTCTTCTTATGGGAGAGGATTGCGGAGAATCGACGACCCCGCCTGACAGGTCGATGTGCAGAACGGAACCGGGCTTAACGGTAATGGCCGTCTGCCCGCCGAACATAGAGGCAATACCTGCGAAAAGCATTACCGTAAGAATTATCATGAGAAAATATGCCACGAAAAAAGCCAGTAAGGCCGCGAGGAAAGTTTTAAAGAAATTCATATCTTATTATTTTTATGTGGATTACACCAGTGTATTTTATTAAAAAACTGTTTACAAAACTATTAACATCCACCCACCAAGCAATATATATACCGTAATTTATTTTTGATACTTACAAATATATGGCTTCTTTACCAAAAACAATAATAAATCCTCTTTTCTCTATTTTTATTTACCATACATTATTCATCCGTAATTCACGTTAAGTTATGTGTTTATCGGCATGTAATGTAATACGGCGCCGCCGGCGTACGAATTATGGCTATATTTGCGACTCAAAGCCATGATTTAAGCACATTGTGCTATTATATACAAAGGAGAATATGGATAAAAGAATCGAGAAAATACTTGCCGGCATAGTGCATCCTGAAACCGGACTCAGCCTTCTCGAAGGAGGGTTTGTAGAAAGTTCCGAGGTGTCGGATACTGATGCGAAGATCACGCTCGTTTTTCCGAAAAGCCGCGACCCATTCATAAATTCGATAAGACGCCGGTTGAAGAAATCGATAGAGGATACCCTTGATCTTCCGGCAACCATAATCGTAAAGGAAAATCCCGCAAGAAAACAGGCGGCGCCGGAAATGCCGGAACATGCTACGGCGGAAGTAAAGAACATTATTGCAATAGCTTCAGGCAAGGGCGGGGTGGGTAAATCCACCGTTACCGCAAATCTTGCCGTAATGCTCGCTTCAGCAGGTTACAGGGTGGGTATTCTCGATTCCGATATTTACGGACCCTCTCAGCCGAAAATGTTCGGCACTGAAGGTTTTGTACCGGAAGTTCACATGCGCAACGGAAAAGAAGTAATGGCGCCGGCTGAAAACTACGGAGTCAAAGTAATGTCCATCGGCTACTTCATAAAACCGGAGGACGCCCTCGTATGGCGCGGCCCTATGGCCACGAATGCCCTGCGGCAGCTTATCCATCAAACCGAATGGGGCAAACTGGACTGGCTGCTCGTGGATCTTCCGCCGGGAACGGGGGACGTACATCTTACTATTCTTAAAGAGCTCAAGGTCGATGGGGCTGTGATCATCACCACTCCGCAGCAGGTATCGGTAGCAGACGCCCTGAGAGCTGTCGGCATGTTCGGGGGTAAGGGTATCGAGATTCCGGTTATCGGTATTGTAGAGAATATGGCATGGTTCACTCCGCAGGAGTTGCCCTGCAACAGGTATTACATATTCGGCAGTGGTGGCGGCCGTGCGCTGGCGGAGAAGGTAAATGTGGATTTTCTGGGTGAAATTCCCATCATGATGTCGGTGATGCAGGGAGGAGAAGAGGGGAGGCCCGATTCTCTCGTATCGGGGTTTTCCGAGCCATATTACAGAGAGATCATGGAAAAAATTGTTAAGAAGTACACTTCGGGAAGTTGAAAAAAGGTGTAAAAAATTGTGATAACATTTTATAACCATGATTAAAATTATATGTGTAAATATATAAAAATCATATATATAATATTTTTTATGAAAATTCAAAACGAAATCTTTCAAAAGATACCGCAATAATATTTACTGTAAATTGCTTTTGTTTGTCGAAAAACAGGCGGTGTTGAAATGTCAGGAAAATAATTATCAATGTTTATAATTTATGTAATTTGCAAGAACCCCATATTAGAAGGAGAGTATTGCAATGTGAATAATATTTTATAAATCGTTATACATTGTATTTCATTAAAGTTTTAAACAATATCAACAGACATTATTTTTATTATTATATTTTATATTTAAATGAATAATATAAAAAATATAAAAACAACTGTTGAAAACCAAAATAGATCATGACTGATTATACGGAAGGAATAAACCGTCTTAGAAAAGAGAAGAACGCTGTTATACTGGCTCACTTCTATACCCTCGGCGAAGTGCAGGACATAGCCGATTTTGTCGGGGATTCGCTCGCTCTTTCACAGCAGGCGGCAGAAACGACTGCAGATATAATTGTATTTGCGGGCGTACATTTCATGGCCGAGACGGCAAAGATCCTCTCCCCCTCCAGGAAAGTTCTCCTGCCCGACCTTGCCGCCGGATGTTCGCTCGCAGATTCATGTCCCGCGGCCGGATTCGCCGAATTCAGGAAACTATATCCCCACCACAAGGTGGTGTCCTACGTGAATACCTCCGTCGAAATAAAGGCGCAGACCGACATATGCTGCACGTCGGCCAACGCAGTGGAGGTCGTGGAGTCCATACCCGCCGGCGAAGGGATCATATTCGCCCCCGACCGTAATCTGGGTAATTATATTAAAAGTATCACGGGACGCGAGGATATGGTGCTGTGGGATGGAGCCTGCCACGTACACGAGCAGTTTTCACTCGAAAGGATACTCGAACTCAAAGGAAAGTATCCGAGGGCTAAAATCATAGCGCACCCCGAGTGTACGGCTCCGGTGCTTCTTGCAGCCGATTTCATCGGGAGTACCTCCGCCCTGCTTGGATTCGTCGGCGAGGATGATTCGACCAGTTACATCGTGGTCACAGAGCCGGGCATCTTGCACGAGATGCGCAAATCCCACCCCGAAAAGGAATTCATACCCGCACCCCCCGCCGATTCGACATGCGGATGCACCGACTGCAGTTTTATGAAAATGGTTACCCTTGAAAAAATATACAACTGCCTCCTTAATGAAACACCTGAGATAATAATTCCCGAAGACATAAGGGCAAAAGCCGCAGGCTCGATTACCGCAATGCTCAGGACAGGAAAACAAAGAGGAGTATAAGCCGTCATTAAATAAGCTCGATGGCGGGGCGGTGTAACAGACGTTCGAGGCGAGCGTAGACAACCCACGTTCTAAAAATGCACGGAGTTTTAATCCACTATTTAACACACATCTTAATATCCCTGATCCTCAACTGAGGTGTAACACTGCCCCTGTAATGGTTTTCCACTACGTTGTAACAAACGTCTATGGGTGTTCCCTTGCGGATGAATTCATGGAGGGACGGCTGTTGGAAAGCTATTGCGCTCATCATCGTGTATGGTCTGCTCGACTGCATAAGATCCATTTTCAGATGTTCCGATTCCACACCCACCAACTTTGCATTTCCGCAGTCGCTGACCGCACAGGATGCAAATACAGGGGAAGTATTGCCGGGGCCGAAAGGCTGAAACCTACATAACTGTTTCCGGAATTCAGGAGTGATGTCGCTGAAAAGCAGCATGGAATCTATTTCTATCTGGGGGGTAAGCATTTCATCGTCGATATTGTCTTCCACATAACAGTTGAACCGTTCGGTGAATTCGGCAACATTTTCTGTTTTCATGGTCATGCCGGCCGCGTATGTATGCCCTCCGAAATTTTCGAGCAGGTCGGCGCACGCTTCCACGGCCTGATAAATATCGAACCCGTGTACACTTCTGGCGGAGCCGGTTACAAAACCATGGTTCATCGTAAGAACGACCGAAGGCTTATGGTATGTCTCTATAAGACGCGAAGCCACTATGCCGACGATCCCCTTCATCCATTGCGGATTGTAAACTACGATACTTTTACGCCCCTTTATATCCGGATCACCCTCTATTATCTCATGGGCATGCTGGGTGACGCTGCGGTCTATGTTTTTTCTGTCCTGGTTATAAATGTCGATTATGTTTCCGAATTCTTCGGCGGCCTCATCATTGCGCTCTATCATAAGATTGACGGCCGAGTGTCCCCCCGACGGGATCATCCTTCCTTCCTCCGCGATTTCCACCGCCATGCGTCCTGCGGCATTGATCCTGGGGCCTATCTTGAATACTATGTCGTCTATGGTTATGGTATGGTTATCGAGTCCGCAAATCTTAATTATGGACAACAGGCCTTTATTGGGTTTCTCGTTCAAACGCCTGAGTCCGTAATACGACAGTATTCTGTTTTCATCTGTTACCGGAACAATGTCGGCCGCGATGCTTACTGCAACCAGGTCTAACAGTCTTTCTATTTCTGCGAACGGCACGCCGTTCACCTTGGAGTACGCCTGCACCAGTTTGAATCCTACGCCGCACCCCGAAAGTTCCTTGAACGGATAACAGCAGTCGGGACGCTTTGGGTTGAGGACGGCTACGGCATCGGGTATTTCATCCCCCGGCAGGTGGTGGTCGCAGATAATTAAATCTATCCCTTTCTCTTTTGCGTATAACACCCTTTGAATCGCCTTTATCCCGCAATCGAGAGTTATTATAAGCGAAACATCCTGACTTTTGGCATAATCGATACCCCTCAAGGAAACCCCGTACCCTTCGGCATATCTGTCGGGGATATAAAAGGTGAGATTTTCGTGCCCCAGTCTTCTTAAAAAAATATAAACGAGCGCTACGGCGGTGGTTCCATCCACGTCGTAATCACCGTAAACCATGATCCTTTCATTGCGTTTGACCGCCAATTCCACCCTTTTCACCGCCCTGTCCATATCCTTCATAAGGAATGGGTCATGGAGATCTTCAAGGCGGGGATTGAAAAATTTCTCGGCCTGTTCGTTCGTATGTATCCCGCGCTGCACCAGCAGGTTCGCGAGCACACGCGGGATACCCAGTACGGAAGACAATCTGTCCACCGTCCCTGGGTCGCCCTGTGGTTTTACGACCCATCTTTTTTCTATAGGCATAATTATATATTTTTATTTTACGATTTCCAATCATGTCAAACGAATATTTCCACGCCGAACCGGCGGGTAAATTTGTCTGTAAATATTGCTTTCACATTCTCCATATCGGGGGATCGACCTGTTTCCGTTTCTATCGAGGCGACGCCCCTGTCCGTATAGCCGCAGGGATTTATATATGAAAAATACTCCATTCGGGGATTAACATTAAGAGAAAAACCGTGCATGGTAACGAACCGCGAACTGCGGACGCCGATAGCGCTGATCTTGCGTTCCGGACGCTTTCCGTCCGGCGAAAGCCATACTCCTGCCCCGACCGATCTTTTACCCTCTATGCCGAACTCGGCGAGCGTGTCTATTATTGCGGCTTCCAAAAGATAAATATACTGCTTCAAACCCAATCCGAGTTCTTCGAGGTCGAGTATCGGGTAACCGACCAGTTGTCCGGGACCGTGGTATGTAACGTCGCCTCCCCTGTCTGTGCGGTGGAAAGACGCTCCCACGGTTTGCAGAAAACTGCCGTCGACGAGCATGTTGTTTTCCTTGCCGCTTTTACCCAGTGTATATACATGAGGATGTTCGCACAGGATGAGGGTTTGCTCCGTCATATTTTCCGGTTCGCCTGCACAGCCGCCGCGCGCCATGTTTTCCTTGGCGTCGATGAGGGAATCGAAAATATCTCTCTGGAGCGCCAGGCACTCTTCATATTTTATAATTCCCATATCCATGCGGCGCATCCGTTTCATAAACCCCTGTTTTTATGATTTCCACAATGTTCGAATGCCTTTTCCGCGAGATAGGACGAACGCACCAAAGGAGCGCTCGCCACATAATCGAATCCCATATCCAAGGCCTGTTCCCTGTACCACTCGAATTTTTCCGGCTCGACATAGGTACTTACAGGCCAATGCCGCAAAGTCGGCCTCAGGTATTGTCCCAGAGTGACGATGCGGCATCCGTGTTCGTACATATCATTAAGCGTGCCGATTACCTCATCGTCGCTTTCTCCGAGCCCGACCATGAGTCCGCTTTTGGCTATTATGCCGCTTTCCGAAATAAGTTTTATGGTAAGAAGGCTGGTGCGGTAACTTGCCCTGCTGCGTATGAGGGGGGTGAGCCTTTCGACGGTCTCCATATTATGTCCCGTTATGTCGGGCGACGAACCGGCTACAATATCGATGCAGCGTCTGTCCGCCTTGAAATCGGGAATAAGAAGTTCTATTGTGGTGTCGGGATTTGCGGCACGGACGGCACGGACTACGGTAGCCCAGTGCGAGGCTCCGCCGTCGGCAAGATCATCCCTTGTGACGGAGGTGATCACCGCATGTTTAAGACCCATAAGCGCAATGGATTCGCCGACCCTGCGCGGCTCGTCCTCATCGGGCGGCAGAGGTTTTCCCGTTCTCGTTGCACAAAATCTGCACTCCCTCGTACAAACGTCTCCCAAAATCATAAACGTAGCGGTACGCCTGTTCCAGCACTCCGTCTTATTCGGACACATGCCGCTGTTGCAGATGGTATGCAGTCCGTGCTCCCTCACGATTTTAGCTGTTTCGGCGTATGTTTCGCCGCCTTGCAGCTTGATTTTGAGCCAATCGGGTTTTTTATTTGCCGCTACCTTGCCATAGTCACGGATATTAGACATTCTGTTTTATTATTTTCCAACTGATACAAAAATAACAATTTTTTTGCTATTTCGGTTCCTAATTCCGTACCGGTTAAAAAATAAATTCAATATCCGAGCAGACCTGAAGTAATTCCATGCCTTAGGATGAGCAAATAATGCGCTGCGGCAGACCTGCCCCTGAGAAGATAAACAATGCCGAGAACGACCGTACCGCACCATTTGACGGCTTCGTCCGCAAGCCGGAGCGCGTAGGCGCTTTTGGAAATATTAAGGGTTCGCGTTTTTTCGCTTCTTCCGATCATGCGGGCGAGGCGTACGAAATATTCCCTGGTCAGTCTTTCGGGCGGTATGATGTGTTTTATCTCGGCGTCGGGAATGTACCATATCTTCTCTCCTCCGCTGCGAATTCTTTGGAAAAGATCTTTTTCCTCGCCTCCGAGGAGTTGGCCGCCTTTTCGTCCGAGCTGAGGATCGAAAGCGCCGTATTTATCGATGACCGTTCGGCGTATGCACATATTACCCCCTCCCGGATAGCGGCCGTCCCTGAACGGTACCGGCCTGCTTCCCAGATCGAGGGTTCCCGCTATGGGTCGTTCGGCGTACGGCGACAACCATGAGGGCGGTTCGGTCTCGTAGAACGGGGTTACCTTGCCGCCGGCAGCCGCCACATCGGGACGGGAGTCTAAAAATTTTACGTAAGCCTCGGCAAAAGTGGAATTTACCGTTTCGTCATCGTCGATAATAGCAATATACTCACCCACGCTTTCCGCTATGCCTTTGTTGCGGGCGTGCGACAGTCCCTGCTGCTTTTCGAACACCATACGGAAATTGAATTCGGGATGCGATCCGGCGAAGTTCTCGAACAGTTCCTCCGTGTCGTCGCCGGAATTGTTATTAACGACGACGACCTCCCATTCCTGCGCGGGAAATGTCTGTATCAGCAGACTCTCCAGCGTCGTTATCAGCGAACGGCCTCGGTTGTATGTGGCTATTATTATGGATAGTTTCATAGTTTTTCTTTCAAAGGTAATAATAAGTACCGTAAAAATATTTATCGATACATTTTTATTTGTAAATCAGATAATTAGCAACACTGACGAAAAATAATAAAAAGCACGGTGTGCTTAAACTCGAAGTTTATCGCTACCTTTACACCATCGAAGCGGCATGAAAAAAGCAGAATCATATCCCGGCATTCCAAATCCGGTCCTTTCCCGAAGCGAAATATCGTCGGGTATCGCCGCCATGTCCATGCGTATGCGCCGCGTGCGCTAATCTTACCATTTCTCCCCTATTTTTATGTTTATTTCGTATGTCAGACATACTGAAATGATCCGCTTATTCACACAAGTTTCCGGTAAGATTAAATAATATTATGGCAAAGACATATTCAGAAATTAACGACAGGATAAAAAATGGTACCGCCGTAGTTCTGACGGCGGAAGAGGTTTCGGAACTGGCAAGGAGTTTATCACCCGAAGAGATTGCCGAAAAGGTGGATGTCGTGACGACCGCGACTTTCGGCGCCATGTGTTCATCGGGGGTGTTCCTCAATTTCGGCCATACCGATCCGCCCATGCGCATGGAAAGGATCGAACTGAACGGCATCAGGGTCTGCGGAGGACTTGCGGCCGTAGATACATACGTTGGCGCTACCGACAACAATCCTGAAAATCCGGCTTACGGCGGCGCAAATATCATAGAAGACCTGGTTGCAGGAAAAGAGATCATACTCGAAGCATGGGGCAAGGGTACCGACTGTTATCCCCGCAGGCATATCAGGACTCCCGTTTCGCTCGATACGATCAATGAAGCCTATATGTACAATCCCAGGAATGCCTATCAGAATTACAATGTGGCGACCAATTCCACGGACAGCATAAAATACACCTACATGGGAACCCTGCTCCCGAGATTGAGGAACGCTTCATACAGTACGTCCGGCGAGCTTTCGCCGTTGCTCAACGACCCCGAATGCAGGACTATCGGTATGGGAACCCGAATATTCCTTTGCGGAACGGAGGGATATGTCGTCTGGAACGGTACGCAGTTCCACTCCGCCAAGCCGACCAACGCCTATGGTGTTCCCATGAGCAATGCCCGCACGCTGGCGGTAATAGGCGACCTAAAGAAAATGAGCGCCGATTTTCTGCGGGGGGTATACTATGAGAAATACGGCAACAGCCTTTTTGTCGGGATAGGCATTCCCATTCCGGTACTGGACGAGGATCTCGCCCGACGGGTCTCTATCCGCAACGAACAGATCGAAACCACGATAATCGACTATGGAGACGGCAACAGGGTGTTGGGGAAGACCGATTATGCCGCCCTTCAGTCGGGAGAGATAGAAATAAACGGACAAAAAGTAAAAACCGCTCCCGTTGCCAGTCTGGCTAAAGCGCGGGAAATTGCAGATATTTTGAAGTCGTGGATCGAAAAAGGGGATTTTCTGCTTACGGAGCCGGTACGTCCGATGCCTGTCGGAACATCGCTGCGGGGATTGGAAGAAAAAGATATTAGATAACGTTGAAGACAATGACGAGAAAATTAATACTCTCCTTTTCGGCGGATGCTTCCGACAGGCCTTTGATATACGACCTTATCAGGATTTACGACATCAGGATAAATATCATCAAGGCGGAGATACAGCCGGGCAAGACTGGTTCGCTGCTGGCCGAGTTCGATGCCGATGAGACCAGGATAGGACATGCCGTGGCTTACCTGAACGGCTGCGGAGTGGAGGTCAATCCGGTATCCAGCAGGGTTTCGTATGATAAAAGTGGCTGTATGGACTGCGGGAACTGCGCTTCCGCGTGTTTTTCCCAGGCGCTCACGATCGCATCCCCCGACTGGAAACTGAATTTCGATACCGAGAAATGTATCGCCTGCAAACTTTGCCTGAAAGCCTGTCCACTGAAACTTTTCAGGATAGAATTCGACGGAATGGAAAGATAAAATCCGGCAGAATGGAATATACGGAGAGAACGTACAGGGAAATGCAGAACAGGGAGCGGTGGCGTACATTCACCGTTGCTTTCAGGGAAACCGATCTCTGGATAGGCGTCGATACGGGGTCTTTCAGAGAGGACATGCCGCCGTTTGTCCTCGGGGAGATCGAAAGTCTCCGAAAACAAATGGACGATTACCTTAAAAAAGACCCATGTTATGCCGCATCGCTGGTTCCCTATGCTCCCGGCGCGGATGCCCCCGGAATCTTTGCGGATATGAGCGCGGCCGCCGCAAGGTCCGGGACGGGTCCGATGAGCGCCGTGGCCGGAGCCATAGCCCGAAGAACGGGAGAGGCTATCCGGAATAAATACGGAACACGGGAAGTGGTAGTAGAGAACGGCGGAGACATATACGCCGATATTCGTGAAGATATGGACATATCCGTATTTGCCGGATGTTCGCCCCTCTCGGGACGGGTAGGGGTGACGGTTCGCGCCGAAGATGCCCCGCTGGGGATATGTACCTCCTCCGGCACCGTGGGACACTCTTTCAGTTTCGGACGAGCCGACGCCGTTATGATCGTCTGCCGCGACACCGCCCTGGCGGATGCCTATGCCACCGCCTTTGCCAACAGGATAACCGTCCCGGAGGACATCGACGACTGTATCGCTCAGATCAATGAGGTTCCGGAAATACTGGGCGCCATCTGCATAAAAGACGATAAAATGGCCGTTTCGGGAATATTCGATCTGAAGCTATGGAAATAAAAAGGGTGTCCGGATTTAAACTTCCGGACACCCTGAAAATACTGTTGAATTAAAACGATCTGTTCTTAATCCTTGAATTTGGCCGAGAGGAACTCGCGGTTCAACGTGGCTATATTGGCGATGGAGATACTCTTCGGGCATTCGGCTTCGCAGGCCTGGGTGTTCGTACAGTTTCCGAAACCGAGTTCGTCCATTTTTGCCACCATTGCCTTAGCCCTCCTTGTTCCTTCGATGCGTCCCTGCGGAAGTTTCGCTAAGGACGACACCCGCGCCGACACGAACAGCATCGCCGAACCGTTTTTGCATGCCGCCACGCACGCCCCGCATCCTATACAGGCGGCGGCGTCCATGCTTTCTTCGGCGTCTTTCTTGGGGACGGGGATGGAATTTGCATCGGGTACCCCCCCCGTGTTTACCGAGATAAATCCGCCTGCCTGGAGTATCTTGTCGAAAGCATTGCGGTCTACGGTCAGGTCTTTGATAACCGGAAATGCGGCGGAACGCCACGGTTCGACGGTTATGGTGTCGCCGTCCTTGAATTTGCGCATATGCAGCTGGCATGTGGTTATTTCGCTGTCGGGGCCGTGCGCCCGTCCGTTGATAAACAGAGAACACATGCCGCAGATACCTTCGCGGCAGTCGTGGTCGAATACTATCGGTTCCTTGCCCTCGTGTATGAGGTTGTTGTTGAGAATGTCGAGCATCTCGAGAAAAGAGCTGTCGGGGGATACGTTCTCAACCTTGTACGTTTCGAAACCGCCTTTCGCCTTGGCGTTTTTCTGACGCCATATTTTTAATGTCAAGTTCATTTGTATTCCTCTTTAAGTATCGTTAAATGTTTATTGACACATCCATGTCATAAATTGCTAATAAACAGCGCTAACGAAAAATAATAAATAGCACGGTGTGCTTAGTCTTTATAGTTACGCTGGGCGAGTTTGATTTCCTCGAAAGTCAGATGCTCCTTGTGGAGTACGGGTTCGTTATTCTCGCCGGTATATTCCCATGCGGCTGCATAAGCATAATTTTCATCGTCGCGCAATGCTTCGCCTTCGGGTGTCTGGTACTCTACGCGGAAATGTCCTCCGCACGACTCGTTGCGGTTGAGGGCATCCATAGCCATCAATTCTCCCAGTTCGAGAAAATCGGCCACGCGCAGGGCTTTTTCGAGTTCCTGATTCATCTCTTCGTTGCACCCGGGGACTTTGACGTCTTCCCAAAACTCCTTGCGGACTTTGCGTATTTCCACAAGGGCTTTTTCGAGGCTTTCCTTCGACCGCGCCATACCCACGTTGTCCCACATTATATTGCCCAGTTTCTTGTGCATGTCGTCCACCGACTGCTTGCCGTCGATCGAAAAGAGCCTGGCTATCCTGTCCTTTACGGATTTTTCCGCCGCTTCGAATTCTGGCGATCCGGTGTCCACCTTCGGGGACTGAATCTCTTTCGAGAGATAGTCGCCTATGGTGTACGGAAGTACGAAATACCCGTCGGCAAGACCCTGCATGAGCGCCGACGCACCCAGACGGTTGGCGCCGTGGTCGGAGAAATTGGCTTCCCCTATGGCGTAGAGACCGGGAATGGTAGTCATTAGGTTGTAATCTACCCATGTTCCCCCCATCGTGTAGTGTACCGCCGGATATATCATCATCGGTTCCTCGTAGGGGTTCACATCGGTTATCTTCTCATACATCTGGAAAAGGTTCCCGTAGCGTTCCCTGATGACATTCACCCCGAGACGCTGTATGGCAGTTCTGAAATCGAGGAAAACGGCCAGGCCGGTTTCATTGACCCCGAAGCCGGCGTCGCATCTCTCCTTGGCCGCACGCGAGGCCACGTCGCGCGGAACGAGATTACCGAAGGCCGGATAGCGGCGTTCGAGGTAGTAATCCCTGTCCTCCTCGCGTATGTCGGACGGCTTTTTCTTTTTGGCGCGCAGAAGTTCGACATCCTCTTTTTTCTTGGGGACCCATATGCGTCCGTCGTTCCGCAGCGATTCCGACATGAGGGTCAGCTTGCTTTGCTGCGTACCGTGTACGGGGATACAGGTCGGGTGTATCTGCGTGAAGCAGGGGTTTGCGAAGAAAGCGCCCCTCTTGTATGCCTGCCATGCGGCCGAACCATTGGAGTTCATGGCGTTGGTAGACAGGAAGAATACATTGCCGTATCCGCCGGTCGCTATAACTACCGCATGCGCCCCATGACGGGTGATCTCGCCGGTTACGAGGTTGCGCGCTATGATGCCACGCGCCCTGCCCCCGACGATCACGAAATCGAGAATTTCATGACGCGGAAAACTTTTAACTGTTCCGGCGGCTATTTGGCGGTTGAGAGCCGCATAGGCGCCGAGAAGCAACTGCTGTCCCGTCTGGCCGCGCGCGTAGAAAGTACGTGACACTTGGGCGCCGCCGAACGAACGGTTGTCAAGCAGGCCGCCGTAGTCTCGTGCGAAGGGAACTCCCTGAGCCACGCACTGGTCGATGATAAGGTTCGCCACTTCCGCGAGGCGGAAGACGTTGCCTTCGCGCGCGCGGTAGTCGCCGCCCTTTATCGTATCGTAGAAAAGCCTGTATACGGAGTCGTTGTCGTTCCGGTAGTTCTTGGCGGCGTTTATACCCCCCTGCGCGGCGATGGAGTGGGCGCGGCGCGGTGAATCGGAAATACAGAACGTTTTCACATTATACCCCAGTTCACCGAGCGAAGCTGCCGCAGATGCTCCGCCAAGACCGGTGCCGATAACTATCACGTCCAACTTCTGTTTGTTCGCGGGACTCACTACCTTTATTGCAGCCTTGTGTTTTGTCCACTTCTCGGCCAGGGGACCCTGCGGGATATTGGATTCAAATGTTGCCATATCTTGTCTTTATTTTTACGTTTTTAACGTTTCGGTTCGCAATCGGGTTGCGGACTACATTATGCTTCTTATGAAGAATATGACCACGATTGCGGCGAAGCACAGCATTATGATCGTAGAGAATACGTTAGCCATGGCTTTGAGTCGTGGATACCACGTCCTGTTTGCCCATCCCACCGTCTGGAACATGCTCCACATGCCGTGGGTCAGGTGTAGCCAGATGGCCGTAAGCCACAGCAGGTAGATAACGCAGAAGACCGGCTGCGAGAAGAGTCTCCTGATCAGAGCCGCGCCGTCCGAAGGGTTGAAACCCATGCTGTTCACGTGCCCTCCGAGAAGTTCCACCGCCTGCATGTTGAACCAGAAATTATACAGGTGCAGAAGAAGTCCGCCCAGAATTACCAATCCCAGAACAAACATGTTCTTCGACGACCAGCTTACTTCCTTGTCCCTTACGGTCATCGCATAGCGCTGCGTTCCCCTGGCTTTGCGGTTCTGAAGGGTCAGGATAAGCGCATACAGTATATGTACGACGAATCCCAGGGCCAGAACCAGTGTTCCTGCAACAGCATACCAGTTGGCGCCCAGAAAACCGGCGATCACATTATAGGCTTCCTCCGAAAAAATAACGGTTATATTCATCGACATGTGGAATATCAGGAACAGCACGAGGAAAACCCCTGAGATGCTCATAATTAATTTCCTGCCGATCGATGAGGAAATGAGATAGTTACTCATGGAATGATATTTTTTATTTTGGTTTAAGCTGTGTGTTTTCGAAGTATTGCGGCGCACAAAGTTATCCCTTTGTTTTTTAAATAACAAGTAAAATCCCAAAACATTTCATTGCTTCGAAATGCCTATTAACCTACATCATGTTAATGATTAAGTTCGAGGCGCTGACGATGCGGGATCACTTCCAATAAGCGTTTTCATTTTAAGATACTCTTCAATGAAACCGTTCATGTGAGAAATACGAACTTATAATTGTATCTTCCGGCCGGTATGAATGCCGTCAATGGTGCGACATTGCCCCGTGGCGTTGAAACAGGACAGTTTCGATTTGTCGCAAAAAATAGCTAACTTTGCATATCGTGCCGTCGTAAGAGATGAAAAACAACAGTAAAACCAAAATACCGGAGATCCTGAAAAGCAAAAAGGCCGTCAAATGGTTCTGGATCATTGTGGCGTCCCCTTTCGCTATCATTATTTTCTTTCTTATCCTCACCTCTCTCGGTTTGTTCGGGAAACTGCCCTCTTTCGAGGAACTAGAAAATCCGAAAAGCAACCTTGCGACCGAGATATACTCCGAAGACGGAGAGATGATCGGCTCCTTTTTTGTTCAGAACCGCTCATTCGTAGAATACAGAGACCTTAACGATACAGTAGTGGCTGCCTTGGTTTCGACGGAGGACATGCGTTTTTATTCGCATTCGGGGATAGATTTCATCTCCTTGGCGCGTGTGGGCCTGAAGACCCTTGCGCTGGGGAACCGCAGTCAGGGTGGGGGCAGCACCATAACGCAGCAGCTTGCCAAGAATCTGTTTCCGCGCGACACGACTATCTATAACAATGCGTTCTCGCGCAACGGCAAACTGATGGTGTCGAAACTCAAGGAGTGGATAACGGCCGTCAAGTTGGAGTACAACTATACGAAAGAGGAGATAATAGCCATGTATCTCAATACCGTCGAGTACGGCAGCAATGCCTACGGGATCAAATCGGCGGCCTATACATTTTTCAATAAACGGCCGGACGAGTTGACAGTTAACGAGGCGGCCATGCTCGTAGGGGTGGTCAATGCGCCCACTAAATACAGTCCGGTACGAAATCCCGACAATGCTCTGCGCCGCCGCAACACCGTCATATCGCGCATGGCGTCGGGCGGATTTTTGACAAAAGCCGAACGCGACTCTCTGATGGCGATCCCCATAAAGATAGATTACAATCCGATTTCGCACAATCAGGGGAGCGCGACGTATTTCCGCGAGATGCTACGTATCGAGATGACGGCAAAGCGTCCCGTCAGATCGCAGTTCGCCAACGACTGGGATTATGAGCAGGAGCTTAAACGGTGGGATACCGATCCCCTTTACGGGTGGTGCAACAAGAACCTTAAGGCCGACGGAACACCCTACAACATATATCGCGACGGACTCAGGATATATACCACTATCAACGCTTCCATGCAAAGATATGCCGAAGAAGCCGTCAGAAAGCGCCTTGCCGAAGACATACAGCCTGCCATGAACGCCCAGATAAAGCGTACGAATACCATATTCCGCAACATGGGCAAGGAAGATGTCGAAAAGATAATCCGCAACGCCATGCGTTACACCGAACGCTACCGCAACCTGAAAAACAACGGGGCAACGGAAGCCCAGATACAAAAGGAATTCAATACGCCTGTGGAAATGAGGGTTTTCAGTTACAGGGGGGACATAGATACGGTGATGACTCCACGGGACTCAATAATCTATCACAAGAAAATCCTGCGCGCATCCTTTATGGCGATGGATCCGAAGACGGGTCACGTAAAGGCATACGTGGGAGGTCCCGATTTCCGCTGGTTCAAGTACGACATGGTAACCCAGGGTAAGCGCCAGGTAGGTTCCACGATCAAACCTTTCATATACACTTTCGCCATAGATCATCTGGGTTACACGCCCTGCACCATGGTACCCAATGTGCCCACGACCATAGAGACATACTCCGGCGAACCGTGGTCTCCGAAGGAAGCCGGAGGAAATGAAGATATTTACGACGGCGAACTCAAACCGCTCAAGTGGGGTCTGGCCAACAGCCGCAACAACTACTCGGCATGGATCATGAAGCAGGCCAAACAACCCGCCGCGGTAGCGGACTTCATACACAGGATGGGCATACACAGCTACATAGATCCTGTTTACGCCCTGTGCCTCGGCACGCCCGACGTTTCCCTGTGCGAAATGGTGGGCGCCTATGCCATCTACGCCGACCGCGGAGTCTTCACCGAACCGGTATTCGTAACGAGGATAGAGGACAGGCACGGCAATGAAATCTCTTCGTTCATGCCCTCCACGAGCGACGCGATAAGCGAGCAGACGGCATACACCTTGCTCGGAATGCTTAAAGGCGTTGTGAATGCCGGAACGGCGGGACGCCTGCGTTATCAGTACGGCTTCAAGGGGGAAATGGGCGGCAAGACGGGAACTTCCCAGGAAAACCGCGACGCATGGTTCATAGGAGTGACCCCGAAATTAGTCGGCGGTGCATGGGTCGGAGGCGAAGACCAGAGCGTCCACCTGTGGTCGCGCGGGGAGGGGGCGGCGCTGGCGTTGCCAATATTCGGAGAGTTTATGAAGCGGGTATATGCCGATCCGAGACTCGGGATAAGGGAAACCGACACTTTCCATCAATCCTCCGGAATCGTAAACTACGATTATTGTCCTCCGCCGGGCGAAGACGCCGATACTATCGAAACTCCGTACAGGAAAGAAGATGAATTCTTCGACTGATACCTTGAATATATTATCCGCTACATATCTCGGAAACATACAGTATTACACCAAGTTGTGTTTTACCGCATGTGTTACGGACATACATGAAAACTACCTCAAGCAGAGTTATCGAAACCGCTGCACTATAATGACGGCGGGAGGTCCCGTACCCTTGACGGTAAACGTCGCGAAAGACGACGGCAGCCGTAAAATGAAGGATATAAGGATAGATTACTCCAAACGGTGGCAGCACCGGCATTGGAACACCATTACATCGGCTTACCGAAGCTCCCCCTACTTCAGTTTCTATGAGGATGACTTTGCTCCGTTTTATAGTCGGAGATATGATTTTTTGCTCGATCTCGATCTCGAACTTACCGCCATGGTGTTGAAATTATTGGGAAGCGATGCCGCAGTGCAGCTGTCGGAAAACTATATCGAAATCAGTCGGGCGGGAACGCCGGACAAAATCCTGAGCGAAACACCGCACGAAATCCTTTGTGATCACCGCAATTCCATTTCGCCCAAGACGCGGCTTAACAGACCCGACCACTATTTCCGTCCGGAACCTTACTGGCAGGTGTTCTCGGACAGACTGCCCTTTACCCAGAACCTGTCTATAATAGACCTGCTTTTTTGCGAAGGACCCGGGGCGATGGATATACTGAAACGATCGTACATATCTCGGTAACGCTCTTTTTACTGAAACCCGCCGGACATACTTTTATTTTATCCTCTCGTAGTATTCGCGGGTGCGGGTATCGACGCGGATTTTTTCGCCCGTATTTATGAACAGCGGAACCCGTATGGTCGCTCCGGTGTTGACCGTAGCCGGTTTCAGCGAATTCGTAGATGCCGTGTCGCCCTTTATGCCGGGTTCGGTATACGTCACCTCCATGTCCACTATGGGAGGCAGTTCGGCCGACAGCACCATGTCCTTGTCGGTATGGAACATGACCTCTACGATCTGCCCCTCCTGCATGAGGTCGGCATTCTCTATGAGGTTCTTGTCTATGGTTATCTGCTCGAACGTCTCGGTGTGCATGAAGTGGCTGCCCATATCGTCATCGTATAAATACTGGTAGGGACGGCGCTCGATGCGCACCGGCTCGATCTTCTCTCCTGCCGAAAAAGTATGTTCGAGAACGCGGCCGTTTTCGAGGTTCTTCAGTTTGGTGCGGACGAAAGCCGGACCTTTCCCGGGCTTGACATGCTGGAATTCGACCACACTGAACGTTCTGCCATTCAGCTCGATACACATCCCGTTCCTTATATCTGCCGTTGTTGCCATTTATAATTTAATTTATTTCAACCTACAAAAATAGTGAAGTTTTTGAAATACGGAACAGTGTAGTATAAAATCAATTTAATCAATGGTTTATATGCTATTCCATATGTATCTCGGAAGGATCGGAAATGTTCCTTGACATGCTGAAGTAAAACGTGGAGAATTTAGCGCAGAAGATTCCGATACGGTCGTCCGGATACATCTTTTTTACTTTATCACAGTTTCAATTCTTTACTTCGACCTTTTACGGGCATTTTCGTCCAGGAGTATTTTTCTGATCCTCATGGCCTTGGGTGTTACCTCTACGTATTCGTCCTCCTTTATGTATTCCAGCGCCTCTTCGAGCGAGAAGACGACCGGCGGCGATATGCTCGTCTTCTCGTCCGAGCCGCTTGCCCGCATATTTGTCAATTTCTTACTCTTGGTCAGGTTCACGGTAATATCTTCCGAACGGTTACTCTCGCCCACGACTTCGCCGGCATATATTTCATCCTGGGGCGATACGAAGAATTTGCCTCTGTCCTGAAGTTTGTTTATGGCGTATGCATAGGCGATTCCGGTTTCGGAAGCTATGAGCGATCCGCTTGTCCGCATTTCGATTTCTCCCTTGTGCGGCTCGAAATCTCTGAGTCTGTGTGACATTACAGCTTCTCCCGCCGTTGCATTGAGAAGGTTGCTGCGCAGACCTATGATTCCGCGCGACGGTATAATGAAAGTAAGCCGCACCCTGTCGCCGTTATTATCCATTCCGACGAGCGAACCCTTGCGTTTTGTAACCATCTCTATCGCCTTGCCGGAGTATTCGTCGGGCAGGTCTATCGTCAGTTCCTCGACCGGTTCGCATTTTACTCCGTCTATCTCCTTAAGTATGACGCGGGGCTGGCCTACCTGAAGTTCATACCCCTCGCGCCGCATTGTCTCTATGAGTATCGAAAGGTGGAGTACTCCCCGCCCGCAGACTACGAAACTGTCGGCGGTCGCTCCCGGCGTGACCCTGAGTGCGAGGTTTTTCTCCAGTTCCCTGTCGAGCCGTTCCCTGAGATGCCTCGAAGTGACGAATTTTCCGTCGCGTCCGAAGAAGGGCGAGTCGTTGATCGTAAACAGCATGCTCATTGTAGGCTCGTCCACCGATATGGGATCCAGGGGTTCGGGATTTTCGGCATCGCAAACGGTGTCGCCTATCTCGAATCCGTCTATACCCACGAGAGCGCATATCTCGCCGCATTCCACCCGCTCGACCTTGCTTTTGCCGAGCCCGTCGAACACCATAAGTTCCTTTATGCGGGTCTTTATCGACGTTACGCCGTCCCTTTTGGCCAGCGTGACCTGCATGCCGGAACGCAGTTCCCCCCGCGTGAGTTTGCCCACCGCGATGCGTCCGAGATACGGCGAGTACTCCAGGGATGAGATCAGCAGCTGCGGCGTCCCTTCGGCGATTGCCGGAGCGGGGATATCGTCGATTATGGCGTCTAACAGCGGAATGATGCTGTCAGTGCGTTCATTGTGTTTATGCGACATCCAGCCCTGTTTGGCGCTTCCGTAGACGGTTCTGAAGTCGAGTTGATCCTCGTTCGCGTCGAGGGCGAACATAAGGTCGAACACCTGTTCGTGAACCGCTTCGGGACGACAATTCGGCTTGTCTACCTTGTTCACCACCACTACGGGTCTTTTGCCGAGCGCCAGCGCTTTCTGAAGCACGAAGCGCGTCTGCGGCATCACTCCCTCGAAAGCGTCAACCAGGAGAAGGACCCCGTCCGCCATGTTGAGCACCCTCTCGACCTCGCCTCCGAAATCGGAGTGTCCGGGGGTATCTATTATATTTATTTTGTGTTCATTGTAATGAACCGAAACGTTCTTCGACAGGATCGTTATACCTCGTTCCCGCTCCAAGTCGCCGCTGTCCATGATGAGTTCGCCGGCGTTCGAGTTCTCCCGAAGGAGATGTCCCTGATATATCATCTTGTCCACCAGGGTGGTTTTCCCGTGATCGACATGCGCTATAATGGCTACATTGCGTATCTTGCTTTGCATTTTTTTATTTTAAGAGTGCAAAGGTACGAAAAATAACCGAATTATTTATATTTGCAATAGATACGGGACGACCGAAGGTCAATCTGCCGATTACGACAGGATAATATATAAGGGCAGAACTCTCCGTCCTGCGGATGTTCGGGACGACAATGACATGAATGTCAAGGATGATAGTAATTCACAGAAAAAAGTTTATGGAAACTGAAAATAATCGCAATGAATTGCTGAATTTCAACCTTAAAAATGAGGCATGAAAGATATTATAAGAATAGCACGTCACTGTAAACCTCCTTCTTCGGTGGTTATAGGCGATGCTCTGGATGATCTCGAAAGCTATCTCCCGCGTGAACGGGTTATAGTCATAACCGATGCCAACGTACACCGTCACCACGGAGATACGATCAACCGTTTCGAA
This sequence comes from Holotrichia oblita, assembly GCA_023690525.1. Taxonomy (NCBI): domain Eukaryota; kingdom Metazoa; phylum Arthropoda; class Insecta; order Coleoptera; family Scarabaeidae; genus Holotrichia; species Holotrichia oblita. Next base: position 1,711,991 of record CM043015.1, read on the forward strand.
CACATCGTCATCGGCATGGGGGAGACCAACAAGACCCTCCGTACGGTCGAAATGATCTACCGCCGGCTTATCGAAATGAATGCCGGCAGGGATTGCTTTATTCTCGGTTTCGGAGGAGGCATAGTCACCGATGTGACCGGTTTCGCCGCTTCGACCTATATGCGCGGCGTGAAGTTCGGATTCGTGGCCTCGACGCTTCTCGCACAGGTGGACGCCGCCATCGGCGGTAAGAACGGCGTGAACGTGGAAGGATACAAAAATATGGCCGGGACTTTCAACCAGCCCGATTTCGTGCTTTGCGACACTTCGCTGCTGAAAACCCTCCCCGAAAGGGAGTTGCGTGCCGGCGTTGCCGAGATAATCAAGGCGGGCATAATCGCCGACGGCGATCTTTTCGCGTTGTTCGAGAAATACGGCACAAAAGCCATACTTGACGACGGGTCGCTTCTTGTCGGGGCCATTACGGCCGCCGTGCGCGTAAAGGCGGACATCGTGGGGCGGGACGAACGGGAATCGGATGAACGGAAGTTATTGAATCTCGGACATACCATAGCCCATGCTATCGAGAAATGTTCCGATTCCTGTCTGCACGGCGAAGCCGTCGCCATAGGACTCGTGATGATGTCGGATGCAGCGGCTAAACTCGGCATATTGCACTCCGGCGATGCGGAAAGGATAAGGAACGTAGTCGCGGAAAGCGGCCTCCCGACGGAAACGGATGTGGATATAAAACGGCTTCTCAGGGCGATCACCGCCGACAAGAAAAGAAAAGGCGATAAAATAGAAGTTGTATTCCCTGCAGGTATCGGCTCGTGCGAAACGCGGTGCATGACCTTCGACGAGCTGGGACAACTGTTGATAACGGGGTAATCTAAAGTATATTCTTCCGGACATTGTTCTGTCCGCAGGTATTCGCCCTAGGGCGTGTTAGCACAAAACCGGATGTTTGGGTTCTGTCCGTCGGTTTTGTGTTATACAAGTGAAATTTTGGAGGCAATGGGGTTCCATTGGCGAGAAAATTTCATGCAGTAGAATGCGAAACCGACAGGAAAACGAATGTGCGGTTTTGTGCTGACATGCCCTAACCTATTCTGTAATATGCGAATCCATGTTGTTCGAGTTCATTGCGGTCATACAGGTTGCGTCCGTCGAGAACGACGGGCTGCATCATCGTTTTTTTGACGGTGCTCCAGTCGGGGACGCGGAATTGCTTCCATTCCGTGACCAGCATAAGCGCATCGGCATCGGTCGCCGCTTCGTATATGTCTTCGCTGTAAGACACTCTGCCGCCGAGTCTGCGGCGTGCTTCCTCCATCGCCATAGGGTCGTAAACTTTCACCTTACAGCCCGCTCCGAGCAAAAGATCGATCAATACTAAAGACGGAGCCTCCCGCATATCGTCGGTTTCCGGCTTGAACGACAGACCCCACATGGCTACGGTCTTTCCCGCCAGATCGCCTCCGAAATGCTCCTTTAATTTCCTGAAAAGTACGGCCTTCTGTAGCTCGTTTACTTCCTCGACAGCCTTGAGCACTCTCATCTCGTAGCCGTTCTGCTCCGCTGTCCTGATCAGAGCTTTGACATCCTTGGGGAAACACGAACCGCCGTATCCGCAGCCAGGGTAGAGAAACCGGCTTCCTATGCGCGGATCGGCCCCTATTCCGGTGCGTACCATATCCACGTCCACGCCCATGATCCCGCACAGGTTGGCTATGTCGTTCATAAACGATATACGGGTCGCCAGCATGGAGTTGGCTGCGTACTTTATCATTTCGGCAGTCGGTATGTCGGTGAATATCATGCGGTAGTTGTTCCTCATAAAAGGCTTGTAGAGTTTCTCCATGAGTTTTTTCGCCCTGTCGCTGTCTATTCCGACCACGACCCTGTCGGGCTTCATAAAATCTTCTATGGCAGCTCCTTCCTTAAGGAATTCGGGATTGGACGCGACGTCGAACGGAATATCCTCCCCGCGTTTTTCCAGTTCGCTCCGCACCGCTTCCTTCACTTTCAGCGCCGTTCCTACCGGAACGGTGCTTTTCGTGACCAGCAGCGTATATTTTCTTATATTGCTTCCGAACGTTCGGGCGACGTCGAGAACATGCCTGAGATCGGCGCTTCCGTCTTCGTCGGGAGGGGTGCCGACGGCGCAGAACACGACGTCCGCCTCATGAAGGCATTCTCTCAGGTCGGTGATAAAGCGCAGCCTGCCGGCGGTGCAGTTGCGCAGCACAAGGTCATCGAGTCCGGGTTCGTATATCGGCATCTTACCGTTTCTCAATGCTTCGATCTTCTCCACGTCCGTGTCCACGCAGGTTACGTTTACCCCCATTTCGGCAAAACATGCGCCGGTAACGAGACCGACATATCCGGTTCCTGCAATCGCAATTTTCATGTTATCCGGTTCTTGAACTCCATATTAACGGAGTCCGTATAAATTATGATTAATAAATTATTTCTTTTTTTGTTTGCGGCGCAGGCGCTTTTCCCATGCCCAAGCCGAGGCGAGTGTCTCGTCGAGAGTTCCCCCGACTTTTCAGGCGAGTTCGGGGACATGTCCGCAGGAATTGTTCAGTCCGAACGCTTCTCGCGCTGACATCAGACCGTTTGTCGGGGCTGGTTTATTGCAAATTCATTATAAATGCACTAAATATTCCGAGTAAATTTCCTCCCATGTGAACCAATATGGCGTAAGCCGTATTATTATATTTTTCCTGATAATATCCTGCTGCAATTCCCAATGTTGTTGTAAACAATACTATTCGTATTAAAAACAGATAATCGACATCTGTCGAAATCAGAATGAGATGAGCCAGTCCGAATGTAACCGCACTGAGAATCACAGGCAAACTTAATCTCAATCCGAAGATCGTGATGCTATTTTTGTTCAATGATTTTAACGAGTTTTGAAGAAATCCCCTGAATAAGAATTCCTCTGCGATACTTGCCAGAATAAATACAAATAAAAATGTTTGTAACGCATTCATTTGGAGTAATAATGGATGCGACATTATTTCGCCGCCGGCCAATTTTGTTACAATTGTCACCAAAATATTAACTGCAATCGAAATTATTACCCCGATAAGAAATGGTTTAAATATTTTCTTAAACTTAGGTACCGCGATACGAAAATTCAGATTCTTATTCATTGACCGGATAGCAATGATTGACAATAATAACATCGTTATATGCGTTACGAATGAACTCGGCAGAAAATTGCCGTTCAAATGTATTTTACCGCCAGCTATAATTGAAGTTAAAAATATTACTATCGCAATGATGAATCCGTAAATTATTTGTTTTCTGTTACTCATAGTAGTAGTTTTAAATGATAAACTCAGTTCGGTAATGGGCGAAAATATTTGGTGAGGCAAGAAATTATCCGTAGCGCAAGTGTTTTTCCCAGTCCCAAGCCGAAGCCAGCGAGTCTTCGATACTTCTCGAGGCTTTCCAGCCCAGTTCGATATTGGCCAAAGAGGTGTCGGCCCACACCGCTTCGACGTCTCCCGCTCTGCGCCCCGTGATCTTGTATGGAACGGCGACTCCGTTCACCCTCTCGAAAGTCCTGACAAGCCGGAGTACCGACAACGGCACCCCTGTCCCGATATTGAACACTTCGTACCGTCCCTTGTTTTTACCGTTCAGCATCCTGTCGAGAGCCGCCACATGCGCTTTGGCCAGATCCATAATGTCTATGTAGTCCCTCAATGCCGTGCCGTCGGGAGTGCTGTAATCGCCGCCGAATATGTGCAGCCGCTCTCTTATTCCTGCGGCGGTCTGCGTGATGAATGGAACCAGGTTGGCGGGAACACCTCTCGGCAGTTCGCCTATTAGAGCCGACGGATGTGCTCCTATGGGGTTGAAATAACGAAGAGCCACTCCTTTCATGCCATCGTATGCCGAAATACTGTCCCGCAGTATGTCCTCGCATATCTGCTTGGTATTGCCGTAAGGCGAGTTGGCCGGTTTGCGGGGAGCGCTCTCGGTAACGGGAAGCGCATCGGGCTGCCCGTAGACGGTGGCCGACGATGAGAACACCATGTGTTCCACTCCGTACGTCCTCATAAGGCCGAGAACGGTGGCAAAGGAGAGTATGTTGTTCCGGTAGTACTTCAGCGGTTCCCTCACCGACTCTTCCACCGACTTGCTCGCGGCGAAGTGTATGACCGCATCGATCCCGTATTCCCGGAATATTTCTTCCATTTCCTTTTCATCGCAGCAGTCCGCCTTGACGAAAGGTATATCTTTTCCCGAGATCGCACGAACTCCCTCGACCGCCGACATGTCGGCATTCGACAGGTCGTCCGCTATCACCACGCCGTAACCCGTCCCGACGAGTTCCACCGCCGTATGCGACCCTATGTATCCGGCTCCTCCGGTGACCAGAATGGTTCTGCCCATGACGGATCAGTACTTATACCGCGCCCATTTTATCATTTCCTTCAGGGTGGGCTTTTTCCCGTACATGAATATCCCCACGCGGTATATTTTCGCCGCGAACCATACCGTAAGTATGAAAGTGAGGTAAAGCAATACGACGGACAAGACGAGTTCCGTTGCCGGTACGCCGTAAGGCAGGCGCGCCATCATCACCAAAGGAGATGTGAACGGAATTATGCTGGCCCATACCGCCAGGGGGCTCATCGGGTCATTCGCCGCCCGCAGCATGATTATCATCGCCATGATTATGGGTATCGTGATCGGGAACTGAAGCTGCTGCGCGTCGGCGCTGCTTTCCACGGCGCTGCCGATCGCGGCATACATTGCGGCGTAGAGCAGATAACCTCCGATAAAATATACCAGGAATCCGCCCAGCATTTTGAGAAGGAAGCCGGCATCGGTCAGGGTCTTAACGGCGGCTAACGATTCCGCATCGACTCCGCTCATTGCGGCGGTCATCGAACCTGCTTCGCCCGTCATCGATGCCGCCCCTGCCATTAAGTCTCCCGCGAAGGCCTGCATGAGCAACCCTCCCAGCACCGCTATCAGCACGACCCAGATAAAGAACTGCGTGAGGGCTACGGCGGCTATGCCGAGTATCTTCCCCATCATAAGGTCGAACGGCCTCACGGAAGAAACCACTACTTCGAGCACCCTCGAACTCTTCTCCTCCACGACGCCCTGCAAGACAGTTCCCCCGTAAAGAAAAACCATCATGTATATCATCATGCCGAACGCTATGGCGAATATCATGGAGACCGTGGACGAACTCTCCCTGCTCTCGCCCGATTCCCCTATGCGGTAGGCCTGGACGCTGACCGTGGTCTTGACTTCCTCCATTATCTGCGGGAGGTTCTCTATGCTGTAGGCCTTCAGTTTCTCCGCTTCCACGATATTGCCTATCTGACCGGCTATCGCCGTCTCGGTCTCCAGAGTGGAGGGCTTGAAAGTGTATAGCTGCACATTGCGCGGATTGGTCATTATGTCGCTGCCGATCACCAGGATGCCGAATATGTCTCCCTCGTTCTTGCCGGAATATTCCGCACGCAGTTCGTCGAGCGGCCTGTCGCCGACCGTAAATGACATGCTTTTATCGCTCTTCAGTTCGCCGGCCACGAACCCGCTTTCGTCCAGTACGATTATATTCTTCACCCCCGACGATTTCATATTCATGAATATCACGGGAAGAGATACAAGCGCTATAAAGAGCAGCGGGGTCAGTATGGTAAGTATGATGAACGAGCGCTTCCTGACCCTCTCGTTGAATTCCCTCTGTATTACAATTCCTATTTTTCCCATTATCTTTTTCGGATTTTTAACACATTGTGCTATTTATTATTTTTCGTTAGCGCTATCCGTAAGCAACTTACAAATAAATAATGGATAAATATTTAACGGTACTTATTTAACCGTACTGTTTCAAAGCATGAAGGTAGACATTATAACCGAAACTGCAAAACAGGGTTTTATTTGTTAAGAATGAATACGGCCGCGATTTCATAATGTGTCACTTGTAATTACCGTGGAATATTTATTCTTTATTTACAAGGTGATAATTAGTAGTATTAACAAAAAATAATAAATAGCACAATGTGCTTAATTATGCGGGTAAAGCCTTTTTTTTTAATTTTGCAGTTATGGAAAAGCGTAAACTACTTATCACGGCCATTTCGGCGGCCATCGTGCTTATCGCCGTTATCTACTGGCTGGTACCCAGGGGAAAGCACGGAGAGGGACTTTCGGTTCCCGACGAAACTCATGAAATAAACATCCTTTACGGTATAGATTACACCAACCTTGTTCTCGACGAGGGAACAGTGGGTGCCGGACAGACACTTTCGCACATTCTCGGAAAATACGGAATAGCTTCTTCTCTGATAGACCGTACGGCCAGGATCGCCGACGCTGTTTTCAACCTGAGAAGTATCCGTGCGGGAAATAATTATACCGCATTCCTGACGAGCGACTCCGTTTCGCGGCTCACTCATTTGGTATACGAACAGAATATTGCCGATTATGTGGTAATATCGTATCAGGGTGATTCGGTTTCCGTACGCAAGGAGAGCAAGGATGTCAGGGTGGTGAGGAAAACCGCTTCGGCGACGATAACTTCGTCGCTGTGGAACAGTATGATAGAAGCGGGCATGACTCCTACGCTAACGATGAACCTGTCAGACATATACGCATGGACGATAGACTTTTTCGGCCTTAGGGAGGGCGATCATTTTACGGTGATCTACGATGAGAAGTATGTGGATACGCTGAGCGTCGGCGTAGGACGTATATGGGGAGCCATTTTCAATCACGCCGGCAAGGACTACTACGCCTTCCCTTTCAAACAGGACGGTAAAATCACCTATTGGGACGATAAGGGCAACAGTCTGCGTAAAAGCATGTTGAAGACCCCTCTGAAATTCTCGCGCATATCTTCGCGTTTCTCCAACGCCCGTCTGCATCCCGTACTCCGGATAGTTCGTCCGCATCATGGAGTGGATTATGCGGCTCCGTCCGGAACGCCCGTACACGCGGTCGCCGACGGAACGGTCATATTCAAGGGATGGGACGGCAAGGGCGGCGGAAATACGCTGAAAATAAAGCACTCGGCCAAACTCACGACCGGTTATCTCCATTTAAAAGGTTTCGCCAAGGGGATAACCCAGGGCAAGAGAGTGAGCCAGGGAGACCTTATAGGATACGTGGGAAGTACGGGAAGTTCTACGGGACCCCATCTCGATTACAGAATATGGCAGGACGGCAGGGCTATCGATCCTCTGAAGATAACATCCCAGCCGACCGAACCCATATCCAAACAAAACAAAGCCGATTTCGAAATAGTGCGCGGCCTGATACTGGCTGAACTCGAAGGACGTCTGGCAGACTCGCCGCCGGTCACCCAACTCGATTCACTTTCGGTATACAGGGCGAAGGTGCAGCCGGCGGCAGGGACAGGTTCATTAGCGGCGGGACAATAGTGATGAACCTGCCCGACAAGAGGATAGTGGAATTCATACTGCGCCACCACGTATTGACGCTCGCCACATCCGCCGGCAATCGCCCGTGGTGCGCCAGCCTGTTCTATGCCTACCTTCCGTCTGAAAATATTTTCGTATTCACTTCCGGTCATCACACGAAGCACGCTTCGGACGCCCTTTCCAACGGTATCGTAGCTGGATCGATAGCGTTGGAAACAAAAATCGTGGGAAAGGTACGTGGTTTGCAACTTACCGGAAAGATGCGTCCGGTGGACGGGAATGACGGGAAAGCCCCGAAAAACGCCTACCTCAAAAGGTTTCCCTACGCGGCCGCTTCACCGCTGGAGTTATGGATACTCGAACCTTCCTATATCAAATTCACCGACAACAGGCTGGGGTTCGGGAAAAAAATGATATGGGAGAAGGATGGACGACAGGAGTAGAAAAATAGCAGTCACCGGATCGACAGGACTCTTGGGCGGTCATTTGGTAGCGGAGCTTTTACGCGACGGATTCCGAAATATCGTCCTGCCGGTAAGGGATCTTTCGGCGTTCTCCAAGTTAGAGAAAACGCTGCGCAATGAAAGTGTCGATCCGCATGGAGCCGAACTTCACGTCGTAGAAACGAAACTCAACAATCCCATCGCCCTTGCCGCCGCTTTCGCAGGCGTAGATACCGTTTACCATTGCGCCGCCACGGTTTCGCTGGGAGGGCTTTCAGAAGATCTGCTGGTATTCCAAAACACCGAGATCGCCTCGCATGTCGTCGATGCGTCGCTTAAAAGCGGGGTTCGCAAACTGATACACGTAAGCTCGATCATAACCATGGGAAATCCCGGGGATGAAGTCGAATTGTACGACGAAAGCATGTATGCCGGATCGCTGGCGGGGCTTTCGGCTTACGCCGCAGGTAAAATACTGTCGGAGTATGAGGTCGTGCGCGGTTCCTTTCTCGGCTTGAAGACGGTGACAGTGAACCCGGCGCTCATAATCGGAACGAGCGGCGGCAAATCTTCGAGCGCCGCCATTATACCCTTGTTGGCGGCGGGAATACCGTTCTATACCGAAGGTATCACCGCGTTCGTAGATGTGAGGGACGTAGCCCGCGCGATGGTCATGCTTGCCGGTTGCGATAAAGCGTATGGGCAGCGCTTCATTCTTGCGGGCGCCAATATAACCTACCGCGATCTTCTTACCGAAGCGTCACGTGTTTCCGGACATAAACCCCCGTGGATAAGGATCGGGAAGCGCTTGCTGAGATCGGTAGCCGCAGTATCGGCATGGGTACTGTCGCTTATGCGACGTCCGCCCCTTTTTTCAGCGGATACCGTGGAGCTGCTCTATAAAAAACATTGTTACGACGGAAGCAAGATAAAAAAATTCATTAACTTTGAATACACGCCCGTGTCGGAGACCATAGACAGGGTAATAAGGCAATACAGGGATGAAAGGGGATAGGCATGCGGTAATAATCGTGGCCGGAGGTTCAGGCAGCCGGCTGGGGAGTGAAATACCCAAGCAGTTCCTCCCGCTGGGAGGGAAGCCCGTACTTGTGCATACCGTCGAGCGTTTTATCGCGGCGGTTCCGCAGGCCTGTATCGTAGTAGCCGTACCGTCCGGCGAAATGCAGAGGTGGTTCGACATCAGCGAAGAATACGGAATTACGCACAGCCATACGGTGTGTGCCGGAGGAGCCAACAGGTTCGAATCCGTCAGGAATGCGCTTGCGACCATACCGCCGTGCGGTCTGGTCGCAGTACACGACGGGGTAAGACCCCTCGTATCCGCATCGCTGATAAGGGAAGCCTTTGTAATGGCGCAGACACATGGTACCGCCGTTCCGGTCGTGGAACCCTCCGATTCTTTCCGCAGGATAACCTCAGCAGGCTCGGAACCCTGTGACCGTAAGATGCTCAGGGCGGTGCAGACGCCGCAGGTTTTTTCGTACGGTGTTCTGAAACGCGCATACGAAGTTCCGTACCGCGAATCCTTCACCGACGACGCTTCGACAGTCGAGTATTCCGGTACGGCGATAACGCTTCTCGAAGGCGAAAAAAGCAACATAAAGATAACGACCGCCGAAGACATGGCTATGGCGGAAGCCTTGCTGCTTGCGGCAGGTGTTTGCAGTACGGTTTAGGGCGTGATGATATGACATGGAAAAAAAATTCAAATACAGGTTCGACAAGAGAGTCAAGATCCTTACGGCAGTGGAGATAGCCCTGATCGTGCTTGCGGTGTGTCTTACGATGTACTTTGCGGATTCGTACATGAAGGCATGGGTTATTACCATACTTACGGCGGTCGTCGCCCTCTTCGCGCTTTCCATACCCCGATACATAAAGGTGACCGACGAGGCGCTGGAAATACACTGTATAGTGGAGCTGACCCGAATAATGCTGGAAGACGTAGTCTCCATACGCAAAATATCGTATCCCGAAACGGGGCATATGTTCCTGCTGCTCGGCAGTTACGGATTTTTCGGTTACTACGGTTACTATTTCAATACCAAAGATTGGGAGAATATAAAGGTGTATGCTTCGGAATGGGGCAATTTCGTCGAGATCGAGGATATATACGAGCAGAAATACATAGTCTCGTGCAGGGAAGCCGACGAACTCATCGAGGCGGTGGTACGGGGCAGGGAAGCGAGGGAAACTTGAGGCACATAGGAGGAAAATTTTGCCTATATTTGTAAGTTATATAGTATGCTGATAACCGGCAATCCTTTAAAACCGATACATGGCAACATCGCTTTTCAACGAAATAATTTTCGGCCCTGTAAAAAGCCGCCGGCTCGGGCTTTCGCTCGGGGTAAATCTCCTTCCCACCAGTTCCAAGCTGTGCAATTTCAACTGTATTTACTGCGAGTGCGGATGGACGGGCCGTGGGGAAGGCGAAAAACTGCGTTTCAACGACCGGCATGAGGTAAAGCGATTGCTTGAAAATAAACTCATGGAAATGGCGGCCGCCGGTACTCCCCCCGATACCATTACTTTCGCAGGGAACGGCGAGCCCACCATGCACCCTGAATTCGAAGCGATAATAGACGACACCATAAGTATTCGAGACAGAATATCCCCGCGTTCGAAAATTTCCGTTCTCAGCAACGCTACCATGCTCGGGAGAGAGTGTGTGCGCAGGGCGTTATGCAGGGTGGACAACAATATCCTCAAACTCGATTCCGCCTTCGACGAGACGGTCGGACTCATAAACGGCCCGATGAAAGGGTACACGGTGGCCAAAACGGTGGAATATATGAAGATGTTCGACGGAAAACTGGTGATACAGACTATGTTCCTCAGAGGCAGTCACAACGGCCGGATTGTTGATAATACTACTGAAAAAGAAGTGTCGGCATGGCTGCAACTGATCGGGGAAATCGCTCCGCAAAAGGTAATGATATATACGATCGACAGGGACACCCCCTCCGAGCACCTGCAAAAAATCACGATGGAGGAATTGAAAGCGATTGCGGCAAGGGTCGAAGAAATGGGCATAGAATGCTCCGTTTCAGGCTGACTCCTGATAAATTGATAGCTAATAAATTAAGTGTGATATGAGAAAGTTTGTGTTGTGTATTTTTTTGCTGACGGTGACGGCGGCGGCAGTGATGTGTTTTGCAAATACAGGTACTTCGGGTAAATATGCGGGATCGGGAGAGGCCGCAGAAGCGGTACTCGTGCAGGAACAACCGGTGAATACGGGCGACCCGATAGATGTTTTCTACTCGCCGATGGACAGGCGTTCGGCGGAAAAGATCGTGGAAGCCTACGACAAATTCGTGAGGAGCAAGACGGGCGATGCCGGCTCCATAGGTGAGGCTTACAAAAAATTCTTCGCCGACAGGGAGGCCAGGATAGACAGCGTTTATGCTCTGGAAATGTTTACGCCGGATTCGATTTACATCGACCGGCTTATGTATGACTTTATTACGCGCCGGCTGGAGTTCAGTTTTCTGAAACCGCTTTACAGCGCCTCGAAATTCTGGTATTATGGCGTGGAAATGAATTACCTCGCCCCGATAATCTATGATATTTCGCACGGTAACAGGCCGTGGCAAATGGCTTTCGAAAGCGTCCGGGAGAGCGGCGATTTTTCCCTGCTGCGCTGGAGTTTGTTTACCATGCACAATAATATAAATTACGATAATAAGGCGGAAAGGTTCTTTGTGGCCATCGCCTATATGGAGCCATATTTGAAACACAAAAGTTTCGTTTTATTAAGAGACTCAAAATGATTACTAACGAACAAATAAAAGAGCTTGTAAGGCGACTGGATTCGCTGGGGAGGCATCTTTGACATCGACGGAAAGAGGGCGGAATTAGAAAAAGAGCAGGAGGTAACCGCCGATCCCGAATTCTGGAACGATTCTGCCGCAGCCGAGCAGCAGCTTAAAAAGATAGCTTCGATCAGAGGCCGCATAGAGGAATACGACAGGGCGGCTTCTATCGTCGGTGATCTGTCGCTCATGCCCGATTTTGTGGCCGAGGGGGCTGCCGACGAAAGCGAACTCGACGAAATGTATACCGACGCCCTCAATGAGGTTTCCGACCTCGAACTGCGGAGCATGCTCGGCGGTAAGGAGGACTCGCTGGGCGTCATCGTCGAGATACATTCCGGCGCGGGAGGTACCGAGAGCCTCGACTGGGCTTCCATGCTCATGCGCATGTATATGCGGTGGGGCGAGAGGAACGGTTATAAAGTAAAGGTGCTCGATGTGCATGAAGGCGACGAGGCGGGGATCAAGTCGGCCACACTGGAATTCGAGGGGGATTACGCCTACGGTTACCTGAAGAGCGAGAACGGCGTACACCGCCTCGTGAGGCTGTCGCCTTTCAACTCAAGTAACAAGAGACAGACTACTTTCGCTTCGGTTTTCGTATCTCCGGCGGTGGACGACAGCATCGAAATCACGGTCAATCCCGCCGACGTGGAGTGGGATACCTACCGCAGCAGCGGAGCGGGGGGACAGAACGTCAATAAGGTCGAAACCGGCGTAAGGCTCAGATACAAGCACAAGGATCCCGAAACGGGTGAGGTCGTCGAATACCTGATCGAGAATACCGAAACCCGTTCCCAGCTCATGAACCGCGAGAACGCCATGCGTATACTCCGGTCGAAGCTGTACCAGAGAGAGCTTGAAAAAAGACAGGCCATGCAAAACCGTCTCAAGGGGCTGAAGAAAAAAATCGAATGGGGCTCGCAAATCCGCAGCTACACCCTGCACCCTTACCGGCTGGTCAAAGACCACCGCACGGGGTATGAATCCGCGGACACCGCCGCGGTGCTCGACGGCGACTTGAACGGGTTCATAAAATCGTATCTTATGGATTCTATTTCAGGTGCTGAATAAATCCTGACGTGGACGGAAACGGTGAGGAGAGGGAATATAACGTGCTATACCACTGTAGGATCATCGTTTCATTCTTAATTTTGAGATAAACCATCAACAGACAGATAAAAATGAAGTTAGCTATAGTAGGCGTAAGCGGAGCCGTGGGTCAGGAATTGCTGAGGATTCTCGACGAACGCGGTTTTCCTGTCGATGAATTAGTCCTTTTCGGATCGGAACGGAGCGCCGGAAAGAAATATTTATTCAGGGGAAAGGAATCGATCGTCAAACTGTTGCAGCATAACGACGATTTCAGGGGGATAGACGTAGCGTTTGTGTCGGCCGGAGCCGGAACTTCCCGCGAGTTTGAAAAGATCATTACGAAGTTCGGTACGCTGATGATCGACAATTCGAGCGCTTTCCGCATGGCCGAGGATGTGCCCTTGGTTGTGCCCGAAGTCAATGCCGCCGACGCGCTGGAAACGCCGCGCAACATAATAGCCAACCCGAACTGTTCAACTATACAGATGGTTGTGGCGCTCGATGCCATAGAGAAACTGTCGCACATAAAATGCGTAAGGGTTGCGACTTATCAGGCTGCGAGCGGTGCAGGGCAGGCGGCAATGGACGAACTGGAAAACCAGTACGGTCAGATAGCAGCCGGAACGGAACCGACAGTGGAAAAATTCGCTTATCAATTAGCTTACAATGTAATACCGCAGGTGGATGTTTTCATGGAAGACGGCTATACCAAGGAAGAGATCAAGATGCACGAAGAAACGCGCAAGATACTTCACTCCGATATATCGGTGAGCGCCACGTGCGTCAGGGTTCCGGTATTGAGATGCCATTCCGAAGCGGTATGGGTGGAGACCGAATCCCCTGTTTCGTTGGAAGAAGCCCGCGAGGCTTTCCGCCGCGCCGAAGGGGTTGTTCTGATGGACGACCCTTCCACAAAGACATACCCGATGCCCCTTATGGCGGCCGGACACGATCCGGTATACGTGGGACGCATCCGGAAGGATATTACCGATCCGTGCGGACTGGCGTTCTGGTGCGTAAGCGACCAGATAAGGAAAGGGGCCGCCCTGAACGCGGTGCAGATCGCCGAATATCTGCTGGCGAACGGCCGGTTCACCTGCCGCCGATAGTCATCCGGTTATGGGAGGGCCTAGTAACGATCCGGGACCGTTACTGTTTTATCGTTTTGCGGTGCAAAACCAGCTATCTTAAATCCCTGATCAAATCATATATAAAACCGGGATAATTCATCATATCCGACGATTCGCCGAGACGCACCACAATGATATTTTTACCGGGATGTACATAAACAGTCTGGTGACGAATTCCCAGCGCATAGAAGTCCCTCGAATAAACCGTAATGCGCCATTGATTGGCCAGTTCATCCTGCCATATTCGATAATATTCCCTCCATGCCGGTGGGAGCGTCGACATATACCTCTCAGCGCTCAAGGAATCGACATAAAATGAAGTTTTTGTTTCAGGGTTCCTTATACCTAAATCCATACTGTACCAATTGTTCTGGTATCCGGAATTGTCGATATCTGGCGTAACTGATTTTTTTATCCATGCCGAATCGACGATCTGTTTCCCTTCCCATTGACCGTTATGAAGATAGAGCCTTCCGATTTTGGCGAGATCGATAGCGGTGGCATTTAATGACGTGGCGGCTTTGGCAGTACGGTGCCGCCTGTCGTCGAGACTCCACGTAGCCCTGTTCTCCATTCCCATCGGAATCCAGACCTTCTCTTCGAGGTACTTCCCCAATTCCTGTCCGGTCGCCCTCTCCACGATAATTCCGAGTAATGCGCTCGATATGGTTTGATAGTCATTCTGAACACCCGGTTCATTCGCAAACCGCACTCCTTCAATCGTTTTAAGCAGGTTCCTGCCATAATACACTCTTGTCGCGCGGGAAAAAAGCGTGTGCTTGTCCTCATTGAATTTGAATCCGGCGCGCATATTGAGCAAATGGTCGATGGTCAAACGTTCGAACATGGGGTCTTTCCCCTTCAGTTCGAGCACATATTTAGTTACCGAATCATGTACGCTTTCGATATATCCTTCATCCAATGCTATGCCTGTAAGGAGTGAGGTTACGGATTTGGAAACGGAAAAGACTGTCGATATGGTGCTACGGTCGTAGCCCCTGAAATATCTCTCGTATAAAATAGTATCGTTACGTATTACAATGAATGAGACGGTTTTTGTCGTCTTCTCCAGAAAATCATCGAGGCGGAGGTCTACCGTATCTTTTTTATTCCTGTTCCGGGCTTTTACAATGTAGTTTCCCAAGGTTTCTTCGTCCACTTTCTTAAACCGGAATGTATCGTCTCCCGTATTGATTTCCGTGTATGGAAATATTCTGTGGTCGTCGATATCGGCCTCCCAATATCTGACAGCCCGCATGACGGTACAGGAACTCAACCAAAATAAAACGATTCCTGAAGCAATGATTATCTTTCTCATAGCCTGCAATTTGAGTATACCTTCTTTAATATCGATAGCGGTCTCGAAATCGTAATGCGGGTAGCTGTCACGACCGATGAAAAGCAATGGGCGGTAGACGTTTACTTGCCGAGCAGCGCTTTTACTTCTTCGTAAACGGCTTTGCCTGAAAATCCGAACTTTTCGTCCAGTACCTTGAAAGGAGCCGAATATCCGAAATGATCCAGTCCGTGTATGCGCCCGTTATCGCCTACCAGTCCCGCAAGGGTGACCGGCAACCCCGAAGTCATGCCGTATTTTTTTATGCCCGAGGGGAGCAGCGCTTTCCGGTACTCTTCTTTCTGGTCGCGGAACAGGCCTTCGGAAGGAACAGAAACGATCCTCGCCTTTATTTCATCGGCTTCGAGCAGCCTGGCTCCCTCCACCAGCGTGGCGACTTCCGAACCGCTCGCTATCATAATGACGTCGGGTCTTCCGTCGGTGTCTACGACCGTATAGGCTCCCTTTTCAGCCTGACGGGCATCGGCGGCGCGGTTGTTGGACGCCGAAGGTAGCGTTTTTATATTCTGGCGCGAAAGTATCAGGGCGACAGGACGTTCGCATTCCATGGCTATACGCCATGCTTCCACCGTTTCATGGGCGTCGGCAGGACGCAGCGCCACCATGGAACGTTCCCCCCTGTGGTTGCGCAGATGTTCCATAAGCCGTATCTGTGCCTCGTGTTCCACGGGCTGGTGGGTAGGCCCGTCTTCTCCCACCCTGAAGGAGTCGTGTGTCCATATATACTTGACCGGAAGCCGCATGAGCGCCGAGAGTCTTACGGCGGGCTTCATGTAATCCGAGAACACGAAGAACGTTCCGCAGGCTGGAATCACCCCGCCGTGAAGCGCCATGCCGTTCATAATGCAGGCCATGGTGAGTTCGGACACTCCCGCCTGGAGGAATTTGCCGTTGAAGTCCCCTTTTTTGAAAGCCTTGGTTTTCTTGAGATACCCGTCCGTCTTATCGGAATTGCTAAGATCGGCAGAGGAGACTATCATATTTTCCACATGCTCGGCAAAATATGTCAGCGCTGCCGCCGATGCCGCGCGGGTGGCCGAATCGGGTGAAACGGCAATCTGCGAATAATCGAGCGGGGGGAGTTTGCCCGAAAGGAACAGGTCTAATTTTTCGCCGAGTTCGGGATTGCGCCCCCTCCATGCGATTTCCACTGCACGGCGTTCCTTCGCCCTGTCGCGCAGCCTGTTGGCGCTCATCCCGTACAATTCTTTGCTCTCGGCGAATATGACGAACGGATTTTCGGGGTCTCCGCCCAGATTTTTTATCGTCGCTTCCACATCGCAGCCGGCAGCCGAAAGCGGTTGTCCGTGAGTGGATACTTTACCTTCGTATTTTTTGCCCTTCTTGTTGAGGGCGCCCTTTCCCATAACGGTGCGGCCTATTATAAGCACCGGCTTGTCTTTCTCCTTCCTCGCACGGTTCAAGGCTTTCCTTATGTGGTAGGCGTTGTTGCCGTCGATCGTTATGACTTTCCATCCCCATGCCTCGTATTTCGCCTCGACGTTCTCATTGCTGACTTCGGCCACGGTCGTGGAAAGCTGCACCTTGTTGGAGTCATAAAACATTATCAAGTTACTCAGCCCCAGATGACCCGCAATACGTCCCGCCCCCTGCGACACCTCTTCCTGAATGCCGCCGTCCGATATGAAAGCATAGGTTTTATGGGCTGTCCATTCGCCGAACCGTGCCGCCATGAAGCGTTCGACTATGGCGGCTCCCACCGCCATGGCATGTCCCTGCCCGAGCGGTCCGGAAGTGTTCTCTATGCCGCGTGCCAGATCGAGTTCGGGATGTCCTGGGGTAACGCTCTCCCACTGGCGGAAATTCTTCAGGTCGTCCAACTGCATGTGTCCCGCCAGACACAGTACCGAATAAAGCATCGGAGACATATGGCCGGGGTCGAGAAAGAACCTGTCCCTGAACGGATAAGCCATATCGTCGGGGTCGTAGTTAAGAAATTCGGAATACAGAACATTAATAAAATCGGCTCCTCCCATCGCGCCTCCGGGATGCCCCGAACCCGCTTTCTCTACCATTGCGGCGGTCAGCATCCTTATATTGTCCGATGCTTTGTTTGTAAGTTCGTTATTCATAGCTGATATCTTTATTATCCAACCGGATTTATTATTTCTCGGATTATTGCTGCAAATACGGACAAAATTAAGTATTATATCATAATATAAGTACCGTTAAATATTTATTTATCCATTCTTTATTTGTAAGTTACTTACTGACAGCACTGGCGAAAAATAATAAAAAGCACGGTGTGCTTAAAAACCGTATTATGAAGAACTCAGTTTTCTATACATTTCAAGACATATCCATGCGTCGGTGGCGGCATAGACTTGTTGGGCAGGCGTAAGTTTTGCGGCTTCCCAGTTGCTGAGCCTTTTGGCTTTGGATATTCTCAGGCCGGTTATTATGCCGGCCATCTTGCGCAGGCTGCGGTCCTTTATGCCGTGACAGCCTGCCAGTTCCTGCATATCCACGAAATTTGCCGGCTTGAAACGACGTATCTTCTGCATGGCGTCGAGGTCGCACTTTATCCCTACCCCTACTTTGAGGATGTCCCTGCTCTCCATGATCTTTAGCAGGGCTTTATCGAAGCGTATCATACAAAGCCGGAACAGATAGCATTTCTCGTCGGTCGAAAGCTGGAGGAGCGCCGTCCTGTTCGACATTCCCGCCTTGAATGAAGGGCGGGTCTCGGTATCGAACCCGATCACGGTCTGGGAAATCAGATGATCGCACGCCTCGTTTAGTTTGGCCAGGCTGTCCACGGTCTCTATCGAACCGCCGAACTGCCCGAGGGGCAGCATGGTCAGTTCTTCGTCCGATATACATTCGGAGTACTTGTTGGGCATAGTGTTACTCGAATATTATAAGTTCAGATTACGATATAATGTTTATATATTTATTTTCACCGGCAGTCGGTTTGCGCGGCAAGCAGCCCAAATCGCCGTCATTGCGGGCTTGACCAGGAATACCCTTTGCTGAGATTGCGGCCCCTGAGCCGCAATCTCAGAAGGCATTATTAAGTGCCGTAGAATATTATTTATTCATATTTACTTGTAAGTGGCTAATTAATAGTATAAACGAAAAATAATAAATAGCACAATGTGCTTAATCAGCTTTGCGTTGAGCATTATTGGTCGAGATTGCGGATTAAGCCCGCAATGACAACGATTGTATTTCAGGGGACGGTAATAAAATATCAGGCGTGTTGGTTTTCGACTCCCCGCCCGCCCCCCTCAGCAGCCTTTGGCGGCTGCACGGGCGAGGGAGTCGGCAGTTTTGTATAATACAAAACTGCAAAATTATATTTGGGCAGCAATCCCAAAAAATAATTTAGTGTAAAAAGAACGGTTACTAAAATAGGTTAAATATTTAGGTTCAAGATAACTTTATTGGATTTTTTCGTAGTATTTTAAGCAAAATTAAGTATAAATTTTTGTTTCTGTAATTGTACCTGAATTCACATTCTTTAATATGCAAATAGAAGGTATGTTTATGCACCCCGCGGAACCTCGCCAGTCGGACTTTGCAGAGCCCCCAAAAGTTCTCAATTCCGTTAATATGGTTTTGCCCGTCGGCAAATTCATTCTCGCCGTGTTTAACTCTGTAATGCCTTTTATATCCATAATTTACAAGCCCGTCATAGGTCTTAAAGCCATCGGTATATATGATCGATCCGGGGTCTGCTTTTTCCTGTATGATCGGCATCAACTCGCTAACAGACACACGTTTGACAATTTGCGTATAAACCTTATCTCCACGTTTGAGCATTCCGAAAACAGCCGTTTTCCCCTTTGCTCCACGCCCTCTGATCCCGCGCACCCGGCGAGCCCCGAAATAGCTCTCGTCAAGTTCGATTTCGCCATTTTCAAAAGGGCTCTCGGCTTCGCAAAGTTCGGCAATACGTTCGCGTATTGCCCTGTAAAATTTGTTAATCGTTGGGCGGGATATTCCCGTCAGTTCTGCCGTCTTTTTAGCCTCGATATCGAGGCTAAAAAGACGAATAATATCTCGCGTTTTGCGCTCAGAAATGTGCGTAACTTTTATGTACTTGTTTCTCATTGTCCAATAGTAACTTACAAAGATAATTATCTTCTAAAGTTATCTTGAACCAATATTTATTGATACATTCTTTGCTTGTATATCTGTAATTAGCAGTACTGATGAGAAATAATAAATAGCACGGTGTGCTTAATTTTTCAACCTTACCATGCCGTCGGGACAAACTTCGATTTCGCCGTCCCCGCACATGGAATCCATAACTTCGACTACAGTATCGGGCGGAACGGAGAACCCCGCCACCACATCCTTGACTGACATGGACTCTGCAGAAAGCATTTCCTTTACTTTCAGGCGAATCTTTTCATCATCCGTTTGCGTGCCGGTATTGCCGCGCACCTTCGCCGCCTCCTTTTTACCTGCAAGGCATACATCGCATGAACCGCACGGCGACTCCGTCCGTTCGCCGAAATAGTTTTGCAGCATCAGGCTCCTGCATACGCTGTCGTTATAAGCATAGCCGAACATCGTTTCCAGGCGGTGCCTGCCCAGTTCCTTTCTTGTATTGTAACTCTCGGGCGATATGTAAACGTCTTTCAGCGGCAGCCTCTCTTCTTCCAGCAAGAGTATCGGCGACCGGACGCTGGGCACGTATTTTATTATCCTAAGATCCCACAGATTTTTCAGCAGCTCGTGTACCCGTTCGGCAGTATAACCCGACGTATGTGCGATTTCCTGAATATCTATGGGTACAAGACGATAATGGAACAGTCCGGCATAAAGCCTGAGCAGCGTTCTTATTATGTGATCGAGTTCCTCTCTCTCGATCCTGACCTTGTACAGCTCATCCCTTCCCACGGTGAACGCTATGCGGGGAGGGTTGTCGGTCTCGTCGGTCAGCGTCATGTACCCGTTCTGCTGCAATATCTTGATCGCGCTGTAAGCCGTTCCGGTATACATACGAGCCCGCGAAGCGAATTCGTATATGTTGAACGCGAACGAAGCGTAGAGGCCGTCCCCTATGCCGATCTGGAGGTAGTTGAACAACGCCTCGTAACACTCCCTGATCTTCTCCATCGGGGGATATTCCGTCTCCAACCTTTTGGCAGCCCTGCTGTTGTCGTCGCTGGCGACCAGAAGGAGCGCATACGAACGCTTCCCGTCGCGTCCCGCGCGTCCGGCCTCCTGATAGTACGCTTCGGGCGAGTCGGGTATGTCGTAATGCACTACGAACCTGACGTCGGCCTTGTCTATTCCCATCCCGAAAGCATTGGTGGCTACCATTATACGGACGCCGCCTTTCATCCATTTCTCCTGCCGCGCCGATCTTTCGGCCGGAAACATTCCCCCATGGTAATGCTCCGAGGGAAAACCCTCGTCTGTCAGCCACTTCGAAAGTTTCTCCGCCGACTCGCGCGTCCGGACATACACTATGCCGCTTCCCGCAACCTTGCCTGCCACCCGCAGCAACTGCCCCTGCTTGTCGTCGCTACGCCGCACCGCGAACGATAGGTTGGGACGCGCGAAACTGCTGCGGACGATCGCGCCGTACTTCATCCTCAAATGGCGCATTATGTCCTCGGCCACCTCGGGAGTGGCCGACGCCGTGAGCGCAAGTACCGGAACATCGGGATGTATGTCCCTCAGCTCGGCTATGCGCAGGTAGGCGGGACGGAAATCGTAGCCCCACTGTGAAATACAGTGCGCCTCGTCCACGGCCAACAACGACACATTCATTTTCCCGAACCGCAGCCTGAACGTACTGCTCGTAACTCTTTCGGGCGAGATGTAAAGTAGCTTGACGTCCCCCCAAGTGCAGTTGTCGAGGATCAGGTCGATCTGGTTCGAAGTAAGACCGCTGTGTATGGACACGGCGTTCACGCCCTTTCTGCGCAGGCTGTCGGTTTGGTCCTTCATAAGCGATATGAGGGGGGTGACCACGATGCAAATACCCTCGCTGACCAGAGCAGGTATTTGATACAGCAGCGACTTGCCTGCCCCTGTCGGCATAAGCGCCAGGGTATCCCTCCCGCCGCAGACCGATTCGATCGCTTCCAGCTGCGAGGGACGAAACCTGTCATATCCCCAATACTTTTTCAGGGCGTCGTAAAGGAGCCGTCTGTCCATATTACCTGAAATGTGGGCATTTGCTGATTAAATATAGGACGGATTTTTGACTCCCCCCTCAGCCGCCAAAGGCGGCTACACGGGCGAGGGAGTCGGCAGTTTTGTACAAGACAAAACTGCAAAAACTATATTTGGACAGCAACCCTAAAATGTGAAACCTGCCTGCAAAAATCGACAGTGCTTCGGGATGGATGATTTTCAGAACCAAAGCACCAGCCCTGAAGCACTGCCCGAAAACCGGATTCCGTCCTGTTACACTATTTCTTTATCTCGTAGAAACAGCGTTTCGGAGAATAAACTTTGCCTTCGGCCACTAATTTCTTGATCGCATTGGCAACCTCTTCCTTGCCGATTCCGGCAGCCGTTGCAATATCTCCGGGGCGCATCGCGCCACCTTCTGAAAGGGCTTTCAAAATTTTTTCTTCCATGACTTTTGATTTTAGGTAAGTAACGTTTATTTAGTTGTTAGTTGTTAGCTGGTTCGACAGGGATTTTAGCATTTTGCCACCTCATCGAGTTGTTGTAACGACTCGGCAATATCTGAATCCATTAAATAACCGACTTTTACACAACTTAACACATTGTGCTTAAGTTCGGCGACACTCATCGCTTTCTGCCAAACACTCAAATCTTTATAACTGCCACTCATTTTTTTATCTCTATGATTACTGAAAACTAATAACTATAAACTAACAACTATAACGGTGTGCTTATTCTTTAGCCGTTTTATACCCTATGGGGCGTGGCTTGCCAGGTACCGGAGTTCTTATCGATAGGGCGGCGATTGCCTGATAGATATTGTCGATCTCCCTGCGCATATCCTCCGAGAGGTCGTTTACCGCACCCATCGTATATTCGTCGTTGTGTTCCAATAATTCGAGCTTAGCCCGTATCTCAGCCAATTCCGCAGTTATTGTCGAGGTGGTCGATATGTAGTTCCGCATTGCAACAAAAGCCCGCATTATGCTCCTATTGACCAATATGGCTGTTTCGCTATGCAGGACACTGGAGAGCATGGCAACCCCAGTTTCAGTAAAGGCGAACGGCATATATCGGCGGCCGCCCCGTTCACCGGTTGCCGGATTTGAGGACGCAATTTGCGTCCTCAAACTGTTTATCAATCGGTTGTATTCATCGGCAGTAAGTTCGAACATAAAATCATCGTCCTCAAAACGTCTGATGTTACGCCTTACGGCCTCTTTCAACCGCTTCGTTTCCACCTGATACAGTTCCGATAAATCAAAGTCCAGCATAACTCTGGCGCCACGAATCTCGTATATCTTGCTCTGGATAACGGCTATCTCCATAAACCTGTATTTCCACCAAAGATATTTGACCCCTTATTTCACTATATTTGGTTTTTCCAGGCCATACTGTTTCTTGGCGTCTTCGCGCCGCATGAGAAGTGCGAAAACTACCGAAAGCAGGCCGAAGCCGGTGAAGATCAACATGGGTAAGGTGTAATCGTAATTCGGACACATCTTGCCGTCTATCATTATTTCTCCCATGATGCAATGTCTGTTCAGCACATATCCTATTAAAAGGGGTACGCCCATCAGTCCCCAGTTCTGTATCCAGAATATCAGCGAATAGGATGTACCCAGCTTGTTATAGGGTATTATCTTGGGAACCGACGGCCACATGGCGGAAGGAACCAGAGAGAAGGCGGCTCCCAGGATCAGCATGAGCGCAATGGCGAGCCACTGCCACGCAAACATGGGAATCGAGAAAAGCAGGTGTACGGCGACGAGCATGCACGCGCCGATTATCATGATCGTGGCTCCCTTGCCCTTGCGGTCGTATATGCTGCCGAACAGAGGCGTCAGAAGTATGTTCCCGAAAGGCAGCAATGCAGGTATGGCTCCCGCCCAGTCGGTCGAAAACCCGTATTTCTGTATCATAAATCCCGTGGCAAACTTCAGGAACGGGAAAACGGCCGAGTAGAAAAGCACGCACAAGATTGTAAGGTACCAGAATCCCTTTATCCGTATAATGGAAAATATATCCGAGAATTTGAACTGGTCCTCGGGACTTCCTTCGGCCGGTGCGGTTTCGGCGTCTCTGCGGTCGGCTTTGACATCGATCATGGCGAAGATAAGGAAAGTCAGCAGACCCACGCAAAGAAGCACCAGGCAAAGAGCCACGGGGGCGCTCACCTTCCCTGCGGCTTTTGCGATCGGGTACGCGCCGAGGAGCGCCATGCCCGTACCTATGCGCCCTGCCGCCACGTTAAGCCCCATAGCCAGGGCGAGCGATTTGCCCGTGAACCATTTGACCACTATCTTGCTCGCCGTGATACCTATCATCTCGATCCCCACGCCGAACACGGCGAAGCCGAGCATGGCATAAAAGACCTGGGACTTCATCGAAAAGATGTTCCATCCGAAAACGGTCGGGGATACGACCGAACCTCCGAAATCGGAGGAGATAGCCCAGTATTTCATAAAAGCTCCCGCGATCATTATGCAGACGGCGAGTACTCCGGTAAACCTCGCCCCTTTCTTGTCGAGGATCATCCCGCCGAAGATCAGCATGAACAGGAATACGTTGAACAGGCCGTAACCGCTCGTGAAAGTGCCGTATTCGGACGCGCTCCATCCCAGTTCCTGACTCAGCATGGTGTCCAAAGGAGCCATGACGTCGGTCACGATGTATCCCGTCAGCATGGTGAACGAGACCAAAAGCAGAACCGTCCAACGGGCGGCCGCCGATTCGCTCAATTTTTTCCGGATAGTTTCAACCATCTTTTTAAGTTTAAGTTATGTTTTTATCTAAAAACATGCACTTTAGTGCAGTTATTTTGGTTTTTATGATTTTTTCTTCCCGCGTCGATGGCAGGGTCGGATCGCCGCATGCCCAGCGTGGCGCAGGTAATGTGGCATGATGCTCCCCTTTGCACCAGTCCAATTTTTACTGTCATCCCGAACATCCGTAGGATGGAGGGATCTACCTTATATTATTTTCGTTATAATCGGTAGATTGACTTTTGGTCTTCTCCCTTCAGCGCCTCGGCAGAGTTCAAGCAAGCTTGACTCTGCTCTCGACTTGACGTCAGTTCCTCACATATGTTCGGAATGACAAAATTATGATTTATTCTTTCCGTCTTTTGACAGCCATAAGTGGAGCCTAGCACAATGTGCTTAATTTTCGAGCTTACCTGTCATCTATGCCGGAATAACGTTTAAGTACCTCGTAAGCCTCCCTGATCCCCAACTCTCCGGCTTTGCTTATGTCCAGGCATCCCTTGCGCGTATCCTTGAGGAATATCTGAACCAGCCCGCGGTTGAAATATGCCTCGGCAAAATTGGGATTCAGTTCTATCGCGCGCGTATAATCTTCATAGGCCTCGGGTAACCGCCCCGACTGAGCCTGCAGGTTGCCCCTGTTGTAGTATATATGAGCGAATTCCGGCAGCAGTTTGGCGGCCTTGTTGAGGTCGGCTATCGATTCTTCGTAGTTGTACGTCCTTGTCGAATTGTTTTTCAGCCTGCCGGCTGGATCGCTCTCTATCGTGATCCTCTGGTAGGAGTTGTCTATCGATGATATGAAATCGGTCATTTCGCTGCGCGTGGCGCTACGGTTGATATACAGGAACGGATTGGTGGGATTCTTCTCTATGGCTGTCGTATAGTAGTTCACCGAATTGGTATACTGTTTTATCAGCGACTGCGTGATACCCCTTTTGAAGAGAGCCAGCCAGTCGGAACCCGAAGCGTTCAGTTCGCGTTCCAGCCGACGGTCTATGGACAGCAGGGAATCAGCCGACAGGTCGCTGTCCCTGGTTGTAAGCGTTATGTACGGATTGCCCAGTTCGCGCTTGAAAAGTTCGAGGCTTTCGACATGATACCTCTTGGGATCGAATACAGTCACCGAATCGGGTGTCACCAACGAGAACCTGAACAGCGGCATCATGGTCACATTTTCGTTCCTTTCGGACGAAACGCCGAAATCGGCATTGGAGAACTTGCTGTCGAAAGACAGAAGCTGGTTGAAAGTCCGCGACGTGTCGGCATAGATCGAAAACGTGCTGTCGGTTAGTTTGGAGCGGTATTCCTCTATCTTGAGTTCGGCCGTACGCCTGTCCTGCCGCGCACCGCTCTCGTCGTTTACCAGATACCGCAAATTAGCACGTCCGAGATAGGCGTTGGCGAAATCGGGATAAAGTCCTATGGCTTTCGAGTAGTCGTCCATTGCGGCGCTTATGTTGCCCAGGTGCGAATGCAGCAGGGCGCGGTTGTAGTATACCAGTACGTTATTGGGACTGAAATCGGCTACCGTATTGTAATCCTCCAGGGCGCGGTTGTAATCGCCTATCTGCGTCCGTATTATGGCGCGGTTGAAATAGGTGAGCGAATTCGCGGGGTCGAGTTTTATCACCCTGTCGAAGTCCTCTAAAGACTTCATGGGTTTATCCATGCTGGAATAGGCTATCGCACGGTTGAAGTAGGCGGGCAGGTACGATGTGTCGCACGAAATAGCCTTGTCGAAGTCCTCCAGCGCCCTGTTGTAATCTTTCTCGGAGAGGTAAAGCATGCCTCGGCGGGTGTATCCCCTGGGGTCTTCGCGGTTGGTTCTTATGGCGGTGTTGTATTCCTCGCAGGCGCGAACCGTATCTTTAAGGTATAGGTAACACGTACCCCTGTTTATGTATGCGTCGGCAACCTTGTTTTCCTGCTTTATGAACTGGTCGAAATCGGCTATGGCCTTTTCGAACTGCTGGCTGAGCAGGTATGTGACCCCCCTGCTGAAATAGGGACCTGGGAGGTCGGGACGCAGATCGACGGCTTCCCTGAAATCGGCGAGCGCATCGTCGTAATTACCGAGCCGCGATCGTGTTATAGCCCTGTAATGGTATGCCATGGTATACACCGGATTCTTCTCTATCGCCATCGAAAAATCCTGTTCGGCGCCGAGGAGGTCGTCGAGATTATACTTGGCTATGCCGCGCAGGAAATACGCTTCATGCGCGTCGGTATCCACTTTCAGCAATATGTTGAGCGTCTCGATAGCCGCTTCGTACTTGCTGTCCATAAGGAAACCTTTTCCAACCCAGTAAAAATAGGATTTGTTGAGTTGGGCGCTTCCCGTCTGACCCGACAAGGCATACAACCCGCATAAAAAAAGGGTTATTATAGTTCTCCGCATTTATGTCTCTGTTTCAATATGCGAATTTAATAAAAAATGCGGTTAAGCGTGTAAATGTTTTACAAGTTTAATATTTCCATAATATTTTCGAAACAGATTTGTAATTCCTGCTATTTAATATAGACACAAACCCCTGCTGTCTTTATGTTTTTCTTAACTTTGCATCAGTGATCATGAACAGGGAACTCGCAGATAATTTTTACTCCCGCCTGTCGGGCTACGGGAGGAGACCGACCGTCGAGGTGCGCATAGGAAGCGTCGCGATAGGGGGCGGCAATCCCGTTGCGCCGCAGTCCATGACGAATTGCAGTACGCTGGATACGGAATCGTGCGTGGAACAGATCGGCAGGATACGTGAGGCGGGGTGCCGTATCGTGCGCCTGACGGCGCAGAACCGCAAAGAAGCCGAAAACCTGAGGAATATAATTGCGGCTAAAAATGAAATGGGGCTAACCGATGTCGCCATAGCGGCCGACATACATTTCAACCCTCAGCTGGCGCTGATCGCAGCCCGTTACGCCGATAAAGTGAGGATAAACCCGGGGAATTACGCCGACCCGCACCGCAACCTGCCGCTGCTTATCGAAGCCTGCCGCAGTCGCGGCGTCGCGCTCCGCATAGGGGTCAATCACGGGTCTCTGGATCCGCGCATAACCGAAAAATGGGGGGATACCCCGCGCGGAATGGTCGAATCGGCTATGGAGTTCCTTACGATATGCCGCAACTGTGATTTCGATCAGGTTGTGGTTTCCATGAAGTCGAGCAATGCGAGGGTGATGGTTCACGCCTGCCGCCTGCTCGTGGCCGCCATGGACTCCGAAGGAATGAATTGCCCGCTCCACCTCGGCGTCACGGAGGCGGGTAACGGCGCCGAAGGACGCATAAAATCCGCCGTGGGCATAGGAGCCCTGCTCGGCGACGGCATCGGCGACACGATCAGGGTCTCGCTCACCGAGCCTCCGGAAAACGAAATCCCCGTCTGCAAAGCCATCACGGATTACATGGCGGGCAGGGATATAGCGAAGAGGTTCGCCATCGAAACACCCGCGCCCTATTCTCCTTACGAATACTGTCCGCGCATATCGGAAAAAGCGGGCAATACCGGCAGCGGGCAGCCTCCCGTATTATGGAGAGAACTCGACGCCGAAGCGTTGAAGGGAGTATCCGGCGGACGGATCGCCCTTCTTGAAGCCGCCTCGGGCAACCCTCCCGCCGAGTGGCGGTCATGTATAATCAATATGACAGCTGAAGGCGACAGGCGTCCTGTGATCCTCTGCCGGCGTTACCGCGAGGATTCGCTCGAAGCATTGCAGATAAAGGCCGCAATGGATTTCGGATCCGTTTTTTTGGACGGTCTGGCCGACGGGATACGGATAGAAAACGAGTCGGACGACCCTGCATGCAGAATAACGGATAAAGACATCGACGAAACGGCATTGCTTATCCTTCAGGCCTCCCGCGCACGGATGAGCCGCACGGAATACATAGCATGTCCCGGATGCGGGCGCACCCTGTTCGGCCTCGAAGATGTATTATCGGAAATAAAAGCGCGTACTTCGCACCTTAAAGGTTTGAAAATAGGTGTTATGGGATGTATCGTCAACGGCCCCGGCGAGATGGCCGACGCCGACTACGGATATGTAGGCGCAGGTTCCGGCAAAGTGGCGCTGTACAAGGAAAACAGGCTGATATGCAGGGCGGTTCCCCAGAGCGAAGCAGTGGAAGCTCTGGTCGATCTGATAAAGGAATACGGAGACTGGATCGAACCGTAACCGTCGGGACTCCGCCGCATTCCGTTTCGGCAAGGATCGGCGCGAGCAAGCCTGCCTGCGGATTGAAAAATTTTTCCTTAGCGCTACTTGTCAGCAACTTGCAAATAAATAATGGATAAATAAATATTTAACGGTACTTATAAACTCTAACCATATCCGAAATGAAACGGTATATTCCATTGTTTTATTTCCATAAAAAGATCGCCGTTCCGGCTATGGCTGTCTCTTCGGTGATGGCCTTACCCGCTTTGGGAATATCGTTCGGAACATATTTGACGTCAATCGGCGTCGCATATTTTTTCTCTGCTCCGCTGATGCATTATTTCATCTATGAGATCTTCTCTCCCCGCGAATACTACTTCTATTACAATCTGGGATTCGGCAGGCGATACCTGTGGATAACCACCGTGGCGTCAGCAACGATAATTGCACTAATTCTTGGAATTATATGAAAGGATTACACGCAGACAGCATACTGAAGAGCTATGGTCTTCGCACCATTCTGTCCGATGTGTATCTTGGATGCAGTCGTGGAGAAATAGTCGGTCTGCTCGGAAGGAACGGCTGCGGCAAATCGACCATGCTGAAAATTATCTTCGGTTCATTATCTGCCGAATACAGATTCGTCAGGGTCGATGACCGCGTACAGAATAAACTGTCCGAAAGCAGTAAACTTGTCAAATATCTGCCGCAGGATGGTTTTTTACCCAACCATATCAAAGTAAAAACGATTATACGGTTATTCTGCGACCCGCCCGAGGCGGCCATACTGTATGAACATCCTTTAATCGAGCCGTTTCTGAACAAGAAGAGCCGGAACCTTTCGGGGGGCGAGCGGCGTGTCTTCGAAATCCTGCTTGTCATACATTCTTCGGCCGAATATATTTTGATAGATGAGCCTTTTAACGGAGTATCTCCGGTATATGCGGAGAAGATCAAGGAGGCGATCAAATCGCAGGTGGCAAACAAGGGATTTATCATTACGGATCACAGCTACCGAAATATTCTGGATATTTCCGACCGGATCGTTCTCATCCACGACGGTGCGTTAAGGCAGATAAAAGATGCAGGCGAATTGAGGTACTGGGGATATATACCATGACCCCGTTCCTCAATATTTCAGGTAATGATGCAAAACCGGACTGACCCGAAAATCAGTCCGTTTTGCATCATTACCATATTTCAATATGGCGATCAATATGCCGGAAGCATCCCTCTGCGCAGCAGATCGCGGCAGTTCGCCTTGTCGGCGATAACGCCGTTTTTCAGGACGACCACACCCGTTTCGGCGCGCAGTATGGTTTTCATGGTGGTGGCGTCCATATTGAAGCATCTGACCTTTACTCCTCCCAGCTCCATGGCGGGATGTCGTTCCAATGGTTCCGCCGTCAGGCATATCACCGTATATCCCCTTGCAGAAGCCTGCTCAACGGCATTTTCGAGTTTTTCCCTGCACCGCCTGCTGATGCCGGCGGGATCGGAAACGAATATCATATATACCACGCCCGGGTTGTGGAGTATCTCCTCCGTGACGAATCCCTCGTTGTCGAATACCGCGAAATCCCTGACCGACGCACGGATATCGGTACGCACGGCATAGGTCTTCGTGTCTACGTATTCCCACTTCGTATCGTCGTACCACGTGGTGTCGGCAAGCGAAAATTCCCTGGTTTCGCCGGTCTGCCTGTTGCGGTATATGACCGTGGTTTCCCCTTCCACGCCTTCGCCGGCGGTATTTTTTATGGCTTCGGCCAGATCGATACCTTTTTTATACGGCAGGAAATCCATCAGCGGCAGATGACGGTACGAATAAACCCCTATGCCGAACGCTATGGACCCGAAAACCAATGCATATATTCCGTCCCTCCATGTAGGCCTCATGGGTAATTTGCGCGAGCTCCAGAAAACGGCCGCACTCATCGGCAACAGGATAAGGTTCTTGATGAAGGTCTCCCAGTTGGTCAGTTTTATGGCTTCGCCGAAACATCCGCAGTCCTCTATTGGATTGATAACCGCAAGGATAAGAGTAAGTCCCGTAAAAAAGATCATGGCCAGGAATATGAACGTGGAGGTGAGCCTCAGCCGGACGCCGAAAAGCACCATAAGACCGAGCATCAGTTCGGCGCCGTTAAGCCAGATCGCGAGCACGAAACGCCAGGAATAGAGCCACTCCATATCAAAAGCGGCGAGATACTCGCCTATTTTGATGGCCGTACCCCAGGGATCGACCGACTTCACGAAGCCCGAAAATATGAAGGTAATGGCGAGAATCACGCGGCACAAATTCAGCAGAACCGTCTTTGCGTCCTGTTTCCGAAAACTGTATTTGGGTTTGATCATAATTATTATTACTATCCGTATGTATACCTAAATCTTTCTTTCCACCTTTTGACAGTTGCTTCGCAACCCGAAAAACGATACATGAACGATTCTTTGGCGCCGTCAGGCGCCTCTCTCCCCGCTGTTGAAAAAGCGTTAAAAAATGGCGGATGATAAAACCTTAGAAATTCACGATAGTGCAGGTCTGTATAAAATCGGTGATTTTATACAGACCGGTATTTCTTGGTTTTATCGCCGTCATTTTAGCTTTTTCTACTCGCGGGGCTGGTTTTTGCTCCACTTTTTGCCAGCCAAAAAGTGGAAAAAATATTAAAAGTCCTGCTTTTAGCTACATATACGGACATACATTTAAATTTTTTACAACAGGGGCTCTATAAGCGAAACTATCTTATCAAAATTATTTTCCGGCGTATCTATATTGCCCGAACCGTCGGAACAGTCCACTATACTGAGGCCGTCTTCGGAGCATGATATTTCCCGGTAAATCTCCCTTACCCTGCGCTGCAGTTCGAACGATTCTTCGTGGATGTCCTTACCGCCTTTCAGGTATTCGCGGTCCGTACCCTCGCGCGCGTCGGAGAGTTTTTCCCGTATGAACGGCATGGGAACGTCCAGGAAGATGGAAATATCGGGACGCGGCAAATGATTATAACCGAATTCCAGATTCAGTATCCATTCCTGCAGCCTCTCCCTGTCGGCTTCATCGTCATATTTCGCACACTGGAAAGCTATATTGGAATAAACATATCTGTCGGCAACGACGCACTTACCCTCCGACAGCCACCGCCCGATCGACGGGGCTGCATCGGCGCGGTCGCCCGCAAAGAGCAGGGCCACAAGGTACGGGTCTACCTTGTCTGCGGCGCCGAACTCGCCACGCAGGAAACGACTTATAAGCTCCCCGTAGAAAGGAGCATCGAAACGCGGGAAATGGATGAATTCGTAACCCTTGCCTTGCACATCCAAAAATCGGGTCAGCAAATTGAGCTGTGTGGTTTTCCCAGATCCGTCGAGACCCTCAAGTACTATAAACGGCATATCCAAAAAATCAGATGACTATATGTTGTTTACATAATATCTTAGCGAAGCATTGCGAGAGCCTTTCTGACTCCTTCCACGAACACATCTACCTCTTCCATTGTGTTATACATGGCGAAAGATGCGCGACACATGCCGGTGAGACCGTAGTGTGCCATAACCGGTTCGGCGCAATGGGTTCCCGTTCTTACGGCAATGCCGAGTTTGTCGAGAACCATTCCCATGTCGTAGGGATGTATGCCTTCGGCGACGAACGAGACGATAGGGCATTTGTCCGGCTGGGAGCCATATATCCTGATCCCTTCCAATCCGGCAAGGCTTCCGCTGACACGGGTTGTGAGGGCATTCTCGTGCCGTGATATGTCGTCGGGATCGAACTCGCGGATATAGCGTATCGCTTCCGCCAAGCCTATCGCTCCCACATAGTTGGCGGTACCCGCTTCGAATTTGAAAGGAAGTTCGGCGTAAGTGGTAGCGCTGAAACTGACAGTTCCGACCATATCCCCGCCGCCCATGAAAGGCGGCATCTGTTCGAGCCACTCCCTTTTGCCGTAAAGTACGCCGATGCCTGTGGGTCCGTACAGCTTGTGTCCCGAGAACACGTAAAAATCGCAGCCGGTAGCCGCTACATCGACCCTGCCGTGTACCACGCCCTGACACCCGTCCACGAGTACCGGAATTCCGGCGGCATGGGCGATCTCTATTATACCGGCTATGTCGGGGCGTGTCCCGAGTACGTTGGAAGCCTCGGTCACCGCGACGATCCTCGTTCTCTCATCGATAAGTTCAGGCAATATTTCAGTCATCAGCCGTCCGTCGTCATCGAAAGGCAGTACCCTGACATCCGCTCCTTTCCTCCCGCATACGATCTGCCACGGAACGATGTTGGAATGGTGTTCCATTTCGCTGACGATCACATTGTCGCCGGCGTCGATATACCCTTCGCCGAAAGAATGGGCCACCGTATTTATTGCTGCCGTAGCGCCCGCAGTGAAGATTATACGGTCGGTCGATTCGGCATTGATAAAAGCTCTGACGGTCTCCCTCGCCGATTCGTATTCGGCGGTCGCCTGTTCGCTGAGGTAGTGGACGCCGCGGTGTATGTTGGCGTTCAGGTTGCGGTACACGTAATCCATCCTGTCGAGTACCCTCGACGGTTTCTGCGCCGTTGCCCCGTTGTCCAAATAGACGAGCGGCTTTCCGTAGACCTCGCGGCCGAGTATCGGAAAATCGCCCCGTACGGCGTTTATGTCGAATTCCCTATATTTCATTTATCCTCTCCTGTGCAAGTTCACGCATAAAGGCACAAACCTCCTCGCGGCCGCATTTCGATATTACGTCGTTTACGAAACCGAACATCTGCAGCCGTCTGGCGTCGCTTTCGTCGATACCCCTCTGGCGCATGTAAAATACCGCCTCTTCGTCCATGTGTCCCACGGCGGCGCCGTGACTGCATTTGACGTCGTCGGCGTATATTTCCAACTGCGGTTCCGAATATATCCGCGCCCTGTCGCTCAGTTGCAGATTCCGGCTTTGCTGGAAAGCCTTGGTCCTCTGGGCGTCGCGTGCAACGAAAATCCTTCCCGTGAATGCCCCCGTCGCGCTGTCCGAAACGATCCCCTTGACCGTCTGGGAACTCGTGCAGTCGGGCACGGCATGGTTTGTGCGCACATTTATATCGGTCAGTCCGTTGCCGGTACCGAAATATATGCCGTGGAAATTGCTTTCGCAGCCGGCGCCATCGAAACCGGTGACCGAATTTATCCTCGTCGCGCCGCCCCGCAGCCATATATTCACGGAAGCCGTGCGCGAGGCTGTTTGCTGCCCCATGTAACACGAGCCTGCAAAAATACTGCCGACACCCATATCGGTGATCTCTGTAAATGAAAGGAAAGCATTTCCGCCCGCCGAGACCTCCCGCACGAAGTCGGTAACGAATCTGCCCGTCCCCGTCTGGCGGTGCATGAGAACAATTTCGGCAGCGGAATCCTTTCCGGCCACTATCAAAGCTCTCGGGAAGCACAGCCTGACTTCTTCCCCGTCTTCGGAATGATATGCGAAGTTCAGCAGGAAAGGCTTCTCCGCCCTTACGCCGTCGGGTATGAAGACGAAAGCCCCGTCCTGCATAAAAACACTGTTGAGGGCGGTGAGAGCCGTACCGTCGTTGTCGGCATACCTGTTGTAAAAATCCGCCGCGACGCCGTTCGCCCCGTTCAGCGCATGCCTGAGCGAACCGTAAACGATTCCGTTGTCGAGAACGGTCAGAGGATTTTCACCCGCGTGGAAACCGTTAAGAATATCGACCGGATGGGCGTCGATGCCTGTTCCCCGAACCTCCGGTACATGCTGTGTCGGAAGGGGGATGAAATATTGTTCCCAGTCCTGCGGGAAGAGTTCCGCGATGTTGAAATGACGGTAATCCTCATTCCCTTTCGCCGGCAGTGCGAGCAGGTTGAAATTCTCCAGATAAACCCTCCTCGCAGCGTTCACACCGGCGGGGAGACCTTCACCTATAATATCCAGATTGGATAAATAGGCGTCCGACAATCTCTCTTCCAACGATCTTTTCATGGCCGGATCACCGATATTCGTTTATAAGCCAGTCGTAGCCGCGCTCTTCGAGTTCGAGGGCGAGCGACCTGTCTCCCGAACGTATTATACGGCCTTTGTAGAGTACATGGACGTAATCGGGCACTATGTATTCGAGCAGCCTCTGGTAATGCGTTATGAGCAGTACGGCGTTGTCCGGCCTGCGGAGCCTGTTCACCCCCGAGGCCACTATCCTGAGTGCATCTATGTCCAGGCCGCTGTCGGTTTCGTCCAGTACGGCGAGCCTGGGATCGAGCATGGCCATCTGGAATATCTCGTTCTTCTTCTTCTCTCCGCCCGAAAAACCTTCGTTCACAGCCCTGCCTGTCAGTTTGGGATCCAGTTCGACGATCGAACTCTTTTCACGCATCAGTTTAAGGAAATCGGCTGCCGAGAGCGGCTCGAGCCCGAGGTACGCACGACGTTCATTGACCGCAAGACGCATGAAATTGGCCATGCTGACGCCCGGTATCTCTACGGGGTACTGGAAACCGAGGAAAATTCCCATCCTTGCCCTCTCTTCTATATTCATCTCCAGAAGATTGCGTCCCTCGAACAGTACCTCGCCTTCCGTAACCTCGTAACGCGGATTGCCCGCAAGAACGGCGGCAAAAGTACTTTTGCCCGAACCGTTCGGACCCATCACGGCGTGCACTTCGCCCTCATTGACCGCAAGGTTAACTCCCCGCAGTATCTCCTTGCCTGCTACAGTGCAATGCAGATTTTTGACTTCTAATAACATATACCGATATTTCCCGTTTTCAATTCTGCTTAACTATCTCCATTCGTAAGTCGGCACCGGCAAGTCGAACCGCATATAAAATAACGGCAAACCTGAAACATTCCGCCGTCGCGTCCAATGCCTACCCTATACTACCTTCGAGGCTTATGGCAAGCAGCTTGTGCGCTTCCACGGCGAATTCCATCGGCAGTTTGTTGAGTACGTCCCTCGCGTAGCCGTTCACTATAAGTCCCACCGCATCTTCGGCGCGGATACCTCTCTGGTTGCAGTAGAACAACTGATCCTCGCTTATCTTCGAGGTCGTGGCCTCATGCTCCACGACGGCGCCCTTGTTTGCCACATCGATGTACGGAAAAGTGTGCGCTCCGCAGCGGTTTCCGATCAGGAGCGAATCGCACTGCGAATGGTTCCTTGCCCCTTCCGCCCTGTGCGACACCCTTACAAGACCCCGGTAGGTATTCTGGCTTTCGCCCGCCGAGATTCCCTTGGAGACGATCCGGCTCCTCGTATTTTTCCCCAGGTGTATCATTTTCGTGCCCGTATCGGCCTGCTGCCGGTTGTTGGTAAGGGCTACGGAATAGAACTCGCCCGTGCTGTTGTCACCCGCGAGTATGCAGCTCGGGTACTTCCATGTTATCGCCGATCCCGTTTCCACCTGCGTCCATGAGAGTTTGGAATTGTCACCCTTGCATATACCCCGCTTGGTGACGAAATTGTAAATCCCCCCCTTACCTTCCTTATCGCCCGGATACCAGTTCTGGACGGTCGAGTATTTAACTTCCGCGTCCTTCATCACCACGATCTCAACCACCGCCGCATGCAACTGGTTCTCATCTCTGCGCGGGGCGGTGCATCCCTCCAGATAACTCACATACGAACCCTCATCCGCCACTATCAGCGTCCTCTCGAACTGCCCTGTGCCGGCGGCGTTTATGCGGAAATAGGTACTCAGTTCCATGGGACACCTTACACCCTTGGGGATGTAGCAGAACGAACCGTCGGAAAAAACGGCGGCATTGAGAGCCGTGAAAAAATTGTCGGTGTCAGGGACTACGCTACCCAGGTATTTGCGGATGAGTTCGGGATGCTCCTGAACCGCTTCGCTCATCGAGCAAAAAATGATACCCAGTTGGGCGAGAGTTTCCTTATAGGTCGTTTTTACAGAAACCGAATCCATAACGGCATCT
This sequence comes from Holotrichia oblita, assembly GCA_023690525.1. Classification (NCBI taxonomy): domain Eukaryota; kingdom Metazoa; phylum Arthropoda; class Insecta; order Coleoptera; family Scarabaeidae; genus Holotrichia; species Holotrichia oblita. The sequence goes on from CM043015.1 coordinate 1,748,218, forward strand.
ACCGCCACTCCTGCAAGGGCCATTTGCTCCTCAAGCGGTATCCCGAGCTTGTTGAACGTATCTATAAGCTCCGGATCCACTTCGTCCATGCTTTCATACCTGGGCGCGGTACGCGGTGCGGCGTAATATATGATATTTTGGTAATCTATTTCCGGTATTTCGAGATGCGCCCAGCGCGGGACCGTCATGGCGAGCCAGCGCCGGTAGGCGCCTAGTCTCCTTTCGGTCAGCCACGCAGGCTCGTTCTTCTTGGCCGAAATAAGACGAACGACATCCTCGTTGAGCCCCTTGGGTATGGTTTCGGTCTCTATATCGGTGGTGAATCCGTACTTGTATTCCCCGTCCGTAAGTTCCCCGAGTATTTTATCATCGTCTTTCATTATCCTGTTTTCTTATTTATGACAGTAGAGTTTATATCATTAACGAATTTTTTTGACCTCGGCATGCCGAATGGCTAATGCCGGGTGAAACGAGCGCAACCTAGTGGGGCGGCGACGGGCTGCCGGAGCTTGTTCGAACAGGCCGACCAGCCGGTTGAAAATATTAACGGATATAAATTCTATCGTATACTCTACTTATAATTCAACAAAGTTACCACAATGCGCAAAGAGTACAAAATTTTTGCCCAAAAACCACCCGCGTTCACTTTGCCGGTATAAGACCGCGGGTTTCGCGAATCGGCCGAATTTTACGAACTAAACAGGCCGTTCCGGATTAATCCGGAACGGCCTGTTAAAAATTAAAAACTGAAAAACAGTTTCAAAGAGTGATGTAACCTCTACTGTAATTCTTTGAGCAGTTTATCGTACATTTCGTACTTTTCCATCATGCCCTCCCTTTCCCTGAGGCGGAAGGTCACGTTCTTGAGAAGCTCTACCGTAACAGGCTCGGCGGGCATAATCCCGTGCGCCCTTTCGAGCGGGGCGAGCGATTTCGCATACTCCGCCAGAACGGCCTCGAGGTCCTGGTTGTAGGCCGTCTGGGTGGTATAATTTTTTTCCGACATTTGAGCATTCAACTCGTCGCCGCTCTTGACATACATGAGTCCGAGGTTGAAATTGGCGGTGAAATCGCCCGGATCCAGCTCTGTTGCGCGAATATATGCTTCGATGGATTTTTCAGGTTCTCCCAGTTTATCGTAGATATGTCCCAAACCGCTCCACAAACTGGCATTTTTCGGGTCTTCCTGTATCGCTCTTTCGACAACGGGAAGAATTTCCTTGGGATCGCTGTTGGTTTCGTTGTAAATTCCTATCAGACCCTCGACGATCTTGTTATTTTTTGGATAAGCGGCTAGACCTTTCAGCAATACCTGCTTTGAATCCTCCTTGCGGCCGAGTCCGTACAGGGCATGGAACAAGTAGTAATATGTATCCCCGTCATTGTTGTAACCATATTTCAAGGTTTCCTGAAGAGCCGGAAGCGCATCCTCGAAATTGCGGGTTACCGTGAAAAGGAACCCTGCATTGTATAAACTGAGAGTATCGATCGTACCTACGGCCGGATGTCTCTGAATATCGTAAGCTTTTCTGAACGCTACCGCCGCATCCTGATAGTCGCGTCCGGCAAATGCGTTGCCGGCGGTCTGCTTGTAATAGTTCGCCAGTTCCATCATGCCTGCATTCACCTTCGGGGCGGACTTGATGTCCAGTTCGTAAGCTTTTTCATACGCGCTGAACGCCACATCGGCGGCATTGGGATATACTGTATCGGTAACTTTCCAGAAAGCTATCACACCGTTGGAAAAGTAGGCATCGAAAAACGGGTAACTCAAAACATCGAAGGTTACGTCGTCTATCGTTTCCGTTCTCGTGGACTGCGGCTTTCCGTAAAGCTGTTCCGTGATTGCGGAAGTTATCCCGCCGTACAGTCCCGATATGGGTTTTGAAGCGGCTTCATAGTAGGTCTTGCCGCGATCCAGCCATAAAGCGGCTTTTGTATTCTTCTTTGGATCGTTTATGTCGGCATCCGATTTTTCCGCCTTTTTAAGGATAGCGGCCTTGTCTACCTTTATTTGCTGCAGTTGAGCCATGGCCGGGACAGCAAGGAGCGCTGCCGCAACAGCCGATAAAAAGATTCTTTTCATATTTAGTATTTTTTAAGTTTATATTCGTTCTTTTTCAAGAACCCAGTCCGAATTTCATGTAATTGCCTGTCTGGCCGTATCATTTCTGCTACCGTATGCCTGTCAATTAGAACGTACCGCAGGATTCCTTTATTATCGGCGTTACGGTCTTCAGACAGATTCCGGCAAGATATTTTCCTCGCTTGCAGGTACCGCCATAACCGCGGCTATCTTGTCGCCGTTCTTCAGGTTTATGACCCTTACGCCCTGCGTAGCCCTGCCGGCGAGCCGTATGTCTGTTACCGCCATCCTTATGGTGATGCCGCTGCGGTTTATTATCATAAGGTCGTTTTCGTCCGTGACAGCCTGGATCGAGATCAGTTTGCCGGTCTTTTCGGTGATCTGTATGGTCTTCACTCCCTTGCCGCCGCGGTTGGTCACACGATAAGCGTCCAGGTCGGTGCGTTTGCCATAACCGTTTTCACTGACGACCAGTATGTCTTTCTTACTGTCCGGTTCGACACAAACCATGCCGATTACCTCGTCGTTCTCCTCGATGCTGATGCCCCTTACTCCCGCTCCGGTACGGCCTATGGCCCTTATCTTCTCTTCATGGAACCGTATGGCCTTGCCCTCTTTGGCGGCAATAAGTATCTCGGCTTTGCCGCTCGTGAGCATGGCATCGATGAGTTGGTCGCCGTCCTTTATGGTTATCGCGTTCACACCGTTCTGGCGCGGGCGCGAGTAGGCTTCGAGCTTGGTCTTCTTGATAATGCCCTCTTTGGTGCACATTATTATGTAGTTGCTCTCCACGTACTCCTTGTCGTCGAGATGCCTCACGTTTATGTATGCCCTGACCTTGTCCTGCGGATCTATCTGTATGACGTTCTGTATCGCACGTCCCTTGGACGCCCGCGTGCCTTCGGGGAGCTCATAGACCTTGAGCCAGTAACACCGCCCCTTCTCCGTGAAGAAGAGCATCGTGTTGTGCATGGTGGTCACGTAAATATGCTCTATGAAATCCTCCTCGCGCGTGGCGCTTCCCTTTACCCCCACGCCGCCCCTGTTCTGGGTGCGGTATTCCGCCAGCGGGGTTCTCTTTATATAGCCCATGTGCGAAATGGTTATGACCATTTCATCGTCTGCGTAGAAATCCTCGGGATTGAACTCCTCGGCATTCAAAACCACCTCGGTGCGGCGCTTGTCGCCGTACTTCTCCTTGATTTCGAGCATTTCGTCCCTGATCACTTTCATTTGAAGCGCTTCGCTTCCGAGTATTTCACGGAAATTGGCTATGGTCTTGCACAGCGCGTCGTACTCCGACTGCAATTTACCCCTTTCGAGTCCGGTCAAAGCCCTGAGTCTCATGTCTATAATGGCCGAAGCCTGAATGTCGGTCAAGCCGAAGCGTTCGATAAGGGAGCTTTTGGCTGCATCAGGGGTTTCGGAACCGCGTATAATCTTTATTATTTCGTCTATGTGGTCGAGCGCTATGAGTAGCCCTTCGAGTATATGCGCACGCTTTTCGGCCTGTGCAAGATCGTACCTCGTCCTCCTTACCACGACTTCATGCCGGTGTTCGACGAAATACCTGACCATATCCCTGAAATTGAGCAACATGGGTCTTCCTTTCACAAGGGCTATGTTGTTCACGGCGAAAGAGGTCTGAAGGGCGGTATATTTATATAAGGTATTCAGGACTACGCTGGCCACGGCGTCGGTTTTGAGTATGATGACTATACGCATGCCGTTGCGGTCGCTTTCGTCGTTTATGTAGGAAATGCCCTCGATCTTCTTTTCGTTGATCATGTCGGCTATTTTCCTTATCATGTCCGCCTTGTTGATCTGGTACGGTATCTCGGTGATAACTATGCACTCGCGGCCGCTGCGGGTATGTTCTATTTCCGTTTTGGCGCGCATTATTATCCTGCCCCTGCCGGTTTCCAGGGCTTCCCTCACTCCTTCGTAACCGTAGATTATGCCTCCTGTGGGGAAATCGGGGGCTTTCACGTGCTTTATAAGGTCGGATATCGCTATATCCCTGTCGTCTATGTAAGCGCATATCGCATCGACCACTTCCGAAAGATTGTACGGAGGTATATTGGTGGCCATACCAACGGCGATACCCGAAGCTCCGTTCACGAGCAACAGGGGTATCTTGGAAGGGAGAACAGTAGGTTCCTCGAGGGTGTCGTCGAAATTAAGGGTGAAGTCCACCGTATCCTTGTCTATGTCGGCCATGACCTCGTCGGCCAGTTTCTTCATTCTCGCCTCGGTGTAACGCATCGCGGCGGGACCGTCCCCGTCTATCGAACCGAAGTTGCCCTGTCCGTCCACGAGCGGATAACGCATGCTCCATTCCTGGGCCATTCGCACCATGGCATCGTAAACCGACGAGTCGCCGTGGGGATGGAACTTGCCGAGAACATCACCCACTATCCTCGCCGACTTGCGGTGCGGCTTGTCCGAGTACAGGTTCAGTTCACTGCTCATGTCGTACAATATCCTGCGGTGCACGGGCTTCAGGCCGTCCCTCACGTCGGGCAGCGCACGCGAAATAATCACCGACATCGAATAGTCGATGTAGGCGGATTTCATCTCCTCCTCTATGTTGATCCTTATGATCTTACCCTCTTCGGGCCTGATATCTTCCGACATTGTGATTTAGCGGTTTTTATAACCGTGCTAAGTTACGCATAATATACAAATTTGCCAAAAATATCGACTTGCCAAGTGAAAAATTGTAAATAAAAGAACCGATATACTTCCTCATTTTCTTATTTTTGCATAAAAGAAAAAGAATATGGGCAGAATCAAAACACCGGCGGTACTTGCCGCAGTATTAACCCTGTTAACCATCATTTGCGTATTGCCGGCTGCGAACGCCCAGCAGGGTAAGGATTCCTATTTTAAAAGGAATTCCTATCAGAGAATACATCTCGGCATATTCAGTTCCTACTTTGCCGACAATATCAGGATAATGACCTTCGGTTACGATTACGGGTTGAAACTGATCTGGATCAACGGCAACTTCAACCTGATCGATTTTGGTTTCGGGGCGAACGGTATTCTGGCGTTCGATCAGAGGCACGATCCCGACAGAGACCGTCCCAATTATGCCAGGGTCGTTCCCGGCTTCGAGATCAACTGGAATACAAGACTGTACATACTGCCGATAAGGAGGATCGATGCGCGCGTTTATCTGGAAGGCATGGGCACATCTTTCGTCTATTACTCCCGACCTTACCCCGACGGGGGATCGAGAGTGAATATAGGATGTCACTCCGGTCTGGGTATGATCTACCGTATTAATCCGGAATTGAAGGGATTTACTTCCCTGCGCCTGATGCACACATCCAATGGCAGGGAATATGCAAGGAACCCCGCAGTAAATGCCGTGGGAATTGTGGCCGGATTGGAGTTCTGAGGGTTCTGAGGTATTCGGACTCGTGGACTCTACGGTTGAATAAGGTCTTCCGGGCAAAAAACCTTAATTTTGCCGGTTTTTATTTCATGGGTGATTTTAATAGTCTCTGCAAATAGTATATAATTACCATCGTATAAAAAATTCAATGGATTTCATACGCGAACTCACGCAATACCAGTTCCTTGCCAATGCACTCGTAGCCGGCGTATTGTCGGGAATAGTGTGCGGCATAGTAGGGACCTACGTCGTCAGCCGCCGGCTTGTTTTCCTGAGCGGAGGGATAACCCACTCCTCATTCGGCGGCATAGGCATAGCATACTGGCTGGGAGCCAATCCCATTATGGGGGCGCTGATATTCGCGGTTCTTTCGTCGATAGGCATAGAGTGGGCCTCCGACAGGGGAAAAATACGCGAAGATTCGGCTATCGGCATAGTCTGGTCGGTGGGGATGGCGATAGGTATAATATTCGTCTACATGACGCCCGGGTATGCACCCAATCTTATGAGTTTTCTTTTCGGAAGCATACTGACCGTAACGGGCGCCGACATCGCCGCGCTGTCCGTACTGACGGTCGTCCTTATAATACTCCTGGCCGTAAGAATGCGACTGATAATGTATGTGGCCTTCGACAGGGAATTTGCAAAAAGCCAGGGAGTGCCTGTCAGGCTGGTTTCATACCTCATGTCCATTCTCGTAGCGCTGACCATAGTTTTCTCGATACGTACGGTGGGCATCATACTCCTTATCTCCCTTCTGACCATGCCCGCCGTCATAGCCAACACGTTTACAAAATCGTACGCAAGGATAACGGTTTGGGGGGCACTGATAGCAATGGCCGGCAATATCGCCGGACTGTGGCTGAGTTATAAAATGAGCATACCCGCCGGAGCCGCCGCAATATTCATGCTCACTCTCGCGCTTATTGCAGTAAAACTGCTACCTTTGTATCGCGGAAGAAATGTGAAATAAAACCGCGCTACCTGATTATATTGAATAATCATCGAATATAGTTTTGCCGATGAAAGCCATAGACAGATTCATCCTAAAGGAGTACTTAGGTCCGATGATCCTCACGTTTTTTATCGTGATGTTCGTCCTGATGATGAATTTTATATGGCGCTACATAGACGAACTCATAGGCAAAGGTTTGGAATTTAGGGTGATTGCGGAATTGTTCATGTACGCTTCGATGACACTTATACCGATGGGGCTTCCGCTCGCCACCCTGCTGGCTTCGATAATGACCATGGGCAATATGGGAGAAAATTATGAACTCCTGGCCATGAAGTCGGCGGGCATGTCGCTTCCGCGCATCATGCTTCCGCTTTCGGTAATGGTGGTTCTGGTTTCCGTCAGTAGCTTTTTTGTCGCCAACAATCTCGTGCCTTTCTCCATGAGGAAGATGCAGGCTCTCATATATGACATACGGCAGCAAAAGCAGAGCATAGAATTTCAGGACGGCCTGTTCTTCAATGGGATCGAGAATATGAGCATTAGGGTCGGGCATCAGAATCCCGAAACCAAGCTGCTTACCGATATTATAATTTACAATACCGGCGCCTCCAACGGAAATATGACGGTGGTCGTCGCCGATTCGGGTTACATCAGGCTGTCCGACGATAAAAGAAATCTTCTTGCCACATTCATGCGCGGCGAAATGTACGAACTGACCAGAAACAACCAGTGGTTTGACAACAACGAGTTCGTGCGCCACTCTTTCGCAATGCAGCACGGGGTGCAGCATCTGGAGGGATACGACTTCTCACGCACGAGTTCCGAGCTGTTCGGCGGAAGCCAGACACAGAACATAAGGCACCTGAGGCAGAGCATAGATTCGCTGGAAAACCAGACTGCGGAAATAATAACGCGGTCGTACATACCTTTTTTCCAGAACTATCTCTTCACCCTCGACCAAACCCTGATGATAGACAGCCTGAGGAGAACCTCCCCCCACATTCATCCGGTTCTCGTAGCCGACTCGATAGGCAACCTGAGCGTTCAGGACAGGAAGAGGGTATGGCAAACCGCCCTGAACTACGCGAAGAACTCGCGCGGCTCCTTCTTATACGACGAAGAAACGGCCAAGGAAACACTGAACCAGCTCTACCGTTACAAGGCCGACCTGCACCGCAAGATGCAGCTGCCGGTGTCCATACTGATATTTTTCCTCATAGGCGCACCGCTCGGAGCCATAATACGGAAGGGGGGACTCGGCATGCCGATAGTCATATCCGTGATATTCTTCGTAATATACTATATAATAAGCATGACGGGCGAGAAGCTCGCAAAGGAAGGTACATGGAATTCATTTTCCGGGATGTGGCTCTCCACGTTTATCCTTCTCCCGCTCGCCTTATTCCTTACCTACAAAGCCACGAACGATTCCAACCTGTTCAACGCGGAATGGTATTTTACGAGACTGAAAAACCTGAAGGATTTTTTTACTAAAAGACGGGGAAAGAAATTTAATGAAAAACCGATATAAAATGTTGAACACAGTAGAAGAAGCGATCGAGGAAATAAGGCAGGGCAGGCTCCTTATAGTGGTCGATGACGAGGACAGGGAGAACGAGGGCGATTTCGTGGTCGCCGCCGAGAAGATAACGCCCGAAACGGTAAATTTCATGCTTCACCACGGGCGCGGCATCATGTGCGCACCCCTGCCGGAGGAACGCTGTCACGAACTCGAATTGGACATGCAGGTGACGGACAATACGTCTATTCTTTCCACTCCCTTTACCGTGTCGGTGGATCTCCTCGGACACGGATGTTCCACGGGTGTTTCCGCATACGACAGGGCGATGACCATACGGGCGCTGGTCGATCCCGAAACCAAACCGTCGGATCTCGGTCGTCCGGGACACATCTTTCCGCTCAGGGCGCGCAGCAAGGGCGTTCTGAGAAGGGCGGGACATACGGAGGCTACCGTGGATCTGACCCGTATGGCCGGACTGCGGCCGGGAGGCGCGCTGATAGAGATCATGAACGAGGATGGCACTATGGCGAGGCTTCCCGAACTGATGAAGATATCGGAGAAATTCGGAATAAAGATCGTATCCATTGCGGATATAATATCATACCGTCTGCGCACCGAATCCATAGTGGAGAGAGGTATGACCGCCGATATGCCGACACAGTGGGGGACATTCAGTATTACCGCCTTCAGACAGAAAAGCAACGGCTCGGAGCACCTCGCGCTCGTCAAGGGAAGCTGGGACGAGGACGAACCGGTACTCGTGCGGGTTCATTCGTCGTGCGTGACAGGGGATATATTCGGCTCGTGCAGGTGCGACTGCGGGAACCAGTTGCACAAGTCTATGGAAATGATAGAGAAAGAGGGTAAAGGAGTGGTGATATACCTCAACCAGGAAGGACGGGGCATAGGATTGTTCAACAAAATTGCCGCCTACAAACTCCAGGACGAGGGATGCAATACCGCCGAAGCGAATATAATGCTCGGATTCAAGATAGACGAAAGGGACTACGGGATAGGGGCGAACATAATCCGCGAACTCGGCATAAGGAAAATGAGACTGATGACCAACAATCCATTTAAACGCGCGGCTTTGGAGGGCTACGGTCTGTCGATAAGCGAGATAATACCGATAGTGATCCCTCCCAACAAGTATAACAAGAAGTACCTGGAAACGAAAGAGATCGTAATGGGACATAATCTCGGACTATTCAGACACTGATGTAATGAACCCCAAGGAATTGAGAATAATTTTCATGGGGACTCCCGAATTCGCCGCCGAACCCCTGCGGAGACTGGTGGACGAAGGGTATAATGTGGTTGCCGTTATTACTTCGCCCGACAAACCGTCGGGAAGGGGCTTGAAGATGACCCAAAGCGCCGTCAAAAGCTATGCTGCCGGTGCGGGGCTGTGTTTAATCCAGCCGGAAAAACTGAGGGATGAAAATTTCCTGTGCCGGTTGGCCGGACTTAAGCCCGATCTGGGAATCGTGGTCGCTTTCAGAATGTTGCCGCAAGCCGTATGGTCGATGCCGCGTCTCGGCACATTCAACCTGCACGCTTCGCTGCTTCCCCAGTACAGGGGGGCGGCCCCGATCAACTGGGCGATCATAAACGGTGAGGAAAGGACGGGAGTGACGACCTTTATGCTTAATGACGAAATAGACAAGGGCGATATTCTGGGCAGGGAAGAAATCCCCATATCCTGTGACGACACGGCGGGAACCCTTCACGACAAACTTATGAAGGCCGGTTCCGACCTTATAGTGGAAACGATAGACAGGATCGCCTCGGGTTGCGCGGCGCCGGTAAGGCAGAATACCGCGGGTATCGAGCTCAAGCCGGCCCCCAAGATATTTACCGCCGACCGCAGAATAGACTGGTGCGGACAGGCGAAGGAAGTGTACGATTTCGTGCGCGGCCTCTCCCCTTACCCCGCCGCATGGTCGGTGCTTGCCGAAAGCGGGTGCAGAAGGACGTTCCCTCCCCGCAACATACCGGACGAAAACAGGGAACAAACCGCCGATAAAAACGGTGGGTGTGCCAACGAAAAATCCGAGGACGATATTCCGTCCGGTCAGGTAAAAATATTCTCATGCGTGCCCGAGCAGGTTCCGCACGGTTATCCCTGCGGCCATATAGTCTCCGATAACAAGACCTCTCTTAAAATCGCCGTGCGCGACGGATTTATCCGTATAACGGAAATTCAGGCACAGGGTAAAAAAAGGATGACGGTTGCCGAATTCCTGAGAGGCTTCAAGGATATTCAGAATTACCGGTTCTGCTGAACGGCACGAAAGGGAGACCCTGAAACTGTTGGGATCGTCCTTCGGGTAGCTGTCGTCGGCGATGCCGATATTCAGGCTTTTGCCACACCGGACAATTCGATAAATTTGCGCTTTACTATTTCACCGACGGTCTTGCCGCTGATTTTACTCTCCAACCACGATATGATATCCAGGTAATAGAACGTACGCCGTTCATAGGGATGATCCTCATAGGGCTTGAGGCGGTAATATAATTCCTTGAGTTCCCTGTTCAGGTCGGAAGCGTATATCGTATTGAGTCTCTTCAGAAAAGAGAGCATTTCATTCTGGACGGCGTGCATGTCGTTCATTTTTACGAGGAACTTGTAAACCGAACGTATCTGGTAGTCCAGATTGTAGTCTATACCCAGCTCATACGAGGCTATCAGATTGAGTATACGTGCGAAACATTGCAGGTCGCGCCGTATTTGCGGATCCTTGGTGCTTATCACCGAAGCCAGGTAATCCATGCACCGCGGATAATCCCCCGCGCCGAAATACAGACATGCCACCTTATAATACATCAGCATCTTGAAGTGTACGTCCAGATGCTGCGAGTACCTGCAAATAAAATCGTCCAGATCCGCTACGCACTCGATGCCCATGCCGAATTCGCCCTCCGTGAAGCATTTGTGTATTTTATGGGTGAACAGTATGCGGTTTGCGAGTATGAAAGCATTGGTGTTAAGCCCCGATATGGCAGCTGCCTCCCGCTCGAAACGCCTGAGATTTTCGGCGAAATGCCTGTATTTCTTCATCAGATAGAGCCCTTCCAGTATGTGGGTCCACCCTTTGAGATATTCCTCATACAGTATGCCTTTCATCTTAGGGTGCGAATCGAACAGATCGACCCACAGCCGGCCGTACCGGTAGCACATTATGAAATCGTGCCGGATATAATGATACCATGCGCAAGCCTGATAGAAATAGAATTTCTCGCGGAACGACTTGCATTTGCCGGCATAACCCTCTATGCGCGGTTGGAAATATTGAAGCAGGAGGTCGAGGTCTTTCTGCGTGCGGGCATAGCCTAACTTCTGATACAGGGAGTAAGCCCTGACAGCTATGTTCTCCAGATCCCATGCGGTTTCCACCTGCGAACATATCGCGCTTATCTCGCGGCAGGCGGCGTCGCTCGACGAGGTCATGTCGCGCGCCACGTTGAGGGTCTCTATTTTGTTTTGCAGGCGTACGATTTCGAGCAACACGTGGTGCGCCTCCGTCTCGCGCGCATCCTTCCCCGCTTTCTCCAATATCCGCCCGCATTGTTCATACAGTCCTCTCTCGTAGAGTATGTGTGCGTAATCGAGATGTTCCTTTATTCGCATTTCCTCGCTGCGGCGTACACTTAGAAGACGCAGGCTTACGAGTATCTGTCTGTAAAGATGGGCTTTGACATTCGGGAGCTGTTCCTTGCCGACGGGGCATCTGAGCAGTACGCTGTTCTCATCGTATTCCTCGGCCGAGTCGAGACAGTCGAACAGGGACATAAATTTTGCTTCTTGGTTGCCGTCGAGACGGGTTGCGTAAAGTTTGAAGTTGCGTTTCTCGGCCTTGCTCATAGTCTTGATCAGGTCGAAAACCGCATCCTGTTTATTATGTGAACCCATAAGCAATCATAGTTTAACAGTTCGCCGGCGCTTGGCAAACCTCCCGAACAAAAGTACGAAAAGACTTTGAAAACCGAAAAACCATCAGGGCGATAAAAATCCCCCCAAGCGAAAGGCAAGGGGGTGGGTTTCTAAAATCAGTAAATAGAAATTTCATATAGTTTTGTAAATTTTATTTTGGAATTTAAATTTAATTCCATCAATATAGCGCATAATTACATTAATATCTTTATTTCATCTATGGTTTTATTTAATATCTTAGGGATTCCATCTCCTCCTAATTGTGAATAAGTTATATCTACTCCGTTGTACATATCAACAACGATACAATATTGAGGATTTATCTTGCCACTCTTTGAGAAATTTACATCTAAATATCTATATTGAATGTCTGCAAACATTCCTAACTCTTCTGGTCTGAAACCGTCTAATTTGGCTATAAACCAAATTGCCCCGATTTCTTTGCCCCCACTATTATCAAATGAGATAACATAGTTAGGATTTACTTGTATCTGCAGTCCATTAATAGATAATATTTGCTCCCATTTATGCTGTTTTAATATTTTGATATCATCCGATGGCTTCCATTTTTCCAAATCAACGGTTTCAAATTTATGCAAGATGTCGATATTCCTTTTGTACATTGTTTTCGTGTGCTTGTACTCAGCATATTTATATTTTTCTTGTAACTCATCAATCCTATCTGATATAAGTTGCATATCATCCAATTTGTAACAATTACAAAGAGCGCTAATGCAACTAACCCAATAATTACCGCCTCCCTCTTCTGGGTTCGGTTTTTCTTTATTGAGTTTTAAATCAATAGCAAAATTCTTTTTACCTAGATCAGATTTACTTCTGAATTTAATAACGTCTTTAATAGTTAAATTTTTCATATATCCAGTATTTTTAAATTTATATGAATAGATATCTTCAATTTGTGTGCAAATTTTGAATATAACAAAATTAGCAAACATCATATGCCATATTGTCATAATCATACATTTTATATGTGTTTATATGACATATATGTATTGCTTGTTGTCATGCTTCAAAAAGTCCAGAAATACTTATTTCTTTTAGAATACAAATGCAAAAAAATGACCCACATTTCTGTAAGTCGTTCTTTTTAAGGGTAATAGAGGGATTGACTACGCTTGTTTTTCCCTGAGTGCTCGGTCAATAACGACAATTCAAAATAAAATTTAATCACAGATCCATTTTTGTTTCCCGTAAATACCCCTTGCAAACAAGTTTGCGGGCACTTACGAAAAACAAAAAACCACTCTTGCGAGCGGTTAAATTTTATTTTGAACTGTGGGAGCAGAGGGATTAACTCGCTTTGCTCGTTTTTCCCATTTTGTCCTGTGAATTTTGCAAAACTACGCTTCGTCAAAAGCCTAAAGGCTTTTTTTCTTTTTAACCAAACCCATTTACAAACAAGTTTGCATGGGTTTGGTTAAAAAGAAAAACCACCCGAATGGGTGGTTTTGACTGCGCTTCGTTTTGTGGGAGCAGAGGGATTCGAACCCCCGACCCTCTGCTTGTAAGGCAGATGCTCTGAACCAGCTGAGCTATGCTCCCGTTATCTTTGGTTATTTACGGACAACCGACCATGGATTGCGGGTGCAAATATATACCAAATTTTCCTTTCTGCAAATTTTTCACGAAATATGTCAGAAGCGTCAGACCACTATATTTATGATCTTGCCGGGAACCACTATAATTTTCTTCGGCATTTTACCGTCAAGGTATTTTGCGGTCTGCCCGTCTTCCAGCACGGCTTTTTGTATTTCCCCTATGGAGAGCGAAAGGGGCATTTCCTTTTTGAACCGCAGCTTGCCGTTGAACGATACGGGGTACTCGAAACTGTTTTCTATAAGGTATTCAGGATTATAGAAAGGTATGGATTCTTCGAAAAGCGACGTTTCGTGTCCAAGCGCCGACGACCACAACTCCTCGGTGATATGGGGTGCGAACGGATAGAGCAGCTTTGTCAAAGGTTCGAGAATCTCCCGTTTGTTACAGGTTCCCAGTTCGTTGAGGCATATCATGAAAGCGCTCACGGCAGTGTTGAACGAGAAGTGTTCTATGTCCTCCCGCACCTTTTTTATCGTTTTGTGGAGTATCTTCATTTCGGCGAGCGTAGCCCCGTCCTCCGATACATGGAATTTCCCGTCCTTGCCGGTGAAAAGCCTCCAGAAGCGGCGCAGGAATTTGTGGACACCGTCTATACCGTTGGTATCCCAGGGCTTGCTCTGTTCCAGCGGGCCGAGGAACATCTCGTACATGCGCAGGGTGTCCGCGCCGTAGTTTTCCACTATCATGTCGGGATTGACGACATTGAACATCGACTTGCTCATTTTTTCGACCGCCCACCCGCATACATATTTACCGCCTTCGAGGATGAATTCCGCGTCGGCGAACTCCGGCCTCCAACTGCGGAAAGCGTCGGTTTCGAGAATGTCGTTGCGCACGATGTTTACGTCCACATGGAGTTGCTGCGTGTCGTAACCGTCTTTCAGTCCGTAGGAAACGAAAGTGTTGGTGTTCTTTACACGGTAGACGAAATTGGAACGTCCCTGTATCATCCCCTGATTCACGAGGCGGCCGAAAGGTTCGTCCTCGCAGATCAGACCCAGATCGAAAAGGAACTTGTTCCAGAAACGGGAATATACGAGGTGGCCAGTGGCATGTTCGATTCCCCCTATGTAAAGATCCACGTTCCGCCAGTATTCGTTGGCTTCGCGGCCGACGAGTTCCCTGCCGTTGCATGGATCCATATAGCGCAGGAAGTAGGCCGACGAACCGGCGAACCCGGGCATCGTACTCGTTTCATAGGGGTATCCTTCCGGCGTATGCCATCCTTCGGCACGCGCCAGAGGCGGCTCTCCCTGTTCCGTCGGCCTGAAATCGCTTATCATGGGCAGTTCCAGAGGCAGGGATTCTTCCGGCAGGGGATAAGCTATGCCGTCCTTGTAATATATGGGGAAAGGCTCGCCCCAGTAACGCTGGCGGCTGAAAATGGCATCCCGCAGACGGTAGTTAACCTTACGCCTGCCGAGACTCCGTTTTTCTACCTCCGCGAACATCGTGATTATCGCTTCCCTGACATCCAGTCCGTTAAGAAAGCCCGAGTTGATAATCCTGCCCGACTTGTCGTCATAGCTTCCCTCGTCTATGTTGCCGCCCTCGACGACCGGTACTATCGGCAGCGAAAAATACCTGGCGAAGGCGTAGTCCCTGCTGTCGTGCGCGGGAACGGCCATGATAGCGCCGGTGCCGTATCCGGCGAGCACGTAGTCGCTGACGTATACGGGCATACGGCTACCTGAAAACGGATTCACGGCGTAACTTCCGGTGAATACCCCGCTTACGCTCTTTGTATCGGAAATACGTTCGCGCTCGGAACGTTTCGCAGCTTCCTCGATGTATTCCCTTACCGCCCGACTGTTTTCCGGCGTCGTAAGACGTTCCGTATATTCATGTTCGGGCGCGATGACCATAAATGTCGCCCCGAAGATGGTGTCCGGTCGCGTGGTGAACACTTCGAGCCGCAGTTCCTGCCCGTCGATGCCGAAAAAAACCTGAGCCCCCTCGCTGCGTCCTACCCAGTTGCGCTGTATCTCCTTCAGCGACTCGCTCCACTGCAACGAATCCAGTCCGTCGAGAAGCCTTTGGGCATAGGCTGTAACCCTCAGCTGCCACTGCTTCATCTTCCGCTGGACGACCGGATGTCCACCGCGCACGGAAAGGCAGTCCTTCACCTCGTCGTTGGCGAGAACCGTCCCCAGCGCGGGACACCAGTTAACCATCGTGTCGGCGCGAAAAGCCAGACGGTAATTGTGCAGTATATCCTGCTTTTCCTTCTCCGTTTTTGAATTCCATTCGGCGGCGGTAAAACTAAGAACTTCCGTACATGCCACGTTGAGTTTATCGGTACCTGATATTTCAAAAGCCTCTATCAATTCTTCTATCGGCATGGCCTTATTCACGTCGTAGCAGTAATAACTGCCGAACATCCTGAGGAACGCCCATTGCGTCCAGTGGTAGTACGACGGGTCGCTCGTGTTTATCTCCCTGTCCGGATCGTATGAGAAACCCAGCTTGCCGAGTTGCTCGCGATACCTCTCTATATTGTGTTCGGTTGTCACGGCAGGGTGCTGTCCCGTCTGTATGGCGTACTGTTCGGCGGGAAGGCCGAAAGCGTCGTAACCCATCGGATGCAGTACGTTGAAACCGCAGAGGCGTTTATACCTCGCATATATATCAGAGGCTATGTATCCGAGCGGATGCCCCACATGCAACCCCGCCCCCGAAGGATAGGGAAACATGTCCAGAACATAATATTTCGGCCTCTCGCCGCCGGTTTGTACGCGGTATGTTCCGAGTTCCCTCCATCTTCGCTGCCACTTGCTCTCTATATCCCTGAAGTCGTAATCCATGATCAAGTTCTTTTTTAAAGCCACAAATTTAATATAATTTGTGTCATTCCGAAGAATCCCGCTTTGCTGCAGACACAGACGAGCCGATAAGGATAAAATAGCTGCCTCAATATTCACCATCATAACCACAATTTATTATTTTTGTAATTCCATAAGAAAAAACAATGGCAAAACGGGCAAAAATGCGTAAAAACCGTTAAAAACCATGGAGAAAAGTGGGGTTCGGGTATTGCAGAAAAAAATTATTGAGTATCTTTGCACACCATTTTGAGATGGTCTGGAAATAACACGGGAACGTAAGTCATTAAAATACAAGAATAAAAAGCAGTAAAGATGCCAACTATTCAACAGTTAGTACGCAAAGGAAGAGTTGCGATAGAGTTCAAGAGCAAGGCTCCCGCACTCGATTCGTGTCCGCAGCGCAGGGGCGTTTGTGTGCGCGTGTACACCACAACCCCCAAAAAGCCCAATTCGGCTATGCGGAAAGTGGCGAGGGTGAAACTTACTAATGGTAAGGAGGTGAACGCCTACATACCGGGAGAAGGGCACAATCTTCAGGAACACTCGATAGTGCTCGTGAGGGGAGGCCGTGTGAAAGACCTTCCGGGAGTGCGCTACCATCTCGTTCGCGGAGCGCTTGACTCTGCGGGCGTGGACGGCCGCCGTCAGCGCCGTTCCAAGTACGGAGCGAAAGTGCCCAAAGCAACAAAAGCTAAAAAATAAGAATCAAGTCAAAGAATTTTAAGTAATGAGAAAAACAAAGCCTAAAAAGCGAATTCTGCTTCCGGATCCCAAGTTCGGCGACGTGCTTGTGACGAGGTTCGTAAACAACCTCATGCTGGATGGTAAGAAGAGTATTGCCTACACTATTTTCTACGATGCGTTGGACAAGGTGGGCGAGAAGATGAAGGATGCGGACAAGGCGCCTCTCGAAATTTGGAAGCAGGCAGTAGAAAACATCACTCCGCAGATCGAGGTCAAGTCACGCAGGGTGGGCGGAGCGACTTTTCAGGTTCCCATGGAAGTGAGACCCGAACGCAAGGTCTCATTATCGATGAAAAACCTCGTGCTTTATTCCCGCAAGCGTTCGGGAAGGTCGATGGCGGAAAAGCTGGCCGCGGAGATCATGGCCGCCTACAATCAGGAAGGAGCCGCATTCAAGCGCAAGGAGGAAATGCACCGTATGGCGGAAGCCAACAAGGCGTTCGCACATTTCAGGTTCTGATCGGAGCAGGGAGGATTTAAAAGAAGTATGGACAGAGACTTAAAATATACGAGGAATATCGGTATCATGGCGCATATCGACGCCGGAAAAACTACGACTTCCGAGCGTATATTGTTTTATACGGGTAAGACCCACAAGATAGGGGAGGTGCATGAAGGAGCCGCCACCATGGACTGGATGGTTCAGGAGCAGGAACGGGGCATTACGATCACGTCGGCGGCAACTACGGCATTCTGGAACTATAACGGGGATACCTACCAGATAAACATAATAGACACCCCTGGTCACGTGGATTTTACCGTCGAGGTGGAGAGATCGCTGCGCGTGCTGGACGGGGCTATCGCCACGTTTTGCGCCGTGGGCGGGGTAGAACCCCAATCCGAGACGGTGTGGCGCCAGGCCGACAAGTACAGTGTGCCGCGCATGGGCTATGTGAACAAGATGGACCGCACGGGAGCCGATTTCCTCGGCGTATGCGCCCAGGTGAAGGAACGTCTGGGAGCCAATGCCGTGCCGGTGGTACTTCCCATAGGCGCGGAAGAGAAGTTCGCCGGATTGGTAGACCTTATATATAACAGGGCGGTAATCTACGACGAGAGTAAGAAAGGCGAACTCGTGAATTATACTTTCGGGGAGATTCCCGAGGATATGAAAGAGGAAGCCGCCCAGTGGCGGAGCAAGCTGATAGAAGAGGCGGCGTCTCTCGACGAATCCCTGATGGAGAAATTTTTCGACGATCCGGATTCCATAACACCCGAGGAACTGGTAGCCGCCGTGCGCAGGGCTACGATGGAAATGGCGATGGTCCCTATGCTTTGCGGTTCTTCGTTCAAGAACAAAGGAGTTCAGATATTGCTGGATTACGTGATGGCTTTCCTGCCCTCTCCGCTCGATATAGATGCTATCAAAGGAACCGACCCGCGTACCGAAAACGAGGTGACGCGCAAACCGTCGGGAAACGAGCCACTTTGCGCCCTCGCGTTCAAGATAGCGACCGATCCTTTCGTAGGGCGTCTGGCTTTTATACGGGTATACTCCGGCAAGATCGATTCGGGCAGCTACGTTTTCAATTCCCGTTCCGACAGGAAAGAGCGGATCAGCCGCCTGTATCAGATGCACGCCAACAGGCAGAACCCGATAGAATATGCGGGCGCAGGAGATATATGCGCGGTAGTAGGTTTCAAGGATATACGCACGGGGGATACCCTCTGCGACGAAAAAGCGCCGATTATTCTCGAGTCGATGACTTTCCCCGAGCCGGTGATAGGCCTCGCGGTCGAGCCCAAGACACAGAAAGATTTGGACAAACTCGGCGTTGCCCTCGGCAAACTGTCCGAGGAAGATCCTACTTTCACGGTAAAGACCGATGAGGACAGCGGCCAGACGATTATAAGTGGTATGGGTGAGCTTCACCTCGAAATTATCGTAGACCGCCTCAGGCGCGAGTTCGGCGTCGAGATCAGCCAGGGCGCTCCGCAGGTCAATTACAAGGAGGCGCTTACGGCAAACGTACACCACCGCGAAGTATTCAAGAAACAGACGGGCGGACGCGGCAAATTCGCAGATATCGTATTCGATCTCGGTCCGGCCGACGAAAAAGAATTTACGGGCTTGCAGTTCGTGGACATGGTCAAGGGAGGCAACATACCGAAGGAATATATCCCGTCGGTGCAGAAAGGTTTTCAGGCCGCTATGGCAAACGGACCGCTTGCGGGTTACTCCATAGACAGCATGAAGGTCACGTTGCTGGACGGTTCTTTCCATCCGGTCGATTCGGACTCGCTTTCCTTTGAAATCGCGGCGAGGAACGGTTTCCGTGCGGCGGCCATGAAAGCGAAACCTGTCATCATGGAGCCGATCATGTCGGTCGAAGTGGTAACCCCCGAAGAAAATATGGGCGATATTATCGGCGACCTCAACAAGCGCAGGGGACAGATAGCGGGGATGGAATCGAAAGGAACCGCGAGGGTAGTGAAAGCCAAAGTTCCCCTCTCCGAAATGTTCGGCTATGTGACAGTCCTGAGGACGATTTCATCCGGACGTGCCACATCCTCCATGGAGTTCTCACATTACGATGAAGTTCCGGCCAATATAGCCAAGGAGATCGTCGAGAAATCAAGCGGTAAAAAAGTAGTAACAGAATAAAACAGATATGAGCCAGAAAATAAGGATCAAACTCAAGTCGTTCGATCACAATTTGGTGGACAAGTCCGCCGAGAAGATTGTCAAAACCGTGAAAAGCACCGGCGCGGCGGTGAGCGGTCCCATACCGCTCCCTACCCAGAAAAAAATCTTCACGGTCAATCGTTCCACCTTCGTGAACAAAAAGGCGAGGGAACAATTCCAGCTGTGTACGTTCAAGAGGATACTCGACATATACAGTTCGACCCCCAAGACCATCGACGCTCTGATGAAACTGGAACTGCCCAGCGGAGTGGAGGTTGAGATCAAAGTGTGACGGTATCGTAGCGGTTTCATCGGTTCGGTGCAGCGCGCGGATCGGACGGATGCGGGAAACGCCTGTTCTGTGCGGCATACTTTCCGCAGAGATTGGAATCAGGCATATATTAAATACCGTTAAATATTTATTATCCATTATTCATTTGCAAGTTGCTAATAAGCAGCATTGACGAAAAATAATAAATAGCACGGTGTGCTTACAACAAAAAGAAAAGTATTTTTAGAATAAAATGTCAGGACTAATTGGAAAAAAAATCGGAATGACTTCCGTTTTCGGGGCTGATGGTAAAAATATACCATGCACCGTTATCGAGGCTGGTCCCTGTGTAGTTACGCAAATCAAGACTGTAGAGAACGACGGATACTCGGCAGTACAGATTGCCTATGACGAAAAAAGCGAGAAACACACCAGCAACAGTTTGTTAGGCCACTTCAAGAAAGCCGGCACGACACCCAGGCGCAAGATCGTTGAATTCAAGAGTTTCGAGAAGGAGATGAACGTAGGTGACGTGGTTACCCTCGACATATTCCTCGACGACGACTGGGTCGACGTTACGGGAATATCTAAAGGCAAGGGATTCCAGGGCGTTGTGAAACGCCACGGATTCGCCGGTGTAGGAGGCCAGACCCACGGCCAGCACAACCGTCAGCGCAAGCCCGGTTCGCTCGGCGCTTCTTCGTATCCTTCCCGCGTATTCAAAGGCAAGAGATTGCCCGGAAGAGCGGGCGGAGACCAGGTGAAAGTCCTTAACCTGAGGATTCTAAAGAAAATTCCCGAGAACAACCTGCTTTTGGTTAAGGGTTCGATTCCGGGCGCCAAAGGGTCGTACTTATTAATAGAAGACTAACCATGGAATTGACGATTTACAATATATCAGGCGCCGATACCGGCAGGAAAGCGGTTCTCAGCGACGGGATTTTCGCCATCGAACCGCAAGATCACGCCATATACTTGGATGTGAAGCAGTACTTGGCCAATCAGCGTCAGGGTACGCACAAAGCCAAACAGCGCAACGAGGTCGCAGGCTCGACGAGAAAGATCAAGAGGCAGAAGGGAACCGGCGGAGCGCGCGCCGGCAATATAAGGAACCCGCTTTATAAAGGCGGAGGTCGCGTATTCGGCCCCGTACCCCGCGATTACAGTTTCAAACTCAATAAGAAGCTTAAAAAGCTGGCACGCCGCAGCGCCCTCGCCTACAAAGCCAAGGACGAACTGATAACGGTGGTGGACAGCATAGGTTTCGATTCGCCGAAGACCAAGTCGTTCCTGGCGATGACCGAGAACCTGAAGATTGCGGACAGGAAGATTCTCGTGGTTATTCCAGAGAGCGACCGCAACGTGGTGCTTTCCGCCCGCAACCTGCCTAATGTACGGGTTGTACCGGCTTCGGATATCAACACCTACGAAGTGATGAATGCCGGAATGATACTTATGGCCGAAAGCTCCGTGAATATAATCAATGAAATGTTAGCGTAAAGATCACAGAGATGGAAATTTTAATTAAGCCGGTTTTGACCGAAAAGATGGCGGCGCAGGGCGAAAAGTTGAATCGCTATGGTTTTATCGTGGACCTGCGGGCTAACAAGATACAGATAAGGAGCGCCGTCGAGGAGATATACGGAGTGGCTGTAACGGATGTGAATACCGTAAGATATTCCGGCAAGGCCAAGAACCGTTTTACCAAGGCCGGCCAGATACAGGGGCGCACCAACCACTACAAGAAAGCGATTGTCACCCTGAAGGAGGGCGACAAGATAGATTTTTACAGTAACATCTAATAACGCAAGAGATGGCAGTAAAGAAGTTCAGACCCGTAACGCCGGGTACAAGACATAAGATAGCCGTAACGTTCGACGATGTTACGACGTCGAAGCCCGAGAAGTCGCTGTTGCGCCCGAAGAAAAGCTCCGGCGGCCGCAACACTTCGGGACGCATGACCATGCGCTACATGGGAGGCGGACACAAGAAAATGTACCGAGAGATAGACTTCAAGAGAACCAAGGACGGGATGCCGGCAACTGTAAAGACTATCGAGTACGATCCCAACCGTTCGGCGCGCATAGCACTGATCTGCTATGCCGACGGACAGAAGAGCTACATCCTCGCACCCAACGGATTGAAAGTCGGCCAGACGGTGGTGAGCGGTGCGGGTGTAAGTCCGGATGTCGGCAACACGCTGTTTCTTTCGGAGATACCCCTCGGAACAGTGATCCACAACATAGAGCTCTACCCGGGACAGGGTGCCGCCATGGCCCGCAGTGCGGGAACCTATGTGCAGCTTTTGGCACGCGAAGGCAAGTATGCAGTAGTCAAGCTGCCCTCGGGAGAAACCCGCATGATACCGGTAACGTGCCGTGCCACCGTAGGGGTCGTTTCCAACCCCGACCACAGCCTCGAACAACACGGAAAGGCCGGCCGCCTGAGATGGCTCGGCAGAAGGCCGCGCAACAGGGGCGTTTCGATGAACCCCGTCGATCACCCCATGGGTGGCGGCGAAGGCCGTGCCTCGGGCGGACATCCCCGTTCGCGCAAGGGACTTCTGGCCAAAGGCTACAAGACACGCAGCCCGAAGAAGAGTTCCTCGAAGTTCATTATTTCAAAGAAGAAAAAGTAAATTAAATTAACAGTATAATGAGCCGTTCATTAAAAAAAGGACCGTATATCGAACCGAAACTCGAAAAAAAGGTATTAACCCAGAAAGAGAGCGGTAAGAAGAACGTTATCAAGACATGGTCGCGCGCAACCATGATCTCGCCCGACTTCGTGGGTCAGACGATAGCCGTCCACAATGGGAACAAGTTCATCCCCGTATATATAACGGAGAATATGGTAGGCCATAAGCTCGGGGAATTTTCTCCGACCCGCAATTTCCGTGGTCATGCAGGCAACAGAAAAAAATAGTGGAAAATGGGAGCAAGAAAACACATAAGAGCCGAACAATACAAGGCAGAAAAGAAACAGAAGGCGATAGCCATTCTGCGTGACTGTCCGACATCTCCGCGCAAGATGCGTCTGGTGGCCGACATGATCCGTGGCGTTGAGATCAACCGTGCAATGGGACTCTTACGCTACTCCAAGAAAGAGGCTTCGCTGAAACTCGAAAAACTGCTCAAGTCGGCAATAGCCAACTGGGAAGCCAAGAACGAAGGCCAGCGCATAGACGATACACCCCTGTGCGTAAAAGAGATCTACGTAGACGGAGGCAGAATGCTCAAACGTATCCAGCCCGCCCCGCAGGGACGCGCCCACAGGATACGCAAGCGTTCGAACCACGTTACCATAATAGTGGACAAATTGGTTAAAAAAGAAGAAAAAGAATAGACAGATGGGACAGAAAGTAAATCCGATATCAAACCGTCTCGGTATTATACGCGGTTGGGATTCCAACTGGTACGGGGGCAAGGACTTTTCGTCCAAGCTCGTCGAGGACGCTAAAATACGCAAATACCTGAACGCCCGTCTGGCCAAGGCGAGTATATCCAAGATCGTTATCGAACGCACCCTCAAACTGGTGACGGTGACCATTTCGACCGCCCGTCCGGGAATCATAATCGGTAAAGGCGGCCAGGAAGTGGACAAACTGAAGGAGGAACTGAAGAAACTTACCGGCAAGGACGTTCAGATCAACATTTTCGAAGTTAAACGTCCGGAGCTCGATTCGGTTATCGTTGCCAGCAATATCGCGCGCCAGCTCGAAGGACGCATATCTTACCGCCGCGCAGTGAAGACCGCAATAGCTTCGACGATGAGAATGGGGGCAGAAGGAATAAAGATACAGATCTCCGGCCGCGTAGGCGGGGCCGAAATGGCGAGAAGCGAGACATACAAGGAAGGACGCATTCCGCTTCACACTTTCCGCGCCGACGTGGATTACGCTCTTGCGGAGGCTTCCACCAAAGTGGGCATACTCGGCGTCAAGGTTTGGATATGCACGGGTGAAGTTTACACCAAACGCGATCTTTTCGAGATAGCAGGCACGGGCGTACCCTCATCGTCCCAGGGCGGACATCCTGCGGAAAAACGCGACCGCGCGAGAGGCGGACGCAAAAGGAGGAACAACAGGTAGTAGGGACCTTTAAACACACCGTGTTATTTATTATTTTTTGTCAGTGCTGCTTATTAGCAACTTACAAATAAAGAATGTATCAATAAATATTTAACGGTACTTAATCAGCATAGTAGAAATGTTACAGCCAAAGAAGACAAAATACAGGAGAATGCAAAAAGGGCGCATGAAAGGTCTCGCCCAGAGAGGAAACCAGCTTGCATTCGGTTCGTTCGGGATCAAGGCGCTCGACTCGACATGGATCACGGGGCGCCAGATAGAGGCGGCGCGTCAGGCCATCGTGCGTCACATGAAGCGTGAAGGACAGATATGGATCAGGATATTTCCTGACAAACCTATAACCAAAAAACCTGCCGAAGTACGTATGGGTAAAGGTAAGGGCGCGCCGGAGGGATTCGTGGCGCCTGTAACGCCAGGGCGCATACTCATAGAAGCCGGCGGAGTACCTCTGGAAGTAGCGAGGGAAGCCCTGCGTCTCGGAGCGCAGAAACTCCCCATAACCACCAAGTTCATCATAAGGAGAGACTACGTCGAAAATTCAATTTAAGGAGGGGCGATATGAAAACCAGAGAAATAAAGGAGCTTACCGTGTCCGAGTTGAAAGAGAGGCTTGAAGCGATGAGGGCCGATCTGAACAGGATGAAGCTCAACCATTCGGTTTCTCCGTTGGAGAATCCGAATGTTATAAAGAATATGCGCAGGGATATTGCCCGTATGCTTACCATTCTGCGTCAAAGAGAAACCCTGTAATATTACCGTTATGGAAAGGAATAAAAGAAAGGAAAGAATAGGGGTTGTCGTCAGCAACAAGATGGACAAGACCGTCGTGGTTGCCGTCAAGAGGAAGGTTAAACATCCGATATACGGAAAGTTCGTGAACAAGACGACCAAACTCGCGGCTGCGGATAACGATAACGCCTGCAACGAGGGGGATACCGTAAAGATAATGGAGACCAGACCTCTGAGCAAGACCAAACGTTGGAGATTAGTAGAAATATTAGAAAGAGCTAAATAGCCATGATACAGCAAGAAAGCAGAATGGTCGTTGCCGACAACAGCGGCGCAAAGGAGGTACTCTGCATCCGCGTGCTTGGCGGAACGAGAAAGCGCTATGCGTCGATAGGCGACAAGGTTAAAGTAACCGTGAAGAGCGCCTCCCCTTCGGGAGACATCAAAAAGGGAACCGTTTCCAATGCGGTCGTGGTCAGGACCAAAAAAGAAATAAGACGTGCGAATGGATCGTACATACGCTTCGATGACAATGCGGTGGTACTGCTTAACAATCAGGGTGAACTGAGAGGAACGCGAATATTTGGCCCTGTAGCCAGGGAACTCCGCGAATCCTACATGAAAATTATCTCATTGGCGCCCGAAGTATTGTAACCTTTATAAGAATCAATAAGATGTCAGTTAAATTACATATTAAAAAAGGGGATACGGTCTACGTCAATTCCGGCGAGAGCAAGGGACAGACGGGAAGGGTTCTGAAGGTTCTTACCGCTTCGAACAGAGCCATAGTCGAAGGTATCAATCTCGTATCCAAACATACGAAGCCCAATTCCAAAAATCCCCAGGGCGGTATTGTCAGTAAGGAGGCTCCGATACATATTTCCAATCTGCAGCCCCTGGATCCCAAGACAGGCAAACCTACCCGCATAGGAAGAAGGCTTAATGCAGAGGGCAAACTGGTGCGTTATTCTAAAAAATCAGGGGAGGAGATAAGATAATGGCATACATACCTACACTTAAAACCATGTACAGGGAGCAGGTAACTCCTGCCCTTGTCAAGGAATTCGGTTACAAAAGCGTAATGCAGGTTCCCCGATTGGAGAAGATAATTATCAACCAGGGAATGGGACAGGCCGTAGCCGACAAGAAACTTCTCGAAGTGGCGCAGCAGGAACTCACGCTCATAACGGGGCAGAAAGCCGTCCAGACCAAGTCGAAGAAGGACATATCGAATTTCAAACTGCGCAGGGGCATGCCGATAGGCGTAAGGGTCACCCTCCGCGACAGGAAAATGTACGAATTCATGGAGAGACTCATAGCTATTGCCCTGCCCCGCATACGCGACTTTCAGGGTGTAGGTGAGAAATTCGATGGAAGAGGCAACTATACGCTCGGTATCAAGGAACAGATAATCTTTCCCGAAATAGATATCGACAAGATAGTCAAGATATTCGGTATGGAGATCACGTTTGTTACCACTGCCGGTACCGACGAGGAAGCCTACGCGCTTCTGCGTGAATTTGGTCTTCCGTTCAAGAATGCTAAAAAGAAGAATAATTAGATATGGCAAAAGAATCAATGAAAGCACGTGAGGCCAAACGCCTCAAATTAGTGCAGAGATATGCCGCCAAACGTGCCGAACTCAGAGAAGCAGGAGATCAGGAGGGACTGTCGAAACTTCCCCGCAACTCAAATCCAGTGCGCCTGCATAACCGCTGCAAGGTTACGGGACGCCCGAAAGGTTACATGCGTCTGTTCGGCATAAGCCGCATACAGTTCAGGGAGATGGCATCCAAAGGGCTCATTCCGGGAGTGAAGAAGGCAAGCTGGTAGATCGGAATGCGCGTTCTCCGTCGGGCTGTCCGATACGGTAAAAGTACCGTCCGGACTGGACAAGAGAGCATTGGCAGTGTGATTTTTCAATAAAAAACCGTATCTTTGGCGGCGATTTACGAAAATCGGTGAATATACGTTGTGAATAAATATTTACATAATTATTCTTGTTCCCTTTAGCACCAGTCGATCGCCCCAAAGAATTTTGTATACTGTACGAACATAAGTTTTGTGACTACAAAATTCCTTGAAAGACCAAAGTGAAGAGATACGAAGTATCTCCCGAAAGTTTTCTGGTTCTCTTTTACAAAAGAGAACAAATATAAATAACTATAAATTACCATTTTTGATTTTTAACTTTTAATTCGTTCAAGATGACAGATCCGATTGCGGATTTTCTAACAAGGATTAGAAATGCGGTGAAAGCCAACCACAGGGTGGTTGAAGCTCCCGGCTCAAAAATCAAACAGGAGATAACCAAGATACTTTACGATCAGGGTTATATCCTTGCATACAGGTTTGAGAACGACGAGCGGGGTCATGCGATCATAAAGATCGCGCTCAAGTACCATCCCGAAACAAAAACCAATGCTATCAAGGACCTCAAGCGCATAAGCCGTCCGGGTCTCCGCCGCTATGCCGACGTGGACAGTATCCCGCGGGTGCTCAACGGACTCGGGATAGCCATAATTTCGACCTCGAAGGGCGTTATGACCGACAAGAAGGCGCGCCAGGAAAATGTAGGCGGCGAGGTGTTGTGCTATGTTTATTAAGCGCACCACGCTATTTATTATTTTCGTCAATACTGATAGTTAGCGACTTACAAACAAAAAATGTATCAATAAATATAACGGTACTTAATTTTAAATTACGATTTATAATGTCAAGGATTGGAAAAATGCCTGTAAACCTGCCGTCAGGGGTGACTGTTGAAGTTTCTCCGGACAATACGGTCAGTGTTAAAGGGCCTCTCGGTGCGCTGTCCCAGAAAGTGGACCGCGATATTACCGTGAAGGTGGAGGACGGCGTGATAACCGTCGAACGTCCGACCAACCAACCCCGCCACCGTTCGATGCACGGACTTTACCGTGCTCTGATCAACAACATGGTGATGGGAGTGTCTAAAGGATACGAGATAAAGCAGGAACTGGTGGGCGTGGGTTACAAGGCCGAAGCCAACGGCCAGATACTCCAGCTCAGCCTCGGGTACTCGCACGATATTTATTTTATGATACCGTCCGAAGTGAAAGTGGAAACGGTTACCGAGAGAAAGAGCAACCCCATAATCACGCTTCGCAGCACTGACAAGCAACTCATAGGTCATGTTGCGGCCAAGATACGCTCCCTGCGCAAGCCGGAACCGTACAAGGGCAAGGGTATCAAGTTCGTAGGCGAACAACTGCGCCGCAAGGCCGGAAAATCTGCCAGCTCCAAATAATAAAAAGGTAGAACTATGTCACTGAATAAAACAGAAAGAAGAAAGAGGATCAGGATGCGTATCCGCAAGATAGTTAAGGGTACGCCCGAAAGACCCCGTATGTCGGTGTTCAGGAGCAACAAGCAGATATACGTTCAGATCATTGATGATACGAGCGGCGTTACTTTGGCCTCGGCTTCATCGGCTGACAAGGAGATAGCTGAAAAATCGGCGGGATTGGCCAAGACGGAGATCGCTGCGCTTGTAGGCAAGCTCGCGGCCGGACGCGCCGCATCGAAAGGTATTGCTTATGTGGCTTTCGACCGCGGCGGATACCTTTACCACGGCAGAGTTAAACAGTTGGCGGATGCCGCCCGTGAAGGCGGACTTAAATTCTAAACGGTATGTCGAATACAAATATAAAGAAAGTAAGGACGAGCGACCTTGAGCTTAAGGACAAATTAGTAAGCATTCAGAGGGTTACCAAGGTTACCAAAGGGGGACGCACATTCAGTTTTTCGGCTGTCGTGGTCGTGGGCAACGAAAATGGCGTGGTAGGTTACGGACTCGGAAAGGCGAGCGAGGTTGCTTCGGCGATAGCCAAAGGAATTGAGGATGCCAAGAAGAATCTTGTAAAAATACCGATCATTAAGGGGACTATTCCGCACAAGCAGGAGGCTCGTTACGGAGGTTCGTCGGTTATGATACGGCCGGCAGCTCCCGGTACGGGAATTATCGCCGGTGGCGCCATGCGCGCCGTATTGGAAAGCGTGGGCGTCAAGAATGTGCTTGCCAAGAGCAAAGGGTCGTCGAACCCGCACAACCTGGTGAAAGCCACCGTTGAGGCGCTTTTGGAGTTGAGGGACGCACGCAGTGTGGCCCAGGTGCGCGGAATCTCCCTCGATAAAGTATTTAACGGATAAAAGCGTCGGCGAAATGGCAAAATTGAATATCACACAGGTAAAAAGCAGAATAGGCTGCACCGCCAATCAGAAGAAGAATCTGGATGCTCTCGGACTGAGAAAGATGAACAGAACCGTTACGCATGAGGATTCGGCTGTCATTCTCGGCATGATCGAAAAAGTCAGACATTTGGTGAAGATCGAGAAGTCTGATGAGGAAGTTCCGGTAAAGAAAGCGGTGGGGACGAAGAAAGCGAAAGCCGAGGTTAAGGCATCGGGAACCGTTAAGAAAGAGGTGAAAGCACCGGCAAAAGCGTCCGAGAAAACAAAAAAGACTGCTCCGGCCGTTGAGGCTGAAAATGCGGATAAGGCAGATGCCGGAACTGACGAAGATCATTCCGCGGAATAGGACGCCGGAAAGAACGAAACCGGACGGGAGGAACATTAGGGTTTGCCGATAAGCGGTTTTGCGGCAGAAATGTGATACCGTATCGGCAAGCAAAAACAACGATAGTAAAAAAACAGGACAAATTAAGAAATAATGAATCTGAATAATCTAAAACCTGCAAAAGGATCGGTTCTCCGTGAAAAAAGGATCGGCCGTGGACAGGGTTCGGGACACGGCGGCACTTCCACGCGCGGACACAAGGGAGCGCAGTCCCGTTCGGGATATTCCCGCAAAATGGGTTTTGAAGGAGGTCAGATGCCTTTGCAGAGGAGATTGCCCAAATACGGTTTTACGAACCATAAGAGGGTGGAATACAAGGCGATCAATCTTACCATACTGGAAGACCTTGCTTCGAAGGAGTCGCTGGACGCCGTCACTTTGGATACTCTGGTTTCGTCGGGATTGGTTTCCAAGAACCACAAGGTCAAAATTCTCGGTAACGGTACGCTGACCAGGACACTCGAAGTATCCGCCCACGCATTCTCCAAGAGTGCGGTTGCCGCGATAGAAGCACTGCAGGGGAAGGCCATAATACTATAACGGATACGGCTTATGAAGAGGCTGATTGAAACGATAAAGAATATATTCAAAATAGAGGAACTGCGCAATAAGATTATCTATACGCTGGGGATAATACTTATATACAGACTGGGCAGTTACATTGTGCTTCCGGGTATCAATCCCGAAGCCCTTTCGGCACTCGGGAAACAGGTCGAGTCGAGCGGCATACTCGGGCTGATCGACATCTTTTCGGGAGGCGCATTCTCGAACGCTTCGATATTCGCGCTCGGCGTAATGCCGTATATCACCGCGTCCATTATCATGCAGCTGCTCGGTATAGTGTTTCCCTATTTCCAGAAACTTCAGAAAGAAGGTGAGAGCGGACGCCGCAAGATGACGCAGTGGACGAGATACTTCACGCTTGCGGTACTGGCCGTGCAGGCACCGGCTTACCTGACCAACATCAGGATGCAACTTCCGCCGGAAGCGTTCGTGCTGAGAGGGGCCTCCGGCGACATCAGTTTCTGGTATTACCTGTCGGCAATGGTGGTACTCGTTGCGGGAACCATGTTCGTAATGTGGCTCGGAGAAAAGATTACCGACAAGGGTATAGGGAACGGCGTGTCCCTTATAATCATGGTGGGTATCCTCGCTCGTTTGCCCCGCGCCCTGCTTTCCGAGATGAACACGCGCCTGACGGAGGCTACGGGGGGTTTGGTGATGTTGGTCGTGGAGCTTGTATTGTGGTACCTCGTATACATGGCCGTAATAGCCCTGGTGCAGGCGGTCAGGAGGGTGCCGGTGCAGTACACCAAACGCATCGTGGGCAATAAACAATATGGAGGCGTGCGCCAGTATATTCCGCTGAAGATAAATGCGGCGAACGTAATGCCTATAATCTTTGCCCAGGCGCTGATGTTCATTCCGGCGCTGTTCGGCAGGTTCGAGGCTACTAAAGGAGTGGCCGCTTCGTTTTCGGACTGGACGGGATTCTGGTATAATTTGATATTCGCACTGCTCATAATGGGCTTCACATATTTTTATACTTCGATCACGGTCAATCCCGACATGATGGCTGACGACATGAAGCGCAACGGCGGTTTTATCCCGGGCATAAAACCCGGCAAAGCCACCTCGAACTACATTGACACCATCATGACGAGAATCACTCTGCCCGGCTCTATCTTTCTCGCAATAGTGGCCATATTGCCCGCTTTTGCGGTGAGACTCGGCATAAGCCAGCAATTCGCCTTTTTCTACGGAGGCACTTCGCTGCTTATTATGGTTGGCGTGATACTCGACACTCTCAAGCAGGTAGAGAGTTATCTGCTTCTCCGTCACTACGACGGACTTATGAAGACCGGACGCATAAAAGGCAGAACATAGCCGGTACGTCCGCGTCGAGTTCTTAACAGAAGGGTCTGTTCTGTTGTTACCGGTTTATTCGCGGCTGCTATAAAAACGGAATATAAAGAATCGGGCTCGTATGATACAGTTGAAGACGAGAGAGGAAATAGAATTGCTCCGTGAGAACAATCTCCTGGTTTCGGAGACGTTGGCCGAAGTGGGCAGGCATGTCTGCGTCGGCGTCACGACACGGGAGTTGAATGCGGTGGCCGAGAAATTCATCCGCGATCACGGCGCTGTTCCTGCTTTTCTCGGGTATAACGGTTTTCCCGCTACGCTCTGCATATCGGTAAACGATCAGGTCGTACACGGAATACCGTCGGATTACGTTCTTAAAGACGGGGATGTGGTTTCGGTAGACTGTGGCACGTTTATGAAGGGGTTCTATGGTGATTCCGCCTATACATTCGAGGTGGGGGAAGTTTCTCCGGAGGTGAAGAAACTTCTCGAAGTAACCAAAGAGGCTCTTTACAGGGGTGTCGCACAGGCCAGGGCAGGTAACCGCGTAGGCGATATATCTGCGGCCGTGCAGCAACATGCCGAAACCAATGGATTCTCGGTGGTCAGGGAACTGGTGGGACACGGACTCGGGCGCAGGATGCACGAGGAACCCGAAATTCCCAATTACGGCATCAAAGGCAGAGGGCCGCTCCTCATGGAAGGGATGGTTGTCTGCATAGAGCCGATGGTCAATATGGGGACGAAGCATGTGGTTTTTGAAGAGGACGGCTGGACGGTACGCACCAAGGACCGTAAGCCTTCGGCTCACTTCGAGTTTGCGGTGGCCGTTACCGAAAAAGGACCGGATGTGCTGACCGACTTCAGGATCATAGAAGAAGCAATAAAAAATCAGGAGCAGCGTTGCATATAACCGGTTTGTCGAAAGAACGGTGTATTTAAGGCAGTGAAACACACTTAGGTTAAATCGCAGGGTTGTTAAATTGGAAACTTTATGGCAAAACAAGCCGCTATAGAAAAAGACGGTACGATCATAGAAGCCTTGTCCAATGCCATGTTCCGTGTGGAGCTTGACAACGGCCATGTGATCACCGCACATATCTCGGGCAAGATGAGGATGCACTACATCAAAATCCTCCCGGGGGACAAGGTCAGAGTGGAGATGTCTCCCTACGATTTGTCCAAAGGGCGTATTTCGTTCAGATACAAGTAGCGTATCTGTGCGGACGAGAGTATATTTATCAGCGGTTTGCTTTAACAGAGGAATTTAAACAAATTTTAGACGATTCAAAAATGAAAGTCAGGGCATCGATCAAGAAAAGAAGCGAAGATTGCAAAATCGTAAAGCGCAAAGGCGTACTTTACGTAATTTGCAAGAAGAATCCCAAATTTAAGATGCGTCAGGGGTAAGAGCCTGTTAAGAACAGACTCTAAATTTTAAACGAAAAATCAGGAAGATTTATGGCACGTATAGTAGGTGTTGATTTACCGAAAAATAAAAGAGGGGAAATAGGCCTTACCTATATCTACGGTATAGGAAGGAGTACCGCCCGTAAATTACTCGACCGTACAGGTATCGGTTACGATACGAAGGTGCAGGACTGGACCGACGACCAGATCAACGCGATCCGTAATGCGATTGCCGAGAGCGGGCTCAAGGTGGAGGGTGAATGCCGCTCTATGGTTCAGCTCAACATCAAGCGATTGATGGATATAGGCTGTTACCGCGGCATACGTCACCGTCTCGGACTGCCTGTGAGGGGACAGAGTACCAAAACCAATGCTCGTACGAGAAAAGGCCGCAAAAAGACGGTGGCAAACAAGAAAAAAGCAACCAAGTAATCAGGCAGAGTCATGGCAAAAAAGACCGGAATAGTAAAAAAGAAAGTCGTTAAGGTGGACGGACAGGGAGCTGTACACGTACATTCGACTTTTAATAACGTCATAGTTACCATAACCAACAGCGCGGGCGATGTTATCAGCTGGAGTTCCGCCGGCAAGATGGGTTTCAGGGGATCGAAGAAAAACACCCCGTATGCCGCCCAGACTGCGGCTACCGACTGCGCCAAGGTGGCCTACGATATGGGTCTGCGCAAGGTAAAGGTTTACGTCAAAGGACCGGGTGCAGGACGCGAATCGGCTATACGCACGATCCACGGAGCCGGTATCGAGGTTATGGAAATAGTGGATGTCACTCCGCTTCCGCACAACGGATGCCGTCCTCCCAACCGCAGGAGAGTATAAAGGTTGTGGTTTTTATTCGGTAAACAAATTAAGATTCATACACAATGGCAAGATATACAGGACCAAAGACCAAAATAGCCAGAAAATTCGGCGAAGCCATATTCGGGGCGGACAAAGTACTGGAAAAGAAGAACTACCCCCCGGGACAACACGGACTTATGCGTAAACGGAAGAAGATTTCGGAGTACGGCATACAGCTGAATGAGAAACAGAAAGCCAAATATACTTACGGCGTTCTGGAAAGGCAGTTCCACAAGACGTTCGAAGAAGCCGCACGCATGGGAGGTATCACGGGCGAAAATCTCCTGAAACTTCTCGAATGCCGGTTAGACAACGTAGTTTACCGTCTCGGCATAGCGCCGACCCGCGCCGGAGCGCGCCAGTTAGTGTCGCACCGCCATATTACGGTAAACGGAAATGTCGTTAACATACCTTCGTACAGTTTGAAAACGGGCGATGTGGTGTCCGTCAGGGAAAAATCCAAGAGCCTCGAATCCATACAGGATTCGCTCTCGGGCGGCAGAAAAGGACGCTATTCATGGCTGGAGTGGGATCAGGCATCCATGTCGGGACGTTTCATGCAAAGGCCGGAAAGAGAAGATATTCCCGAGAATATAAGAGAACAGCTGATCGTCGAACTGTACTCTAAATAAATAATAGACAATATATTATGGCAATATTAGCATTTCAGAAACCCGAAAAGGTCATCATGCTCGAATCGACTTCGACGTTCGGGAAGTTCGAATTCCGTCCTCTGGAGCCGGGATTCGGCATGACCGTCGGAAATGCCTTGCGTCGTATCCTGCTTTCCTCCCTGGAGGGGTATGCGGTAACGACCGTCAAGGTGGATGGTGTTGATCACGAATTCGCAGCCATACCGGGCGTGATGGAAGGGATGATCGACGTCATTCTCAATCTGAAACAAATACGTTTTATACGTACCGTAGACAATGTAGACGGAGAGAAAGTAACCATAAGCGTGGCCGGACAAAACGAACTGACCGCGGGACACATATCGAATTTTCTGACGAGTTTCAAAGTTCTGAATCCCGAATTGGTTATTTGCCGGCTTACTCCCGACACCAAACTGCAGTTTACACTGACCATAGGCAAGGGACGGGGATACGTTCCGGCGGAAGAAAACCATCCTGAAAATGCCGAATTCGGATTGCTGTCCATGGACTCCATACATACGCCGATAAAAAACGTCAAGTATTCGGTCGAAAATTATCGTGTGGAGCAGAAAACAGACTATGAAAAACTCAATCTCGAAATAACCACCGACGGTTCCATTCATCCCAAGGACGCACTCAAGGGGGCTGCCAAGATATTGATACAGCACTTCATGCTATTCTCGGACGAGAAGATAACCCTTAATATGGAAGAAAACGGGGCGGAAGAGGAGTTCGACGAGGATGTGTTGCACATGCGCCAGCTTCTGAAAACCAAACTTTCGGAACAGGATCTTTCCGTCAGGGCTCTGAACTGCCTGAAGGCAGCCGAAGTAGATACGATAGGAGACCTTGTAAGATTCAACCGTAACGATCTGTTGAAATTCAGGAATTTCGGCAAGAAATCACTTGTCGAACTGGACGATCTGCTGACTTCGTTAAACCTCCATTTCGGTATGGATGTGTCACCCTATAAACTTGATAAGGACTGATTATGAGACATAATAAAAAAATCAATCACCTCGGAAGACAGAGCGCACACCGTGAGGCTATGATGTCCAATATGGCGACATCCCTTATAATCCACAAGAGGATAAATACTACGGTGGCAAAAGCGAAGGCTTTGAGAGGATACGTCGAACCGGTTATTACCATATCTAAAAACGATACGACCCATGCACGCCGCATGGCATTCAGTTACCTCAGGGACAAGCATGCCGTTACGGAGCTGTTCCGTGTGGTCTCTCCCGCCGTGGGAGATCGCCCGGGGGGTTATACGAGAATACTCAAGACGGGATTCCGTCTCGGGGATGCCGCCGAAATGTGTTTTATCGAACTGGTGGATTTCAATGAAACCTATGGCAGGGAGTCGGCCGTTTCTTCCAAGCCGAGAACCCGCCGTGGCCGTAGCGGAGCTAAAAAGTCCCAGACAGCGGCAAGCGGACAGCCCGAGGAGGCCGCTGCCGAGACTGCATCGACATCCGAAGGGGCTCATGCGGAGGCTTCTCATGTGAAAACCGCCGCTAAGAAAAAGACCGCGGATACAAAGACCAGAACCGCAAAACCGGCATCCGGAATGCGAAAAACATCAGGCGCTAAGACGGTTGCAAGAAAGAGTTCTTCATCCAAGAAGACTTAAACAGACTCTTATATTAGGGCATAAAATGGTGATTTTTTAATCGGGAGAGTAGAAATAACCGACCGATTCGTTAATTACCATGATTTAACAGCGGACGGATGAAAATATTTTCATCCGTCCGCTTTAAATCCACATCCAGGATAAAAGGGGAATTGTTATCTCTTATCTCGGATAAAGGTAATTAGTTGGAACCCTATTTGTTATTAACCTTCCTTATGTTACCTTTGATGAGATTTCGCGGTCGATAACGGATTCCGTCGCGGAATTGCATATCAGCCGGTACACATTCGGGGGTAAGGAATCTACGGAGATTATGAATAATTTAAGCACATTGTTTATTATTTTTCGTTAGTGTATCTGGTAGCAACTTCAAATAAATATGGATAAATAATTTTTACGATACTAAATATAAATGATTATGAGTCAGATTATCAGTGTACATGCGAGAGAGATTCTCGATTCAAGGGGGAATCCTACGATTGAAGTCGAGGTCGTTACCGCCGGCGGCGCTGTCGGACGGGCTGCCGTTCCCAGCGGAGCTTCGACCGGAGAACACGAAGCCCTCGAACTGCGCGACGGCGACAAAGGACGCTACGGCGGCAAGGGAGTGCTGAAGGCTGTTCAGAACGTGAACGAAATTATAGCCAAAGAGATACTTGGAATGCCCGTGACCGATCAGGTGGGCATCGACAGAACCATGATAGAACTCGACGGGACGCCCACCAAAAGCAATCTGGGTGCAAACGCCATACTCGGCGTATCGTTGGCTTGCGCCCATGCCGCTGCCGGATACGTAGGACTTCCTTTGTACAGGTACATGGGCGGTGTCAATGCCAAGACCCTTCCCATTCCGATGATGAATATCATAAACGGCGGTTCGCACTCCGACGCTCCCATAGCATTTCAGGAATTTATGATACGTCCGGTCGGGGCGACGACTTTCCGTGACGGCCTGAGAATGGGCGCTGAAGTATTCCATGCCCTCAAAAAGGTTCTTCATGACAGGGAACTCAGTACGGCGGTAGGCGACGAAGGCGGTTTTGCTCCGGCGCTCGGCGGCACGGAGGATGCCCTCGAATCGATAATAAAGGCTATCGGGGCGGCGGGCTACAAGCCCGGCCGCAAGGAAGAAGGCGGCGAGATTTCGATAGGCCTGGACTGTGCGGCATCGGAATTTTATTCAGGAGGCGTTTACGATTACTCGAAGTTCGAGGGAATGGGCGGTGCGAAGAGGAATTCGCAGGAGCAGGTTGCCTTTCTCGAAAGCCTTGTATCCAAATATCCGATCGACTCCATAGAAGACGGTATGGGCGAGAACGATTGGGACGGATGGAAGTTGCTCACGGAGAGGCTCGGCGGCAGGTGCCAGCTTGTGGGAGACGATCTCTTCGTAACCAACGTGGATTTCCTGAGAAAAGGGATCGAGATGGGATGCACCAACTCCATACTTATCAAAGTGAATCAGATAGGAACTCTTACGGAGACACTCGACGCAGTCGAAATGGCGCACAGGGCTGGGTATACTTCTGTCATATCGCACCGTTCGGGAGAAACCGAAGATGCCACCATTGCCGATATTGCCGTTGCGACCAATGCCGGCCAGATCAAAACCGGTTCGTTGAGCCGTAGCGACCGTATGTCCAAATACAACCAGTTGCTGCGCATAGAAGAAGAACTCGGCGACGAAGCCGTATACGGCTACGCCAAAGTATACAGGAAAGGATAACGGAAGGCAGAGTTAATTCCCATTAAGGGCATTAGGTGAATCTGAATCTTTATATAATTTACCCCGAAAGTTTTGTATGGGCTTTCGGGGTAAATCGTTTAAAGTTTGTAAGTTATTTCTATACGTCCAGTCTCACCACGGTTATTCCCGCGCCGCCTCTGTCGGGGTGTTCGTCTTCGGCGCTCGACACCAGGTCTACGGTACGCAGATACCTGCGTATTTCTTCCTTTAATGCGCCGGTGCCCTTGCCGTGCAGGATGCTTACTTCGGAGGCGCCCACCATTATGGCGTCATCGATAAAGTCGCTCACCGCTTCGAGCGCTTCGGCCGCACGCATGCCGCGCACGTTCAAGGTGTGTTTGAATGAGAGCTTGCGTTGCGAGATTTCGCTGCTTACATTGATTGTCGATACTTTGCTTTGCCTGCTTTGTTTTTTGTATTCCGATTCCGAAACGACCTTGAGGCGGGAAAGTTCCACCGTAGTAAGCATCTGGCCGAACATGACGGTAGCCTTTTTCCCCCTGATGCTTTGAATTTCGCCTATGGTATCCTGCCCCTCTATTTTAACCTTGCTGCCGGCGGCGGGTACGGCAGGCGGCGTTACCTTTTGCGTTTTTGCAGCGGTTCCGTCCTGTTCCCCGCGCTTCGTTTTCTTCTCTTCGCGTCGCCTCTGGCGTTCGGCTATTTTCCCCATTTCGAGGTCTACGCGCGAAGTCACCTCCATGTCGCCGGTGCCGGAGAGAAACTCGCGGAAACTCTCCACGCTTTCACGGGCGCGCCTGGACTTTTCCTTTTCGGCCTGTGATTCGCGTATATCCCTGATGGCGTTTTCTATCCTGCGGTTGGCTTCGGCAACTATTCCGGCGGCTTCTTCCTTCGCCTGTTTGAGTATGGCGGAGCGCTGCTGCCTGATAGCCGACAACTGCTCGCCGTACTGCCGTTCGAGTTCCTCGATTTTCCTGTCCGCGATGCGTATGCGGTCGCGTTTTTGCTCCCAGTAGCGCCTGTCGCGCGCGACGGCCTTCAGTTGGCTTTCTATGTTCATGTAGTCCGTTCCGGCTTTTTGCGACGCCGATTTTATAATGTCTTCCGGCAGTCCTATTTTACGCGCTACCTCCACTGCGAACGAGCTTCCGGGAACGCCCATCTCCAATTTGAAAAGCGGCTGTATATTCTGCACGTCGAATGTCATGGCTCCGTTCACGACACCCGTCGCTTTGCCGGCATAGTACTTTATGTTGGTATAATGGGTCGTGATGACGCCGTAACATCCCCGATCCTCGAATTTTTCGAGGATCGCTTCGGCAATGGCGCCGCCTATCACGGGCTCGGTACCCGAGCCGAATTCGTCTATCAGGATGAGGGAGCGGCCGGTGGCACGCTGGAGCATGACCTTCATGTTGAGAAGGTGGGAGCTGTATGTACTCAGGTCGTTCTCTATTGACTGTTCGTCTCCTATGTCTATGAAAATACGGTCGAACAGCGGCATCTGCGAATTCTCGAGCAACGGTACCGGCATACCGCACTGGAACATCCATTGAAGCAGTCCCACCGTCTTCAGGCATACCGACTTACCTCCCGCGTTGGGGCCGGAGATCACTAAAATATGCTTTTCCCTGGTCAGTTCCATGTCCAAAGGAACCACAGCCCGCCCCTCTTTCCTCAGGGTTTGTTCCAGCAGGGGGTGTCTGGCGCTGCGCAGTTCGAGTGTGCCGTCGTCCGAGAGGATCGGCATCGTGCACCCGTTCCCGACCGCGAACCTCGCCTTGGCGCGTATCATGTCCATAGTGGTGATAAAATCGCCGGTGCGGGACAGTCCTTCGGCTTCGGGTCTTATCAGGTCGGTAAATTCGGTGAATATTCTGACGATCTCCCTCTTTTCCTCATATTCGAGTTCACGCAACTCGTTGTTTATCTCCACTATCTCCGCCGGCTCTATGAACACCGTCTTGCCGGTGGCTGATTCATCATGGATAATACCCTTAAGCCTCTTTTTGTTCACCGCCGGAACCGGAATAACCGACCGTCCTTCGCGTATCGAAACTGATGCGCCGGCCTCCACGATACCCGAACTGCGTGCGTGGGACAGTATCTGCTGCAATTTCCCCGATATCTGCCCCTCCCTCTCTTTCATGGCGCGGCGAAGCGAACGGAGTTTGTCGGAGGCGTCGTCCCGGACGTTGCCGAAACGGTCTAAAATCGCATTTATGCGGCTTACGATTTCCGGATACGCATTTATTCCCCTGCAAAGTTCGCCCAGGTCTGCATACTGTTTCCCGTCCCTGACCCTGAAAAAAGCGAGAATGTCGGTAGCCAGGGCGAGGGCGCTGCGCAGGAGCAGTATTTCGTCGGCGTCGAGGAAAGCGCCCTCTATGCCGATTTTCGGGATCAGAGCGTCGATGTCTGTATATTCGCCGGACGGAAAACCGCTTTCCATGGTAAGTATATACCTCATCTGGTCGCAAAGCCTCAGTCTGAGTGATACGACCGTACCGTCGGTCGAAAAAATCTCGCCGGAGAATTTTTCACGCCCGCCCGCGGTGGTACATAGCGCCGAGACCTGACCGCGGATACGGTCGTAGCCTATTTTGGTCTCTATGGCATCGAATAATTCGCTCATCGTTTTTCCCGAATGGTTTATTTGGTACACTGCCTACCGGCAACACAAAGTTACCGCTTATACCGGATTTGCAAAATCCACGCCGGCGGAGGGAATAAGGGGGGCAGAACAGGGCAGGCAGGGGCAGAGACCCAGTGGCTCATGCACGGAAAGCGAGGCGGTTGTCTTCGGAATAATAATTCTTGCGCCTCTATTTAAATGCCGTTAAATATTTATTGATACATTTTTTATCTGTAAGTCGCTAATAAGCAGCTCTGATGAAAAATAATAAATAGTACGGTGTGCTTACCAGCGGGGAGAATATTCCTTCATCTCTTTGCGGAGCGAGGCGTGGTTTCCCGACGTAAGTCTGTCCAGGAGCGCGTGAAATTCAGGGCCGTGGTTTCTGTGGATGGTGTGGCAGAGTTCGTGAATGATAATGTAGTCTATCAGGTGATCCGGAAGGCGCATAAGATGCAGGCTCAGGGAGATGTTGTCGTCCGACGAGCAGCTACCCCATCTGCTTACCGTATTGCGTACCGACAGCCTGTTGTACCGCAGTCCGCATCTGTTAGCCAGTTCCCTTGCCCTGACAGGCAGATACTCGGCCGCTTCCCTGCGCCACGCCTCCTCGATTCCTTTTTTGACTATTCCCTGCACTCGCCTGTCGTCCGGTGAAAGATTTTCGGGAAACGTGACGGTTATCATGCCTCTGTGTACCTGTCCGCGTACTGCGTCGCACTTTTCCCGACGCATGAGCAGAGAGTGCCGCCGCGTGGAAAACGGCATGGTTATGACCTTGGGCGCTAAAGCGGGATGTCCGCTGTATTTGTTCATAACTCCGCGTATCCATTCCTCGTTTCTTTCGGCAAATGCACATGCCTCCTTCAGGCTGACGTTAGCGGGAACGGACAGCCGTATATGCGACGGGGGACGCACGAACAGCGATATTCTGCGCGACCGCCTGCTCTGTAAAACGGTGATTTCCCCCAGCGAGGGATGATCTATAATGGTCTTCATTCAGTTAGTTGCCGTAAGGTTTCTTTGTATCTACGTTAGTATGTTTGTGTGGCCGTACATGGTAGGCGCCGAATTCCGTAAGGCTACGGATTGTGCCAACCTCTACGGTCATACGTGTTATATAACGATTATTTTTGCGGGGTTATTATAAATTCTCCTGTTGCGGGGCTTCTACCGCAGCAGTTCCGATTCGGCTTTCTCCACATCCGCGAAGCGGAACCGCGAGACTATATCGTCCATCATATGTGTTATTTCTTCGGTGCAGAGGTTGCCCATGCTACCTTCGTGGGTATGCCGCACCGTGCGTTCGGGCTTGAAACGGCCGCTCTCTATTTCCAGTCCGACCTTTTTGTACGCTTCGCGGAATGGTACGCCTTCGAGCACCATCCTGTTCACGGCTTCGACGCTGAATATGTAGTCATAACGCCCGTCGTCGAGGATGCCGGTATTGACCGATATGTTTTCGAGCATGTAATGCGCCATGTCGAGTACGTCCGTAATGTCGTTCAACGCGGGAAACAGCAATTCTTTTAGTAACTGAAGGTCGCGGTTGTATCCAAGCGGGAGGTTCCCCGTAAGCAGCGCTATCTGGTTCGGAAGCCCCTGTAGCAAGTTACATTTCCCTCTTATTATCTCCCATACATCGGGATTTTTCTTGTGCGGCATTATGCTCGAACCGGTGGTGAGCTCGGCGGGGTAGGATATGAAGTCGAAATTCTGGCTGAGGAACATCACGTTGTCGGCGGCTAATCTGCCGACCGTAGCCGCCGTGGACGAAACGGCCTGAGCTGTTATGCGTTCCGTTTTTCCACGCCCCATTTGCGCGTAAACAACATTATAACACAATGAATCGAACCCCAATAAATTAGTCGTCATGGTTCTGTCCAGGGGGAACGACGAGCCGTAACCCGCGGCGGAACCCAGCGGATTGCGGTTGCATATCCTGAAAGCCGCCAGCATCATGTGCATGTCGTCCGCGAGCGATTCGGCATATGCCCCGAACCACAGGCCGAACGATGACGGCATGGCAACCTGCATGTGCGTATACCCGGGCATGAGCACTTCTTTGTGCTGTTCCGACAGTTCCTGTAGCAGGTCGAAGAGCCGGCGCATCCGCATGGATATTTCGTATATCCTGCGGCGCAGGAATATTCTTATATCAACCAATACCTGATCGTTGCGCGAACGGCCGCTGTGGATTTTCTTTCCCGCTTCCCCGATGCGTTCGGTGAGCAGGAATTCCACCTGCGAATGAATGTCCTCGACCCCCTCGCTTATGGAAAACCGTCCTCCCTTTATTTCGCGGTAAATGTTCTTCATCTCCCTTTGTACCGCATCGAGTTCATCTCTGTCTAACAATCCGATACTGTGGAGCATGCGCGTGTGCGCCAGCGAGCCGAGTATATCCGCTTCGGCAAGCGCCATATCCAGCTCCCTGTCGCGTCCAACCGTAAATGATTCTATCTTTTTGTCGGCTTCCGTAGTTTTTTGCCAGAGCTTCATATACCTTAAGTTTCTACACTATTTTTTCCAACATATTTATGTACAGTTCTATGCCCTCCCGAATCTCGCTCAAAAGCACGAATTC
Source organism: Holotrichia oblita (assembly GCA_023690525.1). NCBI lineage: Eukaryota > Metazoa > Arthropoda > Insecta > Coleoptera > Scarabaeidae > Holotrichia > Holotrichia oblita. The sequence goes on from CM043015.1 coordinate 1,790,979, forward strand.
GTCGGCGGAATGCGAACGGGCGCTGTCTCCCGGGCCGATTTTGAGGGACGGCACGTCGAGGACGACCCTGTCCGAAGTCGTCGGCGAGCCGTAGACGCTGCGTCCCAGTTTGATTCCTGCGCGTACTATAGGATGGGCGGGGTCGATGAACGACGGCCTGAGGCGCAGGGACCGGGGAGTAACTGCGCAGTCCACATGGCGGCGCACGGTCTCCACGATTTCTTCGTTGGTGTACCGGTCGTTCACCCGTATATCGACCGTGAAACGGCACTCGGCGGGAACCACATTATGCTGGCTTCCGGCGTTTATCATGGTGACGGTCATCCTGACGTCGCCCAGAAATTCGCTTTTCTTCGGGAAACGGAAAGTGCGGAACCATTCCACGTCCTTCAAGGCGCGGTATATGGCGTTGTCCCCCTCGTCCCTTGCGGCGTGGCCGGCGCGCCCCCGAGCGACGCAGTCCAAGACCACCAGGCCGCATTCGGCAACGGCCAACTGCATCAGGGTGGGTTCCCCTACTATTGCGAAATCCAGTTTCCCCAACTGCGGCACGACAGACCTCAATCCGCGCTGTCCGCTTGTCTCCTCTTCCGCCGTGAGAGCCAGACAAAGGTTACAGGCTAAATCGTCCCTGTCATAGAAATGAAGGAACGCCGCCGTGAGCGAAACTACGCTCGCTCCCGCATCGTTGCTTCCGAGTCCGTACAGGCGGCCGCCCTCCTCGTCGGGGGAGAACGGATCGCGGGTGTAAGCGTCCGACGGTTTTACCGTATCGAGGTGGGAGTTAAGGAGAATCGTCGGTTTATGCGGGTTGTAATGCCTATTGAAAGCCCATACGTTGTTATGTATACGGTTTATATCACACACACCGTGAAGTGAAAGGAACTCCACTGCGAGATCGGCCGCAGCCACCTCGTCGCCGCTCACCGAAGGAATGACGATCAGTCTGCGGAGAAGCCCGACAGCATCGGCATACAACATATTTAAGGTTTTGGCTTGCATGATTTTGCATATTTCCTTTGCCTGACGGCTTCGAACAGTATTACGGCCGCCGCTGCCGAGACGTTGAGCGATTCAACTTCGCCCGACGTCGGTATCGCCGCCCGTATATCGCATATTTTCAGCACTTCTTTCGATATGCCCGTCTCCTCGCTGCCCATTATTATTGCGGTGGGCTTTTGCAGATCCGCGTCGAACAGTACCGTGTCGCTCTTTTCAGTTGCGCCCACAAGCTGAATCCCCGCCGACTGCAACGATTTCAGCGCGTTGCGTAGGCTGCCCACCCTGCACACCGGTATCCGTGCCAGTGCGCCGGCGGAAGTTCTTATGGCGTCGGCATTGACGGGCGCTCCGTTCTTGAGCGAAGTGACTATTCCGTGAACGCCGGCGCACTCGGCGCTGCGGGCTATGGCGCCGAAGTTGCGCACGTCGGTGATGCCGTCGAGAACGAGTATGAGCGGGATCTCACCCTGCGGTATGCCCTCCATTATGTCGTTCAGTTGAGCGTATTCTATGACGGCGATTTTCGCCACCACGCCCTGATGGTTCCCCCTGACAAGCCTGTCGAGCTTTTCCACGGGAACTTCCTGGACATTTATTCCGCTTTTCCGCGCCGTCTCGATCAACTCGGCGAGGAGACGGCTTTCGACTCCCTTGCGGAAATATATCTTTTCAAAGTCGCGTCCCGACCGTATGGCTTCGAGCACGGGACGTATTCCAAATATCGTGTTTTCCATCTTATTGTGCTGTGGTTTATTATCTAACCCGTAGTGCATTTAGAATCATTACGACTGTCAGGCGTAAATATTTGAAAATAAGTATTTTACTTTTGGACTACCGCCCCATGGGGCGGGCAGTAGGCGCAGGTTTTGCGAAGCAAAACCGAAATAGCTGACAGCAAGAATTATGGTTAATAAATATAGTCATTCCTCTAAATGCGCAACGAATGTATCTATTACAAAGTTATTATTTTCCACAGGAATTACCGGAGATTACGAAAATTTCGGCTTCCGGCCGGTTTCAGGGATATCACTTCTCCGACAGTATTTCGAGTTCATAGCTGCGCTGTTCCCATTCGTGCATCTTGAGTTCGAGTTCACGCTTCAGGGCGCCGTACTGTTCATACAGCGCGGCGCAATCCGTAATCCCGTATTTTTCCGGTTCGGCCATCCGCATGTCCAGGGATGATATTTCCAATTCCATGCAGGCAATTTCGCTTTCGGCTTTCTCGACGGCATTTCGCGCTTTACGTATCTCCTTCTCCGTCTCTTTGCGGCGCAGGTAGTTCTCTTTTTGGGCATTCCCGCCCGCCGCATCGGGTTTCTTCCCGACGGACGCCTTGAGCTCCACCTCTCTGAGCGATTCGAGGTTGCGTTTTTCGAGAAAATAGTATATCCCTCCGAGATACTCCCTGACGCGCCCGTTGCGGAACTCGTAGACTTTGTCGGCTATGCCGTCGAGGAACTCTCTGTCGTGGGAAACCAGTATCAGGGCGCCGTCGTATTTGCGCAGGGCTTCTTTCAGTATGTCTTTGGAGCGCATATCCAGATGGTTGGTCGGTTCGTCCATTATCAGAAGGTTGTGCGGTTCGAGCATCATCCTCGCCATCGCGAGCCGCGCCTTTTCGCCGCCCGAGAGAACCCGTACTTTCTTCTCCACCTCGTCGCCCCGAAACAGGAAAGCGCCCAGTATGTCGCGCAGCCTGGTGCGTATATCGCCCACGGCAACCCTGTCCAGCGTATCGTAAACCGTGAGGTCGCCGTCCAGCCGTTCGTCCTGATTCTGTGCATAGTACCCTATACTTACGTTGTGCCCCAGCTTTATGCTTCCCGTGGTCGGATCGAGCTCTCCGAGCAACATGCGGACGAAAGTGGTTTTCCCCTCGCCGTTACGTCCTACGAGAGCTATCCTCTCACCCCGCTCTATGGTTAAATTCGCCCCGCCGAAGACCCGTTTTGCCCCGAAACTCATGCCCGCATCCTTCACTTCCGCCATCACCCGTCCGCAGTGGGGGGCGGGCGGGAACTTCATGCCGAGTCGCGATACGTCCTCCTCGTCTATCTCTATCCGCTCCAGTTTTTCCAACTGCTTGATGCGCGACTGCACCTGATTGGATTTGGTGGGCTTGTAGCGGAACCTCTCGATGAACTCCTCGTTCTTTTCGATCATCTTCTGCTGGTTGAGGTATGCGGCCGTCTGCTGCTGGCGCCTCTCGCGGCGCAGTTCTTCGTACCGGCTGTACGGAACCCTGTAATCGTATAATTTACCGAGCGATAATTCCGCCGTACGGCTTGTAATATTGTCGAGGAACGCCCTGTCGTGCGAAATCAGCACTACCGCCCCGCCGTAATCCTTCAGATAGGTTTCGAGCCACCCGATACTCTCTATGTCCAAATGGTTGGTCGGTTCGTCCAAAAGAAGGACGGACGGCTTGCGCAGCAGCAATTTGGCCAACTCTATGCGCATTCTCCACCCTCCGCTGAACTCCCTTGTAGGACGTCCGAAATCACGGCGTTCGAAGCCTAATCCCAGCAGCGTTTTTTCTATGTTAGCCTCGCGATCGTCGCCGCCGAGTATGTGGTAACGGTCGGTGGCCTCGTTCAGGCGGTGGAGTAGGGCGGAATACTCAGCGCTGTCGTAATCGGTGCGTCCGGCTATCGATCCGGTGAGCGAGGCGATCTCCCTTTCCGTCTCTATAAGGCTGTCGAACGCCTTGGCCGCCTCTTTTTCAAGACTCGTCGTATCGGACGTGCGCATCTGCTGCGGCAGGTAACCTATCGTGGTGTCGGAACTCCTTGTGACGACCCCGCCCGACACTGGTTGCTCGCCCGTAATAACCCGCAGCAGCGTGGTTTTTCCCGCGCCGTTCCTGCCCACAAGGCCTACCCTGTCCTTTGCATTTATAACGAAAGAAATATCCCTGAAGAGATCCCAACCACCGAAACTGACAGTAACATTATCTATGGAAATCATTATTTTTTATTCGACTTTTTCTTTACTCTACGGGTATATTTCCCTATTTTTTCCAGCGCCGCGCCGTATGTCGTGATCAGTTCGTCTATCTCCTCTTTTCGACCGGCCATATTGGATTCCGCAGAAAAAATTATGTTGCCGGTAGACGGATTATTGAGGAAACCTTCGATGTAAGGAAATATATCCTCTCCCGTCCTTATTTGCTCGATGATACGCCGGTCAATTGAAAAGAAGAAATTACTAACCCTCTCGAATTTATTGCTGCAGTAATAATTAAGAGAAACAAACGATGTCTTTATCTGATCGTAACACAGGAATATGCTGCTCATAAGCTGCTTGTCGATCTTGTTCGCCGCGGAAGGCGATGATTTCAAAACTTCGAACGCATTGGACGTATGCGAAAAGGAAGGCCCGTAATCCAGCAGCCAATAATATTTCTTAATACTGTCGAGCGGGGCGCTTCTGACGTCATTTATATGTCTGCGGAAAAAACCCATTGCTTCGATCTCCATAGTTACCATCTTCCGGGCCCGCATCATCTCGGCCAGATTGCCGTTCATCTCCTCTTCGACCATCGAGAGCAGTTCGCGGCTCTCCCTGCGCTGTCTGGCACTCTCTATCCATGCGCTACCCTGAAACGTTACGAGGATACCTAAGATAACGACCGAAAGCTGGCGGATATAGTCGCCCGGACGCCAGGCTGTCAGCGTTCTGACGTACCTCTTTTGGGCCTTTTCACCCATTTGTTTTTTCGCCATTTATTCCGCCTCCAGCATTTTAGCTATCTCGGTTTTCGGATCCGCCGCCCCGAAAACGGCACTGCCCGCCACCAGCACGTCGCATCCGGCCTCGAACAGCCTTCCTGCATTTTCGAGGGTCACGCCGCCGTCCAGGCTTATCAGCGTACCGGTTTTACGTGCGTCTATAAGCCTTCGCAGCTCCCTCACCTTGTCCAGTGTCCCCTCTATGAAACTCTGGCCGCCGAAGCCGGGTTCCACACTCATTACGAGTATCAGGTCGGCGTCCTCCAGAACATCCGCCGCTACGCTCACGTCGGTAGCCGGCTTTATGGAAACGCCTGCCTTCACACCGTATGAACGGGTTTTTATAAGCGTCGCCCTCACATCGTCTACCGCCTCGGCATGAAAAGTCACCGCCTGCGCCCCCGCTTTAGCGAACCTTTCTATGTAACGTTCGGGCTCTATGATCATAAGATGGACATCCATAAATTTGCCCGTTGCCGCCCGTATGGCCTTCATAACGGGAAAGCCGAACGATATGTTCGGTACGAACACGCCGTCCATCACGTCGATATGTATCCATTCGGCGAGACTCGCGTCTATCATCCTGGTGTCGCGTTCCAGATGCCCGAAGTCCGCCGAGAGCATCGACGGTGCAATAATCCTTCTCATAAGTACCGTTAAATATTTATTGATACATTTTTTATTTGTAAGCTGCTAATAAGTAGCACTGAACGAAAAATAATAAATAGCACGGTGTGCTTAAAATCCGTATTTTATACAAAGGTATGCCAAATTTCCGTAATTTTGCTAAACACAGTAAGACCCGTTAGTCTCATGATACTGATTTATACCTTGATAGCCCTTTTTTTTGTTGCATGCGTGTGGCTTGCCATCCTGCTGTTCCGCAGCCGCAGCCGGATTTACAAGTCCGAGGCGCGTCTCGAATCGGCTTTGGAAACAGCCGGCAAGGCGGAGCAGGAATTGAAGATGATACGCGCGGAATACGAAAACTCCCTCGCCGAAAAAAATGAGAGAATCGCCTCCCTTTCGGCGGAACTTGCCCGTGTCCAGTCGCATGTCGAGGCGCTGACCGATCAGGGACGTCGCGACAGGGAAGAACTGGAGAAATTGCAGGCCGCTTTCAGACTCGAATTCAGGAACCTCGCCAACGAGATTCTCGAAGAAAAGACCACCCAGTTCAGGAGTACCAACAGAGAAGCGCTCGAACTAATACTCAAACCTTTCGGGGACAACATATCGCAGTTCCGCGAAAGAGTAGAGGCCATCTATTCCGACGAGAACAAGGAAAGAGGGGCGCTTCAGAACGAAATTAAGAACCTGCTCGACCTTAACCGTCGGATCACCGAAGAAACATCCAACCTTACCAATGCACTGAAAGGCAATTCCAAAGTACAGGGTAACTGGGGGGAAATGATTCTGGAAACGATACTCGAAAGTTCCAGTTTGGTAAACGGCATTCATTACAGCACGCAGACCGTAGCTAAAAACGAGGACGGGGCGAACCTCCGTCCGGACGTTATCCTGAGGCTCCCCGATAATAAAATGGTTGTTATAGATTCCAAGGTCTCGCTCACGGCCTTCGTGTCGTACACCGAGAACTGCGAGGAACCCCGCCGCCTGCAGTTGCTCGAAGAGCACGCGCAGTCCGTGCGCAGGCATGTTGGAGAATTGGCAGGCAAGCGATACCAGGATCTGGACTATCAGGGACCGGTATCGTCTCCTGATTTCGTAATTATGTTCGTGCCCAGCGAACCCGCTTTCCTGGCCGCCCTGCAGCACGACAGTTCCATATGGGGCGATGCCTACAAGAAGAAAGTCATCATAAGCAGCCCTACCAATCTTTTCGCCCTGCTCAAGATAGTGGACGACCTCTGGAAACGCGATAACCAGAGCCGCCACGCCCTCGAAATCGCCGACGAGGGAGCCAGGCTCTATGACAAATTCGTGGGTTTTGTCGAAACGCTCGAAGCAATAGGTAAAAGCGTAGGCCATGCTTCGGACAACTACGACAAGGCGATGAAGCAACTTGCGACGGGAAGTGGAAATCTCGTCAGACGAACCGAAAAACTGCGCGAACTCGGCGTCAAGGCATCCAGGGCACTCAATGCCCGTATAGTGGCTTCGGCGTACGACGGAGGTGATGAGGATCCGGACAACTCGGAAGATCGGCAAATAACGTAAGTTCGGCGGCCTTTCGGGGTATAGCACTTTCACGTCCGTTTTGTCCCGTTCTATTGCTTTCTAAAAAGTACGTAAAATATGAATAAAATATTTAATTTTCGGTATTTACACAGTGCCTTTCCTGACCGTTTTTACGAAAAAACTTTTTAGAGATGTTAAAAACTGCTGTTTCTCATAGTGTATGGATAAAAAAGAGAAGCACCCGAATTTGTTATCGGATGCTCTCCTCTGAACATTAGTGCCGGACATATTATTTGCCGACGGTATTATTCAATTGAATATTTAATATAAGATTGGATGAAAATAAATAAGTTTCAGGCTCTTAGGTTTTATTTGTCCCGCCGGTAACTGCGTACACAAGCCATGGCAAAATATAATCCGCCGATGACGATCGGGTTTATTGCCTTTGCGATCAGTACTTTTCAGTTCAAATCTGCTATGCCAATGCTGTTTTTCCTGTTTTTGACCGGACTTGAGCGGGAACTTTTCTCTGAATTTCAACGGCGATAAATTTCTTATTGTCACCGTGGCGATTACGGTACGTAGCAGGAGTCATATTGTACTCCTTTTTGAAAAGTTTTATGAAATGCGAGGTATTGGGAAAATTGCACTCGTTCCCTATTTCGGATACTGATTTACTCGAAGATACGAGCAATAACCTCGAGTGCATAAGACGTTGTCTGATGAACCATTTATGAGGTGGTTCATAGAAATGCTGCTTGAATATCTTTTTAAAGGAAGTCATGCTCCTGTTGCATTGCTGGGCAAGTTCCTTTATGGAGATATTGTTGAATATGTTATTGAATATCAGTTGTTCGAAACTCTCCTTGAACTGGTCGGTATGTGTCAGAATTTTATTTTTTATACAGCAATCATCCTTCGTTACTATGAGGTATATAAGTTCGGCCATTTTTAAATTTTCCGCAGTTTCGTCATTTGTAAATACGCCTTCCTTTATGTAGTCGTTCACCGTATTGAAAAAACTTTTTGCAGTATTCCATGCGGGATAAATCACATGGGTTTTTTCACGGCAATTGGGGCAGGAGTGGCTGTTTGATATTGCAAGTCCGTAATTCAGTTCGAGTTGCCCGAGTATTCTGCTTAATTGTTCCGGGGTGTAATAGATGATAATTTGTTCAAAGGGTTTTTTACCGTCGGGAACATTCTCGATGTAATGATTTCCGCTGCTAAGAAAGAATATTTCTCCCTTGTTTGCTTCGTGACGAATATCACCGTAATAAAAGTACTTGGTTCCTCGAATGACAAATCCTATAGCATGGCGTCCGAATGTATGGGACTCGACGCCATTTCTATACGATTGCGAATACTTCACAATTGTTGGTTGCTGGGGGGAGTGGGAATAATTGTTCACTGGATTTAATTTTATGGTTAATATTTTATTTAATAGTAGCAGGCAAAAATTAAAGAAAGGGATAAGTCCGTCTTGTTAAAAATTCAACTAATTCGACTGTTCTTTCTGAATTTTTTTGCTTACTAATAATTTTCATATGTTGTATTATCTAATACATATAATAAGCGGATTAATTATTGCCGAAGATATAATAAATAATTGTTATTTGCAATCATGTCTTATTTGAATTTATTCTAAGTTTAATATTTTTTTAAACAATCATCATATTTTATAAATCCGTATTTCGGTTTATATTTATACAAACTGAATAATAAATAAAAATTCCCTGCGCGTTATATATTCAATTTTCAGATTTCCAGGTCGCGCAGACCGTTTTATGATGCTAAAAGAGTAATTTTGTGCACCATGGTTGTAAGAATCCTTAAAGCCATAGAGTTTAAACTATCTTTAATTATGGAGCCGGAAGAGATATTAATGTATGACAGGGAGCATATATGGCACCCCTATACTTCGATGATAGAGCCACTGAAGGTATATCCCGTGGAATCTGCCGAAGGCGTCTATATAAAATTGAAGACGGGTGAGCGGCTGATAGACGGTATGTCTTCGTGGTGGTGTGCGGTACACGGCTACAATAACCCCGTGCTTAACGAAGCCTTGAGAAAACAGTACGAGAAAGTTTCGCACGTAATGTTCGGCGGCCTTACCCACGAACCGGCAGTGGAACTGGCGATGAAACTCGAAAAAATAGTTCCGTGCGGACTCGACCGCGTGTTTTACTGCGATTCTGGTTCGGTAGCCGTAGAAGTGGCGGTGAAAATGGCGCTGCAATACATGCAGGCCAGGGGCGAGACCAAGCGGACAAAACTGGCTACGATACGCGGCGGCTATCACGGGGATACATGGCACGCCATGTCCATCTGCGATCCGGTGGGCGGTATGCACTCGCTCTTTGCGGGAAGATTGCCCTTCCAGTATTTTGCGCCGAGGCCGCAGGTCGTTTTCGGCGGGCAATGGGATGACGATGATTTCGAGCCGATGAGGAGGATACTGTCGGAGAACGACGATATTGCGGCGGTGATACTGGAGCCGGTCGTCCAGGGGGCGGGTGGAATGTATTTCTACCACCCGTGTTACCTGAGCCGGCTAAGGGAATTATGCGACCAAAAGGGCATATTGTTGATCGCCGACGAGATAGCCACCGGTTTTTACCGCACGGGGCGGATGTTCGCCTGTGAATGGGCGGGGATTACCCCTGATATTATGTGCCTCGGCAAGGCTATCACCGGAGGATATATGAGTTTTGCGGCCGTCATGGCCACCGGACGTATTGCACTCACCATTTCGGAGAATCATCCCCATGTGTTCATGCACGGCCCGACCTTTATGGGCAACCCCCTGGCTTGTGCCGTAGCCTGCGCTTCGCTGGATCTCGTATCCTCGCCGTCGCTTCCGGGACGAATATCGCGCATAGGGGAACTTCTCGCCGAGTGCCTTGCTCCGGCTGCCGATATGCCGGAAGTTGCGGATGTGAGGGCGCTGGGCGCCATAGGAGTGGTCGAGATGAGAAGGTCGGTAGACATGGATTCATTCCAGCGCGACTGTGTGGAGAATGGCGTCTGGATACGTCCGTTCGGCAGACTGGTATACCTGATGCCGCCCTATATTATTAAGGATGACGAGCTTGTTTATCTATGCGGCGCCATGCTCCGTATATTAGCGCATCAAAACAGGAAGGGATAAATATTGAGGGCTATGGAAGACAGTATCGTCAGGGCATAGAATATTACCGACATTTTTCCGCCGAACCTTACGAAAAAAGAAGTGGACAAAATGGTAAACGGGATTGCCAGAAAAGCGGTTTGTTCGACAGACCGGCACGGCAGCATCAGTACGCACAGTCCGACTACCGTTAAAACAACGGAATACCAATTTATTTTCAGCGCCTTGGTACGCATATCGCGGGTCATCAGCAGGAAAGCCGCCGTTGAAATCAAAAACAGCGAGGCCATTACAGCGAGAAACCCCGATCTCAGCCAGCCCGACACGGAAAGATCGTACAGGCTGTTTCCGGCAGGTGATATTATGATGTCGTAAAGAGTGCGGAACAGCCGGGCGAACGGTTCGCCCGTCGCCCATAGTATGTAGGCGCACGCGGCTAAAGGCATAACTGCGGCCGACAGGGCGACGATCGTTTCTCGTCCGTTGCGCCGGAACAGCCTCATGGCTACCGGCACCATCAATATATATACAATCGCGGGTGCATGGAACAGCGGAATGAAACCCATAAGGAAAGAACCTCTGAAGACGTTACCGAAACTTGCCGTGCGGGTAAAAGAAGATGCGAGATAGTCCGTCCCCGCTATCAGCAGTAACGAAGCGGCCAATATGGCCGGACTGCGTTCCCCTATATATACTCCGCAGGCCGCTGTAACATATAATACGAAAGGCAGATACGTGCGTACAGGCGATACCAGATTGCGGATCGTCAGTCTCACTAGGAGGAAACCGGACGCAACGGCGATAAATGCCGAAAGGATTATCGAAGGCAAAGGGTAGCCTGTCTGGAATCGCAAAAGCAGACCTTCGAACGGCATGGTGTTTCCGGTAGGAAGATGCTCGGGAAACGAAAACATGAAATACCTGCTCCAGAAAAGGGTCAGCAGAAGCAGGGTTATGGTTGCGGTCGCCACCGGCGACTGGCGCAGAATGTCGGGTTTCATGGTTTACAGTTCACTTGCGGGCTTGCATCAGATCCTTTCCTATGTCGCTGCGGAAATACTTGCCTTTATAGTTTATCCTGTCTATTACCGAATACGATTTTTGCAAAGCCTCGGCAATATCGCGGCCGACCGATGATACCGAAAGCACTCTTCCGCCGGATGTATAGACCTTACCCCCTTCGAGCGTGGTTCCTGCATGAAATATAACGGAATCCCTTCCCGCCGAGTCGATGCCGGTTATCTCGTCGCCTTTGCCGTATGCGTTCGGATAGCCTCCGGCGGCGCAGACCACCACGGCAGACGCTCCGCCGGAGATCGTGAGCTCGTATTTGTCCAGTGTCCCGAAAGCTATCCCCTCGAACAGACCTGTTATGTCCGACGAGATCAGGGGCAGGACGGCCTGCGTTTCAGGATCGCCCATACGGACGTTGTACTCCACGACATACGGTTTACCGTCCACATTCATAATTCCTATGAATAGGAACCCCCTGTACACGATGCCTTCATCGGCCAGACCTTTCAGGGTGGGTTCTATTATCTCTTCGCGTACCCTTTCCATGAACGCCTCATCGGCAAACGGAACGGGAGAAACCGCACCCATACCTCCGGTATTGGGACCCGTATCGCCCTCGCCTATACGTTTATAGTCTTTGGCCACGGGCAGAACCTTGTAATTTTTGCCGTCGGTTGCGACAAATACCGAACACTCCACTCCACGCAGATACTCCTCTATGATAACCGTATTGCCCGCCGCGCCGAATTTTCCGGCCATCATTTCCGCTATCTCTTTCTCGGCCTGTCCGATCTCTTCCGTGATAACCACCCCTTTACCGGCGGCAAGGCCGTCGGCCTTCAGGACATAGGGAGGCCGGAGAGTGTCTAAAAATCCACGCACTTCCCCCGCCGTCTCCCTGGTGAAACTGCGGTAACGCGCCGTAGGTACCCCGTGCCGCTGCATGAACGATTTGGCAAAATCCTTACTGCCCTCCAGTCTGGCTCCGGCCATGGACGGCCCTATGACGGGAACATGGTGTATATTGCTGTCTTCGTATACAAAATCATAGATACCCTTTACCAATGGCTCTTCTGGGCCGACTACTATCAGATTTATATTATTGGCCGACACGAATTGTTTCAGCGAACCGAAATTGGTCAGTTTGAGATCTACGTTCGTCCCGAGGGCAGCCGTTCCGGCGTTGCCCGGGGCTATAAATAACTGCGATGTGCGGGGACTCTGCCTGATCTTCCATGCAAAGGCGTGCTCCCTTCCTCCTCCTCCGAGCAATAGTATATTGACGTGTTCCGGTAGTCTCATAAATAATAATATATTGATTTGATTTTCATATAATTATTTTGTCCACTTTTGTGAAAGAGAACAAAAACCAATGGAGAAATAAAGTATATCTAAGCGCAATAGTACTATTTATTTTCTAGTTAAAGGTTAAAACTCAGCACTTTAGTGCGACTACTTTAGTTTGTATAAATTTTTCTTTCCACCTTTTGGCAGTCAAAAGGTGGAGCCAAAACCTGCCGCCCCCATCTTCCGCGGAGTTGCTCTCGGAAGCTTCCCTCGCTACGCGGTAGCTTCGGATAATCTTCCTAACGCAACTTTATCCCGCGTCGATGGCAGGGCGGGTTTTGCCTGCCGGATGAAGAGAATTTCATTCGCTAATTTAAACCCATGTACTTTCAGTACATGGTGGTTTATTTTATTATTTTTCGTCAGTGCTGCTAATTAGCGATATACAAACAAAAAATGTATCATAAATATTTAACGGTACTTATATATTATTCCGGCTGTTCTGCGTTCAGGTGCGTCATAATTTCGTCTTTCAGTGTTGCTGCGGCTATACCGCACTTTATCTGTCCGTTGCGCGCAATGGAGATCATGCCCGTTTCTTCGGATACCACTATTACCAGTGCATCGTAAATTTCGCTCACCCCCAGCGCAGCCCTGTGGCGCATACCGAAAGAAACGGGGACCCTGCTGTGGGTCGATGGAAGTATGCACTTGGCGGCGACTATGCGGGAATTATTGATTACGACGGCTCCGTCATGTAGAGGAGAATTTTTGAAAAATATATTTTCCAGGAGAGACGAGCTTATGGCGGCATCTAAAGCGATGCCGGTTTCGGTTACCGGAGTGAGATCTATTTGCTGCTGTATTACGATCAGTGCGCCCGTTTTGTCCCTGGACATGTCCGTACATGCTCTGACAAGGGGAACCAGGTATTCGAGATCCAGAGACGAGACGTTCCTGAAATCAAGAATCTTAGCCCAGAAAGAGTTTCGTCTCTGGCGGTTTTTTATACCCATTGCCTGAAGAAACCGCCGTATCTCGGGCTGGAAAACTATTATCAGCGCTAATACGCCCACGCTGGTCAGGTTGCCGAGAATCGCCGAGAGCATCTCCATATTGAGCGCCCTCACCGTTATCCACAGCAGGTATATGAACAGTATTATAGCCAGAATACCCGGAGCGGAAGTTCCCTTGGTGAACTTGTAGATATAGAACATCAGCAGGGCTACGACAAAGATGTCGATAATGTCTATCAATGTTATGTGGATAAAGTCCATATGCCCTGCCGTCGGTTTGCGCAAAATTAGCGAAAAATATGAGAAATCAGTATACAAAACTGCCTGGTGCTTCGCAACTATTTCTTTAAAAATTGGTTACAGGTGGAAAATAGATACGTCGATGACTATAATAGATATTTAAAAGTATGCGGCTGCATTGGCGAAGGAGTCGGCGAGTCGGCAGTTTTGTATAAGAAAAAACGGCAAAAACTATATTTGGCAGCAATCCCCTGTTTTATTGATTTTTTATCCATTCGTATACAGGGTCGATCCCGTTTTTAAAATCAGAAAAGCTGCTCTCTATCGTCACGTCCGGCACCATAGTGTTCATATTATCATCCATTCGTTTAAAGTATTTCGTAGAATAGCTGACCTTTAATTTTGAATTCGGCAACTGAAAACTCCTGACTTCTCCGAAGTGATTCGGTTTTCCGGCTGTTTCTTCACCGACAAATACCGCACTTGTCAACAGTTTAAAATCCATAGCATTCAATATCGCAGAAGAAAATACCTTTCTTCCTGTAATAACGTATATTTTTATCTTGGGATTGGCTTTCAGAAATTCCGCCAGTTTCTCTATGAACGCAGTGCCCTGCGACGAATTTCCACCTGTATTCTCCCTCAAATCAAATACTATTTTTTCGACAGGTTTTTTCTTCAGGATGTTAAATGCTCCGCTCTCGAATTCTTTAAAAGAGGGCATTGCCTTGGCCTTTTCTCTGTCGCCGTATTTCGATTCAATCTCCCTGCTCCAGCATTTGTAGTATAACATATAATATATTTTATCATCGGGAGAGTAAAAATCATCAAAGAAGGCATTTTCATTTTTTACCCAGAAAGCCAGTGAATCCGGTTTAAAAACAACTCTGTTATTCCTGGTCATCACCGATGGTTTCAATATGCAGGTTTGATTATGCCCCGCGTCTGCCTTCAATTCGAGTTCGACCTGTTCCGAGTCGGCAAAACCAAAGTAATTTAATATCTGGAGTGACGGGATAAGTTCAGGGGCGTGCATTTTTACCATAGCCGGATTGTCAACGGTGAATATGGCGCTCAGACTGTCTATAACCGTCGCTATCGGTATTTTATTTATTGATAAGATCCGACGCCCCAATATTTCCTTGTTTTCAGGAGTTGTTTGCAGGATGTGAATCCCGTCGCTGAACCAATATAAATGAATCGGAAGCATTTGTTTACTGTCAAGGAATTGGGAGTAGTTCAGCGAAGTATGAGAGTCTCCCATACTTGCTATCAATCTCTGTATTCTCAAGGCAATCTGAAAATTTGTCAGATTGCCGACTTCGGATTTGATAGCATTCAATCCGGATAGAAATTCGTCTTTACTGCGCACCGTAAAGAAATTATAATGCTTTTCCGGCAATTCCCTGGCCAAGTAATCCAGGTCAGCAATCCAATCGATGCGTCTGTCACTTTGGGAATAGGCTGTTTGAAACGATAACGTCAGTATCACTAAAAATATGAGTCGTCTCATTATTATTTGTAATTTTATAGATTCTCCGGTTACAAAATTAGCGTTATAATATATATGTCTGTCGCAGAATCTCATTTTTAGATTGTATTACCGTATTTTACGCAACGCCGATCATAGGATGGATTTCATAAAACCGCAAAAATCGGCCGCCCGTCGTACAAAAGTACGGTCGGGCGGCCTGCACATGAACTACAAAACCTGAATTCTACAGGTCGATCATCATGATTTCCGCCAGCGTGAGGTTGTAATCGAGCATGGTGTCGATCAACGTCAGGCGGACATCATATATCGGTCTCAGTTGTGAAAAATAATCGGCGATGGGAATATGTCCCGCCTCCAGAGCCTGCCGGGAAAGGGAAACGGACTGCATGTGCTCCGCGATACCGCTGTACTCGGAAATGGCCGAACCGAGCAGTCCCACCCTCGAATACAACTCCGACAAGTTGGACATAATATCGGTTTTAGTCTCGTTCAGCAGAGCTTCAGCATAGACCGACTGCGCCCGGGCGCGCTTCACGTTGTTCCTGTTGCCGAACATGGGGATGCTCATGCCTACGATCACGCCGTTGAATTTCCCATCCGAGGCGAACTCGTGCCTGTATCCCGCCGCCAGTCTGGGTAGCGACTGGCTCCGGCTGAGCTTCACGCCTCTCTCTGCCGCATGCAGTCCGGCAACGGCGCCGTGCATTTCGGGAGAGATGTTTTCGTATCTTTCCGCCATATACTCGAAAGAGGGAATACGGGTATCCGTATATGGAAAATCGCCGGCGGTGAAATCGAGCGGCATCCCGCCGTTAAGTGCGGCCAATCTTCCCAATGCCGACGACAGCTCTATTTCATTGAGATTATAGGCATTATTGGCTGAGACGTATTCGTACTTCGCCCTGTCTGTCTCCAGCGCATTGGCGTCGCCTATCCTTGCCCTGGCGTCCATAATGCCGACAGCATACCGTGCATTCTCCGAAATGGTCCGGAGAATTTCACGCTTTTTTCTCAGGGCTATGATCTCGATACAAAGGGATTGCGCCTCCAAAAGGATTCCCTGACGGGATGCGGCATACTCATACCCGTATTGCCGCTCCCTCAGTTTTGCCATCTCCCGCCGGTGAACGTAGGATGTCGGGAAATCGAACCCCTGGATAAGGTCGAGCTCGCCTTTCGTGCCGGCAGGCAAAGGATTGCCCCATCCGTAAACGAATTCCGCTTGGGGGTTTTCGAGGCTGTTGCCCGTTTTTGCTTCGAGCGTAAGGGCATCCCTGAGACCTCTTGCGGCCTTCAGCGACGCATTGTTCCGTTCCACGATGTCCAATACCTCCCCGATGGTCGGCTGAGCCGCTGCGGCGAAGCACAGTGCGGTGAAAACGGATATTAACATTAACTTTTTCATTTCGTTTCTTTTTTCCGGTTCAAAAGCAGGTATACCACGGGTACTATAAAACCGTTCATCAGCATGGAGCTGATAAGGCCTCCGAGTATCACCTTGGCCATGGGGCTTTGTATCTCGGCTCCGGGCAGGTCGCCTCCCATGGCCAGCGGTATCAGCGCCAGCGCCGAAGTCAGCGATGTCATAAGAATGGGATTCAGCCTGTCCGCCGAACCTTTCGTGATAGATTGGTAGAGTCCCGTGCCGTCGGCGCGCAGCTGTTCATACCGCGAAACAAGCAGGATACCGTTGCGGACGGCGATACCGAGCAGGGATATGAATCCGATAACGGCGGGGATGCTGACCACGCCCGAAGTGAACCATATGCTTGCGACTCCCCCTATGAGGGCGAGCGGGAGGTTGATCATTACCATGAGGGCGAGCGACGTCTTGCCGAATTCGCGGAACAGCAGCATGAATATGGCCAGAATGGCGATCAGCGAAGCGAACATCAATGTCCTGGAAGCCGACTGCTGGCTTTCGAACTGTCCCCCGTACTCTACGAAGTAACCTTCGGGAAGCGTCACATTTTCCCTGACCAGTCTTTGTATGCGTTCCACCGTACCGCCGAGATCGCCTCCCGTCGTATTGGCCGAGATCACTATCTTGCGCTTTACGTTCTCGCGGCTTATGGTATTGGGGCCGGAAGTCGAGATTATGTCGGCCACATGGTCGAGAGGCACCTTTATCCCTCCGGCGCCGTCGATCAGCAGGTTGCCTATATCCTCCATGCCGCTACGCTGCGAATCTTCCATTTTGACGGTGAGGTCGAAGAAGCCCGCGCCGTCGTAGACCTGCGAAACAGCCCTGCCCGCGAGCGCCACCTCGACAAATTCGGAAAATTCGGGTATCGTGATGCCGTATCGGGCAAGCATTTCACGCCTGGGTGCAATGCGAAGCTGCGGGCGTTCCACCTGCTGTTCCACGTTGAGGTCGGCGATGCCTTCGACACCTGCTATGGCATCCCTTATGTTTCCTGCAATGGAGTACATTGTATTCAGGTCGTTGCCGAAAAGTTTTATCGCTATGCTCGCTTTGGTTCCCGAGAGCATGGCATCTATACGGTGAGAGATGGGCTGGCCTATCTCCACGCTCAGGCCGCGCAATTCGGCGAGCCTTCCGCGCACATCGGCAAGGAACTCTTCACGTGTGCGTTCCTTCAGCACGAAGGGAGCCTCTATTTCCGAAGCGTTCACCCCTATGACGTGTTCGTCGAGTTCGGCGCGTCCGGTTCTCCTCGCTACGGTCTGTATTTCCGGCACTTCGAGCAGGATGTGTTCTACGCTTCTTCCGATCCTGTCGGATTCTTCGAGCGAGATTCCCGGCATGGTCGCCACGTTTATGGTCAGTGATCCCTCGTTGAACGGGGGCAGGAAGCCGCGGCCGAGTGTCATAAAAATCACCGCCGCACCCACGAAAAGGGCGAGCGTGATTCCGATAACCGTATTTTTGTGTCTCAGCGCCCATTCCAGCGCCTTGAGATAATTGCGTTTAAGGAAGGCGGATACGAACGGCTCCTTCTTGCTCCTGTCCATGACCCTGTTTCCCGTAAGCATGTAGCTGCACATCACCGGAGTGAGCGTAATGGCCACGACAAGCGAGGCGAAAAGCGAGACAATGAACGATATGCCGAGCGGACGCAGCATGCGTCCTTCCATACCGCCGAGGAAAAACAGAGGCATGAATGCGACTATCGTTATAATTGTGGCGTTCACGATCGAAGCGCGTATCTCAACCGAGGCATGGAATACTACGTCGAGCGTCTTCTCGCGTTCGGACTTGGGTTTCGCATAATTCTCCCTCAGACGCTTGAATACGTTTTCCACGTCGATCACCGCATCATCCACCAGGGAACCTATGGCGATCGCCATGCCCCCGAGGCTCATCGTATTGATCGTAAGCCCCATGAGTTTAAGGACTATTATGGATACCAGGAGCGAAAGCGGAAGAGCCACCAACGAAATAATTGTTACGCGCGTATTCATCAGGAAGAGGAACAGTATCACCACGACAAACAACGCCCCTTCCAATAACGCTCTGTTTATGTTGTGGATAGAGGCTTCTATAAACTTCGACTGCCGGAAAATACCGGTGTTTATCTTTATGTCGGCGGGAAGGGTCAGCGAAAGTTCCTCTATGATCCTGTCGAGATTCTCCGTAAGTTCCAGTGTATTGGTCGCCGGCTGTTTCGTCACGGTGAGCAGGACGGCGGGATTTCCCTCCACCGAGGCTACGCCCAGTTGGGGAGATTTGGATCCTTCGGTCACCTCGGCAATATCTTCGAGCGTTATGGGAAGCCCCTCGGCAACCTTGATCACCGCCCTGCCCATCTCTTCTGCAATAGTGGTGGATACGGTGGCCGTTATGATGTACTCGTTGCCGAACTCGTACAGCACGCCGCCGGAAGAATTGCGGCTCATATTTTCGGCAGCCGCGAGCACTTCGTCGATTGTAATCCCGAGCGCCCTCATCCTGGCCGGAGAGAGTAGTATCTGGTATTCCTTTATCTCGCCCCCTGTTACGGAAACCTGCGCTACCCCCGCGATGGACAGCACCCTGGGACGTATCGTCCAGTCGGCTATTGTTCTCAGTTCCCTGAGCGACCTTTCGCCGGAGGTCATTCCTATTATCATGACCTCGCCCAGTATTGACGACTGGGGACCGAGCACAGGTCGCCCCACATTGGGCGGAAGGCTCTCGGAGATCGTCGCGAGTTTCTCGGAAACGATCTGCCTTGCAATATAAATATCGGTCTTCCAGTCGAATTCGACCCATACCACGGAAAATCCCGCGGCCGAAGACGAGCGTACCCGCCTTACGCCGGTCGCTCCGTTAAGCGCCGTTTCTATTGTAAAAGTCACCGTTTTCTCCACTTCCTCGGCGGCCATCCCCGACGCTTCGGTCATCACGACCACCGTCGGGGCGTTCAGGTCGGGAAAAACGTCTACCTCCATCCGCGAGGCTATGTAGATGCCCGTTGCGGCGAGCATAGAAGCCAGTATGACTACGACAAGCCTGTTCTCAAGAGAGAATTTTATAATACTGTTAAGCATCGGAAAGTCCTCCCACTATTAATGTTGGTGGCCATGGGGTATCTCTCCCGATGCGGCCGCCATCTTTACGTTTATGGCTCCGCGCGTAACCACTTTCTCTCCGGCCTTCAGACCGGAAAGGATCCGCACCCTTTCGCCGTCGCCCGCGCCGACCTTAACTTCGCGCCTTTCGTAACATTCCTCGTCCAATTGGACATATACATAGAAAACCCCCTGCTGTTCGGTGAGAGCCGTCACTGGAACTGAAATGACATTGCTTACCGGCCTTCCGAGAAGATAGACCTCCACGAACGCTCCGGGCAGCACTTCGCCGTTGCCGTTGAACTCGAAAGTTACGGGTACGAGCGTCGTCCCCGCGCGCAGGTTCCTGCCCGTGGAGACCAGGCGGCCTCCGAGTTCTTCGAGCTTGTAT
Source organism: Holotrichia oblita (assembly GCA_023690525.1). Lineage (NCBI taxonomy): Eukaryota > Metazoa > Arthropoda > Insecta > Coleoptera > Scarabaeidae > Holotrichia > Holotrichia oblita. Next base: position 1,810,948 of record CM043015.1, read on the forward strand.
GTCGCGTTGTTTTGAACTACCGTGAAGTTGGCGCCCCCGATGTTTGCGAGCCGGCCTGAATATCTCTGCGATACGTCGGCCCGCAGGATCATCCGCCGGTTCTGCGCTATAGTGATCAGAGACTGACCCATCTCGACATAATCGCCCTCGCCGACGGAAAGTCCGCTCACATAGCCCGACACAGGAGACATAATGGCCGCTCCGCGCTCGGAAGAGGACGACGCGATGGCATCGTACTCTATTTTGGCCTGCTGGTACGCAAGGCGTATTTCGTCGAATTCACGCTGCGAGATTATCCTGCTTTCCAGAAGTTTTTCCGCGCGTTCGAAATCCGCCCGCGCCTTGTTGTATGCGGCCGAAGTCCAGGCGAAAACGTCGCCCGATGCCAGGTTTTTCGAGGAAATGTACATCAGCCGTTGATATACGGAAACGGCGCTGCCGTCGGAAAGGCGCGTGTCGGCAAACGAAACGACGCCGCTCACCGGAGCCGCGACGGATATTTCGTCGCCCTGTGCGGGAAGGATCTGCCCGCTCGTCCTGATAACTTCGGTAAAATCCGACGGCATGATCGTTCTGACTTCAAAATCTATCATGGACGCCTGTTCCGGCGGAAATATTATGACGCCCGCGGTGCCTTCGTTCCCGTGCCCGTGATCATGTTCGGCACCTTCGGATTCATGATCGTGCGAGGCGTCCGTCTGTACGCTGCCTGCCGCGTGACTACCGGAGCATGCCGTTCCGTCGGCGTGAGTGTGGGTGCCGCCGCTATTATGATCGTGACCGGCAGATTCTTCTGTTTTCGCCGCCTGGGCCTGATCTTCCGGGTGCTTGTGCGCCGCACCGCCGCACGCTGCGAGAAAAACCGCGCCGACAGCCAGCGGGTATAAATATTTTTTCATTATGGGTTGTTTTTATGTTGGTTTTAAATCGGAATCCGTTTTTCCACTGCTTTCTTTTGCAAAACGAAAGATATTGATTATTAATACCTGAAAAGTGAAAATTCGGATCAGGAGATGTTTTGAATTTAGATGACCCCAAATTCTATTTTCGATGATTTGGATCCGAAGCGCAAAGCATGGCCTGCATAGCGAAAGTCGCGTCAAAAGCATAGAAAAAAGAGGGGAAAATAACGAAATTCAAAACGGGCTCTTCTCAGGCCGTAAAGGATGGGGCGCGCACGGGAAGCGCGCTGCAAATATATTCCGTATGAAAGGGTTTGACGGATGGACGTCGTCGCGCCCCCGACGGTGAAAAATAATAATCCGGCATTTTGCCGCCTGTCGAACCTGCGGCTAAGATTTCAATATCTATAAAAATGACGGCCGCGGCAGGGAAAATATTGCCGTCGTCCTGCTGGTAGAAAAAATCGAATTGTTCGAGGATACATTCGGGATCACCTCCATTGTGACTGTGTCCGCCTTTTACCGTGTGGCAGCAGTCGTTTTCGGGTGTACTGTCGCACCGATCTTCGAATGTGTGCGTGACTGCTTCTTCGCTGCAGGGAAATGTTCCCTCTTCCATACAGCCGTGCTCATCCGGAATATCGCGGCATTCTGCAGTGCAGTGAAAAGAACCCAAACACGGCGAGTTGTCGATGCAGTGATGATGATGGGGTATGGACGCCACAGCCTGCGTAAAAATACACGTCGCGGCGATAATATTCAACCAAAACCTCTTTTTCATCATTTGCATAATGCAAATATAACGAAAAATTAATAATAAATTTAATGTCACACAACTCTATATCGTAATCTTTATTCCGGTTTAGCCGGAGCGACCCACTCTTCGCTTACCACCTCGCCGCCGACCGAAATCACAATGACTTTGACCGGCACGTTGCGTTGCGCCTTTTCGCATGCTGCCTGCGCGATGCGCGCCAACCCGCCGCAGCACGGAACTTCCATCACGAGTACGGTCAGTGTATTGATCTTCGCCGTATCTATCATTTCGGCCAGCTTATCGACATAGACTTGCATATTGCCGTCGAGCTTGGGGCAGGCTATGGCAAGCATTCTGTCTCGTAGAAACCGGCTGTGAAACTCCCCGCTGGCGAATGCCGTGCAGTCGGCCGCCAGCAACAGGTCGGCGCTGCGAAAGAATCCCGCCTGCGGATTGACCAAATGCAACTGCACAGGGAACTGGCGAAGCTCCGACTGTCGCGCCTGCAGCATACCGCCTGTGGACGGCGGAACGGCAAAACCGCCTTGTTGCGGCCGTCGTATTTCACGCGCCATACTGCCCGGACAGCCGCAAGCCAAAGGCTTGGCGTTGTCCTCCGGCATGAAGGCCACCTTAATATCATTCTTTGCGAGGTATTCCATCCCCTGCCGCAACCATTCCGTTTCGTTGTGGTCTTTCAGGTGTTTGAGGTGCGCCAGCACCGCCGCCTCGCCTTTCGGGACGAGACGTTCCATTACCGCCGCCTCGTCATAAGGCTCTGCTTCACGATCTTCCAGAAATATCGCGCCCACCGGACATTCGCCTATGCACGCTCCCAGTCCGTCGCAGTAGAGGTCGCTTATCATTACGGCCTTGCCGTCTATCAACTGCAAAGCGCCTTCGTGGCATCCGCCGACACACGCGCCGCATCCGTTGCACAGCGTTTCATCTATTTTAATTACAGTACGTTTCATTTTATTGTCTCCTTTCCTTTCGTGGTGCGAAGTTACTGCCTCGCCACACCCAAAAACTGTCACCAATGTTACACAATTGCCGGGAAAATCATAATTTTGTAAAAATTCATTTCATACATGAACTTATCAGCCCTGTTGAAAACCCCGCTATTCCGCTCACTTCAGGAATCGGAACTGGAGCGTATATTAGCCGAACTGAAGATCACCGAAACAAGTTTCTCAAAGGGAGAGATGCTCGCCATGCAGGACGAACCGGTCAACCGGCTGATCATCCTGCTGACAGGCAGCGTAAAGGGAGAGATGAGCGACCCGTCGGGGAAAGTGGTTAAAGTGGAGGATATAGAGGCACCCAGTCCACTGGCTATCCTGTTTCTTTTCGGGCAGGATAACCGCTTTCCGGTGCAAGCGACCGCACGCGAAGACGGGACTGCCCTCATTATTCCCAGACAATCGGTATTGCGAATGCTTTCGATGAACGAGACCCTGCTGAAAAACTATCTGGACATTTCGGCGGATTTCGCTGCACGCCTGAGCCGCAAACTGCACTTTATGTCATTCCGCACCATACGGCAGAAACTGGCGGTCTACCTGGTCGGACTGTCGAAGCAGCAGGGAGGCTCCGATACGGTCGTGCTCGACAAATCCAGGAGTGCGCTGGCCGAATATTTCGGCGTCGCCCGCCCGTCACTCGAACGCGAATTGACTGCCATGCAGTACGACGGACTGATCGCCGTCGAAAGGAAAAATATCGAGATCAGAAACCGGAAGGAACTGATCCGGTTGATACATCGTTAGAATATGAAGCCTATGCAGGGAAAATGCGGCTATTGATTTTCTCCCTTGCCCTTCGTTTCCGGTGATTTCCCTTCGGCAGCCGCAGTTTTGCCGGATGCGGCCGGATGTTTTTTCCCGCCGGATGCCTTGACCGCCGCGAGGTTTTCGAAACCCCGTCCGTACACGCCCATAACACTTCCGACGGAGATGAACGCTTCGGGATCGACATCCCGTATGATGCGGAACATGTTGGAATTTTCACTCTTGCGGCACAGTACCATGGCCACTTTGGCAGGTTCCCTGGTATACCATCCTATTCCGTTGAGCATCGTTACTCCGCGGCCGAGTTCCATGTTTATGCGCGAGGCTATCTCGTCGTTCTTCCTGGATATTATGAATATCTGCGACGATTGTTTATTACCTGACAGGAAAGCGTCCAGAGTGTATCCGAGAACACCCACCACCACAAAACTGTATATTACGGTCTGTAGCTCGTTGCCTATGAAATAGGACATGCCTATTATGACGAAGTCGCAGGCCATGATCACGCGCCCGTAGCTTACGGAGCGGTATTTGTTTATGATCATCGCTATGATGTCTGTTCCACCCATGCTGCCGCCCTGCGAGAAACACATACCTATACCTATGCCGGCCACAGCCCCCGCAAGGATGGCCGAAAGTAGCTGGTCGTCGGCCAGGCCGAGCAGGTCGGGCGGTATGGTCTTCTGCAGCAGCCCCATCAGGAAAGCTAGCATCAGAACGGCATACAGGGTCTTTGCACTGAACTTAAACCCTATAATGGCAGTCGCCAGAACGATAAGAATTCCGTTTATGGCGAGCATCGAGTACATAAGCGGTATACCGCCTCCGCTCTCTCCGCCCGTGGCAAAAAATATCAGGAGGGATATACCGCTCACGCCCCCGCCCACGATCTTGGCCGGAAGTATTATGCCTACCCATCCGAATGCGTATAAAAGAAGACCTAACGTGATCACTATGTACTCTCTGACAGTACGGCGGATCAACCCTGGCGAAACAGAAGAAACAGAAATCATTCCCACAATAAACAGTTGATGTAAACTTCGAGTATTTTAGCCTTTCCGGTCAAGTGCACCCCGTCGGCTTCGGCAGGTATTAGAACCGTCTCCCCGCGCCCGAGCGTCCGGACGTCACCGCCGCATTCCACCTCGATCTTTCCGTCGAGATTCATATATATAACAAAGGAATCGAGTCCCGAATAATCCCTTGCCACGCTTCCGTCAGCTTCGATTATGTTCACTGTAAAGTAGCGGCACTCCTTGACCGGTACGGCCACATTGCGCACGGGAACCGGTGTCACGTCGAGATCGCGCCGAGGCAAAAAATCTATGGCTCCGGCGGCGAGACCGGTATGAAGTTCGCGGGGAATACCCCCGTCGTCAGTCCGTCCCCAGTCGTATATGCGGTAGGTGATATCGGACGTCTGCTGTATTTCGGCCAGCAATATCCCCGCACCTATGGCATGAACCGTTCCGGCGGGTATGAAATAAGCGTCGCCCGCTTTCACCTCGACCCTGTTCAGAAGCTCGACAAGCGTGTTCTCCTCCACGGCGCGGAGGTAATCCTCCCGCCTGACACCCTCTCTGAATCCAACATACAACACGGCTCCCGGACGTGCGTCCACCACATACCACAGTTCTGTCTTGCCGTAGGCGTTATGACGCTCGGCAGCAAGCGCATCGTTGGGATGAACCTGCACGGAGAGATTCTCGCCGGCGTCTATGAATTTGACAAGCAGGGGAAACTCGATGCCGAACTTTTCATATACGCAGTCGCCGACCAGATCGCCCATGTAAACTTCGATCAATTCCTGAAGGTTATTTCCCTTTAGCCTGCCTTCGGATACTACCGAGACGTCTCCCTCCAGTCCCGATAATTCCCAGCTTTCGCCCGTTCTGCGACCGGCGGGCAGTCTTCTTCCGAGGGTGGCGGCGAGAAATTCACCGCCCCAGATTCTTTCCTTGTAGACGGGTTTGAATTTAAGAGGATAAAGCATTTTGTCAATATTTTCTCCGCGCATGATTGCACCTGGAAGGTCAGTCATGAAAATCTTTGATAATTCGGAGACAAAATTAAGACAGATTATCCGTATTTAACGCTCCCCCGACGAAATTTTGTTATTTTCGATATGATGGAAACCAATATTTGGTGGTGTTTTAAAAAGTAAGTTGCTGGTCTTTGCGGTAGTATCTGATACTTATTATGGATACTTCTGCTGAATGGGAATATACTTCTTTTCCATGATGCTACATTTTTAGTTAATGATTAAACGTATGTATCATAGAAACGTTTTGGCGTAAATCACTGTAAAACAAAGCATTAATCGCAATTCGTGACCTTTTTATGGTTCAAACCGTATGGGTCACGAATTAGGTCATTACAGTCTGCTTTCGGATGCTTTTTCTTGCGTACCCCTAAAAAGAAAAATCCTCATATATCATTGATATATAAGGATTTTATCTTCTCTTTGCAGTCCATTTCCGGAACCCCGGGAGCGGAAAACAGGCGAAATTTGCAGGGCGAAGCAAGAAAGTGTAAGTTATTTGACAGTTATTTGACAACAGTGAGATATGCTTTGTTGGAATATACCTTTGTGTTCAGATAAGAAGGAAGAATCTTGCTGATATTAATCATTAAATTGCAGACACTCTGAAAGTCCGATTTTTAGTAAAACATTTAGTAAAACAAATACGCTTTTAGAGGTCATTTACCCCATTCCCCCCAAAATCCCCTCAATTCCACTAAAGCACACCAAGTCCGCACGTCAGCAATGATGATAACGTAACCAGAGGACTAAAAGAATGTAATTAGCTGTGAATAAAGGCGAAAACCTCACATAAAGACACAAAAAGGAGTGCCGATAAGCACTCTCTCCAGAGCTGTTGATGAGGATTGAACTCATGACCTCTTCCTTACCAAGGAAGTGCTCTACCACTGAGCTACAACAGCAAAAATCTTGATTCACTGTTCTTTAAGACTTTCTATATGCTTTGTCAACCGATCTTGGACATATAGTGGACATACATTTTTGTTCGATGTTCACTTGCCTTTGAGTAGGGTTATCCTTAAAGCGGTACAAATATATAAATTATTTGTAAAATTTACATGGAATATTTAAACATTCATATTTAATTATTCGTGATGATCATACCAACTGGAACTATTTCAGGTATTTAACATCAAGTCATAGACCTCTATGACTGCAAACGGTGGGCTGGAGTTTAGGCAACTCACTCACCGCCGCCGATACGCCGTGAGGATGGCCCCGTTCGATAAATAGACCAGCGTGAGCTTTATCGGACCGGCATACATAGGAGACACGCTCACCCGAATAATCACTGAATACATAAAATACCCCTTAAGTAAATGTTATAGGGTTATAATGAATTATTAATAAAAATATTATATTTGCTTAAAATTATCGTCCCCTAGAATGCGACCCATCCCTGATAATCGTCTGAATATTTATGGAAGAATACTCAATTTTGTTATTGTTTTTGCTCTGAGTATTAGTATTATTTTTGCGCCCTTCAGTATTTTATACCATGCCGTAAGAGGAGATCAGAAAAAGTGGTTTAAACTATTTTTTATATTCGCCGCAACCTATTATATCGCAGCCTTCTGCGCGATACAATTCAAAGATAACGACACATTCGCGGCAATTTTGCTTCTACTATGGCTTTCAATGATGACTACATCACTCATATTACTGCCGAAACTTAATAACATACTATCCGCCCGACCACGGCAGGTGGTTCCTCCAATCCCTCCGGCGCCGCCCGAGATCGAAAAAGTCGAGACAAATTCTCTCCTCATAAGCACAGGCATCAGGTTTATCGTAAAACTTAAAGTATTACAGCATGTTGTGGAAGATGATAAATTGAAAGAGAATATACAGCAATTGATAGAGTTGTCTGAAATAGTACTGAAGCGGAACGATGATCAAATCGAAAGTTTTTTCCTGCGTTATTCCGACAAACTCATTTCGATGCTGAATAAATATGATGAGATTGAAAATACCAAACTAAACAGCCCTGATATTTTACAGACGATGCAGCATATCAGAGATAGTGTGGAGCAAATCGTCGTAGCCTTCCGTAACGAAATCGCCAACATGTATAAACTTGATCTTATCGATATAAATGCCGACACAATGGTTTTTATACAAACTTTAAGGGTAAAGGGACTAATAGATCAAAAACAAATAAAATGATGGATTCTATGATTAAACTGACTCCGGATCAGGAGTTTACAGTTGAAGAGATGGCTAAGATCGAGGAGTATAAAAATTCCATCGATTTTTCCAGACCTGAACAGATAACGATTTATGGAGCAGCTGTTCAGAGCAAACTGAACACTCTTAGCGACAGTACATTGAAATCCGTGAAGACAAAGGATTTGGGAGAGGTCGGAGTACTTGCCAAGTTAACTGTCGATATAAAGCATTTCGACAAGTCGGTCGGTAAGCAACCCAATAAATTTATCGCTATTTTCTTGGGTCTCAGACGACAGATGGAGATACTCAAAGCGGAATATTCTAAAATTGAGACGAATATCAACAATATAACTTCACAATTGGAGGCGCACAGCTTCACTCTCCAGAAAGATATCATCATCTTCAATCAGCAATATGACGAAAACTGGAAATACTATCGTGATCTTGTTCTGTGTATCGAAGGCGGTGACCTGAAGATCAAAGAGATGTACGAAGATGTTCTGCCGCGGATGAAGGCCCAGGCAGAGCAAAGTCAGACGCGAGCATCGCAAAATGGTCGAACGTGAACTTATGGCGGCTGAAGAAGAATTAAGGGCCAGGCTTTTACCGAATCGCTAATCTTGTCCTCTGGCACTGCTATACCCTATGCGTATCGTATGGGGTATTTTTATTTAGGTCAAGTATCCATGCCTATATAATAAACTCATTGCAATCCGTAAGTTAAAAATGAGGTTCTTATATGAAATTCAAGTTAAAAAGCGGCTGTTTATGGAAAAATGATATAACTTTGTATCAAAAGGGGGTATTCCGCCGGCAACGGTCTTCCCCTCAGATAATTTGAGAGTGAGATAGTTGAACGATAATACATGAAAAATTATAAAAGATATCTTGTAACATCCGCACTGCCATACGCCAACGGACCTGTACACATAGGCCACATGGCAGGGGTCTACATTCCCGCCGACATTTACGTGCGCTACCTGCGCCTGAGAGGCGAGGACGTCATTTTCGTATGCGGTTCCGACGAACACGGGGTTCCCATAACCCTCAAGGCGAGGGCGGAGGGCATTTCCCCGCAGGACGTGGTGGACAAATACCATGGCATCATAAAAAAATCTTTCGAAGATTTTGGAATATCGTTCGACATATATTCGAGGACTACTTCGCCGGTTCATGCCGAAACCGCTTCGGCCTTTTTCCGCACTCTGTACGACAGGGGGGAATTTTCGGAGCAGACCTCCATGCAATACTATGACGAAGAGGCGGGTATATTTCTTGCCGACCGTTATATTACAGGTAAATGTCCCCGTTGCGGCAGCGAGGGGGCTTACGGGGACCAGTGCGAGAAGTGCGGCAGCAGCCTGAGCGCTTCCGAACTGATCGACCCACGGAGCGCCGTCACCGGCTCGGTTCCCGTGCTCAGGGAGACGAAGCACTGGTATCTGCCTCTGGACAAATACGAGCAGTTCCTGCGGGAATGGATACTGGAAGGGCACAGGGAATGGAAACACAATGTTTACGGGCAGTGCAAGAGTTGGCTCGACACGGGTTTGCAGCCGAGGGCTGTCAGTCGCGACCTCGACTGGGGAATACCGGTTCCGGTGGAAGGTGCGGAAGGCAAGGTGCTTTACGTGTGGTTCGACGCCCCGATAGGGTATATTTCCGCCACCAAGGAACTCACCCCCGACTGGGAAAAATACTGGAAGAGCGAGGATACGCGGATGATCCACTTCATCGGCAAGGACAACATAGTTTTCCATTGCATCATGTTTCCCGCGATGCTTCGCGCCCACGGCGACTACATCCTGCCCGACAATGTTCCCGCCAACGAATTCCTCAATCTGGAGGGCGACAAAATATCGACGTCGCGCAACTGGGCGGTATGGCTTCACGAGTATATGGAGGATTTTCCCGCGAAGCAGGACGTTCTCCGTTACGTATTGTGCGCCAACGCTCCCGAAACCAAGGACAACGATTTCACATGGAAGGACTTCCAGGCGCGCAACAATAACGAACTGGTGGCCGTTCTGGGCAATTTCGTAAACCGTGCGCTGGTGCTTACGGACAAGTACTGCGGCGGCGTGGTTCCTCCGGCCGGCGATCCGAGGGAGTACGACATGGAAACGTTGGCCGAACTGCCGCGGATCCGGGCGTCCCTGGAGGACAACATCGAGAACTTCCGTTTCAGGGAAGCCCTGAAGGACGCTATGGCGTTCGCGCGTCTCGGCAACAAATACCTTGCGGACACCGAACCGTGGAAAATCGCCAAAACCGATGCCGCACGGGTGGAGACCATACTTAACGTCTCATTGCAGATTACCGCGAACCTCGCGATAGCTGCAGAGCCTTTTATGCCCTCAACAGCCGTAAAAATAAGGGAGATGCTTGGAGATATAAAGACAGAATGGGATATGCTGGGACGCGACGATATAATGAAGGCGGGGCACCGGACGGGTAAAGCCGAACTCCTGTTCGAAAAGATAGAGGACAGCACGGTGGAGCGGCAGATGCAAAAGCTGGTCAAACCCGATGAAAACAACGGCGGGGCGGAAGCCGCGCCCGCCATTATGCCGCAGAAAGAGACAGTTTCGTTCGATGATTTCGGACAGTTGGATATAAGGGCGGCTACGGTGCTGTCGGCCGAGAAAGTGGCCGGCACAGATAAACTGCTCAGGCTCACTGTGAATACGGGAATAGACACCCGCGAAATAGTGTCGGGAATCGCAGGATACTTTGCTCCGGAACAATTAGTCGGGCGTCAGGTACTCGTAGTCGTAAATCTTGCGCCCCGCAAACTGAGGGGAATCACCTCGCAGGGCATGATCCTGACCGCCGAGGATCCCGCTACCGGAAAACTCGTGCTGGTCTCCCCCACGGAGGCTGTCGGCAACGGATCGAAGATAAGTTGAAACAGACATTTAATAACGTTAATATTAGCAACTCTGACGAAAATAATAAATAGCACAATGTGCTTAAACAAGAAAAATAAAAACTGAAACTATGGAAAATATGGATTGGGGCAACCTCGGATTCGGCTATGTGAAAACCGATTACAATCTGAGATGCGTGTACAGGGACGGCAAATGGGGAGAAGAATTCCTTACCGACGACGAAAATGTTACCATGCACATGGCCTCCACCTGCCTGCATTACGGGCAGGAAGCGTTCGAGGGCTTGAAGGCTTATCGCGGAAAGGACGGTTTTATCCGTCTATTCAGGGTCGAGGAAAATGCAAAGCGCATGATAAGATCGGCCGACTACGTGAAGATGCAGGCGCCTACGGTCGAACAGTTCGTCAGGTGCGTTAAAAAGGTGGTCGAAGCCAACGAGCGGTTCATACCCCCCTACGGTTCGGGAGCGTCGCTGTACATACGTCCCCTGCTTATAGGCACGAGTCCCCAGATCGGAGTCAAACCTGCCAGCGAGTATAATTTCATCATATTCGTGATGCCGGTGGGACCGTACTACAAGTCGGGATTCAATGCCATAAAAGTGATAATCGACAGAGAGCACGACAGGGCTGCCCCCCACGGTACGGGACACGTAAAAGTAGGCGGCAATTACGCCGCCAGCATGCTTTCGGGCATGCAGAGCGCCGAGAAGGGATTCCCGAGCGCACTCTACCTCGATGCCAAAAGCGGAAAATATATAGACGAGTGCGGAGCCGCCAATTTCTTCGCCATACGCGACGGGGCGTATATCACCCCTGCGTCCGAATCCATCCTTCCGTCGATAACCAACATGAGTTTGAGGCAGATAGCTTTGGATATCGGACTTAAAGTGGAATGCCGCAAGGTGGGGGTGGACGAACTCCCGACGTTCGAAGAGGCCGGATCGTGCGGTACGGCGGCGGTCATCTCCCCGATAGGTTCCATATACGATCCCGAAAACGACGTGACCTACACTTACGGCGACGGCAAGACGGCAGGGAAATGGAGTACAAAACTGTATAAGCAACTGTTGGCCATCCAATTGGGCGAAACGGAAGACAAATACGGCTGGACTACGGTATTGTAATATTTTTACGGAGGCAGCGGGCGTTAAACGCCCGCTGCCCCTATACATTGCCATGATCTGTCAGGCAACCGGCAAGAATTCCATATAGGCAGCCGCCTTTGCCGGAGGGTTATCCGTCCGTATGTTCATTCCTAAAAAAGAGAGGGAACCGGCGGCGTTTGAATTACGAGAAACGAAAGAAGCGTTTATTTTTATTATTTTTACGCTTCAAAAATTAAGGAAATGTCAATGTCGAGAAAAAACATAACGATACTTATCGTATTGCTCCTGATCGTCGATCAGGCGGTTAAGATCTATGTCAAAACCCATATGACCATCGATCAGAGTATTACGGTTTTTCCGAACTGGTTTTTTATAAGGTTTATAGAGAATCCGGGTGCGGCTTTCGGACTCCAGATAGGGGGAGAGTACGGCAAACTGATACTCAGCGTTTTCAGAATATCCGCCGTAGCACTTCTGGCGTGGTACATAGGCCGTCTTATACGAAAGAAAGCTCCCAAAGGGGTTATAGCGGGCTTCGGACTCATACTTGCCGGCGCTTTGGGCAATATTATCGACAGCGCTTTTTACGGCCTTATATTTTCGGAATCCACCTATACGACCGTTGCGACCATCTTCCCCGAAGGCGGTGGATACGCCGGATTTCTTCATGGCAAAGTGGTCGATATGCTCTATTTTCCCGTATTACGAGGGAGCTACCCGTCGTGGTTGCCGGGGGTGGGTGGCGACCCGTTCATATTTTTCAGCCCCATCTTCAATATCGCCGACAGTTACATTACCATAGCGGTCTTCTATCTGATACTTTTCCAGAGAAAATTTTTCAAATAAGTGATCAATAATTATTAAGAAATATTTTCCAAGGATTTTCGGAGAGGATTTTCGGTGGCAAGTGCGACAGCGATACGTTATTTATAACGTTTGCTGGATTACGCCGGAATCCTATTACATAAGGTTCACATTGCCGACACAGGTAGGGAGATGTGATTATCTTCCGCCTTATCCTATTGTTCCCCGCTTGTTCCATAATTAATCATCCAGTTTATCCCGAATCTATCGGTGAACATGGCGTGCAGTTTCGACCAGAATGTTTTCGCCAGCGGCATTCGTATTTCGCCTCCTTCCGACAACATCTCGAACAGCCGCTGCGCCTCTGCCTGATCATCCACACTGAGCGACAACGAAACATTGTTCCCCATGTTTACGGGATGTCCGTCGGAATCCGACCCCATCAACATTATATTCCCTATCGGGAGGTTTATATGCAGAATGTTTTCCGTATACTGTTCATCGACTTTGGAGACATTTTCGGGCATGTCCTTGTATCTTAATACACTGGTAAATTCCCCTCCGAAAACGGATTTGTAGAATTCAAACGCTTCTTCGCAGTTGCCGTTAAATAACAGGTATGGTTCCAATTTAAACATGATTTCAGATTAAAACTGTTAAACAATCTTTCGGACGTACTAATAAGTCCCCATAGCGCCCCAAGATACTAACAGAGCAAATTTAAAACCATTGTAACTCGGTACGGAATAATTAAGTGCCGCAGAAAAACATTCCCACACATTGTCGGCATAAGTCTTGCAAAAAGTCCCGGTATTATAAGTACCGTTAAATATTTATTGATACATTTTTTGTTCGCAAGTAGCTAATTAGCAGCACTGACGAAAAATAATAAATAGCACGGTGTATGTGCTTAATGTCTGTATTTACCGTTAAAATAGATTTTTATGGATTTCGATGTCGCGGTAATAGGAGGTGGGTCGGCTGGTTATACCGCCGCCGAAAGGGCTGGTGAAAACGGCCTGAAATGCGTATTGTTCGAAGAGAACGAAATAGGCGGAGTATGCCTTAATGTGGGATGTATTCCCTCGAAAGCACTCCTTTATTCTGCAAAGAGGGTGGACGAAATAAGGGAATCTTCGAAGTACGGCGTAACCGCCATGCAGGAGCCTTCTGTTGATTTCGGGAAAATGATGTCCAGAAAAGATACGACAGTCAAAAGATTGGTGTCCGGCATAAGGATGCGCCTGGAATCGGAGGGAGTGACCATAATTAAACACAGGGCGACTGTTACGGGTGAGGCCGACGGACTTATTTCGGTATCGGCCGCAGAAGAGGAGTACAGGGCAAAATACCTTATTCTGTGTACGGGGTCGGAGAATGCCGCACCTCCCATAGAGGGATTACGCAGGGAGGATTACTGGGATTCGACCGACGCCCTTCGGGCCGAACGGTTGCCGGCTTCGCTTGCTGTAATAGGAGGAGGCTACATAGGCATGGAGATGGCTTCGCTGTTCAACAGTCTGGGAGTGAAGATCGATATAGTCGAGATGACTGACAATATACTCGGAACAGCCGACCGCGAGATGGCTTCCATGCTGAGGAAAGAGTACGAAAAGAGAGGCGTGGTATTCCATACCGGCGCCAAAGTCAAGAAGATAGAGCAAGGCAGGGTTGTCATGGAAAGCGGCGGCAGCGAAAGTACGGTCGAACCGGAAAGGATAATAATATGCACGGGGCGGCGCGCACTGACCGCTACCGCCGGCATCGAAACCCTCGGCATAAATACCGCAGGCAGGGGTATCGAGGTTAATGAACACATGCAGACGCCGAACCCCCGCGTTTACGCCTGCGGCGATGTCACGGGGCGTTCCATGCTTGCTCATGTGGCGGCACGGGAAGCATGCGTGGCGGTGGAGCATATCCTCGGGGCGGGCAGCAGGATGTCCTATGAGGCCATTCCGTCCGTCGTGTACACAAACCCCGAATTTTCATGGGTGGGAAAGACGGAGGACGAGCTTAAAGCAGCCGGCACATATTACAGGACGGTAAAATACCCCATGACATACTCCGGCCGTTTCATGGCCGAGAACGAAGGTTTCGCAGGCCTCTGCAAACTGCTGATCGGAGGGGACGACAGGCTTCTCGGATGCCATATTCTGGGCAATCCGTCCTCCGAGATAATAGTTATCGCCGGCATGGCCATAGAAAAGGGATTTTCGACGGAAGAATTCAGGAAAATCATATTCCCGCATCCGACAGTCGGCGAAGCCATACACGAAGGTCTTTACATGTGATTACAGGCAATCTTTTTAAAGGGTGAAATATTTTGATACTTGTAGATACTAATAGCTCGGATGTTTTTTTCAATATGGCGGCGGAGGAATATCTGCTGAAAAAGTCAAAGGAGGATTACATTCTGCTTTACAGAGACGATCCCTGCGTGGTCGTCGGAAAACACCAGAGGGTATGCGACGAAACCGACACTGAAATGCTTAAAAATCAGGGTATAAGCCTGGCGCGCAGATACAGCGGAGGCGGGGCGGTCTATCACGACAGCGGCAACCTGAACGTGAGTTTTATCGAGACTTACGGCGACGAGGCGGCATTCGGGAGATTTACCGGCGTTATAAGGGATTTCCTTGCGACCCTGGGTGTTGATGCCGTCGCAGACGGGCGCAATTCCCTGTTCGTGGGTGGGAAAAAGATTTCGGGAAGCGCCCAGTGCATATATGGCCACAGACTCATGTACCATGCAACGCTGCTTTTCTCCGTCGATCTCGAAATGTTGGTCAGGTCGTTGAAGACGGCCGCAGAGTGTGCCGACAACAGCGGCCGTACCGGTAGAAAGACCTGGGTGCGGTCCCGGAGAAGCGAGGTAACCAATCTCGCCGGTCTTACGGGGGAGCATATCGGAATCGAAGAGTTTGCGAACCGTCTGAAAATTTATCTGACAACCGCTTTCGCCCCTGTTGTCGAGCGCGGGTTGGACGAAACCGAGACCAGGGAAATAATGCGGCTGAGGGATAATAAATATATTACCGACAACTGGAATCTGAAAGCGTTGGGGAAATAAGCACATCGTGCTATTTATTATTTTTTGTTTACTGCTAATTAACACCTTACAAATAAATAATGTATAAATAAATATTTCACGGTACTTATAAAATGAAAGATTATGGCACTGTTTGAATTGAAGATGCCCAAGTTGGGCGAAAGCGTCACAGAGGGGATCATCCAGTCGTGGCGCGTGAAAGCGGGCGACATTGTAAAGGAAGACGATATTTTGTTGGATATAAATACGGCGAAGGTCAGCGCCGAGATCCCCTCGCCCGTCGCGGGGAAAGTGACGGAACTGCTGTTCAAGGAAGGGGATACCGTACCCGTGGGCGGGACGGTGGCGAGGATAGAGACGGAAGCGCAGGAAGCACAGCAAGTGGCGCCATCTCAAGTTCAGCCGGAACAACCGGCAGAGATGCAGCCTCAAGTCCAGCCTCAGCAGGTACAAGCCCAATCTCAGTCACAGATGCAATCGGAAACTCCGGCACAACCGCAAACGCCACAGCCACAACCGGAAATTCAACCCGAAGCAGGAAGGGTCGTGAGCGGGGACAGGTGGTATTCGCCGGCGGTGCTTACGGCGGCGCGGGAAGCGTCGCTCTCCGACGGGGAACTCGCCGCGATCGCGGGCACGGGTTATCAGGGCAGAGTGACCAAAAAAGACATAACGGATTACCTCGCAGCAAAAGCGGCGAAGGGCGGCATGATGGAGGCACAGCCAGGTACGTCTGCACCATCCCCCCAATCTTCACAACCTGCCTCCGTACCCCCTGCGCCTGCTTCGCCCCCTGTTTCCGCTCCTGAGGCCGAAACCGGAAACGTATCCGCCGCCGTCCCGCCCGCCGCTCCGGCCACCATTTCGGCCACCGGTAAGGAAACAGGTGAGGAGGCACCCCCTGCGGCTGCCCCGCTATCCGTCGCTCCGGAACAAAAGAAGACGTCCCTTCCCCTTGCTCAAGGCGACGAGGTAAAGGAAATGGACTACATAAGGCGCGTGACCGCCGAACACATGGTTATGTCCAAGAAGACTTCCGCCCATGTGACGACAGTGGTCGAAGCCGACGTGACGAAACTTGTGCATTGGCGCAACCGCGTGAAGGATGATTTCAAAGAACGCGAGGGGATAGCGCTTACCTATCTTCCGGCGGTCGTAGAGGCCAGCGCCAAAGCGCTGAAAGAGTTTCCACAGGTAAACGCCTCGGTGGACGGGACAAAGATCATATTCAGAAAACACATAAGCATAGGAATAGCGGTCGCGGTCGAGAACTGGAATCTTATAGTTCCCGTGATCCACGACGTCGATAAGATTAACATTAACGGTATAGCGAGGGAAATAGATTCATTGTCGGAGAAAGCTCACGCAGGCAAGCTGAAAGTTGAGGATGTCGAAGGGGGGACTTTCACGATCACCAATTTCGGGACTTTCAAGAATCTTTTCGGGGCGCCCATAATAAACCAGCCGCAGGTTGCGGTACTTGCCGTAGGATTTATCCAGAAGAAACCGGCTGTAATGGAAACTCCGCTCGGTGACGTGATTGTAATAAGACATAAAATGTACCTGTCGCTCTCGTTCGACCATCGCATCGTGGACGGGGCGCTGGGAGGACAGTTCCTGCGGAAGATTGCGGACTATCTGGAAAACTGGGATTTATAACGGATATCATGGATAACTACAATATTCTCGATACGGACAGGGAAACCCTGAAAAAATGGTTTTACCTGATGACGCTGGGGCGTGCGATCGACGATAAGGCTCCCTCCTATCTTTTACAGTCGCTCGGATGGTCTTATCATGCCCCCTATGCCGGACACGACGGCATACAGTTGGCCATAGGACAGGTCTTCGACCGCTCTTCGGATCACCTCTTCCCATATTACCGCGATATGCTTACGGCTCTTTCGGCCGGCATCACGGCAGAGGAGATAATACTCAACGGCTTGTCCAAGGCGGCCGATGTTTCGAGCGGTGGACGGCACATGTCGAACCATTTCGCAAAACCGGAGTGGAACATACACAATACATCCTCGGCTACGGGCACGCACGACCTCCACGCCGTGGGAGTCGCACGCGCCATGGTCTATTACGGACACAAGGGAGTTGCGATTGCTTCCCACGGCGAGGCGACCGTCTCAGAGGGATTCGTCTACGAGGCGATCAACGGCGCGACGACCGAACGGCTGCCTGTTATTTTCGTCATCCAGGACAACGGCTACGGAATATCCGTACCCAAGCGCGAGCAGACTGCCGCACGTAAGGTGGCCGATAATTTCAGATCGTTCAAGAACCTGAAAATAATACACTGCAACGGCAAGGACGTTTTCAGTTCCATGAACGCCATGACCGAAGCCCGCGAATACACCCTTTCGACCGGCAATCCGTCTATCGTGCAGGCCAACTGCGTCAGGATAGGTTCACATTCAAACTCCGACCTTCAGTCGCTCTATCGCGACGAGAACGAACTCGGTTATGTCAGGAAAGCCGATCCCCTGATGAAATTCCGCCGCATGCTCGTGCGTTACGAAAAACTTACCGAAGAAGAGGCAGCGGCAATAGAAAAGCAGGCTAAGGAAGAACTCGCGGCGGCGCACCGCAGAGCCATGGCCTCAGCCGACCCCGACCCCGCTACCATAATGGATTACGTTCTTCCTCAGTCCTACGATGCGATAGAAGTCCCTCAAACTCGGAGCGACGGGAAGAAAAGGAACATGGTGGCGGCTCTGAACGATACCCTCAAGGCTGAATTCCGCCTCAATCCCGACACTTTCCTGTGGGGGCAGGATGTCGCGTACAGGGACAAGGGCGGCGTATTCAACGTCACCAAGAACATGCTGAGCGAATTCGGTAACCACAGGATATTCAACGCCCCTATTGCAGAAGATTATATAGTGGGCACGGCAAACGGCATGAGTCGGTTCGATCCGCGTATAAGGATCGTTATCGAGGGCGCCCAATTCGCCGACTATTTCTGGCCTGCCGTAGAGCAATATGTGGAATGTACCCACGAGTACTGGCGTACCAACGGAAAATTCACACCCAACGTTACGATAAGGCTTGCTTCGGGGGGCTACATAGGAGGCGGCCTGTACCATTCCCAGACCATAGAGGGGGCGCTATCGACGCTTCCGGGCGCGAGGATAGTCTACCCGTCTTTCGCCGACGACGCGGCAGGCCTGCTCCGGACAAGTATGCGCTCGAAAGGTCTGACTCTTTTCATTGAGCCCAAGGCGCTCTATAATTCGGAGGAAGCCGCGGCGGTATTCGCCGACAACTTCGAGGTTCCTTTCGGTAAAGCCAGAATACGCAGGGAAGGTTCCGACATAAGCATAATAACATACGGCAACACCACGCACCTTTGCCTGCGGGCGGCGGAGAGACTTCAAAAGGAGGGTCGGGGCAGCGCGGAAGTCATGGATATCCGTTCGCTTATCCCCTTGGACAGGGAGGCGATCTTTTTGTCCGTAAAGAAAACAGGTAAAGTCCTGGTAGTCCATGAAGATAAAGTGTTTTCGGGATTCGGGGCGGAACTGGCGGCGGAAATAGGAACGGATATGTTCCAATACCTTGACGCCCCTCTGCGCCGAGTAGGCTCTACTTTCACTCCGGTGGGATTCAATCCTATACTGGAAAGGGCTATACTTCCCGACGAAGAGAGAATATACGATGCTATGCGCGAATTGCTTGAATATTGAGATGTTAAGCACTCCGTGTTATTTATTATTTTTCGTCGGAACTGCTTATTAGCAATTTGCAAATAAAGAACGGATAAATATTTAACAGTACTTAATTGAAATTTTATATGAAGAAGATAGGTCTTTTTTATCCGTCGGAAACAGAAAAAACCGCCGGAGTTGCAAAACAAATCATTGATGCCTTCGGCGGGAATGAAATCGAAACGGTTGAAGTCGAGAAAGCCGTCAGGAACAGTTTCGAGGCATACGACAACATAATCGCCGGCGCCTCGACATGGTTCGACGGCGAACTTCCATCGTACTGGGACGAAGTCTTGCCGGAGATAACGGAAGCCGACCTTAAAGGCAGGAAAGTTGCGATCTTCGGTCTCGGCGACCAGACAGGCTATCCCGACAATTTTGCAGACGGTATCGGCCTTCTGGCTGAAGCATTCGGAAGATCGGGCGCCGAAACGGTCGGACATACCTCCGTCGAGGGTTATAATTTCAACCGTTCGCTTGCCGTAAGGGACGGTGAATTCCTCGGACTCGTACTCGATATGGAAAACCAGCCGGACAAGACGGAAGAAAGAATAACCGGCTGGGTGGAGCAGTTGAGAAAGGAATTTATATAACACGCCCTAACTATATTTTTTGCAGTTTCTTGTCATATGCCGAACTCCGCCCCTCCCCCTCAGCCGCCTGGGCGGCTGAGGGGGAGGGGAGGAGTCGGCAACCAACATACCTATATTTAAATTACCATCCCCAAATAATTTTACTTTGTACCCGGACTTGCATACTTTGAAAAAAAAGTTTATCTTTGTCTCGCTAATTTTGGCATGGATAGGATTAATTAACGGGTTATAAAATTATTCCTGAGAGCCAAAGAACAAAGTTTGGCGAAATAAACAGCCGAAAAAATTAATGCGGAAATAGCTCAGTTGGTAGAGCACGACCTTGCCAAGGTCGGGGTCGCGAGTTCGAGTCTCGTTTTCCGCTCCCGGGGTTCCGGAAAGGGACTGCAAAGAGAAGATAAAATCCTTATATATCAATGATATATGAGGATTTTTCTTTGGAATTCCCAACTTTAGGTGCACAAAAAGTTAAGCACTTTTTTTGTTGATGTTCCAGAACTCGTCGATAGTCATGTTTTGGAGTGCTGAATGGCGTCTTTTTTTGTTATACCAGATTTCGATATACTCGAAGATTTCCATCTCCATCTGCTCGGCCGACAGTTCGATGTTACCATAAATCATCTCGCATTTTAGATTACGAAAGAAACTTTCGGCCACGGCGTTGTCCCAGCAGTTGCCCTTACGTGACATACTTTGCACGACTTGCCCCTTGATCTCCGAGCGGAACTCCTCGCTGGCGTACTGTACGCCTCGGTCGGAATGGAAGATCATCCCAGCAGAGGTCTTTCTGTTCTTCACCGCCATCTGATACGCTCTGACGGCTGTATCTTTGGCCGTCAGGTTATCGCTCAGGCTCCAGCCGACCACCTTGCGGTCGTACAGGTCGATCACCGAGGTTAGATAAACGAAGTGTTCCTTGGTATGGATGTAGGTAATGTCCGACACCCATACCTTGCCCGGAGCTTCCGGTGAGAACTTCCTGTCCAAATGGTTGGGGCATATGCGAAGCGAGTGCGGCTTGTAGGAATGGCTGCCCTTGTACTTGCAGCACAACTTACTACGTAATCCCATACGTTTCATATACTTGGCGACCGTATTACCCGACACGGAATAACCGTCGGCTTTGATCTCGGCGGCGATACGGGGTGCACCGTAACACCCCTTAGCCGCCGCATAGACCACCTGAATGCGACGTTCCAACTCTTCACGCTTTTGCTCACGTTTGCCGGGGATACCGGCCTGGTAATCATAATACGATCGCTTTTTTTAAGATCTCAAGTTCCAATTTGGTGTTGCGGAGCTCCTTTTCGAGTTCCTTCACCCGCTTGCCTTCGTCGCTAAGCCGTTCCACGCCATGACCCTGGAAGCTGGCCTCGCCGTGGCGGGCAAACTCCGCCCGCCACTTGTAAATGCGCTCGGAGGTCACTCCCAGTTCCTGTGCCAACTCCTTGATATTGTTGCGCTCGTAACTTAATTTTACCGCACGTTCCTTGAACGAACGATCATACTGACGTTTTGTTAATGATGTTCCCATGAATGAAAGTTAAGATTTATTATTAAACAACCTTAACTCTTTGTGCGGGTAAAGTTAGGAACTCCACTTTTTTGCGTCCAAAATCCGGACACCGGATAAGACACCTGCGAAGTGCATTTTTTTGCGTTTTGATGCCTGTTATCTAAAATCACAAAGCCCCGTAAATTCATCATTTACAGGGCTTTGCTTTATTATTCGATGTTTCTTGGCGGAGAGAGGGGGATTCGAACCCCCGGTACAGTAATCCCGTACGACAGTTTAGCAAACTGTTGGTTTAAGCCACTCACCCATCTCTCCGAACCGTATTATTACGGCGGCGTAAAGGTAAAGCAATTTTTCGGATTTTCACTATCTGCAAAAGTAAAAGATTCGCTTAAGTATTATAAGACGATTATTACATATCATTTTTTGCGCGAAATTAACAATATATTTATTAATCAATAGCTTAGCCAGCAAGTTCCATCTGCCGAAATCAAGATCCATCCAAAACAACTCGCAAATTCTTAGGAAATTGGACGGCAGTCAAATTCGATCGATGCCGAGAGCTGACGGGGTCTTTATAAATAAAATACTATTATCTTACATCGGTTTAAATCCGACTATATCACGCCGTAGATACGGCAATACATGAAAATGTCTCAAACTGAAACCTGACCTTCTGAGAATCGCGTATTTGAAAATGTTTTCCGTAGGGGGTTACGGATAAAAACGATAAAATCGAAGCCGCCTCACAATTCGAGACGGCTTCATGTCCCTCAAGCGTATCGCCCACCCCGAGGCATCGCTGACTATTTGCTGAGCTCTGCTATCTGGGCCTTTGCCGTAGACACATTACCTCCGGCCGTTACTTTTCTATAATTTTCGATGGCTTTGGCTTTGTTCTCCTTATTCTGGTAAGCGGCGCCCAACAGAAAATAAGCATCGCTGCGAAGTTCCGGAGTCGTCTGAGCTGAAGCTGCAGCTTCACCCCTCTCGATTACCTTATCCCAATTCTTCTGGTTCGTAGCAGTTTGTATAAGCATCATGTTTGCGACGGCATTATTGGGATCGCTTTGCAGTATATTTTCGATTATTTCTATCGCACCGGCAAAATTCTTGGCTTCTATGGCCTTAGAGGCATCGAGCATCCTGTAATAGGCAAGTTTTTCACGTGCTGCTTCGGCCGGCGCCTTGAACTGACTGTTGCGTTCTTGGAGGGCGATTATCTCGTTGTATACACGGTAGGCATTTTCGGTGTCGCCCATCTCAGCATAACTCATGGCAAGATTAAGAGCCAGATCGGTATCGGTAGGATTCGCTTCGTAACCTTTGGCGAAGATTTCGGCAGCTTTTGAGTAATTTTTGCTGTTGAAAGCCTCGGCGCCCATGGCTCCGTACAGTTTAGATATCACTGAGTTGGCATTTCGGGTCGTAGCGGCATCACCGTAAAGTTCGCCTAAGGAAGTGGCTTTAGTCAGGTTTTCCAAAGCGCTGTCATATTTATTGGCTTGCGCGTCTGCCAGACCCGCCCGGAAATAGCATACCGGAAGGAGTTTCTGTGCTTGAACCACCGTCTCCATAGCATCTTCGCCTACTTCCAGACCCATTTCGATCACCTGGTTGAGGACGGGAATAGCCTGGATATATTGTTTTGCATTCATAAGTTCTGCCGCCGCATTGAATTTTTCGTTCACTTCATTCACTGTCTGGGCGTTTGCCGCAAAAGAAAAGAGAGCAAAAGTCACGATAGCGGCAAAAATTTTCAGTCTGTTCATAATGTAATGTAATTTATGGTTTTTCGTTGTTTTTTCAATGACTCCGCACCGTGCGGAATCCTCTCCGTTTGCAAAAATATAATTTTTAATGAGAAATACAAAAAAGATACCTTTTTAAAGTACCGTTAAATATTATTGATACATTTTTTGTCTGTAAGTCGCTAATAAGCAGCACTGACAAGAAATAATAAATAACACGGTGTGCTTAAAGTATTCGCCGTTGGATTCCAGTATGCTTATTTTTCCCTGAGCTTTGCGAAAAAATCCTCCATAATTGCGGCGCATTCGTTTGCCAGAATACCCGAGGTGACAATAGTTTTCGGGTGAAGTATGCGATCCGCGACCAGGGAATAGCCCCTTTTAGGGTCGGACGCCCCGTAAACCAGGCGGCCTGTCTGGCTCCATGCACACGCTCCGGCGCACATAACGCAGGGTTCTATGGTTACATATAATGTGCATTTATCCAGGTATTTGCCGCCTATATACCGGCTTGCGGCCGTTATCGCCTGCATTTCGGCGTGGGCGGTCACGTCGCAGAGCGTCTCCACGAGGTTGTGCCCCCGGCCGATTATCCGGCCACCGGCCACAATGACCGCTCCCACCGGCACCTCTCCCTTATCAAACGCCGCAAGAGCCTCATCTATTGCTACACGCATGAATTTCTCGTCCTCTCTTTGTTGCATTTAGTTAAATCCTTATATTTGGAACCCGTTTTGTAAATTACAAAAATAAAAAATAATGTACAGAAGCCATACTTGCGGAGAATTGCGCGCGTCGGATATCGGAAAAACCGTGACCCTCGCCGGATGGGTACACAGAATAAGGAATTTCGGTTCCATGACATTTATAGAACTGAGGGACAGGTACGGAAGGACACAGCTGGTGGCTTACGAAACCTCCCCGCAGCCGGTGCGGGAAGCTCTACAGGGGATCGGACGCGAACATGTTATCGCCGTCACTGGTACGGTAGCCGAACGCTCCTCCAAAAATCCCGCCATGGATACGGGCGAGATAGAGGTCGTCATATCCGGAATCGAGATTCTCGGACGGTCGGAAACGCCTCCTTTTACCATAGAAGAGTGCAGCGACGGCGGCGACGAGCTTCGTATGAAGTACCGCTATCTCGACCTCAGAAGGCCTCCGCTGCAAAGGGCTTTGATCCTCAGGCATGAGATGGCGCGGCGGGTGCGGGAGTTCCTCGGCGGCGAGGGTTTTCTGGAGATAGAAACACCGTTCCTGATAAAATCGACGCCGGAAGGGGCGCGCGACTTTATCGTCCCTTCGCGCATGAACGCGGGTGAATTTTACGCCCTGCCCCAGTCTCCGCAGACTTTCAAACAGCTGCTCATGGTAGCGGGATACGACCGCTATTTCCAGATAGTGCGCTGTTTCCGCGACGAAGACCTGAGGGCGGACAGGCAGCCCGAGTTCACGCAGATCGACTGTGAGATGGCCTTCGCGGAGAGGGATGATGTACTCTCCACGTTCGAGAATATGGCGAAGTATCTTTTCCGAACCGTCCTCGGTATGGAACTGGATTACGATTTCCCGCGCATGTCGTGGCACGACGCGATGGAAAGATACGGTACTGACAAGCCCGACATACGTTTCGGCATGGAAATCACCGATATCACCGGCGAGGCGAAAGACAGGGGATTCGTCGTTTTCGACTCGGCCGAATATGTGGGCTGCATCGTCGCAAAAGATTGCGCCGGTTATACACGCAAGCAGACGGACGAGCTTACCGAATTCGTCAAGCGTCCCCAGATAGGCGCCAAGGGTTTGGTATGGGTGAAATTCGAGCAGGACGGCAGCGTCAAATCGAGCGCCGACAAGTTCTTTTCGCCCGATGACTTCCGGAAATGGGGCGGCAGGACGGGAGCCGGCGCGGGCGATCTTATGCTTATAATAGCCGGAGAGAAGACCGGCAGCCTCAACGCCCTGTCCGAATTGAGGCTGGAGCTTGGAACCCGTCTCGGACTGCGTGAAAAGGGCAGGTTCGCTCCCCTGTGGGTCGTGGATTTCCCTCTGTTGGAGTGGGACGCGGAGAGCGGAAGGTTCTTCGCCATGCACCATCCGTTCACTTCCCCGAAGAAGGAGGATATCCACCTGTTCGACACAGATCCCGGGCGTGTGCGTGCGAACGCCTACGATTTCGTCGTAAACGGCGTGGAGATTGGCGGGGGGTCGGTGCGCATACACGACTCCGCATTGCAGTCGCGCATGTTCGAGGTGCTCGGGTTCACTCCGGAAGAAGCTGAAAAGCAGTTCGGTTTCCTGTTAAGCGCATTCAAATATGGGGCTCCTCCGCATGCGGGCATAGCATACGGATTCGACCGCTGGTGCGCCCTGTTCGGCGGCTCGGAATCGATAAGGGACTTTATAGCATTTCCGAAAAACACTTCGGGACGCGACGTCATGTTGGACGCTCCGGCTCCGGTATCCGGCGCCCAGCTCAAGGAATTGCACCTGAGTGTCACCGTCCCAGCCCCTTCCGAAACACAGGAGTGACACGGGTCAAAAAATCCGACCTGAGCTAAAGGCCACAGAGTTTATATCGATAATATTTTGCAACGGCAGTCTCGCGTTCCCCGCGCGGCTGTTGCCCATTCTCTTATGTTCACAGGCGACGAAGAATCTGATCTTCAATTAATCTTCATATCTGTCAATAAATCTGTTTTGTATTTCTTATATTCATTTGGTTTAAGTCCGCAAAACGGACATTATTAATATTTACAGTACTTTTATTCATTATTGTAGCCGGAAAGTATCTTAAAAAATCCGTATTGAATAACTTTGCCCGCTTTAAACTAAAAGACTTAGGTAAGGAATTTGTTATGAATCTTCAGCGTGTAGGAAAAAATCAAACCATGGATATAAGAATATTGAAAGGGGTCTGTTACATACATATATTTTCAGTCCTGTGTTTTATGTTGTCCGGTTGCACGGACGGTGATGCTTGTACCATACCTCCCGCTTCCCCTCTGGATATCTCGGTCCTGGAAGCGGATGTTTACGACGGCGCTGTAACACGGATAAGTTTTACATCGACAGAGCCCAGTGTATTTATAGAACAGGAAGGTTTTACGGGAGCATCAGGGGATACACCTTTTATAGTCAACAGTTTTTTCGACGGCCTTGCCGGCGAAGGAGCTCCGGGTATTACCTACGATCCGGCTACGGGTGAAGGTCATATCGACTTCGCTTCCCTGTCGAACGAAGTAGGTACTCATGTCCACAGGATAATCGTCGCAGCGGGTAACGAAAGACAGGAAATGCTTATCACCACACATATAACGGAGCTTGCCGATTGGGGCACATACCCATATGTGGGTACTTTCCATCGCTGGAACCAGACCGGTGAACGTGTGATTTCCTCGGCCAGCACCGGATCGTGGACGGCAAGGGTTTTGACCGACGAGGGCGATTTCGTCCTGCTCGACAGGATGCCGAGTCCGGCAACGGTGGCCGGTATCCTCAGAACGGACAGCCCGGGCGATGCGGAAAACTATCAGATCACGGGCGACCAAACGGTCGTGAGCGGCAACGGCAGGATATTTTTCCGCGTCGGCCTTACGGGAAACGCTCCGTCGTCGGTCGAGCCGCGTTATACAAGGATCAGGGTGGATTGGAAACTCAACGGGGCGGATACGGTGTCATATATATATGTACGTCAGGGCGAAGAGGCGGATTATCTCATGCGTCCCGAGGACGCGCTTACGAATTCGCCGAACACTCCCCCCCGCGCCAATGCCGCTAAATTTACCGTTTTCAATATTACCGACCAGCATCTGGGCGGAGGTCCGAATTTAACCGACCACTCCCCGATCGTCGGAGGAGAGGGTGTCTTTACCGATTATCCTTCGCAGGCAGGGTACTTTTTTATATGGAATCTCGGGGCCAATCCGTCATATCAAAGGGCGTACAATCCAAGTGTTCCCCAGCCAGGTATATCGATAGTCGGTTGGGCAACAGATATAACGGCTGGCGGTTTTTGGAATACGGCAAAGGATGTCTGCCCCCAGGGCTACCGCCATGCAAGCGACGGAATATGGAATGCGGGAGATGTAAGCATTTTCTCTTCCGAGTTTCGTCAGTCGCTGTTCCTGAATCCTGCTCCGAATTTCGGAACCGATGCTTTGAGTAACTCGATATTCGGTTATTATGCCGACGGATGGAGTGACAGACAAAAACTGGGCGCATCGCCCGGAGCATCCGTTCCACTCGGAACCGCTGGAACCGGAGGATGGGTAGCTTATATCGGCAGACTGTTTTATAATCCCTACTCCAATGCGTCGGTATTCTTCCCTGCGGTTGGAGGACGGGGTGCTCCAAATGGATCCTTGGCTAACGATGCCATCAATGGCATCTATTGGACAACCACTTCCGGCGGAGGCGGCAATGCCGCATTTATGAGTGTTTACGGACGCATGAACTACCAGCGCGACGGAAACGCTGGAATGGCACGCTGCGTCAAAGAATAATTCTGCTTACTGCCCAATTTTCAGATCGTTAGATTAGAAAAAAGAAACGGATTTCTTTTTTCTATCATATTACCGAACCGGCTGTGTGCAGCGCTCCTCCGTTCGGGCTCAGGCTGTGCCTGTTATACAAGTTCATTGGCCGATACCGCGAGTGTAGCGACGCTCAGGCGGCAGTCGGGGACGGCCTCGAGGATCGTGCGGCCGCACGATGCCAGTGTCGCTCCCGTCGTAAGTACGTCATCCACTAAAAGGATGTGCCTGCCGCGCAGTCTTTCGGGTCTTATAACGGAGAAGATACCTTCCACATTAGACCAGCGTTCGCTCCTGCTTCTCTTTGTCTGGCTTGTCTTGTAACTCCGGCGCGATACGCAGGCGGCCTCTGTTCCGACGCCCATGGCCGAGGAAATACCCCTTGCGATGTATTCGGCCTGATTGTAACCCCTCGATAGACGCTTCCGCCAATGTAAAGGTACGGGTACTATAACGTCGATGTCGCCGTACAGTCCCGAACGGGAGAGTTCGCCTCCGTACCACTCGCCCATTTTCCGCGCGAGCATCCAGTTCCCACCGTATTTGAATTTGTGTATCATGTCACGGAAACCGCTTTCGTGTATGAAAAAGAAAAACGAACTGGCATTTTCCAAAGGAAACTGTTCTGAAAGTTTCTCATAGACAGGATTTTCGCGCTTCATCCAGAATTGTGTAAGCGGGATTTCCCAGCGGCAACGGTTGCATATCAGACCGCTGTTCTCCGGCATCGGTACGTCGCACACGGGGCATATATCCGGATAGAACAGTTTCACGGCGTCTTTGAACATTTTTCTCATTGCGGTGCAGGGTAGTTTTCAACGTATCGGAACAGAAGTTTTCAAAGGTAAGTATGTTTTATGAAATATAAATACATATGAATTTGGGAATTCCCCTGTTCCATCTACTGGCTCAGCCGCCGAGAGAACTGTTATTTTTCGCCGCCGCGGGCGACCGTATCAGCACCGAAATGGAATCCCGCTTTGTCATTTAGAGAAGCCTGCACCGAAAGCTAACGGTTCCCGTATTACAGAATGTTGATAAAATGAGGGTGAATACGGACTGGTAATCGGCAAAAAAGTGTTAAACTTGCAGATTAAGCACATTGTGTTATTTATTATTTTTGTTGATACTGCTAATTAGCATATTACAAATAATAAATAAATATTCCACGGTATTTAATATAATATGACCTGACCAAAGTATGTTGTCGTTTTTTCTTTATATAATAATTTTACTGTTTACCGTTGTCTACTTTGTCATATTCGCCGTCTGTTTTGTGGCGACGGCTCCGTTCGACCGTAAAAGAACGGTGATCCACCATATGTCGAGATTCTGGACGGCGTGTTATTTCCGCATGGTTCCCACATGGAAATTCGAGGTGGAGGGACTGGAGAATATCAGGGAGAATACTCCCTATGTCGTTATCGTCAATCACAGATCGATGATCGATATTCTGATAATGTATATCCTGCCGTTATATTTCAAATGGGTCTCCAAGAAGGAAGTTCTCAAGTGGCCGATTATAGGATGGGTGATGCCCATGCACGGGGATATAACAATCGACAGAGGTACTGCGGGAGGCGTGAGGAAAATGGTGCGCGAGGGCAAAAAGTGGCTTTCGGACGGAGTATCGGTGATTATTTTCCCCGAAGGTTCTCGCAACCAGACGGAAAAAGTGGAAAGGTTCAGGGAAGGGGCTTTCGTTATGGCGCAAAGCGCCGGAGTGGGGATACTGCCGTGTGTTACCACAGGTACGGATACCGCTTTGGCGGGGCGGAAGATAAATTTCCGCAACGTTTTCAGAGTAAAAGTACTCCCTCCCCTGAGCGCCGAGGAGGTACAGGCCGTATCCGCCAAGGAACTGGCCGAAAGGATGCACGGGCTGATAAGTACAGAGTATGACAAATTGAAAAGCAAATGAATGCGGTTGCGAAATATACGGACGAGGATATAAAGTCGCTGACGGCGAGGGAACACCTCCGCCTGCGCCCCGGCATGTACATAGGTAAACTGGGCGACGGTTCCCAGTCGGACGACGGTATTTATGTCCTCTTCAAGGAGGTCATGGACAATTCGGTGGACGAGTTCATAATGGGGGCGGGCAAGTCGATAGATGTGCTGATCGAAGGAAATACCGTATCTGTGCGCGACTATGGCCGAGGGATCCCGCTCAACTCTCTTTCCGCCGCAGTTTCCAGGATGAATACCGGCGGCAAGTACGGCTCCGAGGCGTTCAAGAAGACGGTCGGACTTAACGGGGTGGGAGTGAAAGCAGTCAATATGCTTTCGGGTTCGTTTATGGCGCGTAGCGTCAGAAACGGCGAGGCGCAGACCGTCTGGTTCGAGGAGGGCGTCGAGCAGTCGGAAAAGAGGGAGAGCGGAGTGGAAGAACCCGACGGGACTTTGGTACGCTTTACGCCCGATGAAAAGGTGTTCGGAGAGTACGGTTTCAATCAGGAATTTATAGAGGCTGCGGTCAGGAACTATACCTACCTGAACAAGGGGCTTACCATAAAACTCAACGGGACGGCATACTGTTCGAAAAACGGCCTTTTGGATCTTCTTGGCGAAAATATGGGAGAGGAGCCGCTCTATCCGCCCATACATCTTTCGGGCGAGGACATAGAGGTGGTGATAACGCACGGAACGGGCTACGGTGAAACCTACTACTCTTTCGTGAACGGCCAGCATACGACGCAGGGCGGCACGCATCAGGCCGCTTTCCGCGAAGCGGTCGCCAAAACCATCAAGGAATTTTACCGCAAGGACTACGACCCGTCCGACGTGCGCACGTCGATGGTCGCTGCGATCAGCGTAAAGATGGTGGATCCGCAGTTCGGGCAGCAGACCAAGGTCAGCCTATCCTCGACGAGGATGTCGGAGGACGGCCCCACGGTACGCGGTTTCATCACCGACTTCCTCAAGTCGAATCTCGACAATTATCTGCACAAGAATCCGTCTACTGCGGATATTCTTAATAAAAAGATAATAGAGAACGAGAAAGAGCGCAAGGCGATCTCGGGCGTCAGGAAGAAAGCGAAGGAGCTTGCCAAAAAAGCCAGCCTCAACAATAAAAAATTAAGGGACTGCAAGGTACATCTTAACGATGCAAAAGATGATCGCAGGGAAGAATCGATGATATTCATCACAGAGGGCAACTCGGCGAGCGGGTCGATAACCAAGAGCAGGGACGTGCAGACGCAGGCAGTATTTTCGCTGAGGGGCAAGCCGCTGAATACTTACGGCCTTACGAAAAAGGTCGTTTATGAAAACGAGGAGTTCAACCTCCTCCAGGCGGCGCTGAATATCGAGAACGACATGGACGACCTGCGCTACAACAGGATCGTCATAGCGACCGACGCCGATGTGGACGGCATGCACATACGCCTGCTACTGCTGACGTTCTTCCTCCAATTCTTCCCCGACGTGATACGCCAGGAGCACCTTTTCGTCCTCCAGACACCGCTGTTCAGGGTGCGCAACAAAAAGGATACGATATACTGCTACAACGAAGAAGAAAAACAGAAGGCGGTCGCCAAGCTCAAGGGCAATCCGGAGATAACGAGGTTCAAGGGGCTGGGGGAAATTTCTGCCGACGAGTTCAGGGAGTTCATCGGCGAGAACATGCGACTGGAAAAGGTGCGCATGACGAAGAACGACCTCATACCCGACATGCTCGAATTCTATATGGGTAAAAATACCTTCGACCGGCAGAATTTCATAATTGACAATCTGCGCGTCGAGGCCGACTATGTTGAGGATGCGGTGTGAGCAGCCTGCAGTGTATGGCACGGCCGGTGCGGCCGAACAAAAGATAAGGGGAGCGATTTGCGATGTATGACGACAGTAAGATAAATAAAGAAAGCGTGGAAACGACCGAAGGTGCGGCGTCATCCGGCGGTGTTGCCGGCGAAACGGAAAGCGAATACTCTGCGGAGGCGGAATCCGGCGGGAATACCGTCCGTTCTCTCGGCGCACACGATACCGACGGCGGCGAGAGGCATGACAGGCTGGAGATGCTCACGGGCGGCGGGGGAGGCAGCCGCCACAAACTGACCGGAATGTACAAGGACTGGTTTCTCGACTATGCTTCCTATGTAATTCTGGAACGCGCCGTCCCGCATCTTGACGACGGACTGAAACCCGTGCACCGCCGCATACTTCACTCCATGAAGCGCCTCGACGACGGACGGTACAATAAAGTGGCCAACATAATAGGCCATACGATGCAGTTCCATCCCCACGGGGACGCCTCTATAGGGGACGCGCTCGTGCAGCTCGGCCAGAAGGACTTGTTAATTGACTGCCAGGGCAACTGGGGCAATATACTCACGGGGGACGAGGCCGCCGCAGCACGCTACATAGAGGCGAGGCTGTCGAAGTTCGCCCTCGACGTGGTTTTCAACCCGAAAACCACGGAGTGGATGCTCTCCTACGACGGCCGCAATCAGGAACCTGTGACCCTGCCGGTGAAATTCCCCCTGCTGCTCGCGCACGGGGTGGACGGGATAGCCGTCGGGCTGGCCTCCAAGATTCTGCCCCACAATTTCAACGAGCTTATAGAAGCCTGCATATCCCACCTAAAAGGCGGCGATTTCGAACTGTATCCCGATTTCGCGGGAGGCGGGCTGGCCGACTGCACCCGCTACAACGACGGTTTGCGCGGAGGAGCGGTCAAGGTAAGAGCCAGAATCTCGAAAGCCGACCGCCGGACGTTGGTAATCACGGAAA
Source organism: Holotrichia oblita (assembly GCA_023690525.1). Classification (NCBI taxonomy): domain Eukaryota; kingdom Metazoa; phylum Arthropoda; class Insecta; order Coleoptera; family Scarabaeidae; genus Holotrichia; species Holotrichia oblita. The sequence goes on from CM043015.1 coordinate 1,843,307, forward strand.
TACCCTACGGCACGACGACCGAGTCGATAAAGGAGTCTATCGTCAGGGCGAACGACAAGGGCAAGATCAAAATAAGGAAAGTGGACGACAACACCGCCGAAAAGGTGGAGATCGTGATCCATGTAAGCAGCGACGAGTCGTCGGACAAGACCATCGACGCGCTTTATGCGTTCACCGACTGCGAAGTCTCCATATCGCCCAACGCCTGCATTATCGCGGACGACAAGCCGCATTTCCTCGGTGTGAAGGAGATACTGCGCCGCAGCGCCGAACACACCCGCCGCCTGCTTCGAAGGGAACTCGAGATCCGGCTCGGAGAGCTGGACGAAGAGTGGCATGCGGCCAACCTCGAACGTATCTTTATCGAGAACAGGATATACGAGGCCATCGAGGGTTCAACCACGCGCGAGGAAGCATACGGAGCCGTGTACGAGCGCCTCGTACCGTTCGCCGGAAAACTGCGCAGGGAAATCACCGTAGATGATGTGGTCAAGCTCACGGAACTCAAATTCATCCGTATCTCGCGCTACGACTCGTCCAAAGCCGACGAACATATCAGGGGACTGGAAGAGGAAACCGAACAGGTCAAACACAATCTCGCGCACCTGACCGAATATGCCGTGGAGTATTTCAGGCGTATAAAGGCGAAGTACGGTAAAGGGCGCGAGCGCCGCACCGAGCTGCGCGCGTTCGACTCGATAGAGGCCTCCAAGGTAGTCGTGGCCAACTCCAAACTCTACGTAAACAGGGCCGAAGGATTTTTCGGCATAGGCAACGCTATGAAAAAGGAGGAGTTCGTGTGCGACTGCTCCGACCTCGACGACGTGATAGTGGTAACGAAAGCAGGAAAGTATATTATTACTAAGGTGAGCGAGAAGGCTTTCTTCGCCAAGAACATATATTACATAGGCGTTTTCAAGCGCAACGACGAGCGCACGATATACAACATTCTCTACCGCGACGGATCCGGCGGTACGGTGATGATGAAACGGTGCGCCGTCAAGGGCATTACCCGCGACAAGGAGTACGATTTCACCAAGGGAACCCCTCGGAGCGAAATACTCTACATGAGCGTAAACCCCAACGGGGAGGCCGAAGTGTTAAAGATATACCTGCGCCCGCGCCCCCGCCTGAAGAAACTCATCGTGGATCTCGACTTCAGCGAGCTCGCGATCAAGGGGCGGCAGAGCCAGGGCAACCTGTTTTCGAGGTACGGGATACAGAAGATAGTCCTTAAGGAACGCGGTACATCCACGCTCGGAGGCCGGAATATCTGGTACGACGACGAGGTTATGAAACTTAACGCCGAAGGAAGGGGTCGGTTGCTGGGTGAGTTTTCGGGCGACGACAGGATCGTAATACTCACTTCCGGCGGCAGGTATTACACTACGGGATTCGATGTAGGCCACCATTTCCCCGAGGATACGCTGATAGTGGAGAAGTACGATCCGGAGCGCATATACACCGTAGCCTATTATGATGCAGAACTCAAGTATTACTATCTCAAGAGGTTCAACGCGGTTTCCGGCGAGAAGATGCAGGGATTCGTGGACGAGGACAACCCCGCCTCGAAAATGGTCGCGATAAGCGCCGATTATGCTCCGGTACTCGAAGTGAGGTACACGGGCGCCCATGCTTCGCGGCCGCCGGATCTCATAGACGCGGAAGGATTTATCGGAGTAAAGAGCCATAAGGCCAAAGGCAAGCGTATAACCACATATGAAGTAGGCGGACTCTCTTTCGCGGAACCGAGGATAAGGGAATATCCTTTTGCGTCGGTTCCGGATGCCGGCGAATATGAAGAAGAGAACGGGGAAGAAAGTGTGCCGGTCGAAACGCTTCCCGTTGCCGGCGTAAGCAGTGTCGCCGAAGTAGACAAAGTTATTGCCGCAGACGACGCGGCGGAGGAGTCTGAGAGTGTGTTCGATTCCAGGGAGAACGGCGCGGACACCACGGAGGCTGCGGTGCGGACACCGGCCGTCGATATAGAGTTCACCATTGAACGTCCCGCCGGAGACGCGGGAGAAAACGAAATCAAAACGAAAAGCGCAGAGGACAAAAAGGAACTTGCGGATGCCGCGGATACGCAACTGGGACTTTTCTGAAAACGAGTGCGGGGGCAAGCAAAAACGGATTTTAAGGGCAAAATAGCTATTTTGCAACATCACCTATAATTTACAAATGGATTGCGGCGGAGATGATTTTTTTTCTCGTAGGATATATGGGTTGCGGTAAGAGCACTATAGGCAGGGAGCTGGCAGGCCGTATGGGTATGCGGTTCGTGGACACCGACCGCGAAATAGAGAAACGGCAGGGTATGAGCGTGGCCGAGATGTTCGAGAAAAAGGGCGAATCATTTTTCAGGGAGTGCGAAAGCGAAGTTCTGCGCGAGGTCTGTTCTTCGGCGGGAGATACTGTGGTAGCCACGGGCGGCGGCGCGCCCTGCCACGGCGGCAATATGGATCTGCTCAAATCGTCCGGCGCGGTCATATACCTGAAAATGAGTCCCGCAAAACTCGCCGAGAGGCTCCGCGTCAGTCGCCGGCGTCCGGTTCTGAACGAAATATACGAAGGAGATATATCGGGATTCATAAGAGAGAATCTTGCCGCAAGGGAACCTTTTTATTCCAGAGCGAATATGATAATCGACTGCGACGGGGTCAGCGATGACTATATATGCCACCATGCGGAAAACTATATCGCACACACTATCAGTGAGAAATGTACGTTTAAATGATATATGGTATTACTTTTTGAGAAACAAAACAAGGTGTACGCTGTCGAGGCGGATGGTATGCCCGGCGGCGAGGCGCTCGGACGCCTCGAATGGCTGTTTTCGGGAGCCGCTTTCTCGGGACGGGAGAGCGTGGAGGGTATTTTTATCGGACCCCGCCGCGAGATGGTGACGCCGTGGAGTACCAACGCGGTGGAAATTACCCGCAACATGGGTATCGACGGTATAAGCAGGATAGAGGAGTTCGTCGCCGATGATGGGAACGTTCTTTTCGACCCCATGCTTAACCGCAGGTACGACGGCATAAGCCAGAACATCTATACCATCGATATGGAACCGGAGCCGGTGCGTTATATCGACGACATACCGGCTTACAATAAGCAGCACGGCCTTGCCCTCAGCGAGGAAGAGACGGCTTACCTGAACCGAGTGTCGCGTAAAATGGGGCGCCCGCTCACCGACAGCGAGGTATTCGGGTTCTCGCAGGTCAATTCCGAACATTGCCGTCATAAGATATTCAACGGCAAATTCATAATAGACGGGCAGGAGATGCCCGAAACGCTCTTCCAGCTTATTAAAAAGACGACGAGGGAAAATCCGGGCCGTGTGGTTTCGGCCTACAGGGATAACTGCGCGTTTATCGACGGGCCTGTCGCCGAACAGTTCGCCCCCGCCGAACATGACAAACCCAGCTGGTTCGTCGCGGAGGATTTCGGGAGCGTGATTTCGCTGAAGGCGGAAACGCACAACTTTCCGACCACCGTGGAGCCGTTCAACGGGGCGGCGACGGGTTCGGGCGGAGAGATAAGGGACAGGATGGCGGGCGGCAAGGGGTCGTTTCCTCTTGCGGGGACGGCTGTCTACATGACGTCCTATCCCCGTACCGAAGACGGAAGGATATGGGAACAGGCGGTCGCCGAAAGGAAGTGGCTTTACCGTACACCGGAGGACATTCTGATCAAGGCTTCCGACGGAGCTTCGGATTTCGGTAACAAGTTCGGCCAGCCGCTCGTGTGCGGTTCGCTTCTTACCTTCGAACATGAGGAAAATGGCCGCAGATGGGGTTACGATAAAGTTATAATGCTGGCGGGAGGCGTCGGTTGTGCCAAAAAGTCCGACAGCGTAAAGGATGAGCCGGAGGCGGGTGACAAAATAATTTTGCTCGGCGGCGACAACTACCGGATCGGCATGGGCGGCGGCGCCGTTTCGAGCGTTGCAACGGGGGAATTTGCGGGTGAGATAGAACTCAATGCAGTACAGCGCTCCAATCCCGAAATGCAGAGACGGGTGTACAACACTGTAAGGGCGTTGTGCGAAGAGGAGAGGAACCCCGTCGTATCAATACACGATCACGGGGCGGGGGGACACCTCAACTGCCTGAGCGAGCTTGTCGAGGCGACGGGCGGCCGGATAGACATGGATCGGCTTCCGGTGGGCGATCCCACGCTGAGCGCTCGGGAAATCATAGGCAACGAATCGCAGGAAAGAATGGGGCTTGTCGTCGGCGAAGAAGATATCGAACATTTAAAGCGTATCGCCGAGAGGGAGAGAGCTCCCATGTATGTTATCGGAGAAGCTACGGGCGACATGCGCCTCACATTTGTGGATAACCGCACGGGAGAGAAACCGATAGACTGGGATCTGGAGTACATGTTCGGCGGCACCCCCCACACCCGGATGGAGGATATCGGAACGAAAGAAAGTTTCAGGAGCGTGGGCTACAAGCCCGCCGACATTGTTAAATATGTTGAACATATACTGTGTCTTGAGGCGGTAGCCTGCAAGGACTGGCTTACCAACAAGGCAGACCGTTCGGTTACGGGACGCATAGCCATGCAGCAGACCGCCGGCAGCGTACAGCTTCCGCTGAACGATTGCGCCGTGGTCGCGCTGGACTATCAGGGCGAAAAAGGCATAGCCGTTTCCATAGGACACGCTCCGGCTCCGGCGTTGGCCGATCCGGCGGGCGGATCGGTGCTCGCTATCGCGGAGTCGCTCACCAATATCGTTTTTGCTCCTCTGGAATACGGCCTCGGTGGCGTCTCGCTGAGCGCCAACTGGATGTGGCCGTGCAGGAACGAAGGGGAGGATGCGAGGCTGTACAGCGCCGTCAAGGGAGCGAGCGATTTCGCTCTTGCGCTCGGACTGAATATCCCCACCGGCAAGGACTCGCTGTCGATGACCCAGAAATATCCCGACGGCGGGAAGGTGCTTTCACCCGGAACGGTGATAATCACGGCTGCGGGAGAGGTCGGCGATATAAAAAAATGCGTTTCCCCCGCCTTGAAGCATCAAAAAAGCGAGATCGTTTACGTGGACATGAGCGGAGGCGGATTCGGGCTCGGCGGAAGCAGTTTTGCCCAGTTTATGAACGCCGTCGGGGAGGATGTGCCTACGGTGGAGGACGCCGCGCGTTTTGCCGCGGCTTTCGGCGCCGTACAGCAATTGATAAGGGACGGCGAAGTGCTGGCCGGGCACGACGTTTCGGCGGGAGGACTGGTGACGGCGCTTCTTGAGATGACATTTGCCGACAACGGTTCGGGTATCTATGCCGACGTAAGCGCCCTGGGCGAAAAGGATACGGTCAGGGTTCTTTTCAGCGAACGTCCTTCGCTGGTTCTTCAGGTGGCGGATGCCGCCGCGGTTTGCGAAAAACTGTCGGCGGCGGGAGTTACAGCCCACAGGATAGGCGTAGTAAATTCACAGCGCAGGTTCACCGTGACGAACGGCGGACTCTCGTTCGAGTTGCTGATAGATCATCTGCGCGACGTCTGGTTCACGAGTTCGTATCTTTTGGACAGGCGGCAGAGCGGGCCGCAGAAAGCCCTCGAACGCTACAAAAACTACAAGAATACGGAACTGAGATACAGGTTTCCCGATAATTTCAGCGGTAAACTGTCGCAGTACGATTTAAATCCCCACAGGAAGGAACGTACGGGAATAAAAGCCGCCGTGATAAGGGAAAAAGGGTGTCAGTGCGACCGCGAGACGGCCTGGATTGTGCACCTTGCGGGCATGGACGTCAAGGACGTACACATGACCGACCTTATTTCTGGCAGGGAGACGCTCGAAGATGTGAATCTGATAGTTTTCGTAGGCGGATTCTCCAATTCCGACGTGCTGGGTTCCGCCAAGGGCTGGGCGGGCGCTTTCCTTTTCAATGAGAGAGCCAAAAGAGCGCTCGACAATTTCTATGCCCGCGAGGATACGCTGTCGCTCGGTATATGCAACGGATGTCAGTTGATGGTCGAACTCGGTTTGATAACCCCCTCGCATGCCGACAAGCCGAAGATGCTGCATAACGACAGCGGCAAGTTCGAGTCGGGTTTCGTGGGTGTGAACATTCTTCCGTCGGGTTCGGTCATGCTGGACTCGCTTTCCGGATCTTCGCTCGGCGTATGGATAGCGCACGGCGAGGGTAAATTCTGTCTGCCTTACGGCGAAGACAGATACAACGTTGCGATGAAATTTTCCTACGATCTGTATCCGGCCAATCCGAACGGCAGCGATTACAACGCAGCCGCCATCGTGAGCGACGACGGGCGGCATCTCGCGGTGATGCCGCACCCGGAACGTTCGCTCAGGCCGTGGAATTGGGCTTATTATCCGCCGGAGCGTAAGGAGGACGAGGTTTCTCCGTGGATCGAGATTTTTGTAAACGCCGCGCGCTGGATAAAGGAGAAGACCGGCGGCAAATAGATTATCATGGACAACAGACCGATAGGCATATTCGATTCGGGAATGGGAGGCTTGACGGTATGGAAGGAACTGTACTCGTCTCTTCCCCATGAATCGCTGTTGTATTATGCCGACGGGATCAACTGTCCTTACGGAGGGCGGTCGGACGAGGAGATAACGTCCTTTACCGACGACGCCGTTAGCCGTATGCTCGAAGAGGGGATAAAACTGCTGGTCGTTGCCTGCAACACGGCTACGGCTGCCGCCATAAAATTTTTGAGAAATAAGTACACATACTTGCCAATAGTGGGGATGGAGCCTGCGGTCAAACCGGCGGCGCTGTCCACCGAGAGCGGCACGGTCGCCATACTTGCCACCGAGGCCTCGCTGAGGGGCGAACTTTTCAACAAAACCTCCGCCCTCTACGGCAAGGGTGTAAGGATTATACCTGCCGTCGGGGAGGGTTTCGTCGAGCTTGTCGAAAAAGGACTGGAAAATTCTCCGCAGGCTGTCGAGGCCGTTGGAAAGGTCGTCGAACCGCTGATTGCGGCGGGGGCTGACAGGATAGTGCTCGGGTGCACCCATTATAATTTCCTTTTGAATGCTATACGGCAATTTACCGACGGTCGCGGCGTGGAAATCGTCGATGCGGCGCCTGCCGTCGAAAGACGCGTGGAGTATCTTCTGGACGAATGCGGACTCCGCGCCGCAAAGGGGAATGTACCGTTATACGATTTTTTTTCGCCGGCAGGGGAGGATTATGTAAAAATGCTGAAAAGCCGCAGTGAGCGGCTTAAGAGCTTGTTTTAAAATATTAATCTCGTTCTTTTAGGCTTTTACGCGCTTTTCCCCCGAAAGATTCGTTAAATAGTCCCCGCTATTCGCCTCATCTTTCAGGAAAAAATCATCGAACCGACGACAAGCCGAGTGCCATGCGAGCTTGCTCGCAGATGGCCGAGGCGCGAACTGACGAACGAACCGACGCCGGCAGTGAGCGCAGAGCCAAGTTTACTTGAGCTATGCCGAACGCCAAGGAGGAAAGCGAAGCAAACCGGGAGCAGAGGCCGCTTGCGGACTATGCCCCGCAAGGAGGAAGAGGGCGAAGCCAACGAGGAAGACGAAGTCAAAAAGAGTTCTAAAATAACTTCGGTAACATTTTCAAACAAGCTCTGAAAATATGGTTATTAGAGAAAAAAACGCTACCTTGGCGGATACGGATACCATCCGTGAGATAAAGATTTGCTGTGAGGAAAGGAAGAATACTATGGCCGGTAAAACAAGGAAAGACAACGAAAAAGCCGTTAAAAAAGAGACGTCCGACACCCGCCGCTGGGTATTGGGAGTGATGCTGTTGGCATTCGCAGCATTTTTGTTCGTGGCGGTCGTTTCCTATTTTTTCTATTGGGATACCGACCAGAATTTCGTTAAATGGGGCGATCTCACCCGTAACAGCGACGGGGCGGATGTTGCCAATCCGGCAGGCAAGTTCGGGGCTGTACTGGCAAATTACATCGTCGGAATGTGGTTCGGTGTTTTCGGCATCCTGATTCCGGCGGTACTTCTGATACTTTCTCTTAGAATTATAGATTATCGTCCGGTTCTGCTCCGGCGGTCGGTGAGGGTATCGCTCGTGATGATGATACTCGGTTCGCTTTCGCTCGGCTACCTGTTCGGAACCCGATGGGGAGTGTTCGGAACGGGACTGGGCGGCGCACACGGAATTTTTGTCTCGCGCTGGATCGAGTCGCTCGCAGGGGCGGCCGGTACGGGTATTCTGCTTCTGCTCGGGTGGGTTCTGCTCGCCGTTTACATAAGTCGCAGATCTATTCCGGTATTCAACAGGATAGGCAAGGGAATATACGACGGAAGCAGGAAAGTCGGGGAAGCGGTCGTCACTCAGGCCGCCGGCTACGTTTTGAGGGAGCCTTCGGCGGAAGATGGGACAGGCGGTGACCGTATGTACGGCAATGAATCTGAACCACGGACGGTCTATTCGGAAAACAATGCGGAGAGTGCCTCGGAGGAGAGAAGTCCTTCGGACGGACGCGATGTCCATGGCGCGTCGAACGACCATGCGCACGATAAAAATATGTCCACACATTATCAAGTCGGCAATGGCATGGAAGTACTGACTCCTGCCGAGGCGGAGAAATTGCGGAGAGGAAACGGCGCCGCGCCGGTCGCTTCGGGCGGCAACGGGGCAGCCAATTTCGAGATCACCGACAGTCGTTTGGTGAACGAGGAAACCGACGGAATGTTTACCGTCGTTTCGCCGGCGGCGATCCCCGCTCCGGCTGACGGCGTTAGGGGGAGGGATCCGCGGGTCGTAACGCTGGGCGAGGAAGCGGGCGAGTTTATCGTCGGCGGATCGCCGGCGCAAGCTCCTGCTTCCGCGGACGAGGGACGTTATGCCGGAGCGGTCGGGGAATATGCGCGGAACGGGAATGCCGAGAGAACGGGGTATACATCCGAAAAACGACCGGCGTCTTACGGTTCCGGCATTGAGGTAGACGATGGTAAGAAGAGTCAAGGCGTCTTCGAGGTCATATCCCGCGGCGGCACCCCTCTGTCGGCAGGAGGAGTGGTCGAGGCCGCTTCTGCAGACGGTGTCAAGCCCGACGGCCGCTTGGAGGTCGTTGTGCCCGGGCGCAGAGATGTCACCCTTGCCGACGACGAGATAGACGAGTCGCTGTACGATCCCACCCTCGAACTTTCGGGATACCAGCGTCCGCCCGTCGAACTGCTCGAAGACCACAAAGTGGACGTACAGGTAACGGAGGAGGAGATTTACGAAAATAAGAACCGCATAGTGCGTACCCTGGAGGATTTCGGGATCAGCATCAACAAGATAAAGGCCACCATAGGCCCTACCGTCACTCTGTACGAGATAGTTCCGGCGGCAGGCGTCAAAATATCCAAGATCAAGAGCCTCGAAGACGATATAGCCCTGAGCCTGAAGGCTCTCGGAATCAGGATTATCGCACCCATGCCCGGCAAGGGAACCGTGGGCATAGAGGTTCCCAACAGGGACAAGGAGGTCGTCTCCATGTATTCCATGGTCAGGACGATGAGGTTCCAGGACAGCCGCTACGAACTGCCTATCGTGCTCGGAAAGACCATATCGAACGAGACGTTTATGATAGACCTGGCAAAGATGCCCCACCTTCTCGTTGCGGGGGCGACCGGACAGGGCAAGAGCGTCGGGCTGAACGCCATTATTACTTCGCTGCTTTACAAGAAACATCCCGCCGAACTGAAGTTCGTACTTGTCGATCCCAAGCGGGTCGAATTGTCGCTCTATTCAAAGCTGGAACGCCACTTCCTCGCCAAGATGGAGAGCGAGGACGAGGCCATACTGACCGATACCCAGAAAGTGGTCTATACCCTCAACGCCCTGTGTCAGGAAATGTCGGACAGATATGATCTTCTGCGCGCCGCCGAAGTGAAGAAAATTTCGGAATACAATGAAAAGTTCCTCAAACGGCGGCTGAACCCGAAAAAAGGGCACAGGTTCCTGCCCTACATAGTGGTCGTAGTGGACGAGTTCGCCGACATGATAATGACGGCGGGACGCGAGGTCGAAGCGCCCATCACGAGGCTCGCCCAGCTTGCCCGCGCCGTGGGTATACACCTCGTAATCGCCACGCAGCGTCCCGACGTAAAAGTTATAACGGGTCTTATAAAGGCCAATTTCCCCGCGCGGATCGCTTTCAGGGTTATGTCCATGGTCGATTCGCGCACAATAATAGATCAGCCCGGCGCCAACCAGCTCATAGGACGCGGCGACATGCTCATGTCGCTCAACGGGGAGATCGTCCGTGTACAGTGCGCATTCATAGACACGCCTGAAATCGAAAGGATCACCGAATTTATCAGCAACCAGCGCGGCTACCACAGCGCCTACCCGCTCCCCGACTATTATCCCGATGCGGAGGGGACTTCGGAACGGAAGTCTGACCCCGGACAGATCGATCCCATGTTCGAGGATGTTGCGCGTTTTGTGGTGCAGAACAGGCAGGGATCGACTTCGTCGGTACAGAGGCGTTTTTCGATAGGCTACAACCGCGCCGGAAGGATAATGGATCAGCTGGAGGATGCCGGAATAGTTGGACGCGCCGAAGGCAGCAAACCCCGCGAAGTCCTGATCTACGACATGAATTCGCTCGAACATCTGCTCAACGGTGTTGATGCGGGAAGATAAGCCATCGCTTCAATTCGACAGTAAAAGATTATCCCTTTATAGAATAACGACGAGTTAAGGGAGGACTTCTTCCCCAAATTGGACGCAAGCCCGTCAAAAGACCATCTCTGAACTTTTTAAGGCGACTTTGAAAACCCGCATAAGATAAGAGAATGACAGAAGCCGAAGTAAGAAAAATAATTCAGGACAATAGTTCTAATATTGCCTTTATCTGAATTAGTCACGATTTAATCTGACAATAAGGAATAAAAATTAATAAATTCACTAACTGAAGAGATTAAGAACATGACCACACAACAGAAGATCATCAAGAACAAATCGGGCCTGTTGGAACTGGCCCAGATGTTGGGCAACGTATCGCAAGCCTGTAAAGTAATGGGGTACAGCCGCGACAGTTTTTACCGATTCAAGGAACTTTACGACCAAGGCGGAGAGATGGCCTGCAAGAGATCTCTCGTCGCAAGCCTATCCTGAAGAACCGCGTCGAGGAGCACATTGAGCAGGCCGTCGTTGAGATAGCCGTCGAGAACCCGGCTCTGGGACAGCTTCGGGCATCAAACGAACTTCGTAAGAAAGGCATTATTATCTCGCAGGGTGGAGTCCGTAGCATCTGGCTGCGCCACGACCTGGCGACATTCCAACAGCGACTTAAAGCACTCTCTGCCAAAGCCGAAAAGAATGGCATCATCCTGTCCGACAAGCAGGTTGCGGCTCTTGAACAGGCCAAAGAGGATAAGGTTGCACACGGCGAGATCGAGACTTACCATCCCGGTTATCTCGGCGCTCAGGATACATATTACGTCGGACATATCAAAGGCGTGGGACATATCTACCAGCAGACCTTTTCGACACTTATGCTAAGATCGGATTTGCAAAACTTTATGACCGTAAGAATGCCCTTGTCGCTGCCGATATCCTGAATGATAGAGTTTTGCCGTTCTATGAGCAGCACGATTTGCGGTTGCTGCGTGTGCTCACCGACCGCGGAACCGAGTACTGCGGTTCCCGCGAACATCACGAGTATCAGCTATATCTGGCCATCGAGGATATCGATCACACTAAAATAAAGACTAAAAGTCCTCAGACCAACGGAATATGTGAACGCTTCAACAGAACCGTCAAAAACGAGTTCTATGATATCGCATTCCGCAAGAAGATTTATTCTTCACTGGAGCAGTTGCAGGAAGACCTCGATGCGTGGATGTTCGATTACAACACAAACAGGACGCACACGGGCAAGTTTTGCTTCGACAGAACGCCTATGCAAACTTTCATCGAAAGCATACATATCGCTAAAGAAACACTATATCGAAAACCGACCCGATGCAAATAATCCCGACCAAGCGGACATCATTAAAAATGTCGGCGTAGGGCGGGATTATTTGAAATCTCAATCCAAAATTCTACCTTTAAAACCGCAATCTGACAATTTTCAATACCCACTCTAAACAAACTGTCAGACCAAGTCGTGACTATTACAGCTAAAGACTATGAAAGGAACGGTCGTGGCTGCAATAAATATGATTGCCAAACGGAAAGGGGAGTGTTATCTGCTCCCCATATCCTACTTTGTTCTTATAAACTTATCTCTCACGATTATTAAACAGGCCACATTCCTGCCGTTAATGGTCTTTGTGGTTTCTTTGGTCTCATATCAGTAATCGAGGTCGGTGGCTTTGGCAGTTCGTTAATGTCGAGGGCGTCATAAATGCCCTGTACCTCTCTTTTATAACTGCATTTGGTATGGCCATATGCGGTGTAAGGCAACGGTTTATCGCCTTTACTATTTTGCTATTAATCGAAATATCCAATCGCTTTTCCAACTCCCTGCGTATATTGGTCTGGTTGTATTTCAGCCTTATAACCTCGTCCTTGCCGAGTTTGCCGTATGCCTCTTTCATAAGGGGGCAAATGCTCTCAATCGTTGCCAGTTTGTGGTGCGGGGAATCAAGGTTTATCATAAACTCACTCTCTTTTACCTTTACATATTCATCGAACAGTTCCTTGAACGAAACCTTTGCTTTGGGATTTAACTCTACTTTCTCGGCAGGGGATTCGATACGGACGCTCTTAATATCGATATCGACTGCAAAGCCATTCTGTATTTGCTCGTTTGCCAACGCTATAACCGTTTTAACCGTTTTATAAATCTGCCTGGTTATTTTGAAATTCACTATGTCGATATTAGCGAAGTTCTTATCCACTATCAGGCGGTTGTCCTCTATCCTTACATATTTCTCGTTTAGATATTTGATTTTCGACAGTATCGTTTTTCTCGGCTGTCATTGGGAATGGCATTTATATCGTTGGCGAATTTAACTGCCAAATTCAGCGTTTCTCGTGTTCGCTGGGTGTATTCTTCCAAGGTTAAATCCTCGCTGTATCTTGTGGTCGAGAAGATATGCGTTATATCGCTGTTATATATGGAGTTTCTGATTCTACCGCATATCTGAACGAATAAAGTAGATATATCGACAAGCGTATGGGCTTTAGTAGCATCGCTGACTATATAAATCCTGCCCTGCTCATCGTAAATATCGCAAGTTTACGAAAGGAACGGCTATAATGGTGTGGCCTGCTTGGTTAATGGCATATTCAGTGCCCCCACAACCCGTTTTTCCTTTGTTAAACAGACAGTTTACTGGTATCTCTGTCATTCATTATTCTTTTGTCTCTCTGTTCGTTTCGCCTAAATAGTTTACTCTCTCTGGAGCGTTAATAAATCTAATTTCATTCATTGGTTCACCCATTAAGTTGGGTAGCTTTTTTATTTATAAAAGAATGATTATTTTTAAGAAAGTGAGGGCGGGGAAAAATATGATATTTGTGTGTAAAACAAAAACAACCGCCGTAATCATTTGATTATCAGTGGTTATTTTATTAATAGTGAGGTCTGAAGCGGACGACATAAATATTAATCTACATTAATTTATTTTAATCTTAATTTATCTGTATATCAGGTATTTGGTATATTGAAACACAAAATTAAACACCAGTAAAAAAGAAAAAATACGACTTAGGCCGTACAAATGCCGTACAAATTTTATATCTTTGCAGAGAACATAAAAATACTGTTATGGCATCATTTACATATCGCGTGCGATCTACCAAGAAGAGCACCTTTGCTAAAATCTTGGTTCGTTTCAATGTGGATAAATCGACTTCGTTTTATGCCGATACCCAATATTTGGTTCTGACCGATGCGTGGAGCGATAAGACGCAGGGCATAAAAACCCGTTATTCGTTCCCTCTTGATTTCACCGCAAAAATGGGAGTGGAACTTATGAACAATCTTGCCAATTTGCGGAGTTTTATTCTCAATGCCATGACTGAGGATGCAAAGCATGATATGACCAAACTTAAATTGGAGAGGATCATATATCGTTTTCATCATCCTAAAAGCACACTATCCGCAGCCAAAAAGCAGGAATCGCTTACCGAATTTATTGCCCGATATGCCAAAGAGATGGAAGACGGCACAAGGCTCAATAACCAAAAACTACGGTACGGATATTCTACGGTCAAGAATTACAAAGGGTTTATCATTCGTTTCGATGAATTTTGCAAAGCGAAGCGCAAGCGTTTCGATTTCGACGATATAGACCTTAAATTTTACGATAGTTTTGTGGCTTTTTTCTCTGAGAGGAAGTATTCTGTCAACACTATTGGACGCCATGTTAAGGAACTTAAAATCATAATGCGAGCGGCACGTGAAGACGGGTTGCACGCCAACACCAATATCGAGAGCCGCAAATTTCGGGTACTTACCACCGAGGTGACTGATATTTACCTTACGGAAACGGAACTAAAAGCCATAGCCTCCGTTGACCTCAAAGGCGACGGACAAAAAGCAATTTCGCGGGATGTCTTTCTGGTGGGATGCTATACGGCGCAACGTTTCAGTGATTATTCGACCATTGACGAGGGGAATATCCGTAAATTGGAAAACGGACAGACGGTTATCGACCTCAAACAACGTAAAACAGGGAATCACGTAGTGATACCGACCCGACCGGAAGTAATGACCATTCTCGAAAAATACGGTAACTGTATGCCTAAATCCCACGAGCAAAAAGTCAATAAATACCTCAAGGAGATTGCCCGACAGGCAGGCATAACCGATCCGGTAGAGATTTCCTATATTGAAAACGGTGAGAAAAAACGCAAAACCGTCGAAAAGTGCGACCTTGTAAAAACCCATACCGCACGGCGCAGCGGGGCAACAAATATGTATCTGGCGGGTATCCCGACCATTGCCATAATGAAAGTCACCGGGCACAAGACCGAAAAGGAGTTTATGAAGTATATAAAAATCTCCGAAGAAGAAACGGCGATGGAGTTATTCTCGCATCCTTACTTTAATGGAAAATAGAATATTATGGAATTTAAAGCGAAAATAAAAAGGGCTATTTCGCACTTATCCGGCGATGGCAGTTTTGCAGGCAAAAATATGGTTAAATAACCATAAATTTATAATTTTATAAAAAATTCAAGCCATGACAAAGGAAACCGCGATAAAGCTGTTTGAACAGCAACAAGTTCGCACTGTTTGGGACGAAGAACAAGAGAAATGGTATTTCTCCATTGTTGATGTAGTTGCGATATTGACCGATAGCGTTGATCCGACAGCCTATTGGCGCAAACTCAAGCAACGGCTCAAAGAAGAGGGAAATGAAACCGTGACAAATTGTCACGGTTTGAAGATGCAGGCTCCCGACGGCAAAATGCGCCTCACCGATGTTGCTGACACCGAGCAACTTTTCCGATTGATTCAGTCAATCCCGTCACCAAAAGCGGAGCCTTTCAAGCAATGGATGGCGAGTGTGGCGAGCGAACGATTAGACCAGATGCAAGATCCGGAACTGTCCATAGAACAGGCAATGACCGACTACAAACGGTTAGGCTACTCCGAAAACTGGATCAACCAACGCCTGAAAAGCATGGAGATTCGTAAGGAATTGACCGATGAATGGAGACGTTGCGGACTGGACGAAGGAGTACATTATGCTACACTGACCGATATTATTACCAAAACATGGTCTGACCATACGACACGGGAATACAAACGGCTGAAGGGTCTTAAAAAGGAGAATCTTCGTGATAATATGACCAACCGTGAATTGGTTCTCAATATGTTGGCCGAGCTATCGACAAAAGATATATCGGAAGCGACCAATCCCGAAACTATGAATGAGCATAAAGAGGTGGCTCGTAGAGGCGGCAACGTTGCACGCAAGGCTCGCTTGCAGTTGGAAAAAGAGACGGGACAGAAAGTCGTTACTTCGTTTAATGCTAAGAATATTAAATCGCTCAAAGAAAAATAATATGTCAAGACTACCACGAAATCAGATTTGATTATAGCTGCAAACGAACAATCAAAGAAATCTAATATATAAATTTGAGTTGTCGCAAAAAATGCAACAACTGGCTACCGATATTTGAAACCAAAATCACGGCAGGGATCAATCTGTTATTTTGAGACATTATACTGTATTAGCGAAAATGAGCGGGATGAAAAAGCAATATGCAAAATTTGCACAATGCAATTCAGATAAGAGTATCTGATTAATAAGAATAATTAAAGATAATGTTATGAAAACAAGTGAAATAGCGGAATTATTCGATAGGTTTGAAAGCGCTACTTCGGAGTATCAGGGAATAGAGTGTTGGAGTGCCCGCGAGTTGCAAGTGTTGCTCGGTTATTCCCAATGGCGCAATTTCTATAATGCTCTGGAAAAAGCAAAAGAATCCTGCGTAAATGCAGGAGAAATAATTACAGACCATTTTGCTGACATCAGCAAAATGGTTGACATAGGCTCAGGCTCTGAGCGTGAGATAGATGACGTACTTCTGACGCGCTATGCCTGCTATTTAATTGCACAAAATGGTGATAGTCGCAAGGAGCAGATCGCCTTTGCCCAGAACTATTTTGCGGTTCAGACCCGCAGGGCAGAACTTATTACCCAGCGGCTTCTTGAAAGCGAACGGGTAAAAGCGCGTGCGAAATTGGCCGATACAGAAAATAAGCTGTCAGGTGTGCTTTATGAGCGCGGAGTGGATAACCGCGGGTTCGCAGTTATTCGCTCGAAAGGGGATCAGGCACTATTCCGTTTATCCACGGCACAACTCAAACGCCGGTTCGGCGTACCGGACAATCGCCCCGTCGCCGACTTTCTGCCTACGGTAAGCATCAAAGCTAAAGATTTTGCTGCCGCCATGACCGCCGAGAATGTGCAGTTAAAGAATCTGTCTGGAAGTTCGGCCATCGAAAAAGAGCACATAGATAACAATCTCGGTGTCAGAAAAATAATGATAGAGCGCGGGTTGGTTCCTGAGAACCTGCCGCCAGCCGAGGATGTGAAGAAAGTGGAGCGCAGATTGGCCACAGAGCAGAAAAAGGCATTGAAAAACAAGAAATAATCATCCTTATTTATGGCTCGCCGACGAAAAATAGAGATTTCGGCAAAAGACCTGAAATGCTTCAATCTCTTGGTAGAGGAACTGAAGAAGCATCCGGCCTTTGCTGATTTCGATCCGAAAAGCATAAAAATTTCGGCGTATGAGAGTTACGAACCAATCATCAAGGATGTGGCCAGTGCGATACGCTGTCTCGACCGTTACGAATGGATCAACCGCGATAAGATTTTTACGTTCAACGAAAAACAAATAATCAGCAAATCCGATATTGCAAAAGCTCTCGGCATTTCACGTCCGACGGTCGATAAATGGATCGAGGCGGGTTTCCTTGACGGATGCGAAGTTTCGCTTGGTCCGTCGGTAAAAAGTTATCAATTACCCCTGATCCGGCAAAAATTAATCGAATACCGTGATAAGCAGAAAAAATAAACATCGATACGACATTGAAAAGACAGGCAGAGAAACAGCTTGTCTTTTTTTATGCAAAAATTAATTCATTTACAAACTACGGACAGTCGGTGACAATCGGTGACAAAAGCAAGAAAACTGTTTTGAATTGTCATCGATTGTCCGTATTAGTCACTGTTTTTAAGACAATTATCCATTTTACAGGATTTTTATCATTTCGTTTCTTTGCGGCAAACCTTAAAAATCTCAGGCTATGTCGAAAGAAATCTATCTTAATGGTCTTACCACAGACCAGCTATCCGAAATGATACGGGAGTCGGTGCGCGATGAAATGCAGAATATCAAACCGCCCAAACCTAAATCCGAAGTCAAATACCTTACCCGGAAAGAAACTGCCCGACGGCTGAAGGTTTCGCTCGTCACCCTGACCGATTGGGTGAACCGGGGAAAGATTAAAGCACACAAGATCGGCGGTCGGGTGCTTTTCCGCGAATGCGATGTGGAAGAGGCCGTGGCGCAAATCATCCCCCTCAAGCACCGGTAAATATACAAGATTTTTGCTGTTCGAAGCATGAATCAGACATCTTTTACGGTGAAAGAAAAAAACCTTGAATTACTCCGCAACCATGTTGAAAGTAAGTAGGCAAGTAGGCAAGTAGGCAAGTAGGCAAGTAGGCAAGTAGGCAAGTAGGCAAGTAGGCAAGTAGGCAAGTAGGCAAGTAGGCAAGTAGGCAAGTAGGCAAGTAGGCAAGTAGGCAAGTAGGCAAGTAGGCAAGTAGGCAAGTAGGCAAGTAGGCAAGTAGGCAAGTAGGCAAGTAGGCAAGTAGGCAAGTAGGCAAGTAGGCAAGTAGGCAAGTAGGCAAGTAGGCAAGTAGGCAAGTAGGCAAGTAGGCAAGTAGGCAAGTAGGCAAGTAGGCAAGTAGGCAAGTAGGCAAGTAGGCAAGTAGGCAAGTAGGCAAGTAGGCAAGTAGGCAAGTAGGCAAGTAGGCAAGTAGGCAAGTAGGCAAGTAGGCAAGTAGGCAAGTAGGCAAGTAGGCAAGTTTGTGTTTTTGTCACGCAAAAACCGACTTGCCGCCCTGACGGGTGGGTATTCAACCCCGTTGGTCTCCCCTAATCGTAACCTTAAAAAATTAAGCCGATGAGCAAGAAAAAAGATAAACTGGGCGGTCGTCCGAGGATAGACGACGCCCGGTATAAAGGCAAGACAATGAGCGTCCGGCTCGACCCGATGGACGAAGCGCAACTCGATAAACTGGTCAGACGCTCCGGCAAGAAAGCGTCCGAAGTAGTGCGCGGACTGATCGCCGACGGCTGAATAAAAGAGCGCGTCCGGCGGGAGCATCTCGACTACATGGCGCAACTCAAAGGCATAGCCCGGAACCTCAATCAACTAACAAAACAGGCCAACGCCGCCGGATACGGGAAGGTCGCGGCAGAGCACGACCGGATAATCGGCGAGATAGAGAAACAATTAAAACAAATCCGTGATGATAGGTAAGATAATAGCCGGAAGTTCGTTCGGCGGGACGGTCGGGTATGTGATGAAACAGGATGCGACCGTCCTCGACGCCGATGGAGTAACTCCGCCGGAGGTGGCGGATATGGTGCGGGATTTTCAGGATCAAACCCTGCTTAATCCGAGAGTAAAGAATACCGTCGGTCATATATCGCTCTCATTCTCCGAACAGGACAGGGCAAAGCTGACCGACAAGGCGATGACCGAGATAGCCCGCGAGTATATGCAAAAGATGGGAATCGAGAACACTCAATATATAATCGTGCGCCACCACGACGCTCCGCACCCGCATTGCCATATCGTTTACAATCGCGTTAAGAACGACGGCACGACCGTTACAGACAGTAATATCCGCCGACGGAACGTGGATGTCTGCAAAGAACTGACTAAAAAACAAGGGCTGTATTTCGCGCAGGGCAAGGAGAATGTGAACGATCATCGTCTGCGGGAACCGGACAAGACGAAGTATGAGATATACCGCAGCATAACCGCCGCGCTCCCCGGTTGCCGTTCATGGGGCGATCTGGAGAACCGGCTAAGGAAAGACGGTATCGGGATTGAGTTTAAGACCAAAGGTGATACCGGCATCCGCGAGGGGGTGAAGTTCACGAAAGGGCAGTTCACATTCTCCGGCTCGAAAATCGACAAACAATTCAGTTACTCGAAACTGGATAAGCATTTCACGCAGGCGCAAAGAGCTTACATACAATCGACGCAGTTGCAGAAAGACCTGCAAACGGCAGTCGGCAAATATACGTCGGCTTTCAGCGGTTGTTTTTCGTCAGGTAAAGGTGGCGACAGGACGGCAGATTTATCGTCTATGGGTGGTGGAAATATCCCGCTTCCGCCGATGGATTCCGGTGTCGGCCTTTCGACGGCTCAACTCCAGCGTCAGCCGGGAGAGACATCAGAGCATTATATAGCGCGTATCACAGCACTCATAAACTCCGTGACCGAAGTGATGCTGACGCTCGCCGCCGAGCGTAAACGCAGAATACAGGAACAAACCAATAAACCAAAATCACCTAAAATAAGTCATTAACCATGAATAAAGAGACGAATATCGACGAAACGCTGGCAGTATTAGCCAGCGACGTCAAGAAACTTATCAAGCATTTCAAACTCGACCGACGCAAGCCGGATGAAAGCGAAACTCAGAATGATTCGCAAGATTCTCCCGATAGCGTGTTATTGCAGAATATTGCGGCCACAGTAAAAGAAATATCCGAGCGGAAACTGTTCACAGAGGAGCAGGTGGCCTCGATGAACAGGATTATCAATGCTGTAGGGCATTTTTTTCATAGAGGGAATGACGAACGCCATGCCGAATTGAAGGCGTTGATAGAGGTCATATCCAAGAAGATCGACGAGCAGCAGGCCGCACCGCAGAAGACCACCACCCGGCACGAACATCATTTTTCGGTAGATTTCAGAAACAGCAAGGCTGCGCTCACGATGACAGCGATGGGATTAGCGATTGCTGCCTTGACAGGATTCAATATTTATCAATTCGACAAGAACAACAACCTGCGTGACAACGATATCAAGTACCGCCATGTCAAGATGCAAGGCAAAGCCTCGGCGGCGGACGTTTACAGGCTCGAAAGCGTTTTCGACTTCGAGCGGAACAGGGACAGCATGAAAACCATCCGCAAGCAGGTGGAACGCTACGAACAACTCCTCAAGGAGTACAATGAAACCCAGTACCGGAGGCGGCAGGATGAAGCACGAACCCGCGAGATCGAGCAGGAAGCCGCGACGGTGAAGGGAAACAAGTAACCTATTGCCTGCCTCTCGCAAAGATAATGATGGCTGCCCTGCGGAGCAAGGCTATACGAGCGCCTCCGGCGGCCTTGCACCGCAGCCCAACCATCGTTGGCTGGTCGCTACGGCAAACAATGGCAAGCCGTGCAGTCGTGGATTTAGTTATTTCTTGTTAAATTATTTTGAGTCAGAGCAATAATACGATAACATAGCCTATAAAAAATGTCCCATCGCATTAAAATATTGTTAACTTTGCAACGATTAGTAAAATACCCGACTTAATGACCCTCAAAGACTACATATCCGAGCTTCAGCAACAATATTCTACCGGTAGGGCTCGTGAACATACTTACCGTCCGCCTTTACAGAACCTACTGGCGACGATGCTCCCGCATCTTACCGTTTCCAACGAACCCGCCCGCCAACAGTGCGGGGCTCCCGATTATATTCTGCAACGAAAGGAAACCAATATTCCGGTAGCATTTATCGAGGCAAAAGACCTGAACGATCCCGACCTCGGCGGGCGAAATAAAAATAAAGAACAGTTCGACAGGTACAAACATTCGCTCGACAATATCATTTTTACGGACTATCTCGACTTTCAGCTATATGAGAAAGGAGAGTTCGTGGAGAGTATTCGGATCGCCGAAATGAAAGGCGATAAGATAGTGCCGCTTGCGGATAATTTCGAGAAGTTTTCGCACATAATCGCTCACTTCGGCAACGCACGGCCACAGAAAATCACATCCTCGGCAAAACTGGCCGAAATAATGGCGGGTAAAGCACGCCTGCTCGCAGACGTTATCGAACAAACGCTTTCGCAGGGTGGCGGGGACGGAAACCTCGCCGGGCAGATGGTCGCTTTCAAAGATGTGCTTATCCATGACATTACCCCGAAAGAGTTTGCCGACGTATATGCCCAAACCATAGCCTATGGTATGTTCGCGGCTCGCCTGCACGACCGGTCGCCCGACACGTTCACTCGTATGGAGGCGCGTAGCTTAATACCGAAGACAAACCCTTTTTTACGTGAGATGTTTAAAAGTATCGCCGATGAAGACCTCGACGAGCGTATCAACTGGATCGTTGACGATCTGGCCGAGACATTCCGGGCGACCGACATCGACGCGGTGATGAAAGGCTTTGGCAAACGTACTCAGCAGACCGACCCGATGATTCACTTCTATGAAAACTTTTTGAGCGCTTACGATCCGAAGCTGCGCAAGAGCAGGGGCGTATGGTACACTCCGCAGTCGGTTGTGAATTTCATTGTGAGGGCAGTGGACGAGATTTTACAGACGGAATTCGGTCTTCCGATGGGTCTTGCCGACACGTCGAAGATAACCATCGAACGCAGTATCGATCAGAGTAAGGATAAAAGATTCTCCGACAATAAGAAGAAAGAGAAAGTCGAACTCCATAAGGTACAGATATTAGATCCGGCGACAGGAACGGGGACGTTTTTAGCCGAGACGGTCAGCCAGATATATGATAAGTTCAAAGGGCAGGCCGGAATGTGGCAGGGGTATGTCGAGGAACACCTATTGCCGCGCCTCAACGGTTTCGAGTTGCTGATTGCTTCTTACACGATGGCGCATCTTAAACTCGACCTGCTGCTGACCGAAATGGGCTACAAGGCGGTTAATAACGAACGCCTACGCGTATTTCTGACCAACTCGCTTGAAGAACACTATAAGGAAACAGGCAATTTATTCTCGCAGTTCCTCGCCCGCGAGGCCAACGGTGCATCGTTTATCAAGCGCGACACGCCCGTAATGGTGGTTATGGGCAATCCCCCGTATAGCGGGATTTCTTCAAATAACGGAGAGTGGATCAGCCGCATGATAGATGATTACAAATACGTCGATAAGGTCTATTTCAACGAGCGCAAGCACTGGTTAAATGATGATTATGTGAAGTTTATGCGTTTGGGGCAATATTTTGTGGACAAAAACGCAGAGGGTGTTTTGGCATATATCAACAACCACAGCTTTATAGATAATCCGACTTTTCGGGGAATGCGCTGGAACCTGATGAAGAGTTTCGATAAGATTTACATTATCGACCTGCACGGCAATAGCAAGAAAAAAGAGGTCTGCTCCGATGGCTCTCCCGACCAAAATGTGTTTGATATTCAACAAGGTGTGTCGATAAATATTTTTGTCAAGACAGGCAAAAAGGCGGCAGATGCTTTGGCGGAGGTGTATCATTATGACTTGTTCGGCAAGCGGGATGAGAAATACGACTACTTGCTGGCTCACGGCTTATCCAATGTTCCTTTCGTAAAGGTCGAACCGACTACACCATTCTACTTTATGTTGCCCAAGAACGAAGATAACCGCGCAGAATATGAGCGAGGGTTTCGGATCGATGAGTTGTTTT
Source organism: Holotrichia oblita (assembly GCA_023690525.1). Taxonomy (NCBI): domain Eukaryota; kingdom Metazoa; phylum Arthropoda; class Insecta; order Coleoptera; family Scarabaeidae; genus Holotrichia; species Holotrichia oblita. The sequence goes on from CM043015.1 coordinate 1,866,407, forward strand.
CGATAATGAATACAGGTATTTGTTCTCAAAGAGATTCAATTGCAATTCAAGGTTGTAAAAATAATTTGAAATCTATATTACATGACTTTGAAACTTTATCGGAAAACGAATTACGAGATAAACATTCCATTACAAAAGACGGGAGAGATTGGAAAGTGTTATTTGCAAAAGATAATGTAAAAAACACAGTTAATAAAGAAGATAAAATTCAAAAAATTGAATACCGAATATTTGACACTCGATATACATTCTACACAAATAAATCCAAGGGTTTTATAGCATATCCAAGATATGAAGTATTTAGACATCTGCTTAATGATAATCTATGTCTATTGATTAATAGAACAGTAAAAGGAATCCCTTTTAATCATATTTTTGTCACAAAGAATATACCTGATTTGCATTTATTTGAAACAGCGAATGCTTCAATCTATGGGCTTCCGCTATATGTTTATCCCACAGACAACCAAACAAATTCAGACGGAGTAACTCGTAGACCAAATTTTAAACTCGGAGTAGTTCGACAAATATCGCAAAAACTGGGATTAGAGTTCGAAGACGAAAAAAGCGGGGCAACCGATAAATTCGCCCCTATCGACCTGCTGGACTATATCTATGCCGTTCTACACTCACCATCGTACCGGGAAACATACAAAGAATTCCTGAAAATCGACTTTCCCCGCATACCCTATCCGCAGGGCGAAACCCCGACCGAACGTACCGCAAATTTCCGCCGCCTCGCTTCGCTCGGCAGCGAATTGCGCCAACTCCATCTAATGGAACACCCCGCAGTTTCAGGCATTATTTCAGAATATCCATTTCCTGCCAATGGTGACAATACCGTTGAAAAACCACGCTGGGAATACTCTGATAACGTCGAAACAGGTAGAGTATGGATCAACCCGACCCAATATTTCGACAACGTCCCCGCAGTCGCATGGAATTTCTACATCGGCGGCTACCAACCTGCCCAAAAATGGCTCAAAGACCGCACAGGACACACCCTCTCATTCGATGACATCATGCATTACCAACGGATAATTGTGGCGCTGAAAATGACAGGAGAAATAATGAAAAAGATAGATAGCTTAAATAAATTAGTATGAATTTCATCATGAAAAAGATTTATAAGCATCGTATTAAGGAGGGATCCTATAAAAAAATGCGCTCCATTTTAAAGTACCCACAAACAGGTGAGGCAATCGTTGATAATGCCATTTGCCGCATCACAGATGTATTTCCCGGTAATGAAAACTATTTAAATAGCGTAGGTTTATCAAATAACAGTACACCCATGTTATATCAGATTAAAGTTTATAATTCAGAGATAGATGCGGAAGCAATTATTCTGGACGAGCTAGTGGAAGAAATACCGATAAATGAATGGATTGAAGATGATTTTGTACAGCATACGTATCAATCCCCAATCACCACTCTGATCCATACTTAAAACTAATGCAAAAACTATTAATATTATGGGCAAAAAATCTGAACCAAAAGAAACACAAAAAAAAGAGGCGGATATTTTAACCGCAGACAATCCAATTGCAGATACATCCAAGGCATGTGATAGCAATACTGCCATCAAAAGTAATTTAGATAATTTGGAAGAGTTATTTAGCTTAATATATTCTGAAGAGGATATTAATAAGCTTAAAGATCAATTAATCGCTCATGTTAGATCAATTATTGACAAGTACGACGTTTCCGAGAATTATCATATTTTATTCCTATACGATGGCATAAATAGCATAAATGAAAATATGACCGATAAAATTTATGCAGCCATACCCGAGAATAATAAAAAGCCTATTTTATTGATAATACATAGCACAGGAGGGCAAATTGAACCTGCTTATCTTATAAGCAAAACTTGTAAAGAGAACTCGCCTAAGTTTGTTGTTGCCATTCCAAGACGAGCAAAGTCGGCTGCTACCCTAATTTCAATAGGTGCAAAAGAAATTCATATGGGCTCAATGAGTGAATTAGGCCCCATTGACCCTCAGTTTGGAAGCCTACCTGCTCTAGGGTTAAGAAGTTCATTGGAAACAATCGCGAAGGTTGTATCGGAATATCCTAAATCAAGCGAGATGTTTGCTTCGTATCTAAATATGCAACTTAACATAAGGATTCTGGGATATTTCGAAAGGGTATCAGAATCAGCTAAACAATATGCGCAACGACTACTTGAGGGCATGAATACCCCCAAAGATATCCAAGAGATTGCACATGCTCTTGTATATGAGTACAAAGATCATAGCTTCGTCATTGATAAAGAGGAAGCTGCAAAATATCTGGGGGAGGCCGTTAAGGTTAATACAAATGAATATAAGCTTGCTAATGATATTCATAAATTCATGAGTAATCTAAATTTAATATCAGAATATTTAAGAAAGAAAAATATAATAATAGTTGGTTCTCATGATAATATGCAAATCGTTGACATCCCAACAAAATGACTTATTATGTAAATAATTACCATCCTTAAGAACAAACAATCTGGCAGCAGAGTTGACGAAATATTAACGGAATGGGGTTCCCTTTCTAATATCTCTAAACTTGTGGTAATTCCTTTATGTTTAAGTAATTTGAAGTCAATCCATCATAGAGATTTTCTGCCAGAAGCGTCTAAGTGTATCCGAGATAAATTAGATAAGTACTTTTTCAGCAGCCTTTCTAAATTTAAGCTAGATAAGGATAAATAAAGCAAAAAATCGCCTTTGCCGTACAAATGCCGTACAAATTGAAAAAAAAACCGCCTCACAACAAGTTATGAGGCGGTTTTAGTGAGGTCTGAAGCGGATTCGAACCGCTGTACGAGGTTTTGCAGACCTCTGCCTAGCCACTCGGCCATCAGACCATTAATGATTTCAGAAAAGCTTTCAAATAGCTGAAGTTTAAAATATTATCTTAAATACCAGCATATTGATTCGGTAATCCGCTCGGCAAAAACTGCCGAAATTCTTTTATGAGGTGCAAATATAACAAATATAATTATAATACGTTGAGAATTTTAAAATATGGTGTGTTATTGCAAAGATTGACAAATATTTTACTGATCAATTTTATTTATAGCGCAAAACGAAAACACCGAAAATAAGCTCTCGTAAGTATAGATATTGTCCCGCGGAGGTATATTTCGCTATATTTGGAAATTAAACGAAATCTCAGAGGTTCCGGTCGCTCGGACTGTCCGCAGTAGAACCGGAACAGAATCTTTGTATAATGAGAATAAGGGCGATAATAGCTTGTATGTTGTGGGGATCGGCATTCGCCGGAGCAAAAATAGGTTTTCAGTATGCTGATCCAATTTTCCTTTCCGGTTCACGGTTTATTCTCGCCGGACTGCTGTTGGTGCCGGTAATGTTCTTAAACAGGACAGACTTCAGGGGATCGTTTAAATATTGGAAATTCATGTTGCTTTTTGCGTTTGTACAAACATTTCTCCAATATGGACTTTTCTTTTTGGGACTGAGTAGAGTCCCGGGGGCGACATCTTCCATTATCATCGGGGCAGGACCTTTGTTCGTGGCCATAATGGCCCATCTGATGTTGAGAGACGACAGGATGACTGTGCAAAAAACGATTGCCATTGTTCTCGGGATGTCGGGGATTATATTTATGAGCCTTGTCAAAGGAAAACTTGCCGGTAACGATCCGTCGTTCTACCTTGGCGTGGGATTGCTTGTGTTGAGTAACATAATAGGGAGCTTTACAAATATTATGGTCGTCAGGAAAAAGGAATATAATATACCGCCTGTCGTATTGACTTCGTTTGCCAATTTTACGGGCGGCATACTATTGCTTATCACGGCATTTATCATAGAAAAACCCGAAATGAAGATCTATCCGGCGGAATTTTACGGTGCATTGCTGTGGCTTTCATTTATATCTGCCGCTTCTTTTTCGTTGTGGTACGGAGAGCTTCAAAGACCCGGAGTGAAAGTATCCGAACTCAACATGTGGAAATTCCTTGTCCCCGTTACGGGAAGTGTCTTAAGCTGGCTGTTCGTCAGGGGGGAAAGTCCCGATATTACGACCGTTATCGGAATAATTATTATTTCTGTCGCCCTGTTTTTACAGCAAACCTATCAAAAAAGCAATTTAGCAAGCAAAAAAATAGGGGTTAATAAGTACCGTTAAATATTTATCGATACATTTTTTGCTTGTAAGTTGCTAATAAACAGTACTGACGAAAAATAATAAATAGCCACGGTGTGTTTAAAATAAAACTCCCGTGAAATAATATGGTACTTGTACCCGCGGCGGCATTTTATTATCTTTGTAGAGTTATTGTATAATGAGAGACTCCAAGACGATGAAAAAACCGCTTATATTTATTACCAACGACGACGGAGTCGAAGCCAAGGGTCTTAAAAGCGTTATAGAAGTTGCAAGCCGTATGGGGCGGGTCCTGGTCGTCGCTCCCGAAACGACCCAGTCTGGAAGGTCGCACGCCATAACCATGTTCAGCCCCCTATATCTGCGCACGGTAAAAAAAGAGGCGGACATCGAGATCTACGCCTGTTCCGGCACTCCCGTGGATTGTGTGAAGATGGCTTTCGACCATCTTATGAAAGATAATTTCCCCGATATTTCCATATCGGGAATCAACCACGGATCGAATTCCGCCATAAGCGTACTGTACTCCGGTACCGTAGGGGCGGCTATCGAAGCGAGTTTCTACAACTGTCCGTCCGTCGGCATCTCCCTTTTAGACCATGACTTCGACGCCGATTTCACAGCCGCCGCCGTGTATGCCGGAAAAATAATATCCCGGGTGCTGAATTCCGAGTTTGAACTGCCGCTTTGCCTTAATGTCAATATTCCTGCAATACCTATTGAAGAGATAAGTGGGATCTTGGTATGCAGACAGAACAGGGGCTACTGGAAAGAGACCTTCATACGCCGTAAGGATCCCCGCGGCAATGATTATTTCTGGCTCACCGGTGATTTCCTGAATACCGAACCGGGCAGTACGGATACCGACGAGTGGGCTCTCGCCAATAACTACGTGTCGATCGTCCCCATACAGGTGGATTTGACAAACCATCGACAGGTCACGGAGCTGAATGCCTTTTTCCGGAAAGATCATCCGGCTGACACCGCATAGAACATCTGCCCCCGCTTAAAATGAAAAACCATGGATGTCAAAATTTCGCCCGACTGGAAAGAAATTCTGAAAGATGAATTCGACAAGAGTTATTTCACGGATCTCGCGCAATTCGTCCGCAAAGAATATATGCGGGCACGGGTGTATCCGCCTGCCGGAAATATTTTCAGGGCATTCGACAAATGCAATTTCAACGACCTCGAAGTCGTAATAATAGGTCAGGATCCCTACCATGAAGAGGGTCAGGCGAACGGTCTTTGCTTCTCGGTGAACGACGGGGTTCCATGTCCGCCGTCCCTTGTCAATATATTCAAGGAGGTAAGCGATGACACCGGCGCACCCATGCCCGAAAATGGCAACCTCGACCGCTGGGCGGAACAGGGGGTGCTTCTGCTCAATGCAGTGCTTACCGTGCGCGCCCATCAGGCCGCCTCGCATGCGGGAATGGGCTGGGAACGGTTTACCGACGCCGTAGTGAGGACGGTTGCGGAGCGGAAGAAAAATGTGGTTTACATGCTTTGGGGCGCCTATGCCCAAAGGAAGGCTTCTTTCGTGGACGGGTCGGACAACTGTATACTGAATGCGCCCCATCCCTCGCCGCTTTCGGCACATCGCGGTTTTCTCGGGTGCCGGCACTTCTCAAAGGCAAACGATTACCTGATCTCGGTGGGCAAAAACCCGATCATCTGGTAATTTTAATATGAGATTTGGCTGTGTCCCGAACGCTCGCACTAATGATAGATTAGCGTAAATCAAACATTTATGGACGATCCGGCATGGCCGTCGCCAGCGAAGGCTCCTGTGTCATAACAACTTTTATAGTTCCTTCCACACCAGCGAGGATGCGCCCAGTATCGCGGCATACTTGTCGTCAAGAGAGGAAGGGAGCAGTTTCACATTGTCCCTGAAGACCTGTAAAAGGTTAAGTTCCATATATTTTTTCACAGGTTCAAAAAGATATTTGCCTGCCTTGGCGAGTCCTCCCATAAGAAATATGGCTTCCGGAGAAGTTATCGCGACGGCGTTGGCAAGCGCCCGCCCCAGCATCATTCCCGTGTACTCGTATGCCTCGATTGCGAGAGGGTCTCCGTTAAGGGCGGCCCTGGTTATCATTTCGGCCGAGAGGTTGTCGTAGGTCACGCTGCGGAATTCACTGGCTTCGGTATGATCCGCAAGCAACTTGAATATGGTTCTCTTTATTCCGGTAGCCGAAACGTAGGTTTCGAGGCATCCCTTACGGCCGCATCCGCATACCCTGCCGGTATGGTTCACCGTGACATGCCCCAACTCTCCCGCCATTCCGTCGTGGCCGTGTATGACGCGGCCTGCTGCCACAAAACCGCTTCCCAGTCCTGTACCGAGGGTGATCGTAATAAAATCCCTCATCCCGCGCGCCCCGCCGTATGTCATCTCGCCGATGGCCGCCGCCTTGGCGTCGTTGGTGACGATCACGGGAACCGAGGGAAAATAACGCCTGACTTTGTCCGCTATGGGTACGTTGCCCTTCCATGGAAGGTTTGGCGAACTCTCTATCTTGCCGCTGTAAAAATTTGCGTTGGGCGCTCCTATACCTACCCCCGCAAGTTCGACAGGGAAATCAAAGGATTTTATGAGGGACTGGACGCCGAGGTACATGTCTTCGATATACCGGTCTATATCAGGATATTGCTTGGTGGACATGTTGCTTTCGCCGATTATTTTCCCCTGTTCGTCCACAAGCCCGAACGCGGTGTTCGTCCCGCCTATGTCTACGCCTACGGCAAATTTTTTCATTGGTTGTTTGCGTCAAGGGTTTTAAATATTTTTAATTATTCAAAATTATGTATAATTTGTGTCATCTCAAATAGTAGAACTATATTTGTATTTTACTTATATGGAAAATAAGATTATGCGCACCAAAGAACAACTCTCGGAAGAGATCGAATCCTACATAAGTTCACTTGAGTTTCCGGCCGAACCGGAAAAACTGTATTCGCCCATAAAATATTCGCTCGAAGGAGGGGGCAAGAGACTCCGTCCGTTGATCGTACTTATGGCATGCAATATATTCTCGGACGATCCCGCAAAGGCTCTTCCGTGCGCGGGCGCCGTCGAGATGTTCCACAATTTCACGCTTCTGCACGACGATATTATGGACAACACCGATATACGGCGCGGCAAATCTTCGGTACACCGCCGCTGGGGGCAGAATGTCGCCATACTTTCCGGCGACGCCATGGTGATATGTTCCTATCAGCTTTTGCAACAAACTCCTGCCGGCTACCTCCCGCAGGTGATGAAGGAGTTCAACAGACTCGCCCTGGAAGTATGCGAGGGTCAGCAGTACGATATAGACTTCGAGAGCCGCGACAAGGTGTCCGTGGAAGAGTACATGAACATGATACGGCTCAAGACAGCCGTGATGATGGGAGGAGCGGCCAAAATAGGAGGCATCGTAGGCGGTGCGCCGCAGCGGGAATGCGATATTCTTTACCGGTTCGGGCTCGAACTGGGGATGGCCTATCAGCTGCAGGACGATTATCTGGATGTTTACGGCACTTATGAAACCCTCGGCAAGACTATAGGCGGCGATATTGCCGAAAGCAAAAAAACCTTTCTCGCGATCAACGCGCTTCAGGAAGCGGGAGATGCGACCAGACGGGCTATACTGGCTACTTTCCGCGACGATTCGCACCCGTTGCCGCAGAAGATAAAACGCATACGGACTATCTATGACTCGCTCGATATTCCGACCATAACGAAAAGGGAGATCGCCAAGCGGCTCGCATCGGCGGAAAGCGCCCTGGACGAACTGCCGGTGGACGCTTCGCGTACCGCACCCCTGAAATCATTGATACAAAATCTGGAAAACCGCAACAGATAAAGGCGGATTTTTGGCAGCAATACTGGCATATTGCGAAAAAATCTAACGCCTAACAGGCGAAAATACCTGTATACCTATATGAATTACCATCTCCATTTTTCTTTTTTTCTTTTTCACCTTTTGACAGCCAAAATGTGGAGCCAGGCACACCGTGCTATTTATTATTTTTGTCAATACTGCTATCAGCAACTTGCAACAAAAAATGTATATATAAATATTTAACGGTACTTAAATGCCGCCCCCATCTTCCGCGGAGTTTCTCTCGGAAGCTTCCCTCGCTACGCGGTAGCTTCGGGTGATCTTCCTACCGCAACTTTCTTCCGCGTCGATGGCAGGGCGGAACTACGGGTTGCTTCGCAACCGAAAAACGATACGCGAATGATTCTTTGGCGCCGTCAGGCGCCTTTACCCCCGCTGTTGAAAAAGCGTTAAAAAATGGCGGATGATAAACCCATAGAAATTCACGATAGTGTAGGTATGTTTAGAATCACCGATTCTGAACATACCGGTATTTCTTGGGTTTAACGCCGGTATTTTAGCTTTTTCGACTCGCGGGGCTGGTTTTTGCTCCGCTTTTTGCCAGCCAAAAAGCGGAAAAAAAATTAACATGAATTCCAGATGTTTGGTTCAGTCAGTCGGTTTTGTGTTGTACAAGTGAAATTTTGGAGGCAATGGAATCAATTATGAGAAAATTTCATGCAATAGAATGCGAAACGACAGGGAAACGGATGTACAGTTTTGTACTACACGCCGAATAGCAATAAGCAATAATTTGTATCTTTACAAGATATATGAAGCATGAATTTGTCCGACTCATGTTTTCCGGTTACAATTTATTACCACTGCCTTAAATGCCTGCAAGAGAAGACATAGAGATACTGGCGCCGGCAGGATCCCGCGAATCGCTCATGGCCGCTTTAGGGGCGGGAGCCGACTCCGTCTATTTCGGCGTCGGGGAGCTTAACATGCGCGCCCGCTCCTCGGCCAATTTCACTGCCGCCGACATGCCGTCGATCGTGGCCGCGGCGCACGACAGCGGAGCCAGGGCGTACCTCACTCTCAACACGGTCGTTTACGACGACGAACTTCCGGCGGCACGGGCTATCCTCGACCTGGCCGGACGGCACGGCGTGGACGCAGTCATAGCTTCCGATCAGGCGGTAATAACATATGCCCGCTCCATCGGCATGAATGTACACATATCCACCCAACTCAACGTTTCCAATCTGGAAACCCTGCGTTTTTATTCACGGTGGGCCGATGTGGTCGTACTGGCGCGGGAACTTTCGCTGAAACAGGTCGGACAGATATACGAAGCGATCCGGTGCGAGGATATCAGGGGTCCCGGCGGAGAGAGGGTCAAAATAGAGATGTTTGCCCACGGGGCGCTCTGCATGGCGGTGTCGGGTAAATGTTACCTGAGCCTGCATGAAAGCGGATGCTCGGCCAACAGGGGAGAGTGCCGTCAGTTATGCCGGCGGTCGTACCTGCTGACCGACCGCGACTCGGAATATGAAGTGGCAAGCGAGGGTAATTATCTTCTTTCGCCGAAAGACCTGTGTACCATCGGATTTCTGGACAAACTCATCGGCTCGGGAGTCCGCGTACTGAAGATCGAGGGGCGGGCGCGTTCGGGCGAATATGTGAAACGTGTAGTGGAGTGCTATTCGGAAGCGGTCGAAGCGGTTTGCGGGGGAACTTTCACCTCCGAAAAGGTCGAGGACTGGACACGGCGGCTTTCCGAAGTGTTCAACCGGGGGTTCTGGGGGGGATACTACCTCGGTGCGCCGGTAGCGGAGATAAGCGGCGTCTACGGCTCTGCGGCTACCAAACGAAAAATATACGTCGGGAAAGTAACCAATTTCTTCAAAAACCTGAGCGTCGCCGAAATTCTCGTGGAGGCGTCGCCCCTGGATGCCGGAAGCGATGTGATTTTCTCGGGCGCCACCACGGGGATAGTCGAAATGGCCGACGTGGAGGCTTTGGTCGATGATAAGCCCGCCGGAACGGTGCCGCAGGGCGTGCGGTGTTCCGTGAAAACCCCTGTTCCGGTGCGCCGCGGCGATAAATTATACAAGGTGGTGAATGCGGAATAGACATTGCCGCTTTTGGCGGCTGCACGGGCGATGGAGTCGAAAATACCCGTGCCTGTATTTAATCAGTAATGCCCCGCTTTATTGTCCGTCGGCTTCATACACCCACAGATCGGGATTGCGGTGTTCGATGCGGTACATTCGGGCGGTTTTCCCCGCCTGCAGGGGATCGTCCGAAGAGAATATGCTTACAAGCCACTTGTTATTGTTATAAGGTATCTTCCCCGCAACGATGTCGGGATACTTTATTCTGTAAGCTTCGATACATTTATCGGCGTTCGACTCATCCCTGAATATGCCCGCTACGACATGATACCGCAACTGCCCGTGTACGGACGGACTTTCCGGCGCAGTCGCGCCGTTTGAACCTGACGCATGGATGCCGTCATTGCCGATATTCCCGCCGGCGCTGCCCGCAACGTCCCCGCTTTCGGTGTCCGTAAAGCCGGCGGCGCTCTCTTTAAACAGGGACTCTCTTTTTTCGCCCGACTCGCGTCTGCCGCGTATGGTATTTACGGTTACGGGCCTTTTCGGAGTAACGGCGGCACGGTCTCTGATTATATAAAAACAATAAATCGCCACCCTGACGGCCACTACAAGCAGTACTGCCGCCACCGTTATTATCCATGCCTTCTTCCTGCGGCCTCTGCGGCGTAGTGCGACGGTTTCTCCGTTCGCGGGATTGAGGCGGCGCAAAAGTTCACTGTCCGCAACGAATGTGCCGTTACTCAGTTCGCCCACCCCCTCGATCACGATCGTTCCGTCCTTTGTAGAACTTGCAAGCCATCTGTCGTACGAATCGCGGGCGGTCTCCGGTTCAACGCCGAGAGCGGTTATCAGATCGATCACCGATTCGCCGTCCGCGGAGGAATCCCCGCTGTAAACGATACGGGTGGACGGGGCTTCCGCTTTCCCCCTTACGATCCTTGCCGTCCCTGTTTCGACACCAAGGCTGCCCACACCCGGCAGTGTTACCGTACGCCGCGAGAGAAGCTCGTTGTGGATAAGTCTGTCTATGCCGTTCATTTCTTCCTTTTTCCTGCATGCCCCTTCGAGGCCGCCGCTTTGCGCGAGGCCGACTGCGGAGACGTTTTTTCCGTCACCCTGTTTCCGACGTTTTTCCCTGCGGAGGCGTTTTTCGGGGACGTTCCCCCCGCCGCGTTTTTACCGCTTCGACCGTCCGGCAGTCTGCCGGCAACGGCTTGCGGTCTCCGGCAAGCCCATACTACCATTATTATACCTGTGATTACGAATGGTATGCTCAGCCACTGCCCCATGTCCAAAGCCATACCCTCCTCGAATGCCTCCTGGGGATTTTTGATGAATTCTATGAAGAACCGCGACAGGAAAACCCCTATCAGCCCCACGCCGAAGATTAGTCCGGGACGTCTGCGTCCTGCGTCCCGCTTGTAGTACAGCCACATAAGCAAGGCGAAAGTTATGAGGTAACACAATGCTTCGTAGATCTGTGTGGGATGTTTCGGGACGGTCTCCCCCGCCCTTACGAATATGAAACCCCACGGAAGGCCTGTTTCGATGCCGTATATCTCGGAGTTCATCAGATTCCCGAGGCGTACTATGGCTCCTCCGACGGTCACCGGAAGCATGATACGGTCGAGTCCCCACAGGTAGGGGAGTTTCCTGCGGCGCGACATCAGCCACAATCCCACGAGAAGGCCGATCGCCGCTCCGTGGCTGGCTAGGCCGCCGTCGCGTATTCCCGTAATTATTTCGAGGGGATGCGAGAGGTAATACCCGGGATCGTACAGCAGGCAGTGTCCCAGCCGTGCGCCTATGATCGTTCCCAGGGCGCCGTATACGATAACGGAATCGAGAACTTTTTCGTCGAGCCGTTCCCGGCGGACGAAATTGCGGAACATGACCATTCCTATAAGGAAAGTCAGCGCCCACGCGACTCCGTAGTACCTTATTTCAAATCCTCCTATATTGATAAGATTAGGATCTACATTCCAGACTATGTACAAGAAGTTGTTTGCCATATGCGATCGGGTTTAACAGTCGTATTTGACGATGTATTAATTACAAAATTAGATAAAAATTGCATATATGGAACCGAAAGAGTTTAGAGTCTGTTTAAAATTTATTCAATGAATCTATTATGTCTGTTTTAAGCGCTTTTTTCACGCCGTCCTCGTTCCATAGTCCCCGCTATGCGCCTTGGACGGCGCAAAAAAATCATCTTAAAACAACCTGTAATATTTTTCATCAATAAAATTTAAACAGACTCTTATTTGCAAAAAAATCCATATATTTATAGGTTTTAAAACCGACTTGAATAAAAAAACTATAAAATTGTAACCATGAAGAATTACAAAACTCAGGAGATCAAGAACATTGTTCTCGTAGGGGCATCCGGCTCCGGTAAGACGACTCTTGCCGAAGCCATGGCGTATGAAGGTAAGGTAATCGCCCGCAGGGGAAGCATCGAAAGCGACAACACCATTTCCGACAACACCGAACTCGAGCACATCTACAAAAGGTCTATTTATTCGACCATACTTTTCACCGAATTCAACGATTTCAAAATAAACATAATAGATACCCCCGGGTCGGACGATTTTTGCGGCGGGCTGTTCTCAGCATTCAAGGTGGCCGATGTGGGCGTCATGCTTTTCAACGCACAGAACGGATTCGAAGCCGGGACCGAAGTGCAGATGCGCTATGCGCAGCGTCTTGAAAAACCGCTCGTCGCCGTCGTGAACCAGCTGGATCATGAAAAAGTCGCATGGGAGGCTACTATCGACTCCATGCGTTCCTCGTCCCCGATAAAACCCGTTATCGTACAGTATCCGGTGAATCCCGGCCAGTCGTTCGACTCGTTTATCGATGTGCTGATGATGAAGATGTACAAATTCAAGGACGATAACGGCACGCGCGAGGAACATCCCATACCGGACTCCGAAATGGACAGGGCTGTGGAACTGAACAACGCCCTTATGGAGGTCGCTGCGGAAAACGACGAAAACCTTATGGAACTTTATTTCGAGAAGGGCACTCTCACACAGGACGAAATGAGGGCGGGGCTGAAGATAGGCGTGTCCAGGCGCGAGCTTATGCCCGTCTTCTGCGCGTCCGCAAAAAGGGATATAGGTACGAAACGCCTGATGGAGTTCATAATCAACGTGGCTCCCGGCCCGATGAAGGCTCCCGCGTTCAAAACCGTCGACGGACAGGAGATCGAAGCGCGGGAAGATGCACCGGCGGTATTGTTCGTCTTTAAGAGCGCCGTGGAACAGCACATAGGCGAAATAAGCAACTTCCGGCTCATACGCGGCAAACTGACCGAGGGTATGGAAGTCGTCAACGCCCGCACGGGCAACAAGGAAAAGATAGCCCAGATATTCGCCGTCGCCGGAAAGAACCGCATCAAGGTGACGGAGATGCACGCTGGAGATATAGGCTGCACGGTTAAGCTGAAAGGTACGAAGACGAACGATACCCTGTGTTCGCCGAGCGATGCGGTCTCCGTGGAACCTATCGTGTTTCCCGAGCCGAGATACCGCGCCGCCGTCCGTGCGCTCAAGTCGGCGGACGAGGAAAAACTGGGCGAACTCCTCAACAGGCTCAGCTTCGAGGATCCCACCATACTCGTGGAGTACTCCAAGGAGCTCAAACAGATCATAGTGCAGGGACAGGGCGAACATCACTTCAACATAATGAAATGGACGCTGTCCAATATATATAAGGTGGACGTGGAATTTTTCGCACCCAGGATACCGTACCGCGAGACGATCACCAAGATTTCCAGCGCCGTCTACCGCCACAAGAAACAATCCGGAGGCGCAGGGCAGTTCGGGGAAGTGCATCTTTTCATCGAACCCTACTATGACGGTATGCCCGAACCAGGGAAGTACAAGATCGACAATAAGGAAATAGCGGTAAACGTCAAGGGCAAAGAGGAGATCAAACTCGATTGGGGCGGTGTGCTGCAATTTTACAACTCCATAGTGGGCGGTGCCATAGACGCCCGCTTCCTGCCCGCCATACTCAAGGGAGTAATGGAAAAAATGGAGGAGGGCCCCCTGACGGGTTCCTACGCAAGGGACATAAGGGTCGTTGTTTACGACGGCAAGATGCACCCTGTGGACTCCAATGAAATATCCTTCAAACTGGCCGGACGCAATGCGTTCAAGGAGGCGTTCCGCAAGGCGGGACCCAAGATCATGGAACCCATATACAGCGTCGAGGTACTCGTGCCGTCGGACAGGATGGGCGACGTAATGAGCGACCTCCAGAACCGGCGCGCCATGATAGAAGGTATGACCTCGGACAGGGGTTTCGACCGTCTTACGGCTCGGGTACCCCTGGCCGAAATGTACAGGTATTCGACATCTCTCAGTTCCCTGACGAGCGGCCGCGCCACCTATTCCATGAAATTCCTTTCATACGAGCAGGTTCCCGCCGACGTTCAGGAAAAACTGCTCAAAGAATACGCGGAAAAAGAGAGCGAAGAGTAGCAGGCCTATGGGTTACCATGAGGATAAACAGCGCAAGCTGGACATGCGCTACATGCGTATGGCACGTATCTGGGCGGAGAACTCCTACTGTGTCAGGAGACAGGTCGGGGCGCTCATAGTCAAGGACAGGATGATAATATCGGACGGGTACAACGGAACGCCGTCGGGTTTCGAGAATATATGCGAAGACGATACGGGGGCGACCAAGCCCTATGTACTCCACGCCGAAGCCAACGCTATTACCAAAGTTGCCAAGAGCGCCAACAGCAGCGACGGAGCTACCCTCTACATTACGTCCTCGCCCTGCATGGAATGTTCCAAGTTGATCATTCAGGCCGGGATCATCCGCGTGGTCTATTGCGACTGCTACCACACGGAAGACGGGTTGGAACTTCTCCGGAGAGTGGGGATAGAGACCGTCCGCATCGACGATGAGGTATGCATGTAGCCATAGGGGTACGGATTACTTAGGTTCTTGCCTAGTTTGGTCGTCACGGGGAATTTGCGTAATAGATAAACAAAATATTTCACGGTACTTATATGAATCTGGAAGATCTCAGCGCCGACGGCGTAGGTCAGGACAACGGCAATTATTTCGGCCTTCCCTTTTCTCCGGAAGAATCGAAAGTCGCCCTGCTGTCCGTGCCGTGGGACGTTACGGCGTCTTACGGGGCGGGATCGAGTTTTGCCCCCGACGCGATAATCGGCGCTTCGATACAGTTGGATCTTTACGATCAGGCATTCCCCGACGCATGGAAAGAGGGTATAGGAACGATCGGCATAGATTATACGATCCAGGAAAAAAGCACTTTCTTGCGGGAGGATGCCGTCAAGATTATGAAACATCTGGAAAAGGGTGGACGGACTTCCGACGACTACGTAAAACGCAAGGCGGACCGTATCAACGAGGCTTCGGAAGAACTGAACCGCTACGTGTATGAGGAGTCTATGCGCTGGCTTTCAAAGGGTAAAACGGTGGGACTCGTGGGCGGCGACCACAGTACTCCTTTCGGACTGATAAGGGCGGTGGCGGAAAAGGAAAGCGGAATATCGGTTCTTCACATAGATGCCCATGCAGATCTCAGGGAAAAATACGAAGGCTTCAGCCACTCCCACGCCTCGATAATGTATAACGTTGTCAATGAGATAAGCGGCGTGGATAAATTAGTGCAGGTCGGCATACGCGACTATTGTGAGTCGGAGGTCGATTATGCCCGCCTGTCGAACGGCAAGATCGAACAGGTAACGGATTTTGATCTGGCATCGGCTCTCTTCATGGGTTACAGCTGGGATTCGCGGTGCGAGGACATAATATCACGTCTGGGAAAGAATGTCTATGTCAGTTTCGATATCGACGGACTCTCTCCCGATAATTCGCCCAATACGGGAACGCCTGTTCCGGGAGGACTTTCGTACAATCAGGCAATCTATCTTCTGAACAAACTCTCCTCTTCGGGGCGAAGGATCGCAGGGTTCGACCTGTGCGAAGTGTGTCCCGTTGTAGGCAATGAATGGGACGCAAACGTGGGGGCACGGATTTTGCTCAAACTCTGTAATTTATCCATAAAAACCCGTAATACTTGATGGCGGTATCGAAAACAAGTTTTCGCTGGAAAAAAAACTGGTATCTTCTGCGCAAACGCGGAAATAATTTTCTCGGGAGCCAATGGGCGGCAGGTGTTTTTCTGATCGTTTTCGCCGCAATAGCCCTTGTACTGGCGAATGTCGAAGCCACCAGGGAGGTCTATCATCATATACTTGGAACCGATTTCGGATTCCGTCTGGGCGGATCGGGCTTTTCGATGACCATAGAACAGTGGGTGAACGAGGCGTTGATGGCCGTATTTTTCCTTGTGGTAGGACTGGAGATAAAGCGGGAAATAGTGGCGGGTCATCTGTCCGACGTTAAACGGGCGACACTGCCGATCGCCGCCGCCCTGGGAGGGATGGCGGTACCTGCCCTTATCTACCTCTCTTTCAATGCAGGAACCATTTACGAGGCAGGCTGGGGGATCCCCATGGCTACCGATATAGCGTTTGCAATAGGCATACTTTCGCTTCTCGGCGACAGGGTTCCGCTGTCGCTTAAGGTTTTCCTTACCGCCCTCGCCATAGTGGATGACCTGGGCGCTATCCTTGTTATCGCTTTTTTCTACTCGTCGCAGATCGATCTCTTCATGCTCGGACTGGGGTTGGCCGTTCTGACGCTGATGTTCGTTATGAACAAGCGGGGTGTGACGGGGATGTGGTTCTACCTTGTACCGGGTCTCGCCGTGTGGTATATGTTCCTGAATTCCGGAGTGCATGCGACCATTTCCGGCGTACTGATTGCGGCTGCCATACCGACGCGACCGCGCTTCAGTAAAAAATATTTCTCCTATAAGGTGAAATATTTTCTCGAAGAATTCAAATTCCATAACCGCGAGGATAAGGAAGTGATCACGAACGAAGGCCAGTTCGGCGCTCTCAGGAAAATTAAATTCGTGACAAAATCCGCTGCAAGTCCTGCCCAAAGGCTCGAATCTTCACTCAATCCTTTCGTGCTGTTCTTTGTAATGCCCGTATTTGCGCTGGTTAATGCAGGGGTTGAGATAACAACGGCATCCGACTTGCATATATTTTCCACCGGTCAGGGTAAAGGGATTTATTTCGGACTGCTCCTGGGTAAACCCATAGGTATTTTACTTTTTTGCTGGCTTACGATAAAAACGAAGTTGGCGAAGATGCCTGAAGGCGGGACATGGGGGACTCTTTTCGGCGTAGCCTGTCTCGGCGGCATAGGTTTCACCATGTCTATCTTTATCGATTGCCTCGCCTTTTGCGGTACGCCGTACGTGGACAGCGGTAAAATAGCGGTGTTGATGGCTTCGGTCACGTCGGCGATCGTAGGTATTATCATTATAAATATTTTTTCAAAACGGAACAGGACAGCCGGATAAATTTTCTAATTAAGCACATTGTGCTATTTATTATTTTTGTTAATACTGCTAATTAGCATCTTACAAGTAAATAATGTATAAATATATATTTCACGGCACTTAAAAATAAAATCTCGTAATAAATTTCCGGTATTTATTACTAAGTTTGCGACGGAATAATTACGGATAGAATCTTTGAGCCCTGTTTGGAATTTATTCTATAATCCATCGGATATGATTAATTAAATTTAAATACCTAAAGATGAAAAAAACAATTATCATTGCAGCAGCGTTGGCAGCCCTTTTCCTCGGTTCATGCAGAGTGGGCGGCGGCAATCTGAAGCAGGACACCGACTCGGTCGCATATTTCATAGGTATCGACCTCGGCACCCAGATCAAAATGACCGATAGCACTCTGAATCCGAAGCTCATAGCCGCGGGACTTATAGACGCTTTCGAAGGCAGGAGCAAAGTCACACGCGAAGACGCTACGAAATTCCTTCAGGAATATTTCATGGTGAGGCTTCCGGCCAAGAGGCTCAAAGAATCCGAGGAGTTCATCTCGCAGATCGAGGAGAAAAACAGAAACAACGCTGATTTCGGGAGAACCGAAAGCGGACTCCTCTATCAGATAATAAGACCCGGCAGCAGCGAAAGGCCGACGAGCGAACTCGACAAAGTGAGAGTGACCTACGTGGGTACTTTCAAAAACGGTACTGAGTTCGACTCTTCAAAAGACACGGTAGAATTCGCGCTCAACAGGGTTATCAGGGGATGGACCGAAGGGTTGCAACTCATCGGCAAAGGCGGCGAAATAAGGCTGTGGATCCCTCCCGATCTTGCATACGGTCAGTACGGCAGAGGCAACATCGGTCCCAACGAAGCCCTTGTATTCGACATTAATCTCATAGACTTTACTCCGGCGCAGACACAAGAAGAAACTCCTGCAATGAGTCCAGGCATGTAGTTGATTATTTGCTTGCAAAAAAGGAGGCCGTTTTGAAACGGTCTCCTTTTATTTTACAAAGGTATAAGGCATCGTTGCCAATCGAATTTTTGTCATTCCGAGCGCGCGCGAGGAATCTCGGCGAAGCCCGTCCGGCATAATTCATCGTCGAGATGCTTCGCTTCATTCCATTCCGCTTCTGCATGACAAAAAATGTGGTCGGAATGACAAAACGGTGGATCCCTCCATCCTGCGGATGTTCGGGATGACAGTGAAAAGCGGATGTTAGGGATGACGAAGAAATTTTTGTCATTGCGGGCTTGACCCGCAATCTCGATCGATAATGCTAAACTCAAATTACCTTTTGAGATTGCGGCTCGGAGGCCGCAACGACAATAAAATGTTGTCATTCCGAGCGAGGCCGTCAGAAAGCGCATGGAAAATTTACCCCGCCTGCTCCAAGCAGGCGGGGTAAATTAGGTTAAAGGATAAGTACTTCAGTATAAGTTCTGATAGAATATCAGAATTCGAGCTGCAACTCGTCGAGGTAGAGAACGCTCGTTGAACTTCCCGTTTCGTCGTCTCCCTTTCTGCTGCTCGTGGCGACTATCATTATATGGGTCGGAGCCGTGGTGTAATTCTTATAGTTCAGATTGACCCTGAAAGGCTCGTAGCCGCTACTGGATACATTGCTCGTTATGCGCCCGTAAGCAATAATATTGCTGTCGTTTTCAAGATCGGGATAAGAGGTTAAAGAACGCGTATCTATATCCCAAATCTTCGTCGACAACGCCACGAAAATATCCCATGAATCCTGTTCGGTAGGGCTAGACTGTAAAGTGCTTTTCACATAGTTGATCAATCCGGAATGGTAATCGAAATAACCCGTAAGAGCTATCGGTCTTTGTCCGTATGGAGTACCAAATTTAAGATATGCTCCTGACGTTCCGGCTATTCCGCTATAGCTTCCGGTAAAAATGTTGCCTGCGGCAAATTTTTTGATGGTAATAATCACAAGAATCGTCCCTGATACGTATTGAGACATCATTTTAGCCGCTTTCCCGCTAATCACGCGGGATTCTTCGGGCAACGTAATGCACTTGTCGGCAGTTTTAAGCAAGGTGGCTAATCCTTCGTTTCCGCTCGACCATTTTAAATTGCCCGACACACCAGGTTCCCACCATTTATTTGAACCGGTCGTGGCATACCAGCTGTCGAATCCTGAATTTGGAATCTGAAATGCGCTTCCGAGTCCGCAGCTACCGGTACCGGCAAAGGTTCCCGAGCCTTGGGTGGAGGAATAATATACGAATCCGCTGTTATTAAGGTTGCCCGAGTTTTTGAAAGTCCCGCATCTCACTACCGTATTTCCTCCGATCGAGGTGTTCCCCGATACCGTAAAGGCTCCCGTGAGAACAATGCGGCCGTATCCGTCGAGAGAAGCGCCGTCCGTCAGCGTAAGATTGGCGCCGTTCATTATGCCGTTCCGTACCTCGATACAGCTTCCTTTCAGAGTCACATCGCCGCCGAAAGAAAATTCCCCGTTGGTGGCCGTATTCTGAAGTACGCCGGCGGAATATGTCCCAGGGGATGCGCCGGAGAGATCGATTATCAGAGTGTCGCCCGACAGAGTCATGGGAACCGCAGGTACGGGAGTGGAACTCGTGATCGTAATTTTGTTCGCGAGTATGAAATCGGCGATACCCTGAGTGTTCGCCAAAAGCACGGCCGCTTCCCACTCGGCAAGATTATGGATTGTTACGGTGGTAGCTCCCGCCTGAGCGCCGGAATTAACGGTAACCCATGTCGCACCGCCGTCGCGCGAATACTCCAGAGACACCGTCCTCTGCGAGTTCGCCGCATTTACAGGAACCGCAAATTGTACAGACTGTTGGGTATTACCCGCAGTTACGGTCTGTGGCGTACCGAACTCCACATCGTTGGTAACGTCATACGCTCTGACCAGGAGTTCCGGATAATCGCCGTTTATTGTAACCATATAAGCGCCTCCCGCTGTCGGAACAGTTCCGGGCAGGTTGCCGGTTACGGCGTAGGCGTTCGGCTGGATACCGTAGTTTACCGTCTGCCATGTCAAACCGTCTTCCGAGAACTGAAGACGTATCGTACGCTCCGCACCTGTCCAGTTTTTATTCACCGTAAAAGTTTTGGTGACTTCCCCCGTGCCGGCGGGGACGGTGGCCTCGCCGAACAGTTCGTCGTTGTTTTCGTCGTATGCCCTTAAGTACAGGGTGGGATATATTTCACCGTTGATGGTTACCGTGTAGGAATTTCCGGTTCCGTTGATCGTGCCCCCGTCGGTAAGGTCGCTCGTGATTCTGAAAGAAAAGACATTCGGCTGGGTACCGTAGTTTATCGTCTGCCATGTCAAGCCGCCGTCAGTAGAGTATTGAAGCGACACCGTGCGTTCCGCACCCGTCCAGTTATGCTCCACGTCCAGAGTCACGGAACTTCCCCTGCCGATAGGGACGGTTTTCGAGAACAATACCTTGCCGTTGGTCTCATCGTAGGCTCTGATAATAAATTCGGGGTGCCCCCTGTCTACGGTTATCAGATAGGAAGTACCTGATCCGACGATTAAATCTTCGTTTACAAGATTACTCTTTACTAAATAGTCGAGACCGTCGGCCCCTTCTTCGGTACAGGCGGCAAAGATAAGTGCCGTCAAAATAAGCATGGGAAAAAATGTCCTGATCCTCATAATTTTATATAAAGGTTAATAATACTTTATTGTTTCATTTGTCATTCCGGACGAAGCAAGGGAATTTTCTTTGTTCTCTTCGCTGCTCGCGCCTCCTGCCGGATGTCATTACTATTTTATCTCTGAGCCAGTAGAATACGTTTTGCAACTGCTCCCGTTACGTCGCAGTTTTCGCCCCAGGCGGCATTCCGTTCATTGAAACGCCTTTCTATCTCATTTATGGTGTCGTCGCCTATGCCTTCCTCGCCGAGACGGGTCGTCAGTCCGAGTGAACGGAAGAACTCCTCCGTCTTTTCGATCGCCCTGTCTATTTTTTCCGCTCTCGTGCCTTCGGTGATACCCCATACACGCTCGCCGTACTGTACGATCTTGTCCCCCTTGCTTTCACGCAAAACCCGCATCGTCCCCGGAAGTACGATAGCGAGCGTATGACCGTGGGAAAGTCCGTGCAACGCCGTAAGTTCGTGCCCTATCATGTGAGTAGACCAGTCTTGCGGCACGCCCATGGAAGTGAACCCGTTGAGAGCCATCGTGGCCGACAGCATGAAATCGGCCATAAGGTCGTAATCCTTCCTGCCCGACATTATCCCGGGAGCTACCTCCACGAGGGTTTGCATGATGCCCTCCGACCACCTGTCCATAAGCCTCGATACCCCCGTCACGGTCATGTACTGCTCCGCGACATGAACGAAAGTATCGACTATGCCGTAGGCCAGCTGGTTGTCGGGTAGAGTGAAAGTAGTCTGCGGATCGAGTATCGAAAACACCGGAAAAGCCGAATAGAACGGATACTTCTCCTTTGTTTCGTAACGGGAGATAACGGCTCCGCTGTTCATCTCCGAGCCGGTCGCCGGCAGGGTGAGAACCGCCGCAAGCGGTACGGTTTCCTCTACGCGTTTTCCCGCCGTCACCAATTCCCACGGATCGCCGTCATACAGCAACCCTGCGGCGATCAACTTGCTGCCGTCGATAACAGAGCCGCCGCCTACCGCCACGATAAAATCCACTTTCTCCCGCTTGCCCGTCTCGATAGCCTTGCGCAGGGTCTCTACCGACGGATTGGGCTCTATGCCCCAGAATTCGACGGTGCGAAATCCTTTCAGGGCTTCGGTAACCTGTTCGTAAACTCCGTTGCGGCGCACGCTGCCTCCTCCGAAGGTTATCATAATGCGCTTGCCTTCGGGAATTTCTTTTCCGAGACGGGAAATAGTGCCTTTACCGAATATGAGCTTGACCGGATTGCGAAAGATGAAATTGTTCATAACAGGGTAGTTTTAAGTGCCGTGAAATATTTATTTACCCATTAATTATTTGTAAGACGCTAATTATCAGTATTAACAAAAATAATAAATAGCACAATGTGGTTAAATTCGACCGCGAAGACACGTATATGTTTCGGCAAATGTAAATTATTTGCAGAACTCATCCAAATCAAATCTTAATAATTTGGGTAATTATATACTGTTTTTTTATAATAAGTACCGTGAAATATTTATTTATCCATTATTTATTCGTACGTTGCTGACAGATAGCGCTAACGAAGAATAATAAATAGCACGATGTGCTTAATTATTTCTGTCCCTTTTTGTGTATAAATGATATTTACAGGAGCGATTCGAGAATCCTTTTAAGTACGGTCTGTGCGGATATTTCGCGGTTTGCGGCTTCGGGGATCACGAGGGACCGCGGACTTTCGATCACCTCGTCGGTCACGATCATGTTGCGGCGTACAGGAAGGCAGTGCATGAAATAGGCATCGTTCGTGAGCCTCATTTTCTCTGCATCCACAGTCCACGAACGATCCCCGCTCAATATTTTGCCGTAGTTCGGAGCGGTATACGCCGCCCAGTTTTTGGCATATATGAAATCCGCCCCCTCGAACGCCTTTTTCTGGTCATATTCCACACGCGCACTGCCTACAAAGGACGGGTCGAGTTCATAGCCTTCGGGGTGGGTGATTACAAAATCGTAGTCAGTCATGTTCATCCACTCGGCGAAGGAATTGGGAACGGCCTGCGGCAGCGCACGCGGATGCGGCGCCCAGGACAGGACGACTTTGGGACGCTCCGTTTTCCGGTACTCCTCTATCGTTATAAGGTCGGCGAAACTCTGAAGCGGATGACGGGTGGCCGCCTCCATGCTTATCACCGGACGCCCCGAATATTCGACGAACTGATTTAGGATTTTCTCGCTGTAATCCTCGTCCCTGTCGGCGAGTTGGGCGAATGAACGCACCCCTATCACGTCGCAGTACGACCCTATCACCGGTACCGCCTCTAAAAGATGCTCGGCCTTGTCTCCGTCCATCACGACTCCCCGCTCCGTCTCCAATTTCCATGCGCCCTGATTTATATCGAGAACCATTACGTTCATTCCCAGATTCATGGCAGCTTTCTGCGTACTCAGGCGTGTGCGCAGGCTGGAATTGAAGAATATCATCGTGAGCGTCCTGTTGCGGCCGAGCTCCGTAAAATCGAACCTGCCGCGTTTAACTTCAAGAGCCTCACGCACCGCTCCCTTCAAATCGCCGATGTCATCGACACTGATAAAATGCTTCATGGGTTTCACCGAATAAATTACGCAAAGTTAAATAAAAAAATTGTCAAAAATTAAGCGGACAGGAGCTTTGCAGGGAGGGCTCCCCCATGTCCATGTCATGCAACACGGACATTAAAAACCGGCAGGTTTTTATCATTCCCTCGTAGTTAATGCGTTCTTCCCTGTCTTCCGGTGTGTGTATTATGCCATTGTCAAAGCCCGTATGGAAAAACAGCGTCGGTATCCCCATCTTCACAAAAGGGAAATGGTCGCTTAATCCCGCGTCATTTTCCTTTAAAATAATTCTATGTTCATCTGTGTTGTCGGGTCGAAGAGTGATATTATTGTATGTTTTGAAATATAGTGTGTCATTCTTCATATTGCCGATAATATCCAAATTGACCATGAGGGCTATGTCTTCCCTGTCCAGGGGTAAATGTTCCGTGAAATAGTTCGACCCGAGGCAGCCTTTTTCCTCCCCGCCGAAAGCAACGAACAATATATTATGGTTGGTCGGGATTTTACCGAATTCTTTTGCCAGTTCCAGCATCATCGAGACGCCCGAAGCATTGTCGTTCGCCCCGGGATAGACGGCGCCTGTTTCAATGTCTGTTCTCAGATGATCGTGATGCGCCCCGATTATTATATACTTGCCGTTCACACCTTTCTTCACACCGATAATATTCGCAGTCCGTATCGTATTGTGAAATCTTTTATTGGCGATCCTTATACTCGAACCGGACTTTGCCATCCAGGGATTCAAATAGTTGTCCACAGGGTCGTACCCCGATATAAACTGTTCGTCCATGAAATATTTAAGGCTGTTCAAGGGAATGGTTACAAGCATAATATCGCGTGTTGCCCTGGGCATTCCTTTTGCCGGCGTATCGTATATTCGCATGTTTGCCGGCAGCACGCATATGGCGGCTTTTGCGCCGGCCTCGGAAATATGCTCCAGGGTTGTCCTTCGGATTCGGCCTGAGAATTCATCCGGAACAGGACGGTCATAGACTATGACCGCCCTGTCCTTCATCAGATGGTGCAACGATTCGTCCAGGCCGTATCCTATAAACATGTACTCCGCTTCCAAAGTATCCACAGCGCTCTTCGCGGCTATGTTAAAATCCTTGCCTTTGATGAAATGATATACCGTGTCGTGCTTCGTCAATTCCAATGCTGCATCGAACCATGAATATTCGACCAGATCGAAGTCCTGTATGTATGATCCGAATTCAGGGCATTCTTCAATGTGGAAATCCGAAAATTTCGATATTACCCACTGTTGTACTGTCGAATCCGATTCGGATCCGGGATACCGGTCTCCCAATTTCTCCGAGGAAAGAAAAGATATGTTTTCTTTAAAACCGTATGGTTCAGGGCTTGGCAACACCGCACTCGAAATATAAAGCACGGCGATCAGGCTGCTGATAAGTATGTTATACATCTTAGTGCCGATTAAGTGTTAAAAGATAATGAGTTATAACAGAATCCAGGGAAAGAACTTTTTTGTCAAAAATATAAAAATACACAATCAGATGCTTTCGTGTTTCCGGTGCTTCTAAAAAAAGCAATGTCCGGTGAAAAAATTTCGGGAAATATTTGCAGTATTAAAAAAAGTCCCTACATTTGCACCCGCCTTGGAAGATAACGATGCACAATAAAGGCGGTTTTCAATCGTTCTGAATATTACGAAATTTTTTGATTGTCATATTCTACCCCTTCTCCAAGGAAGTTTCCAGGTAGTCGGGGCAGGACGGCTTTACGTCATTGACAAAGGAAAATAATAGTTGTTTCGGCAACTGAATAATAAAAAAGGTTCTTTGATTTACTGGTAATAAAGAGAGAAAAAGAAATGCAGAATTTATCAATTCCTTCCCAAGAGGAATAAGCAGTCGGGAAAACTCTAAAGATTTACAAAAACATTTATACGATGGAGAGTTTGATCCTGGCTCAGGATAAACGCCAGCGGCAGGCCTAACACATGCAAGTCGAGGGGCAGCACGTTCGGTAGTAATACTGATGGTGGCGACCGGCGGACGGGTGCGTAACGCGTATGCAACCTACCATTAACAGGGGGATAATTCGGAGAAATCTGGTCTAATATCCCATAATATCGGATAAGGCATCTTATTTGGTTGAAAGATTTATTTTGGTTAATGATGGGCATGCGTTGTATTAGCTGGTTGGTACGGTAACGGCGTACCAAGGCGACGATACATAGGGGGACTGAGAGGTTGACCCCCCACACTGGTACTGAGACACGGACCAGACTCCTACGGGAGGCAGCAGTGAGGAATATTGGTCAATGGGCGAGAGCCTGAACCAGCCATGCCGCGTGCAGGAAGACAGCTTTATGAGTTGTAAACTGCTTTTGTACCGGAGTAATAGTCTCTACGCGTAGGGATATGCAAGTACGGTACGAATAAGGATCGGCTAACTCCGTGCCAGCAGCCGCGGTAATACGGAGGATCCGAGCGTTATCCGGATTTATTGGGTTTAAAGGGTGCGTAGGCTGTTCGGTAAGTTAGAGGTGAAATTCCGTAGCTCAACTACGGGCTTGCCTTTGATACTGCCGGGCTAGAGGATGTATGCCGTGGGCGGAATGTGTGGTGTAGCGGTGAAATGCTTAGATATCACACAGAACACCGATTGCGAAGGCAGCTCACGAAAACATATCTGACGCTGATGCACGAAAGCGTGGGGATCAAACAGGATTAGATACCCTGGTAGTCCACGCTGTAAACGATGATAACTGGTTGTCGGGTCGGTAGGCTCGGTGACTGAGCGAAAGCGTTAAGTTATCCACCTGGGGAGTACGTTCGCAAGAATGAAACTCAAAGGAATTGACGGGGGCCCGCACAAGCGGAGGAACATGTGGTTTAATTCGATGATACGCGAGGAACCTTACCCGGGCTTGAAAGTTAGCGACGGACTGAGAAATTGGTCTTCCCTTCGGGGCGCGAAACCAGGTGCTGCATGGTTGTCGTCAGCTCGTGCCGTGAGGTGTCGGGTTAAGTCCCATAACGAGCGCAACCCTTACCGATAGTTGCCAGCAGGTCAAGCTGGGGACTCTATCGGGACTGCCGGAGTAATCTGTGAGGAAGGGGGGGATGACGTCAAATCAGCACGGCCCTTACGTCCGGGGCGACACACGTGTTACAATGGCCGAAACAGAGGGCAGCTACCCGGCGACGGGATGCGAATCTCGAAATTCGGTCTCAGTTCGGATTGAAGGCTGAAACCCGCCTTCATGAAGTTGGATTCGCTAGTAATCGCGCATCAGCCATGGCGCGGTGAATACGTTCCCGGGCCTTGTACACACCGCCCGTCAAGCCATGGGAGTCGGGGGTGCCTGAAGTACGTTACCGCGAGGGACGTCCCAGGGCAATACTGATGACTGGGGCTAAGTCGTAACAAGGTAGCCGTACCGGAAGGTGCGGCTGGAACACCTCCTTTCTGGAGAGTACGACTGCTTAAAAGATGGTTTTGCACTCTTTTTCTCTCTGATTACCTGTAATACGAAATACGGATAGTCCCATATCCTTTTTAACCAGAGTGAATGCGATGGACTCGATTCGGAGCCCGTGAATGCTCCGATGAAAATTCTTCGCTGCCACTGCGAAAAATAGTCCCGTAGCTCAGTTGGTTAGAGCACTACACTGATAATGTAGGGGTCAGCGGTTCAACTCCGCTCGGGACTACAACGGAAAGTAGGGGGATTAGCTCAGTTGGCTAGAGCACCTGCTTTGCACGCAGGGGGTCAAGGGTTCGAGTCCCTTATTCTCCACGAATGCGGGACGGGAAGCCGATAAATTGTTGCGGTACAAATATTTTTGACCGTAAATTGTCGGAAACAGATCCGTAACGCAATGAGTTCATTGACATTATTAAGGGATGAGAAATAAGTTTGTCGGGCACTAAAAGCAAAAGGGGTGTTCGGCGAGCTGGAATAATTGAATAAGGGCGTATGGGGGATGCCTAGGCTCTTGGAGGCGAGGAAGGACGTGGTAAGCTGCGAGAAGCTCCGGGGATTAGCAAACATGAATTGATCCGGAGATATCCGAATGGGGCAACCCGGCGGTCGGTGACGGCCGTCACATCCGTAAGGATGGGCAAACCCTCTGAACTGAAACATCTAAGTAGGAGGAGGAGAAGAAAGAAACATCGATTTCCCGAGTAGCGGCGAGCGAAAAGGAAACAGCCTAAACCGGATATGTTACGGCATATTCGGGGTTGTAGGACAGACCATTTATAGAGTGCTTTAAACCGGAACTAATCTGGAAAGTTAGGCCGTAGAGCGTGAAAGTCGCGTACGGGTAGGAAAGTGCTTTAGAGGTTTGCACCTGAGTACGGCGGGACACGAGGAATCCTGTCGGAATCAGCCGGCCCACCCGGCAAGGCTAAATACTCCCAAGAGACCGATAGTGAACAAGTACTGTGAAGGAAAGGTGAAAAGAACCCCGAACAGGGGAGTGCAAAAGAACCTGAAACCGTACGCCTACAATCTGTCGGAGCCACTAAGTGTGGTGACGGCGTGCCTTTTGCATAATGAGCCTACGAGTTACTGATCATTAGCGAGGTTAAGTGCATTGATGCACGTAGCCGAAGCGAAAGCGAGTCTGAATAGGGCGTTAAGTTAGTGGTCGTAGACGCGAAACCTTGCGATCTACCCTTGGGCAGGATGAAGTCCGGGTAACACCGGATGGAGGTCCGCACCAATAAGCGTTGAAAAGCTTCTGGATGACCTGAGGGTAGGGGTGAAAGGCTAATCAAGCTGGGAAATAGCTCGTACTCCCCGAAATGCCTTTAGGGGCAGCGTTGTGTTGGAGTGTACCGGAGGTAGAGCTACTGATTGGATGCGGGGGCTTCGCCGCCTACCAAATCCTGACAAACTCCGAATGCCGGTACTATATACACAGCAGTGAGCCTCCGGGTGCTAATGTCCGGAGACGAAAGAGGAACAACTCAGACCATCGGTTAAGGTCCCTGAGCATACACTAAGTTGGATGAACGAGGTTCTGTTGCAGCGACAGCTGCAGGATGTTAGCTTGGAAGCAGCTAATCATTTAAAGAGTGCGTAACAGCTCACTAGTCGAGCGACAGGGCGTGGATAATAAACGGGCATCAAGTGTATCACCGAAACCGTGGATATTGTATTAATACAGTATGGTAGGGGAGCATTCCGTCGGCGTTGAATCCGTACCGTGAGGTATGGTGGAGCTTACGGAAAAGCAAATGTAGGCATGAGTAACGATAAGGCGGGTGAGAAACCCGCCCACCGCAAGACCAAGGTTTCCTGATCCACGTTAATCGGATCAGGGTTAGTCGGGACCTAAGGGCAATCCGAGAGGAGCCCCCGATGGACAATCGGTTAATATTCCGATACTGACTGTTACTGCGACGGAGCGACGGAGAAGCGTAAGCCACGCCGGCTGACGGAATAGCCGGTTAAAGGGTGTAGGTATACGGATGTGTTAATAGCATGTCTGTGCTGAGACCTGACAGTACCGTGATCCTTCGGGTGATCGGATAGTTGGCCCAAGCCTGCTTCCAAGAAAACCTTCTAAGCTATAGGTAACAGTTACCCGTACCGTAAACCGACACAGGTGGTCGAGGAGAGTATCCTAAGGTGCTCGAATGAATCACGGTTAAGGAACTAGGCAAATTAACCCCGTAACTTTGGGAAAAGGGGTCCTGCGAGAGCAGGGCGCAGCGAAGAGGTCCAGGCGACTGTTTAACAAAAACACAGGGCTATGCTAATAAGTAATTAGATGTATATGGCCTGACACCTGCCCGGTGCCGGAAGGTTAAGAGGGGATGTCATCGCAAGAGAAGCATTGAATCGAAGCCCCGGTAAACGGCGGCCGTAACTATAACGGTCCTAAGGTAGCGAAATTCCTTGTCGGGTAAGTTCCGACCTGCACGAATGGTGTAACGATCTGGACACTGTCTCAACCGTGAGTTCGGTGAAATTGTAGTCCCGGTGAAGATGCCGGGTACCCGCAACGGGACGAAAAGACCCCGTGAACCTTTACTGCAGCTTAACGCTGAATTTGGGTATACGATGTGTAGGATAGGCAGGAGACTGAGAAGTGGACACGCCAGTGTTCGTGGAGTCGCCGTTGAAATACTGCCCTTTGTGTATTTGAGTTCTAACCCTTAATTGGGGACACCGTTTGGTGGGTAGTTTGACTGGGGTGGTCGCCTCCAAAAGTGTAACGGAGGCTTCCCAAGGTACCCTCTGCACGAATGGTAACCGTGCAAAGAGAGCAATATCATAAGGGTGCTTGACTGTGAGACCAACAAGTCGATCAGGTGCGAAAGCAGGGTATAGTGATCCGGTGGTTCTGTGTGGACTGGCCATCGCTCAAAGGATAAAAGGTACTCCGGGGATAACAGGCTGATCGCCGCCAAGAGCTCATATCGACGCGGCGGTTTGGCACCTCGATGTCGGCTCGTCACATCCTGGGGCAGTAGTATGTCCCAAGGGTTCGGCTGTTCGCCGATTAAAGTGGCACGCGAGCTGGGTTCAGAACGTCGTGAGACAGTTCGGTCTCTATCTGTTGCGGGCGCAGGAAATTTGCGGGGGTCTGACCTTAGTACGAGAGGACCGGGTTGGACGAACCTCTGGTGTATCGGTTATGCCGCCAGGTGTATCGCCGAGTAGCCACGTTCGGTAAGGATAAGCGCTGAAAGCATCTAAGCGCGAAGCCATCCTCAAGATTAGATTTCCCTTTAGGGTCGTAGGAGACTACTACGTAGATAGGCCGCAGGTGTACAGGCAGTAATGTCACAGCCGAGCGGTACTAATTACCCGAAAGTATTATTCCGGCGTGGAACTTATTTCTCATCCTTTTTTATGTCAAGAATTTCGAAATATACTATACCGGCGCGGTAGTATGCGTCCGGAGTTAATATAGAATATTAACTGAAGATATAGGTGGTATTAGCAATGGGGTTCCACCTCTTCCCATTCCGAACAGAGAAGTTAAGCCCGTTCACGCCGATGGTACTGCAGCATTATGTGGGAGAGTAGGTAGCCGCCTTACTTAGGAGACCGTCTCAAAATTGGGGCGGTCTCTTTTTTGTTGTTCTCAGGGAGCCGGTCGTGGTCAATCCACTGCCGGCTCCTTTCTATTTCAGGGAATTGTCATCCCGAATTTTTAGGAATTATCAGGGCTGTCATTCGGAGTTCTTAAGGGGGTGTCAGGTAATCATGCAGAATCTTAACCCTTAAAAGAATCATGCCATATCCTGCATCTCGACAAGTCTGCAGTACATGCCGTCGGCATTCATAAGCTCATCGTGGCTGCCCTGTTCCACTATCCTGCCGCGGTCTATCACTATTATCCTGTCGGCGTGACGGATAGTGCTGAGGCGGTGGGCTATGACTACCGAGGTGCGTCCGCCGAGCAGCGACTCCAAAGCCTGCTGTACCAGTTTCTCGCTTTCGGTGTCGAGTGCCGAGGTGGCCTCGTCGAGTATCAGTATGTCGGGATTTTTCAATACGGCGCGCGCTATGTTGATCCTCTGTCGCTGGCCGCCGGACAGCTTCATCCCGCGGTCGCCGATGTTGGTACGGTAACCCTCTTCGGTCTCCATAATGAAATTATGGGCGTTAGCCACCCTGGCCGCATGTTCGACCTCTTCGTCCGAGGCGTCCCGCTTGCCCATTCTGATGTTGTTCTCTATCGTGTCGTTGAAAAGTATTGTCTCCTGTGCCACGACGCCGATATGGCTACGGAGCGATTCGAGGCTGTAATCCCGTATGTCGCGTCCGTCGATGATCACCGTCCCGCTGCGGACATCGTAAAACCTCGGGATAAGATCGGAGATAGTAGATTTGCCTCCTCCCGAAGGCCCTACCAAAGCTACCGTCTCGCCTTTTTTGACAGTGAAGCTTATGCCGTGTATGATTTCCCTGTTCTCGTATGAGAACGCCACGTCCCTGAACTCGACACCCTCCTTCAGCTCCGTCATTTCTACGGCGCCGGACTTGTCGGTTATCTCGCTACGAGTGTCCATGAGCGACAGCACGCGCTCGCCGGCCGCTATACCCTGATTTATATTGGCAAAGGCGTCGGCGAAAGCCCGTACCGGCCGTACTATCTGTGAAAAAATCGCAAGGTAGGCGATAAAATCGCTGCCCCCCATCGATCCTTTGAGAACGAGACTGCCCCCGAAAAGAAGCAGCACCGAAAGTGCGGCTATGCCCATGAATTCGCTCATGGGCGAGGACAGTTGCTGCCGCCGCGCCATAGACCTGGCGATCTCCGAGAAGCGGCGGTTTATATCGTGAAACTTTTGTCTTATATACCCGGTCGCATTATAGGATTTTATTATTTTGACGCCGGTGAGCGATTCATCTATCGCCGATACCATCTCCGCATAGGTTTCCTGTCCCCTGGTGGCCGTTTTTCTCAGCCTCTTCACTATAAAACCTATCACCAAAGCTACCAAAGGCAGGTAAAGAGCCGAAAAAACCGTCAGTTCCCACGACAGCTTGAACATTACGAACAGGTAGCCTATTATGAGCAGAGGCTCCCTGAATACCACCTGAAGCGTACTGGAGATGCAAAACTGCACAACCTGCACGTCGGACGATATCTTGGAAATTATATCGCCCTTCCTCTCGTTGCTGAAAAATCCGGCGTGCAGTTCCATGACATTGTCGAACGTGTTGTTCCTGAGTCTTTCCAGCGTACTTATCTTCATGTTCTCGACCGTCCACTGTCCGAGGTACCTGAACAGGTTGCTGATAAGGGATGAGAAAACGAGTATCACCGCTATCAGAACGAGCGCCTGCATCACGTCGTAGTTTTCGCCGTATATCCTGTAAAGACCGTAGTTGAGCAAATCTCTGAGGTAGTCCGTACTAAGTTCGAAGCGGGGCATCGAGGTTACCGTTTCGATCATCGAATCCTTCCCGAAAAGCACGTTCAGGATCGGGATGATCATCACGAAATTGAACGTGTTGAATACGGCGTAGAACAGCGTATAGAAAAAGTATGGGATTGCGAATTTTTCGATAGGCTTCGCGAAACCGAGAAGCCGCCAGTATGTCTTCATTCTTCCAGAAAGTAAATAAGTATGAGAAATAATTATTGATATACCATTAAATAAAGAGGAATTTTATTTTTTATCTATGTTATTTAAGGTTCTTTTAAGCACCTTTTAATTTTGTCCTCAGTCGATTAGCCCGCTAAACTCCATCGACAAAAACAAAATCCATCTCAAAATAACTCTTAAATAACACAGCAATAATTATTTCTCATTACTTAATTATAATACAAAAGTACTCTATTTTCAATAATTATGTACTTTTGTTGTTTAAGTCTGAAAGATAAAAGGTATTTAATAATTATGAAAACGGTATTGAGCGGCATAAGGCCGACCGGACAACTGCATCTGGGTAATTATTTCGGTGCGCTGAGGAATTTCGTGAGGATGCAGCACGAGGCACGCTGCTTTTTCTTCATAGCCGACTACCATTCGCTCACGACGCATCCCGACCCCAAGAGCCTGCACGACAACGTGAGAAACGCCCTGTCGGAATACCTTGCGGCGGGTCTCGATCCCGAAGTGGCGGCAATATATGTCCAGAGCGACGTTCCGCAGATCGCGGAGCTTTCGCTTCTTCTAAGCATGCACGCCTACGTGGGTGAACTGGAACGCACCCCGTCGTTCAAGGAGAAGATACGCCTGCATCCCGACAATATAAATTCGGGACTGCTGAACTATCCCGTCCTGATGGCCGCCGACATCCTTATACACCGCGCGGATTTCGTACCCGTGGGAAAGGATCAGGAACAGCATCTGGAACTGACGCGGCGGTTTGCCCGTCGTTTCAATACCATATACGGCGTAGATTACTTTCCCGAGAGCATGCCCTACAACTTCGGCAGGGAGCTGACCAAAATACCCGGACTGGACGGAAGCGGCAAGATGGGCAAGAGCGAGGGTAACGCCGTTTATTTAGCCGACAGCGACGACGCGATACGCAAAAAAGTGATGAAAGCCGTCACCGACAGCGGTCCCACAATTCCAAACCAGCCTATGGCGGAACCGGTAGCGAATATTTTCACCATAATGAAAGCCGTATCGCCGGAAGATACTTATACCCGTTTTCTGGAACAGTACAACAACTGTACGATACGCTACGGCGACATGAAAAAGCAGCTTGCCGAAGATATAATCGCGGTCGTCGCGCCGATAAGGGAACGCATCGCGGAAATAAAGTCGGATGACGCCTACCTGCGCAGAGTAGTGGAAATGGGAGCTGCCAAGGCGCGCGAAAGCGCGGAAGCCACTGTCAAGGCTGTCAGAGAAATAATGGGCATCAGGCCGTTCTGAAAAGCCCCGTCGGTCGTGAAATACCGGAAATGAAACGCTCGGATATTGCATACGTTTACTTTATGAGAATTACGAGGAGGCTGTCGGAAAAACAGCTCCTTATAATACTCGCCATCTTCACGGGGCTTGCCGCCGCCACGGGCACGTACATATTCGAATCGCTCCTTCATGGTATAAAGTCGGCGCTGGTCAGCTGGTTCAATGTCGAGGACGCCAGCCTTCTCTACCTCATATATCCTGCAGCCGGAATAATTCTCGTATCGCTTTTCGTCAAATATATCGTAAAGGACAATATATCCGAAGGGGTGACGCGGGTTCTCTATGCGATAGCGAAGAAAGGCTCCCGTATCAAACCGCACAACTGCTATACGTCGATCATAGGCGGCGCCACGACGATAGGTTTCGGCGGTTCGGTAGGTCCCGAAGCCCCGATAGTGCTTACAGGTGCGGCAATAGGTTCGAATGTGGCGGGGTTCATGCGCATGAACTACAAGTATACGACCATGCTTCTCGGGTGCGGGGCCGCCGCGGCGCTCGCGGCGATATTCAAGGCGCCGATCACGGGAGTGGTGTTCGTTCTCGAAGTGCTGATGCTCGATATAACCATGACGTCGGTGATCCCTCTCCTGATCTCTTCCGTTACCGCCACTACCCTCGTATTCTTCCTCAAGGGGTTCGACCCAGTGCTGCATGTCACCGGCGTGGAGACGCTGAAGCTGGCAACCATACCCATGTACGTGGTACTCGGCATTTCGTGCGGTCTGGTGTCGTATTATTTCACGTCGGTAAATTCGAGGATAGCCGAACGATTCGGCAGGATGAAGTCCCAGTACCGCAAATGGCTGTGGGGCGGATTGATCCTCGGAGTGCTCATATTCA
Source organism: Holotrichia oblita (assembly GCA_023690525.1). NCBI lineage: Eukaryota > Metazoa > Arthropoda > Insecta > Coleoptera > Scarabaeidae > Holotrichia > Holotrichia oblita. The sequence goes on from CM043015.1 coordinate 1,901,307, forward strand.
TATTCCCCCCTCTCTACGGGGAAGGCTACGAAAGTTTCACCGACCTCATGCACGGACGCATAGAACCGCTCTTCAACAACTCACTTTTCTTCCGGTACAGGGATGTTTCGTGGGTCATACTGGCATATCTCATCGGAGCGCTGTTTTTCAAGGTCGTGGCCATGGCGGCGACCAACGCCGCCGGCGGTGTCGGCGGTACGTTCGCGCCTTCGCTCTTCGTCGGCGCGTTCACTGGCGGCACACTCGCCTTTGCTTCCAATATGTACTTCGGGATGGATCTGCCCCTGATTAATTTTACGCTCGTGGGCATGGCGGGGGTTATGGCGGGAGTGATGAAAGCCCCGCTTACATCCATATTCCTTATAGCCGAACTATCCAACGGATACGGGCTGTTCATCCCGCTTATGATAGTGACTTCCGCCGCCTTTATCATTGGGTATTATTTCGAACCCTATTCCATATACACCAAAAAACTGGAACAGAGCGGCGAACTTATAACTCACAACAAGGACAAGTCCGTTTTGGTATTCCTCGATCTGAAGAAACTCATGGAGACCGATTTCCATGAAATAAGCGAGGATACGACGCTCGGCGACGTAGTGAACCTCATTTCGAGGATACGGCGCAACATATTCCCCGTAGTGGGGAAAGACGGCACATTGAGGGGGATAGTCCAGCTCGACGACCTGCGTGCCGACATGTTCGACCGCAATAAATACGACACGCCGATCCATAACTACATGATACCGCCGCCGGACACTATACTTCCTCACGAACAAATACAGAGCGTTCTCGACAAGTTCGAGGACTCGAAGGTTTGGATGCTGCCAGTGGTGGACAAGGAGATGAGATACCTCGGTTTCATATCCAAGTCGAGGATACTGGCGGCATACCGCCATCAGCTTATGGAGATAAGCGAATCCTGATTAACGTGAGTTCGACGGATTTGGATAGTGAAAATATTTTTTTAAGACGACTTCACGAATCCAAATCCGTCGAACTCACGTTAGGGATATTTTCGATACCCCGGGTGACCTATCCAACCCCCTAAATCCCCCTTAATTTAAGGGGGATTTTGCGAAAACTTCGTTTTTGCAAAATAAACTATTTGTCTATCACGTATTTAAACACTATCTCGATTCGAAGAACCACGTTAGTTAAGCCGTTACGATCCAGTGGAAGTATCCCGAACTTTCACGGCATTTTTAGTACCTTTGCACGTTCGGACAAGAACCGTCCGGCAGTCAAAAGAAATCTCCATGTCGGATATAGCGGCCACAAAAGAACTCGGTACCGAAAAAATCTCCTCGCTGCTCTGGAAATATGCTGTTCCTTCCGTGATAGCCATGCTTGCCTCGGTACTCTACAATCTGGCCGACAGCATATTCATAGGTCACGGCGTGGGGCCGTTGGCCATATCGGGTTTAGCCATAACCATGCCGCTGATGAGCCTTGCCGCCGCTTTCGGCACTCTGGTGGGCGTGGGCGGAGCGTCGCTCATTTCCATAAAGATGGGGCAGAACGACAGGGAAAGCGCCAAGTCGATACTCGGCAACGTATTTCTGCTCAATATAATAATCGGTCTCTCATATGGATTTATATGTCTGCTTTTCCTGGACAGCATACTGCAAATCTTCGGAGCGAGCGAAAATACAATAGGGTATGCGCGGGAGTATATGAGGATAATCCTCGCAGGCAACGTGTTCACCCATGTCTTCCTCGGACTTAACAGCACGCTGCGCGCCTCGGGCTTTCCCCGCAAGGCAATGATGCTTACGATTTTTTCCGTGACGGCAAATTGTGTCATGGATGCAATTTTCATTTTCGGATTCGGATGGGGCATTGCCGGAGCCGCATGGGCTACCGTAATTGCGCAAGCCGGCGCCATGCTTCTTGAAATAGTTCATTTCACAAATCCAAAACACGAACTTCGCATCACCCGTTCCATCCTGCGGTTGAAAACGCGGATCATAAAGGGCATAGTGTCGATAGGCATGTCGCCGTTCCTGCTCAATGTCAATGCCAGCATAGTGATCATCTTTATAAACACCGCGCTCAGAACGCACGGAGGCGACATGTATATCGGGGCTTACGGGATCGTAAACCGCGTCGCGCTGATCTTTGTCACCATAGTCATCGGGATCAATCAGGGCATGCAGCCACTGGTGGGATATAATTACGGCGCCAAGAAATACGACAGGGTACTGGAGGCGTTGCGGCTTTCAATAATAACGGCCATGTGCATCACCACTGCCGGATTCGTGTTGGGCATGTCTTTCCCCAGAGTTGTGGCCATGATGTTCACGACCGACGAGGAACTTCTCGGCATCGCATCCCATGCCATGAGAATCGCCTTACTGATGTTCCCCATCGTAGGATTCCAGATGATCACCTCCAGTTTCTTCCAGTCGATAGGCATGGCTTACAAGGCCGTTATGCTTTCACTTACGCGTCAGATAATTTTCCTGCTGCCGCTCCTTATAATACTTCCCCCGATGCTGGGAACCGAAGGTGTTTGGATCAGTATGCCCGTATCCGACTTTATATCCGCCATATTGGCCTTCATATTGCTTATGAATCAAATAAGAATATTCCGTAAGACTAAATAAGTATATTGTGTTAAATCACGAGCAACGGATAAGTATTGTTGTCTCATCCTGAACTCACGTTAAAAAATATCGAATGAAAACAAAATTCTTATCTGAATTCAAAACTTTCGCCATGCGAGGCAATGCAGTCGATATGGCGGTGGGGATAATTATCGGTGCGGCTTTCGGCGCCATCGTATCGTCGCTCGTTTCGGACATTGTCATGCCGCCGATAGGGGTGTTGCTCGGGGGAATGGATTTCTCCAATCTGGCCGTGACGATCAAACCGGCCGAGGCGGGTCATCCGGCCGTGATGTTCGCATACGGGAAATTCATCCAGACGGTTATCAATTTTATTATCATAGCATTTGCCGTCTTCCTGCTGGTTAAACTGATCAACACTCTTAAACAGAAGGAAAAAACGGATGCTGAAACCCCTCTTACCAAAGACCAGCAGTTGTTGTCGGAGATCCGTGACCTGCTGGAATCGAAAAAGATTTCGGACAAGTAAGGAAATATAAATACCGTTAAATATTTATTTATCCATTACTTGTGCTTATTTCCTGTTTTTGCAGTATAAAGATTTACAATATTTTCCGGCATTTCTCCCTCGAATCCGCCTCGCATAATTCTCCGACAGCTTCCTTGATGTCGTAAAGAAGCCGGTCGGCGATGTCGAAGCCCATACTTCTTCTGAATACCACTCTGAGGATGTTCCTGTCGTAGTAGGGATGCTTGGCGAGATGTATCATCCATCCGTTGCGCCGCAGGTTGGCTGCGAGGTCGCCGAGAGTCCACGACGGATTATGGATATGATCGTTTCTGAGGGAGAACGAAAAATACGGGTACGGCATTTCGGGTCCCATGCACTCAAGCTCGCCTATGCCGCATATCTGCTCCCGCATGTAAGAGGCCACATCCATGCAGCTGTTCATCACAGCCCTGTAGCCGTCGAAACCGAGGCGTATGAACTGATAATACTGGACGAGTATCTGCGAGAGGGGTCTCGTATTGTGGAATCCGGGGAAAATATCCTCGTTCCGGTCTATCGAGTATTCCCTGCTGCGCCATACTATCCATCCCAGACCCGGATAAACAAGTCCGAATTTGTGTGCCGACGTATTGATCGAACATACGTTCTTCAGTCGGAAATCCCATTTGAGACGCGGGTAAAGGAAGGGCAGTATGAAACCGCCTATGGCGGCATCCACGTGAATGGGAATTTCGGTTCCGTGTCTGGAGTTGAAAGCGGAGACCAGGCCGTCCAAGGCGGCCACGTTATCATTGAGTCCCAGATAATTGTCGCCGACTATTGCCACGACCATGATGGTATTTTCGTCGCACAGGGAGACTGCCCGACCCGTATCCATGGTTTTCGTCTTTTCGTTCAACGGTGCAGTCCGCAGTTCGATCTGCCACATTTTTGCAAAACGTTCCCATGCCGGATGCGCGGCCGCGGAAATCACGAAATTCGCTTTTCCCGCCGGCCGGCCCGCCGATTCGCGCCTGTTTTTCCATCTGATCCACGCGGCTGCTCCTGCAAGCATGCACGCCTCGGACGACCCCGCGGCAGGAGCGCCGCAATGCTGCGGCACAGGCGCGGGATTGTTCCATAGATTTGCGAGCACGTTGATACACTTGCCTGCAATCCTGACGATATTGCCAGTGGTCTCGGAACAGGAGGCGTAATTCATGCCTGCGGTTTCCACGGTGATCAATGCAGCATATCTGTCCGTATGCGAAGTTACGAACGAACCGAGATCGAGTTTGCATCTCTCCAAGGAAGATTTCTCCCGAAGAACCATCTCGTAGGCGGTTTCAGGAATAATACAGTTTTGCGGGATTCTGTCGGAAAAGACAATATCGTCTGTTCCGCTTTTATTTGAAATAGAAGCGGAAAGTTTTTTTCTGTTTATATTTTGGTTTTTCATTTGTTCGGCGGGTTAAATAACAAATTTTTTCAAGTTATTTACAGTTATACGGTTCGAGTACATTTTAAAAAATTTTTGTATGGAAGTTTCTATCCATAAAACGTGCCAAAAGAACGGCATCGCAACATTTTTATAAAATATCATATCATATATTTTACCAGGCTGATAATGAATTATAAATACTGATTTTTCGTAGGTATGAGATATGTTTAAATTCCAATGGCAATGAAAGATACTGACTGTTCTCTGCCTGCTGACCGGATTCCGGCAGGAATAATATCTGGACACCGGCTTTCAGCAGGATAAAGACCGATGTCTTCGCGGCAGCTGCCCGATTTTACCGAAAATTAAACGCATAGGACTTTGCCCATGCTAAATGAAGCGGGGCGGCTTTTTTGCAAAGCCGCCCCGCCGCTCAGAATTGACGTCAAGGCAAGATCAGAACGGGTATCCTACGGCAAAACCGAGGGATGTGTCCCCATAGCGGAACTTTTTAATCCATCTGTCTCCTGCCGGACGGTTGGGATCGTGCAATTTTATACCCCAGTCGAGACGGAAAACAAAAAGGCCGAAATCCAATCTTACTCCTGCGCCGGTGTTCAGGCCGAGCTGCCTGTAAAAACGGTTTATTCTGAATACGGCCTCTTCGCCGTAGTCGCCGTAATCGCTGCGTTTCAGATACCATATATTTCCGGCGTCCAGGAATATCGCCCCGTTCATAAATCCCCATATGGGAAACCGCGTTTCGAGATTGGCTTCGAGTCTGAAGTTGCCGAGCTGGGAGGGGTAAGTGCGTCTGTCAGGAGCGGGTACGCTGCCCGGCCCGAGCGTTCTTGCGATCCAGCCCCTCATGCTGTTGGTGCCCCCGCTGTAAAACAGGCGGTCTACGGGTATGGAATAGGAGTTTCCGTAGGACATGCCCCCGCCGACGAAGATGCGGTATACGAAACTCGTTTTGCTTCCCGTGACTACCCTGTTCGACAGGCTCGCATCGATACGGAAATACTGGGCATACCGGATACCGAAGATATTATAGTGCCTGTAACCCAAAGAATCTGTTACCGTAGAGGAGAAAAGACGGGAAAGCCCGTTGAACAGATTGCCGGCGGTCTCCCAGTTAAGTCTGAATATGAGTGAATTGACATTCGAAGATATGTCCTTCAACTGTGTATTGTAAATATATGAACCCGAAATTCCCGCGATCAGCTGTGACGAATAGCTGTATCTGAGGTAACGGTTCCCCAGGGTGTCCAGGCCTTTGAGGAAATCCTCGTTTATATAATTCATTTTCACTATATTGAGGTCGATAGGACGCAATATATAGCTGCTACGCCTCCTGTTGTTCCAGCTGTAGGCCAATCTGCTTCCCGAGAGGATCCTGTGATAATATGGGCGGTACTGGGAGTTTACCGACAGTTCCACCCTGGTTCGCGGATTAATCAGTTTATTGTAGCGGTCGAAATTTATCGGAGTGATAAAGCGCGGGAAAGACACCGACATGGAGCCGCCTATTTCGAAAGAGCTTTTCTGTCCTTTAGTCCTGACGAACTCATACCTGCCGGTTACGCTCGCATCGAACAGTTCGGCCCCTCTGAGCAGATTGCGGTTCTGATACCCCACCGTGGCGCCCGCCGCGTAAAAATTGGACGAACCGCTGCCTTCGAAATCCAGCTTGTAACTCTGCCTGAGCGCAGGAGTACAGTTTATGTTGCAGTCCAGATAGCCTTCTGTCGTGGTTTCATCCGTCGTTTCGCCTTCCCCGCCGCCTATGAAGGTAACCAGATTGTCCCCCGAAGTATCGGATACGTCGCTGAAAACAATATTGACACTTTTGTAGTACCCGAGCCGCATTATGTTGGAGTATGCCTGCTGTACCTCGTCGGCGCTGTAAAGGTAATTGGGGTAGAGATTTACAGTCCGGCGCAGAATGGAAGAACGTATTTTCGGCCGTCCTTCCGAGAGTACCTTTAGTCCGCGGTAATCGAGGGTGTCCATCCGGTGGTAATACAGAGGGTCGGATACCGCTCTCACGGCATCGTAATCGGGGTCTATGTATACATTCTTCAGGCGGAAAAGCGCATGGTTTTCGTACTGAGCCTGACCTTTGTTGTCGTACTGCGAAAGATACTGTCTCACTACCATGGTCAGATTTACCGTGCGTCCGCCGCCGGTCGAATCCGCCCTGTATTCTATATTGTTCACCGCAAAATCGAAGTATCCCGTATTCTTCAGTTTGTCTGCTATCCTCGAACGTTCCTCGTTAAGTACGTTCATGTCGAAAATATCGCCCGTATGTATAAGCGTAGAGGCGCTGTCTCGCATTATCACCGGACGCAGGAACTCATCACGGAAAGTATAGCTTATGGTACCGATCCTGTAAGGTTCGCCCTGATGCAGCCTGTATGTTACCGTAGCTTTCTTTTTTTTCGTTTCGACCGTGTATTCTACGCCGGAATCGAAGTATCCGCGCGACTTCATGTATACGTGCATATTGCCTGCCGAACGGGTGATCATCGCAGAATCCAGTATTACCGGAGGGTCGCCGATACGCCTGAGCGTCCTGTTCCACCAATTATTCCTGGTAGAATCCGAACGATTGTAGATGGAAAGGGGGAAATTGGTTCCCAGAAATTTACGATTAGGAGTCTGCCGTATGTATTTCTCGATCTCCTCATTGCCTATCCGTTCTTTTTTAGGCCGTTCCCTGTCGGTCACAACCACATTCTTGCTGAGGCGGTATTTACCCTGAGGTATGTATCTGGTTGTTCCGCACGAAGCGGTTCCGGCAAGAACCGCCGCGAGTAACAATAAAACCGGTAGCTGCCTTATTTTTGAGATCACTGATTGAAAAATCCCTGTTTTTTTATAAATTCCAGATAGCTGCGCGATATGGAAAGATTGTCTTCCGCCTTGTACCGCCGTTCGGTAAAGATGCGGGCGAGGTTAGGCAGGTCATTGACCCTGAGGAGTTCGGCCGTCTCGGCGCTGTTCTCCCTGTCGAGCCAGAGACGGTCTATGTCCACGTCCGTGTAGTCGCCGTAAACTTCATTGTGTACGACGGCTTCGAGCGGCAGTCTGTCGGTAAGCGGGGAGTCGCCGTCGGGATAACCGAGCGTCATCGCCGTGACCGGAACAACTCCGCGGGGCAGTTCGAGTATTTCGGAAATACGCTCTACGGTATATATCGTAGTTCCCAGATAGCAAATGCCGAGTCCGTGGGCTTCGGCTTCGAGAGAGATATTCTGCGACGCCAGTAAAGCATCGGTTGCCGCATTGAAGAACCATGCGAAGTTATCGTAGCGTGGTTCGGCGCCTCTGCGGACACACCACTTGCCGAACCTGTTTATATCGGCGCAGAAAGTCAGCAGAACGGGAGCCTGCACGACGGAGGGCTGGTTGAAATGGCATGGAGCCAAAGCCGCGCGAAGATCCTCGCCGGTAGTAACGATTATGCTGTACAGCTGCATGTTCCCCGTATTGGAAGCGCGCGTTCCGGCGACCAATATTTCTTCCAGGATTTTCCCGTCTACGGGGTCGGGCTTATATTTTCTTACGGTCCTGTGTTCTCGGATCTCTTTTATCATGGATTCGGGCAAATTCTTTAGTAATACAACAAAAATACAAAGAATCCGCCTATTTTTCTCGGTACAGGCCGAAAAAATCTCCACTAACCCTATTATGCATATATAAGAATTAATTAATTTTGACCTTGTAAACGATAGATAGCTATATGGAACTTGACTTTTGGAAATACGAGGGCGCGGGTAATGATTTTATCATTACCGACGGCCGCTTTACGGACATGACGCTTCCGGGGGATATCATACGCTACCTGTGCAACAGGCACAGGGGAATCGGAGCCGACGGTTTTATAGTGTTGTGCAGCGAACCGGGATATGATTTCAGGATGAAATATTTCAACTCCGACGGCGGTGAAACGGACATATGTGGAAACGGCGGCCGCTGCATTACGCTTTTCGCCGAATATCTTGGCATAGGAATTGACGGGAAACGTTTCATCGGACGCGACGGCGAACATAAGGCGAGGATAATTTCGAGGGACGGGGACTGTGCGATGGTGGAATTGGGAATGGTCGATGTGAAAGGTTATGAGTATAGCGAAAACACATTTTTTGTCAATACGGGAGTCCCCCATTTCGTAATTTTCGTGGACGACGTGAGCGAAATAGACGTGAAGAACAAGGGAAGGGAGATACGCAACAGCGAACGGTTCGGCGCTTGCGGCGGAACAAACGTGAATTTTGTCCAGATACTCGGATTCGGGCAAATCAGGATACGCACCTACGAAAGGGGCGTCGAGAACGAGACCCTCGCATGCGGAACCGGAGCGACGGCGGCCGCCATAGCGACCCATTTATATGCCCAGGATAATTGTTTTGACTTCAGCGTCTACACCGAAGGAGGGAATCTCGATGTACGTTTTTCAAGAACCGAGTCCCTGCAGTTTACAAATATCAAACTCAGCGGACCGGCGAGAAGGGTCTTTCAGGGAAAGATCAAAGTGACTTTCTGATTTCTCGAATTCGGAATAAAAATCCAAAACAACGTCCTTTATATATTTTATTGATAATAAGTACTGTAGGATATTTATTTATCCATTATTTATTTGTAAACTGCTAATTAGCAGTATTAACAAAAATAATAAATAGCACGATGTGCATAAATAACAGAATTGTTTAACCACCAAAGTATAGTATTTTTCACCGGCAATGAAATCGAACAAGCAATTTCGAACCAAAGGCAGCTATGCGGAGACGGAAGAGATAAAAAAACCTGTTAAGCTCGCGCCGAATAAGAAAAACGGCAAGGACAGGCATTACCTTTACGATGACGGGGACGACGAGAGGGATGATTTGATAAAAATCACAGGGAAAGGGGAATCCGCCTATGATTATTTCGACGACCTCGAAGAGGACGAGGACATGGAAGAGGTCGATATCGACGATTTCATGGAAGATGAACTCGACGAAGCGCTGGAAAGCGACAACACGGAAGTATACAAGGAAACCTATATGCAGTAAGCATTATCAAGGTTATATTATTTTTCTCTGTTCTTTCTTGAAAGAAAGAGCCAAAGAACTTTGAGCGGAAAACAGGCGAAATTTGCAGAGCGAAGCAGGAAAGTGTAAGTTATTTGACAATAGTGAGATATGCTTTATTTTGCATGTTGGGAAATGGGAATAAAAGCAGGGTAATGCAAAGTTGGCGGCGAGTTCCGTTACCAAATCATTACCGGAAACGCGAGCGCGTCTCGTTTTGGGATGAGGAAAAAAGAGTCAAAATCGCTCTTTTTTCGGAAAATCTCAGACAGACCCGTTACCAATCATTACCTGTTTTAAGTTCTCAAGAGACATTTGAAGTCTCGTTTTCATTTGTTTGCATAAGTCTGCATCTTGATGTGCGACTCTAAGTGAAATAATTTTGTAATCAAAAACTTAGAGCTATGAGAAGCACGTTCAAGGTTCTGTTCTACCTCAAAAAGAACGCCCCGAAATCCAACGGCAGGGTACCGGTTATGGGACGCATCACCGTAAACGGGAGTGTCGTGCAGTTTAGTTGCAAACTCGACATCAATCCTGAATTATGGGATATGAAAAGCAACCGCGCCGCTGGTAAGAGTCTCGAAGCGCAGAAAATCAACAAAGCCATTGACAACATCCGCGTCCAGATCACAAAGCATTATCAACGTATCTCCGATGCCGACGCTTATGTGTCAGCGAATAAGGTGCGGGATGCTTATCTGGGATTGGGTGAGGAGTACAAGACTCTCCTTTCGCTGTTTCAGGAACATAACGACAGTTTTCAGAAACATGTTAAGGTGGATCGGGCGCAAAGCACATTTCGTAAATACAGGAGCGTTCACGCCAAACTGTCCGATTATATTAAGTTGAAGTATCGCACCAATGATATTCCACTCAAAGAGCTTGAACCGGAATTTATCGAAAATTTCGCGCTCTACCTGATGACCGACTGCGGACTAACCTCTTCCTCTTCTAATATGTATCTGCGTCCGCTCAAACGGATGGTTACGATTGCCCATAACCGTGGTTGGATAAGCCGTAATCCTTTTGCAGATTATCGTCTGAAGATGGAAGTCCGGGAGCGTGGCTTTCTGAATGAAGAACAGTTGAAGCGACTGATGACGCAAAAGATGGAGTTTCCGGGGCAAGATTTAGTGCGGGATATGTTCGTGTTCAGTTGTTTCTGCGGGTTGGCCCATGTCGATTTAAGAAATCTGACGCACGATAATATCATTAAAGAGGCCGACGGCTCTGTATGGATTGACACCAAACGCCAGAAAACCAATGTGCCGACCGCCGTGCGTTTGTTGGATGTACCGTTGCAGATAATGAAGAAATACGCCGGATTCCCGACCAAAGACAACAAAGTTTTCAATGTGCCCGATTTGGCGTATTGCAACCGGGTGCTTAAAGAGATTGCCAAACAATGTGAGTTCGACATGAGGCTCTCGTATCACGTTTCGCGGCACTCGTTCGCAACGACAGTTACTCTTTCTCAGGGAGTTCCGCTCGAAACGGTCTCCAGGATGCTCGGCCACACGAGCATCAAAACCACTCAAATTTACGCCAAGATCACCCGCGACAAGATCGGGCGGGATATGGAGAGCCTTTCGGCCAAAATCGCCGACAAGTTTCAGTTGAATCATCAAACCTCGTCCGCATTATGAACGAAAGAGAAATAACGGTCAATGATCTGATAGGGATGATTGAATCCGGCAGATACAGGCATATAAGGCTTTCCCGTTGCGAGTTGGCCGATTTGTTCGGGGTTTATTATGGAACGATTACCGCTAATATTAAAGCAATTATTCGCTCCGGTGTTCTGAAGCCGAGCTTTGAGGGGACGTTGGTTCAGGTTGGTAAGACCGTCCTGCCGGAGCGTTACGATATGGAGATGGTTATCGCGTTGGCATTTCGTCTCGACTCTCCCGCCGCCGAACGGATCAGGCGGTATGTAGTGCAAAGGATGGCCGCCGGAACCAACAAACCTGCTCCGCAGATATTTTTGAGTTATGGTACGGGGGCGGTGGTGAATTAAGCTGAACCTGTCTGTTTAACTGAAAGTTACAATAAAATAAGGTCTGCACCCACAAAGTGCAGACCTTGCTTTTATTAGAGAGTGCCGCCGGATCGTTTTTCAATGACCCGACCCCTGCGGTGTTTAGAACGGCGGCTCGGCTGGTTGGTAGTTATCCATCAGCACTTTTTGCAGTTCTGATTCGGGATAGAGGATTTTACCGCCGATAGAGGTGAAACCGATGATGCGATTGTCGCGGAAGGTTTGGAGTGTTCGCATGGAGATGTGCAGAAACTCCAGTACGTCCTCGCCCGTCAGGTATCGTTCGTCGGCTATGGTTGGCCGATATTTATCACGGACGGCTACCACGTTTTGGTGCGCCGTGCGGAGTTGCCCTGCGAGTTCCTTGAACTCGGCGGACTCTTTCGTTATCAGGTCTTCCATAACTACTTTCCCTTTAGGCCGTTCTTGAGAATACCGACAATATCCGACTGCCGGAAGTAGTATTTCCCGCCGATCATCGAACAGGGAATGATCCCCTTAACCCGATAGGTTTGCAAGGTGCGTTTCGAAAGTTTCAGCACTTGGCATACATCCTGCGAATCGAGTCATCTTTCACCCGGCTTCGGGAGAAACTGCGCTTTTATTGCTTCTACTTCCGAAGTCAGCAGACTGACGTGCTGTTTCAATAGCTCCCATGCCCGTTTTTCTATACATACAACTTCCATAACATTAATCCTTTTCGTTGAATGTATTTTCGAGCGAGCGTTTCAGTCCCTCGCGGGCAACCTGCTGTATCAGGTCTTTGTTGGCAGAAATATGATCTGCCAGCATATTCGACAGCAGAATCGTCGGGGTAATATCCGGCGCAAGATGCTGAAGGGAAGCTATCAGCGAAGCGAGTTTTTCTTTCATCCGCACGTCGATATAGACCGGCGAATACTCTTTGACCTTTCGCGGTTGGAGGAACCGCCTGTAATAATCGTCTTCGTCTTTCTTGCGGGTCTGCCTGCCTCGTATTGTACCGTCCGGCGGGATTCATGATGAATCGGGTGCGGCAGATTCAGGCTGTGAAGCCTGCCGGGGCTGTTCGGAATCCAAAAACTGTCGTATTTCCTGATCTTTGGCGGTATCGGTGGCCGCCGATTCTTTTTCTTTAGTCATAATATCGCTTTATTAGTTTATAAATCCGTTTTTTATAGGTGGGTGGGACTGGTCGATCACCTGTCCCTGACCCTGTTTGCTTCATGGTCATTATTTTTACGGTTGATAAATCTGATTGCGTTTATGGATAGAGACACCCGCTCAGGTATCCCTAATCCGGTTCGACCTATACATAGCATCCGACTTTCGGAGGACAGGCCGCAGGCATCGTTGCGCACGACTTTTCCGAAATCGGGCGCAAGATAATTCGCGCCAATCCGTGCTCTGTGAACATAACTGGTTTACATAACAACTCTGCCTATATCGCATTGACTATCAATGTAAATATTGGAGAGGCAAACTAAAAATGGTAATTGTGGCTGATCGGGGAATACTGGCCAATTTGCTGACAAACAGCAATAACAGTCAATCAGTCCGATGAAATAATATGACCGTAGATAATCGAAATAGTGATCCGGGACCGAAATACCGGCTAATTATTCCCGCATTGCTGAATTTTCTCTATCGCCTCATCGATAGGGATCAGGTCTTTGAAGCCTGTAATTTTATTGTTGATCCGGCAGTTTGAGAACTGTTGCATTGGAATATAGTGCGACTCGTTGCCGTAGCGGATTTTGTTTTTACCTCGCCGGAATGACAAAAAATCCTTATTGCTCACCGCAACGGCAGTCCACTTCTCGCGTATAAGTCCACTCTCGCCGAGTTTGTCGAACAGGTAAGTAAGCGAATTTTGATTGGCCACCTGCAATGGCTCCTTCAGCTTCCCCGTCAGTAGCTTCTTCAGTTCCGAAACAGTTGTCGGACGACGGAACAGCTTTATGCTCTCGATGCACTCGGCCAGCAACGAGTATTGTTCGCTGTTCAGTTTAGGCTCATAGGAACGCTTCCCCGTCAGGCGTTTGGGCTTAGGCGGTTGCGTTTCTTCCGGTCGTTAGCAGGCTCAACTTCATCGACCTGCCCCTCATCTTTCTTGGTTCGGGAGGCTATCCGCTTTTCCGTCTCTAAATATAATTTTTCGAGGCTGACCAGATTCACCAGTTCGGCAAAATACGGCAGGCCGATCTTGTTCAGTTCCCCGGCGTAGTTCGCCGCAGTGATCTTTATCGCCGGAGCGGAGAATTGTCCATACTGCCGGAATACATCCTTACCGGCATCATCGTAAAAGTCGCTGTACCAAAGGTAGTTTTCCCGACCGTCGCGCAGGTATTTCGGAATAGTAGCAAACGGAGGATTATCACGAAGTATCGGGACTATCTGCTCTCGGAAATAGTCCGCATTGTTGTCGCCCGAATGCGACCGGAGGGCTTTATACGCCGTATCGTAGCTGACCGCCAGAACTGGTCGAGCAAACTCTGCACATCCAGATAAGCTTGCGGAACATTACCGTCGGCAGTCGGGTCATCCGTAAATATATCGTTTATCTCCTCGCTCATATTGCAAATATAATATTTTTAGCAATACAGGTAATATGGGTGGTCGGAGCAATCGCGGTAACTGCCGTTACTTTTTGCGGGATATGGCAAATTTCGGCAAATGAATGCAAACAGCCTGATACATAGCAATATATCAAATCGGTCGAGTATCTTTGTTGCAAGCCTCGATGTCGAGGCCGTTAAAACTCTAAAAAATCATGGCAACCAACATCGCAACTCCAATCGTTGCCGCCGACAGGCAACAATGAAGGTGGCTCCGGCCACACCGGGCTATCTGCAACCTTTCCTTATTTCTGATCCGACGAGAGAATGGCAGTCAGCCGCTATCGTCCGACCGCGCGTCCTCCGCTCTCCTGCACTTCGCCCCACCCGTATCGCGACAACGCTTCGCCTCCGGAAAATTTTTAAGGTTTTCCTCCGTCTCGTTTGTCGCTTCTCCAACTAAACGCGCATCCCAACCAACCCTTTGCTCTGCCCTCGAATGCTCCGCATTCGCGCAAAGCGGCAAGGCTACAACCGCCTTCCCGTTTTGCAAAAAGATAGGGAGCAAGGTAATCGCACGGGTAACCCGAAAATCGCTGGCGCGACTTTCGGATTCCCTTCGTGCATACCTTGCCCCTGCGGGGAGCTTCGGCCTGGCTTCCAAGTTCAGGGGCATCTGAACTTGTCTCGCCGAGCCTTCCCGCTCCCGATGGTCGCAGTTCAGGCAGGCCGGGTCAGCAAGCCTGCGGTCGGCTCCCGATGGTCGCTCCTCCCTGCGGCTTGCTCAGTGCCTTCTGGCACTCGGAAACAGCGGTAAGCTGTTCATAACCTTATCCACTCAACGCGCATAACGGTTATGGATGCTACTCAAAATGAAAAGCCGGGGCGGGGCCGTCCGGTGAAAGAAAAAGAGAAACTCAGCCGTTCGATCAACCTTAAACTGACCGAGGATGACTTCGAAGCCATTACGCAAAAGGCGGCAAGCATAGGCATGAAACCCACCCAATATGCACGGCAAATGGTGCTTAACGGGAAGATAAAACCACGCTACACCAAAGAGGAATTAGACCTTCGGCGCAAGATTGCGGGGATGGCTAATAATATGAATCAAGTCGCCCGTGTAGCTAACAGGGACGGTTTCAAGGAGGCAGAATTCATCGCATATCATCTGTTCATCGAACTAAAACCCCTGCTATATGATAGCGAAAAATAAGAAAGGCAAGTCATTCGGCGGGTGCGTCCGGTATGTGTTGAATGAAGGGCACGAGATATTGGATGCAGAGGGTGTGCTGGCGGATGATGCCGCCAGCATCACCCGCGACTTTGCCATTCAACGCTCCGGCAGGCCGGAGATCAAACAACCAGTCGGACATATTGCCGTGTCGTTCTCGCCGGAGGATTCCACGAAAATGACCGATGATTTTATGCTGAAATTGGCGCATGAATATATGGAAGAGATGGGTATTCGGGACACCCAATATATCGTGGTGCGGCATCGCAACACCGATCACGACCATTTTCACATCGTCTATAACCGTATCGACAACGATCTGAAACTTATCTCTGTCAACAATGATTACAAACGGAACATCAAGACTTGTAAAAAGCTGAAAGACAAACACGGATTGACTTACGGCACGGGAAAAGAGAAAATAAACCACCCTAAACTGACGGGCGCGGACAAGGTTAAATATCAAATCCACGACCAGATTGCCGCCAATTTGCCTCATTGTGCAAGTTACGGCGACCTTGAAAGGCGGCTCGCGCAGGGAGATGTTTCTATCCAATATAAATATCGTAGCGGCGCTATTGAATCACCGGAAAACATTCAAGGTGTATCGTTCAAAAAAGGCAACTTCTCATTCAAAGGCTCCGAATCGACCGCAAATTCAGCCATGCAAACTTACTGAAAGTGTTTCAGAATAATATCGAGGAGCAAAAACAGCCGAAACCGCAGCCACCCGTCAAGCGTAATCCAGTTATCGGAGGAGTAGAATTGACGGACGAGCAGGTCAAGACGGTAAAGGATTACAACTACATCTATCTCGAAGATATAAAGTTAAAAGATCACCCGCCTTTCTCCGCTTATGCCGCAATTACCGACGATTTCAAACGCGCTTTTTTCTTCAATCAGCCGCCGGATAAATTCGTGAAATACGGTAAATATGAGATGCGGGAGATGGAGGCTGCATTACAAAAGCTAAGGTCAAGTGGTACGGCATCGGGAGTTATGCTTATCCGTATCTTTGGAAAGACAAACCGGAAGATGTTGAATACAAGGAACAGTTCGGCGATCCGCGTATTCCGAAAGAGGTTCACGAAAAAAGATTGCGGGAATTGGAGAATCAATTCCGTCGTCCACCAGCGCCCAACCGTACACCTCCTGCTGTAAATCGAACTATTCCGCCGCCGAGAACGATACCCGCCAAACGATCCTCCCTACCCCGAAAACACCTACTAAAGGCCCGAAACCTCGGCAGTAAAAGAATATTGTAGTGGAGAAAAATTATTTAACAAAAAGGAGTTTTTACGGGTACAAACTCGATGAAAAATTATACCTTTGCAGGACTTAACCCTAAATATACATGTTCAAAATAAGTTGGGATAATGATACAGGTGGCGTGAAGCTGAGTTCTCGTGTAGATTCTAACACTCTTGGGGTATCTCCTCGCCCTGTTTTCTATGAAGAGCTGGATTTACTGAAATTAAATGAGTTGGGGTGGAAATATCCGAAAAGTGATGACCCGTTGTTGTGGGCTTGCAATAAGCAGTATTTCTATCGTGGAAAATTTGTTTTTGAAGTAAAAGGAGCCAATATCTATGATGCTCCTATCGTATTACTGCAACATGATGCCCAAAACTTACATCTGAAGCCGGTTGATATGGAGGCAACGCTCAAACGGTGCAAAGACGAAATGTTTTTACTGGAGAGCGAGGCAATAGAATTCATACGAGGAATTTATGTACAATATTCCAGTGCTCGCGAAAGCGTAGAGCGGGTGAAGTCGAATCAGATGGATTACGAAGCATTGGCGACTAAAATCGAAAAACAGACTAAACAAAAAATGGCAATTGTCAAGCAGGACTGCGATAGTTTCGATATTATGCCCCTTGAGAATGCCAAACAGGAAGGCAGAAAAACCTACCAAACCACTCGGATTGACAAATTTTTGGCATCATTTAGTGGAGGAAAAGATAGTCAGGTAGTGCTTGATCTTTGTGTTCGAGCTATCCCACCATCGGCTTTTGAGGTAATTTATTCTGACACCGGTTATGAGTTGCCTACTTCTTTAGCACTCTACAAAGAGGTGGAAAAGTTCTACAAAAACAAGTTCCCTGAATTGAGTTTCTCAACGGCGCGTAACCATGAAACAGTACTAAATTATTGGGACAAAATAGGAACTCCTTCCGACACCCATCGCTGGTGTTGTTCGATAATGAAGACGGCTCCATTGTACCGGATGCTTAAAGTTGATGGCACAAACAAACAGGCTCGTGTATTGACCTTTGATGGTGTTCGCGCAGAAGAAAGTACACGTCGAAGCGAATATGCCCGCATTGGGAAGGGAGTTAAACACAGCACTGTCATAAATGCAAGCCCGATTATTAATTGGACAATGACAGAGGTGTTCCTATATCTATTTCGTCACGATTTACCTATAAATAAGTCATATAAGCACGGAATGACAAGGGTCGGTTGTTTGATTTGCCCATTCTCCTCGGAGTGGAATGATATGATTTCTCATGAGTGTTACTTGCATGATTTACAGCCATTTCTTTCGAGGATAGAGGCATTGACAAAAAAATCAGGAGTAAGTGATGTAGATGAATATATCAAAACTGGGAACTGGAAGCGTCGGGCTGGAGGTCGTGGAATATCGTTCCCTTCATATATGGAGGTCATATCATCTAAACCCGATCTAAAAATAAGATGTCTCTCTCCTCAAAAAGATATTTTAACCTGGCTATTTGCCGTCGGTGATTATGCTTTATACTCAACGGAATTGGGAATTAAGGGGGAGTTAAAATACAACAAAGGTATTTTCAGATTCAGCATAGAACGACGCGAAAAGGAGCAAATTATAGTTTTTGAAAATACTGCAATCCACCCCATCCTTCAAGGTTTGATAAAAAGAGCCTTATATAAGGCTACATATTGCCTAAATTGTGAGTCCTGTGAAGTGGAATGTGCAACAGGAGCGCTTACCATATTGCCAGAAGCAATAATTGATAAACGCAAATGCACGCACTGTCATAAATGCCTATTATTTCACGATCTTGGTTGTATTGTAGCTAACTCATTAAATGTAACGGGAAATAATAACAGTAATAATATGAAACTAATTAGTTATAATAATTTCGGCCTAAAAGAAGAGTGGTTGGACGTTTTCCTATCGTCTATTGAAACATATTTTGTCGATAATATTCACGGACTCAACGTAAAAGAGCAACTACCTAACTTTGTTAAATGGCTAATACAAGCGGAAATTCTGACCGATTCAAAAACAAAGCAAGTTACACCTTTGGGGCAACTTTTATCCAATTTATATCGCGATATGCCAAGTTTAGTATGGGAAGTCATCTGGATTAATCTTGCCTATAATGCCCCTATTGCTAAATGGTACAAGGAAAATGTTGATTGGAATTATAATTTCACACAAGCAGATATTCAAGAATTGGTTAAGAACGATTACCCATCCGATAGTGCTACGACTATAAAAAATATCGTATATGCACTATTTCGAACGTTCAAAGAAAGCCCCATAGGTGACATGGGACTATGTGTCGAATCAGAAAAGCTGTGCTATAAAAAATTACCTTACGAAGATTTGTCAAGAGAAGCCATTGCGTATTCCTTATATAAATATTCGGAAATGAACGGCATTAAATCTTTTAGGCTGTCGGATTTTTACTTATCGACCAACAAACAAGGTGTTTATCGTGAATTTGGGACGAGTAAAGGAGTCGTTGAAAAACATTTACGCTCTCTTAACAGCGACAAAAATCGCATTCTCGTTGCAGAATTAAATATGGGATTGGACCACATTACACTACGCGATGATTTGACTCCTTTGTCTGTGTTATCTCTTCTTTCAAACCAAGAATAAGATGTATTCAGATCTCAAACTGCAATATTATCGCGTAGTGCTACTGCAAACCAAACGCGGGAATGGCCAAGGCATACTCATCAATGCTAAGCCAATCCTTCTTATTGCTTTGTTTGATTGTATCGAAAAAGGATTAATAAGCGACAACAAAATTTTATTTGAAGGCAAACTAAAAGCGTGTTATCAATATCTATACAGACTATATGAACCCGAAAGGAAAATAACACCCTTCTATAAACCATTTTTTCATTTAGAAACAGACGATTATTGGCATTTGTCATGGAAAAATGATGTGGAAAGAAAAGCACCTTCTGCCAAGTATCTTCGAGAGAACGTGAAATATGCTTCGTTAGATAATGCACTATGGGATTTACTGCAAGATGCCGAAGCAAGAAACATATTGAGAAACGCCGTAATTACTTATTTTCTATCACCGAAAGTGAATAACCCCATATAGTATGGCTACAAAATACTCAGACATTGTAACTCTTCGCGAACAAAAAGCGGCTTATAACATTCAAAATGAGCAAGATGGAGATTGGAGGTCGTTTATCGCCAACGACCAATTCAATGATATTTTACGGAAAGTCATTGGCTCTGTTCGAAACAACGATGCTGATTTTCATAAATCGTTTTGGATATCTGGTACTTATGGGACAGGTAAAAGCCATGCCGGAGCAGTCATCAAGCACCTACTATGCGACCCTATTGAAAACATCGCCGGTTATGTCAACGAAGAATATGCGGATGTAAAATATGAGATTCTCCGGACAGATCTGCTTAAACTACGCGAGCAAAAACGCTTATTCCCGGTTATGCTTTACGGGCAATCTGCTATTGCACATAAGGAAGATTTGTCTTTGCAACTGCAGCGTCGCATAATCGAGGCGCTGAATAAAGCGGGAATTGAGATTACTGTAAAAGCCGATTTTGATTACTATATAACTGATATTCAGCGAGACCCTGATTTCTGGGATTTGCTTATCGGTAAAAGCCCGCAGTTAAAAGCCATAACACCAACGCGCCAAAAATTAATAAATGATCTCAAAGCTTGGGATACAGCAACCCTCAAGAAGGTGCGCGATGCTCTACGTGAGAATAGAAAATCAATTAACCTACCATTAAAAAATATTTCACAGTGGTTCTTTGAAGTGCAACATCAACTTGCCGAAAAGACTGAATACGACGGACTACTAATTATTTGGGACGAGTTTACCAACGTAATGACGTCTGATCTTGGATTAAGTCTGTTGGTAGCTCTTCAGGAAATTGATGAAAGGATAATGAATTCAGAAAACAATTCATACTTCCTTTACATCTCACACCCTTCAGCGTTAAATTCACTTACCGATGCTGAGCGAGAAAAAACAAAGGGACGATACCATTACATGGGTTACAACATGGAGCCGGTGTCTGCGTTTAAGATTATGTCAAGGAAATTCGCAACCTCCGATAAGGATACTTACGACGAAATTTCTCAACGATTTTACGAAAGGCAGAACGGATTACTTGATGTTTTTTCAAAATCATCGACCAATACGGAAGAAACAAAGTCAGATCTTCGTAGACTTTTCCCGCTACATCCATCGACTGCAAATTTGGCAACATATTATGCTCGTGAGGCTGGCTCTTCTTCACGAAGCGTTTTCCAATTCATTGGAGAGAATGACGCAATTCGTGACTTTTTTGAAAGCGAAGTACATTTTGCCAATCAAAACACCATTACTGCTGATTATTTGTGGGATTATGTGGTGGAAGAATTTAATTCGAATGTTGCGAAATTTGGTGCTGTAACCGAGCGTTTTAACTCTCGAAAATTGCAAGTTGAACAACAAGGTGCAGAGTATTTTGCCGTGTTCAAAAGCATCCTTCTCCTCAATGCCCTGAACAACATTGCCAACAACGAAACAGTCACACCATCCGAAGACAACATCAAAAATCTCTTTGCTGGCACTTTGATCGAGGATAACATAGATGCTATATTGAACTATTTAGATGAGCATAGCATTATCCAACGTTTATCAGGCTTGTTCTCAATCCAGTTTTCTGCCTTGCCAACGAAGGAAATCGAGAGCATAAAAGAGGAATTGATGCATACGCAATATAAGCGTACAAGTCAGATTGTAAATTTTGGCGAGACAGCGAGGAAAGAGTTCGGAACATTCTTAGCTCAGGTGGCGCGAGCCAATCAATTTCTGTTTTATTCGGAGGAAGCCAATGAATATACGTTACTTAATCAAATTGAAAACGGATACAAGAATGCCAAACCATATGAAGTCTTTATGGCATTATTTTTTGCTCGTAATGCAACGGAGCTGAACAATTTAAAAGAAATTGCAGCAAGAGCTTCTGCCGATGAACGCTTTCAGAATATGGTGTTTGTTGTGTTTGAAAGTGTTTTCGGCGATAAAAACTACGAACGCTTTCTTGAATATCAAGCAAACGCAACTTGTGCAAATAAGCATAGCTTGCCCGACCAATATCAAGCCCATACAAAATCTGCATCAGACATGATAAAAGAGTGGATGCAGAGCATTCGTCGAGGAAATTTTACTTTTTATTTGCGTGACCAACAAGACATAAATGCTACCACAAAAATAGCAAGTACGATAAATGCTTGTGTCTCTCCCATTATTTTTGAGTACGGGGCAGAGTCGTTAGAGATTATTAAAACAAAATTTTCAAAAACATATTGGCAGAAATTATCTGCCAAACAAGTAGTTGATAGCATTTTGTCATATAGTACAAGGGATGATGTTTTGAAAAAGTGTGGTGGTGCTGCCATGCATGTAAATTATTTACTTCAAGACAGCATTGACGAAAATTTGCAATGGAAAGGCGATGTAGATAAAAATCATCCACTTTATCTGGTGTCAGATTTTATTGATAAGAAGTTCGCTCGTACGGACAAGAATCATCCTTTTAACCTTGGCGATAAACTAATAGATTTAACAAAACCTCCATTTGGTTTGTACCAATCCTATGCAGGTATGGGGATGGTGGCATTTGCTATGCGTAAATACATAGGTCAAATTTTTGATTCTAATGGAAAACCTCGCGAGGCGCAACACATTGTCGATGATATTGTTGAGATGTTCAAGACATGGGAGGCAGAAAAACCAAGCAATAAGTTAAACTTCCGATTCGAGACCAAAGAGTCTCGCCATTTGTGCGAAAACCTAATCAAACAATTTAAGCTTAAATCGCTAAGGGGCTACAATGATATTAGTAGCCTCACGGATGCCCGTTGGGTTATCACGCACAATTTTTCGGAAGAACGAGGATTCCCATTATGGTCATTGAAATATTTTGGAGGAGATTCGCTTTCTGATGATTTTCAAGCATTAATTGATAATGTTCTTGCAATATGCGGTGATTCAGATATGCGTAATCCCGATTTAATAAACAGAACGTTGACTGGCCTTGAGAAATATAGATTTGAATTGGGGAATCTGCTTAATTCTTCGGATTCCTTCAAAATAGGCTTTACTAATTACTTGAAATCTATTGAAGCCGTTGATCTCCAAGATTACGAATTAGAAGAAGCGACCGATTATCTGAAAAAACATTTACAAGAAACCGTCGGTCTGTGGACAGAAAATGAGGTGTCCGAGAAACTGACTCGCTGGAGAATAATTAAATATCAGGAAAAAGAAGCTGAACAACTTCGACAACAAGAAGAGGAGTTGCGTAATAAAATGAAGAGCGAAGAACCCAGAATCATAGGTGAAAACGGTTCTTTATATGCTCGAAAGCGTAGCTACGCCTCAAGCAAAATAAAACAGATTTCAAGTATAGGTGCGGCTCAAAAATTACTTGAAAAAATCTGTGATTTAGGAAATGAAGCGGTTTTGGATATAATCAATGACAGCGATGTTTAAGGAGTTTTTATATATCGAAGATTTGATAGAGTGGGCAAAACTCGATAAAAATATTGAGGGTTCACAAGCTCCTGCGTTCAATCGCTATCCGATTCGTTTTGTCTTGTTCGATAATTTTCGCGATTCATTTGAGTTTGTTTCTATCATGCAAACCGAATTCGGTTGCCTTATCAAGAATATTAATGATTGGATTGATAAGCCAGATGTGGACTCTATGCTTACATATAGCAAACTGGCAGATCGGATTGATGACTTTATACTAAATCGTGTAGAAAAGAGTAATGATTATGTAATTACCCCTTTCTCTGAGTTGGCACGATTCTATGACAACAAGCACTCTTTTGAGTTCAACGCTTTAATATACACAATAAAAGGCATCGAGTCGAGTCGAGAGGCCTCCGTTCATAATCAACGTATATATGTTCCGATTGTAGGTCTCGAAGGGAAATTTTCAAAATTCACCCATGACACACAAATCGAGGTATGGTACTTTAAGAATAATGACCGGCAGTTGAATTATAGGCTAATAATAACAAACGCCATCTCATTTGATGTACAAGAACTGGATAGCAAATATACTGTCGTTCATGATATGCAAGAATGGCTTACGGTATGGAAAGATAAGAATGCCAAACAGGAGATTATCTCTCTTTCTCCATCCATTTTTGCTCATGCCGAATACGCTCAACCCGATAATGCTTTTTCATTCTGCATTTGCTCTAATATTTATGAATTTTTGACCAATGGTCTGCAACTCGACTTCGGAACAGCCTCCTACAAGCCTGAAGACAAAGAGCACTGGATGCGACTTGCGTCCGAAATTGATATTGCCAATTTCTCTTTCGAATCATTTTTTAATAAGTATTTCCATATAGATGACTTGGCAGACTATAACGTATTTCTCAAGACATGGTTCAATTGTGAAGATAACTTCGAAAAATGGCTGCTCTGCACCTATTATATGCAAAAATTCTGTCAAAAGGGTTACATATGCCAAGCCATAAGAAATATTTGTAGTTATGCTGATTACGATTTTTTTGAAGCTATTGTCCTCTCAATATTTGACAATGATGGCGGTGAAGAAGACTTGGAGGAAAGAATGATCTGTTTGCAACAAGCTGCAAGAAATCAAGTAGAATTAACCAATGAAGTACAGAATGAGTTGTCGGAAAAACTGGACACTCTTGCTCGACAGAAAGGATATTCAACGGCGATTCGTTATTTTTCTCCGCTTACTCCTGTGGAAAAGACACTGGCGATTTCTTGGTTGGGCGAAGGCGTTATTTCGAAAGATGACGTTCGTGCATTTTTCCCCGATTTGTACAACTATCTTGGCAAATCAACAGGGACGAACGAGGCTTCAAAGAAGTGGTTACTCGATTATATCGACCTATACAAACAATGTAAGGTCTCAAACAAATACTCTGATAATATAAAGAGCATTATTGATGAGAAAAATGGCTCTCCACTGGTATTTAATTTATGGTATCAGGATTTTAAAACTATCAAGACAATTCTCAACAATCGCCCGGACATTGAGGTATTTTACTGGATTGATGGATTGGGAGTTGATTGGATTCCATATGTCACAGAGACAATTGCAAAAGAGGATGCTATGTATCTCAATGAGGTTCATATAGCTCGTGCAGCATTACCCACAACAACATTGGCAAACAAAGATACCCTATTTGATTTGTCGAATAATACGTTACAAAAAATTGGTGATTTGGATACCCTCGCACACAAGCAGGGGAGCAAACATCCTAACTATATTGTTGAAGAGATCGAGACTGTCAAATCGACTATTCGAAAGATTGTAAGTCGGTATGCGGGAAAAAAAATTGCGATTATTTCAGATCACGGCTTAACAGCACTTTCTCAACTAAAAGGCGGTATTAATTTAGCAGGCGTACAATCCGATCACAATGGAAGAATTGCTATACGAACATCAAATAACGTTGTCTCCGATAGTAATTACATCGTTTTGGAAGACAATAAAACGATGTGTGCGCTTCGCCATGATTCTCTGTGCGGAAAGGTCCCAACCGGTCAACGTGCTCATGGGGGATGCACACCCGAAGAAGTATTGGTACCTCTCTTTATAATTTCCTCACATCCCAATGCTTCCAACTATTCGGCTTCGTTGATTACAAAAGAAGTGTCAGGTACGAATCCTGTGGTGCAGTATATCATCAAGGGAATATTCCCCACAGACACGCCCTATATCATGTATAATGGAAGACGTTATGATCTTAATGCTCAAGGAGACAGTCAATATGCCAGTGATCGGTTAAATCTTGCTGCAAACGACAACACGCTTGAATTGCATATTGGTTCCTACAAAGAAATCTCAAAAATTAATATAAGCCTCGGTGCGGAGGAAGATGATTTACTTAACTTTTAACAGTTGTCGTTATGAACCTTGCAATTAGCGAAAAGATAAAAATGCATTTTGCCCCCATGGCTATTTACAAAGACCCCACATCAACAAATAGCTTGTTTGTAGGGAGGAATTTGCCGTCTTTTGTCAAAGACTTTGTGCTTAAAAAATATATTAATGAGTCAGGGCAAGTAGATAGGGGGGCGTTAACTACTTTTCTCGATACGGTTATCCCTCAAGGTTCTATAAAAGAGAGACTTCGAGAGGGAGAAGAACTTACATTGCTAACACGCTTTATCGTCTATATTGACCTTGTCAAAGGTATCACTCGTTTTTCGATTCCCGATTTGGGGATTAAACAGAATGAAGGCCAAATACCTGAATATGTATATTCGAGATATAAAGGGAGTCTGGTGGATGGAGAGATTTGGGGAATTATTAAATTGTGTCTTTTACCCGATGAGGATGGAAAGAAAAACCATATTGAGATGGTTGATTATAAACCATTCAAGCCATACAAATCGGTAGATATAAACTATTTGAGAGAGGCTCGCAAAGCGTTCTCCATTGAAGAATGGTTGAATGTGCTGCTTTCAGCAATGGAATACGATTCTGATGGATTTGAGAGTATTGCGCAAAAATTAGAATTCATTACTCGCTTATTGATTTTCGCCGAACCAAGATTAAACGTGATCGAGCTTGCTCCCAAAGGGACAGGGAAGTCGTATGTATTCGGCAATTTGTCAAAATACGGTTGGTTAGTCAGTGGAGGCAAAGTAACGCGGGCAAAATTATTTTACGATAAGCAGAGACAGCAAAACGGCATAATCAAAAATCACGACTATACAGCGTTTGATGAGATTCAGACTATTGTATTTCAAGAACCGTCAGAAATCCAAGCAGCATTAAAATCATATCTCGAAAGTGGTAAAACTACTATTGACAACAATGAGTTCTCTTCGGAATGTGGGCTAATTTTGATGGGGAATATCCCTTTGAATGAATATCGTCGTCCGTTGACGAATAAATATTTTAGTTCTTTACCCGAGAATTTTAGAGAGTCAGCCTTGTTAGATAGATTTCATTGTTTTATCGAAGGTTGGCATTTGCCTCGTATCAACAAGAGTATGATTTTCAGGGGATGGACAATAAATGTAGAATATTTCTCTGAAATACTTCATTCATTGCGTACACAAAATCAATATTCATTGCTATTCGACGAGCTTGTGACATTTGAGAAAGATGCCGATATGCGAGACTTTAATGCTGTCAAACGTATCACAACGGCATATCTAAAATTGTTATTCCCACATTGGATTCAACCATCGGACGTTAATCTGGAAGAGTTTGACCGTTACTGTTTGCAGCCGGCCATTCGTAGACGAGGCATAATAAAAGAGCAGTGTCATAATATCGACCCGGAATTCAAAACAAGAATGCCAGAGATAAAACTAAAATAGGCAGAGTTTTTGCCCGTAAAAACTCTCGAATTTATAATGGCGTGTTATGATTGATAAGATCAAAAATACAATAGACACGTTTCCGTTAGGGTATATTTTTACCTCTAACGATTTCCCTATGACGGTCGAGAATCCGAAAGGAGTAAACAAAATCTTGAATGATTTTGTTGCAGAGGGCTATTTACGCAAGTTGTCAAAGGGGCGTTTCTACAAACCGAAGATCACCGAGTTCGGAGAGTTGCCGCCTGACACTTATCAAATCGTAAAGGACTTACTTGCTAAAGATGGCAAACAGATCGGTTACATAACGGGCTATTCAGTATTTAACGATTTGATGCTGACAACGCAGGTTCCCGCCGTGTTGCAGATTGGTATGCGGAAAGAGAAGAAGGCGATTATCAGGGGAATATATCGGATTCATTTCATCAAACAAGAGAACATCATTACGAAAGAGAACATCTCCTTGCTTCGTCTGCTCGACTGTTTACGCTTCTTCAAGATCATTCCCGATACTACACCGGCTCTGGCTTGCCAACGGCTGTTGTATCTACTAAAAGAACTTGACGAACAGCAGGTTATCAGGGTAAAGAAACTTGCTCTTAACTACTCTCCTCAAACCATCGCTTTGTTAGGGGCAATGCTTGAGGCTCTATATCCCAACCAAGATAATACGGCTCTGTTCAAAAAGTTGAATCCGATGACAATCTACAAATTGTCTATCCCAGAGACTATTCTGCCAACACAGAAAAAATGGAACATACGATGAACTTGCACGAGAATAAGGATGCCTTTACAGAGCTTATTCAACTTACGGCGGTGAGATTCAATATTTTGCCGATATATGTTGAAAAGGACTATTGGATAACAAGATCGTTACAACGAATGTCGCAAAATTCGAATGCCGAAAAGGTCGTTTTCAAAGGAGGAACCTCTTTGTCTAAAGCCTATCGCCTAACTAACCGCTTTTCGGAAGACATTGATATCGCGGTCATCGCGGCAGATTCCCTAACCGGCAACCAATTGAAAATGTTAATAAAACGCCTTGCCAAAGATATGGTCGATGGGTTGGATGAGATTGACATACCGGGAGTTACGAGCAAGGGATCTCGTTTTTATAAGGCTGTATATTCTTACCCGAACGAAATAGGACTGACTGTACCCGCCGTAAAAGCCGGGCAGTTATTGATAGAGATCAACACCTATGCGAATCCATATCCGTATGTCAGACAGGAGATTTCGTCTTTCATATCGGATTATCTTGTGGCAATAGACCGGCAAGATTCAATAGAGAAATATCAGCTATCTTCGTTTATAATCAATGTATTAGATAAGCGGCAGACAATGGTTGAGAAATTGGTTTCGTTGATTCGTTTCTCCTTTTCGGAAAACCCGACCACCGCTCTTGCAGGCAAAATCCGCCACTTCTACGATCTGTACTACTTGGTTAATAATACTGAGTGTGCGCTGTATATTCAATCTGCTGATTTTAAAAAGAATTTGTCCGAATTGTTCGTGCATGACCAACGAGAATTCGATGAGCCGCAGGGGTGGCGGTCTAAAATCATAACAGAATCTCGTTGGTATCTGATTTTTCCGCTTTGTGGAGTAGCTTGCGTTCCACTTATCAGAATGAATTGACGAATCTGGCTTTTTCGTCTATCCCCGATGAACAGGCTATATACCAAGGTTTTATGGAAATAATGAAGTGTGCCGTAAGGTAAAACACCCATCGCCCTTTGTCCGCAAAGGTAAAGTTGTAAAAGTTAAATCCGCAAGATCAGGGCCACCGTTGGCGGTTTCTCCGAAAACCTTGCGGATTTACTTTTTCAACCTTGCGAGTCCGCTACCAAAAGGCAATGGGCAGGAGTGACAATCAGATGCTTTTCTTGATCTGTCGGAAAAATTCGTCCAACTCCATTCCATAATAATCACATAGAATAGAGAGTGTGGAAACGGATATATTCTGAGTCCCAGACTCTATTCGTTTGACATTTATATTGGTCTCGATATAAACATCGATCTGAGAAACATCCTTCTCCTTTCGTAGAGCCTGAAGTTTCTTGCCAATAGCGGTTATAAGCTTATCATTCCTTTTTTGTTTTCCCATACACAAATTACCATAATTGGTAACTTTTTTGCGGTAACTTATTTGCGCTATTAATTATTTATTATACCTTTGTCATATATCATCAAAAACACTGAGAGACAGAAAAAGACGAATAAAAATAAATTTCCAAAGGGTAAACGACTCTTTAACCATCGGTAAACTCGCGACCATTATAGCGATATAATGGGTTTAAGAATGGATTAAATTGTTGTGGAACCTAAGTTTTGCCCTAACTTTGCGGTTAGGGCAAACTTAGGCGCCGACAATTATTTCATTCTGATGCTCGCGAGGCTGACCGATGGGTAATTGTTCGGCGTCTTTTTATTTAGTTTCCAAGATGCCTATCCCTATATTAAATTCTTATCGCATATGGTATCAAAAAGCATTTTTACCGGCAAATGGAAAGTGGTAAGTCTATATTGTTATGTTCAGGAAAAAGGTTGGACATCGTTTAAGAGATACGGCTCACGTAGTTTTATATGGGAATTTGAAGAATGCAGACAACTTGATTTTCCTTCTGGCGAAATGGCCTTTGAAGGCAAACTGCATGAACAATTCTCTGTAAGTCCGAAGGAAATCACAGATTATGCTTACTATCCGTCTGACCGCCAGCTATACATAGATCGTTCAGACTATGCTCCTGACGGATTTTGTAATATTTGTATAAATGACCGTTATCGTGTCGAGCATATCAGAGGGCAAGAGTATTGGCTGTATGATCTCGAAGATGTTGAAAAAGAGCCGGAAGATTATGAATTTCGCATGAAAATTAAACGAATATAGTATCTTTGTAACAGAGTCAATCGTCGAGAGAGACGACGCAAATGAATGAAAGCGCACTTTCGCTAAATCGTTACCTGCAAAATCTTGAGTCCATATTTTCGCCTCGCAAGTCGCTGACAGACAAAAGAAAAGAGGTCTGATTTCTCAGACCTCCCGTTTTTGAGCGGAAAACGGGAGATGGTAGATACGTTTGATCCTCGACTCCCCGCCCGCCCCCTAAGCCGCCAAAGGCGGCTGCACGGAACCGCCGTATATACGACACCAAATATTACGATAACTTGGAAAAATTCATAATGGCCGGAGGCTGCGCCGTCAGGATAAGGGACAGCCGCCACGAGTGCAGCGGAACCGCACAGGCCCCACAACCGCATACCATAGTACTCCTTCACGGCTACCTTGAATCCCTCGATATATGGGACGGTTTTTCCAGGATGCTCGAACCCTCTTTTCGTGTTATTTCACTCGATTTGCCCGGACACGGAATATCCGAAATCAGTGGCGAGATACATACCATGGAATTCCTCGCCGATACCGTGCATGCGGCGCTGGAGACGCTGGAGGTCGGTAAATGCGTGATGATCGGACACTCCATGGGCGGATACGCCGCACTGGAGTTCCTGCGCAAATATCCGCAAATGCTTGCGGGGATTATACTATTTCATTCCACTCCCGATCCCGACACGGAAGAAAAAAAGGAAAACCGTAAGCGCGAGATAGATATAGTTCGCGGCGGGAAAAAGGAATTGCTTTTTTCCAAGGTCGAAAAACTGTTTTCCGCCGACAACCGAAAGACTTTCGGAAATGAGATTGAGGAGTTTAAGGACCAGATCTTCCTGACGGAGGATGAAGGCATTATTGCATTGCTGAATGGCATGTGCGCGAGAAGGGATAACAACGAGACGCTTCTGGCGAGCAAGGTTCCGCAAATGTTCATTTTCGGTGCGAAAGACGAGCATATCACTGTCGAAGCCGCCGAAACCCTTATAAAACGCCACCCGCAGGCGAGAGTAGTGTGGCTTTGCAGCTCCGGCCATATGGGCTTCATGGAGGAACCGGGAAAATCGGTCGAAGCCGTAATTGATTTTTGCCGCAGCCTAGACTGGAAATAGGCGGATGCCATGAAAGATGATTATGTCTCAACCTGAAATTTGACTTTCTGAGCATCGCGTATTTAAAAATACTCCCGCAGGGAGATACGGATTAAAAACGATAAAAATCGAAGCCGTCTCAAATGAAGTGAACCCCAAAAGTTTTGTGTCCGACTTTTGGGGTTCACTTCATTTGAGACGGCTTCAAACCGTATGTAATTACCGATTAACGGGACTGTCGGATTCGTTCGATTCAACCGTTATCCGACCCGTTTGAGCAGGGTAAGGCCGGATTTTTCGATCATCTCTTTTGCTACGGGCAGAGTCACCCTGTAAGTTCTGCGCGAAGTCTTCGAGGGAAGCTCATACATTATATCAGTCATCACCGACTCGCATATCGAACGCAGTCCCCGCGCACCCAATTTATACTCGACCGCTTTGTCCACGATGAAATCCAATACCTCGTCGTCGAATTTCAGATCTATGTTGTCCATCTTGAAAAGAGCTTCATACTGCCTTACGATAGCATTCTTCGGTTCGGTCAGTATCGAGCGCAAGGCAGGCTTGTCCAGGGATTCCACATGTGTGACGACGGGCAGTCTGCCCACCAGCTCGGGGATCAGTCCGTATGCCCTTATATCCTGCGGAAGTATATACCTTATAAGGTTATCCTTCGTCAAAAGCATATTTTTTTCCTTGCCGTAGCCGAGAATATTGACGTTCATCCTTTTAGAGATGATCTTTTCGATTCCGTCAAAAGCTCCTCCGCAGATGAACAATATGTTCGATGTATCTATTTTGGCATATTTCTGGTCGGGATGTTTGCGTCCCCCCTCGGGCGGCACATTCACGACGGCTCCTTCGAGTATCTTCAGGAGAGCCTGCTGGACGCCTTCTCCCGATACATCCCGCGTGATCGACGGGTTGCCTCCCTTACGGCCTATCTTGTCTATCTCGTCAACGAACACGATGCCCCGTTCGGCAAGCGGGATATTATAGTCGGCGGCCTGAAGCAGTCGCGAAAGTATGCTCTCGACATCCTCTCCCACATACCCCGCCTCTGTAAGAGCCGTTGCATCCGCTATCGTAAAAGGCACCTTGAGCAGTTTGGCAATGGTCTTGGCCAACAACGTCTTGCCGGTTCCGGTCGGGCCGGCAATAATGATATTGGATTTGTCTATATCCACCTTTTGCTTGCCTTTTTCGCTGTGTATCAATCGCTTGTAGTGATTGTACACAGCCACGGAGAGATGTTTCTTGGCGTCTTCCTGCCCGATCACATATTGATCGAGAAAAGCCTTGATCTCCACCGGCTTCATAAGTTCTTCGAGCTTCAGCGGCTCGGGCATGTTCCTCTTCGATTCCGACATTTCGGTTTCGAGCAACAGCGCATATCCCCTCTCTATGCACTCGTTGCATATATGCGCCCCGCCGCTGCTTGAAAAAATAACATCCACTTCATGGCGTGCCATTCCGCAGAACGAGCAGCAGTCCGTATAATTATTATTGTTGTTATTTGTCATTGCGTGTTTTCAATACCTCATCTATAAGTCCGTATTCCATTGCTTCCAGGGAAGTCATCCAGTAATCCCTGTCGGCGTCCTTTTCGATCTTTTTATAAGTGACGCCCGTGTGGTGAGCCAGTATTTCGTAAAGCTCTTTTTTCATTTTGACTATTTCCCGTGCCGTTATCTCTATGTCGGAAGCCGACCCTTCGACCCCTCCCAAAGGCTGATGTATCATCACGCGGGAATGATTGAGTGCGGAACGTTTGCCTCCCTTGCCCGCCGCGAGCAAAACGGCGGCCATGCTGGCCGCTATGCCCGTACATATTGTGGCGACGTCGGAGCTGATAAGCTGCATGGTATCGTAGATTCCAAGCCCTGCACTTACCGAACCGCCTCCCGAATTTATATAGATCTGTATGTCCTTATCCGAATCGACGGATTCGAGAAACAGGAGCTGAGCCTGTATAATATTGGCCGCATCGTCGAAGATGGGAACTCCCAGAAAGATGATGCGGTCCATCATAAGACGGGAGAAAACGTCCATCGTGGCGATATTCAACTGTCTCTCCTCGATAATGGTAGGCGAAATATAATCTCTCGTTACAGACTGAAAGTTATACAGTTTAAGGCCGCTGATCCCGAGGTGTCCGGTAGCGTATTTTTCAAATTCCGTCTTTTTCATGGCTGTAAAATTTAAGCACACCGTGCTATTTATTATTTTTAGTCGGTGTTGCTTATTAGTGACTTACAAACAAAAATGTATCAAAAATATATTTAACGGTACTTATATACCATTACCATACAGTACTGTAAACGCTTTTGCAGATTTAATGCTATCCGAGTTCATTGGCTATTTTCACGAACTCGTCATAACTGACATTCCTGTCGGTAACCTTTATTTCCGGTATAAGCGCCTCAATTACTTTGCGATCGGCGACGGCGTCGTAAAACTCGTTCGCCCGTTTCTTGTCGGAGAGCATCCTGGTTGCATAATTCGTCAGCAGTTCGTCCTCTACATTCGCCATGCCATAGTTTTTGAACTGCATAACGGCCGAAGACCTGGCTTCGTGCAGCATCTCTTCCTCCGTCACCCGAATATCGAACTTTCTCATAAAATGGTTGCGGATAAGATTCCAGCGCATCATATCCAGGAAACCGGGGAAATCAGCCTCGATCTGTTCCATGGTGAATTTACCTTCATTCACCGTGTAAAGCCATTTTTTCAGGAACGCTTCCGGCATGTTCAAAGCGGCCTTGTCCATAAGAAGTTTGCGCATCCGGTAACGGAAAAAGAAATCGCTTTCATGCCTGAACTCATTTTCTATTTCACCGTAAATGAATGCTTTGAAACCCTCCTCATCCGTCACCGAACCGTCGGGGAAGGCCATTCTGAAGAATTCCCCGTTCATCTCGGGTTCATCGAACCGGCGTATATCCGTAACGGTCAGCCTGAATTTCGGATCGATACCGGCGAGTTCATCCTCCTTGACTTTCAGGTTGGCGGCGCGCTGGGCGGGATTCCTGTAAAGTTCGTTTATATCGACTTCTATCTCGTCGCCCGCTTTCTTGCCGATAAGGATCCCGCGATCTTTCTCATCCATATCGGCCATTCGGACGTAGGCGTCGGTTATATCGATCTGACCATTATTCAAATTGGCAGTAAGTAATTCGTCCTTTCCCGAAATTTCCCCGACATTTTCCAGTTTGCCGTATCTGCGCACGAAACCGGCACGGTGACTTTCGTAGATCTTTTCGTCGGCCTCTATCGTATAACGGGTAAGGCTGTCCTTATGGGAAAGATCCATATTGACCTCGGGGGCCAGAGCTACCTCGAAAACAAACTCGTGTGCGGTATTGTTGTCGAAATCGAACGAACCCTGGTCGTCGCTCGGAAGTATTTCCCCGATAATATCCATTTTTTCGGTTTCAATGTACTCCGAGCACGCTTTCGATGCCGCCCTGTACGACTCTTCGGCCACGGTGCCCTTACGGTACATCCTGTTGATTATACCCATGGGTACCATTCCGGGTCTGAAACCCGGTATGCTGGCTTTTTTCCGGTAATCCCTGAGGGTTTTCTCCACAGCCTGGCCGTAGTCGTTCTCATCCACTGTTATTCTGATGACCGAAGTCCTGTCTTCACGGTTCTCTTTTGCAATATTCATATCCGACGTTCTGTTTTTCAATTTATCTAGGCCACAAATATACGAATTCCGCCCGAGACTGGCAAGATTCGACAGTTTTGCGGGGCGGAGCCGCAGGGATACGAAGCATGTATATGGGGTACAGTCAGTTATATCCGAACGTTTTACAGATCCTGCAAACTGAAAACGCCCGAAAAGAATATTGTTGCTTTTCGGGCGTTCAATGTGAATTTTATGTCGTCAGTGCGGATAAAGGGACTCGAACCCCCACGTCGTAAGACACCAGATCCTAAGTCTGGCGCGGCTACCAATTACGCCATATCCGCATATAAGTAATGAGTAACAATTATTATCATTTTAAATAAGAGGAATTTGTTTTTTATCTACGTTCTTTAAGGTTCTTTTGAGCGCCTTTCGGTTTTGCCCTCAGTCATTTAGCCCGCTAAACTTCCTCGGACGAAAACCAAAATCCATCTCAAAATAACTCTTAAATAACGTGACAATAATTATTACTCATTACTTAGATTCCGATCGGAGTGCAAAGGTAGATATTTTTATACTGTCCGGCAAATTTTCTACCGCGGCAGATCATATCCGTACCCGGTCGATAACTATTCTTTCTCACGAGTCAGTATGTAAGCCGGCTCGACGGATTGAACCCTGAGTGTATTCCCGTCCTGCGCGATCATGTAAATATGGGAGAATACAAGCCGGAAAGAGTCGGTCGTTAAGCTCAGAAACTCTGAGGAATGTGCCTGGATCGTATCTTCGACAGGCGTATCCGCTACCGAGTAACCGATCTTCTCCAGTTGCCTTTCGAGCAGTTCCGGATATGAGATCGACCAAATCAGACTGTCATTTTTATACAGGTTCAAGGAATCGTCCTTTTCCTCGTACCGGTAATGTAAACCGTCTTTTTGCCGGAAACGGTACATACGGGTATATCCGTTGATGTCCAGTGCGCTTCCGTCATCATCGACGTAGACATATCTTGTCATATCCGTCCGGTCGTTGAATATTTCGGCTCTGATCGCCTCAGGGAGCAGTTTCATCAGATCGTCAGGTTCGCTCAACCCGAAAAGGGGGGCGCCTGCACGGGATAGATACGTCAAGGATTCGTGCATTCGATGATATTCCTTCCGGTAAACCGTATCGGAAAGCGGACGCTGCGCCATGATGAATTCCCCCTTTTCGTCAAGCAGGCTCAGTTGCAGGGCGGCAGAGCGCACCCGGGCGCTTTGCGCATCGATCGCCAGATTTTTAGCCGACAGGGGAGGAATATAGCTGAAGAGGCCAAACAGCATTATCGACATGACGGTCACATAGAGGTATCTGCCTGTGCGCTCAATGAGGAACATGGCCAGCATAGCGGTCATTATAACTCCGCAGAGCAACAGGTAAATACGTATTTCGGTGAGGCCATATTCAACGACGCGGTGCAGCGAGCCGATCCAAAACATCGCTACAGCCGGCAGTGCAATCAGGCTGAAGTATTTGAAATACCAGTCGTAGAGACGGCGGCCGACCAGCGGCTGGCATGCCTTGATCGCCATGGCGAGTATCGTAAAGGCGAAGACCATATAGGCTAAACCCCCTTTGGGTAGCGACCAGGTAACCGCGATCTTTATAAAGTAGATATAAAGTACGGCCGTATAGACAAGTAATGCCGGAGTGACTATGTAGTTGAGCAGGATATCCAGAATACTGTTGGCGGGGATGTTCTGCGGGAGGTTGCTGCGGGTAAAAGTGAGGAATATCAGGGGAGCGGCGATAACATATGTCATGGAGGAGTAGAACATGAAACCGTTTTCCGAACCGGTGAAAATATTGAAAATGTAGAGTACCGAATAATAAATTGCCAGTAACAGCAAGTGTGCTACTCCTGCAAAGAACACGGCCACAATGGCATTAAAGAAATAATGCACCGTATCCGTCGCGAATGCCGTATTGTCTTTTTTGCGCCGGCAAGCCAGGACACCGAGAATACCCAGTACAAGGGAGACGATAAAAACCGGAGACTCGACCCAGGGTTCGGGATCGATAAACCAGAGCGGTACTATCGGGATCCAACAAAGATAGTAGAACCAGCGCCTCTTTTTGCCGACAGGCAACAATTGGTTGAGAATAAAGGCAAGGGCAAAAAACAACGGGATCAACCACAGGTTGGCTGCATGCTGCGTGATTACATGTTCCCTGTGGAGGGCGGCTCCGACGAATGCATACAGGATTATCCCCGTCTCCACCGGAAATTGCCTGACTGTCTGCGTCGTGGCAGTCCAGATTTTATTGAAATTGATTTTCATGCTTCGATGATTTATCGTTTGAATTTCAATGGCATGCCCCTGAATCCGGTATCGATGTCCCCATTTTTACAGATTTGAATTCCGTTGATGATCGTACAGAGTACTTTGTGCGTGAAAAGAGTGCCTTCGAGCGGAGACCAGCCGCATTTGTAAAGTATGTTTTCCCTGGATACCGTCCACGGCTGCTGCGGATCGACGATCACCACGTCGGCGTAGTATCCCTCCCTGAGAAATCCGCGTTCCCTGATCCCGAACCTCACTGCGGGCGCATGACACATCTTTTCCACTACTTTTTCGACGCCGAACACTCCCTGCGAGCAAAGTTCGAGCATGGCTACCAGCGAATGCTGAACCATCGGTATCCCCGAAGGGCATTCCCAGTAGGGCAGTTGTTTTTCCTGCAGGGTGTGCGGAGCATGATCGGTGGCGACGATATCGCCCTTGCCGCTGGACAGGCTTTCCCTCAGGGCACGGCGGTCGGCCTCGCTCTTGATCGCGGGATTGCATTTTATAAGATTACCCTTCTCGGCATAGTCTTCGGAGTTGAACCACAGGTGGTTCACGCATATCTCGCTCGTTATTTTCTTCCCGGCAAGCGGTTTGGGGTCGAACAGTGACAGTTCTCTCTCCGTACTGACATGGAGAACGTGCAGATCGGTTCCGTATCTGTCGGCCAGTTCCACCGCCTCCGCCGAGGAACGGTAACACGCTTCCGCGCTTCTGATAAGAGGATGCGCCGAGGGCGGAACATCGTCGCCGAAACGCTGACGGTACTCATGTGCCGCGCTCCTTATCATCGGTTCGTATTCACAGTGTACGGCGACCGTGACGGGACTTTCAGCAAAAACGGCTTCGAGAGCCTTGCCTTCTCCGACCAGCATGCCGCCAGTCGATGAACCCATAAAAACCTTGACCCCGCAAACCGTCTTTGGATCCGCATTATTTATTTCCCGTATGTTGTCGGGGGTAGCGCCGAGATAGAACGAATAATTGGCCAATGAGGTCTCCGCCGCGCGTTCGAATTTGCGTTCCAGTTCGGCCGCCGATACGGCGGGAGGAATGGTGTTCGGCATATCCATAAAAGAAGTGACCCCTCCGGCGACCGCCGCCGCCGACTCCGAACCGATGTCGGCCTTGTGCGTGAGTCCCGGCTCCCTGAAATGGACGTGGTCGTCGATAACGCCCGGAAGCACGAGCATGCCTGCGGCGTCCACCACGGTCCCGTCGAAAACACCCGTGTACTCCCCTTCGCCCATGCAGGTTATCCTGTCTCCGGTTATTTCAAGGTAGCCCCTGAAGCTCTTTCCGCCGCTTACCAGCGTACCTCCTTTTACAAGTGTTCTACGCATTTTCGCGTCGTCCCCTTATTTTTCTGAACCTGAGTTTTATAACGCCCCAGAAAGCCTCGCCGAAGATACTGCTGCTCATTTTCGAGACACCCTGTACCCGTTCGACGAATACGATGGACACTTCCTTTATATTGAAGCCGAGCTTCCACGCCGTATACTTCATCTCTATCTGGAAACCGTAGCCTTTCATCTTTATGTTATCGAGGTCCATCGTTTCGAGAACCCTGCGCGAGTAGCATACGAAACCGGCGGTGGCGTCCCTGACGGGCATGCGTGTGACAGTCCTGACGTAGCGGGAAGCATAGTAGGACATAAGCAGCCTTCCCATAGGCCAGTTCACCACATTCACGCCGCAGATATAGCGCGAGCCGATAACGACGTCGGCTCCTTCGAGGGCGTAGCGGTAGAGGCGCGACAGGTCGTCGGGATTGTGCGAGAAATCGCAATCCATCTCGAACACGTAATCGTAATCCCTTTCGAGCGCCCAGCGGAACCCCGTAAGGTATGCGGTTCCCAGTCCGAGTTTGCCGCTCCTCTCGATAAGGTGGAGTTTTTGCGGGAAGTCGGCCTGTCTCCGGCGGACTATTTCGGCCGTACCGTCGGGAGAACCGTCGTCAACTATAAGTATTTCGAATTCCTCGGGCAGGGAAAAGACCCTGTCGATCATACGCGAGACGTTCTCCATCTCGTTATAGGTGGGGATTACAACAAGTTTGCGCATCTGTTCGGTATTAAGCACATCGTGCTATTTATTATTTTCGTTAATACTATCTGTCAGCAACTTAAAAATGAATAATGGATAAATAAATATTAACGGTACTTATACCGTGTAAGCAAATGTAGTCATTTTGTCGATGAAATACCAATAACGGCCGCATACTTTTATCGGTACAAGCGTAGCTTTCCCCGAACGGTCGTCAATATTTGCCTTTCCACTGTTTGGCGAGGCGTTCGGCGAGGGTTTTTTCATGGGCGTTATCCCCGGGATCGTAGAGTCTGGTGCCTTCGAGACCTGCGGGAAAAAATTCCTGCTCGGTGAAATTGCCCTCGTAACTGTGGGCGTATTTGTAGTTCTTCCCGTAATCCAGGTCTTTCATCAGTTTTGTCGGGGCATTCCTTATGTGAAGCGGGACTGGCCGGTTCACCGTATCGCGGTTCACCAGCGATGTCGCTTTGTCGATAGCCATGTAGGCGGAGTTACTCTTAGGACTGGTAGCCAAGTAAATAGTGGCCTCTGCCAGCGGGATCCTCCCTTCCGGCATGCCGATTTTGTGTACGGTGTCGAAACATGCGTTAGCGAGCAGAAGAGCGTTGGGATTTGCCAGTCCTATATCCTCGGCGGCGAGGATCACCAGCCTGCGGGCGATGAATTTGGGGTCTTCGCCTCCGGCGAGCATGCGTGCGAGGTAATAGACGGCCGCATTGGGGTCGCTGCCCCTGACGCTTTTTATGAAAGCCGAGATAACGTCGTAATGCTGCTCGCCATTCTTGTCGTACAGGGCGATATTCTGCTGGAGCGACTCGGTCACCGTAGCGTCGTTTATGATTATATCCCCCTCGGCGGTACCGGCAAGTATGTCGAGAATGTTCAATAATTTACGTGCGTCCCCGCCTGAAAAACGGAAAAGAGCGTCGGTTTGCTCGACCGCGGTTTTCCGCGACTTCAGTTCCGTATCCGTTCTGAGGGCGCGGTCGAGAAGGGTTTGCAGTTCGTCGTCCTCCATGGCCTTGAGCACATAGACCTGGCAGCGCGAAAGAAGCGGGGAAATGACCTCGAACGAGGGGTTTTCGGTCGTGGCGCCTATGAGAATGAAAATGCCCTGTTCGACGGCTCCCAGGAGCGAGTCCTGCTGCGACTTGTTGAAACGGTGTATTTCGTCTATGAACAGAAAAGGCGGGGCGGCGTTGAAGAACCTCTGCTTCTTCGCCTGCTCGATCACCTCGCGGACATCCTTGACGCCGGAACTGACCGCCGAAAGCGTATGGAACGGCCTGTCGAGCGATTTGGCGACGAGCCTCGCAAGGGTTGTTTTCCCTACCCCGGGAGGCCCCCAAAGAATGAACGACGGGACGTTGCCCGTTTCGAGGAAACGGCGGAAAATGCCGTCCTCGCCGACCAGATGGCTCTGGCCTATGTATTCGTCGATATTCTGCGGACGCAGACGCTCCGCAAGAGGTATATGGTTCTGCATTTTGATTCTCGGTAAAAATCCGGCGGCTTATTTAAAGCCGTACCGGCAAAGTTATTAAAACATAACGTTATTCAAGTAATAATAATTGCTGTGTATTTAATAGTTATCTCGAACTTCGTCTTAACCCCGTTCTCGGAGAATTAATTTTGATTAACGAAATCATTTTTTTATATTCGCATTTTATTAACAGGCAGATTTGGAACTGCGAAGGAGATTGCCGATTAGTTGAATCCCTGGCATCCGAATCGGCAGATATATCACGGGCAAGGTCATTTAATCTACGGAGGACTCATACTTAATAAATATATTATGAATAAGATAACATATATCTCACTACTACTCCTATGCTCATATTATTTTTGCCCTGCACAAAATAATTATTCTCAACGAGCATTTATTGACACCGATAATCATTCTTCGGATTATCTTTTTCCTCAGGATTCAGCAGGCAATATTAATATTTCAGAAGTTATTTCTTGTGGCCTCGACTCATTGATGTTGGCGAATAATGTCAATAAACTAATGTTTCTGGCGAAAAACACACTGAATGCTTCTGTAAAAGTTCTCTTTAATGGCTTAGGGGAGGTGCATTTTTTAATTCAAATACCAGTGGGTACTGAACTTTTCAGTACTCCTGCCGGCGTTTTCCCGCGTGCAATAAGTAAATTACAAATTAATGTAGCTATTAATTATCGTCAAAATCGCTATAAATACGAGCTGTCCAATTTTTATACATTTAGAAGAAGAATAACAGGTACAAAGGCAGAGGGGCAGTCCAACATCATACATTTCAGTAGGGTTGATGCTCTTAATGAGTATTATGTTAAGGCAAATAAAAGAGATAAGCAGGTTTATGATAAACTTTTGAAGGGAGAAATTGAACAATATAATCTTGAATTTGAGACTTATTTGAAA
Organism: Holotrichia oblita; assembly: GCA_023690525.1. Lineage (NCBI taxonomy): Eukaryota > Metazoa > Arthropoda > Insecta > Coleoptera > Scarabaeidae > Holotrichia > Holotrichia oblita. The sequence continues at coordinate 1,942,682 of CM043015.1, forward strand.
TTCATTCAATTGCTCAACAATACTATGCAATTAAAAAATGATGATGCAAATTGGGAGTAAGAAGCCCTACCCGTATATAACATAACCGGCTACCCCCGAAAGCACTATAAGCAGAATGGGATTGACTTTCATGACCGAAGCCGCCAGGCAAATCCCGAATATAATCCAGCTGCCGTAATCTATGAATGTTTCGCGCGTTATCAGTAGCAGGGCGGCCGCGCCGATCATGCCTATCACCATGGGCTGCATGCCTTTCACCGCCCCTTTAACGTATTTGTTGTCGCGGAGCTTCATATAGAACTTCGTGATCACGATCATTACGGTCAGGGCGGGCAAGCACACCGATACGGTTGCTAGTACTGCTCCCCATATGCTGCCGGTGACGGTGTAACCGATGTATGTTGCGCTGTTAATGGCGATTGGGCCGGGAGTCATCTGCGATATTGCGACTATGTCGGTGAATTCGCTGTTGGTAAGCCAGCCGTTGCGTATCACCACCTCGTTCTGTATCAGCGACAGCATCGCATAACCGCCGCCGAAGCCGAAAAACCCTATCTTGAGATAGGACAGGAATAGTTGCAGGTAGATCATTTCAGATAGTATTCCGGGGGTTCGGGACTTTCGGAACGGGTTTCCTTAATGTCCGGACGGGGCGGAGTGCCGCCGGTTTCCCTGCCGCCTCTTCCGTGTTTACCGCCGCGGTCGCTGTATACTGCCCACAATATCCCTCCGGCAACACCGAACAAAATGAACCATGCGGGCGAAATGCCCAAAGCCCATATTGCCACCGCGACAATAGCGGAAATGCCTATGCGGTAGAGACCCATTCCCCTTGTCAGCCCTGTAAGCGGAGCTATGATGAGTGCGACCACCGCCGGCCTCATCCCTTTGAATACCGCCGCCACAACCGGATCGTCCTTCACGTCCCTGAAATACATGCCCACGAACAGTATGACTGAAAAGGCGGGCAGTATTATGCCGAGCAATGCCAAAATTGCTCCCCAGTACCGGCACAGGCGGAACCCCACGAAAACGGCCGTATTGAGCGAAATGGGACCTGGCGCCGACTGCGCCAGCGTAAGCAGCTCCAGGAAATGAGACCGTTCCACCCATCCCCTGCGGTCTATAACTTCCCTTTCGATGAGCGGGATCATGGCGTAGCCTCCCCCGAAAGTGAAGAGACCGATCTTCAGAAAGGACAGGAACAGCTGCCATGCCGTCTTTCTTTTCATCTTATTCCGTGTTTAAGGAGTGTCCGCACGCCGTCGATGAATGTCATCGGGTGGACGGGATTTCCCGGCAACCACAGGTCCGGTGTGCGGTGTTTTAAAAAAATGCGGTCTACAGCCGGACTATATGCAAAAACGCCGCCGGAAACGGCATTGCAGCCCGCCATGATAATAATTTTGGGCTCGGCGACCGCACAGTAGCATATATCGAGCGCCGCAGCCATATTGGCGGTGATGGGACCCGTGACGACCACCCCGTCGGCATGGCGCGGTGACGCCACGAACTCTATCCCGTAGCGACCGAAGTCGAAATTTACGTTCATCGAGGCGTTCAGTTCCATCTCGGTTGAATTGTCCCCTCCGGCGCTGACCTCGCGAAGTTTAAGCGCCCTGCCGTAGAGCCTGCATATCTCATCGCGCACTTTCGAGGCATCGAACATGATCTCATCGGGGGAATCCTCCGTAACAATGAGGTTTTCACGGATATTAGTTCCCATCCTGTAATCATTCGTAAAAACGACATGTTCCGGCGACATAAACGAGCATTCCCTGCAAAAAACGCATTTGCCAAGGTCGATGCTTACCGGATCGCTGGAGAACGCACCGCTCGGGCATATTCCAGCTATGCGGCACGCCTCCTGCGGAGGCAGCCCCTTTTTTATAACAGGCCGGCCGCAGAATATCTCCGGCAGAACCACACCGTCGAGATCCCGGACGTATGGTCTCCCGTGGCTTCTGAGTACCTTTATTTTTTTAAGAGTCATCGTTTTAACGTGAGTTCGACGAATTTGAATAATGAAAATACCTGGTTGCCGAAACATTCCGTGAATCCAAACCCGTCGAACTCACGTTAAGGGTATCTTCGATACCCCACAGTGCTTATCCAACCCCCTAAATCCCCCTTAAATTAAGGGGGACTTTGCGAAAACGAAGTTTTCGCGGAATCAAGCTGTTATATATCATGTACTTAAACATCGTACTCAATTCGCCGAACTCAGATATTTTTTGTTCTATACACTTAAAGATCATGGCCGCAGTATGACAGGTTGAAGCTTTTGTTGCAGATCGGGAAGTCGGAAATCCCTTCCCCCCTGACTGCGAGGGCGAGCGCCATCCAGTTATGGAGCGACGGGTCTTTGATCTTGTAGCACGACATATTCCCTTCGGGATCGGTCAGTGCGGTATGGCATATTTCGCCTCGCCATCCCTCGACGAGCGAGAAGGCCAGGGACGAAGCCTCGAATTTGCATCCGTATTCCGGCTTCGGGAGGACGGGGCCGCACATGGCATCGCTCCCCAGCAGTATTTTTACATATCCTATGGACTGTAGAATCTCGCGCCCGCGCAACATGAGGCGCGCCATGACATCGCCCTGCTCCCTCAGGATGGGGTTGTGGTCTATGATTCCGCGATACGCTCCCCACGGGTGCGTAGCCCTTATGTCGCGCCTCAGGCCGCTCGAACGCGCCGCCTGACCGACGGCACCTGTCTTCAGCATCTGGGTTGCTCCGACCTCGCCGCAGTCCTCGAAACGTGCAAGCAGCGACTGCGAGGATTTCAAATCCTCGTGAATCTCGCCGTAGCGCCGCTCCACTTCGGCAAGATTATCCATAATAATGCCGGCAACTTTCTCATCCAGCGGATAGTGGGTTCCGCACGGCCTGACAAGGCCCTTGCCGAAACGGTTCCCGCACCACTGCAACGTAGTGTTGATAACTATCGTCCTGAGCGCTTCGCAGGCCACCTGTCCCGTCTGGTACCCTATATCGGCGCAAAGCGCTCCCGAATCGGCTATGTGCATGGCTATCCGTTCGAGCTCCATGGCGACCGCCCTTTCCGCATCCAACCGCCTGCCGTAGGGCGCATGGCCGGAAAGACGTTCGGCGACGGCCGCGAAAGCGGCGGCATGCGATACCGCGCTGTCTCCGGCTATGTTTTCCGTCAGAACGGTCTGCCTGAGCATATTGCGGGTGGACGTCATGAGGGTTTCCACGCCCCTGTGCTGGTATCCGAGGGCGATTTCCAGGTGCAGTATCTTTTCGCCGTTGCAGATAAAGCGGAAGGCCCCGGGCTCTATTATTCCGGCATGTACGGGACCCACGTTCACCTCGTGTAGCAGGTCGCTGTCTATGGTATAAAACGGATAATTATGGACGGTATCGGAGAGCCGGTGGCGGTTGTGCGGGAAGCGCAGGGGTTTGTCCCACGGCGAATTAACGAAACGAACGCCGTAAAGTTCGGCGATCCCGCGCTCGAAAGGGTGGATTTGCGGATGCAGGGTGGCAATGGATTCCAGTCCCCTGTCCTCATGGAGATCATACTTGTGGGCGCCTATGAGAATTTTGCCGGAAACGTCGTCGAGCATGATACAGATGAAAAGAAGTTCATCCCCCGCCGGACAGGCAAAGTAATCGGCTATATGGTTATGCGGCTCGCCGAGTATGGAAACCATCTCCGAATAAAACCCGCCGTACCCGCCGACGGGTATTTCGGACAATTTTATACAGCCTCCGCTATTATCGGTTACATGCCATTTCATGCCTGAGTCAATTAAATGCAATGGAGTAAGTAAGTACCGTTAAATATTTATTGATACATTTTTTATTTGCAAGTCGCTAATTAGCGGCACTGACGAAAATAATAAATAGCACAATATGCTTAAAACCATCCCGCTATCCACTGCGGACGCCATATCCCCAAAAAAGCAGACACGAAGACCAGCAGCAGAAGCGTGGCCGTAATGCCCCGCACGCCGATCCTTTCGCGGATACGTTCGCCCGAAGGACGGTACAGCAGACCCAGCATGCTGCTGCCCAGATTGTACATGGCCGTGCAAACGAGGATCACCGTAACGGCAAGCAGCAACCAGTTCCCGTCCATGGCCATCTGCCTGAATATAAGTATCTCCGATATAAACAGCGGGGACGGTGGAAAAGCCATCAGCAATACGGCGAGAAGAAGTATGACGACACCTCCCGTGCGGCTTATTCCCATGTAGCCGCCTGTGCGGTTTACCCTGTAATGGCCGTAAGTCTTGCCGACCTGCCCCATCTGGAGGAACATTGCGGATTTAAGGAGGGTGTGACCCGTGACATGGAGCATGGCGGCGAACACACCCGCGCCCCCAACGCCCAGGCCTATGGCGGCTATTCCCATGTTCTCCACCGTGGAGTAAGAGAGCAGGCGCTTGTAATGATTGGTGCGCCGGATAAAGACGGCTCCTATGAGTACCGAAAACAGACCGGCGAGTATGAGGACGTTGGATACCCACCCGAAAACCGCCGAATTTTCCATCACGGCATATACCCTGTATACGGATACGAACCCCGCATTTACGATTACGGTCGAAATTATCGCCGAGGCGGGCGTAGGGGCGGCGAAGTTGGCATCGACGCCTATCGTGTAGAAGGGAAATATCTCCATCTTACAGCTGTAACCTACCAGTATGAACAGAAAAGCCAGTTTCATAAACAGCGGATTGGCCTCATGCACCCTGGCCGCGAGGTTGCCGTACCCCAATCCTCCCGAGGCCGAGATCCCGCCCAGAAGCAACACCCCGAGATAAGCCATCGCTATGCCCACCGAACAGACGAACACGTACTTCCATGTCGCTTCGAGGCTGCGCGCCGTGCGCCGGTGATATATAAGGCCGGCCGTGCAGAGCGTGGTGGCTTCCAGGAATATCCAGTTCACTGCTATGTGGTGCGAGAAATACACGCAGCCGGCGGACATGCACAGCAGTATGAGAAGGGCGTTATATACGGCCTTCTGACGTTCCGTTTCTTCATCCAGATAGTGCAGGCCGTGGTAGTAGACAACGGGCGAAACCAGTGCGAGCAGGGCGAAAAACAGCGCGCCCGTCCCGTCGAACATAAAAACCCTTGCGCTCGACATCCCAAGATGCGCAAGCGGTATCCACACGGCCAATGCGGCCTGCGCGGCAAAAAAGGCGGCGCACAAAAGCCGCGTAAGCGACCTGCTTTTGGAAAGCAGCACGCCGCCCGCGATCAGAACCGAAAATATTATATATGATATTATTACCATACTTGAGTATGTCTTATCTTACGAATCAGTTTATTATTTTTTATAATTATTATCTAATTATTGGTTTTATATAAATCTTTTCTTTCCACTTTTTGACAGACAAAAGGTGAAGATCAAGCACACCGTGCTATTTATTATTTTCGCAATGCTGCTTATTAGCAACTTGCAACAAAAAATGTATAAAACAAATATTTCACGGTACTTAAATCCGCCCCCATCATCCGCGGAGTTGCTCCCGGAAGCTTCCCTCGCTACGCGGTAGCTTCGGGTGATCTTCCTAACGCAACTTTTTCCGCGTCCGACGGTTTGCGTCCGATGGCAGGGCGGAACTACGGGTTTGCTTCGCAACCCGAAAGAACAATACTCGAATGATTCACAGGCGCCGTCAGGCGCCTTCCCCCCGCTGTCGATAAAAGCGTTAAAAAATGGCGGATGATAAACCCATAGAAATTCACGATAGTGTAGGTATGTTTAGAATCACCGATTCTGAACATGCCGGTATTTCTTGGGTTTAACGCCGGCATTTTAGCTTTTTCGACTCGCGGGGCTGGTTTTTGCTCCGCTTTTTGCCAGCCAAAAAGCGGAAAGGAAATTCCTTGCTCCAACATGCAAATAATTATTCATCACTATAAAATTAAACGGAGCGTCTTTTAGGTAAATGTACGGACATTCAATAAAATTTAAATAGACTCTAAATGTAATAATATGCAATCAAAATCTGTCAATCTTTCAAAACAGTGAGCGAATCGGAATCCATGCTCGACAGGGTGCCGCCTATCTTGGTAAGGAATATGCCGAGTATCAGTACGCTCACCAGGATGTCGAGCAATATGGCAAGATTGACGAGGAACGGAAACTCAACGCCCAGAGCCATCGAAAAGAGGAACACACCGTTCTCTATGACGAGAAAGCCCACCAGATGAGAAAATATCCTTTTCCGCACCGTTATCAGTATAAGTCCGCTCAGCAGGGCGTAGAGGGCTACCCCGAAAAATTCCTCGTCTATTTTGTGGTCGGAGACGTAGTATGTGACCGTCACGCTTGCCACCAGGGCTGCGATGCTCATCATAAGCGCATTGAACTGGCTTTTGCCCGAAGCGGCTATGCGGTTTATCTTGGTTATGCGGATTATTCTTTGCAGTATTAATGGTACTATCACCGATTTGAAGACAAAGGTCTCGGCGACCACGAAGATCATCTCCCCCGCGTTCCCTTCGCGCAGGGTCAGCAATGCAAGGGACATCAGCAGAAAACCCTGCACCGCTATTATCATCACGTAATTGTGGAACCTTTCGGTTATCGGCAGATAAACGAGGGTTATGACATAAAGTATAATAAGCGCGAGTATCATAACGGTATATTCCTTGTCAAAATATAAGCGACCGTGAAGAGAATGAATGCGATAGCCACGATGGTGGCGATATAGGTGGTATTCCGCGCGAGCCGGTTACGCGATACCAAAGACTCTATCGTACCGGTCATTGCGCCGACCGCGAGAGCCAGCCCGAAAGACAGCGGAACCGACAGCCACCCGCCCGTAAACAGGGCGGCGACGGTGTCCGCCGCAAGGACGGCGAGGATCCCCATCTTTATCCATGAGCCTGCCGTTATGATCGCAAGATCCGCACCGCTGTAATCCAGTATCATACCCTCGTGGATCATCGTAAGTTCGAGATGGGTACGCGGATCGTCGAACGGGACGCGGCAGCATTCGACAGTAAGTATTTTAGTAATCACGTACCCCAGAAAAAGCATGACTATCACCATTTCGGGTGTAAACTGTCGGGCGACTATGGCGCGGAATATTTCCGAGAAGCTCGTAAATCCGCTTACAAGGGCGAGAGTTCCGGCCACTACGAATATGGCAGGCTCTATCATGGCCCCGTACAACGCCTCGCGGCTCGCGCCCATACCCTCGAAACTGATCCCCGTATCCAAAGCCGCCAGAATGATCGCAAGCCGGCTGAGAGCCAGAATATAGGCGAACATGACGACGTCGCCGTTAAAATGCAGCAGGGAACCCATACTCCCTACCGGTACGAAAAGCAGAGCCGTGAAAAGAGTTCCCGTATAAACGGCCGGAGCCGTGCGGAATATGAGCGTGGAGGTGTGTCCTACCACGACACCCTTGCGTAGCATGGCATTGAGGTTCCTTACGTGCTGGAAGAATCCCGCGCCTCTCCTGCCCGCAAGAACGGCACGCGTACGCACTATGACCCCCGGCAGGAACAGCGCTACCGTCAAGACCATCATTGCCGTCAAAACACCCTGCATAATTATTAAATATAGATTTGTTTGTTTTCGACTCCCCGCCCGCCCCCTCAGCCGCCTTTGGCGGCTGCACGGGCGAGGGAGTCGGCAGTTTTGACAGGCAAAACTGCAAAAAATATTATGTATGTCCGTATGTACCTAAAACTCTCCCGTTAATTTCATAGAGATTTGCTATGTTGAAACAAGTTATTTCTTTTCCGCTTTTTGGCTGGCAAAAAGCGGAGCAAAAACCAGCCCCGCGAGCCGAAAAAGCTAAAATGCCGGCGTTAAACCCAAGAAATACCGGTATGTTCAGAATCTGTGATTCTAAACATACCTACACTATCGTGAATTTCTATGGGTTTATCATCCGTCATTTCTTAACGCTTTTATCGACAGCGGGGGATTAGGCGCCTGGCGGCGCCTAAGGAATTGTTGTAAAATTGAATTATTTAATAGTTACTTTACTGCAAATTAATAATATATATACGGATATTCATTTAAAATATAGTTAGTTGCCAGTGCCCTCCATCGCTTATATGAGTTTAACAGCCGAAAGGATCATTACCAGCGCGAGAAAAAGCAGGGCATAAAGAATGTAGTGATTCACATTGCCCGTACTCAGGCGCGTGACCCTGAAATCGATCCATCGCACCGCATCCAAAAGCCAGCGGTAGAAAATCGCGCTTACCCTGTCCCTGTGGCGTATGTCGAAACTGTGTCGCGTGGGGAATATCTCATTCTTGTCTATAACGTCGCTCTTTCCGGCGCTTTTTGTAAGGGGAGCCGATATGCCGTATAGCCCTTCCGAGAAGGATTCGCCGCTGTACTGCATCCGGCTGGTGGGAGTGGAAAACCCGCAACTCCACCATTCGCCCGTGGCCTTGATGCGGTTTCTCAACAGGTAATGCCTGTAAACGGTCAGAGCCGCAACGGACAGTATCAGCACTCCGGCGGTTGCCGTTATGCCGTAGGCGGGAGAATACAGACTTTGCCAGTACGGGGAAACCGACTCCATCCCCATCAGTTTTCCCGAGAGCGAAAAAAGGTTTCCCATGACCATAAATGGCGCCAGACCTATCGTCAGTATTCCGGCAAGGGGAAGTATGCAAGCGACAATGCCGTGTCTGCCCGCTTCCTCTGCCTCCCGGGCCGCGGCGCTGCGGGGCGAACCGAGAAAAACCACTCCGTAGAGCTTGGTAAACGCAAGCAGAACGATCCCGCCTATGAGCGACAGTACCGTTATGCCCGCTATGGAGACCACCGTTCCCTCGTCCGCACTGCCCAGAGTATCGAAGAATCCGTAATAGATCAGGAATTCCGAAATAAAACCGCTCAGCGGCGGAAGCGACGAAACAGCGACCACTCCGACAAGGAAAAACCCCGCGGTTACGGGCATCCTCCTGGAAAGCCCACCCAGATAGCCGAGCGAGGTCGTATGCGCGGCGGAATAAACGCTTCCCGCCCCGAAAAAGAGCAGGGGTTTGAAAAGCGAATGGTTGATCACATGAAGAATGGCGCCGCTCATGGCGCACAGCGCCAGCATGCGGTTGCCCGTTGCCTGTCCGATAGCGGCAGCCCCCAGCGCCATGAATATGATCCCCATGTTCTCTATAGTGGAGTAGGCGAGCAGGCGTTTCATCTCATTCTGGACGGCGGCGAGAATTGCGCCCCACAGTCCCGTCACGATACCGATCGAAAAAAGTATCATTCCCGCCGTCAGCGCTCCGTCCTCCATGGAGAGGAGGACGCGGATCAATCCGTATATGCCCATCTTGGTCATCACGCCGCTCATGATCGCGGAAACGTGGGCGGGCGCGGCGGGATGAGCCTCCGGCAGCCACGCATGCAGGGGGAACATGCCCGCTTTCATGCCGAAACCGGCCAAAAAGACAAGAAACAGCGGTATCGGGTTATTCGTGGAGAAGTAACCGGCCAGAGAATCCAGGGATGAGGGCAGACCGGCTGCGGAGACAGCGACGAAGCCCGTCAATATGAGAACGAAACCCACATGCATCAACACCAGGTAATTTATCGCCGCCTTGCGCACTTCCCGCCTCTCGGCATAAAACAGTATCAGTACGAAAGACGCAACGGTCATCAGCTCCCACGAGAACAGGAACCCGTAGGCATCCCGAACCATTACGACAAACACGAGCGAAACGAAGAGAAGAACCAAAGAAACGTAATGGATCGAGAACTGGGACGGATTCCTGCTTCCCGCATACCTTTTGAGGTACCCTCCCGCATAAACTGCGGCCGATGTTACGGCCACGCATATAACCGCCGCAAACAGCGCCGAAAGAGCATCCATCCTTATGTGTGCGGAACGGAACAAGGGAACGAACGACGGTTCGGCTACCATATCCGAACCGGTAACCAGAACCCGTACTGCGAACGCCGTCACCGCCAGAGCGCCTGTACCGGTCAAAACCATCGCGGCGGGATATTTCATCCGCACGGGAACGAAAAAAATCGACGCGGACAAAATCGCAACGGCAAGGAGTATGAAAACGAGCGTCATATGCAGTTTGATTCTAACGGACTCTTTTGCCGTATATCATATCAATTTAGCGGTAAGTTCCCGCATCTGCTCCGAGGCGGGTGCATTTTGATAAAGTATGCGGTAGACGCATTCGGCTATGGGCATCTCGATACCTGTTCCGCTTTTTACCTGTTCAACGAATCCGCAGGCATAGTATCCCTCGGCTACCATGTTCATCTCCGTCATGGCGGAATCTATGCTGTAACCCTTGCCTATCATCGTCCCGAACATCCTGTTTCGGCTGAACTGCGAATAGCAGGTAACCAGGAGATCGCCCGTGTAGGCCGAAGCCAGTATGTTATGCGAATAGCCCCGTTTGGCGTTCAGGAACTTTTCCATCTCCATGGCGCAGTTCGAGATCAGTACCGCCATGAAATTGTCGCCGTATCCAAGCCCGATGGCGATACCGGCACATATCGCATATATGTTTTTGAATACCGCTGCGAACTCAGCCCCGCCAAGGTCTGTCGAAGGATTCGCATGTATGTAGTCCGAAGCGAATTTGTCGCAAAGCGTGCGGGCGTTGTCCATATCTTTTGAAACCAGCGTCAGGTATGACAGCCTTTTCAGAGCCACCTCCTCCGAATGGCATGGCCCGGTGACGACCCCTATCCTCTCGAAGGGAACCCTGTAGCGGCGGTTCAGGTACTCCGATACCGGTGCATTTTCCTCCGGTACTATGCCTTTGATTGCCGAGAGGACGAATTTGTCCTTCAAAGGGTAAGTAAGCGGACTGAGCGCATTACCCAGAAAAGCCGACGGAACGGCAAGTATCACTATATCCGTACCCGCTACCGCTTCGTCTATGTTGTCGTAGAGCAGCAGCCTGTCTACGGGAAATTCCACGTCCCTTAGATAGCGGATATTCCTGCCCCTGCTGCGTATGCCTTCCATAACATTGGGATTCGACACATACCATCCGACCTGCTGTTCGTTCTCAAGCAGCATTTTGACTAAAGCTGTAGCCCAGCTACCGTATCCTATCACGGTACATCGATCTTCCCTGCCAATCTTCCGATCCATCAACACAAATTTAAGATTTACATTAGAACATGAGTCAGTGATAATCAATACTATCCGTTCTCGTGTTTTATATTGATTTTTTTAAAATTTACTGTTTGCGTTATACCGAATTAACGTTACATAATCGACATATGCCGTTCCGAAACCGCTGTCCGGGTAGTATGGTATGTTCACAACAGGGCAAACGTACATAATTTTTAGTGATTTAAGTAATGAATAATAATTATTGCTGCGTTATTTAAGAGTTATTTTGAGATGGATTTTGGTTTTCGTCCGAAGGAGTTTAGCGGGCTAAACGACTGAGGACAAAATCGAAAGGCGCTCAAAAGAACCTTAAAGAACGTAGATAAAAATAAATTCCTCTTTACTTAAAATGTATCAATAACTATTATTCATTACTTACTTGGAACGAATCCCTGTTTTTTTTATCTTTGTGAGATTAGCTGTTAAAACAATAAAAAAACCTTTTTTACTTTGAAGAAACTTAAAAATGCCCTGATCTCCGTTTACCGCAAAGAGGGATTGGAAGAGATAGTCGGTAAACTTTCCGACTTGGGCATCAAGATATATTCTACGGGCGGAACTCTCGCTTTCATAAACGATCTCGGATTTGAAGCCATATCGGTCGAAGACCTGACCGGTTATCCCTCCATTTTCGGCGGCAGGGTCAAGACGCTTCACCCCAAGGTTTTCGGTGGAATACTTGCGCGTCGCACCGACGCCGGAGATTCCGGACACGGCGTGGAAATGCTGAAGTACGGGATACCCGAGATCGACCTTGTTATCGTAGACCTCTATCCGTTTGAAAAAACCGTGCTGTCGGGAGCCTCCGAAGAAGAAATAATAGAACAGATAGACATAGGAGGCATATCGCTCATAAGGGCTGCCGCTAAAAACCATAAGGATGTACTTGTAGTATCTTCGGCAGACCAGTACGGCGAACTTCTCTCGCTGCTGCTCGAACAGGACTGTTCGAGCAGCGAACAGCAGCGCCGCCATTTTGCGGCGAAGGCATTTATGGTAAGTTCGGGCTACGATGCCGCTATTTTCAACTGGTTCAACCGCAGGGAGGATATTCCGGCGTTGAGGGTAAGCTGCGACGATGCGGCAGAGCTTCGTTACGGGGAAAATCCCCACCAGAAGGCCACATTTTTCGGACACCTGGATGGCATGTTCGATAAATTGCATGGTAAAGATTTGTCTTACAACAATCTTCTCGATGTCGATGCGGCCGTCAGCCTTATATCCGACCTTGGCAGAACGGAGGGTGGGGTTGCATTTGCGATACTGAAACATAATAATGCGTGTGGGGCAGCCGTTCGTAGTAGTGTGAAAGAAGCCTGGGAAACAGCGTTGTCGTGCGATCCGGTATCCGCTTTCGGAGGGGTGCTGATATGTAGCGGGGAAATAGACGCCGCCGCGGCGGCTGAGATAGACAAGCTCTTCTTCGAGGTTATAATAGCGCCGTCGTATGGCGCGGAAGCATTGGAAACCCTGAAAAGCAAGAAAAACCGTATAATACTGGCGTTAAAGGAGACTGACGCCGGCAAAAAACAGCTGCGCACCGTACTCAACGGCATTGCGGTACAGGACAGGGACGCTCTGGTGGGAGGACTCGACACGGATATGAAAGTCGTCACCGAAAAAGGCGTTACGGAACAACAGAAGACGGATTTGATTTTCGCAAACATAATTGTCAAGCATTCGAAGAGCAACGCCATCGTACTGGCTAAAGACCGCATGCTCCTCGCGAGCGGAGTGGGGCAGACTTCCCGTGTGGACGCGCTGAAGCAGGCCATTGCGAAAGCCGGAAGTTTCGGCTTCGACCTGCGCGGAGCCGCCATGGCTTCCGACGCCTACTTCCCCTTTGCCGACTGCGTGGAGATAGCGCACGGCGCGGACATCGACTGCGTGATACAGCCCGGAGGGTCGATACGCGACGGGGAGAGCATAGATTACTGTAATGCCAACGGAATGTCGATGGTATTTACGGGTACAAGGCATTTTAAACATTAAACAGGTAGCGGAAAATGGGATTTTTTTCATTGACACAGGAACTGGCCATAGATTTGGGAACGGCCAATACCATAATAATATGCGACGGAAAGATCATAGTGGACGAACCGTCGATCGTCGCCCTGGACTATCAGACAGGGAAAGTCGTCGCCATCGGGAACCAGGCGCGTCAGATGCACGGTAAGACACACCACAATATCAAGACCATAAGGCCGTTGAAGGACGGTGTCATAGCCGATTTCAACGCCACGGAACTCATGCTGCGCGGCATGATAAGGAAAGTGCGTTCGAGGGGCAGCCTGTTCAGTCCGTCGCTTAAGATGGTGATATGCATACCCTCCGGTTCGACCAACGTGGAGATAAGGGCGGTACGCGACTCGGCCGAGCATGCGGGCGGACGTGAGGTCTACATGATCTACGAGCCCATGGCCGCCGCACTGGGAGCCGGCCTGGATGTGGAAGCCCCCGAAGGACACCTTATCATCGACATCGGCGGGGGTACGACCGAAATAGCGTGCATATCCCTGGGCGGGATAGTGTGCAGCGAAAGCATAAACGTGGCGGGCGATATTTTCACGGAAGATATCCAAAGCTATATACGTCAGCAACATAACATAAGGATCGGCGAAAGGACGGCCGAAGATATAAAACTGTCGGTAGGAGCGGCGGTGGCGGAACTGGAGGACGAACCGGAGGACATCGTCGTTACAGGGCCCAATGTACTCACTTCGCTGCCCTCCAGATTGACCCTCTCATACAGCGAGATCGCCTACGCTCTCGAAAAATCGCTCGTCAAGATAGACGCCACCATAATGAAGGTACTCGAAATGGTTCCGCCCGAACTCTATGCCGACATTGTCCGCAACGGCATTTACCTGGCCGGTGGCGGCGCTCTCCTCAAAGGTCTCGACAAACGGCTTCAGGAGAAAACGAATATCCCGTTCGTTATCGCCGACGACCCGCTACGGGCAGTCGCAAGAGGCACGGGAATAGCGCTCAAGAATATAAACAAGTTCTCATTCCTGATGAAGTAGGAGTCAGGTTGTGCCTGAGCCGAAACAAAGTAAAATATCGTATATAAATATGTAGTCCCCGAATTAAACAGGCTACAAAACATCTCGGCATGAACAGGCTGACGCTTTTTTTCAAAAAGATATATGTTTTTCTGCTCTTTCTCACTTTGGAGGCGGCGGTATTGAATTACTATGCCAACAGCACGAGTCAGACCAAGGCCAGAATGCTTGCTGTCGCAAATTCCGTTGTCGGGAGCGTATACGGGCAATTCGCAAGGGCGGGCGCGTATTTAGGCCTGCGCGGAGAGAACGAAGCCCTTATGGGACGGTTGGCGGACCTGCAGAACGAAATAGAGAGATACAGGAGCCTGATCCCCGAATCGACGGCGGAGAATTTTGGCGGGAGCGATGACGTGGCGGGATATGTTTTCATGCCGGCCTCGGTAATAAACAACACGATAACGCGCAGGGAAAATTTCCTGACCCTCGACAAGGGGCGGAGAGACGGTGTCGAACCCAACATGGCCATAGTTACCGCGCAGGGCGGGATCGTCGGGTACGTACTCGACTGCAGCGATAAATTTTCGGTCGGAATATCCGTACTGAACATCAATTTCCGGACGGGGGGCAAAATAAAGGGGAAGGAAAATTTCGGCTCCATACGCTGGGATGGCCTGGATCACAGATACGTAACCCTGTCGGATATACCCAAGTATGCCGAAATAGCCGCCGGCGATACGATCGTAACCGGTTATTCCTCGATATTCCCTTCCGATATAGTTATAGGAACGGTGGAAAGTTTCGGACTCAACAAACTGTCGTATTACGATGTGAAAGTAAAGCTCTCTACGGGAATGTCGTCCCTCAGGCATATCTTCCTGGTACGGTATACCGATATGGTGGAGAGAATGATACTGGAGGAAGAAACACAGAAATAAGCATATTGTGTTATTTATTATTTTTTGTTAATACTGCTAATTAGTACTCTACAAATAAATATTTCACGGTACTCAATAGGATGTACAGAATATTCGAATATACGCTGTTTTTCGTGACGATCCTTTTATTGCAGGGGTTGCTTTTCGGCAACATGGACATGGGCATGCTCGTCGATCCCCTGGTGTACATCGCCTTTATAGTACTTTTGCCCATGGACACGGCACCGGTCGTCGTGCTGTTGTCGGGATTCACCATGGGAGCGGGAGTGGACTTCCTGTCCGGTACGGCAGGACTCAATACCATAGCAGCCCTCTTCACCGCTTTCTGCCGCCCCTACCTGCTGACCTTCATGCTCGGGAAAGAAGTGGTGAGGGACGGGGGCGCGCCTCTTTCATCGAGGCTCGGTACGGGCAAATTCCTGCGCTGTGTTACGATTGCCGTATTCTTGCACTGCATCGTTCTTTTCTCTCTCGAAACCCTCTCGTGGAAATATTTCCATATAACTTTGGCTAAAATAGCGTTCAGCACCCTTCTTACGGTATTCCTTATTTATTTTTCACAGATGCTGCTGATAGGCAATTACCGAAGAAGCGCTAAGATTTAAGAATGAATAATAATTATTGCTGCGTTATTTAAGAGTTATTTTGAGATGGATTTTGGTTTTCGTCCGAAGGAGTTTAGCGGGCTAAACGACTGAGGAAAAAACCGGAAGGCGCTCAAAAGAACCTTAAAGAACGTAGATAAAAAATAAATTCTTCTTTACTTAAAATGTATCAATAATAATTATTCATTACTTAATATGCAACGGAGCAGAACAGTACGCTACGGTATCATCGCGGTCTTCGCCGTGATGACCCTGCGTTTGTTCTACATTCAGATCGTGGACAGGCAATGGAAAGAGGATGCCGCCGACAATGTTCTGCGCTACGAGGTGCAGTATCCGCCCAGAGGGGAGGTCTACGACCGCAACGGCGAATTCCTGGTACAAAGCAAGGAAGTCTACGATCTTATGGTTATTCCGGTAGAAACGAGGGAATTCGACACCCTGACGATGTGCGGGATACTCGGGGTGACACCTAAGAAACTCCGCGAAGGGATAGACAGGGCTTATAACTATTCGAGACGCAGGGCTTCGGTAGTCTTCAAGCAGCTTCCCAAAGAGGTCAAACTGAAGGTGGAAGAACGCGGATTCCCCGGATTCTATATGGTTCACAGAACGATCCGCTCGTATCCGCGCAAGATAGGGGGCAACCTGCTGGGGTATGTAAGCGAGGTGGACGAACGGGGGATAAAGCGCGATCCGTATTACCGCAGCGGCGACTACATAGGCAAGAGCGGGGTTGAACTTGCCTATGAGAACATTCTCAGGGGAAAGAAAGGGATAAGGATAAATGAAGTAGACGTTCACGGCATAATACAGGGTTCCTATGCCGGAGGGATCTACGATACCCTGGCCGTGCCGGGGGTCGCCATAACGACCTCGATAGATGCTTCCCTTCAGGCTCTCGGCGAGGAACTTCTCGCGGGCAAGGTGGGAAGCATAGTGGCCATAGAGCCTTCGACGGGCGAAATACTGGTCATGGTAAGTAGCCCTACGTACGATCCCGACGAACTCGTGGGGCGCGAAAGCGGGAACAACTACATGTCCCTGCTCGACAATCCGCGCCGTCCGCTGTTCAATCGCGCCGTCATGTCGCGCTATCCGCCGGGATCCACATTCAAGATCGTAAACGGACTAATAGGTTTGCAGGAGGGGGTTCTGAAACCCGAAAACCGCTATTCGTGCAGCATGGGCTATACCGTGGGACGCGGAGTCAAGTGCCATGCCCACGCATCTCCGCTGAACCTGCCGGAAGCCGTGCAGAACTCGTGCAACGCATACTTCTGCTATGTCCTGAGGAATATCATCGACAACAGGAAATACGGAAGCGTGAAAAATGGACTGGACGTATGGGCCGATTATGTGGAGAGTTTCGGTTTCGGTCGTAAATTAGACTCCGACTTCCTTGACGAACTTAACGGTTTCGTACCCAATTCGGAGTTTTACGACAAGAAATATAACGGGAGTTGGAATTCACTGACGGTCGTTTCCCTTTCGATAGGACAGGGCGAACTCGGCTGTTCTCCTTTACAGATGGCCAACCTGGCCGCAACCATAGCAAACAGGGGATATTATTATATCCCGCATATAATCAAGCAGATACATGATTGCGATTCCATAGACGTCCGTTACCGTGAACGACATTACACGAAGGTGGATACCAAACATTTCGCCCCTGTCGTGGAGGGTATGTACGGGGCGGTACACCGCCCCGGCGGAACGGCTCAGATAGCGCGGGTGGACGGGCTCGACATATGCGGAAAGACCGGCACGGCACAGAATCCACACGGAGCCGACCATTCCACCTTCCTGTGCTTCGCGCCCAAGGACGACCCGAAGATAGCCGTTTCGGTCTATATCGAGAACGGCCGGTTCGGAGCCACCATAGCCGCCCCCATAGCCTCCCTCATAGTGGAGCAATACCTCAGGGGTAAGATAGAGAGGACAGAGCTGGAAGAATACGTGAAGAACATGCAGATACCTTACCCATACTATGACAGGAACCGGACAAAACACCCTTAGCCCGTCGGTACAGACCGACAGGTGGTCGGTGGTCATATATCTGGCGCTCGTGGCGATAGGATGGCTCAACATTTTCGCCACGGTCTACGACGGCTCTCAGACGGGATTGCTGGATCTCGGTACGCGGTACGGGATGCAGGCGGTATGGATAGGCATATCTCTTACGCTCGCTGTGGTCATCATGCTTATGGATGGCAAATACTACCATATTCTGGCATATCCAGCATATTGGGCTGCCATTCTCGTCCTTGTGGCGGTGTTGTTCCTCGGCAGGGAAATAAACGGGGCAAGGTCGTGGATATTCTTAGGGCCGGTAGCCATCCAGCCCGCCGAACTCGTAAAATTTACCACCGCTCTTGCCCTTGCGCGATATATGAGCCGCTACAATTTTTCCATCAGCCGTCTCAGTGATATAGCGGGGGCTCTGTGTATCATTCTTTTGCCCGTCGCCATAATCTTTCTGCAGAACGATACCGGCTCGGCGCTTGTCTACGGCGCGTTTCTCATAGTTTTTTTCAGAGAAGGGCTCAACGGATGGATATTCATAGCCGTCGCGATGCTGCTGTTGCTCTTTGTATTTTCTTTTCTGCTTACTCCCTTCGCAATCACGGCGACCCTGATCCTCCTGTGTGTGATCGGCGAAGGCATGCGCAACGGACGGTGGAAGACAAAGATCATATACCTCGCGTCGGTCGCGCTCGGAGCCATAGCGGTTTACGGTTTCGGTTTTATCTCCGGAAGCCACCTGTCCATGTACGCTTCACTGCTTGCGAGTACAACCGTCTCCCTTGTCTTCGTGATCACATACGCATTCAGGCAAAGACTGAGGAGTATTTATATCTACATTGCACTCTTTGCCGGTTCGTTGGTTTTCACATCGACCGTCGATTATATTTTCAATAACGTGATGCAGGTTCACCAGCAGCAAAGGGTACTGCATTTACTGGGACTTGAGAACGACCTTGAGAAATGGGGATATAATGTCAACCAGTCCAAAATAGCGATAGGCTCGGGAGGATTTTTAGGCAAAGGGTTTCTGGAGGGTACGCAAACAAAGTACAAATTCGTTCCCGAACAGAGTACCGACTTCATATTCAGCACTCTCGGCGAGGAATGGGGATTCGCCGGATGCGCCGTCGTACTCGCCCTGTTCTGTCTCCTCATACTCAGGCTGATCAAAATGGGGGAAAAACAGAGGGATCCTTTCGGCAGGATATATTGTTACGGCGTGGCTTCGATGTTCCTTTTTCATGTGGCGGTAAATATAGGCATGACGATTGGATTGATGCCCGTCATCGGGATACCGCTGCCGTTTTTCAGCTACGGAGGATCGTCCATGATAGCTTTTACGCTCATGTTCTTCATCGCCTTGAAGTTGGATTCGCGAGCGGCAGGTTAGGGCGTATTAGCATAAAACCGCACGTTCGTTTTCCTGTCGGTTTCGCGTTCTACCGCGTGAAATTTTCTCGCCAATGGAACCCCATTGCCTCCAAAATTTCACTTGTATAACACAAAACCGACGGACAGAACCCAAACATCCGGTTTTATGCTAACACGCCCTAGGATACGGCAGTAGAATAAGTAATAAATAGCACAATGTGCTTAGTGTCAAACTACAATGATTCGGTAAATGGTACTATCAGAAAAGGAATTTTCAGGGTTAAATCCTGACGAAGTATTGTTAAACAGGGAAAAATACGGCAGGAATGTCATTACGCCGGTCAAAAGGGAATCTGTCTGGAAATTGTTGATGGATAAATTCAACGATCCCATTATTAGAATTCTGATGGTCGCGGCGTTCCTGTCGCTTGTCGTTGGATTCGCGGAAGGCGAGTTCGCCGAGGCGATAGGCATAATATGCGCCATATTTTTAGCTACGGGCGTCTCTTTCTGGTTCGAGTACGATGCCAAGAAACGTTTCGAACTGTTGAACATAGTGAATGACGACGTTCCGGTCAAGGTAATGCGCGGCGGGGATATTACCGAGGTGCCGAGGAAAGATATTGTCGTCGGCGACATCGTCCTTTTGGACAGCGGCGACGAGGTACCTGCCGACGGGCAGCTCCATCAGGCCATATCCCTCAAGGTAAACGAATCCTCGCTGACCGGAGAACCGGTAGCGGACAAGACTACCGACACCTCGCAGTTTAACGAGGAATCCACATATCCTCCCGACAGGATATTGAGGGGAACCACGGTAGTGGAGGGCAATGGCATCATGGAGGTGGACGCCGTGGGCGATTCGACGGAATTCGGCAAAGTCGCGGAGCAGGCCACCGTCGAAAGCGGGGAGGACACGCCGCTTAACAAACAACTGAAAAGACTGTCGCGCCTGATCGGGAGGTTAGGAGGCGCATTGGCCGTAGCCGTATTCCTGATATTATTCGTGAAGGGCGCTTTCTTCGGAGGCGACCTGCTCAAAGGCGACTTTCTGCATATAGCTAACCGGCTGCTCGGATATTTCATGGTATCAGTGGCGATCATAGTGGTGGCCGTTCCCGAGGGACTTCCGATGAGTATAACGCTCTCATTGGCGATGAGCATGCGTCGTATGCTTAAAACCAATAATTTAGTCAGGAAGATGCACGCTTGCGAAACCATGGGAGCCGTTACCGTTATCTGTACCGACAAGACCGGAACGCTCACCCGTAACGAAATGAGGGTGCGTGAGTTCATAAGGTATACCGAAATCTCCGACGAACTCGTGAAAGAGATGCTTTCCCTGAACTCCACGGCATTCATAGATGCGGAAAACAAGGTAATAGGAAATCCCACCGAAGGCGCTCTGTTGCTGTGGCTTAGAGATTCGGGATCCGATTATGCCGAAATAAGAAGGAATACGAAGACGGTAGACCGCCTTACCTTTACCACCGATCGCAAGTACATGGCCACCATTGTGGAATCGGCCGTTACGGGTAAAAGAATGATCTACGTGAAAGGGGCTCCCGAGATAGTAAGAAAGATGTGTATTTCCGACAACCGCGACGCCGAGATCGATTCCCGTCTTCGGGAATTCCAGAATATGGCGATGAGAACTATCGGCTTCGCATTCGGCGAGACATCGTTCGATACGTGCGAGGATGCCATAAGAGAGAGTGGACTTGCCTTTGCAGCCATAGCCGCCATAGACGACCCCGTCAGGGACGACGTCCCCGAAGCCGTAGGCCGGTGTCTTCGCGCCGGCATAGACGTGAAAATAATTACCGGTGATACTGCGGCGACGGCACGGGAAATAGCCCGCAGGGTAGGACTATGGAACGACGCCGTGGACAGCGACATCAACTCGATAACGGGCGCCGAATTCGAGGCTATGAGCGACGGGGAAGCCATGAGCCGGATAGACGGTATAAAAATAATGTCGCGGGCGCGTCCTTTGGACAAACAGCGTCTCGTGCAGCTGCTTCAGAGTAAAGGCGAAGTAGTGGCCGTAACCGGCGACGGGACCAACGACGCCCCCGCGCTCAATTTCGCCCATATAGGGCTTTCCATGGGAAGCGGCACCTCTGTGGCCAAAGAGGCCAGCGACATCACCCTGCTGGATGATTCCTTCGGCAGCATAGCGACGGCCGTAATGTGGGGACGCTCCCTGTATAAAAATATTCAACGCTTCCTGTTGTTTCAACTGACTGTTAATTTGGTGGCGATGGCGGTGGTTTTCATAGGTTCGGTCTTCGGCAAGGAACTGCCGCTTACCGTGACCCAAATGCTGTGGGTCAATATAATAATGGACACTTTCGCAGCTATGGCCTTCGCATCGCTTCCCCCCGATCCTAAAGTCATGGAAGAAAAACCGAGGCGCGAGAGCGATTTCGTGATCACCCGACCCATAAGGAACAGAATACTGTCGGTGGGCGCGGTTATGACAGCGCTGCTGCTCGCAATACTTTTCCACTGGGGATACGATGTGACCGTTTACCAGCTAACGGTATTCTTCACCCTGTTCGTTATGCTGCATTTCTGGAATCTCTTCAATGCAAAGTCGTTCGGATTCACAGGCGGATGGTTCCGGTTAAGGGGATACGGGGCTTTCTATCTTATATTGCTGCTCATACTTGCGGGACAGATAATCATAGTTACCGTAGGCGGCAATGTATTCCGTACCGTACCTCTCTCTCCCGGGGACTGGCTGATAACCATCGCCGGCACTTCCCTGATCATGATAATGGGCGTGATTGCAAAAATCACGGAGCGAAGACGCCCTGAAAAGCAATAATTTTGGACGCAATTGGGTTCCATCGGTGAGAAAATTTCATGCAGTAGAGTGTATTTCTCTGTCTGCTTATGCTGAAATTTAATAACTTTGCAACTAAGCAAATCTTACCCATGGACAATTTTATAGTATCCGCACGCAAATATCGTCCGTCCGATTTCGTTTCCGTAGTCGGGCAAAAACACATAACTTCCACCCTCAGGAATGCCATTTCCCGCAACCAGCTGGCGCACGCATATCTTTTCTGCGGGCCGCGGGGAGTGGGGAAGACGACCTGCGCGCGTATTTTCGCCAAAGCCATCAACTGCCTCTCCCCGAGCGACAGCGAAGCCTGCAACGAGTGCGAATCGTGCCGCAGTTTCAACGAGGGGCGCAGTTTCAACATACACGAACTCGATGCCGCGTCCAACAACTCCGTGGACGACATCCGTTCGCTTACCGAACAGGTGAGGATCCCTCCCCAGACGGGCAGATACAGCGTCTATATAATAGACGAGGTACACATGCTGTCGGCGTCGGCCTTCAATGCTTTCCTGAAGACTCTGGAAGAGCCTCCGGCACATGCCGTTTTCATACTTGCCACCACCGAGAAACACAAAATAATACCCACCATACTGTCACGCTGCCAGATATTCGATTTCAACCGCATCAGGATCGAGGACAGCGTAGGGTACCTGCGCCATGTCGCGTCGTGCGAGAACGTGACAGCCGACGACGAATCGCTCCATCTCATAGCCGCCAAGGCGGACGGAGGCATGAGGGATGCGCTGTCGATGTTCGACAAGGCCGTCTCGTTCTGCGGAAGCGACCTGCGGTTCAGGGAGGTAGCCCAGACCCTCAATGTTCTC
Source organism: Holotrichia oblita (assembly GCA_023690525.1). Classification (NCBI taxonomy): domain Eukaryota; kingdom Metazoa; phylum Arthropoda; class Insecta; order Coleoptera; family Scarabaeidae; genus Holotrichia; species Holotrichia oblita. The sequence continues at coordinate 1,965,422 of CM043015.1, forward strand.
GATTACGATACCTATTTCGGAATTACCGATACGATACGGCAGGGCGACTACTCTTCCGCCCTCCTCATGTTCGACGGGGTTTTGCAGAGCGGTTTTTCACCGCAGATATTCGTCTCGGGTCTTAACAGCCACCTGCGCGACCTTCTTATGTGCAGGGATAATCGTACCATGCCTTTACTGGAAGCGGGAGGTTCGCTGCTCGAAAGATACAAGGCTCAGGCGGCCGTATGCGATACGGGATTCCTTTTTGCCGGCATGAACCTGATGACAGCGTTGGACGGGGAGCTTAAATCTGCGGCGAATCAAAGGCTTAATGTCGAACTCGCTGTTATGAAATTATGCGGACTCGGCAAACGGGAAAGCAGCGGCGCCGTAGCGGACGCAGGCGATGTACCGGTCGCCGTCCTGCCGCCGCTGAAGAAGTCGGAGAAGAGCGTCCCCGCGAATGACGCCGCAAAGACGACGGCTGAACTTGCCGCCGGTGAAGCGCCGTCCGGCATGCAAAACGCTCCCGAGGCCGAATCGAAACCGGTTGCGCCGGATGCGGAACCCTTCGTTGAATCTGCCGTTGAATCTGCCGTTGAATCCGCCGTTGAATCCGCCGTTGAATCCGCCGTTGAACCTGCCGTTGAACCTGCCGGAGAAAAAACAGAGAAAAAACCTGTCAATGTACGGAAAAACGGTTTGGGAGCCGCATACGGAACGACTCCCGCCATTTCAGGCCAGTCGATCGGCTCGATAATGAACTCGTCCAAAGAGGCGCGCAACTCCGCACGCAACGTGGACGCGTCGGTGGAGCAGTCCGGGGTGGACCCTGAAAGCGATGTTAAAATAGCTGCCTGCAAAGATGTCTTTATAGAAAAACTGCGCGTGGAGAAACCGCGCCTTGCGGCTGTCATGGAAGATATGGAGGTCGGCGGCAATGTCGTTTCGGTGGCTGTTCCCACCGAAACGCTGTATGAGGAAATAATGCGCAACGACGCCGATATTTTGTCGCTGCTTGCCGAGACAGCCGGCATAGAGGGGCGGATAGAACTCAAAGTCGCGGTCAGGGAGGACAACAAGGTACGGAAACCCGTACGTGCCGAAGACAGGTTCCGCTTCCTTGCCGAGCGCAATCCCAATCTCGATCTGTTGAAACGCGAACTGAATCTGGAGATCGAATGACCTGCCGCGTAACCTGTCTAACAGAGTTGCAGGATGGGGCGCAAGGCGGCGATGGAATGAAAAAAGCAAAAAATTGTGATTCGGCAGGAACCGCCGCGGTTACGGCTGCATAGCGAACCGCGCGAGATAGAAGTCTTCGCGTTCCCTCATCCTCTCCTTTTCCTCGGGCGTGCCGTCTCCGTAGCCGCACAAATGCAGTACCCCATGTATCATAACCCTCTTCATTTCCTCGTCTTCGGGTACCGAAAAACAGGCGGCGTTACCGGCTACGGTCGCGGGGTCTATCAGTATGTCGCCGGCGATTATCCGCTCCCGGGCAGTGTCGCCGTAGTCGAAAGTTATGACGTCCGTACTGTAATCGTGCCCCAGGTATTGCCTGTTCACCGATAAATGGTATTCGCGCGAACAGAATACGAATGTTATTTCGCCGGCCCTGAAACCTTCGTTTTCCACGGCGTCCTTTATCCATCGCGCCGCCCGCCGTTTGCCGGCTACCTTGTAACCGTGTCCCTGATTGACGAAATTTACTGCCATAGTTTACGTGAGTCAGAATACAACACTATCCGTTGTTTGTGGGAATAATTGATATTTTAAAATTATATTATGTATGTCCGTACCTTAAAACTCTCCCGTTAATTTCATTGAGATTTGTTTTGTTGAAACAAGTTATTTCTTTTCCGCTTTTTGGCTGGCAAAAAGCGGAGCAAAAACCAGCCCCGCGAGCCGAAAAAGCTAAAATGCCGGTGCTAAACCCAAGAAATGCCGGTATGTTTAGAATCGATGATTCTAAACATACCTACACTGTCGTGAATTTCTAAGGGTTTATCATCCGTCATTTTTTAACGCTTTTATCGACAGCGGGGGAGAAGGCGCCTGGCGGCGCCTAAGGAATCGGTGTAAAATTGAATTATTTAAATAGTTACTTTACTGCAAATTAATAATTAGGTATATATACGGATATTCATTTAAAATAATATCCAGTCACACTTGTCATACCTGCTACCTCCTGATCCACAGTTCGGGATTGACATGAGCACCATTTTCCAGAACCTCGAAGTGGAGGAAGTGGGTATCCTTGTCGTCGCCGTCGGGCAGGCGTCCCAGACGCTGGTTAAGTTTGACCCTGTCGCCGGTTTTAACCGATACGGTCGAGACATTTGCATATACCGTCACATAATCTCCGTGGCGCACTATTATGCAGTTGTTGAGTACTGAGGCGTCGAAAATGGCGGTTACGGTGCCGTCGAAAACGCATCTCACTTCGGCTCCCTTTTCTGCCGCGATATTGATTCCGTTGTTCCGTATCTTCGATGTTCTGACGACCGAATGTGCATGCTCGCCGAAGCGGTCTATGACGACTCCGGTCACGGGATATGGCAGGCCGCCCTTGTTCTGTTCAAAACGTCCGGAAAGTTCCGTGATGCGCCGCGCTTCTTCTGTCGTAGTCTTTGTGCTGCGGTTTCTGCGCGCCTCCTCGGCAATCAGTTCCTGTATCTTTTTCTCGGCCTTCTCCTTATCATTCCGCTTTTGCTGAAGCTCTTTGGAAAGTTTCGACTCCTGCGATTTCAACTGCGTGACAGCGGTTTTGTACTTGGTTTCGTCCTTCGACAGCGACAGCAGTTCACCGTTACGCGCCTGTTTTGTCCGGTCGAGTTCTTTCCGCGAATCGTCGAGACCCGAAACCTCGACGAGGATACTGTCGCGCATCGCCCTTATTTCTCCGGCCTTTTGCTCCCGGAAACGATTATATCTGCGCATGAAATCCACCCTCCGCGTAGCTTCGTTGAAATCGGAAGACGAAAAGAGAAATAACATAAAATTATTGAGTTTGTAATCCTTGTAAGAGGAATAGATCATTTCGGCGTAGCTCTTCTTCAGCCTGTCCAACTCGGAATTAAGCCTGCCTATGGTTTTATTTCGCGCCTTTATATCTCCTTCGAGAACACCCAGTTGCTTGTCCAGCGAACTTATGAGCGTCCGCCGGCTGGTTATCTGCGAACGGATTACTTTCAGCTCGCTTTCGCTCGCCTTTCTGTTCTCGGAGCTTTTATTCAGGAGCTCGGTGGCGGTTTTTATCTCCTGCTCTATTTTTTTGATGCTGTCCTGCAATTCCTCCTTGGTCTGAGCCGCGGCGGGAAGTGCAGACATGATGGTCAGGGACAGTAGCAGTACGGATTTTACAAGCCGCATCATTTGGTCTCGGTTTTTTTAAGACGTTCGTTTACAGCCTTTTCATCGTATCCTTCGGCAAGAGCCTTTTTCCAGTAAACCGTAGCCATGAAGTGGTCGCCCAGTTCGTAAAGCACGTCGCCGTAATGTATGAACAGCTCCTTGCTCGAAGTGCGGTCCAGGGAGACTGCATGTTGTATGACTTTCCGGGCTTCCTCGTACCGTCCCAGCCGGAAAAGTATCCAACCGTAGGTATCGAGATAGGTGGAATTGCCGGGAGCGAGTTCCATTACCCTTTCCGCCATTGTCAGTGCTTTCTGGAGTTCCCTGTTCTCTTCACTGAGATAATAAGCGTAGTTATTGAGCACCACGATATTATCGGCGTCGAGTTTGAGGGCGCGTTCATAATACTGATACGATTTGCGGTTATTCTGCTGATGGTGCGTATCCCCCATAATACCGAGTATGACGGAAGTGAGGGAATCGCTGCCGGAATATTTCATCGCTTTTTCGAAAGCCTTGAGGGCATCCTCGTTCCTCCCCATATATGAAAGGGCATAGCCGTGCCTCATGTAAAGGTCGGGATCGTCGGGAAACCTGCGCAGGGCGGCCTCGATGTATATGTTTACCGAGTCGGAACGTCCCAGATATGCTTCGAGGTCGATAATATTGGTGTAAACGCTGCGGTCTTCCATGGGACTGCCGATGGAACCCTTGTAGATTCGCAAAGCCTCCTCCGCATTTCCAGCAGCTATCATGTTGCCGGCGTACAGGTCGAACACTTCCCTGTTGTCGGGGTATTTCAACAGCAGGGTGGCGACAAGATCGCTTATCTGGAAAAAATTACCGCCGTAAAAACCTCTGTCGCGCGTTATATCCTCGAAAAATTTTATTTTCGATTCCACCGTCAGTTCGTCGGAGAGGAACAGTTGCTTTGCCGTAGTCAGGTAATTGACGTTATCGCCTTTCGTTTTGTAATAATCATTCATCGCCGCAAGCACCTCCGCAGATCTCGGATTAAGGTCCAGCGCCGTTGCGAAATTCGCCAGGGCGAGAGAATCCTTCCCCGTAATGGAATATAACTCTGCAAGCGCAAGATAGTTGCCGTAATTATAGGGCTGGTCGTTTATAAGACCGTGGGTTTCGGCTATTGCCTTGTCGTAGAGTTTGGCCTTTACCAGCAGTTCCCTCTTGTAGGAAGACAGTTCTTCGATCCTTCCCAATTTGTATTCGGCCGAATCGAGTACGGCAATGGCGGCGAAGGGCAGATTGGTGTGCTCGTACAGCGCCGCGAGCATGCGGTAGTTTTCCGGATTTTCGGGCGATACCCTGACCAGTTTACGGTAGACCTTGAGGGCGTCGTCGAATTTGCCGTTGAGTATCATCAGTCTGCCCAACTGGCTTTTGTACCAGACGTTGGCCGTATCTATGGAGTTGGCTTTGCCGCTGTATTCGAGTGCAATGGCGGGATCGGCCAACGCCAGATTGTTCGCTGCGGCAAAATATGACGGGGAGTGCAGGGAGTCCAATTCAATAGCCTTGTCGAAAAACTTCGCCGCTATGGCCGGATTCCCGCGAAGGGCGGAATATTTCACCCCCTCTGTATAATAGAAAGTCGCCTCGCGCGAACCCGAGTAACCGAAATCGGACGGCCGCGTCGGACTTTTGGCCGGCCTCGTCACCGTGGTACACATGGTGAACAGCGCCCCGACAGTTATCGTAAATAGAATTTTATATATCTTCATAAATTATTTTTGTTCCCTCTGTTAAAAAGAGAACCGGAATTTTGTTAGGAACGAGGGAGGGGAGTCGAAAACCAGCGCACCTATATTAATATTATAGAAAAAGGTTAAATCCCCGTACTTTAGTACGGGCAACAACTTTAGTTTGTATAAACTTTTTCTTGTTCATTATTGTCATCCCGAACATCTGCAGGATGGAGGGATCTACCGCTTGTCATCCCGAGGTTGTCCGAGGGATCTGCCTTATATTATTCTCGTTATATTTGGTAGATTCCTCACATACGTTCGGAATGACATTTTTTATTTCTGTTATAACATATAGATTGACCTTCGGTCTTCCTCGTTGGCTTCGCCCTCTTGCTTTTTGCGGACTATGCCCGGTTACATTTAATAATATTGACGATTCTAATGTGCAACAGATTATATAAGACCCATTTACCTGTTTTACAGCGCTGCCGAAGCGAACTGGCGAAGGAAACGCACGTCGTTTTCGAAATAAAGCCTTATATCCCTTACTCCGAATTTGAGCATTGCAATCCTTTCGATACCCATTCCGAATGCGAATCCGCTGAATTTCACGCTGTCGATCCCGCATGCTTCCAACACGGCAGGGTCTACCATTCCGCATCCCATTATTTCGAGCCAGCCCGTACCCTTGCAGACATTGCACCCCTTGCCGCCGCAAAGCACGCAGGAAATGTCCACTTCTCCCGAGGGTTCGGTGAACGGGAAATACGACGGACGCAAGCGTACAGCCGCCTCCCCGTGGAAAAATTCCCTTACGAAATACAGGATGGACTGCTTCATGTCCGCGAAAGATACTCCTTCGTCCACATACAGTCCTTCGACCTGATGGAATATGCAGTGGGACCTGTACGATATGGCCTCGTTGCGGAATACCCTGCCGGGACATATCACCCTGATCGGCGGCCGGCTGCTTTCCATTACCCGCACCTGTACGGAACTGGTATGGGTACGGAGAAGTATGTCGGGGTTCTTTTCTATAAAAAACGTGTCCTGCATATCGCGTGCCGGATGTTCGGGAGGGAAGTTGAGCGCGGAAAAGACATGCCTTTCATCCTCGATCTCGGGGCCGTCGGCGACCGAGTATCCGAGCCGTCCGAAAATTCCGATTATTTCGTCCCGCACGACCGATACCGGATGGCGGCTTCCCAGGGGATCGTTGGAGCCCGGGCGCGTCATGTCGCCCGCAACGCCCGCCCGCACCTGCAGGCTCTCGAAACAAGCCTTGAATCCTTCTATGCGTTCCGCCGCAAAAGTCTTCAGGTAATTGAGTTTCTGCCCGAGTTCCCGTTTGACCTCGGGAGCCGCGCCTCTGAATTCTTCCATCAATGCGTTCAGCTCGCCCTTCTTTCCGAGTATCTTAATCCTGAATTCCTCCACATCGGCTGCGGTACGGGGTTCGAATTCCCCTACGCGCCTGATGAGTTCGTCTATTTTTCCGGTCATTATTACTTTTGTAATATGATTTTATGTACTTTTACATGTTTTGGCGCCCTCCCCGTGTTGTGGAAATTCACCAGGATACAAAATTAAGAATTATTTGCATATGACCCGCTTTGCGCGTTTACTGACTATTCTGTTTTCGACGGTTCCCCTTGCCGCGAGCCCGCAGAGTGTGGGGCTTGTTCTCAGCGGAGGAGGAGTCAAGGGTCTTTACCATATCGGAGTGATAAAGGCGCTTGAAGAAAACGAAATTCCGGTGGATTTTATTACCGGAACCTCCATGGGATCGATCATAGGGGGATTGTATGCTTCAGGCTACACTCCTTCCGAAATGGAGGCGATATTCCTGTCCGGAAATTTGGAATACTGGCTCACGGGGAAGATAGAAAACAGGTACAAGTATTATTTCAAACAAATGCGGGAGAATGCCGCCGCTCTTTCCCTGCGTTTCGATTTCAGTCAGAAAGGAAAGGTTACCCGCCTGCCCAACTACTTAGTATCCACGGATCAGTTGGATATGGCTTTTGTCGAGTACTTTGCCCGGGCCGGTGCAATATGCGGGACGAGTTTCGACAATCTGTTCGTACCTTTCCGCTGCGTAGCCACAAACGCTACCGACCAGTGTAAAACCGTTTTCGGGGACGGCGATCTCGGGATGGCTATACGGGCTTCGATGAGTATACCTCTTGTATTCAGTCCGATAAGATATGGTTCTTCATTGTATTTCGATGGAGGACTGTTCGATAATTATCCGTGGGGTGTGATGATGGACGAGTTTTCGCCCGATATAATCATAGGGAGCAAGTGCGCGGGAATACGGGACGGCGGCAGCGAAGTGGACATCACCGAACAGATGCTTATGATAACCATGCTGAACACCGATTACGACATACCCGAAGATATCGGTATTTCCATAGAGAGGAAGTTCCCCAACATGTCGATGCTCGATTTCAGCAAAGCGGAATATCTTATCCGGCAGGGCTACGAAGATGCCATGTCCCGTATGGACACTATCAAGGTCATGGTGCAGCGCAAGAGGGATACGGCGGAACTGGCATTACGGCGGGCAGAATTCAAAAGCCGCCTTCCGGAGCTGAAGTTCGACAGGTATGACATAGAAGGTTTGACCCCAAGGCAAACCGAGTATGTATGCGAACAGCTCGGATTGAACAAAAGATCCGAAACATATGATTTCGATGAATTCCGTTACCAGTATTTCAAGATACTCGCCGAAGGAGAAATAGACGGGGAATATCCGGAGGTGGTATACGACGATTCCACCAGGAGGTTCTCGCTCAGCATGAAGATGAATACCAAGCCGAGTTTCAAAGTCATGATCGGGGGCAATGTTTCCTCCACCGCCTTGAATCAGGCTTATATAGGCATGGAGTATAAGACGATAGGACGTTCGGCGAACAGCATCAATCTCGACGGATATTTCAGTGCATTCTACACTTCCATACAGGCGGGGGAACGTATCGATTTTTTCCTGAAAAATCCTTTTTACTGGGGATATGGCATTTCGGCGAATTTCTATAACTTTTTTCGCTCCAATTTCGGTTCGTTGAATAAAAAAAGCGATATTCTGTATATCAAATACCGCGATCACTATATCACGACTTCGTTAGGAACGCCTGTCAGCCGTCAGTCCGTGATCAACCTGAGGGCAAATCTGGGACAGAATGAATATCTGTATTTTCAGCAGGACGAGAATTGCGACGACGACCGTATGGACAGGACGAGATTCCGTTATTACTCCCTTAAACTCGAATTCGAACGAAAGGGGTTTAATTATGCCCTTTATCCTACCAGGGGAGTCTACCAGCAAATTTCGGCCATAACGGTCAGCGGACAGGAAAGATTCTATTCGGGGACGGGAAGCGGCAATGCCGATCAGTCTTATGCAAGGGCGAACCGTAGTTGGATCGGGGCGCGTTTCACAAGAGAACAGTATTTTGCCGTACATCCCGTCAAATGGTTTTCATGGGGTTACATGGTCGATGCGGTCTGGACCAATCATCCTTCTTTTTTCAATGATCACGCCACTAACATATCGTACCCTGCTTTTACCCCGACACAGCATAGCAAGATCATTTTTTTAAAGGAGTTCAGAAGCCGTATGTTTGCAGGCGCGGGACTGATGCCGATTTTCGAGTTCATCCCGAATCTTTATCTCAAATGCAGTTATTATATATTTGTTCCGCACGACGATGATTTCAAGGGTAAGAGTTTGGGACAAAGGACGAAATATATCTTCGACACCACTATGGTCTATCAGACGGTCGTAGGGCCCGTAAGCCTGTCTTTTTCGCAATATCATGCCAGACGGAGCAACTGGTTCCTGACGTTCAATTTCGGATTCGCCATATTCAACAGCAAGGGGCTTTATTACTAAAGGCATGAATCCAGCTCTCGAAGCAAGTCCAGACGGTCCGGCTGCCCCAAGCAACGGGGCGTTGTTCGTTTCATTCGCATCCGTTGCTGAGATCAAGGAATTCGTTAAATCGATATAAATTCTTCATATAATTCGCATTCTTCTTAAGAAAAACTGGAAGCCGCCTCGGATTAATCCGAGGCGGCTTCCAGTTTTCAGCCAATATCTGGCCAATATTTTTAAACGGTCTGATAAACAAACAGGTCTTATTTACCTCCCTCCAACTCAAAAGCCAGCTTACCGGTGATGCGGTATTCCGTTATTTTACCGTTCTCCACCAGCGTGTGGTGTTCCTTGATATATAAAGACCGTATTTTATGCAGCGTCTTGGATGCCTCGGTTACGGCATTCTGGGCAGCGTCTTCCCAACTTTTGGGAGAGCTCGCCATTACTTCGATTACTTTTACTATCGACATAATATTTTAAATTTAAGAAATAAACAGTTGCTATTTATGAAAAACCACCATCCTGTGTATTTTAATATTAAAATACACGATTAATGTTCAACCTTTCAGCCTTCCCTGTTGCGTTTGCGGGTGAGAGCGGCCTTAAGAGCTGCCGCCGAACGTTCTTCCGGTCCTTTCGTCGCAGCGGCTTTGCGCGCCGATTCGGAACGCTCCGCGGCAGTACGTTTCATGGCCGCAACATGAGCATGCTCCGAAAGAGCCTTGCGGGAAACAGTCGATGTCGGCTCCTTCTCCAAGGCTTTTTCTCTTGACTGCGAACGTGTTTCGGAAACCGGTTCGTGTCTTTGGCCTTTCTCGTAGGCACGTTCGGCGCTCTTGCGAGTCTTTTCGGATACTTTGCCTTTTGCAGGCGGTTTCAGCGGCACCCCCGCCCTGCGCGCTTCGGATAATCCTATTGCAATAGCCTGTTCGACAGATCTTGCCCCGTGCTTTCCTTCACGGATATGTTTTATCTCCTCGCGTACGAATTCGCCTGCCTGAGTGCTGGGCGATTTCCCCTCGCGCCTGTCTTTTTCGGCGCGTTCGATTGCTTTTTTGACGGGCATATTATTCAGATTAAGTACATTGTGCTTTTTATTAATATTGCTAATCAGCGCCCTACATAACAAAAATGAACAAATAAATATTTCACGGTACTAATTTTCTGAAAATTAAATACAATTTATATGCCTTTGTAATATACGGCGCCAGACTTTAAAAATTATCCATACCTTTGCATCGTTTTATATAACTTATTTCTTAATCAAACTTTTTATTAATTATGAAGAAATTTCTAATTGTTGCAGTAGTTCTTTTAACATCTACTGCTTCTGCGTTTTCACAGTTCAATTTCCGTCTCACTTACGGAACTTTTAACTCCAAGATGGCCACTTTCGGCTACACTGCCGGCAAGTTGGCTCCCTATGTGGGACTCGACGTTTTCAGCCTCGGGATCAAACTCGAAGGAGAAGCGGCTTTTATTTCCGGTGAAGGTGGAACCGACAAGGTCAAGGCATCCATTATCGCTCCCACTATCGGTGCGAGACTGTATTTCCTTGAAGCCGGCAAGCTGAAAGGTTATGGTAACCTCAGCCTGCAGTATGCCTTCATAGGCGGCAGCGTTGATATGGACGGACAAAAGGGCAAGCTTTCCGATGTGCTCAACAAGAAGGGCATATTCCATGGGCAGCTGGCTTTCGGCGCCGAATATTTCTTCGACAAAAACCTGAGCCTGATCGCCGAGTACGGCGTTCGTTACATGAATGCCAAATTTGAGGGCAATCCCGATTATACAGGCGAATGGAAAGCATCCATAACTCCTTCCGCCACATTTGCGAAAATCGGTCTCGGTTTCCATTTTTAGGAATTAGCGACTGGGAAATAACAAGATACCGCCCCGAATTTCGGGGCGGTATCTTGTTATTTCCCAGTCGTTGGTTGAATCGTTGTTGAAACCGACGGAAAGGGAAAGGATTCTATCGCTTGAAGCAGAACGAGCCGGGGATGATCCCTGCCGTGAATGATCCGACGAGCCTGCCGGAGGCATCGTACTTGTATACCGTGCCGCGCTCCACGTAGTTGCCGGCGTCGCTCACGTATATGTCCGACGTTTGCGGATCGACCCCGAGTCCGTAGAAGAGCTTGTTGCCCTGAGGTATCAATAAAACGGGTTCGATTTCAGCCGCACCGGCATACAAAGAATAAACGCCGCTTTCGGTCACACTGCCGGCCGCCCATGTACTGTTGAGGAAATAGAGCGTACTGCCGTCGCCGTTTATGCACAGCTTGGAGGGGGACGAATTTATATCGGAGAAAACATAGACACCCTCTATCGTGAAGTCGGGGAGGTTTATCTTCGTGAGGGCGGCGTTCTCCCGTACCGTGGGGGAACCCTCGTACTCGTACCCGCCGTCGGAAAGCACCCACAGTTTACCGTTCCTATCGACAACGCAACTGTTCGGCTGATTGGCAACTTCGAGGCAGTCTGCGACACTGTCGTCCGAAATGTTTATGCGGAAAACCTTGTTATTATACGACCAGCTGCATATGTAGGCATAACCGCCGTACACGGCGACCGCTTCCGAACTGTTGGCCATTCCCGTGCCGCTGTCGGTTCCGAGGTCTATCGAACCCGTGACGGTCAGCGTACTGCGGTCGACGACGGTAACCGACGAGCTGTACAGATTCGTTACATACAGCTTGCCGCCGCCGGCATCGGCCAGGTATCTCGGTGAGTTCAGTCCCGTTATTTCTCCCGTCTTTTTAAAGGTATCGAGATCGATAACCGCTATCTTTCCCGAATTGTTCACCACAACGTAACCTTTCCCGTCTATTATGCTCATCGACGAACAGACGTCGCCCAGGGGTTTGCCGTTGGCATAATAATAAATGTCGTTGTAAACCTCGTCCGAACCGTAATCGTAGAACGACAGGGAGGCATTGACGTCGTTGTAGTTACCCTCGCTGCATACGAATACGCCGTGTCCCGTAAGGTTGTATTCCCTCGAATCTCCCCCGCCCTTGTTGTCGCCGCACGAACAGGCCAGTAAAACTGCCGCAGCAATTAAAAATGATTTCCTCATAAGTACTTTAAGTTTTTATGTGATGTTAAAAATTTAATATTTATAGAAAAGGTTAAATCCCTGCGCTTTAGTGCGGCTACTTTAGTTTGTATAAATCTTTTCTTGTTCTTATTGTCATCCCGAACATCCGCAGGATGGAGGGATCTACCGCTTGTCATCCCGAGGCTTGCCCGAGGGATCTATCTTTTATATAATTCCCATTTTTATAATCGGTAGATTCCTCGTCGGCCTGACGGCCTCGCTCGGAATGACAATACACTTTTTAAATTTGATATATTGACCTTCGGTCTTCTTCGTTGGCTTCGCCCTATTCCTTCTTGTGGGGCATAGTCCGCAACTTATTAAATAATAATAACACGATGTGCTTAAAATGAAATTTTAACCGATAGATTGAAATTCTGTTCCGGCATCGGGCGCAGTCTTACGGAACTGTAACGCCTGCCGAAAATATTGTTCGCCTTGAGCTGCACGTCGGCATTCAGCCTCCAGAACCGGAATTTCTTCCCTGCCGTCGCATCGTGGAGATCGTAGGCAGGCAGGATGTCCTGCGCACCCTCTCCGCCAGAGGCGATGAAACGTTCGCCGACCACCGACCATACCCACCATAGGTACCACCCCCTGTACGATACATCCAGCATTGCGTTGGCGCTGTGAACAGGCATGTATATGAGTTGTTTGCTGACTGAGGCGTTATCCGCCGATGCGGTACGCTGTTCGGTCGCGCGCACGAAGGCATAGTTCCCCGTCGCGGTCACGTTCAGACCGTTCGCCGAATAACTTATGGAAGCGACCGATTCCGAGCCCCTCGAAAACACCTTTTTCATGTTCACGGGAGTCGAATAATAGCTGTTCCTGGAATCCCTGTTCCATACTATCCAGTCGTCTATCCACGAAGCGTACCCCGTAACCGAGAACGAATACCGGAATAGGCCGCTTCCGAACCGGTATCCGGCCGAAAGGTCGGCCGTGTATCCTTTTTCGGGATGCAGGTCGGGATTTCCCCCGGGCTGCCAGTAGAGGTCGTTGAGCGTAGGACGGTGGTAATTACGGGCTGCATTGAGGCGAAGGGTCAGTTTGTCGTTACCGGCGGGCTTGTATTCGAGCCCTATCGACGGCATCGGAGGAGCGAAGCCTCCATCCGCAGCATTTCCGCGGACGAGGGCGTATCCCTCTAATCTCGAAGAGAACGAATGGTGGATGGAAACGCCCATATCCAGTTCGTTGCGCCCGAATTTATTGACGGCGGATATTTTCCGGTTGTTCATCGCCGCATCGTGCCTGCTTACGTTCAGCTTGATCTTCAATAATGTCGCACCCGAAAACGAATAGTCGAAGACGTATCCCAAATGGTAGCTCGTCACATCGCTCAGGCTACTCTCCCAAAGTTCGTTCCCCTCCATGCGAACATAGCCCAGAGATACGGACGAAAATCCTCCGGTGAATTCCGACCTGAACCTCTCCCCGTATTTACTCCACTTGAAGACTGCCCGCAGCTGGAGATCGTTCCTGTTCTCGTTCCTCTCGGTGCCGGCAAATTCCATGGTGGACGGCAGTTCCACATCGCCGGCGTAACACCACAGGTTAAGCGACAGTATATTGTTTTTTCCCGCGTTCCAGAAAATGTCGGCGGCGCCCCCGTGCCTGGAGTAGCCGGCATTGTGCTGGCGCACGTAACGGCTGGGGTCCAAGGCGTGATTATAATACGGGAACCCATTGTCCGCCCGCTGGTACAGGTACCTGACCCGCACCTGAAATTTGCGGCTCCCACCGCCGAGCGAAGCGAAACTCTGCCTGCTGCCGAAACTCCCGACTCCCTGGATAGCCGTACCGTAAAAATTATCGTTCCACGTCGGTTCGGAATCGAGAACTATGGTTCCTCCCAAAGCCCCGCTGCCGACAACAAGCGAACTTCCCCCGTAGTACAGCCCCGCCCTGTCCACGAGCCACACCGGAACGAGAGAGAAATCCATGTCGCCCAGCATGGGATTGTTTATGTTGATGCCGTTCCATATCACCTGCGTGTGGGACGAGGCCATCCCCCTGAACGAAACGGTTGCAAGCGATCCCGCTCCGTAAGACTTGACGAAAACATTGGAATGTTTGGAAAGCAACTCGGCCAGCGAAAGGCCGGCCGTCTCGGCAAGGCTAGCCGAATTGATCCGTACAGGCGATACGGCGGCATCCCCGGACAGCCTGCCGCCCAGGATACTTACCGTTCCTATATTATGTATACTGTCGGCAATTCCCTGCCCCGAAGCCGGGCAAAACCACATAAAGCCGAAACACAATGAAATTGCGGTTCTTTTCATGCGGATATGTAAGGCTAAGGCAGGGATTCCCGGATGATCGCTGTTTTTCATAGTTGCTGTAAATTGGTCGGTCGATAACCGGATTCTTACAGCGAGCGATATTCAGGTGTTTAAAGAGAAGATTGCAACACCGGATCACTTACCACCCATTCTCCGCAGGCTGTGAAGTCCATTATTGTTGCAAGGGCAGGTCTTCTGACTCGTTCCTATTTTAAAGCCTTCCCAACGCATACGTCAGCGTCAGTGGCGCAGTTTTAAAATGTTTTAACCGGAGCGGCAGGTACAGGAGGCAGGCGAAGGTCGATACTTCTCTTACCGTCATGGATTACGTCCGGCAGGAACTTACAGCAGCGGGAACTGTTGCCGATTTTCACGGCATTCCCATTTAATCCCCGGACAGTCCGTCCGGAAAGGAACCGTTGCAGGTGCAAATATAGTGAAAAAAACGCGACCGGATAATTTTGTTGTAAATATTATCGTAAACCGCCTATTTTTATAAAGCAGGTTGAAAAACGTTCCCCTGCTAAAATGTAAAACACTCATAATTATATAATTATGAGTGTTTTTTGTACTCCCGACGGGAATCGAACCCATATCGCATGAACCGGAATCATGTATTCTATCCATTGAACTACGGGAGCTCTAATTCCATTCTTTTAGAACGGATTTTGCATGAGTATTCGTGCGGGAAACAGAAAAAAATACTTACGCGAGTGCAAAACTGCAACTTTTTCACGGTTATTGCAACCATATCACATATATTTTATTTTATCA
The DNA here is from genome assembly GCA_023690525.1 of Holotrichia oblita. Classification (NCBI taxonomy): domain Eukaryota; kingdom Metazoa; phylum Arthropoda; class Insecta; order Coleoptera; family Scarabaeidae; genus Holotrichia; species Holotrichia oblita. Next base: position 1,980,512 of record CM043015.1, read on the forward strand.
CATAAAATATGCATTACGGGTACCGTGAAACGCTATTTTCTGACCGTCAAGTAAATATTTACCCGAATATTCTATGATTTACGACAAAAAAACATATTTTTGTAACTAAATGTTGTATAGATATGCTTGACAATTGGCAAAGGATTGAGCAAATCATCAAATGGGGAGGATTTGCATCCGTGAGCGCTTTTGCGCGTGAAATAGGGCTCAACCGCAGCGAGAACCTCTATCAGATAAAACGCGGTAATAATGGAATCAGCAGAGAACTGGCCGAAATAATCACCGACAAATACCCACAGATAAGCAAAGCATGGCTTCTGACCGGTGAAGGAGACATGCTTCCCGCAGATAGAAACAGACCGAAGCCCGACCTTCCTTTCTTCAAAACGGATGCGGTGCAGCTTATCCTTAGCGAGGAAAGACCGAAAGAAGACGAATTTATTTCGCTTTCCATATTCAGAGGATGCGATTTCGCGGCCTATTCATTCTCCGATGCCATGGAGCCGGACATACTGCGGGGAACAGTGCTTGTATTCCAGCGTTCGGACGTCGGAAATCTAACCCCGGGAGAAATATATCTTGTCATAAGTCCGCGGTTCAACGGCATAAGGTATGTCAGGCAGGCGCCCCTGTCCTCCAAACTGAGACTGATACCCGGGAATACGGAAAATTACGACGAGGTCGTCATAGAACAGGGTGAGATAGAAGAGCTCTACCTTGTCAGGGGCATAATAATAAATAGATTTTCATAATACGGATTCTTGATTATTTGCCCGCAGTTTCCCACCTTTGCATTATGAAAGAATCGCTGCCGCCGTTTCTCACCTAAATTCGGAGCGACTATATAATATTCTGCATATTTTTTTGTTCTATTTTGTAAAAACAATCGGGTAACCCATCTCAGAGAGGGTAGACGGGAGATTGTTGAAAGATCATGGAGAACGTAAGTTTTCCGTAAAATTCTTTGGCCTTTCCCTTTAAGGGAAGATGCAGAGGATAATGTGTTAAGAAATTATAACTGCCAAATTATAGCAAACCATGTTTTCAGGAATTATAGAAGCCACCGCCACCATAACAGCCTTAAGAGAAGAGGGTGGGAATAAGCATTTTACTCTGCGCTGTCCTTTTACCTCGGAGCTTAAGATCGATCAAAGCGTATCGCACAACGGAGTCTGTCTCACGGTGGTTGCAAAAGAGGGGGACACCTATACCGTTACGGCCATCAGGGAGACGCTGTTGAAATCCAACCTCGGCATGCTCGGTACGGGCGACGAAGTGAACGTGGAGAGGAGCATGAAGCCCGAATCCCTTTTGGACGGGCATATCGTGCAGGGTCACGTCGATCAGACTGCAATATGCACCGGCGTGGAGGAGGCTGACGGAAGCTGGTACTTCACTTTCGAATATATCCCCCAGGGCGGCAATGTGACGGTCGAGAAGGGATCGATAGCCGTGAACGGCGTGAGCCTCACTGTAGTGAACTCTCACGACAATTCATTTCAGGTCGCAATTATACCATACACATACGAACATACCAATTTCCACTCCATAAGGAAAGGAACCGTTGTAAATCTCGAATTCGACATAATAGGCAAGTACATAGCCCGCCTGATGAAAAATTATTTAGAGTAGGTACAGGAAACAGGGCGGTATTAATTTTCTTAGAACACGGCAAAAATTGATTATATTTGCGTTGTGTGACCGAAGAGGTATGTATATTGCAATCGATTGTCACCGGTCTAAGGAACTATCCTGCTGAGAATGCCAAATTAAGTACCGTGGAATATTTATCCATTCTTTATCCGAGGTGCTAATTAGCAGAATCGACAAAATAATAAATAGCACAATGTGCTTAATGTCCTCTTGTATGAAGAGAATTCTTATCGCCTGTCTGCCGGCAATAATATTGTTTTACGGCTGCCGGAAAGAGCCCGTAACGGCACCGGAAACGGAAACCACGAAAGTGAACAAGTGGGTATACAGCACCATGAAGGATTATTATCTGTGGTCGGCGACACTGCCGGACGCCGATAAGAGAAATACCGAGAATACGGACGTTTATTTTAATACGGTCCTCAGATACCGTGCCAATACAAGCGTGGATTACCCCAACGATACCTACGGTGACAGGTTTTCCAGAATAACCTCCACCACCGATACGAAATCGGTGATCGACCGGTACAGAGCGGCTACATCCGATACGGAATACGGATTCGGTTTCATGATCACGTGGTTGGTCGATGAGAGCCGGACGACTGCCTATTATTGCATCGTGAATTATGTGTTGAAGGATTCACCAGCCGATAAGGCGGGGATAAAGAGGGGCGACGTGTTCAACTCCATTTCAGGCCGAAGCATGCCTTTGCTGATGAGTACTGCCGGTTCACTGATGAAAGAGAATACAGTTGAATTCGGATTTATATACCCTGAAACGAAAACCGTCGAGATAACACAATCGGACTATACCAACGATCCGATTCTTTACCATGACGTCTTCGGGAGTACAGGTTATTTGGTTTACAATCACTTCACCGCAGGGGATAAAGACCTGTTCAACAACGAACTGAAGGAAGTGTTCAGGTATTTCAAGAGTAAAGGCGTGAGGAACCTGATCCTCGACCTGAGATACAACGGGGGAGGCGAACTCAACACCGCGATGCTGCTCGGGAGCATGATCGCGCCTTCCGGTTTGCTCGGAAAGACGTTCTTATTTATGGAGAGAAATACATCGTTCGGTAACGAGTCGAAGTTCGAGGCCGGTAATTTTCTGACGGCTTCGGAGGTGGGCAGTTTCAACATAGGAGTGGACAAACTTATTGTCCTCACATCGAGCGGCACGGCTTCTGCGAGCGAACTTATCATACACTGTTTCAAGGCTATAACGGAAACAAATACATACATTATAGGGCAGACCTCCTACGGCAAGAATCTGGGCACGATCAATATAACCAACGACAAGTACACGTGGGAACTGGATCCGGTGTCTGTAAGGATATATGACCGCAACAAGAAGTCGGGCTATGAAAGAGGTATAGATCCGAATCTATCTTTAGGAGATTACGGGGAATTTACGTTTATCGATTGGGGCAGGAACGGGCTGACCAGCCTTGCTCATCTCGGTGATTTCGGGGATATTGAGAACGAGACCATGCTGAAAACGGCGATGGATTACATAAACGGTATTAGAGGATCCGTGCCTGTACCGGGCACGGTCATTCCCGAAAGCGGCGTATCGATAGTCACTACCGTTCCTCAGAGAGGGTTGAGCGAAGGAAGGATGGTCGTGCCATAGCCGGCATCCCCGTTCTGCGTAATGCAGCACGATAACGGATTAAATCCGAAGTATCTATAAAGAGCGACGTGAGTTTTGCAAGTTGCAAAACTCACGTCGCTCTTTATAGGTACGGCAAATATTTATCAATAAAAACGTATTTATAATCGGCTCTTATTGAATATATTAAGTAATATGGCAGAGAAATTGCCTGAAATATTACTTAAAATACAAATTGTTCTATGGAAGATTCATATTTTCCCGGATTTGTCAGGGAGGAGCCTGCGGCATGCGCCGGTTCCGAAAACAACAGGGACAGGGAGCGTGCGGACTATGCCGCACAGGATACGGAGGTTGGCGAAGCGCTTTCCTGCTCGGGCGCCAGGAGTGCGGAGAAGAATAATATAGAGACCGTTATAGAATTCTTGAACATGGCGTTTAACAAAAACGACGTGGAAGGCGCTGCATCCATGCTGACGGAAAGGTACATACAGCACAATCCCTACGTTGGAGACGGAAAGAACGGTTTTATGGAATGGATAAAGGAAATGCACGATAAATTTCCCGCTCTTTCGTATAAAATCAAACATGTGTTCGCGGACGGTGATTTCGTCATCGTACACTCGAGATCGGAGATGGGCGCCCAATATGCAGTGGTCGATATATTCAGACTGACAGACGGAAAAATAGACGAGCATTGGGATGTAAGTCAGGAAATTCCTTCTGGCGAGGGATTTGCAAACAAAAATACGATGTTTTAGATTACTTGCAGTATGTTCTCATTGAAATCTATCCTCATAGGGATAGATGGAACGAGAACTATGAATGAACTATTAAATTATTATGGGAATGAAAAAATTTGTTTTTTTAAGTTTATGGCTTGCGGTATTTGCTTGTTTTTCAGCATATTCGCAGCCGGATCATGTGAGAGGGGAGATCACGTATCAGCATTTTTATGACGCTCTGTCACCATATGGAACATGGATAGAATATCCCTCTTACGGGCATGTATGGCATCCTAACGTGGCTGATTTCCGTCCTTATGCGACAGACGGCTACTGGGAGTATACCGACGACGGGTGGTTCTGGGTTTCCGATTTCGACTGGGGATGGGCTCCGTTCCATTATGGCCGCTGGTTCTACGACGACATGAGCGGATGGCTCTGGGTACCGGGATACGAATGGTCTCCGGCATGGGTTACCTGGGGAATGGTCGATGACTTTTACGCATGGGCGCCGCTTGCTCCGTGGGTGGATTTCGATGTAGCCTACGTGGACTGGATGCCCAATGAGTTCTACTGGAATATAGTGCCCAGGAACATGATATTCGAACATAATGTAGGCCGTCATCTGTTGCCTGCCGACAGAATGAGGTCAGAAGCGGGAAGGGTTTCCATTATAAATAATTTCCACAGAAGTCCGTCCGGCCACTATTTCTCAAGGGGACCGAGCGCAAGCGACGTACATGCTCATACAGGCAGAGCCGTTACCCCTGTTCCGATAAGCGAGAGGACGACCGCCGGACGAAATGTTGTCGAAAATAACAGGATGTCGGTATACCGGCCTAACGTGAGGACTACAGAACCGGCACACTACCGCAGGATGAGCGAACAGCAGGCGCGTCCGGTACGTGAAGGATCGGCTTATCCTACCACAACTCACGAAATGCACAACCGGAATATCGAGAGGATGCCCGAGAGGCAGTCTCATATGACTGGCGGAGCGGAGAGAGGCGGCATGGCTGAAAGAGGCGGCGCACAGCATATGGGCGGAGCCGGCGGGCAACATACCGGCGGACAGACAGGTGGACAACATACCGGCGGCAGGAGATAATATTTTTTGGAATTGGCAAGACGGAGACGATTCGGAATGATATTTGCGGACACGAAAAACGACTTTAGTTGTCAATACAAAATTATTTAAGCAATTCTTTCTCAGGAAGTAAGCCGGATTCAGTTGATGAATCCGGTTTTACTTTGAGCCTGGGTTCGGGATAAGGTCAGAGCCGAACAAGGGACAGGCCTCAGACGACTGAACCCGTCGAAGGGGAACTCATAAATTGTCATTTCTTCGAAGCCGCAGACGGTTTTTGCTCGCTTTTTGCCCGTCGAAAAGCAACTTATGTTTAATCAATAGCCGGTCATGAAATCATCTTTCTTCAAATTGGTAAACCGCCATCTTCCGGGTCATGTCGCAAGCGATAAGGAAAGAGAAATCACCCGTGCCCTTGTAGTTGCTGCGTCAAAAACTCCGGAAGAACTTTTCGAAGAACTTGAAACGAGACCCGAAGGACTTACTCCCGACGAAGTAAGCGAAAGAATCGGCCGGTACGGCCGGAACAGCATTGTTCAGGAGAAACTGAAACCATGGTATGTACAGTTGTTAATGGCTTTCAAGAGCCCTTTCAACGCCGTGTTGCTCACCCTCGCCGTCGTATCGGCCATCACGAAAGACTATACCGCCACGTCGATCATTATCTTTATGGTAATAGTTTCCGTACTTATAAAATTTATTCAGGAGTACAAGTCTGCCAAGGGGGCCGAGGTACTCAGAAAAATGGTGCATACCACTATCACCGTCGTGCGGAAAGATGAAAGCGGCAGATCGGCCGAGAAGGAGATCCCGCTTGAAGAGATAGTCCCCGGCGATATCGTCCATCTCGCCGCGGGCGACATCATACCTGCCGACCTGCGCATCATACACAGCAAAAATATCTTCATATCCCAATCAGCCCTCACAGGGGAGTCCATGCCCATAGAAAAGGACGACAGGCCGGTGACCGATGGAACAGAGGCAGCCGCCCTGGAATTGAAGAACATATGCTACATGGGAACCAACGTCAATATCGGTACGGCCATGACGGTCGTACTGACTACGGGGGCGAATACATACTTCGGTTCCATGGCCGAGAGCCTGATAAAGACCTCGAATCCGACCAGTTTCGACACAGGAATAAGCAAGGTGAGCTGGCTGCTTATAAACTTTATGTTCGCCATGGTTCCGGTCGTCTTCTTCATCACGGGGTTCACCAAAGGCAACTGGCTGGACGCCCTGATGTTCTCATTGTCCGTAGCCGTAGGGCTGACACCGGAAATGCTTCCGGTGATAGTTACGAGCAACCTTGCCAAGGGAGCTGTACAGTTGGCGCGGGATAAGGTTATAGTAAAGAAACTTAGCGCTATACAGGATTTCGGCGCCATGGATACCCTGTGTACCGACAAGACTGGGACGCTTACCGAAGACAGGATAGTGCTGATGAAGTATACCGATGTATTTTTGGACAAAAGCCTTCAGGCGTTAAGTTACGCCTTTCTGAACAGCCACTTCGAGACGGGGTTGAAAAATGTCATGGACATGGCTATTATAGACAGCGAGTTTCTCCCCGACAAGGAAGAACTGGTAACCCAGTGGCAGTATGTGGATGAATTGCCTTTCGACTTCGAACGCAGGCGCATGTCGGTAGCCCTGAAAAAAGACGACCAGCGTATATTGATATGCAAGGGAGCCGTCGAGGAAATGCTCACCCGCACAGACAAAGTCCACACTCCCGACGGCGAGAAGGATATAACGCCGGGGCTGGAGAAAACGATTACCGGCAATGCCGCCGAGCTTAACCGCGACGGGCTTCGCGTCATAGCGATAGCTCACAGGTTCTTTCCCGCTTCCCATTCGGATACGTACACCGTGGATGAGGAAAACGAACTGGTTCTGGACGGATTCATGTCGTTCCTCGACCCGCCGAAGGCCACTGCGCGGGAAGCTCTGGAAACCCTTGCCAAATACGGGATCAAGACCATAGTGCTCACAGGGGACAATGGCATAATAACGGCAAAGGTGTGTTCGGAAGTGGGGATGGAAGACGAGAAAATAGTTCTCGGAAGCGATATAGAAGAGCTGCCGGACGAAGAAGCCATTTCGCTGATAGCGCAGCGCCGTATATTTGCAAAACTAAGCCCCATGCAGAAAGCACGCATAGTCAGGCTCCTCAGGCAGAGCGGACACGTGGTGGGCTACATGGGGGATGGTATCAACGACGCAGTTTCGATCCGTGAAGCGGACATAGGGATCTCGGTGGATACGGCGGTGAACATCGCCAAGGAAAGCGCCGATATAATCCTGCTCCAGAAAAACCTGCTCGTATTGGGGAATGGTGTCATCGGAGGGCGCAAAATGTTCGCCAACACAATGAAGTACATTAAAATAACGGCGAGTTCCAATTTCGGGAACGTGTTTTCTCTGCTGGGCGCCAGTGCACTTTTCCCGTTCCTGCCGATGCTCCCCCTGCAGATACTTATTCTCAACCTCATATACGATCTTTCACAGATCGCCATCCCGTGGGACAACGTAGACCCCGAGTACCTGACTAAACCGCGTAAATGGGAGGCAAATGACATTAAGAGATTTATGTTGATCATGGGTCCCGTCAGTTCCATTTTCGACTATGCGACATTCGCCGTGCTGTTTTTTATTTTCGGAGCCAACAGCGTGGCCACTCAGGGAATTTTTCAGACGGGATGGTTCATGGAGAGCCTCTTCACCCAGACCCTTGTCATACAGGTACTGCGAACGGAAAAAATACCGTTCTTCCAATCCATAGCCAGCAAACAGCTACTGCTTTCATCCCTCGGACTGCTTACCCTCGGGCTGATACTTCCCCATACGGGCTTGGGGATAAGAATAGGTTTTCACGACCTGCCGGGTGAATTTTATTTCTGGCTAGCGATAATATTACTGGCATACTGTATATTAGCCCAATTCGTAAAAAATTGGTATATAAGGCGTTTCCGAAGCTGGATATAAGGGGCCTGCTGATGTGAGAACCTGCATCCGTTTAACAGCTCCTCTATTTCTTTCCCCGCCTGAAGAGGTCGATACTTTTAAATCCATCCGCGAGGATATTTTCCATTTCCCCGAGACGTTTGGCAACGGTTTCGTCCGTTCTTGCGCTGTAAACGTAGCGCGCCCAGTCCCGCCGATAACCAGGCGTCAAACTGTCGAAAAACGCAAGCGCTTGCGGATCCGCCCGCAGATATTTCTGCAAATCGGGGATACGGTCGGTATAATCATCGACGCACTGGCTGGGACGCGACGGTGGTTCTTTCCTTGTTCCTTCGTTTTTCAGCCCGATCACAGTGAAAGTATCGTCTAATGCGACCATTCTTGCAAATTTAACCGGACTGCCGAATACATACCCGTCGCTGTCCATTTCGGCTATGCCGAAAAAATCGTCGCGGCCGATCCACGCCTCGTATTTCCTGTTCCCTTTCTTGGGGTAGGCGAAAAATATATACCCGTCGCTATTCAGAAGTCTTTCCGTGACTGTCTTCTTAAGAAGTCCGGAGAACTCGTCCAATGAAAAAATAAACGCAAAAATCATATCATATCCGCCTATCCCGATCTCCGTATCGAAAGACAATCGGTCGAAAACACGGATCTCCTCGGGCTTATTCAGAATAAGCCTGCGGCTCAGACTCCCGAGTTTCAATTTATCGATAATCGAACTTTCCAAAAGATAATAGTATAAAAAGAAAACAGGAACCGAGTTCCTGTTTCCCGCAGATCAGTTATTTTTTAACCGCGTTATAGTCGAAATTGACCATCCAGCATATGCCGAACCTGTCTTCGAAGTGACCGTAGAGCGCCCCCCAGAATGCTTTTTCAAGAGGCATGATCACTTTGCCGCCTGCCGAAAGGGCATTATAGATGCGGCGGGCTTCCTCTTCGGTTTCAGCGTTGACGGAGACAGAGATATTGTTCCCGAAGGTTATTTTATAATCCGAGAACTCCGATGTGTCCGAACCCATCAGGCAGGTTTCCTTGCTGATGGGAAGCGCCACGTGCATGATCCTCTCTTTCACGGAGTCGGGGACGGGTACTTCAGACCGCATGTCTTTGAAACGGCCGAGATATGTAAATTCGCCGCCGAACACCGATTTGTAAAAATTGAAAGCGGCTTCACAACTGCCGTCGAACGTGAGATAACAATTTACTGTTGTCATATTGCAAAAGTTTTAAGGTGGGAACAAGCGGATTTTCCGCCTTTAAATATACGGATTTTATCAAAAAAACGATAAAGGTTTTTTAAATGGAAAAACAAGCGGGTCGATGAGGGGCTTTACTCCGTATATTATTCGGTCTGTTTGCGGTCGGTATTGCGGACCGCGCGCCTGCCGCTTTTAACACTCTCTTTAAACCGGCCGAAATGATAGGCTACGGCGAAACTTGCCGAACGGCTCAACTGCTGGGCTTTGAGATAATTATAAAAGTTAGGGGTGTCGATTTCACTGATGATACGCTGATATTTCTCCCATGGATTGACAATATTGAGCGACACGCGGAAGTGTTCTCCGAAGTTCTGAACCAGGCTGAAATCGGCCATAATATTATAATGCCGTCCGGATGACTGCGCCGCACCGGAGATTCCCATCCCCATCGAAGACAGTACCGATGAATACAATACCGAACCCGTCAGCGACGCCCCTTTCCACAAGTTGGTCATGGCAAGGAAACTCATAAATGGATCCCAATAAATGTTTCTCTGATCCGGCATCCGGAACATACTTCTGTTAATGCTCCCAGTCAGGATAAACCTTGTCGTGATGGAAGGAGTGTAAGCCAGGGATAACCGGAACCCGAATGCCTCGTACCTGCCGATATTATCCCATGTAGTCACCATGATGCCCCCGGCATTCATGCTGCTGATCGCTTCCACGTGGTTATCCGAGAAAATATAATTAGCCCCCATTGTCAGGTTGAATTTTCTGTGTACGAAATAAGTATACCTGGCGTTGGCAATATATTTTTTCTCATTTTCCAGATCCGGATTACCTTTTTTTACATGCGATTCGGTGATCGCCTCCTCGTACGGATTCAGGAAAATAATATCGGGGCGGAACACGCGTTTATTGAGCGTGAGGCTCACCGATGACTTCGAATTGGGGCGGTATGTGAAATCGAATCGGGGCAGCAGGGTCAGGTCGTTGCGTTTCAACTTATATTCCTGCAGCCTGAAATCAATTTCGTCGCGGGTATTCTCAAGTGTAAACTGCGACGTAAACATTGTTTTTTTCCCCCTGACAGTGTAGTTTGCCGTCAGTGAGGCCACCTGTTGGATGAAATTCATGTCATCGAGCGGGTTATTGCCGGATTCCGGGGTTAGCAGATCGCGTGTGGAGGTATCGACATTATAGTTGCGATATATGTATTTGGCTGTAATGTAATAATTCTGTTTGCTGCCTATGGGATCGTAGAAATCGACAGCAAGAGTATGCTCCCGATTGCCGTTACGCCTCGTATCCATCACATGGCTGTCGGAAACTCCCGTCACGGCATCCAGCTGTTTTTCGTATTCCGTATCGTTGGTTATGTCCTCAAAATTGTATGTTACGGTTAACAGACGATTCGTCTTTTTCAGAAACGTGCGCTGGTAGTCGATACTTCCGGTCAAATTCAGTTCATGGCCGGCATTGCGTATGTGATCGAAGTATTCCTTGGTAGTCTGCCCCGAGGCATCTCGGTAATATTCATGGGCGAGGGAAACATCCCTGTACGGATCGTATTTCGCTCCGACCCTTACGGAGAGCAGATCGCTCGCTGTAATGTCGCAGCTTGCCCTTAACGAGGCATCGTGATATTTGAGGTTGTTTACACTGCTTCTGTAACTGTTCATAAACTGCCCCTGCCCGCCATCGTAATCGATACGTTCTCCCCAGTTTTTCAAACCATAGCCGCTGCCTGCTTTCCGGTAACTGTAATCGACGCCGTATATGAATTTTCCTATTTTCGACGTTACACCCACCCCTGCGCTGTGGTTTTTCATGGTTCCGGCGCCTGCGCTCATTACTCCCGCAATGCCGTCAGGCAATGACGATCCAGTATTGAAATTAATAACGGCCGTCTGGTCGGTATATTTCCCGTCGGGATTCAGGATCAGCTCGATGTTCTTGATGTTGCCTCCTTTCAGCGTTTCGGCAACATATTGATTGACCTCGGACAGAAGCAGACTTTTCTTACCGTTGACCAGTATGGAAAAGCCCTTGTCATCGCCGAATACGGATATATTACCGGTAGCCTTATCCACCGTTACGAACGGAATTTCACTGTCCAGTATATCCAGTACGCTTTTATTTTCGTCCTTCTGACGGATGTTATATACCAGCCTGTCTACCTTGGCGACTATGGACGGACTGACAACGACCGCATCTATACTAACCCCCTCCCTGAGAGTAAATGTGCCGATATTGCCGCCTTCCGAAGTTATTTCCACCTCGTACCGTCCCGGCTCGCATCCCACGCTCGATACTTCCAGACGGTACCTGCCGGCAGGAACCGCCTTTATCGCGAAATTTCCGTCCTGACCGCACACCCCGAATGAAACGGCTTTCCCGTTGCCGTCGATAACGACTACGGTAGCGTAAGGAAGGTCATTGCCCGAAGAATCGACGATACGGCCGGATATCTCCTGCCCTGATTTATTTTGCGAAAGCAAGGAACAGGGGAATGACAAGCCTGAAAAAACCAGAAAAAAGATAACCGTAATCCTCATGATATTGTTCGGTGTTAGAGTCTAAAATAGAAAAACGGCGCTAAAATTAATAATCCAAAGCAACATGAACGTGCTGCTTTGGATTAAAAAATCATTCATACACTGTCCGGCTCTTATCACTTCTCTTCTATAGGTATCTCACAGCTACAAGTGCAACAAAGCCACCCTAATACGTTGCCGTGGATCGCAAAAGGGATTAAGTCATTTGATCCACAAACTTCACAACGTTCAGGACGTTTATTTACTTCATGGCTATGTCCCCCGACTACATGTTTCATTTCTTCTTTCGAAAGTTCATCTTTTTTCATGGTCATTGGGATTTTATGGGTTAATAACTTATAGCAAAAATAATAAAAAAATTCCTCAAAAAAATTGGTCAATCCAAAGAATGTATATCTTTCCGGTTGCTGTTGCTGCACAAGCGTTTGTAAAAACAGTGAACACCACAGGACAGTAGGTGGCTTCAGGCGTATAACTTCCGATACGGTATCGGTGCTGTAACTAATCTGATTTGCGCACACGTTACGGTTTTTACGTATAAAAACGTATTGATTAGTTGCGGCTTGTGAAACATTTTTGCAGTGTGGATGGTTTCGGCCGGCGTAAAGGAGTTTAGAGCTGTAATAGAAGGGATTAAGATATAACTAAATACTATAAGGAGATGAGGAAAATAATCGTTTTAATACTTTCCGCTGGAGTTCTTGCCGGCAGTTTTTCATGCGGCAGCAGGCAAAAGAAAAATACGGAAGGTCTGCACGGGGAAATAACCATCTCCGGCGCCTTTGCCCTTTACCCGATGGTGGTCAAATGGGCGGACGAATTCAGGAAGATACACCCCGATGTGAAAATAGACATTTCCGCCGGAGGCGCCGGAAAGGGCATGACCGACGCACTGTCTAAAGTGGTCGATCTGGGGATGGTGTCCCGCGAGATAAATCCCGCCGAAGAGAGCAAGGGTGCGGTGGGTTTCGCCGTTGCCAAAGACGCGGTCGTGGCGACCATCAATGCCGGCAATCCCGTTCTTTCCGACCTGCTCAAGACAGGTCTTACCAAGGAAGCGGCAGCCAAACTGTGGGTTACCGGAGAGTATAAGACATGGGGTCAGGTTACAGGTACAGGAGCTAAGAATCAGGTTCATGTATATACCCGTTCGGATGCCTGCGGTGCGGCGGAAACGTGGGCGCTGTGGTTCGGCAGCAGACAGGAAGACCTCGGCGGAACGGCCGTATTCGGCGATCCGGGTCTGGCTATGGCGATCCAGAAAGACGTACTGGGTATCGGACTGAATAATATATCGTATACGTACGACGAAAACACCCGCAAGCCCAATCCCGGCCTTATGGTGTTTCCGATAGACGCAAACGGCAACGGGAAAATAGACCCCGAGGAGTCATTCTATGATACGAAAGATGAGGTGATTAAAGCCATAGCCGAAAACCGCTACCCGTCCCCGCCCGCCCGCGACCTGTATCTTGTGTCCAACGGCATTCCGACGAAACCGGAAGTCGTCGCATTCCTGAAATTCGTACTCACGGAAGGACAGCAATACAACGTGCCGGCAGGATATATAGGCCTCTCGGAAGAAAAACTCCAGAAGGGACTCGACATGCTTCCTTAAGAATCTGTATAGAATTGTTAATCTCATTCTTTTAGGTAAATAAATATAGACAGATTCCAAGTCACAATTTAATCTTTGATGCTTAATTTCCGCATACTGAAGGACAAGACGGCGGGCGGGTTCATGTTTTTTCTGACCATCGCTTCATTGTTGCTTGTTTTAGTCATGGGCATCGGACTCTATCTGAAATCGGCGCCGATATTCGAAGACCATACGCTCGGCGAGTTGTTGTTCTCAAGCAACTGGAAACCGATCAAGGGAGAGTTCGGATTCCTGCCGTTCCTTATGGGTACGCTGTGGGTGACGGTCATAGCGGTGGTACTTGCGTTGCCAGTCGCCCTGCTCACGGCCGTTTTCCTCACCGAATACGCCAGATCGTTCGTCAAGAAATACGTTTTTCCGGCGCTGGACATATTGGCGGCGCTCCCGTCGGTTATCTACGGGGTATGGGGTACGCTGCTGATCGTTCCGTGGATAGCCAACAGTCTGGCGCCCCGTTTCGTGGAATATTCCACCGGATATACCGTGCTGGCAGGGGGCATAGTCCTGGGGATCATGATACTTCCCCTTCTGGTTAGCCTTTTCATAGAGCTTTTCACCTCGGTACCTCAGGAACTGAGGGACGCTTCGGTGTCGCTCGGGGCTACGAAATGGCAAACCACCAAATCGGTCGTACTGCGCAAGACCATGCCGGGGATCCTTGCGGCCGTCATCCTGGCCGTATCGCGCGCTTTCGGAGAAACGATCGCCGTACTGATGGTGTGCGGGAATATTCCGCAGATACCGCGTTCGCTGTTCGACGCCGCTTACCCTATCCCCGCTTTGATAGCGAACAATTACGGGGAAATGCTGTCGATACCCATGTACGAAGCGGCGCTTATGTTCGCCGCCCTGATCCTGTTCGTGGTGATCCTGTTCTTCAACCTGATCTCGCGCATAGTTTTGTACCGTCTGGAAAAAACATTCGGATAAGGAAATGAAATTTTTAGAAGAAAAAATATTCAAGTTACTGATGATAGTAGCCATGCTGACGGTATTCGCACTGGTGTTCAGCATCGTATACACTATCGCGGAAAAGGGTTGGAGCGCCCTTACCTGGGAGATGGTGAGCCAGTTGCCAGGCGGCGGCTTCTATATAGGCAAGGAGGGCGGGTTCCTCAACGCCATAGTGGGGTCTCTCTATATCGTGGGAGCTTCGACCTTCCTGGGGCTTCTGATCAGTATTCCGGTTGTCTTCTATCTTAACGTATACCTTACGAAAAAGTCCAGGGTGGCTTACGTGGCGCGTCTGGCCTACGACGTTCTGTTCGGCATACCTTCCATCGTGTACGGGGCTTTCGGGTTCACGATAATGATCTACCTCGGGCTACGGGCTTCGCTGCTGGGCGGTATCATAGTCGTGACGTTGCTGATCATACCCATATTCATCCGCTCCATGGACGAAGTGGCGAGACAGTTCCCGCGCGACATCCTCGATACAGCCTATTCGCTGGGAGCCACCCGCTTCGAGACCATCAACGTGGTTCTACGACAGATAGCCCCCGGAATTGCGACGGCCACCCTTCTGTCCATCGGCCGCGCCATAGGAGATGCGGCAGGGGTTATGTTCACGGCAGGATACAGCGACAGCATACCCACGTCGCTTTCGCAGCCGGCCGCCACACTTCCGTTAGCCGTGTTCTTCCAGTTGAGCAGTCCCGTAAAGGAAGTTCAGGACAGGGCCTATGCCGCCGCCCTCGTTCTTACGATTATCGTCCTGTTGCTGAGTATCGGCGGACGATTCATCACCAACCGCTTTTCCAAAAACAAGATAAAATGAGAAACCCGTTGTCCGCCATACTTCTTCCATCCGAACTGAGGACGGAAGTATCCGAGGAGAACATTT
Organism: Holotrichia oblita; assembly: GCA_023690525.1. NCBI lineage: Eukaryota > Metazoa > Arthropoda > Insecta > Coleoptera > Scarabaeidae > Holotrichia > Holotrichia oblita. Next base: position 1,995,831 of record CM043015.1, read on the forward strand.
TCGGCCGCAGGGTCAAACTCTTCAGGCCCGACTACAAATTCGTCCGCAGCGCCGTGGAATCGGAGATAGCAGTGGAGAACCTGAACGTTTATATCAAGAACAACCACATTCTGAAGAATATAAACCTTAATCTGCCGGACAGGAAAATAACCTGTGTCATCGGTCCGTCGGGTTGCGGAAAGACCACCCTGCTCAAGACCATAAACCGCCTGATCGACTCGGTCGAAGGGGTCAGGATGGAAGGAAAAATTCTTCTCAACGGAGAAAACATCATAGGCAGCGGGAACGAACTCACCCGCCTGAGGCGTAAAATGGGACTCATATCGCAGAAGCCGTGCCCCCTGCCGATGTCCATTTTCGACAACATAGCATACGGGTGCCGCATACACGGGATCCGCAACAAGCGCAAGTTGCAGATGATCGTTAAATATTACCTCGAAGCGGCGGGGTTGTGGGACGAAGTGAAAGACCGCCTGCACACTCCGGCCATAAGGCTGTCGATCGGCCAGCAGCAGCGGTTATGCCTTGCCCGGAGCCTCGCGGTGGAGCCCCAGTTCATCCTCGCGGACGAGGCTACCAGCGCTCTCGACCCCATATCGAGCCGCACGGTGGAGGAACTGTTCATAAAACTGAAGAGGGACTATTCCATAATTATGGTTACGCATACCCTCCGTCAGGCTCTGCGCATAGCTGACTACGTGGTATTCATGTATATGGGCGAGGTGATCGAGGCGGGCGATGCCGGCAAGGTATTCAAAAACCCCGACCACGAACTGACTAAAAAATACCTGTCGGGGGCATTCAGTTAGGGCGTATTCCCGATTCAGAACTGCATCTATGTATCGGCTTATCGAAAACTAAGTCACGCTCTCAGGTAATTATGCAAAACTGGACTGATCTTAGATCAGTCCAGTTTTGCATAATTACCCATTCTCATAATGGCAGGCTTCTAAACTGCAAACAGGGCTCTTAATATCAGAAATACTTTACTTCACTGCCTGTTATGGATGATAGCAGAGTGTTTGCAGCCGAACTCGTACCTATCCTGAACAGGGAGGGGTTAAGCCATTCCTCGCCCAGTACCGTCTTAACTATCGTATAGTAAAGCGCTGCGTCTTCGGATGTTTTGATGCCTCCCGCGGCTTTGAAACCTACTTTCCGCCCCGTATTTTCACGGTAGTCTCTGATGGCTTCGCAAATAACGACCGCCGCCTCTGGAGTAGCCGCAACAGGGATTTTACCCGTGGAAGTCTTCACGAAGTCGGCTCCGGCCATCATCGACAGGAGAGATGCGGTTCTCACCATGCTCGGATTAATCAAAGCCCCGCTCTCTATGATCACTTTCAGGACGATGTACCCTCCTATCTCGCCTCCGATAAGTTCGATTTCATTGGCCAACAACTCGTAATCGCCGGTAAGCATCTGACCCACATTCATTACCATGTCGATTTCATCCGCCCCGTTTTCGGCGGCCATGGCTATCTCCAGCATTTTTACTTCGAGGTAGGTTTGTGAAGACGGAAACCCTCCGGCAACGCTGGTTATCCTGAGTCCCGAGTCGCCGAGAACAACTCCGGCGGTCTCCACGAATACGGGATAAACGCACAGCGAAGCCACATTGGGTATGTCGGGAAAGTGATTGCCGAAATCCATGGCCTTGCGCGCCAGTTCGGCGATACTACTTTCCGAATCCGTGACATTTAGCGAAGTCAGATCGATACAACCGTAGCACAATTTATAAACATCCGCATTGTGATTGGCCGTAGAATTCTTTTTTGCTTTTGCAACGATTGCCGCTATTGCGGAATCGGATACTCCGAGGTTGTAATTTTCTAATTTATTCGTGTAATTCATCGTCCCGATTAAGTACCGTGGAAAATTATTTATCCCTGATTAAGGTAGAGTCTGTTTGAAAATATTAATCTCGTTCTTTTCGGCTCTTTCCAGCGCTTTTTTCCTGAAAGATTCGTTAAATAGTCCCCGCTATTAACGTTGTTTTCAATTCTCCTTGCGGGGCATAGTCCGCAAGCGGCCTCTGCTCCCGCTTCGTTCGATTGTTCGCCTCATCTTTCAGGAAAAAATCATCGAACCGACGACAAGCCGAGTGCCATCAAGCTCGCTTGAATGGCCGAGACGCTAAGGAGGAAGACGAAGTCAAAAAGAGTTCTAAAATAACTTCGGTAACATTTTCAAATAAACTCTAAATTTACTGCATGTCTTCTGTTATCTCCTGGTATCTCTTTAGTAACTCTTCGTTTGTGGAGAGTTCTTTTTCCAGTTCTTTTTTAGAGCGTTCGAGGTGCATATGGCTCCTTTCGCACTCGCGGCGGTACTTGCGGTGTTCCCTACGGTCGAGCCTCTCCATCTCTATTTTAAGGGAATTAATCTCATTGTCGATCTCTTTGATGCTTTTTTCAATTTCCGCAATCCGGTTTTTCACTTCTTCTTTCCCATCGGGTTGTTGATAGGAAACACTGGATACGGCTTCGAGAACGGCATTTCCGGAGATTGCCGCAACATCGCCCCCGAAAAAATATTTCACTGAAACTTCCGATGGAGCTGAACCGCCTTGTATTCTTCCCTTTGAAACGGTGGGCGACAGTGCAAATATTGCCGCAGTCGCCAGGATAATAACATTTTTCATAATAATTACTTATAGAATATTAAATATTATATAATAACGATATATTGCTCTGTATACAATTTTTATTCTCTTTCGTAAAAAGAGAACCGGCAATTTTGTGTCGTCTCTCGGCAGAGCGAGCTTGCCTGACTATGCCCCGCAAGGAGGAAATTTACCGTTCAAATATGAAAGTGTTCAAAAGCAACCCCTGTACGACTGTACATTTACCGTATCTCCCGTCTCGACGACTGGGAGACAGCGGCTCCGGTTGCTTTTGAACACTTTCCTTCTTTACAGTTTACAGGGAACGGAATTCCTGAGTACCGGATATTTTTGCAAACTCAACATCGTTTTTAGCCCTGTTCCTCATGCCGGGATCTTTGGCAAAAGCTGCGGCGAGGTTTTCGAGAGTACTTTTCGTATCACCTTCCCTCATTGCAATCACTGCTCTGAGATAATTGGCATCCGCAGTTTGTATATTGCCCAAAGCCATCCTGGCCCTTGAAAGATTGCCGTTGCAGAATTCGGCTACCGCGAGGTTGTAACCGTTGAGGTCTCTCACGGCATTGGCGTAATCGCCTTCTGCCAAAGCCAGCAGCGCTCTGTTGGCGCGGGCATCGGTGCTGTTCAGAGCCGACAGATACCTTCTGGCCTCATCGAGATTGCCTTCCGCCAATGCTACGGCTCCGAGGTTGTTGCTTATCTCGGGAGCGGATTTGATAGAGGCTGCCTTGTTGAGGGCGCTCCTTGCTTCGTTCAGTTTACCTTGGCGAGCAAGAATCACACCATAGTTATTGTATGCCCTCTCGTCGTTGTATTTTTCGGCTGCGGTTCTGTAGATCGTGGCCTGAAGGTTCTGATCGTCAATAAGAGTAGCCGCAAAAAGCATTTCTTCGAGATTCAGTGAGCTCAAATTGTTGCGTATGGCATCTTTGAGTTCGCTGTCCGTTTTACCCTGAATGTCGGCCGAGGCCAAGAGCTGTGTCCTGCGCAGGCGGGGAAGTATATCCTGTTTGAGTACGTCGAATACCTGTGACATGTTCCTGATCTGTTCCTCTCTCTGTACGGATGAGCTGTACATCTGAAGAACCTGAAGAATGAGGTCTCTGTCGGGTATATTCGACTCCCTGACCAATTTCTGGAAGCCTTCCCAGTCTTCGCCATAAGCGGCTATGTCAAAACTGGCGTTTACGTCCTTGAGCTGTTTGCTGACAGCATCTTTCGCTGTTTCGCTGCGTTTTTTCGAGAGTTCGTCGTTGAATTTCACCGGACCGTCGGGAGAAGCATATCCTTTCGATTGTACATTACCGAGGGTAATGCGATTCCTGTTGGAATTTTCACGGACGAATTCTTCGAAAAGCCTGATCTGTTCCGTAGTAAGGGCGGTCGAACGAACCTGGGCGCTGTTGATAAGGTACATCAAATCGGCATTCTCGGATATGGTGGTCGTTCTCCTGAAGTTGTCCTCCATGATGGTCATGTGGGCAGTCCAGTCGGCGCTGTTCTGGACGGTGCTGATACCGCGGGCTACCGGAATGGAAATAACCTTCACAAAAGCACCTTGTTTACACCTCGCTTCGATACGCAGTTCCAAAGTAGAAAGATTGGCTTTCGGATCGTACGGGAAAGTCACGGTTTGCGTGTAGGAACCGCCTGCCCTGAAAGGAATTACTGTGTAATTGTCCCTAACCCTTTCGCCCTGGAGATATTTCGGCGCTCCTACGATTTCGCCGCCTTCGTATGCCAGTACGGGAGTGATCCTGAACACCGCAGTCCTGTGGAAATAGTTAGCGGGGAAAGTAACGGTTATGTCTGCCGTTACGGTCGAACCTCTGAGGGTCAATAATTCAGGCGTTGAAGTAGCCCGAATGTCGTTAGCGCGTTTTGCCACCTTGTTGTAGCAGTTGCATCCGGCAAGAAGAACCGCAGAAACTGCAAGGATCATACTTGTTTTAACCAATCCTTTCATAATTCGAAATTTAGTTAGTCAGTTATTTTAATATTCAGTTGTATGCAGGGAAATTATGACAAAGCAAATATATGAATTAAAAATCATAATAATGTCAAATGTTTTTTAAAAATAGTACATGTAATTTTTTTTTGACGGTTTATCGCGTAATTACACTGGAATATATGTTTTACATATAATTCCCGTCATATAATTCCCGGTTCCCTAACCATCGAGCCTGGCGAAGCATAACTGACGAACAAGCGGTAGCAGAGGCAATTTTTGATCATGCCCTGCGAGGAGTAAGGGGGCGAAGCCAAGTAGGGGAGGCCAGGCAAACGGCGTTACCCTATCCCGCAACATTCTTATATCGAGCGGGGAGCGAAATAAATTTTTTGCTCCCCGCTCGATAATGTAGGAAAAATCATGTAAAAACGTAAGTTTTCCTCAGAAGTCCTCCGATCAAAATACAATCATTCCTGTCCCGTCCCCGTCAATCATTCTTCTGTTGCGGGGTACCCGGAGGTTTGGGGAGGAGCGCTTTTCTGGAGAGCTTGTACTTCCCTGTTTTCGGGTCGGTGCCTATGAGTTTGACCTCGATCGTGTCGCCTTCCTTGAGGCCGGTTTGTTCCATGGTCTCGAAACGTTTGTAGTCTATTTCCGATATGTGGAGAAGGGCGTCCTTGCCGGGCAGTATTTCGACGAATGCCCCGAAAGGAACTATGGAACGTACCTTGCCCTTATATATTTCCCCGACTTCGGGAACCGCAACGATACCTTTTATCCTGGCTTGTGCGGCTTCGAGCGCCTCTTTGTCATTGGAGAAAATATCGACTATGCCGATATTCTTCTCCATGTTCTCGGTGATCGTTATGGTGGTTCCGGTAGTTTTCTGTATCTCCTGTATCACCTTCCCGCCCGGTCCTATTACTGCTCCTATGAAATCCGACGGTATGATCATCTGCACTATGCGCGGAACGAACGGCTTGAAATCCTCTCTCGGTTCGGAGATAGCTTCCATCATTTTATCCAGGATATGCAAACGCCCTTGGCGCGCCTGTTCGAGGGCTTTCGCCAGAACCTCGTACGGAAGGCCGTTTACCTTGATGTCCATTTGAGTAGCGGTTATACCGTCCCTTGTTCCCGCAACCTTGAAGTCCATATCTCCGAGATGATCCTCGTCCCCGAGTATGTCCGAGATCACTGCATATTTGTCTCCTTCGGTGATCAGACCCATGGCGATTCCCGATACCGGTTTCTTCAGTTTCAGACCGCAGTCCATCAGGGCCATCGTTCCGGCACATACCGTAGCCATGGACGATGAACCGTTGGATTCGAGAATATCCGAAACCACCCTTACCGCATACGGATTTTCTTCTCCCAGTGGAACCATCGGCTTCAAAGCCATCAAGGCCAGATTACCGTGTCCTATCTCGCGGCGCGACGTCCCTCTCGACGGCTTGGCTTCCCCTGTCGAAAAAGGCGGAAAATTATAATGCAGGACGAACTGTTCGCTTCCCTGGACGAGTACTTCGTCGATCTGCTTTTCGTCCAATTTGGTTCCGAGCGTTACGGTGGTCAGGGACTGTGTCTCGCCGCGTGTGAAGATCGCCGAACCGTGCGCTGACGGAAGATAATCCACCTCGCACCATATGGGACGTATCTCGTCGGTGCGCCGGCCGTCGAGCCTGATACCCTCGTCGAGGATCATTCTGCGCATCGCTTTTTTGAGTACTTCGTCATGGAAGTATCTCTTTATCAGCGACCGTTTCTTCGAAAGTTCCTCTTCGTCGAACTGCGACATGAACTGTTCTTCTATAGCAGCGAATTTTTCCGACCTCTCATGCTTGCCGCTCATGCTTCGGGCGACCTTATACGCTTCGTCGTAGGTTTCTATTATGATCCGTTCGCGCAACTCCTCGTCAGTGCATTCGTGACAGTATTCGCACTTCATCTCTTTTCCGACCTCCCTTGAAAGTTCGATCTGTACCGCGCAGTGCTTTTTGATCTCCTCGTGCGCCACTTTGATCGCTTCCAGCATGACGGCTTCGGATACTTCCAGCATCTCTCCCTCGACCATAAGCACATTGTCCATAGTGGCGCCCACTATGATATCCAGGTCGGCACCGCTCATCTGCGAAAACCCCGGATTTATTACGAACTCTCCGTTTATGCGCGCCACCCTGACTTCGGATATGGGACAGCCGAACGGTATGTCCGATACCGCGAGCGCCGCCGAAGCCGCAAGTCCTGCCAGGGAATCGGGCTGGATGTCCTTGTCGGCGGATATAAGGGTGACGTTTACGAACACCTCTGCGTGATAGTCGCAAGGGAATAGCGGGCGCAAAGCCCTGTCTATCAATCTCGATACAAGTATTTCGCTGTCGTTGGGACGTGCTTCTCTCTTCAGGAAACCGCCCGGATAACGTCCGGCGGCTGCGTATTTCTCTTTATAGTCTACCGAAAGCGGCATGAAGTCGCAGTCCTCCTTTGCTTCTTTTGCGGCCACCACCGTCGCGAGTATCATTGTGTCGCCCTGCTTGAGGACTACGGAACCGTCGGCCTGCTTGGCTAATTTGCCGGTTTCGATCGTTATCTCGCGACCGTCGCCGAGAGTGATCGTCTTTTGTATTACTTTGTGCGTCATATTCTATAATTTTCCTCGTAAAATTTCCTCAGGGGCAAAAGCGCCTTTCAAAAGTAAGTAAAGGCAATTCATCGTGAAATTGCCTTTACTACCCGTTTTTTCCGCAAGGTTACTTTCTTATATTCAGAGCCTTAATTACAGCCCTGTACCTCTCTATATCAACTCTCCTCAGATAATCAAGCAATTGACGGCGTTTTCCTACGAGTCTCAGCAGGGAACGCTGGGTTCCGTAGTCGTGTTTATTGCTTTTAAGATGTTGTGTAAGGTGGTTGATACGGTAGGAGAACAGCGCTATCTGGCTCTCGGGAGAACCGGTATCGGTGTTGGACTTTCCGTATGTCCCGAAAAGCTCCTGCTTTTTTTCGGCAGTCAAGTAATTCATAATTATATTTTTACTTCATTATGGTTTCACTTCATGGAGGATCCGCCTTACCGGATGCCGCCGAAGCGTCCGCAAAGGTAAATTATTTTCGACAATCAATCAACTTATTATCAAATTTTTTGAGGGTCGGTACTTAAAGGTCGCTAAATTCGTTATATTTGTTGCTATGTTATGGGCGGTCTTATGCTAACACGCCCTAATCGCCGGATACCACCATATTGTAAATATTATGCCACGTTATTCTTTTCCAATACTGTTTTCAACGGTTCTGATGTTATCCGTATTTTTCGCGGCAGACCTTTTCGCCCGTACTTCGCCCGACCCTGTTTCCGATGGAAGGGACGATACGCCCGAAGCCGCCGGTCGAAGCAAGGTGTACGTTTTCCCGATACGCGAAGACATCATGCCGTCGACGGTAAGACTCGTGAATAAATGCCTGGCCGACGCCGACAGTATGGGAGCCGACTATGTGGTTATCGACATGAACACCTACGGAGGACTCCTGGAGGCTGCGGATTCCATACGGACTAAAATTCTAAACTGGCCGAAACCCGTTTTCGTCTTTATCAACAATCAGGCTGCCAGCGCCGGAGCGCTTATCGCCATCGCCGCCGACAATATTTACATGAGGGAGGGCGCGAGCATCGGGGCGGCCACCGTGGTTTCCCAGACAGGGGAACCTCTGCCCGACAAATACCAGAGTTTCATGCGCGCCATGATGAGAGCCACCGCCGAATCGCACGGCAAGGTCGAGGAGACGGAGAACGGCCGCGCGTCGATGCGCTGGCGCCGCGACCCGCGCATAGCCGAGGCGATGGTAGACCCCTCGGTTAAAATCGAGGGACTCATAGATTCCGGCAAGGTGCTCACTTTTTCGACCGAAGAGGCCATTGCGTGGCATTACTGCGAGGGTAAAGCCTCAACCGTGGAGCAGGTCATGGAGCGTGCCGGCATAATGGACTATGAAATACACGAGTACAAGGTTACGGCGTTGGACAGATTTATAGGCTTTCTGACCAATCCGGCGTTCCAGGGACTGATGATAATCCTCATAATCGGGGGGATATACTTCGAACTCCAAACCCCGGGAGTGGGATTCCCCCTGGCGGTTGCGATTCTGGGGGCGCTTCTTTACTTCGCTCCGCTGTATGTCGAGGGACTCCTGGCCAACTGGGAGATAGCCGTATTTATTTTGGGGATCGTACTGATCCTGGTGGAGATATTCGTCACGCCCGGATTCGGCGTTCTGGGAATAGCCGGAATCGTCGCAGTGATTACGGGGCTTGTTTTTGCAATGATAGATACCGACATGCTGAAATACCTGCCGACAGGCGAGATTTCCGTAAGTTACTTCCTCCTCCCTCTTGCTTTGGTCATTATATCGGTTACAGCGGCGCTGATACTCAGCATCTGGCTCGGCCGCAAAGTCCTCACGGGAGGAACGCTTATCGGAAACAGGGTCGTTCTTACCTCCAGCATGGAAGCCGAAAGCGGTTATGTCTCCCACCAGTCCCGAAGCAACCTGATAGGTAAAATGGGAATTGCCTCTACGCCTCTGCGCCCGTCGGGCAAGGTAGTGATCGAAGACAGAATATACGAAGCCGCCGGCGACAACGGCATATTTATAGTGAAAGGTGCGGAAATCGTCGTGGCCAGGGACGAGGGAGGCGTTTTATATTGCAGGAATGTTTAATTGGCATTGGTAACTAATATAGTTTTTGCAGTTTTGTCTTGTACAAAACTGCCGACTCCCTCGCCCGTGCAGCCGCCAAAGGCGGCTGAGGGGGGCTGGCGGGGAGTCGAAAATACATATACCTAAATACCATACTTACAGAAAATTATGACAAAAAATATAGTAAGGGTTTTATTTATTTTTTCGTCGATCCTGATCCTGTCGGGGTGCGGCAGGGCGGCGCGGACGGAGTATATTGTGATGGACGGTTTCGCCCAGGGAACCACATATCATTTTGTAGTCAATAGCCGCGATACTTCGGGACTCCGGAAATCGGTCGATTCACTGTTCGAGACCGTCGATGCCTCAATGTCGCTTTGCCGCGAAAACTCGCTGATAAACAGGCTGAACCGCAATGAAACCGATTCGGTGGACAGTTATATAACCTATTGCCTGGAGCAGGCGGCTGCGGTGAGCTCGCTGAGCGAAGGCAGGTACGACGTGACTGTAAAACCGCTTACCGAGGCATGGGGGTTCGCCGGAAAGGATGCGCAGAAGAGTCCCGATGTCGATTCCCTGCTTGCGTATGTGGGCTGGGAGAAGATACGCATCGAGAACGGCCGTCTCATAAAGGAGCATCCCGCAATGCAGATCGACCTGAATTCCATAGCCAAGGGATATACCGTCGATCTTATGGGGCGCCTGATGGAGAGCAGGGGGATCACCGATTACCTGATCGAGATAGGCGGGGAGATATTCTGCAGGGGTGTGAACAGCCGCGGGGAGAAATGGCTGGTCGGCATCGACAGGCCTGTGGAGGGCAATTTTATCCCGGGCGCCGACCTCCAGGTCAAACTGCGCCTTTCCGGCGAGGGTCTGGCCACGTCGGGCAATTACCGCAAGTATTATACCGACGATTCGGGTCGCAAGGTGGTGCATACGATAAATGCCAGAACAGGCATGAGCGAAATAAGCAACCTGCTTTCGGCTACCGTGGTGGCCGAAAATTCCGCCATTGCCGACGCTTACGGCACCATGTTCATGGTTACGGGACTGGAGCGCTCGATCGAATTCCTGTCACGGAACGACGACGTACTCGCCTGCCTTATATATGCCGGCGACGGCGGAGAATATAAAACCTATATTTCGCCGCGCCTGCTCGAAATGATAGCGGAATAAACGACGGATATGAAAAGAGTTAAATTCATATACAATCCCTCTTCGGGGGAGACCGTGATTTCCGGCAGACTCGACGAAATCGTGGCTCTTTATCAAAAGCACGGGTATTCCCTCACTTTTTACAGACTGGATTTCAAGAGGGACCACGAAAGGGAGATACTCGGCGACCTGGACGGCGGCTACCATCATATCGTTATCGCCGGAGGCGACGGGACGGTTAATTACGTGATAAACCTCCTGAAGCACCACGGCAGCGAAATACCGGTCGCAATCGTGCCGGCGGGGACGGCGAATGACTTCGCTTCGCTTCTTGGAACCCAGAGTACGGATGTCGTGAAAGCGTGCAGGGATATTCTTGCAGGGGAGATAACGGCAGTAGATATGGGAAAGGTCAACGGCCGATACTTCGTGAATGTCTTCAGCTGCGGACTTTTCACCGACCTCTCCCAGAAGACCCCGACCCTGATGAAAAATACGTTCGGCAAACTCGCCTACTACGTAAGCGGGCTGGGCGGCCTGACCCGTTTCAGGAAGATGCACATAAAAATAGAGTCGGACAATGGAAATTTCGAAGGCAGCTGTGTGATATTTTTCGTATTCAACGGCAAGACCGCCGGAAATCTCCGCATAGCCTATCTCTCCGAAGTGGACGACGGTTTGCTCGATGTTCTTATAATAAAAGGAGATAATCCGGTGGAGACGCTCAGTATGATATTCCATTATTTATCACGTGTCGGTCATTCCCTGAAATATCCCCAGGGAGTGGAGCATATACGGTGCAGCCGTCTTTACGCCACCTGCCGTACCGATGAGACGACAGATATCGACGGTCAGCCCGGGCCGCATTTCCCCCTCGACATAACCTGCGAGAAAGGCGCATTACTTGTGATGAGACCCAAATCGGGCAGATAATGCGGCAAATAAATTATTCCACGATACTTATATACCCGTTGTGCGTTTAGAAATATGGTTATACTTATTAACCATAATTCTTTCTGTCAGTTATTTCGGTTTTGCGAAGCAAAACCTGCGGCCTGCCGCCGCCCCACGCGGCGGGCTGCTCAATCGACCTCACGGTCGAGATTCGCGCCCACCGCCGACGGCAGTCCGAAAGGAAAATACTTATTTACAAATATTTGCACTTAATAGTCATAATGATTCTAAATGCACAACGGGTTACATATACAGAGTTGCCGTATTAAAGTACGGGGATTTCGTCTTCTATTACATATATTAAAATATCTGCCCCGAAAGATACAGGAGCTCTATTTCCGAGGACTTTGCCTGATACATGGCATCGAGTTTCCTGTTTACGGCTTCCAGGTAGCTGCGCTGGATTTCCCTGAAATCCGTACCTGACATGCTGCCGAGGCGGTACATCTCCATTGCGGCTTCGAGATTCTTGTAGGCTATGTCGGCCGATTCGCTCTCGAAATCTATCATGGTCATATTCTTGCGGTAGACGTTATACGTCTGCGTGATGGCGCTCTCCACCCCGAGTTCCGTACTGCGGCACAGCAGTTCGCTGTTGTCCAACTCGATAACCGCGTTGCGCACCCTGCGCCGCGTATCGAATCCACCGAAAATCTTACTCGACAGGGTAAGTCCCACGCTCGGCCCGTGAACGCGGTTGAACCGCACGGAAGCCGAACTGCCGCCCGAATGGTTGAAACGGTAACCGCTCGTAAAGTCGAGCGTCGGATAACGCGAAGCGCGTGCGACCCTGAGGTCGAACTCGGCAACTTTTTGCCCGCTGCGGGCAAGCAGTATGGATGTATTGTTATTGTAGGCCGATTGCAACAGGTTTTCGAGATGAAGGTTTCCGGCCGGAGCGACGGGTTCGCCGATGATAAAATGCGAGTCCAGGGGAACATTCATCATTTCGTACAGAGTGATATAGGCGTTTCTCAACACCTGCTCCTGAAGTACCACGGCCGAACTGTCGGCGTTGAAGTTTATCCTTGCCTGCGCCAGTTCGAGTCCGGAGAGCGCCCCGATAAGGTATTTCTCCTCGGCCTGCGAGTAACGGGTCGTCGATATGCTGAGATAGGTATACGCAGCTTCGAGGCGGTTCCGGAGCGTCACTATGCTGAAATACTGATCCGAAACATCGGCGACGAGACCTTCCATGCTCTGCTTCAGGTTGAGTTCGCCCACCCTGAGCAGTTCGCGCTTGGTATCGTGGCTTGCGAACATGGCCAGTCCGTCGAAAAGCCGCCACGACAGCGAGACGTCGGCAGAGAACACGTTGCTCGTATATTCCCGCGAGATATTCGGCGATTCGAAGTACCTTTCATGCAGATCTAAAAATTCCTTCGACCCGCGCGTCCCCGCCGTCACGACCGGCATGAATTCCGAACCGGTGACGTTGTTGGCGGCGATCTGTTCCCTGTTGCGCGCTATTTTTACTCCGTAATTGGATTCGATAGCTATCCTCAGGCATTCGTCCAGCTTCAGCGTATCGGCATTTCCCTGCCCGCAAAGCGTGACGGGACAAAGGATTATGACGAGGAAAGCTACGGTAATCGCGGCGATGCTACAGTTCTTCATTTGTACGGATTTTTCGTGAGGTCAAATAGGTATAAACAGCCGGAATTACGAACAGGGTGAGGAACGTGGCGCATATCAGCCCGCCTACCACCGCAATACCCATCGAAATACGGCTTTCGGATCCTGCGCCGGTGGCGAGCGCCATCGGAAGTATCCCGAGTACGGTGGAAAGACTGGTCATAAGGATCGGCCGGAAGCGCGACACCGAAGCAGTCACGATCGCCTCGCGCATGGGAACCCCGTCCATTCTGCGCTGATTGGCGAACTCGACGATCAGAATACCGTTCTTCGTTACCAATCCTATAAGCATGATGATACCTATCTGACTGAAAATGTTCATGGTCTGTCCCCATATCCACATCGAAAGCAGGGCGCCTATCAGCGCGAGCGGCACGGTCAGCATTATAATGAACGGGTCGCGGAAGCTCTCGAACTGAGCCGACAGGACAAGATAAATCAGTACCAGTGCAAAAGCGAATGCAAACAGCAGGTTCGACGAACTTTCGACGAAGTCCTTGGACGATCCGGAAAGCGTAGTGGAGAAAGTGTCGTCGAGTACTTCTTTGGCTATGCGGTCCATCTCCTCGATCCCGTCCCCGATGGTCTTGCCTCTGGCGAGGCCGGCCGAGACGGTTGCCGAAACGAAGCGGTTGTAGCGGAAACGGCGCGGAGGGGTGCTGCTCTCGTACATCGACACGAAATTGTCCAACTGGAGCAGTTCACCCTGGTTATTGCGCACGTAAACGTTGGTCAGATCCATCGGTTTGTTGCGGCTCGGCCTGTCGAACATGGTCATGATCTGGTACTGCTTGCCGTTCATTATATAATAGCCGATACGCTGTTCGCTCATCGTGAGCTGAAGGGTCTGTGCGATATTCTGAACCGTTACGCCCATGGTAGCCGCGCGGTCGCGGTTGATGGAGACTGTAAGTTCGGGTTTCGTGAATCTCAGATTGATATCCGATACCGAAAAGACGGGGCTCAGAGCAACCTCGTTCATAAACGCCGGAAGGAACTCTTTCAGCTTGTTGAGGTTCTGCGCCTGAAGCACATACTGTACCGGAAGTCCGCCGCGCCCGCCGCCGAAAGTCTGTTGCTGGGTGACTATCGTACGGGCTTCGGTCATTCGGGAGAGCTTCGCCGTGAGGTCGTCCGCTATATCCTGCTGAGTCCTGTCGCGCTTGTCGGGGTCTACCAATATGACGCTGAAATAAGCGCTGTTGGTCGCGCCGCGCCCGCCAACGAATTCGATATTGCCGCCCTCGACCTGCTCCGGCACGCTCTCGTTTATTATATTGGACACCCTGTCCGCGTAATTTAGCATGTAGCTGAAAGTGGTGCCTTCGGGTGCCGTGGACGAAACGCTCAGCATCGAACGGTCTTCGATCGGAGCCATTTCAGACGGCAGTTTCCCCCAAAGCCATGCGATCGCGCCGAGCGAGGCAAGGAGGATTATAACGGCTACATATCTTACCTTCAGGAAACCCTCGAGCATACGCCCGTAAAACCTTACCATTCCCGAAAAGAACGGTTCGGTCTTCCTGTAAAGCCATGCCTGGGTCGATTTCGACGTCAGCAGTTTGGTCGAGATCATGGGAGTGAACGTAAGCGCCACGAAGGCCGAAATGGCAACTGCGCCCGCGATCACGAGGCTGAACTCGCGGAACAGCCTGCCTGTCGTCCCCTTAAGGAAAACGATTGGGAAAAATACCATGATCAAAGCGACGGTCGTAGCGATCACGGCGAAGAAAATTTCTTTCGACCCCTGCAGACCCGCTTCCCGCGGCGACATGCCCTTCTCTATTTTGGTGTATATATTCTCCATCATCACAATGGCATCGTCCACTACGAGACCTATGGAGAGCACCATTGCGAGCAGGGTGAGTATGTTGATCGTGAACCCGCAGATATACATTATGAAGAACGCCCCCATAAGCGAGATCGGGATGGCGAGCACCGGAATGATCGTAGTTCGCCAGCTGCGCAGGAATACGAATATTATCAGTACTACAAGAAAGAAGGCGATCGCAATGGTATCGCGCACCTCGGCTATCGACTGGCGTATGAATATCGTGTTGTCGAACCCCGTACGCACCATGATGTCTTCGGGAAGATCCTTTTTGATCTGTTCTATAACGGTCTTCGCGTTGTCCACGATCGTTATGTAGTTCGCCCCGGGCTGCGGGATCAGCTGGCAGGATACCATGATGACACCGTTGCGTTTCAGTATCGAACGGGTATTCTCGGCCTCTATCACGGCGCGTCCTATGTCGGAAAAACGCACGATGCGCTCGCCGCTGCGCGAGATAATAAGGTTATTGAAATCATCCAGGGAACGGAAGCGCCCGAGCGTGCGGATCACCAGTTCGGTATTCTCGCCCTCGATGCGTCCCGACGGAAGCTCTATGTTTTCCCTTGTCACCGCATCCCTTACGTCCATCGGCGTGAGCGAATAGGCCGCCAAAAGTATGGGATCCATCTTGAGCCTCACGGACATGCGCCTCGAACCCTGAACGTCCACCGACGACACGCCCGGAACGGTCTGCAACCGCTCCTTGAAATTCACTTCGGCGAATTCGCTCAGGTCGATGATGTCGCGGGTATCGCTCTCCAAAGTGATGCTGTAAATCGGCTGTGAGTCGGCGTCGGCTTTGGTCACGACGGGCGGATCGGCATCGGACGGCAGACGCCGCATCGCCTCCGACACCTTGTTGCGCACATCGTTGGCGGCGGTTTCGAGGTTCACTTCGAGATGGAACTCGACGGTGATGTAACTCGAACCGTCCGAACTGGTACTCGATATGGAGCGTATACCCGGGATCCCGTTGATGGATGCCTCCAGAGGCTCGGTGATCTGGGTTTCTATAACGTCGGAATTGGCTCCAGGATAGGAGGTGCGCACGGAGATGATCGGGGGATCGACGCTCGGATAGTCCCTGACCCCCAGAAAACGGAATCCGAGATAACCAATTATAACGATAAAAAGACTGAAAACGGTAGCGAGTACCGGACGCTTTATACTGGTCGAAGAGAGGCTCATTGACGTTACTTTATTTTATTTTACCAAGGTCGATATTCGTAGCCTGACAGTTCCCCTGAATGACAGTCATGCAGAAAATTTTCATTTGTACGAAGTGTAGAATCTCTTATATTAAGAGCTAAAAAGCTGTTTTACTTCCTTCTGTTTCACCATAAGTATCGATACCCCTGTTCCCGCAAGCGAAGCGGCCATTTTCACCACACTGTTCATTCCGAACCCCGTTCTCGACAACAGGATGGAGATAATAACGCCCGCCGAGACCGACAGTATGACCGGCCACGCATGTTTCCGGTCGGCAAAAATCAAAGCCAGCGAAACACCCAATGGTACGGCGAACAAATATCCTATCCACTCCCCGATGCCGTAAAAATCGGGGAATGAAAAATGCAGGAATATGATATGCAGGGAAAAAATAACGCTCAGCACTAAATACTTAATTTTCATAATAAAAAAGTCTATGGCTCATCATTATGCCGGATTGTTCATTCCGGCATTTCGGGTGTTCGTCCGCGCGACCGGTGCGCATAATATGGTTTTAAGATTTTAAGATAGTATAGTGATTAACTGTCAATTCATTACCTGTAGCGGCGAACCTTCCCTGACATGCAGGAGGCCGGTAGTAATTACCGAATCACCCGCAACGATACCTTTAGTTATCTCGATCATGGACTCTCCCCTGATCCCCGTTACGACCGGCGCGGAAACAGCCTTGCCGTCCCTGAC
The DNA here is from genome assembly GCA_023690525.1 of Holotrichia oblita. Lineage (NCBI taxonomy): Eukaryota > Metazoa > Arthropoda > Insecta > Coleoptera > Scarabaeidae > Holotrichia > Holotrichia oblita. The sequence continues at coordinate 2,012,595 of CM043015.1, forward strand.
CACCCATACGGTCTGGTTTTCCATCACGGGCACGATCGCCTGGGTGGGAACCTGAAGGGTTTTTCCGAGCCTCTGTCCCACCGTCACGCTTGCGAACATGCCGGGAGTCAGTTCAGATTTGGCATTGTCGTAAAGGGCGCGGATCGCTATCGTTCGGGTTTTCACATCCACCTTGGAATCTATGGCGTACACGCGGGCTTTCCTGACTGCAGGACTTCCCTCGACGGTGAACGAAATGTCGGATCCGATTTTCGACAGGTGCCCGTATTTTTCGGGTATGGCGAACTCCACCCTGAGTCTCGAACCATCCACCATCGGCGTTATCAGCGTTCCGGGCTGAAGGTATGTTCCTATACTGACGTACCGGAAGCCGGTCTTGCCGTCGAATGGCGCCCTGATCTCGGTCTTGTCGATCTTTATATTGAGAAGCTGTATATCGGCCTCTATAAGATTGTAATCCGTCTCGATCTGGTCGAAGGCTTCGCGGCTTATGGCATCCTTGCCGAGAAGGATGCGGTTGCGTTCCAGCTTGTCCTTGATGAGGTCGCGCTGGAATTTCGCCCGTTTGAGCTGGGACTGCAGGTCGTCGTCATTGACCTTTACCAGCAAACTCCCCTTCTTTACGTAGGAACCTTCCTCGAAGGCCACCTTATCGACCCTGCCTGCCGTTTCGCTAGCCACGTTCACCTCCTCGTAGGGCAACAGGGTGCCTACGGTGCGGATTCCTTCGTCGACACTCACGTAGTCGGCCAGGTATACATTTACGGGAATACTCTTGCCGCCCCCGCGGTTTTCACTTCCGGTACCCGCACCACGCGGCGCCGGATCCTTGCCGCCGTCCCCTGCGGACGATGCAGTGAACCTGTAAACGACAAAAGCTCCGATTATTAAGGCAACAGCTACTGCCGCAATTCTGAAACGGTGTTTTTTCATGTTGAAAATGGAAAGAATGCTTAATAAAAAATTAAGTGTAAAGTTACATAAAAAACGGCAAAAATATTTACGATATTGTTAAATTTAAAAAACGACGGATAATATATTACCTTTGGACTGTAATTCCCGATCTGCATCGGACTCAGTTAAAAATATGAAGTCATTCATACCGGCATATAAGACCGTCATAACAATTCTGACCGGACTGGTGTTGTTCTCCTGCTGCGAGAGGGAGGAAGACGGCGGCGGCCCGGGGCGCGTACTTTTGGTTTACATGGGAGGCGACGAGTTCAAAATACAGCGCGACGTCGCCGATAAGTTGAATGCGCTGGTCGAAGGAGCGAAAAAGTCGCGGGGAAACATAATAATCTATACCGACCGCTACGGATCGGAACCCGCACTGGAGGAGATAAGGATCGGGAAAAACGGCGCTTCGCTCGAAACGATCGAGACTTACGGGAAGGAGAATTCAGCTTCGGCCGATATATTCCGCAGGTCGGTCGATTACATAAAGGAGAGGTTTCCAGGGAGAAAATACGGGCTTTTGGTCTTTTCCCATGCTTCCGGCTGGCTCCCTGCCGGTACGCTGCAAAAGCCGCTTACGGGACTCGTGCGTTCCATAGTCATCGACGATGGCGGACAGTATCCGCCGACAGACAGGGACGAGATGGAAATGTCCGGTTTCGCGGCGGCGATCCCCGACGGATTCTTCGATTATATAGTGTTCGAGACCTGCCTGACGTCAAACGTGGAAGTCGCCTACGAGCTGCGCAACAAGACCGCCTACATACTGGCTTCGTCGGCGGAGATAGTTTCCCCCGGGTTCACGCCCGTATACCCGCGCACGGTAAAATTCCTCCTGGATACGGACAATCCCCTCGCCGATAACCTGACGGCCTTTGCACGGGAGTATATCGCCCTCGCCAAAACCGACAGCAGGTATTACGATTCGGCGACGGCAAGCGTGATCGGAACGGCCGGAATGGAAGACCTTGCAACCGCTGTCCGCGAAATAAACTCTGCGGCGGAAGGCGGCATCGAGGATCTTAATTCCCTGCAGAGGTTCGACAGGCCTGGACAGTACGGCGATTCGCCAGCGCTGGCTAAATTCTTTGATCTCGAGGAGTACATAGAGGGAATAGCCTCTTCTCCGCAATTCGATTCGTTCAGGGAAAAGCTCGGCCGCGTCGTAATATGGAAAGATGCCTCGTCCGCTTTCCTGCCCGATTACGGCGGTTTCGCCATAAACCGCCACTGCGGCCTCACTACCTATATCGAGCGTTCCGAACTTACCTTTATAAATGAGAAATACAGGGAAACCTCATGGTACAGGGATACTAATTAACATGGGTTCCATCAGTTTCAGCGCCTGAATATCAGATAACACTAACTGCAAACAGGAAAACGAATGTGCGGTTTTATGCTGACACGCCCTATAGGAGCCTTGAGTGACGAAGAATATGAACACACAAATTGTGATTCTTCTGGGGGGCCATGGGCGGCGAGTGGAATGCAACAGTAAATCGTTATCCCGAACTCAAGTTATTTTACTACCTTTGGGCAGTAGGGTTGCAGAATGTTTCTTAAGGAATTATCTCTCATAAATTTCAGGAATCTGGAGGAGGTCTCGCTGACTTTCACCTCGCGGATCAACTGCTTCGTGGGCGGTAACGGAGCGGGAAAGACCAATGCCGTGGATGCGATCCACTACCTGTCGATGAGCAAAAGTTCGCTGGCCGTTTCAGACAACCAGAGCGTAATGCACGGAAGCGATTTTTTCATGCTCAGGGCGGATTACGCTGCCGACGGCGGGGACAGTGAAAATATTGTCTGTGCATTCAAAAAAGGCGCGGGGAAAAATGTGAAGCGCAACGGCAGGGATTATGAACGCATATCCGAACATATAGGCCTCATCCCCCTTGTGATAGTCTCCCCGCCGGATTCGTTGTTGGTGACCGACTCGGCGGAGGAACGCCGGCGCTTCCTCAATTCTTTCCTGTCGCAGCTGGACAGGATATACCTGAATACCGCGATTCGTTATAACCAACTGCTCGGCGAAAGGAACAAACTGCTGAAAGCGCCGCATGACCGGACTGCGGACGATATAATGGACATACTCGACATGCAGCTTGCCGAGACCGGCGAAGCCGTCCGCGAAAAAAGGGCGGAACTGGTGGCGCGGCTTACCCCGCTGGTTGCGGAATATTATGGGAAAATATGCGACAGGGCTGAAAGCGTTCGGCTGGAATACCGTCCGCAGTTCGAAAAGGGTGGATTGGCCGGCATGCTGGGGGCTTCGCGCGATAGGGACCGCCTCAATCAGTTCACTACGTGCGGAATACACCGCGACGAACTGAAAATGGAAATAGGCGGATACCCCCTGCGCAGGTACGGCTCGCAGGGTCAGCAAAAGTCGTTTCTGATAGCTCTCAAGCTCGCCCAGTATGCGGTGGTAAGCGAAGAACGGAAGGAAAAGCCCCTCCTTTTACTGGACGATATTTTCGACAAGCTCGATTCCCGACGTGTGGGAAGGCTTCTGAGTCTCGTTTCGGGCGACGGTTTCGGACAGATATTCGTCACCGACTGCAATAAGGTACGCTTCGAAGAGGTAAAAGGCGGAGAGGATTACTCCGTGTTCGAGGTCGAGGACGGTAAAATATGCAGATTGTAAATTATGAGAAAAACGACCCCTGTAACATTCGGCGAACTGTGGGACGAATTTGTCCGTTCCAACAGGGGAGTGGCCAAAAAACTCGCCGAAGCCCGCGTAAGTGAGGTATGGCCTTCGGTGGCGGGTCCCGCCGTGGCAGGATATACAGAATCCGTATCGGTGGTAAAAGGTGTCATGTATGTAAAGATTATTTCGGCGGCAGCGCGCAGCGAAGTCTTCATGCGTCGCGGCGAACTCAGGGATGCCGTGAACAGAGCCGTCGGAATGGATGTGGTCAATGTGCTGATAGTAAAATAAATATTGATAACCCTATGAATCTTACCCGGGTTGTCTGCGGCAGATCCCTGCCATTTGTGAGTTCGCGAATCCCCCTTCTCTTGTCCGGAATCAAATTAAAATGGCGCGAGTTCCGGAGTTGTATTATCTTTGCACTCTTTATTCCGTGAATCCTGAAAACCTTCGGCGGAATTCCGAAATGTGCCCCTATGGTTTACCATATAAATAGAAAATCAGCGGATTACTGGCAGCAGTACCGCCGGACGCTGTCGTTGGCCCTTCCGGTCATGCTCTCGCAAATCGGACATGTCGTGGTACAGCTTGCCGACAGTGTCATGGTCGGGCGTCTCGGGGCGCTTCCGCTTGCTGCGGTATCTTTCGGGGGTACGGTTTTCTTTACGTTCTTCATACTCGCCATGGGTATTTCCATGGGTCTTACGCCGCTCACGGGAGAAATGTATGCCAGAGGCAACTACAGGGCTGCCGCATCGTATTTCCAGAACTCCATCCTCCTGTACGGTCTCGCAGGGATCGCGGCTTTCGTACTTCAGTATTCGCTCGTACCCCTGATGCATCTCATGGGACAGCCGCCGGAAGTGGTCGAAATGGCGGTACCTTATTACGAATATCTGGTCTGGTCGATGATCCCGTTCATGGTGTTCGCCGCCTACAAGCAGTTCCTTGAGGGGGTGGGCAATACGACCATAGCGATGGTGATAATCGTAGCGTCCAACGTTATAAACGTAATATTGAATTACCTGCTGATCTACGGAGAACTCGGATTCCCGCAGATGGGGGCGGCGGGCGCCGGACTCGCCACGCTGATAGCCCGTATCTGTATGGCCGTGCTAATGATATTTTATTTCTCGTACAGGAAAAAATTCAGGCGTTACTACTCTTTCTTCGACCGGAGAGAATTTTCGCGTTCCTGCATCGTGTCGCTGCTTTCGGTAGGCGTTCCCATATCGCTTCAGATGTTTATGGAGGGGATCGCTTTCGTTCTGACTTCGCTGATGATGGGGTGGCTGGGCACTGTGGCCATAGCGGCCAACCAGATAGCGATCCTGGTCAGCAATTTTTCCTTTATGATGGTCATAGGAGTGGCGGTAGCGACCACTATCAGGGTCAGCCATGCCTACGGAAGAAACGATATTGCCGAACTCAAAAAAGTTTCGGCGGCTTCCCGCCACCTTACCATAGCATGGAACGCTTTCACGGCGCTGCTTTTCATACTGACGAGGAATCTGATCCCGAGAATGTTCACGGACGATCCTGCCGTTATAGAAGTTGCGTCATACCTAATGCTATTCGTTGCGGCGTTCCAGTTCTCCGACGGTCTGCAGGCGATTTCAATCGGGGTCCTGCGAGGGTTGCAGGACGTCAAGAGCATAATGTACATAGCGTTTCTGTCTTATCTGGTGATAAATCTTCCGGTAGGCTATCTGCTCGCGTTCGTCCTGGGATGGGGCGCGGGCGGACTGTGGGCGGGCTTTATCTTCGGTCTTACGGCCGCCGCCGCATTCCTGCTACTGAGAGTCAGGTACAATTACAGAAAACTGTCTTCCGTCGGGATTTGATTATTCCGATTATTATTACGTAATTTGCGTTACGTAAATTACGTAACATAAAAGCCGCAAAATAATGAAGCCGAATAATCCATTCCTTATTACAGGATATCACAGTCCGGAATACTTCTGCGACCGCGAACAGGAGACCGCGACCATGACCGGAGCTCTCCATAACGGACGCAACCTGACTTTGGTAGCCCCGAGACGTATGGGCAAGACAGGCCTTATAAAGAATGTGTTTTATAAACTAAAGGAGCAAGAGCCGAATATAATCACGCTCTACATGGATATCTATTCCACGCAAAACCTCGGCGATTTCGTCCGGTTGTTTGCGACCACGGTACTGGGCAAGCTCGATTCCGCACCGCAAAAAGCGATGAGCCGGATCGCCGCGTTCATAAAGAGCTGCCGTCCGGTTTTCACCGTAGACGAATTCACCGGCGCTCCCAAGATAACCGTCGATATAGACCCTGCCGGCGAGCAAACCACCCTCGGCGAGATCTTCGACTATCTGCAGTCGTCGGAGAAGCGATGCTATATTGCCGTCGATGAATTCCAGCAGATCGCAGAATATCCCGAAAATGGCGTCGAAGCCCTGCTACGTTCGCGTATCCAGTTCCTTAATAACATGAACTTCATCTTTGCCGGAAGCAAACAACATGTTATGCAGGAGATATTCTTTTCGGCGAAGCGTCCGTTCTACCAGAGTACGCAGATCGTATCCATCGACCGGATCGACCGGAACGAATACTATCAGTTCGCTGCCGGTTTTTTCAAAAAACAGAAACGCGACTTGAGCGAAGAAACTTTTTCATATATATACGACCGGTTCGAGGGGCACACCTGGTATATCCAGAACATTCTTAACAGGCTATACAGTTACAGCCAAAAGATAGATAACACGTTGGCTGACTATGCCATTGCGGAAATCGTTTCGGAATCGGAGTATGCCTATGAAACTTTGCTGTCGGCTTACACTGCCAACAGCGTCAGGCTTATCAAGGCTATAGCCAAGGAAGGATGCGTAAAGGAGATAACAGCAGGGGATTTTATCGCGAAGTACAAGCTGAAAGCCGCAAGCAGTATCAACACTGCCATCAAAAAATTAGTCGATAAGGAGCTGACCTATAAAACCCCGGACGGCTATATCGTCTACGACCGCTTTATGGCTATATGGCTGCGGCAGCAACCATATTGACGTTTTGATTAAACGCAAGCCCGTTTAAGTCTCCGTCAGGACATTTCGGAAGGATTCCGAATATACTTTTTGCCGATAATTTCGTTATCTTTGTTGGAATTGAAAATAGAAAGATGCACTACGATAATATAAATGAAGACGGCTACATGCCGGACAGGATGGAAACGAACCCCGACCTGGCAGCGGATCCTGAAAATGTACGCGAGGACTCCGCGGCAGGGACAGAGACCGACTATACGCATAAGGACTATGTTTTGGATATTGGGCGGGGATGCAGATTTTGCGATTGCAAAACGGAACGTACCGCGTCCGTATGCGAGGGTTGTTTCAAACTACATGCGACCGACTGGCTGGCAGACATGCCGCAGGTTTTCGAGAACGACATATTCGAGGTGAGATTCAAAAATACCCGCCGCGGCTATTACAGGAACGTCAACGGACTGCCTCTGAAAAGAGGTGATATAGTTGCCGTGGAGGCCTCTCCCGGACACGATATAGGTATCGTATCGCTCACAGGCGATATTGTGGCGCGGCAGATGAAGAGGGTGGGCTTCAATCCCCAGAACGGAGAGTACAAGAAGATATACCGCACGGCAAAGCCCTACGACATAGAAAAATGGCAGGAAGCCATAGCGCTCGAACACGGAACCATGATACAGGCACGCCGGATAGCCGCCGACATGGAACTCAACATGAAGATAGGGGACGTCGAGTATCAGGGCGACAAGATCAAGGCTATCTTCTACTATATCGCCGACGAGAGGGTGGATTTCCGCGAGTTGATCAAGGTTTTCGCCGAACGGTTCCATATCCGTGTCGAGATGAAGCAGATAGGAGCGCGCCAGGAGGCGGGGCGCATAGGGGGACTCGGTTCCTGCGGAAGAGAACTGTGCTGTGCTTCGTGGATATCGAGTTTCAACTCGGTGACCACGACGGCAGCCCGCGTACAGGAGATTTCCCTCAATCCCCAGAAACTGGCCGGACAATGCAGTAAACTGAAATGCTGCATGCTCTACGAACTCGACACCTATCTGGATGCAAGGAGCGGGTTTCCCGTCGTAACCCAGCCGCTTCGCGCCGCAGACGCCGACTATTACCTGGTAAAGACCGACATACTGTCCCGCACCATGAGTTTCAGCCCCGACAGGGAAGATATGGCGAATGCGGTCGTCTTGCCCCTGTGGCGCGTGGAAGAGATACTCGAAGCGAACAGGCATGGCAAAAAAGTGGATACGCTGAGTACGACCCCCGCGGTTAAAGCGAAGAAGACCGAACCCGAATTCGTCAATGTCATAGGAGAGGAGAGCATAACCCGTTTCGATAATGTGGAAACTGACAGACATCACAAACACAAGAAGATAAAAAATAAAATGCCTTCGTCTTCCGCCGACGGTGTTCATGCGGAAAAAAACGCCGCCGCTCCGGTTCCTTCGGACGGCCGCGGCAGATCCGGCGATAGGATGCCGAATAGCAATAACGGCAATAACGCAGGAGAAGGCCGCGGCAGGCCTGCCGGCGGGGATAAGAAATTCCGCGCTTCGGGGCACAGGACGAACAACCACCGTAACTCCGGCGGCAGGGGCGGTATGCGGCGCGACGGTACGGCGGACGGCGGTAAAGAGAATAAAGAGCGATAAAGACGGTAGCGCTGCCGGTAACACGGGGAAATACCGGTGCAATGTCCGGCACGAAAGAAGACTGTATCCTTACATGGGAAAAGACAAAATAAGAAGATTCCGCGAGAACCTCACTTTCAATAATCTTATTCAGCCCGAGTTCAGTGAAATATTCGGACGCGACCACCGCTTAAAAGGCAAGTGGAGAGAAGAATTCTTCGGTAACGGAAATCCTTTGATCCTGGAACTCGGCTGCGGCAGGGGCGAGTATACCGTGGAACTGGCGAGGAGGTTTCCCGACCGGAATTTTTTAGGCATCGATATAAAGGGTGCGCGGATGTGGCGCGGAGCGAAGACCGCCGTCGAGGAAGGCATTGCGAATGCCGGATTCCTGCGGACGCGCATCGAGTTTATAAACTCGTTCTTTGCCGAGGGGGAAATAGACGGGATATGGATAACTTTTCCCGATCCGCAACTCAAGAAAAGCAGGGTCAAAAAACGCCTGACCAGCCCCGCCTTCCTTGCTTCCTACTCGCGGTTTCTGAAGAAGGAGGCGACAATACATCTTAAAACCGACAGCCTCCACTTGCACGAGTATACCAAAGCCGTGATATCCGCCAATTCGCTCCCTCTCGAAGCGTGCTGCGATGACATATACGGTACCGGTTTCGCCGACGAAATACTGTCGGTCAGAACCGCTTACGAGGAACGCTTCCTTGGAGAAGGCTCCGCAATAACCTACCTGCGTTTCCGCACCGACGGCAGAACGGATTTCGAAGCGCCCGATTTCATGCCGGACGACGAACTGTAAAACTTAACTCTGATTAATTATGAGAAATTTATTATGTCTGCCGTTACTTTTCTTTGTGTATTTTTTATATGGACAGGAAAATACTGTAAAAAAACCTGAACGGGTGATAATTGTAAATGACGAAATCATTACAATGGAAAAACTGCAAGAGTATGCGGGTCGAGGGTACATAAAACTCATGAATAATGGGGTTTCCGATGAAGTGAGAGCGAGGCTGTTTGAAAAATTCGGCGACAAGATCGGCCCCAAGGAATTTATCATTGAAATCTCTATTTATTCCGAAGAAGAGATGCAGAAGAAAATAAATAGTGGTATAACTGTAACAAGCCAATCTTCCGAAGATACGGTTATTTATGTTCTGAATGTAAACGACAGGGCGGAAGACTTTGCCGTTCAGATGATCAACGGTGAAACGATCAAACTCTCCGACTTGAAAGGACAGGTTGTTTTATTAAATTTTTGGGCAACACTGTGCGCCCCCTGCATAAGGGAATTTTATGCTTTCCCTTCGGAAATAATCGACCCGTTCAAAAATTCGGCGTTTGTTTTACTGCCTGTCTCGATAGGGGAAACAATGGAGGTGGTAAAAGATAAAATGACTCGACTAAAAAGAGACGGTATTGATTTTAATGTAGGTATCGACCCTGATAAATCCATCTTCAGTCTATATGGGAAGGGTGGAATTCCGAAAAATTTCCTGATCGATAAAAATGGTATTATCAGATATGTTTCTTTTGGATACAGCGAAGAAAAAATGAACAAAATCGTCTCTATGGTCAAAAAATTACTGGAAGAGTAAAACTGCGTACGCAATAATCTAATATAAAAGCATGGGTTCCGCGCAAGCGGAACCCATGCTTGATTTTAGGTATACCGGTTGTACTAACCGAGATAGGATTTCAAAGGTTTGCTGCGTGAACTGTGGCGCAGACGTCGGATTGCCTTTTCCTTTATCTGGCGGACCCGTTCGCGCGTAAGTCCGAATTTCTCGCCGATCTCTTCGAGCGTCATTTCGGAGCAGCCTATGCCGAAGAAATATTTTATTATGTCCTTTTCACGGTCGGTCAGCGTGGACAGAGCCCTTTCGACTTCCGTTCCGAGGGATTCGTTGATCAGCCCCCTGTCGGCATTCGGCGAGTCCGTATTGACGAGGACGTCGAGAAGCGAGTTGTCCTCGCCGTCGGCGAAAGGCGCATCGACCGAAACATGACGTCCCGATACCCGCAGCGTATCCGTTACCTTTTCTTTCGGAAGATCGAGTGCATTGGCAAGTTCCTCGGGCGAAGGGGTGCGTTCATGCTCCTGTTCGAAGCGGGCGAAAGCCTTGTTTATCTTGTTCAGCGAACCCACCTGGTTCAGAGGCAGACGAACGATGCGCGACTGCTCGGCCAGTGCCTGAAGTATGGACTGCCTGATCCACCAGACGGCATAGGATATAAATTTGAACCCTCTTGTTTCATCGAATTTCTCGGCGGCTTTTATGAGGCCGAGATTTCCTTCATTTATAAGGTCTGGCAAACTGAGTCCCTGGTTCTGATACTGTTTGGCTACGGAAACCACGAAACGGAGGTTGGCTTTTGTCAGTTTTTCGAGCGCCTCCTGATCTCCTTTGCGTATGCGCTGGGCAAGTTCCACCTCTTCCTCGACCGTGATAAGATCCTCTTTTCCTATTTCCTGCAAATACTTGTCCAATGAGGCGCTTTCGCGGTTAGTGATGGATTTTGTAATTTTTAATTGTCTCATTCTTATTTATTAACTCCTTGATTATAATCGTATACATGAAAGAACGTCCTACCGCAATCTTTTATTACGGTGTGGCAGGCAAAAACTCGATATTATGGAAGAACCATGAAAGTATATAGCCTTAAACCATAAATACGAAAAAATCTTTGCCTGCCCGTATATTTATGCCTGAGTTTTGCTTGCCGGTAGTATTACGATTATTAGCATCCAAAGCCGTTTTACCGTCGGTTACCTCTTCCCGTTCTATGGCGTGTTAGCATAAATTTGAAACACCCCTCTTTTGGCCAATTTTCGCCTGTTCGGCGTTAGATTTTTTCGCAATACGCCCGGTATTTCTGCCAAAAATCTGCCTTGAACAGACAAAAATTGGCTCAAAATCCGAATATTTAATTTATGCTAACACGCCCTAATCCACTATTGTGTAACTCGCCGTCCTGCCATCGGGGTAAACGCCGTCGATGGAAGTGATTTTGGCGGTGATCCTGGCGAGGTCGCTCCTCGAAGCGACAGGCCTGTCGTTAATATGGGTGATAATATACCCCCTCCTTATCCTCGCCTTGCTGAGCAGGCCGCCTTCCTTTACGGAGAGTACCTGCAGGCCGCCGTTTATCTTGTGGTCTTTTTTAGTCTTCTCGTTTATCTCTCCGAAAGTTCCTCCGAGTGTTTCCGCTACGTCCACATAATTCTTTTTCAGTAGTTCCGCCTTCCCAGCCCTATTACGCAGGATGACCTCGAAATGTTTCACTTGACCGTCTCTTTTTGCGGTAACGGTGATCGTTTCGCCCGGCCTGTGCTTACCCACCTGTTCCATAACCGTAGCGGAATTCGTTATCCTGACGCCGTTTATGTCGGTGATAATATCGCCTTTCCTTATTCCGGCGGCGGCCGCCGATCCGTCGGGATCGACCTCGAACACATATACTCCCCCCGGTTCCGTTATGCGGTATTCCTTACCGTATTCCGCGAGAAATGCGCTGTTGATCTCGCTGTACCTTATCCCGAGAATAGCGCGCTGAACGACTCCGTATTCCTTCAGATCCATCACCACTTTCTGCACTATCGACGAAGGAACAGCAAATGAATGTCCGGCAAAACTGCCTGTCGGTGATTTTATAACCGTATTGATGCCGACCAGTTCGCCTCTCGTATTCACAAGGGCGCCGCCGCTGTTGCCAGGATTGACCGCGGCATCGGTCTGTATGAACGACTCGATGCTGAATTCGCTGGGGATGACCGAAAGGTTGCGTCCCTTGGCGCTTACTATACCGGCCGTCACCGTGGACGGGAGTCCGAAAGGACTGCCTATGGCCAACACCCATTCCCCGAGACGCAGATCGTCCGAATTCCCGAACGGAAGCGTGGGAAGATCCTTTGCATCGATCTTGATCAATGCTATATCGGTAGTGGGATCCGTTCCCACTATGGTGCCCGCGAATATCCTGTTGTCATTAAGCGTAACTGCGAGTCTGGAGGCGTTCTCGATGACGTGGTTGTTGGTTACTATGTAGCCGTCCGAATTTATGATCACGCCCGATCCTCCCGAGTGCAACTCTCTGAACGAGGTGGATTCCTGACCCTCCTGGGGGATGCCGAAAAATTCGTAGAACGGATTGTAAGACCCAGACCGTCCCAGCCTTACCTCTTCGGTTTTCTCGATATTGACAACCGCTTTTACGGCGTTCTCCGCCGCATAAGTGAGATCAGGGTAGTTTTCCCTGTCAAAGGATGTGAAATGTGCGCCTGCTCCCTGGCGGCCGTCGAATTCGACGACCCTGTATTCCGATCGGACAGACATTAGTCTGGATACGGAAAAAGCGGTAATTCCGGCTGTAAGTATGGAAACCGCTACAACACTCAATATTAAATGACTCCTTTTCATACAAATGTTTTTAAAAAAATCCTTAAATTCATAAAGTCGAGAGTCTCTCCATGTTATTTAACTTGAGTTCGGGACGGGATAACAATATACGTTACCCCTTAAAATTTGCATTATTTATCTTAATGTATACAACATCCTGACCTTACTGTTATCCTGAACTCATTATTCAAGATATAATGTGGAATTAATTGTATGCCGGTTTGCCCTACGCAACGTTTATACCGTAGATTAGACACGGTATACCCGCCGTACCGCCGATTATTCCGTTTCCGTCATTGAAATCCCGTTTTCCGTTATATGGATCGTTGCCGCACATTGCCGCAACGGTAACAGGCAGTATATGAACGATGCCCTGTACCGTATTATTGTGGATTTTACCGTAATAAAATCTGTAACTTTATTATCCGATTTAACAACATTTTTTTGTTTCCCTCTGCATAAGATTTGTTAGAACGGGGGCAGAGCGAACTTCTCGCTCTGCCGAAGGACGATACAAAATCGAGTATTCGAGTATCAAAACTTTTAAAATCACCCGAAGCTACCAGCGTAGCGAGGAAGTTCCCGGGAGCAACTGCCGCGGGCAGTTTTGTATTATACAAAACTGCAGAAAATATATTGGGCAGCAATCCCGATATTTGTTTTAATGGGAATTTAAGCCTATTTTCGTAGGTTTACTTATGTATCATGAACCATGCAAATAATTCTTGACAACAGGTTGCCCGAATATCCCTCTTTCGAGGAGGGGGTGCGGCGTGCCCCCGACAGGGGATATACATTGAGCGCGAAACAAACGCGCAGGGCGCTGATGAATGCGTTGCGCTATATTCCCGAAGAACTGCACCGGCAGCTTGCCCCCGAATTTCTCGAAGAACTGCGCACCCGCGGACGCATATACGGATACCGCTACCGTCCGCAGGGCGATATAAAACCGCTTCCGATAGACAGTTATAAGGGTAATTGTATCGAAGGCAAGGCGTTTCAGGTGATGATCGACAACAACCTCTGCTTCGATATAGCGCTTTACCCTTACGAATTGGTCACCTATGGCGAAACGGGTCAGGTCTGCCAGAACTGGATGCAGTACCGTCTGATAAGGAAATACCTTGAAATAATAACTGAAAACCAGACTCTCGTAATAGAGTCAGGGCATCCGTTGGGGTTGTTCCGCTCGAAACCCGACGCGCCGCGTGTAATAATCACCAACTCCATGATGGTAGGTATGTTCGACAATCAACACGACTGGGAGATCGCCGCTCAAATGGGGGTCGCCAACTACGGGCAGATGACTGCGGGAGGTTGGATGTATATAGGCCCGCAGGGCATAGTACACGGCACTTTCAACACGCTGCTCAATGCCGGAAGGCTGAAGCTCGGGGTAGAACCCGGTGGCAACCTCGCCGGACACCTGTTCGTTTCCTCGGGACTCGGGGGCATGAGCGGGGCGCAGCCCAAGGCCGCCGAGATAGCCGGCGCCGCCGCGATAATAGCGGAGGTGGATATTTCACGCATCGAAACAAGATACGATCAGGGTTGGGTGCAGGCCGTAACGGACGACCTGGGCGAGGCTTTCGCACTTGCCGGCAGGGCGGTGGACGAACGCAAACCCTTTTCGGTAGCCTACCACGGCAATATCGTAGACCTTTTGGAGTATGCCGAGAGGGAAAATATCCACATAGAGCTGCTGTCCGACCAGACTTCGTGCCACGCCCCATACAGCGGCGGGTACTGTCCCGCCGGCATGACTTTCGAGCAGCGCACCCGGATGCTGCGGGACGACAGGCTGGCATTCGCCGAGGCCGTGGATGCGTCGCTGAGGCGCCATTACGGGGTTATAAAGAAACTGGTTGCGAGGGGGACATATTTCTTCGACTACGGCAACTCCTTTATGAAAGCTATTTTCGACGCAGGCGAGAAAGGCATTGCACGCAACGGCACGGACGAAAAGGACGGCTTCATATGGCCGTCCTACGTCGAGGATATTATGGGGCCGGAGCTGTTCGATTACGGTTTCGGGCCTTTCAGATGGGTATGCCTGAGCGGCAGGCGGGAGGATCTGCTTAAGACCGACAGGGCGGCTATGGAGTGTATCGATCCTTCACGCAGCGGACAGGACAGGGACAATTACGAATGGATAAGGAATGCCGACAGCAATAACCTCGTGGTGGGTACGCAGGCCAGGATACTTTACCAGGATGCGCTCGGAAGGATGAATATAGCCCTGCGCTTCAACGAAATGGTGCGCGACGGGGAGATTGGCCCCGTGATGCTCGGGCGCGACCACCACGACGTCTCTGGCACCGATTCGCCTTTCCGTGAGACAGCCAACATAAAGGACGGAAGCAACGTGATGGCCGATATGGCCGTACAGTGTTTCGCAGGCAACGCCGCGCGGGGGATGAGCCTCGTCGCGCTGCACAACGGGGGAGGTGTAGGCATAGGCAAATCGGTGAACGGCGGGTTCGGACTCGTTTGCGACGGAAGCCGCAGGGTGGACGAAATAATCCGCTCGGCCATACTATGGGACGTCATGGGCGGCGTCGCCCGCCGTTCGTGGGCTGGAAACGGACATGCCGTCTCCACCTGCGAGGCGTTCGATAAGTCGCACGGGAAGGACTACTCGATAACGATGCCTTTCGTCGCCGACGAGGATTACATCGCGGAATTGTGCGGCGGGGAATAAACAGCGGGAAAACACCTGACGACGCCAGGAAAATCACTGTAAAACATGAATCGCATATTCGCAAAGGATTAATAAAAACATTATAAATGAGTCGTATAATAGAATGTGTCCCGAATTTCAGCGAGGGGCGCGACAAAAGCAAGATCGAAGAGATAGTCGGAGTGTTCAGGGGCAGGGACGGGGTCAAGCTACTCGATTACAGCAATGACGAAGACCATAACAGGATGGTTGTGACGGTGGCGGGCGAACCCGACGCGGTGAAAGAAGCCGTGATAGACGCCGTAGGCGTTGCCGTGCGGCTTATCGACCTGAGCGTACATTCCGGCCAGCACCCGAGAATGGGGGCGGTGGACGTAATTCCATTCATTCCCATAAGGGAGGTGTCGATGGAGGAGGCCGTAGCGATCTCCGAGGAGGTAGGCGCCCGCATAGCGGAAAAATTCGGTCTTCCGGTTTTCCTTTACGAGAAATCGGCTACCGCGCCTCACCGCGAGAATCTCGCGGCGGTCAGGAAAGGCGAGTATGAGGGAATGTTCGAAAAGATGAACGATCCGCAGTGGAAGCCCGATTTCGGCCCTGCAAAGCCGCACCCTACTGCCGGAGTGGTGGCCGTCGGAGCACGGATGCCGTTGGTGGCATATAACGTGAACCTGAATACCGACAAGCTCGAAATTGCCGACAGGATAGCTAAAAATGTGCGCCATATAGGCGGGGGTCTGCGCTTCTGCAAGGCCATGGGGGTGGAGTTGAAGGATCGCGGTATCGTACAGGTGTCGATGAACCTTACCGATTTCACCAAGACGGCCATCTACCGCGCCCATGAAATGGTGCGCATAGAGGCGGCGCGATACGGCGTTACCATAGCCGGAGGCGAGATCGTCGGGCTCGTGCCTCTGGGAGCGCTGATCGATACCGCCGAGTACTACCTCGGACTGGAGAATTTCTCAGCTAACCAGGTTCTCGAAACGCACCTTATGGAGTAGGATATAGTTAATTTTATGGTTGTGTTTCAAAAAGATGCTATCGTAATTTGCTCACATACAATTACTTTAGGTTCTTGTTTTCGGCATGCCGCCGGCGGTGGGTGCGAATCTCGACCGTGAGGTCGATTGAGCGACCCGCCGCGTGGGGCGGCGGCGTGCCGCGTGACTTTCGTGCTGACGCACAAAAATCACATATTATGCTATCTAATATAACATACTGCATCAAATCGTTTTATGGCAGCATACTTTTTGAAGCACTCCCAATTTTATATGTATATGTACCTAATACTTTCCCCGCTGATTCTCGTGATTAATTATGTGTTTACACAGAATATTTTCTTTTCCGCTTTTTGGCTGTCAAAAAGCGGAGCAAAAACCAGCCCCGCGAGCCGAAAAAGCTAAAATGGCGGCGCTAAATCCAAGAAATACCGGTATGTTCAGAATCGGTGATTCTAAACATACCTACACTATCGTGAATTTCTAAGGATTTATCATCCGCCATTTCTCAACGCTTTTATCGACAGCGGGGGAGAGGCGCCTGACGGCGCCAAAAGAATATCGTTGTAGAATTGACTTTAAATAATTGCTTAACTGTAAAGAGCAATTCAGAAATTATACGGGTATACGGATATACATTTAATTTAAACAGCATACCTTAGTTACTTGGAATGAACGGAGGAAACATAATCATAAGGAACGCCGCCCAGTTGGTCACATGCAGCGGACGCGAAGCTAAAAAGGGTAAGGCCATGTCCGAGCTCGGCATCGTGGAGGGCGGTACCGTCGTGATAAGCGACGGGATCATCGTCCATGCAGGGAAAGATACGCCCGACCTTTGCGCAGGGGATTTCTCCGGCTACGAAGTTATAGACGCTTCGCGGAACGCCGTGCTGCCTGGTTTCGTCGATTCCCACACTCATTTCGTGTTCGATGGCTACCGCGAGGAGGAATTTTCGTGGAGGATGCGCGGCGACAGCTACATGTCGATCATGGCGCGCGGCGGCGGCATTCACAACACGATGAAAGCCACGCGTAAAGCCTCGTTCGAAGAACTGCTGACGTCCGCCGCCGCGCGCCTCGACCATATGCTAGCACTCGGTGTCACGACCGTCGAAGGCAAGAGCGGATACGGCATGGATATGCAGACCGAGCTTCGCCAGCTTGCGGTGATGAAGAAGCTCAATGCCGAGCATCCTGTGGACATAGTGCCTACTTTTATGGGCGCCCACGCCGTGCCTCCGGAATACAGGGGCAAGGAAGACGAATTCCTCGCTTTCCTCGTCCGCGAGGTGATGCCTGTGGTCAGGGAGCGGAACCTCGCCGAGTGTTGCGACATTTTTTGCGAAAAGGGCGTCTTCAGTGCCGAACAGTCCCGAAGGTATCTGACGGCCGCTAAAGATATGGGATTCAGGATAAAGATACACGCAGACGAGATTGAGGATACCGGAGGGGCGGCTCTTGCTGCAGAACTGGATGCGCTGTCCGCCGACCACCTGCTCAAGGCGTCGGACGCGGGCATTAAGGCAATGGCGGAAAGCGGGGTCGTTGCGACATTACTGCCCTGTACCGCCTTCTGCCTCAGGGAAGATTACGCGAGGGGCAGGGAGATGATCGACGCGGGGTGCGCCGTAGCGCTGGCCACCGACCTTAATCCGGGCAGTTGCTTCACTTCTTCGATACCGCTTGCGATCGCCCTTGCTTGCATTTACATGAAACTTACGCCGGAAGAGGCGGTGACGGCGCTTACCCTGAATGCCGCCGCAGCTGTCGGAAGGGCCGACGGCACAGGCAGCATAGATGTGGGAAAGAAAGGGGATCTTGTCATTCTCGACTATCCGTCCTACCGTTTCCTGCCCTATAATGCGGGGATGAACATTGTGGGTACGGTTGTAAAAAACGGGATTGCCTACCGGAACCGGTTGGCTTGACGATAAACCATAACCATGCACACCGTGCTTAAGAAGCATTTGGGTTAAACGTTATTCGTCGAGATTGCGGGTCAAGCCCGCAATGACAACTCTGTTTCAAAAAATAACGAATCAGCAATAAATTACTTAAAATAAAAACTCATGTTGGCAGAGCTTAAAGTAAATGAACTCCTCGAAAAGACGGCGGGGAGCGACCCTGTTCCGGGGGGAGGCAGTATTTCTGCGCTGAGCGCGGCGTTGGCTTCGGCATTGGCCGAAATGGTGGCGAATCTTACCGCAGGGAACAAGAAGTACGAGGAGAGCTGGCAGTTGATGGAAGAGATCGCCACTTCCGCAAGAGAATTCCGCGTCGGGTTCGTGCGCGATATAGACGCCGATTCGGATGCCTACAACCGCGTTTTCGACGCTTTCAAACTCCCCAAGGAGACCGACGAAGAAAAAGCCGAAAGGAGCAGGGTCATACAGGAAGCGACCAAGCAGGCGGCGGAGGTGCCTCTCGGGGTGGCGAGAAAAGCCCGCGCCCTTATGGACATAATAGCTGTTGTGGCCGAAAAGGGTAACCGGAATGCCGTCACCGACGCCGCCGTGGCGGTCATGGAGGCGCGTACCGCCGTTCTCGGAGCGATATTGAACGTGCGCATCAACCTGTCGTCGATAAAGGATGAGCAATACGTTCAGCGTGTCGGGGACGAAGTGCGCCTGCTCGAAGAGGACACGATCCGTAAAGAGAGGGAGATAATCGAAAAGGTAAAGGAACTCTTGTAAGTCTGCGGTATGGAAGACATATTTTACATCGGTTCGCGCGACCTCGATTTCGGAACGATCGAACGGATAATAAACGGTAATTTCAAACTGGAACTCGCTCCGCAGGCCGAGGAGAGGATAGTCAAATGCCGGCAGTACCTCGACCGCAAGATCGAAACGCACGGCAGTCCCGTTTACGGAATAAACACGGGTTTCGGCTCTCTCTGCAACAGGAGTATTTCATCCGGCGAGCTAAACCGACTCCAGGAAAACCTCGTTAAGTCCCACGCATGTAGCGTCGGCAGGGAGCTTCAGCCGGAGATAATCAGGCTGATGCTGCTGTTGAAGGCGCATGCGCTTTCATTGGGCTACAGCGGCGTTCAGTTGGCGACCGTCCGTAGGATACTCGATTTTTTTAACAACGACGTTATACCTGTCGTTTATGATAAGGGGTCGCTCGGCGCATCCGGCGACCTTGCGCCGCTTGCAAACCTGTTCCTTCCTCTGATAGGGGAGGGGGATGTGCGTTATAAGGGAATAAAACGCGAGGCGGCGGACGTTCTCAGAGAATTGGGATGGGAACCGGTACGGCTGATGAGCAAGGAAGGGCTCGCCCTGCTGAACGGAACCCAGTTTATGAGCTCCATAGGCGTATATGTCCTGCTGCGCGCTTTCGGGCTCTCGAAGAAAGCCGACATTACGGCCGCAATATCCCTGGAGGCTTTCGACGGACTGCCCGACCCGTTCTCGGAGTGCCTTCACCGTATGAGACCCCACAGGGGACAAATCGAAACCGCCTCCAATTTCCGGAAACTTTTAGAGGGGAGCGAACTGATCTCGCGCAGTAAAAAACATGTGCAGGATCCTTACTCTTTCCGCTGCATACCGCAGGTTCACGGAGCTACGAAAGACGCCATACGCTACGCGGCTTCCGTACTTCTGACCGAAATAAATTCCGTAACCGACAATCCCACGATATTTCCCGATGAGGACAGGATAATTTCGGGCGGCAACTTCCACGGCCAGCCGTTGGCCATCGTCTACGATTTTCTGGGCATAGCTCTGTCCGAGCTCGGCAATATCTCCGAACGCCGTGTGGCGCAGCTTATACTGGGGCTTAGGGGATTGCCCGAATTCCTGGTGGCCAACCCGGGACTCGACTCGGGATTTATGATACCGCAGTACACTGCCGCAGCGATGGTGAGCCAGAATAAGATATACTGTCATCCGGCGTCGTGCGACTCGATAGTTTCCTCCAACGGTCAGGAAGACCATGTGAGCATGGGCGCCAATGCCGCGGTCAAGCTGCTCGAAATAACGGACAATGTGAACCGTATACTTGCCATAGAGTTTATGAATGCGGCGCAGGGTATGGATTTCCGCCGCCCCGCCCGCACGTCTCCGATATTGGAAAGCATACTCGCGGAGTACCGCAGGGAAGTGCCGTTCCTGTCTGAGGACGTGGTCATGTACAGGGAGATACAGAAGACGGTCGCTTTCCTCGACCGCATGCCGTTAGACTTTATGGAGTGGGATGCCTCATGAATTCCGGCAGTGTTATGAATTGAAAAACACGGCAATCTTTTTCTTCCATATACGCCCCTGGAAATACGGTTGATTTGAATAGTAATGTGTATGGCCGCAAAATTTGCGGCCATACACATTACACTATTGATTACATTGTCTAAAATTTCCATCCCCAGCTTGCCCCGATCTGGAATACGCTGTTGCGGGCCTTGACCGTCACCCCGTCTATACTTTTAAAAGCACGGGTTATACCGATATTGTAGTTGGCAAATAAATTCAGTCCGAAATTGAAATTATAGCCTATGCCGATTACCGCATCCAGTCCGACCTTGTTGAATGAATCCTTTATGTCAACGGTAGTACCGCCGAATTTTTCCTTTGCGGAGAGCAGAAAACCAATTTGCGGACCTACAAAAACGTTTAGGCCGTTGTAAACGTATACTTTAGCCAGTATGGGTATATTCAAGTAACCGAGACGAAGTTTAACATCGTTAAATTCATCCAAGTTGTTAAATTTCGTACCTTGACCAGAATACATAATGTCCATTTCCACTGCCCACAAATCATTGAATCTGTATTCGCCGAAAGCTCCGGCGGTAAAATGTAATCTGGCCCTTGCTCCATTTACATCATCACCTACAATGTTGGATATGTTAATCCCCACCTTGGGGCCTACAGTAAAATACTGTGCGCTGGCTACCGATGGCAGTAAAAAAATAAATAATAAGAATAACGGAATTTTTTTCATAACTATCTTTTTAAATAATTAAATATTAGTCCTAATGGCATTACTCAGCAATATGACGGCACTTATACGGAAAATCACCTTCGTATAATCAATAAATATGCCGTATGTTATTTGCTTAAATACGAATTGGAAGAGCTAACTTTTATATATAATGCTTATGAAAAGATAAAGGCCGTTTTCACGGCCCTTATATCTATGAATCAAAACCGATCCTGCTTACCGCATTTCCTCGCAGGCGAATGCTACCGCTTTGTTCATCAATAAGTTGAAATCGTATGTCTTGCGGAATTCATTTACCGTACTTTCCAGCAGGTTATCCTGCAGGAGGAAATCGTCGGGCAGGAATTTAACGAGGTAAATGTCCCTGAGTTTTAAATATTCGTCATACGGACTTCCGGCGGGATAACCCGCAGGCGTCCGCTTCAGTTTATTTTCCTGCGACAGCGTGAATCCCTCCGCTTTGCCGGCTGCTTCGAGGAATGCTTTCCCGTTATCGAAGATCTCGTCCCTGACGCTCCTAAGCACGTGCGGCTGAGGCATATATAATCCCGCCGAAAGCATATTCCCTCCCAGGAAGTTTTCGCCCTTGGGTTCAACGTGAAAATAATAGCCGGAGTATCCGGAGTTCTTCCCTTTCGGACATACGTAAGCCCCCATGTGGGTTTTATACGGGGATTTGTCATGACTGAACCGCACGTCGCGGTAAATCCGGTAAGTGCAGTCCTTTAACGTCAGCCCCGCGACCGAAGGATCGAAAGAGGCGATTCCCCCGATCAGCCGTTCGGTGAAACCGTTGAATTTTTCCAGGACATCCCTGTATCTCGGCCTGTTCGATTCGAACCATTCCCTATTGTTGTTAGTCCGCAGTTCGGCAAGGAACTCTATGATATTCTTCATTTTAAATTGTTTTTCGATTACGAAAAGGAGGGATGATTATTAAAAATATGGAGGTGTTACAAAAAGCATATTGTGTAATTTATACATAGTCAGCTTTATATCATTATTTTGTTTTCGGTATGCCGCCGGCGGTGGGTGCGAATCTCGACCGTGAGGTCGATTGAGCGACCCGCCGCGTGGGGCGGCGGCGTGCCGCGTGACTTTCGTGCTTACGCACAAAAGTCACAAATTTCGATAAATAAACATAATATTGTATTTTACCACTTTATAGCTTCATGCTTTTTGAAGCATTATCAAAAATACAGTATACTTCGACTCCCCGCCCGACCCCTCAGCCGCCTTGGCGGCTGCACGGGCGAGGGAGTCGGCAGTTTTGACAGGCAAAACTGCAAAAATCATTACTCGGTTACCATTGCCGAAAAAGGAACGCCGGCCAAAACAAAGCTATATTCTTACAGTAGCGGGCTGAAGAGACGGGCTACCGATTCGTTGAATTTATATATCCCCCGACGCTGTTCCCAGTCATCCCTGGTTACTTCATAACATCCCCTCAGGTCTGCCAGGAAGTATCCCTCCAGTTCGAGGGCTATTTTTTGGTCGTACATCATGGCGGTCACCTCGAAATTATCCTCGAAACTGCGGATGTCCATGTTGGCCGTTCCGACGGACGAGAAGCAACTGTCTATCATTATCAGTTTGGAATGGTTGAAACCGTTGCGGTACAGATAGACCCTGATGCCGGCGGCGATCAATTCCGAAATATAGGATCTCGTAGCCCAGTGTACGATTTTCGAATCCGGACGCGCCGGTATCATAATCCTTACGTCAATTCCGCTCAGTGCTGCGACTTTCAGGGCTGTCAGAAGGGCCTGATTCGGCAGGAAATAGGGCGAGGATATGTATATGTGCTTTTGTGCGCGCGTTATGGCGGCGAAATAGGCCTGCATTATGGAAGCCCAGTCGGAGTCGGGTCCCGACGTGGCGATTTGGACGGGGGTCTCGCTTTTTATCTTGTGCGAGGGGAAATATTTCGCTCTGTCGTTGAGCAGCTGACCCTTGCTGACAAAATACCAGTCGGTGGCGAACACCGTCTGAAGCATACCGGCAGCGTCACCCTCGATCTTGAGATGGGTATCGCGCCACATGCCCGATCTGCCGCGCCGCAAATACCTTTCGGCTACGTTGATCCCTCCGGTGAAAGCCACTTTGCCGTCCACGACCACTATCTTGCGGTGATTACGGTAGTTCACCTTGCTCGTGAGCCAGGGGAACACGACCGGCATGAAGCACCGGACGTCTATCCCTGCCCTGCGCATCCTGTGGATGAATTTCTGGCTCAGTCCCCAGCTTCCGACATCGTCGTAGATAAACCTTACTTCGACGCCATCCCGTACTTTTTTCATCAGAATATCGGCCACGCGGCGGCCTATGCGGTCATCCTCGAAGATATAGTATTCGAGATGGATCGACGATTTAGCCGCATGCAGGGCTTCGAACAGGGAAGCGAACATGGCCTTGCCGTTGTTCAGTATGGTGATCCGGTTGTTCATCGTCAGCAGCGCCTTGTTGTTGTTCAGCAACAGGGTTATAATGTCCCTGTTCTCCGATACGCTGCCGCGCAAAAGGTAGTCGGAATTGGATAAGGTCTCGACCTGTTCCCTGCTAAGGTCTTCGAACTGTTCCAGGTCCTTTATCTCTTTGAGGTTGAATATTTTTTCCTTGCGGTGGTTACGTCCGAAGAGCATGTACATCACGACTCCGATTATGGGAAGGAGGGCTATGACGGTGATCCATGCGAGGGCTTTGACGGGGTCGCGGTTGTCGTGTATTATAATACCGATGATTATAACGACAAACAGAAGATAACATATCGTTATTATCATTTTTATATCGGCCATGTCTATGAAAAGCGGAAATCCGATCATCGGCTTTAAATTTAACCTGTTGATTCCGGTTCTTTATTATTACGGCAAATATAATAAATTGACACTTGGAAAATTGAAACTTTCAAAACAATTACATGTTAAAATATCTCTTTGCGGAACAAATGTCCCAATTGAATAAACATCTTGCTTACAATGATAGTGGGATTATTTTACAATAATCATTGTCTCCGTTTGTTACACACTATTTATATTTATATATTTACCCGAATATTGAGAAAAACACTATTCAAAAACTTAAATTTCTAATGATGAAAAAACTGTTGATCGGATTTTATCCCTCGCGCTGTTCGGCGCGTGCGACAAATCGGGCAATGGCGGCCAGACCGACCCGAATATAGACATTATCGTTTGCATGAACCAGGATGCCGCCACAGGGTATTACAACATTATAGGCATGACGCCCGACGGGGCGACGAAAAAGGTGCTGTTCGCCGGTACGTCGGAAATAACCGAACCCAAACAGGGTATGATCGGCTCCGACGGCAAAACCCTGCTGTTCATCGATTACAATGAGGAGGATGTTTACACTTACGACATGGTGACCGGCGACCTGCGCAAGATCTACGATAATGCGAGCAATGGCGAAGGCCGCACGTTCGAGGTGGCGATCTTTTCTCCGGACATGAGCCTTATATATGCTTATGATAGACATAACCAGGATTTTTGCACGATCAAGAACTCGGTCGGGGGAGAAATAAAAGTGATCTATGATGGCTGTCTGATTTATCCATCTTTCGCGGCGGACGGACATACGATCGTGTGCGACGTGGACTGGAAAGTGAGTATTGGCGTCGTGCAATATGACGGTACGGGTTTACAGATTATCAAGGAGGGATATCGTGATTCAGATGGAGATAATGAATGGAGCGCTTACTATCGGCACCCGTCGGCCGTCAAGGCCCTAAACCGTATTGTATATGTTAAATATGAATCTGATACGAGGACGGGTAAGGATTGGGATGGAATCTGTATCATGAAAATGGACGGAAGCGGCGAAATCAAACTGGCGGAAGTAGATTACATCTCTCCGAGCGCCAGCGGCGACGGCGGCAAAATCGCTTTCATGAAGAATAACCAGCAGAACGACGGAGCCATTGTGGTCGGAAACTTCAACGGCACGGCGCTGACAAACCTGACCGAAATTCCGGTGGGCGAATATATCTGGAGGCCGTATTTCAACAGGGTACTTCCCGAAGTTTTCGCTTCGCTGCCCGATTTTCACTGATAATTCCGGCGACGGCGGATTTAATTAGGTTCAAGATTAGTTGGTTCCCGATTTTTATCCTTTAGCAAGGATGATTTTATAAATAAAATCAAACAGCTAAAAGATAATTTCGACTTAACTAATCTTGAACCTATAATTTTAGCTCTGAGCTTTATACATAAAAAATGGCGGCTGCAAATTTTGTGTATTCGCTAATCCTTATGATTGGTAATTCATAGCGCAAAATCGCAACCGCCAAGTGACTACGTCCTTGACAGACGTACGCCTCGATAAAAACAATATCTATGCCAGAGTGAAATATAAAAGTCTGTTTGAAGTCATGTTGTGTGCGTTTTGTCATCCCGAGCGCACTTTTTGTTACCCAGAGCGGAGCGAAGGGTCTCGCAGCCGGCAGGCATTCAAAGCATGTCCGGCTGAATTCATTGCCGAGATTCTTCACTTCGTTCAGAATGACAAGCGAGATGCTTCGCTTCGCTCTGCATGACAATATGGTAGATTGACCTTTCGGTCTTCCTCCTTGCGCCTCGGCAGAGTTCGAGCAAGCTCGACTCTGCTCTCGGGTTACATAAATTCTGTCGTCACTCGGCAATTCAAGCGAGCTTGATTGCCCTCGTTCCTAAGAATTTTGGCGTCGGTTCCTCGTCTCGGCCTGTCGGCCTGTCGGCCTCGCTCGGAATGACATTATTTTTGTCATCCCGAACATCCGCAGGATGGAGGGATCTACCGCATTATCTTCCAGTTTAATCGGTAGATTCCTCACATACGTTCGGAATGACATTTTTTGTCAATGAGCCTCCAGCCAGTTACTGCCGATGCCATAATCCACCGTCAGGGGAACCTTGAGTTTGGCCGCACCCTCCATCGCCCCGATCACAAGATCCACGACCTCCTCCTGTTCGGGTTTGTACATATCCACGAGCAATTCGTCGTGAACCTGCAGTATTACCCTGGATTTCAACTTTCGGGAATGTATCTCATCGTGTATTCCGATCATGGCTATCTTGATGATGTCGGCAGCGCTCCCCTGCAACGGCGCATTTATGGCGTTGCGTTCCTCGTGTCCGCGGGTCGTGTCGTTCGCAGAACATATATTGCGCAGGAACCGTTTGCGTCCGTGTATTGTGGAGACATAGCCGTCTTTTCTCGCCTGTAAGATAACTTTTTCGATATAATTCTTCACACCTGGATAGAGGCGGAAATACTCGTCTATCAGTTCCTTACCCTCGTTACGCGAGATACCGAGACGCTGGCTCAGGCCGAAAGCCGATATTCCGTACATTATGCCGAAATTCACGGTCTTTGCGCTGCGCCTTTGCTCGGATGTCACCTTGTCTATGGAAACCTTGAAAAGTTTTGCCGCCGTTGCCGTAT
Source organism: Holotrichia oblita (assembly GCA_023690525.1). NCBI lineage: Eukaryota > Metazoa > Arthropoda > Insecta > Coleoptera > Scarabaeidae > Holotrichia > Holotrichia oblita. Next base: position 2,039,339 of record CM043015.1, read on the forward strand.
GTATATCTTCCTTTTTATGGAATGCTTCCATAAGTCCCTTGTCTCCGCTTAGATCGGCCATAAGCCTCAGTTCCACCTGGGAGTAGTCTACCGAGAGGATCAGGTGGTCGTCGTCCGACGCCACGAACGATCTGCGTATCTCGCGTCCGGCCTCGTCCCTTATGGGTATGTTCTGAAGATTGGGGTTGGACGAGCTGAGCCTTCCGGTGGCGGTGACCGTCTGATTGAACGACGTATGCACCCTGCCCGTCCTGGGATTTACAAGCCTCGGCAGGACTTCCGTATATGTGGAAAGAAGTTTTCTCAGACCCCTGTACTCCAGGATCATATCTATTACCGGATTCTTGCCGGCGAAAGTGCTGAGGTACTCTTCATCCGTCCTGTAAAGTTTGGTCTTCGTCAATTTCGGTTTCGGGTCTATTTTCATCTTCTCGAAAAGGACCTCTCCCAGCTGGCGCGGGGAATTTACGTTAAGGTCGGACGCTCCGGTGGCTTTCCTGATATGTTCCTCAATCCCGCCGAGCGACTGCGAGATTTTCCTGCCGTACTCCGAAAGGCTTTTCACGTCGATTTTCACGCCCGTAGTCTCGATTTCGGCCAGCACATCTATCATCGGGCCGTCTATGTTAAGGTAAAGATCCGTCATCTTTTCCCTGGATACAATGTCCCACAGAACACCCTTGAGGCGCATGGCCACGTCGGCATATTCGGCGGAATATTCCGCCGCCTTTTCGACGGGCACTTTATCCATGGCGATCTGTTTCGCGCCGCGACCGATGACCGTCTCCATTTCGATCGGACTGTAGCCGAAGTACATGCGGGCGAGATAACCCATCCCGTGGCGTGTCTCGGGGTCGAGCAGGTAATGCAGGACCATCGTGTCGTATTTAACCCCGCGAGTCGCGATTCCGAGCATGGCGTCCATAACCATGATGTTGAACTTGAGGTTGTGTCCCGTCTTTGCTATCTTCCCGTCTTCGAACGCCGGACGCAGTATCTTGGCATAGTCTTCCCGAACGGACTCGTCGAACGGAACATACCACGCCTCGAACGGCTCAATGCAGAATGAAATGCCGACCAGGCGGTCGTTGAATACGTCGAACCCCGAAGTTTCGGCATTGAAGCAGAACTCTTTGCTTTTCGCGAGCATTCCGGCAAGGCTCCCGAGTTCGGCAGCCGATCCGACGATGTGATATTTATGCTTTACGGTGTCCACGGTCTCATACCCCTGATCCGGCAGCTTTTCCTCATAAACCGTCGCTGTTTCCGTCTCGGGAACTCCGCTTTCGCCCCATTTGGCTTCAGCCGGACTGCCGCCGTCCGCCGCCGTCAGGCCGAACAGGTCTCCCTGTCCCTCGTAGCAGGGACTTTTCTTTTTGCCTCCCGTGCGGGGAGCGGGTTTTACTTCTTCATACGGCGTACCGGCGTCGGAAGCATGCCGCGGCGCCTTGCCGGTAGCCGCGCCCGAATCCGCCTCCGCCTTCAGTCCGGGAATAAAAGTCCCGTTTTCCAACTCCACGAGGAACATATTGAACCCCAGCTCCCTGAAAAGATCTCTCAGAGCTTTCGCATCTGGTTTCTCCATAACGAGGTTGTCGGGACTGAACTTTACCGGTACATCCTCGCGGATCGTCGCGAGTTCCTTCGACATCAGCAGTTGCTTCCTGCTTGCCGCGATGTTTTCCTTTTGCCTGCCGCTTAGTTCGTCGATATTTTCCAGTATGTTCTCGACCGTCCCGAACCGGCCGATAAGTCTGGAGGCGGTTTTTTCTCCGATCCCCTCCACGCCCGGAATATTGTCGGAAGCGTCTCCCCAGAGGGCGAGAATATCGGCGAGCAGCCTGGGATCGCCGATGCCGTACTGTTCCTCGATCTGTTTCGGGCCTATTATCTCCACGCCCTCGCCGCTTTTCTTCTGCTTGTAGATGAATACGTCGGGGCGGACGAGTTGGCCGAAATCCTTGTCGGGCGTTACCATGTAGACCTCGTATCCCTTATCCGACGCCTTGCGTGCCAGCGTTCCTATGATGTCGTCGGCCTCGAAACCCTGCACTTCGAGTATTGGTATGCCTGAAGCGGCGATAATATCCTTTATATACGAAACCGAATCGTGTACGTCCTCGGGCGGTATCTGCCTGTTTGCCTTATACTTTTCGTACATTTCGTGACGGAACGTGGGGCCTTTGCTGTCGAAGGCGACCGCGAGATAATGCGGTTTCTCCTTGCGTATAATATCCCTGAGGAATTTGGTAAAGCCGAATATCGGGGAAGTATTGACTCCTGCGGAGTTCATCATGGGGCGCGTGAGAAATACGTAATAGTATTTATATATCAATGCGTAAGCATCTACAAGGAATATTTTTTTCATACTCATGGCGTTTATGCAAAGTTAATTACTTTAACGTGAGTGGAGTTATATCGGTTAATTTTTATGGTATCGGACTTGCGTCTTTTTGCAAGTCCGGCAGCCCGTCGCCGCCCCACGCGGCGGGCTGCTCTCATTTCACTCGTTCCGCCCTGCCGCCGGCGACAGGCCGAAAACTTACAACTCGGACATATTTTTAAATCGATGTAAACTCTAGTGCGCATAGGCGGAACCCGTATTTTTGTTCCAGCCCGTTATTACGAAGCGCGGGGAATTACCTGTCATTCCGAAGGTAGACGCAGAGACTTCCCATTAAAACATGCAATTTTCAAACCCAAACCAAGCCGGAGGATAAAGCCGGCAAAGAAAAAAGTGCCTGCGCAATCATAGTATTAACTCCGATTGCACAGGCACTTTAAAAGTTAAGAAAGACGGGGATTTTCCGGCAGAAACCGATTTTAATCTGTCGGATCGGATCCCGATACATTACATGTCAACCCGCTCCATCCGGTCCTGAGCCGGCATCAAGCACACCGTGCTATTTATTATTTTTCGTCTGTACTGCTAGTTAAGCGGCATACAAACAAAAAATGTATCAATAAATATTTAACGGTACTTAAAAAAGGATGCTTATTTCTTTACGACGGGAGATCTCTTTTCCTTGATCCTTGCCTTCTTACCGGTCAGTTGCCGTAGATAATATATTCTCGCCCTGCGGACAACCCCTCTCTTGTTTATCTCTATGTTGTCTATATGAGGGGAATAGAGCGGGAAAATGCGCTCTACGCCTACTCCGTTTGAAATCTTGCGGATAGTGAACATCTTGGTCATGCCGCTCCCCTTTATCTGGATCACGACACCCCGAAAACTTTGCACACGCTCCTTGCTTCCTTCGATGATCTTGTACGAAACCGTAATTGTATCGCCGCTACGGAACTCGGGAATATCCTTCTTTTCCCACATGCTCTCCTGTGCGATCCTTATCAGATTATCCATTGTCTTTTAATGTTACTGTAAAGTGCGGAATATTACGGACACCTGCGTTCTCATAAGAGATTCCTGCACGAGGGTGCAAATATAAACCTATTTATCCGAAAACCAAAATTTAAGCACTTTGTGCTGTTTATTATTTTTGTTAATGAATTTCCGTATATATGTCTAATTATTAATTTGCAGTAAAGTAACTATTTAAATAATTCAATTTTACACCGATTCCTTAGGCGCCGCCAGGCGCTTTATCCCCCGCTGTCGATAAAAGCGTTAAAAATGACGGATGATAAACCCTTAGAACAGAGGCAAAGAAGGATCAGCCGTCGTTTCTCTCCCTGACCGACTGATTGAAGCAGTGACGGCAAATAGGTTCGTAGGTGTCCTTTTCTCCGAGCATTATGAGCTTGCTTTCTTTTCCCAGCCGGTGGGAATGGTGGGCGAGATTCCCGCAGCGCACACATATGGCATGTACCTTCGTGACGTACTCGGCCATAGCCATCAAATGGGGTACGGGGCCGAAGGGATTTCCCATAAAATCCATGTCGAGTCCGGCGGCTATGACTCTCACGCCGTTATCAGCCAGATGTTTGCAAACTTCCAATATACTGTCATCGAAAAACTGGGCTTCATCGATACCCACCACATCCACATCTACCGCAAGAAGAGAAATATTGCCGGGCGATTCGACGGGGGTCGAGCGGATCGAATTGGAGTCGTGCGAAACGACTTCATTTACTGAATAGCGGACGTCGATAAGGGGTTTGAATATTTCGACGCGCTGTCCCGCGAACTGGGCGCGTTTAAGACGGCGGATCAGTTCTTCCGTCTTGCCCGAAAACATGGAGCCGCAAATAACCTCTATCCAACCCCTGCGATTGGCGCTTTCCAAAAACATTTTATTCAGGTTTATTGAGAGTCTGTTTGAAAATATTAATCTTGTTCTTTCCGCTCTTTCTCGCGCTTTTTTCCTGAAAGATTCGTTAAATAGTCCCTGCTATTCGCCTCATCTTTCAGGAAAAAATCATCGGGAAACAGCTCGAAAATAACTTCGGTAACATTTCCAAACAGACTCTGAGTATGCAAATATAACATAAATTGTATTATCTTTGCAGAACTTTCCTAAAAGGTCGCCCGACCTTGCGGAACCGGTAATATTTGTGGAAAGATTTGGTTGATTGCTACCACGTAAAAAAATTGCTAAAACAGCATTCTTTTATCATTATTAGCCTTCCATAGCCAAATTCTTCCGTTTTAAAAGCACAGAGTGTATTGCTAAATGTAATACTTATTTAAGTTTTACGGGTGAAAATCGGGCGAATTATACGGTTAATTAAACTTAATTAAACTTAATAAAATGGGATTTTTATTTACGTCCGAATCGGTGTCCGAAGGGCATCCCGACAAGATAGCAGACCAGATCTCGGATGCTATTCTCGACGAATTCCTGCGCAGGGATCCGGAATCGAAAGTAGCCTGTGAAACCTTGTGTACCACGGGTTTGGTCATCCTGAGCGGCGAGGTGCGTTCGGAAGCGTATGTGGACATACAGAATGTCGCCCGACGGGTTATAAGGCGGGTCGGGTATACTAAAGGCGAGTACTGTTTCGACTGTTCCTCCTGCGGGGTAATATCCACCCTGCACGAGCAGTCTCCCGACATCAACCGAGGGGTAGTGCGCACTGCGGAGGAGGAACAGGGGGCGGGTGATCAGGGTATGATGTTCGGCTACGCCTGCGACGAGACAAAGGAACTCATGCCTGCCACGCTTATGCTCGCACATGTCATAATGAAGGAACTCGCCCGTATAAGAAAACAGGGCGAGGTTATGACATACCTGCGTCCCGACGCCAAGAGTCAGGTGACGATAGAATACGGCGACGACGGCAGGCCGCTGCGCGTCCACACCATAGTGGTGTCCACCCAGCACGACGAATTCATAACCGCCGGCGAGGGAGGACTGACCGAACAGGAAGCCGAAGCGCGCATGTCGGAAAAGATCAGGGACGACGTGAGGAACATCCTCATACCCCGCGTAAAGGAACGCCTGGAGCGCGCTAATGACAAACTGGCCTGTCTCATAGGAAACGACTACATACTGCATGTCAATCCTACTGGCAAGTTCGTGATAGGCGGCCCTCACGGGGACACGGGACTTACCGGACGCAAGATCATAGTGGACACCTACGGAGGCAGGGGAGCGCACGGCGGAGGCGCCTTTTCGGGGAAGGACGGTTCCAAGGTAGACCGTTCGGCCGCCTATGCTGCCCGCCATATAGCCAAGAATATGGTCGCGGCGGGAATTTCGCATGAAGTTTTGGTGCAATTATCGTATGCAATAGGCATCGCCGAACCTGTAAGCATCTACGTGAATACCTACGGGACGTGCAAATTGGCCGGAGTCAGCGACGGCGAGATAGCCGCGCGCATCGGCAGGCTTTTCGACCTGCGTCCCGCCGCGATTATCGGGAAATTCGGACTCAAGTACCCGATATACGAAGTAACTGCGGCTTACGGTCATTTCGGCAACAGACCGTATACGGGAAGCGTCGAAATCCGCACCAACGGGGTCGCATACCAGAAAGAGGTGGGATTCTTCCCATGGGAAAAATTGGATGCCGTCGAAATCCTTAAAAAGGAATTCGATCTGTAACTGATATAAAGTTTATATTTTATTATATTTTCAACGCGGCTGCCGGCTTGCGTGAGCAAGCCGACAGCTGGCGTCGCCCTATAAGCACATTGTACTATTATTATTTTTGTTAATACTGCTAATCAATACATTTCAAATAAGTAATGGATAAATAAATATTTCACGGCACTTTATTATCTTTCCATGTTGTGTGAATTTATCAAAAATATGTATTTTTGCCGTTATTAAGCACACCGTGCTATTTATTATTTTCGTTAGTGTTGTTTGTCAGCAACTTACAAATAAATAATGGATAAATAAATATTTAACGGTACTTATTAATGAACGAAACAATTACAATATCATGGCATCTAAAGGCAAACCTAAAACCAAGACGCAGGATACCGAAGAGAAGATCGAATCGGCAATCGGCAGAACCGAAGCATTCCTGGTTAACAACGGCAAGAAATTTCTCGGCGCACTGATTGTCGTAGTCGTGGTATTGGGAATACTCATGGCCTACAAATACGTGCATTTACCCAGACAGCGCGAGAGAGCCGGCGCGATGATGTTCGTCGCCCAGCAGCAGTTCGCGATAGACTCTTTTTCGGTGGCTCTCCACGGCGACGGCAACAACGCCGGATTCCTCGACATCATCGGAAAATACGGCAGAACCTCGCAGGGAAATGTAGCCAACCACTATGCCGGAATCAGCTTTATGCGCCTCGGGGATATGGACAGCGCCTTGAAATATTTTGCACGATACAGGCCTGTCAAAGGCTCTCCGGGCGAAGTGATAAATGCGCAGAACAAAGGGCTCCAGGGCGACATATACGTTCAGCTGGGACAATACGACAAGGCCGCCGACATGTACGGCAAGGCTGTCGATGCAAGCGAAAACTCACTTACATCCCCATATTATCTGAAAAAGCTCGGTCTCGTTTACCAGAAACTCGGTAAATACGGCGATGCCGTGACAGCTTTCCGGAGAATATCCCTTGAATTTCCCGCAAGCATGGAAGCGCACGATATTGAAAAATTTATCGGGGCGGCCGAACAGTCCCTGTAGGGAGTTTCGCAAAAAATAAAATTACTGTATATTACCGGTGCTGCCATTCGGGAGTTGTTCCGTATGCCGCCCGCACATATGAATCTTCTTATTTTACAATATGGCTACCAAAGACCATAATCTCTCCGTATTCGACTCTCCCATGCCGTCTGCCGCCAACATGAAATTCGGCATAGTGGTTTCGGAATGGAACAGCGATATAACCGGAAAATTGCTTGCGGGAGCTATGGACATCCTGCGCGGGAACGGTTGTGCAGACCATAATATAATGGTCAGATTTGTTCCGGGCACTTTCGAGATCCCTCTCGGGGCGCAATACTTCGCGGAATATACCGATGTGGATGCCGTGATAGCGCTCGGCTGTGTGATCAGGGGAGAAACCCCGCATTTCGATTATATATGCCAGGGTGTTACACAGGGCATAACGCAGATCATGCTCAACTGGAGCATGCCCGTGGCTTTCGGCGTGCTTACGGTTGATGACTCCAGGCAGGCGGACGACCGCGCCGGAGGCAAATACGGCAACAAGGGAGCGGAAGCGGCTGCGGTCGCCATCAGGATGGCGCATCTGCAGACGGATATGGAAACACTGTCGGACAAGGAGAGGACGGACAGGAAGAATATAAACTGACGTTCATGCCGGATAAACGCTTCGGGTTCCCGAAACGGGAAAGGCTCAGGGGGCAGAAACGCATCTCGCTGCTCTTCAAAAGCGAAAACAGAGGTTTCGTTTACCCTTTCAGGTTCGTATATTCGACCGACAGCGAGGCCGGCACGGGAATCTCGACGCTCATAGTCATACCTAAAAGGTATCACAAAAAAGCCCATGACCGCAATCTGCTGAAGAGAAGAACGCGCGAGGCGCTGAGGCAGAACGAAAGGTATGTGTCGGAGAAACCGGAAAAAAGATTCGATCTGGCGCTTATTTACAGCGTCGGCGATACGGCGGACTATAAAACCATAGAAAATGCAATCGGGAAAATTATCGGACGTATTATGGACGGGATGTAAAAGGGCGCTGACCTTTCCGTTTTTGCTGCTGGTGAAATTTTACCAGTTGTGCATCTCGCCTTTCTTCCCGCCCTCGTGCCGCTATACTCCCACGTGTTCCCGCTACGCCATAGAGGCTCTTAATAAACACGGACTCTTTAAGGGGTCTTACCTCACGGCCAGGCGGCTGTTATCGTGCCACCCCTGGGGCGGCAGCGGATACGATCCCGTACCGTGAAATATCTCGAAGAATTACTGCCGGATTTAATTTTTTACCGTTTCATACTATAAAGCATGAGCATACCGTTAAAGATGAAATGAACCGTATGAAGTTGGAACGGTATCGTTTTTAACGGTTTATTTTGCATCAACTCAATAACCATATATGGGCGAAGTAATAAATATCAAGGAACTTAATGAGCGCATAGAGCGCGAGAGTGTTTTCATAGATGCTCTGAACATGGAGATGGGCAAAGTTATCGTTGGTCAGAGGCATCTGATAGACACTCTGCTCATCGGCCTCCTGTCCAACGGACACATTTTGCTCGAAGGTGTCCCGGGTCTGGCGAAGACCCTTGCGATCACCACGCTTGCACAGGCGGTGAATGCTAAATTCAACCGCATACAGTTCACGCCGGATCTGCTGCCGGCCGATTTGATCGGGACTATGATATATTCCCAGAAAAACGAGGAGTTCTATGTGAAGAAGGGGCCTGTTTTCGCGAATTTCATACTGGCGGACGAAATAAACCGTTCCCCGGCCAAGGTTCAGAGCGCCCTTCTGGAAGCCATGCAGGAACGCCAGACGACGATAGGCGACAGTACCTACAAGCTGCCCGAACCTTTCCTTGTCTTGGCCACTCAAAACCCGCTGGAGCAGGAGGGTACCTATCCTCTCCCCGAGGCACAGGTGGACCGTTTCATGCTCAAGGCCAGGATAACCTACCCCAAGAAACAGGAAGAGCGCGATATAGTTCGCATGAACCTTCTCGGCTCGGAGTTCCCCAGACCCAACACGGTTGTGAGTCCGGAGGACATAATGAACGCCCGCAGGGTGGTCGAGGACGTGTACATGGACGAGAAGATCGAGAAATATATAATAGACATAATCTTTGCGACCCGCGAACCGCAGGAGTACAATCTTCCGCGCCTGTCCTCGCTGATAAGCTACGGGGGGTCTCCCCGTGCGAGCATCTCGCTGGCTAAAGCCGCCAAAAGCTACGCTTTCATAAAGCGGAGGGGCTACGTAATTCCCGAAGACGTGCGGGCTGTTTCGCACGACGTACTCAGACACAGGATAGGTCTGACCTACGAGGCCGAAGCGGACAACATAACTTCCGAAGATATAATAACAGAGATACTCAACAGCGTAGAAGTGCCTTAACACGGGAATTCCATGTTAGTCGCAGACATTCATTTATGATATGTGGCGGCGGTAAACCCGTCGCCCGATCATTTGTACCACAGACGTCAGGAAGAATTGTATATACAGTGGAGAACAGCAATGATATATTGAAGCAGGTGCGCCGTATCGAGATAAAGACCCGCGGGTTGAGCAACCATATATTCGCGGGGCGTTATCACAGCACTTTCAAGGGGCGCGGAATGGCATTCAGCGAAGTGAGGGAATACCGTTTCGGCGACGACATACGCGACATAGACTGGAACGTCACGGCGCGCAGCCGGTCGCCCCATATCAAGGTGTACGAGGAGGAACGCGAACTCACCATGCTGCTCATGGTCGATGTCAGCGGCTCGCGCATGTTCGGTACGACGGACAAGCTGAAGAAGAACATAATCACGGAGATAGCAGCCGTGCTCGCTTTCTCCGCCGCAGAGAACAACGACAAGGTGGGGTGCCTGTTTTTCAGCGACAGGGTGGAGAAATTCATCCCGCCGAAGAAAGGACGTTCGCACATACTTGCCATAATAAGGGAACTGATAGAGTTCAAGCCGGAAAGGGAGACTACTTCGCTGTCGGAACCCCTGCGCTATATAACCAACATGCAGAAGAAACGCAGCACGATATTCATTCTTTCGGACTTTATTGACGGTAATACGGTCGCTTTCGAGGACTCGCTCAGGATAGCCGCAGGGAAACACGACATAGTGGGTATCCGCGTCTATGACAGGCGCGAGGCCGAATTGCCGAATGTGGGCATGGCCGAGTTCAGGGATGCGGAGAGCGGCCGCAAAGTGTGGGCGGACACATCCTCGTCGCGCGTTCGGGAAACGTATGCCGAAAACTGGCGGCAGACCAACCGGACGGTCGATGCGATCCTCAACAGGAGCCGTGTGGACAATGTAATGGTCGCCACGGGCGAAGATTACGTGAAGGCGCTGATGAACCTGTTCGGACGGCGATAAGATGGCCGGTTTCATGAGAAACTTCTGACAAAAAGTTCGGAATTCACTATGGAAAGCAATATAAGGGAGAGACAGATAGTTAAGGTTACGCTGGCGGGATCGGTCGTGAATATTCTGCTGACGGCATTTAAATTTGCCGCCGGAATCCTGGGAAGGAGCAGCGCGATGGTCGCCGACGCCGTCCATTCGCTTTCCGATCTGGCCACGGATATCGTAGTCCTCGTATTTATCAGGGTATCCTCCAAACCGGAAGACGAAAACCACAGGTACGGACACGGCAAGTTCGAAACCCTCGCAACGGCGATCATAGGCATCGTTCTGTTTTTAGTGGGTGTCAAACTGTTGTGGAGCGGGGCGGAAAAGATAATCGGGTTTTATTTCTACGGGAAAGAACTCCGGAGTCCCGGCATGATCGCCCTGGCCGCCGCATTGATCTCCATTTTCTCAAAGGAAATACTGTACCGCTATACCGTGGCCGTGGGCAGGCGCCACAAGAGCCAGAGCGTGATCGCCAACGCGTGGCACCATCGCTCCGACGCCCTCTCGTCCATCGGTGCGGCTTTGGGTATCGGCGGAGCCATACTGCTCGGTCCGCACTGGAACGTGCTCGACCCCATAGCGGCGGTGTTGGTCAGTGCGCTGATCATTAAAGTGGCTATCGAACTCGTAATACCCGCGATAAACGAACTTTTGGAAAAATCCCTGCCGAAAGATGTCGTGGCCGAAATAGAGGGGATCATAAACAGTATCGAAGAAGTATCCCGTACGCACAACCTCCGCACGCGCAATATAGGCAACAATTATGCGATAGAAGCCCATATACGGGTGGACGGGGACGCTACGGTCGATCAGTCCCACGAACTTACGCTGGATATAGAGAACAGGCTTCGTGAGAAATACGGGCAGGCCACCCATATCAACCTGCACGTCGAGCCGCTCGAGAGGGACGGGACATGTTTAAACAAAGGCGAATGCGATGAACGTTAAAACCATAGTAAAAATAATCGCGCTGCCGACGCTGTTATGCGCAGCGGTTCTGATACCGGTACCTGCAAAGGTGTCGGCACAAACCGGCACGACGGCGCAGGCTCCGCCGAAAGTACCTGAGGTCACGGCCAGGATAACCCCAGACAGCATACTTATCGGCGATCATTTCGGTCTTGAGGTCGAAGTGGTCAAGGATCTGATGCAGGTGATAGGGTTCCCCGAATTCAAAGACGGCAAATTCACTGAAAAAATCGAGATACTGAACGATATTCCCGAGGATACCGTGCAGAGCGAAGGCCGCCGCATAACGATCCGCAAAAAGTACGTGCTGACCTGTTTCGACGAGGGTATTTATGAATTGGGGCGTTTCCCCGTACTCTATGTCGATAAGAATATCGTCGATACGCTGCTGTCGCGCGACTCGCTCAGAATAGTAGTTAACACCCTGCCGGTCGATACGCTCACACAGACCATTTACGACATTAAGAAACCGCTCGCCGCACCCCTGCGTTTCGGCGAATTCACCCTTTACCTGCTGTCGGCGCTGTTGGCGTTGGCGGGAATCGCGCTGGCAGTCTGGTATCTGATACGTCGCAAAAAAATGCGGTCTTCGGAGCGCCGGGCGGGGGAACCCGCTCATGTAAGGGCTATACGCGAACTCGAAAGGTTGCATGCCCAGAAATTATGGCAGAATAACAAGCATAAACAGTACTACACGGGACTTACCGATATTCTGCGCGAATATCTCGAAGGACGATACGGCATTTACGCCATGGAGATGACTTCGGAAGAGATCATGGGATCGCTTTCCGGCGCGGGACTCCACGACAGGAACTACGCCCGGATATGCGAGATACTCAAGGTCTCCGACCTTGTAAAATTCGCCAAATACATACCGGAAACCGACTGCAATGAATGGGCTTACACGACGGCGTATTATTTCGTCGAAGATACCAAGCCCTGTGAGATCGAGGAACCGGCGGCGAAAGAAGAGGAGGAGGCGTTATGAGAAAAGTAACGGTGATAAACTCTGCGCTGCTGTCGCTCCTGTTGTGCGCGGCATGCGGCCATTCCCTTTACGGACAGCTGTATCCCGAGAGGAGACACGTACGCAGCGGCAACAGGGAATACAATAAGGGTGAATACGACTTGAGCGAAACGGACTACCTGCGCGCCCTGGACAAGGCGCCGGACTCCTACGAGGCCTCCTTCAACATGGGTAATTCGCTTTACAAACAGCAACGCTACGACGAAGCGTACGGTATCTTCCGCCGTCTTGCGGAAGACACCGCACATGCGGACAACGCCGCCGACTGCCACTATAACGCAGGAAATGCGCTCTTCCAGCAGCGCAAGCTAAAGGAAGCCATGGAGGAATACAAAAATGCCCTCCGCCTCAATCCGGGCGACATGGAAGCGAAGTTCAACCTTGCCTATGTTAAGAAACTGCTCGAAGAAGACGATCAGCAGAAGGACAACGATCAGGATAAGGATCAGGACAAACAGGGCGGCGGTTCGAACGATAAGGACAAGGATAAGGACGGCAACGGAGAAAACAATCCCGACAAAAACCAAAACGACGATAAAAAAGGACAGGACAAGCAGGAAAAAGGCATGAACAGGGAGGAGGCGGAGCAGTTGCTTCAGGCCATACAGGCCAACGACGACAAGACGCGCGAGAAGGTGGACTCCCAAAATGTAAAACCGACGGGACGTTCGGCAAAGAACTGGTAACTGGATTATGATGACGGATTTCAATATAACGCATTTCGCAAATCCCTGGTTGCTCTATCTGGCAGCGGTGATTCCTTTGCTGATAGCATACTACATCTTCAGCAGGCGCCGCGGCGAGCCGTCGATCCGCATATCATGCACGGCAGGACTGGAGAAATGCCCAAGGACGCTGCGGTACTATTTGCAGCATGTGCCTTTCATATTCCGCATATTGGCTCTCGCATTACTGATAGTTGCCCTGGCAAGGCCCCAAAATAGCGAATACGGCAACAGCACGACGACGGAAGGCATCGACATAATGATTGCCATAGACATTTCCGGCAGTATGCTGGCGCGGGATTTCAACCCCGACAGGATAACCGCGGCCAAGGAAACTGCCGCCAAGTTCATAGTAGACCGCCGCAACGACCGGATCGGTATCGTGGTCTTTGCCGGCGAAAGTTTCACGCAAAGCCCGCTGACCACGGACAAAAGCACCCTGCAAAATCTTCTGAATACCGTGCATAGCGGCATAATAGAAGACGGAACCGCCATAGGCAACGGGCTTGCGACGGCTGTGAACCGCCTCAAGGAAAGCAATGCCGAGAGCAAGGTAGTCATACTTCTGACCGACGGGGTGAACAACGCAGGGCAGATCGCGCCCCTGACCGCCGCCGAAATCGCAGGGACCTACGGCGTCAGAGTGTATACGATAGGAGTGGGGAGCAAGGGAATGGCTCCGTATCCGGCCTACGACAGACATGGAAGGATAGTTTTCGTGCAGACGCCCGTGGAAATAGACGAGGATGTCCTGCGTGAGATTGCGGCCAAGACCGGAGGAGAGTATTTCCGTGCCACCGACAATAAGACGCTGTCCGCGGTTTACGACAGGATAAACGCCCTGGAGAAGACAAAAATAGAGACTAACGATTACACTAAGTATAACGAATTATATGCGGGATTCGCACTTGCCGGCTTGCTTCTCCTGATAATGGAATTCATCGTCGGAAGGCTTGTCCTGCGCCGTATTCCGTAGATGGCATTGCTTATTAAATATTATGTCCGTATACGTACCTAAAGACACTTTTGTAATTTTTTTTCCGCTTTTTGGCTGTCAAAAAGCGGAGCAAAAACCAGCCCCGCGAGCCGAAAAAGCTAAAATGCCGGCGTTAACCCAAGAAATACCGGTATGTTTAGAATCATCGATTCTAAACATACCGGCATTATCGTGAATTTCTAAGGGTTTAACATCCGTCATTTTTTAACGCTTTTATCGACAGCGGGGAGGGGGAAGGCGCCTGACGGCGCCTAAGGAATCGTTCATATATTTTTTCGGGTTGCGAAGCAACCCGTAGTTCCGCCCTGCCATCGACGCGGGGAAAGTTGCGTTAGGAAGATCACCCGAAGCTACCGCGTAGCGAGGGAAGCTTCCGAGAGCAACTCCGCGGAAGATGGGGGTGGCAGATTTTGGCTCCACCTTTTGGCTGTCAAAAGGTGGAAAAGAAAAAATTTAGGCATATATACGGATAGTCAATTAAATATTAGGTACGGGTATTTTTGACTCCCCGCCTACGTAGATAAGTTTTGATTTAAGGAAAACACTGATGTTCAGATTCGGAGCTTCAAATATGCTTTACCTGCTGCTGGTAATTCCGGTTATGGCAGCATTGTATTTTGCGGCCGCCGGCGCTTACAGGCGCAGACTGCGTCTATTCGGCGAGCGTGCGACGGTATCCGTGCTGATGCCCGACGCTTCGCCGCGCCGGCGCATGAATAAATTCATCATCTACCTCGTGGCGCTTTCGCTGCTGATAGTGGCTCTGGCGCGGCCTCAACTCGGTTCCAAACTGAGGGAGGAGACGCGTTCCGGCATAGAGATGATGCTCGCTGTGGACGTGTCGAACAGCATGCTGGCGCAGGACTTCGAACCCACACGCCTGGACAGGACCAAACATGCCATAAACCGCCTTCTGGGAGAGATGAACCAGGACCGCGTGGGACTCATAGTGTTCGCGGGCGACGCCTACGTTCAGCTTCCCATAACTTCGGATTATGTTACGGCGCGGAATTTCGTTTCGCACGTCTCCCCGAATATGGTGACCAAACAGGGAACGGCCATAGGAGCTGCGATAGACCTTGCCTCGCGCTCGTTTTCGTCGGACAGCGAGGGAAGCCGCGTTATGATAATAATATCCGACGGCGAAAACCATGAGGACGACGCCGTCGCTGCGGCCGAAGCAGCCGCCGGTAAAGGCATCAGGATATACACGATAGGAGTGGGTACGCCCGAAGGCGCTCCCGTCAGTATCGGCGGGGAATTCATCAAGGACGAGAATGACAATATTGTAGTCAGCAAATTGGATGAACGCACGCTGGAAGAGATAGCGCTCACGACGGGAGGGGCTTACATAAGGGCTACGAACAACAGCATGGGCCTTGCCGAGATAGTAGAGAAGATCAACGAAACCGAAAAGGCCGTGTTTACTTCGGACGTCTTCGAGGAATACAATGAACAGTACCAGTATCCCTTGGCAGCGGCTCTGCTGCTTTTGGTCGTCGAAATGCTCATAATGAACCGTAAAAATCCTTTCTTCGCCAGGTTCAGCGTGTTCAAAAGGGCTTAGGTATTATTAAGTACCTTGGAATATTTATTTATCCATTCTTTATTTGTAAGGTGCTAATTAGCAGCATTGACGAAAAATAATAAAAGCACAATGTGCTTAATTGCAGACAACAATGTACACATATTTTTTTCGACCCATACTGTTTTTGTTCTCTGCCGAGTCGGTACATTCCTTCACGGTGGGGTTACTGCGATTTGCCGGCAAACTGCCGGGTGCAAAGTTCGTAATGAGAACGCTGTTCTCTTACAGACACCCTTCGCTTGAAAGAGAAGTGTTGGGGATCAGATTCCCTAACCCGATAGGCCTTGCGGCGGGTTTCGACAAGAACGGGGAGGTCTTCCGCGAGATGGCGGCTCTGGGATTCGGATTTGTGGAAGTAGGTACCGTGACCCCAAAACCCCAGAAGGGAAATGCCAAACCGCGCCTGTTCAGACTCAAGGCGGACGAAGCGCTGATAAACCGTATGGGTTTCAACAACAAGGGGTTGGAGAACATGCTCGAAAACCTGCAGAGACGAGGCAAAAGACCGGTCATCGGCTGCAACCTCGGCAGAAACACCCTTACCTCCAATGAAGACGCTCCGGCGGATTATCTCCTCATGTTCCGCAAGTTATACAGGTATGCGGATTATTTTGTCGTGAACGTGAGCTGTCCCAATGTCGGCGGAGTTACGGCGCTGCAGAACAGGGAGAGTGTAATGGCCATACTCGGCGGGCTTTTCGAGTTCCGCAAGGGGCAGGGGGAGTACCGTCCCCTGTTGCTTAAAATATCGCCCGACCTCGGCTTCGAACAGATCGACGCCATGGTGGATATTATGATGGATACGCCGCTGGACGGGATGGTAGCCGTCAATACCACCACCCGCAGGGACAATCTCAACACGCCTGCCCAGACAATAGAAGAAATAGGGGCGGGAGGACTGAGCGGAAAACCGCTGACCGGACGCGCCGTCGAAGTGATAAGGCATATAAACAAAAGAACCGAAGGACGTTATCCCATAATCGGAGCGGGCGGGGTGATGACTCCGCAGGATGCTCAGGACATGCTCGATGCCGGAGCAAGTCTGGTTCAGGTATATACGGGCATGGTGTACGGAGGACCGTCGTTTGCAGGCAGAATATGCAGATATATTCGAACTCACGTTTCGGGGCTTAAATAACCCTGACTTGATCCCGTGTCGGGAACAATTATACGCGGTAATGGTTGGCAAAGAAATCTTCGACCGACTTTTTATAGTATTCCACGGTCTCTTTCATATTCAGGGTAGATTTACCGCCGGCGGCATTTTTATGCCCGCCTCCGTCGAAATACAGACTGGCGAAAAGACTCACGTCGATACTTCCCCTCGACCTCAGTGAAACTCTGATAAACTGTTTAGTCTCAATGAATACGGCCGAGATGAGCAAATCCTTGACAGACAGCGGGAAATTCACGAAACCTTCGCTGTCTCCCTGCTGGAACCTGAATTTCCGCAACTCCTTTTCGCTAAGAGTTATATAGGCTGCGCTCCATTTATTCCCGCTGAAGATTTCCATTTTATTGAGCGCATATCCCAAAAGACGCAGTCTGTCGGCCGTAAAACTGCTGTAAATCTTACGGTTTATTTCCGGTATGTCCAGTCCCTTGTCTACCAGTACGGCAACCGCACGGAACAGATCCGAGGTCAGATAGCTGTATGAGAAATTCCCTGTATCGGTCATTATGCCTACATATATCGCTTCGGCCATATCTTTGGTGATGCTGTCTATCCCCGTTATACTCTTTATTATATTGTAGACGATAAAAGTCGTGGAACAGATTTCAGGATACGAAAATTCAAGTTCGAATCCGTGCGGAGGATTCAGATGGTGATCTATCAGGACGAATGAAGCCCTGCGGTTCGAGTCTATCGCATCGCTCAGGTTCTCTAATCGCGATACCTGGTTGAAATCCACACAAAAGATAATATCGGCTTCGGATATGCTTTCCGTTACGGTATGGTTTTCCTTTTTGAAAACTTTTATTTTGTCTATACCCGGCATCCATTCCAGGAAGTACGGATAATTATTCGGCGCCGTACATGTCACGCGGTGTCCGAAACTTTCCAGCATTGCGGCCAATGCGAGCGAAGAACCTATCGCGTCTCCATCGGGATTATAGTGAATGATAATCACTATATTACGTGGCTCGCCTTCGATCATCCCGCGCAGCCGTTCTATTTTATTTTTCGGTATCCTCATGTTTTTACGAATGCAGATAATTTACAAAGGTACGAAAAATAAATATGTTACGAAATACCCTGGTGTGTTCTCGGCAAGACGGCCGATGAATACCTATTCGAAGAAGAATCTGAAAATAACCTGAACCGGAGAGAAATCAGAACTCGCCGGCCGAGAATGCGACTTCGTATTTCAGTTTCTTGCCGGCTTTCGCTTCGCCGGACGGAATATTCACCTCGACGGAGCTTCGGGGAGCGATCCTTACGGGAATGACGCCCTGCGAGACCTTCCGCATGCCCTGACGGACGGTGTAAGTCAGTTCACCACGAACAATGGTGAGGTAGGATTCGTTGCGCAGGGTATATGTTCCGGATTCGGAGTCCGTAAGTATGATTTCCGGGTTTGGATCCTTCCCTGCCGCCCTTTCGTCGCGCACGGCATCGAATATCATTCTGCCGCCTACCGCCTCGGGGAAAGTTTCCGCTGTTTTTCCCGAAACGGCGTCCGTATTCCATTCCCCTCCCGCATCGATGTAAATTATTGGTCTCGAAGCCTCGGCTTTCTTCAGTTCACGGTAACTCTCATACAGATTATAGCCGTCGGAAGAATTACGTCCGAGTGAGAACATAATAACCGAGGGATGATTGCGTGATGTATAGTACATGGAAGCCGTCCTGTCCAGGTATACATTCAACCATGCCGGATCGTTCGACGGATTGCCGCCTTTCCTGCGGGTCGCCGGCCAGAGTCCCGTATCTATATCCGCCTGATCGCATACGTACAGTCCGATACGGTCGCATATTTCATAGAAATAGCGGGGCTGGGGGCGGGGGACTTTTAACAGGTTCACTCCCTCCTTCTTTAGCCTGAGGAGGTCGCCCGATACGGCGGAGCTGTCGCCGACGCATGAATACTCGACTACCGAAAGAGGCACGCTATGGGAATTAACCGACAGTCTGCCGCCTGCAATGCCGACCGTGCGCAGCCCCAGTTTATACGAGACATACTCGGTGTAGCGTCCTTCGTGCATCAATTTGAGGGAGAGCGTATAGAGGTTCGGTTTCTCGTGGCTCCACGGCTGCACCTCGGGCACATTTATGAAAAACCTTACCGTATCTTCATTGCGCATGCCGAATTCGGCGTCGCGGTAGTCCGTAGCCACCTCCCTGCCCGACGGAGACAGGAGCTTATAGAAAAGACGCACCGTTTTGGCATTCAACAAATGGCTTTTGACCGCGACGCCCAGTTCCAAGTTGGCGTTGTCGCCCTCGAAAGCTGCGGATGCCACATAGTCGCGTATGCGTACCCTCGGCTGGGAGACTATATATATCTCGCCCCGGAGGGCATGTGTGGATTCCGACACGGCGGAGATTCCGTCATTCGTGCGGCCTGCGGGTTTATTGAGGTCATCGCCGTATATCACTATCTCGAGTTCGTTAATTCCCTCGACAGAATACGGTGTAATATCGAATTCGGCGGGAGTGCCGCCGGCGGCGTTGAAGCCGGCGTGCTTCCCGTTTACGATTACCTCGTATTGTCCTGTTGCGGATTCCACATGGAGGAAATTCTGCCTTCCGGCCCAGGCGAACGGTATCTTGAAATTGCGGGCAAGGGAGACGCATCCGTCACCGACTGTTTTACCGCGCTGCCAGCCGTCACCGAGCGGCTGAAGATAGGCAGACGGTGCGAGGCTCCCTTCCAGGGAGGCCGTTTCGGAATCGTAGCTTATGGTGCGGGTTCGCGGCAGTTCCCTGCCGTCGGACACCCTGATGCCGTGTTTCTGTGCGGACGGCTGCCCGTAGGAGGCCGGACACGATATCGGACAAGCCGTCGTTAAAATGATCAATCCTGCGAAAACCGTAACCACCCTCTTCATATAAGTACCGTTAATATTTATTGATACATTTTTTATTTGTAAACCGCTAATAAGCAGTACTGACGAAAAATAATAAATAGCACGGTGTGCTTAATTTGATTTTCCCCGCATTATTTTCTATTCTTGTGTGTCGGGATCACTAACTGACAAAGTTAATAAAAACAGATGAGAATGAAAACGGCCGGCCTAAACAGGCAGAGCGTATATTAGAATTTGGGGTGAGTTTCAAAAAGTATGCTTTTGTAATTTACACACGTATAATTACTTTGCGTTCTTGTCCTCATGCCGCCGGCGGTAGGTACGAATCTCGACCGTTAGGTCGATTGAGCATCCCGCCGCGTGGAATTGTCGGTCTACGACTTAATTGTATTATGTTATGTGGATTCGCAGAGGGCGGCTGCGATCAGAGCGAGGTTGGATACGGAACGCGAATCGCTCCTTTTAGACTGTATGTATACCTTGCCGCCGAATCCCAGCAAAACCGGCCCTGTAAGTTCGGCTGCTCCCATGCCTGCCGACGTTTTATATGTTATGCTTGCCGCCGACAGGTTGGGAAAGATGAGAGTATTGACGTCCTCTCCCGACAGCCTGTTGAAGGGATAGCGTTCGTCTCTCAGCTCGGTATCCAGGGCCGTATCGGCTTTCATCTCGCCGTCGGCTTTGATAAGCGGGTACTTTTCGAGCAGGATTCCGGCGGCTTCGGCCATTTTGGCGGTATCCGGCGAAGGTTCGCTTCCGAAGTTGGAGTGCGATACGAAAGCTATGACGGGTTCGACGCCGAGCCGCTTCACGGCATCGTGTACCAACAGGGCTATGTCGGCTGTCTCCCCTGCCGGAGGATCATCGTTTACCGCCGTATCGGCGAAAAAGAGAGGCCCTTTCTTTGTCATCGCTATGTGCATCGAAGCCACTGTATTTCCTTCCGGTACGAGCAATTGTCTTGCGGGATCGAGCATGTCACCGAAGCAGTGTCCGTATCCTATCACCGACGTATCGGCGTCTCCGGCAATAACCGACATAATGGCAAACCATTCCGGCCGGTTCAATCTTTCGTCGGCTTGCCGGCGATCGATCCCCTTGCGCTGCAGCTTTTCGTACAGCATTCCGGCGTAGGCTTTTCTGCGTGAAGATTCCTCATCGCTGGCGAAGTCGATTATTTCCACCGACTTTAAAGGTATATTCAGTCCTGACGCCGTTTTCTCTATATCGACGCGGCTGCCGACCAGCACGGGCACAGCTAAACCGTCGCTTCCGAGGGCAGCGGCAGCCCGGATGACTTCCGGCGATTCGCCGTCGCTGAAGATAATGCGCTTTTTGGGCAGGGCGGCCACCATGCTGCGTATGCGCCTCAGAAGTTTGTTGTCGCGCCCCATCCTGCGGTCCAATTCGTTGCCGTATTCTTCCCAGTCGGCGATCACATGCTTCGCTACGCCGGATTCCACAGCCGCTTTGGCTACGGCTACCGGAATACGGGAAATAAGACGCGGATCGAGCGGCTTGGGTATCAGGTACTCCCTCCCGTAGACTATTTCGGAACCGCCGTAGGCCAACCTGACCTTTTCGGGAACAGGTTCCCTGGCCAGCGCGGCAAGTTCGAAGGCCGCCGCCGTCTTCATGGCATCGTTTATCACGGTAGCTCTCACGTCCAGGGCTCCCCTGAAAATATACGGGAAGCCGAGTACGTTGTTCACCTGGTTCGGATAATCCGAACGCCCTGTGGCGAACACTATATCCTCGCGCGAGGACATGGCCTCTTCGTAGGTTATCTCGGGATCGGGATTCGCAAGCGCCATGACCACCGGATTGGAAGCCATGCTGCGTATCATATCCTGCGTCAGGACGTCGGCGACGGACAATCCCAGGAACACGTCGGCCTCTTTTATGGCTTCTTCCAGGGTCGAAATTTCGCGTGCCGTAGTGAACTCTTTCTTCGCGGCGTTAAGGTCGGTGCGTCTTTCGGTGATCACGCCCTTGCTGTCGCACATAACCATATTTTCGCGCCTGACCCCTATCGTGAGCAGCATTCTCGCGCATGAAACAGCCGCTGCACCCGCGCCGTTCACGACGAATCTGGCTTCCGCGAGATTTTTACCGACGAGTTCGAGAGCGTTCATAATCGCGGCGGAAGATATTATGGCTGTCCCGTGCTGGTCGTCGTGCATGACGGGAATGTCGAGTTCGTCCCTTAGGCGCCGTTCTATTTCAAAACACTCCGGCGCCTTGATGTCTTCGAGGTTTATACCCCCGAACGTCGCGGCTATATTTTTCACCGTGCTGATAAATTCTTCGGTATCCTGCGTCCCCACTTCTATGTCGAAGACGTCTATATCGGCGAAAATCTTGAAAAGAAGTCCCTTGCCCTCCATTACGGGCTTTCCGGCAATGGCCCCTATGTTGCCCAACCCCAGAATCGCCGTTCCGTTGGTGATAACGGCCACGAGATTACCTTTCGCCGTGTATTTGTAGGCATTGTCGCGATCCTTTTCGATCTCCAGACAAGGCTCCGCAACACCGGGCGAATAGGCCAGGGAAAGATCCCTCTGGGTACTGTGCGGCTTGGTGGGAGTGATTTCGATCTTCCCCGGCCGTCCTTCGGAATGATATTTCAACGCCTCCTCCCTGAGGTTTTTATCGGTAGAATCCATATTAGCAGTGTTTTAAAGAATGATAACTAAATATTAGGTGACAGCCTTGGCTCATATGCATGGCTAAGTGAAAATATCATTCAGTTACCATACCAAAAATTATTATTTTTGTATCCGGTTCATAATTGACCTTCTGCCAGAGCTATCTTCGAAGTATGACACCCATAATCAATCACAGACCATAAACCTCGTATGACACGCCGCCCGAAACTTAACTTCCCGCCCTACCGTTTCAAGGTATCCGCGATCGACGGGGTGGTCAATATATGGGATGGTTTGCGGCGCCGCTGGTTAGTGCTTACCGAAGAAGAATGGGTCAGACAGCACCTTCTCAGATACCTCACGGAAGAGTGCCGTGTCCCTCCCGCCAATATAAAGCAGGAGTGTCCGGTGTGCATACAGGGTATGAATCAACGTGCAGACGCAGTGGTGTACGGCAACGATGCGACCCCTCTCCTTTTGGCCGAATGCAAGTCTCACGATACCGGAATAACCGCGTCGGTCTATGCTCAGGCCGTCCGTTACAACACCGTCATAAAGGCGCGTTATATCATGATCACAAACGGGTTACAACACTATATATATGAAAGATGCGCGGAGGAATACCGCCGCCTCGATGATTTTCCCGTCCTGTTCCAGTTTTAACGGAAATACTCCATAAGGGCGTGAAATGACAGTGCCGATCCAAGAAATGACGATCTTAAAAGCACATTGTGCTATTTATTATTTTTTGTTAATGCTGTTGATTAGCATCTTACAAGTAAATAATAAATAAATATTCTACAGTACTTAAATATAGGATTTTAAACAGATGCGCGGCAAACAGTATTCTTACAGTTTTTTCGGATTTATTATTTGCAGCATGTATTCGTCCGCCCACCCCGAAGTGGTCTTTACCCATTCGCGCTTGATGCCTATTATAAGGAATCCTTTGCTGCGGAAGAGATTAAGGCTGTCGGTATTGTCGAAAAGGATATTGCAGTAGAGCTGGTTGAGGTTCAGTATCATGAAACTGTACCGTATAAGGAGTTGGAGTGCGCCGGAGGCATATCCCTGACACTTGTCGCGTTTGTCGTATATCAATATGCCGACGCCGGCCCTCAGGTTGTAGGGGTCAATATCGAAAAGATCTATTATGCCGACAGGTCGTCCTTCTCCTTTTTCTTCGATTATGAATCTTACCTGTTTAGTATCGAAAACGTCGTATTTCTGGCTTTCGATGAACTGGCGGATCACATGTTTGGAGAACGGAACTATGGTATGGCTCACCTTCCAGACCTTAGTATCATTCTCCCACTTGTAGAGAAGATCCACATCTTCCGGTTCCAACGCCCTGAGACGGACTATTTCGGATTCGAGCATATTCATTAAAGCACATCGTGCTACTTATTATTTTTCGTTAGCGCCATTGTGCCGGCAACTTACAATAAATAATGGATAGATATTTAATAACGGTACTACACAACTTTTCAGACTCCGATAATCATATTGCGGATCAGCATGGATGCACCCAGTGCCCCTGCGTTATGGTCCAGCTGGGTTATGCCGAATTTAGTATCCTTGTACACCAAACTAAGTGAATATTTATTCGTTGCCGCCTGCAGGGGCAGCATTATGTACTCACCCGCATTGGCGAGATTACCGCCTATAACGACCAGTTCCGGATTAAAAATATTGATCAGAAATGCAATACTCTTGCCAATTTTTTCACCGGCTTCCTCTATAAGTTCTATCGACAGGGTATCGTCGCCTTTGGCCGCATCCACTATATCGTCTATGTGTATATGTTCACAGTTGTCGTATTTGGTACAGAGCGAGGTATTGACGCCTCTCTCTATCATGGAAACTATCTTCCGCTCTATTGCAATTCCTGAAATCTCGGTCTCCAAACACCCCTTCTTGCCGCACGAACACAGTATTTCATTGTCGAAAAACGGAGTGTGGCCGAATTCGCCGGCGAAGCCGCTTTTTCCGTAATAGAGTCTGCCGTTCATTATCATACCAACGGCAACGCCGCGTCCCAGATACAAATATAGTATATTCTTTTTATCCTTGATATTGCCTGAGAAATACTCCGCGTAACATCTTGCCCTCGTATCGTTTTCCAGGAGAACCTTTATGCCCGTACCCTCCTCTATGATTTCCCTCAGCGACTTTTTCGTTGCGGTGAAATATCTGTAACTACGCCCCGTATTGGGATTTACGCGCCCCGATATACAAACGCCCATGCCGAGTATCTTGGCCTTATCCACTCCGCTGTTTTCGAGGAAAGTGTTTATTTCTGCACATATTCTTTCAAGGCAGCGTTTGGTATCGGTAAGCTCGAAGGAGATATTCCCGTCGCTTACTATAATATTGTTCTTGAGGTCGGTTATGACAAAAATAAGCCTGTCGCGGCTTATATCCACACCGGCAAAGTATATGGCGGTGTCGGCGAGCCCGAACGTGTTGGGACGTCTTCCGCCCTGGGTTTCCATTTTGCCGTGGTCGGTCACTATGTTCTCGTCCACGAGTTCTCCGATGAGTTTCGTAATCGTCGGGATGCTTATATGAAGTTCCTTGGTCAGTTCGGCGAGAGTGGTGGATCCATTCAAAGCCATATAGGCTATTATGTTACGCTTTATTAGATTATTTTTCTGAACAATTCCTTTGGTCTCGTCATTTAAGTCGAAAAAATCTTTCAGGGTAACCATGAGTAATTTAGTTTTGTAATTTGTGCTTTGCAAATTTAACAATTAATTATTTTAAATAATATGTCGGAATCCAATAAAATGAATATTTTACAAATAATATCAAAAGCATAGTATAATGTTATTTTATCTTTTTATAGTTGGAAAGAGCCGGAATAATGCAGAAAAAGTTAAAAACCGCACATGAAATACAGTACGGTATTTATTATAATATTTTTAAATACAGGTAGTTATTAGTAAAAATCTTTCTCCCCGATCCTCCCGGGTTTCTTCGCCCTCAGGCAGGTATATGTAAAAATATAAAACTCCGTAAAATTTTTACGGAGTTTTATACCTGTTTAAAAATTTTATTGACAAGAAATTTTACGAGCCATTTCTTGATGTTTTTGATTTGACGAGAGGGGCAGTCGGCAGATAGACATGCGAATTGAGTCGGCTGTCCGTCGCAAGTAGAGGGCTGTTACAGCGTCTGTCTCGATTCGACGGATACCTCGCGCGATATTTTACGTATGAGTCCGGCCAGCACATTTCCCGGACCGAGTTCCACGAATTCACTCGCCCCGTCGGCTATCATATTCTGCACGATCTGTGTCCAGCGGACGGGCGAAGTAAGCTGCGCCACCAGGTTCTCCTTTATTTTTTCGGGATCCGTATATGGTTTTGCGTCCACATTCTGGTAGACGGGACATACGGGAACGGTGAACGGACAACTGCGTATAGCCTCTTCGAGTTCCGCCTTTGCCGTTTCCATAAGAGGCGAGTGGAACGCGCCACCCACATTGAGCCTTAGTGCGCGTTTGGCTCCAGCCTCAAGCAGCTTGGCGCAGGCCGCTTCTATTCCTTCTTCGCTTCCGGAGATCACCAACTGTCCGGGACAGTTGTAATTCGCCGGTACCACCGTTTGACCGATCGAGGCGCATATTTCCTCGGCGGTCTTATCGTCGAGTCCGAGTACGGCAGCCATCGTCGATGGATTGGCTTCGCATGCCCGCTGCATCGCGGCGGCACGTTTAGAAACCAACCGCAGGCCATCCTCGAAGTTAAGCGCTCCGGCGGCGACAAGCGCACTGAATTCGCCCAGGGAATGTCCAGCCGCCATATCGGGACGGAAACCATCGCCCAGCGATTTGGCCAGGATAACGGAGTGAAGGAAAATGGCGGGCTGCGTGACGTCCGTCCGGCGCAGCTGTTCGTCTGTTCCACTGAACATTATATCGGTTATACGGAATCCGAGTATGCCGTTGGCCGTCTCGAATAACTCTTTTGCCTGCGGGACATTGTCATAAAGATCCTTTCCCATGCCCTCGAACTGTGCTCCCTGTCCAGGGAAAACATAAGCTCTCATAGAATATCGGTATTATTTGTGGTTATAGTTCAAAATGTCGATCGCTCCTCCTGAGCATCCGTACTGAAATGAATGATTAGTTATAAATGAAGATTATTTTATCCCTATGCTTGAATCCTATGTGCGGTCGCCGGCGATCTTTTTTATAAGCGACTTTGTCTCGGGTTTATGACCGCGAAAACGGACATAAAGGGTCATCGGATGTTCCGATCCTCCCCTGGAAAGTACGTTGTCGCGGAACGATTCGGCTGTGGCACGGTCGAATATTCCCTTTTCGAGAAACAGCGAGAAGGCGTCGGCTTCGAGTACCTCGGCCCATTTGTAGCTGTAATATCCTGCCGCATAGCCTCCCGCGAAAACATGGCGGAAAGAGGTCGAGAAACACATCCCGTCCACGAAAGGCAATATCTGGGTGCCCGACAAGGCCTTTCTTTCGAATCCTGCGGGGTCTTCCGTTACCGGTTCCGCGATAGTATGCCATGCCATGTCGTTTATTCCGAACGAGAGCTGCCTCACGTTACCGTATGCGGCAAGGTAATTCTTGGCGTTTATTATTTTCCCGATAATATCGTCCGGCATCTTCTCGCCCGTAAGGTAGTGAACCGCCCACAGGTCGAGAAATTCCTTTTCGGTAGCCCAGTTCTCCATGATCTGGGAGGGCAGTTCCACGAAATCATGGTATACGTTGGTTCCAGTGAGCGAGGCGTAGCGCCCCTTGGCGAACATGCCGTGCAGGGCGTGTCCGAATTCGTGAAGGCAGGTTTCCAGCTCGTTGAACGTCAGGAGCGACGGAGTTTCGCCCACCGGCTTGGTGAAGTTGAAGCACAGGGTCACCAGGGGACGCACCTCCTCGCCTTCCGCCGTTGTGTACATCTCCCTGAATGATGTCATCCATGCTCCCCCGCGTTTACCCGGGCGCGGGAAATAATCCACATACAGCACCGAAAGGAAACTGCCGTCCATGTCGAAAACCTCGAAGGCCTTGACGTCGGGATGGTAAACCTCAATATCCCTGTTCTGCCTGAAAGTGATGCCGTAAAGTTTCTCGGCCAGGATGAATATGCCGTTCTCGACGTTCTCGAGCCGCAGGTAGGGCTTCACGGCCTCCTCGTTAAGTTTGTAATGCTCCTGCTTGTATTTTTCGCTGTAATAGCCGAAATCCCAGGGCATTAGCTCGCTCAGGCCGTCCGTGCGCAGAGCGAACTCCTTTATCCGTTGGCATTCGTCGATCGCCCAGTCCTTGGTGCTTACGAGCAGTTCATCCAAAAAACCGGCGACGGTCGATTTGCTTTCGGCCATGCGCTCTTCCATAACATAATCGGCATAAGTCTCATAGCCCAGCAGGTTGGCAAGTTCCATGCGGAGTCCGGCTATGCGCCCGACATTGGTTGAATTGTCAGTCTCCCCGCTACGATAGCACAGCGAATTGTACTTTTTCCACATCCTTTCCTTCAGATCCCTCTCGCGCGAATATGTAAGGAACGGGACGAAACTCGGCGCGTCCAGCGTAACCGTCCAGCCCTCCTGGCCCCTCTGTGCAGCTTCGGCGGCCATGGCTTCGCGAACGAACGGGGGCATATAGCCAACCCTGGCAGAATCCGCGAGCGGGATATTCAAGGAAAACGCATTCGTCTCCGCCATCACGTTCTGTCCAAACCGCAGGGAAAGACCGGCGAGTTCGGTGGTTATCTCCCTGTATCTGGCTTTTTGCTCGTCGTTCAGTCCGGCTCCGCTGCGTACGAAACTTCTGTACATCTTTTCGAGGAGCATCGTCTGTTCACCGTCGTAGCCGTGCATTCCGCGGGAGTCGTAGACGTTCCTGACACGTTCGAACAGAAGCGGGTCGAGGAAAATATCGTTTGAAAGTTCAGTCAGTCGTGGCTGTATCTGATTTGCTATGGAATCCATCTCGTCCGACGTCTCGCTGGAATTGAGTGCGAAGAATATCGTAGCTACACGGTCGAGCAACGCCCCGTGCCGTTCTATGGCCTCGACGGTATTTTCGAAGGTCGGAGCCTCGGGATTATTGGCTATGGCCTTTATTTCCTCTCTCGATCTCCTTATCCCTTCCTCGAATGCCGGCATATAATGCTCGAGTTTTATACTCCCGAAAGGAGGAGTGCCGTGAACGGTATTGAAATCCGCAATCAGCGGATTATCCTTTTTCCCGCAGCCGCAGCCTGTCGCCGTAATCAATGTCATAACCGTTATAATTGTTTTTACTGTCCTGCTCATGGTTTCCAAGAGTTTTATCTTAATATCAAATTTAATCCCAAAGTATAATAACGCATGTCGGGGGTATGAAAATTATCGTTGATACTATTATTCGTACAGGTTGTCGAAGAACGAGCTCGTCTTGTCATACTTCAGGTCTTTCAACAGCGACGATTTGACGCTTATATGGAAACTCCAGCTGCTACGGTTACCTATCGGCACCCATGTAAGGTTCATTTGCCAGCAGTGCAGGTCGCGGGTGAAGTATATAGTACCGGGCGTGAAACTCTTAGTCTGGAAATCGTAGCCGAAACTGCTCGCAGTGATCCCCCACTTTTCGGTCAGGGTGATGCTTCCGTTGAAGTTGAGGGATTGGGTCACTCTCTTGGTGACGCCGTTGTTCGTGTATCCGAACGTATAGCTGAATCCGAGGTTCCACGGAATGTTGAAGTCGTAATACAGGGATGTCATCATGGCGCGCCGCGTCGCCGCGTCTATATAATCGCTCCCCGACTCGCTGAAGAAGGGATTGCCGGGCGGTATATTGTTAAAATTGTTTACGGCATTGACGCTTCCACTGTTCTTGGAGTTGAACGTATAGCCGAAGGAAGTGCTCGCGGAGGTCAGTCGCGCCAGTTTTCCTTTCCTTATCATAAACCTGTTTATTCTTCTGCCTATGCTGTCCACCTGATAGGGATCGAAGGTGGCCGAGACGTTTATCGCATAGTTGCCGTATATGGTGGATCTCCACTGTGCGCTTATAGGACTGAGATTCAATGAGTCGGCAAGAAGGTTATAGTTGCCGCTGAAACTGAGGTTGTCTATGATCCTTATTTTTCTGACCCCCGAAGTATCCCTGTCGCTTTTGATCTTCGCTTCGAGATTGTTGCCGAGACTGAAACCTATGGAGCCGGAAGCCCCCCGTCCCGGTACGCCGAAGAGGCCGGCGGCAAAAGGCGAGTAGTAGCCAATATCGCCGTCGGCGTTGGTTTGGATAGGCCGCCAGTAGCCGAATCTCGGATTGCCGAAATCGGGAGCATAGGAAAAACTGATCGACGGAGTAATTACCCACCTTACCGCCCTGAGCGGCGAACTCTCCTTGAACTGGAAAAGACCGTAGATTTTCGTGCTGGCCGAGACGCTGGTACTGTAATTATACAATCGGTAGAATCCGTAAGTCGTATCGCTGATGACCTGCGAATTTTTGTCAGGATCCCATTCCCTGTTTATTTTTTGGAAATACCATTTCTCGGCGTAACTGAAGCTGGGGGTTACATTTATGTAATTGAGTAATGTCCATGAAGCCGATACGGGTATGGTATGGCTTACACCGTTCTTCATATTCTTAAACGTCTGGCTTGTAAACAGTTCGCTGGTTTTGGAAGTGAGGGTGTTTCTTGCCGATCCCGAATATGTGAAGTTGATCTTGTGGTACCACTTCTCTTTCCCCAGAAAATTTTTGCCTTTAAAGGGAGATATCCTCGAAACGTTGAATGAAATATTGGGGAAACTGAAAGATATCGTCGAGTCGCGCGAATTCTGCGAATGGCTGAAGCTCGTACTCATGGAGAACGGCTTGTCCGGCCAGTTCTTGGAATACGAGATGGACGAGTTGGTCTGTGTTGTCAGGTAGTCTTCTACTGTAGTCGTACTGTATTTGTTATACCCGGCGGTTTGAAAATTCACATTGGCCGCAAAAGTGGAGTTGGGTCTGAACTTGGGGTCCTGCGCGTGCGTCCAGTTGAGGCTGAAATTGCCCGTATTGGAATAGTCGGCCAGACCTCTGTCCCCGAATATGTCCTTGGCATATCTGGCCGTAAGGTTACCGCCGAAGCGGTACTTTTTCACATACCTCGACGACACGGATGCGTTCCATGAACCCAAAGTGTGTATTCCACCCAGCAATGTCAGGTCGATATAATCGCTTATGGCGAAGTAATATCCGCCGTCGCGCAGGAAAAATCCCCTCGTGGCTTCCTCCCCGAAAGACGGCATTATGAATCCGGAGCTGCGGCCGGTCGTAAAGGGGAAAAATCCGAAAGGCAGGAAAGGGAATATTATCGGGACGTCCTCGAATACCAGATTGCTGCGCCCTACGATTACTTTTTTGCCGGGTATGACGATAGCCCTGTTCATGGACAGGAAGAAATGCGGATGATCCAGATCGCAGGTAGTATATCTGCCGTGGGATACGTTGATGGAATTGTCGGGCATCCTCTTGACCGCCGCTCCCCTGAGGATTCCCTCGCCCTCCTGCGTGACTATGCCCTTGATCTTGGCCTTGCGGGAATTTATATTGTAGGTGATCGTATCCATCGTGAACGCGCTGCCTCCCTGCGTGAATTCGGGACGTGTCTGAACCCCTGCCGTATCGAGTATGCCATGGGCGAAAATATTCTTGGTCTCCATATCCACCTCCATGTAATCGGCTTTCAGATTCATGTCCTGATACGTCACGTCACCTTCCTTGTATATGAAGACCAGCTTGTTGGCCACGTCGTAAACCAATGAATCCTTGTTGCTCCCGCTTATTTTGTCTTCGAGGAATACCGCCCTCGGTCTGACGCCGGCCTGGATGGTATCCGGCGGGAGAGTATCGGCGGCCGATGTTTCCGGTACAGGCAGCGAATCGGGAGAAAGGGGAGGAAGGTTCAGTGTGTCGGGACTTTCGGTTTCGGAGCCGGACTCATATATGGAATCCGCACTCATATTCCGCAACTTGACGGCGGAATCCCGTACTTCCCTTGCCGGTACGGACGGAGGCTGGTCGGCAGTCTGCGGGTAAGCGGCAACGGGCATACCACTGAATCCGGTTGCAGTCGGTATGCCGAAAATCATATACCCACAAAGTACCAGAGCAGGTATTGCGATAAAGTATTTTAACGATTGCCTGTTCAAACTCCGAGAATTTTATCTACTTTTGCCCATTAGTCGGCAAAAACCTGTGAAGCGGTTGCGAGTGACGTTCGACCGTAATTTTCGCCCCCAAAAGTAGTTAAAAAACCTTTCGCGACAATGAATGTCAGACTAAATATATTCTTGGTTCTGGTATTGTTTCTTTCGATCTGCTTGCCGGATGTCTCCTCCTCCCAGCCCAAGAACTCCGTAGGAGTCGTCGTGATAGATCCGGGACATGGAGGCAGGGAGCCCGGCACCGTATTCGGCAAGTACTACGAAAAAGACATAAACCTTAGCGTCGCGCTGATGCTGGGCGGTATGATAAAAGAGAAGCTGCCCGGTGTGAAGGTTGTCTATACCCGTGAAACCGACATTTTCCTGACTCTCGACAAGCGCGGCGAAATAGCCAATAAGGCTAATGCCGACCTGTTCATATCCATACATGTCAATTCCTTAGAGAGGGCTTCGCCTTCGGGCGCCATGACATTCGTTATGGGGGTCGACAAGACGGGAGCCAATCTCGATATAGCCATGCGTGAGAACGACGTCATACGCTATGAGGAAGATTATTCCACCACATACGAAGGTTATGTGCCCGGCTCTACCGAGAGTTTCGTGATATTCTCTCTGATGCAGTATGTCTACATGGACCAAAGCCTTGCCTTTGCCGACATCCTGCAGAAACAATATACCAAAAACACCCCGATGCCCGACAAGGGAGTCAGACAGGCCGGGTTTGTGGTGCTGTGGAGACCGGCCATGCCGAGCGTACTCACAGAACTCGGGTTTCTCCCCAACGAGCATGACAGGGCAGTGCTTATCAGCGCCAAAGGCCAAAAGACAATGGCTACGGCGATCTTCAACGCAATATGCGAATATAAAAGCAATATCGAAGGGAAAAGTCTTCCGACAAGTATAGAATCCGGCGGTACGGATACCCAGGTTGCCGGAACCACTGTCGAAGATAAAACAGGTAATTATGCCGGTACAGACGCCCGAAATGTACGAAACATTACGAACAGTGGGAGTACGCCGGCGGGAAATGTGATTTACCGCATCCAGATAATGAGTTCGTCGAGAAAGATAAGCGGCAGCAGCAACGATTTCAAGGCATATAAAGGTAAAGTATTCGAGATCCGCGACGGATCGAGATACAAATACAGCGTGGGAGAATTCGGAAGTTACGGGGAAGCCCTGAAAATGCAGTCGGAGGTGCGCAAGGTATTCCCCGATGCCTTTACGGTCGCTTTCGACGGCGGACGGCAGATAACGGTATCAAAGGCGCGGGAAATAACCGAACGGCCTTAGAGAGTCTGTCTAAAAATATTAAACTCGTTCTTTTCGGCTCTTTTACGCGCTTTTTCCCTGAGAAATTTCGTTAAATAGTTATACTATTCGCCTCGTTTTTCAGGAAAAAATCATCATAAAATAGCTCTCAGATAACTTCGATAATAAATTTAAACAGACTCTTAGAAACGGAAAATACCGTCGGAATTGCGTAAATGTCACCGTATATTCTTACCTTTGTAAGTTATTTAAGTACCGTTAAATATTTATTGATACATTTTTTGTTCGCAAGTAGCTAATTAGCAGTACTGACGAAAAATAATAAATAGCACGGTGTGCTTATGAAAAAATTGTCATTATGATAAAGATAAGGCGCGAGGTTAAAATAGGCCTGTTCGCAGTGATCGCATTGGCAGCCCTCTACTGGGGGATCAATTATTTGAAAGGACAGGATCTTTTCAGACGCAATAACGTATACTATGCCAAATACGATCAGATCAACGGCATTCAGAGATCCTCCGCAGTAAAGATAAAGGGATACAAAGTGGGTGTGGTGAGCGATATCATTTTCAATCCGCGAAAATCCGACAAAATAATCCTGGAACTCAGCGTAAATTCAAAATTTCCGATACCCGACGACTCATACGCCCGAATTTTCAGCGATGCGCTCCTCGGAAGCAAATCCATTGAGATAGTAATGGGGAGTTCGAATAATATCCTTTCCAGCGGCGATACCATAATGACCGCCTACGACAGGGATTTTCTCGAAGTAGCAGGTTCGGAACTGGAATTCCTGAAACAGAAAATAACGAGGATAGTGGATGACGTTTCCAAAACGCTCGGCGTAATCGATACCATCCTCCTGGACAATGCGGGTTATCTGAATGCGACAATGAAAAATCTGAACGATATTACAGGTTCTCTGAGTTATGTATTGAAGAATGAAGAGCAAACCCTGAGAGATGTAATTGCCAATTTGAATGAATTTACCGGAACCCTTAAAAGCAATTCCGAAAATATAGACAGGATAGTTTATAATGTGGAGAGTTTTACCGATTCGCTGCGCAGGGTCGATATCGCCTCGATCGCGAATAATCTTTCGTCGTCCGTCGAATACCTTAATTCGGCGCTCTGTAAGATAGACAGCGGTGAAGGCAGTCTCGGCAAACTCATAAACGATGATGAATTCTATGCTTCCCTTCTCGAAGCATCGGGCAACCTGACGCTGTTGATAGAGGATATCAAGAAGAACCCTTCGAGATATGTCTCTTTCTCCATTTTCGGCGGCAGGAACAGATAAATAAATAAGAGTCTGTTGAACTTTTTCTGATTTTTAGTAGTACGTCAAAGCGCTGACTTTACGGTTCGTCTCCGGCAGATATATAATAGCCGACAGTCCGCCATCTGGCGGACTGTCGGCTATTATTGCAACAAGGCAGGTTTTGTCCGATTTTTTCTGACCGGCCTCAAATCCGTAATGTTATTTCCCGATTAAACACACCGTGCTATTTATTATTTTTCGTTTGCGCTGCTAATTAGCGATATACAAACAAAAAATGTATCAATAAATATAACGGTACTTATTTCATTTCCTCGCCGAAGAACTGACCGCTTTCTACGACTGCATTTTCGTCGCTGTCGGAGGCATGTACGGCATTACAACCGACGTTCGTCCCGTAGAGTCTTCTTATCGTGCCTTCCGCAGCTTTGGCAGGGTCGGTATTTCCCGCTAGCTCGCGTAGCGATTTTACGGCGTCTTCCTTTTCCAATACGGCCACGACAACAGGCCCCGAGGTCATAAAGTCCACAAGTTCGCCGAAAAACGGCCTGTCGCGGTGAATCGCATAGAACTTTTCGGCATCTTCGCGGCTCATTCTTGTCATCCTCATTGCCCGCAGCGTGAAGCCGCCGCCGATCATCATGTCGAGTATCCTGCCCGTCTTTCCGGCCGCTACCGCGTCGGGTTTGATAATGGTAAATGTTCTGTTATTCATTATATTATTTTTGGTATGATTAATATACATATTATTCTGCACAATATTTCTCCGTCCTTGTTTGTGTCGATACCCGCCTTTAACTAAAGTATTTCCCTTCCCACGGTGTATGTATCCCACTTGTTGATAACAGTACTGAAATCGGACGGCAGTTCGCTTTCAAACGAAAGCCATTCGCCCGTCGAAGGATGGACAAAACCGAGGCAGCGGGCATGCAGCGCATGGCGGGGCATGATCGCAAAACAGTTTTCGATGAACTGTTTGTACTTGCTGTAAGTCGTACCCCGAAGGATCCTGTCGCCACCGTAGCGCTCGTCGTTGAACAGGGGATGGCCGATCCATTCCATATGAACCCTTATCTGGTGTGTGCGCCCCGTTTCCAGGCGGCACTCGACCAAAGTAACATACCCGTAACGCTTCAACACCCTGTAATGGGTCACCGCACGTTTGCCGTCGCAACCGTCTTCGTAAACGGCCATTTTCATACGATCTTTGCGGCTGCGGCC
This sequence comes from Holotrichia oblita, assembly GCA_023690525.1. Taxonomy (NCBI): domain Eukaryota; kingdom Metazoa; phylum Arthropoda; class Insecta; order Coleoptera; family Scarabaeidae; genus Holotrichia; species Holotrichia oblita. Next base: position 2,074,726 of record CM043015.1, read on the forward strand.
GATATTTGCATCTACCGTCCCCTCATCGTCGTCGAAGTCGCCCCATACCAACGCTATATAACGGCGCTGCACCGAATGGTCGAAGAACTGTTTGGCAAGTCTGGCATGCGCCCTTTCGTTCTTGGCCACCACAAGCAAGCCCGAAGTGTTCTTGTCTATGCGGTGTACCAGTCCCGCCCTCATGTCGCCCTCCTGAAACAGGGGCAGATCCTTCAAATGCCATGTAAGGGCGTTCACAAGCGTGCCGCTGTAATTACCGTGGCCGGGGTGGACGACCATACCCGCATCCTTGTCCACCACGATCACATCACTGTCTTCATATACTATGTTCAGCGGTATATCCTCCGGAATGATCTCCACCTCCCGTTTCGGATACGGCATCACGATGGATATTACGTCCAGCGGCTTGATCCTGTAACTCGATTTAACCGGTTTTCCTCCTACCAGAATATTTCCGTTGTCGGCGGCGGTCTGTATGCGGTTGCGCGAAGCGTTCTCCAGGCGGGCGGTGAGGAATCTGTCTATGCGGACAGGAGACTGTCCCCTGTCTACCGTGAGGCAGAAGTGTTCATAAAGCTCTTCATCCTGCTGTTCCGCCTCCATGTCGGTATAAACACCTGCCAACGTACCGTCATCGTTGCCCGTGTCCATTCCGACGGCCTCTTTCCCGTCCGTATTTTCCGTCTTTCTTTTTTTCACGTACGTTTTTTTTGGCATTGCTGATTAAGCACATGTGCTTAAATTCATTCCGTGCTCTCCTCAGTGTCCTGTGACGAAATGATTTTCTTGGCCGCCCTGTCGGACGCAGCGCTGCCCTTTTCGACTTTCTTGTCGTCGAGCGTGAGACTCAGGCTCACGGGAGCGCCCAGGTTAAGCCGCGAACCCTGTTCGGGGGTCTGTGAGTAAACCCGCGACTCCTGGCGGTTCAGGAGCGTAACATCGGGGTCGAACTGTAGGTTGCCCACATTCAAACCCGCTTCCCACAGGCGGCTTTTGGCCTCCCTGAGCGGGAATCCCACCACCTTTGGGACGGTCGAAACGGTATCGCCGGTGCTCATCCCGATTATCAGGATAACTCCGGATCCCTGCTCGGCATGAACTTTTTTACCGGGAGTCACGATATTCCCGTCGTAAATTGTCTGGAGGACATAATTCGTGGCTATATCTTCCATGTATATCAGCTTGCCGATTTCCAGCCCTGCCACCTCCAGATTGTTCTTGGCCTGTCTGAGCGAAACACCGGTGACATAGGGAACATCCACCATCTTTTGGCTGAAGGAATTTACCGTCACGAATATTCTGCGTCCCGATTTGACCTGCGCGCCAGGTTCGGGAGACTGCGCAAGGATAGTCCCGCCCTCGTAAACGGGCACATAGAGGGAATCGCTGACCCTGATACGCAGCGATGCCTTTCGGGCTGCCTTCTCGGCATCCCGCAACGGCATGTTGGAAAAATCGGGAACTTCCTGATAGGCATTGTGTCGCGTGAACACGCCCAGCAGTATATTGACCGCGAAGGCGAACAATATCACGGCGCATACCGCCATAACAAGGTTGCGCACGACAGGGTTGCCGGCCGCTTTTTCGACAAACCACCTCGCGTTATTAATTGGTTGTTTTCCTTTCTGCATAAAAATACGTATTTGGGTAGGTAACCGGAATCAATGCCCTTTATTCAATATTTGCTCCAGTGATATAAATTCCTCTTTAAATAATTGCGACTTATACTATATTAAGCTTATCCAGGATCCTGCAAAGATTGAAGCCTGTGACGAAAAAATATTTACTTTTACCCGTATCGTAAAGCCAATCTTCATCATCAAAATTATAACTTTTAAAGTACGAATTGGATTTGTAAAGCGGATCGGAAATCTTTAAATTTTTATCAGGATCTTTAGATGCGAATATGTCATAAAGGCTGTATTCTATATAACGGGCAGTTCCTTCCATAGTTTCATAGACCTCTTCCATTTTGAGTATATCGAAATCAAAATACTTTTCCGATTTAGCTTTCCTTTCCTCGCGTAACTTAAAAAATGTGTTCATCAATCTGTCTGTTTCTTGCGGTTCGGTCGCTTCGAGCGCTGACAACAGGGCCTTATTCTCCTGATCCACCAGTTCGCGGTACCATTCGTTTGCTTTATATATTTGCTGCAGTGTATCTTCATGCGGCAGAAAGGCTACGCTGTTTTCAAAATAATCGAGAAGGCCGTTTTTAAATTGGAATCCATGAAAATATTCGTGCATTATCATGGTAGTCCATTCCTCGGTAGAGTTCACATCGGGCACAATTCTTTGTGTAATTTCAACACTGCTGCATCTTATGAACGGCGACCGGTTATATTCGGTACCGTCGTCAAAGGTTACATTAACTTCCATATGAAATGGTATGCTGTCCAGAAGTTCCGTCCTGAAAATCGACAGGCCTTTGCCTTTGAACACCATGCTCGTTTTATGGTTATTCAAAAACGCTTCGGTTGGATTGGCGACATAGCATACACTGTCCATGTAATATATTAGCGGAATATCATATTCCTCATTATTGAACCTGCTCCATACGTTGTCGTCTATGGTTTGCTTCAAATGGTATACATACTTGATTCTTTCGATGGCCGTTCGATCTTCGTCGAAAGTTCGATTATGTCTGCAAGAGGTGCAGATACATGATATTATTAATAGCGAAATAAGAATCTTTTTCATCGCAGAGGGGAGATATTTATACCCATGATTATTTTTCCACCTTATTATAGAACGTATCTCTCTCCACCGGAGTATATCCGGCGCGCAATATCAATTCTTCGATTTCGGCGGCGCTCATGGCCGGATTCTGCTCCTCGGCTCCCGCCATGGAATATATTTTCGTCGTGTCGTCTATCGTTCCGTCCAGGTCGTCCGCCCCGAAAAGGAGCGCTATCTCGGCAGTTACCCTCCCGTACATGGGCCAGTAAGCCTTTATGTGCGGGAAATTGTCGAGGTATATGCGTGAGAGGGCGAGCATTCGCATGTCCTCGGCGATCCCCGCCTCGCCGGCATCCGACATGGAATTCCCGACGCTGCGGTACTTTAGCGGTATGAAAGCGCTGAAACCGCCCGTGCGATCCTGCAGACTGCGCAGGCGGTCGAGATGATCGATGCGGTGGGCGGGCGTTTCGATATGACCGTATAGCATTGTGGCGTTGGTGCCGATCCCGAGCCTGTGGGCGGTTTCATGTACCTCGAGCCAGAGGTCGGCGCTTACCTTGTCGGGACATATCCGTTTGCGTATCTCCTCGTCGAATATTTCGGCGCCGCCGCCGGGTATGGCTTCCATGCCCGCTTCTTTGAGTTCCGAAAGACCCTCTTCGAGAGAAAGACCGCTTTTACTTATCATATGGGCGAGTTCTACGGCCGTGAACGCCTTGACCGCAACGTGCGGAAGAATTTCCTTTACGCGCCGTATCATCTCGGCATAGTACCGGAGGTCATGTTCGGGATGTACTCCGCCCACTATGTGGACTTCCGTAAAATTTCCGCCCGAACGTGCGCGCGCCATTCCCTCTATTTCCTCGATGGAATAGTCCCATGCCTCCGGCGAACCGGCGTCGCGCCTGTACGAACAGAAACGGCAGCCGACCGTACATATATTGGTCGGCTCTATATGGAAGTTGCGGTTGTAATATACCTCGTTCCCGCTCCTGGAGCGTTTTATCGTGTCGGCGAGCATCCCCAGCGCCGCAAGAGGCGCTTCGTTCCAAAGCAACACGGCATCGGCGGCGGAGATTCTTTCGCCGCGCGATACTTTTTCCATTGCCCTGCGCACTGGCGCTTCGAGTTTCAATTCGATCACGACTGCAAATATACGAAAAAGAGATGCCGTTGCGGACATCCTCCGTGAACCTGTATCTAAATTCTTTTGCGGCGGGTTCTTTTTGCAGTGTCATTTAGCAGCCGGACATCAGCCTCCGATCCGGATTACGTTATGTTCCGACCACGGATCTTTCGCACACTGCGATTACATGTCGTGAATTTCACTTGATACTTCACCCGGAATATTTTTAAACTTCCCGAAACGCCAATAAATATTTATGCGAGCCACGCGTCCCATCCGTTCCCTGCGGGCGGTCATACGGAAAGAATCCGAAAAGCTCTCTTCGCTAAGAAATTTATGTCCGTGGAACGGGTCGCTTACTGCAATGGAACCGCCCAGTTTGATTTTTTCAAAATACCGGCTTACGGAGAAATTAAATGCTGTGAAATATCCTCCGCCCCTGCTCTGGGAGGAAGTAAAGGCCGGACTGACACGACACGATGTGTTCAAAACCGGACCCCTTTTCCAGAGGGTGTAGTTGACGGAAATATTTCCGGTCATACTTTCCACCCGGTTATCGCTTCTGTTTGCAAATCTGTAATATGAATGCTGTAATCCCCCCATATTGAAAAGGTCATGCGATCGGCAAGAGCCGAAGCAGAGAAATTGACCATAAGGGATTGTTGCAGGCTCAGTCCCAGGTTGCTGTAAGTGGTAAGCGAAATATTCTCCCTGTCTACGGTGGTCACCGCCGATATCGCATTATCGATATACTTCGCTATATACCTGAGTGTTACTAATCCATGCTTCTTCCTTTTATTCAGATAAAACCCATATTTTGATTCGATGGAATGTGTAAATTCACCTCGCAGGCCGGGGTTGCCCGTACGCAGGTTTGCCGGATCGGAATCGTCGATATAGGGATTGAGCATCGAGATGTCCGGCCGCCGGATGCCCGAAGTATAACTCAACTGGAACTTACGGTAACTGAAACTCACCGCCGGAAGAACATTGAATTCATTGTAATCCAGACGTGTGCCGCCGGTGGAAAGAAATATTCCCCGATCGCGTTCGTTCTCAAGTATAAGATATAAACCTATGCCGAGGCGTTTAAGCGTTTTCGAATAGGAAATCCTTCCTGAAATCACTTGCTGGGTGTATTGCAGCCCATTGAAACGTTCCTCGACTCGCAGCGATTCTCCAGATTCGGGGTCGTAAAGGTAATAATCGGACGAATTGGTATAATGGCGGTTATAATAGCTGAAGATGGTATTTATCCTTCCACCCCATAACTTCGGTTTGCCGAATCGATAACTCCCTGTAAAGGCATGCATGGTCGATTCCGTCGAGGATAGCGTTCGGCTGCCCGAAAGTTGTGTACCTGACAGGGCATCCGTCCCGAAGATATCGAGGGTGGAATTACTGCGGCTGTCCGAATAGGTATAGATGAGCATATAGTAATCCGTATTGCTTAACGTTCCGGCCAGTCTTGCCCCGCCGTTGAGGCGGGGTTGGGCATCGACATGCGTTCGTGAATGGTGGGAGGTACTGTCGATCAGTTCGCCCGAGTTTCCGTAATTCGCACTCCGGGTATCCCTGTAACTGTTACGGTAACTTTTCGAAATATTTCCCGACAGGTGAAGAGTCATAAATTTCTTGATAATATCCATCTGTTGGGCTATGTCTGTCCGATCGCCGGCAAAGAGAAGGCTGCCATGAAACATAAAAAAACCAGATTCCTCATAATCTATTTTTGAGACACTTGTCAGGGGGAAGTACGAATAAAAACAAAGGCCACCCCTTTTAGAAGCGACCTGACAGCTATAATCGACAGAAGCGAACTACTTCGCCAGCGCCTCGTCCGACACGGTGAGTTTCTTCCGGCCTCTTGCCCTTCTTGCCGACAAAACCTTGCGGCCGTTTGCTGTGGACATTCTCTGGCGGAATCCGTGCTTGTTAATTCTTTTCCTTCTGGAGGGTTGAAAAGTCCTCTTCATGGCTATGTGTTTTTATCGTATTTGCTTTATTGCGGATTGCAAAGGTATAAACAATTTAATGTATTTACAAAAATACAGTCGATTTTTTTCGCTCCGGTGGCACCTGCACGGAAATAACTGTAGAATCTAAACTATTCCGATCATCCCCTGCAGAATGAACATGCCGATTCCCGCAAGGTATCCCGTCAGCGCCATGAGCGATATATTCCTGAGGTACCAGATAAAGTTTATCTTTTCGAGTCCCATGGCTACCACACCTGCTGCGGAACCGATTATCAGTATGCTCCCGCCGGTTCCCGCGCAGTAGGCGAGCAGGTGCCAGAAAGTGCCGTCCTGTACGAAAGCCTGGGCATAGGCCGGATCGGCTGCCGCAGCAACGGCCGAAGGATCCAGAACGGGGTACATGCCCATCACGGCGGCAACCAACGGCACATTGTCCACGACCGCCGAAAGAATACCCACGAATGTATTTATGGCATAGACATTATGAACGTTACTGTCGAGGAACGAGGCGAAAGAGGCTAAAATTCCGGCGCTCTGCAGAGCCGACACCGACATCAGTATGCCGAGGAAAAAAAGGATCGTCGGCATATCGATCTTCCTTATGACGGTGGCGACGCTGAATCTCTGCGGCCCCGCCACCTCCGGCTTGCGGCGATACATCATTTCGGTATAAACCCACATGACGCCGAGGGCGAACATTATCCCCATATAGGGAGGAAGCTGTGTAAGCGACTTGAATACGGGAACAAAGACAAGCAGGGCGACGCCCAGAAGCAGGATCCTCATGCTCTCGGTCTTGGAGATATACTGCGGTCTGTTCCTGTCCATATCCACATAACCCGGCGCCGTCAGTATCCCCCTGAGAACCCTCGAAGCCAGCAAGGCCGGTATCACTACCGATACGATACACGGCAGGATAAGGCTCTTCATAATGGGGAAGGCCGAGATATTACCCTTGACCCACAGCATTATGGTTGTAACGTCCCCTATGGGGGACCATGCGCCGCCGCTGTTGGCCGCTATTATTATCACGCTCGCGAACAGCCACCTCTCTTTGTAATTCGCCACGAACTTCCGCAGCAGCATGACCATTATGATCGTCGTCGTCATATTGTCCAAAAGCGCCGACATGAAGAACGTTATGACGGTTATCGTCCACAGCAGTTTGTGTTTGTTGCGCGTGGTGATTATGCTGGTGATGAAGTCGAACCCTCCGTGCCTGTCGATAAGTTCGACTATGGTCATGGCTCCTATAAGGAACAGAAGGACTTCGGCCGTTTCGCCCAGATACTCTATTATCTGACGGTCTACGACGAACCTGACTATCTGCTCGGAGTAGCGGTAAGAGGCAAGCCCCGGATTGTCGCTCAGGTATTGCGCGAACTCGTGGGGCGTCGCCGAAGGTACGATCTGGCCGGCCGAAAATATATATATTACCCACAACAGTACGCTCGTGAGCAAAGCCGTAGCAGCCTTGTCTACTTTTATCTTGTGTTCGACGGCTATCAGAACATAGCCCAGAACGAACACGAATATCATAAAATAAATAGCCATTTGAACCGGTAGTTATAACATCGTAATAACGGAGAAATAATTTATTGTCATCCCGAACATGTGCACCTTCCTGTCATCCCGAATGCTTTTTGTCATTCCGAGCGTGAGCGAGGAATCTCGTGACCGGCAGGCAAAATCGTTCAGGCAAAATTCTTCGCTGAGATTCTTCACTTCGTTCAGAATGACAATACAGATGCTTCATGGAATTAATGTCAGCTTCTGGGGGAAAATTCCTCGCCTTTAGGCGAAGACTTTAGTATGTTTCGTATCTTTGAAATAAAAAGATGCAAAATTATCGTAAGACGAGCCATACGACATATGATTGTAAGTATCATGTGGTTTGGATAACAAAATATCGCAAGAAAGTTCTTTCTGGCCTTGTTGCCGAACGAGTTCGCGAACTTCTTCGCGGCATATGCAAGGAGCATGAAGTAGAGATTCTGAAGGGTCATCTATCTGGCGACCATGTTCACTTGTTTTTGTCAGTACCACCACATTTGGCGATAAGCAAGTTAGTGCAGTATTTGAAAGGCAAGAGTTCATATAAAATGCTTCAAGAGAATCAGCAATTGTCAAAAATGTTCTTGGGTCGCCATTTATGGGGTCGAGGATATTTTGTAGCAACCTCTGGCAATATAACAGACGAGGTTATCATTGAATATATTCGCACTCAAGATGACGCGGAGCATGATGATGATTTTAGCATAGGGTAAATCTTTAGTCGGCTTCAGCCGATCTCAATTCCTTCGGCTTTTAGCCGAAGGTAGTTTAATCCGGAGTCCCACGCTTCGCTCTGGATAAACTCCGCGCGGGACTCTGCATGACAAAATATTTCTCGGGGTTAGCGCCGAGAAAACCGTGCTTATTTCTTAATGAACGGGCACTTTATTACGGTCGCGGCGGCCGGTTTTTCGCGTATGACGACCGCTATACCGGTACCGGCTGTGGAGAATCCGCTTTTTACGTAGCCCATGCCGATCCCTTTTTTTAGTACGGGGGACATGGTTCCCGAGGTCACCGTACCTATTTCGTTGCCTTCGCGGTCTACGATTTTGTAGCCGTGGCGCGGGATAGCCCTTTCCTCCATCTCGAAAGAGACGAGTTTGCGGGTCACTCCTTCGGCTTTTTGTTTTTCCATAAGGGGACGGTCTATGAAATCCTTGCCTTCCACCATCTTTACTATCCATCCCAGGCCTGCCTCTATCGGAGAAGTAGTATCGTCTATATCGTTGCCGTAAAGGCAGAAACACATCTCCAGACGCAGGGTGTCACGTGCGCCGAGGCCTGCGTTTTTCAGACTGTACTCCTCGCCTGCTTCCCACAGCGCTTTCCAGAGCTTGTCGGCGTCTTCGTTGGCCACGTATATTTCGCAGCCGCCCGAACCCGTATAACCCGTAATGGAGAGTATGGCATCCTTGATTCCGGCCAGGTTTACTTTTTTGAAAGTATAGTATTCCATGTCCTTCACCGGTTCGGCGGTCATCTTCTGGACAATCTTCATAGCTGCTGGCCCCTGGACGGCGAGCTGGCATATTTCATCGGAAGCGTTGTAAAGCTCTTTGCCCGGCGTAAGTCCGAATTTCTCTCCTTCGCGGCATATGTGGTTCCAGTCTTTTTCCATATTGGCGGCGTTCACCACTAAAAGATATGTGAGGCTGTCCATCCTGTAAACGAGTATGTCGTCCACTATGCCTCCCCTGCCGTTGGGAAGCGCGGTGTACTGAACCTTGCCGTCGTAAAGGGCGGCCACGTCATTCGTAGTTATGTGCTGGAGCAAGTCCAGGGCTTTTTCGCCCTTGACCCATATCTCTCCCATGTGGCTTACGTCGAATACTCCGGCGCCGTTTCTTACGGCCATGTGTTCGTCGTTTATGCCGGTGAACTCGATCGGCATGTTGTACCCTGCGAATTCAGCCATTTTGGCGCCCGCGGCTATGTGGTACTTCGTGAATGCTGTATTTTTCATATTCATATTTTTTAGCACATTGTGCTATTTTATTATTTTTTGTCGATACTGATAATTAGCAATTTGTAATAAATAATGGACAAATAACTATTTCACGGCACTTAAAGTCAGATGCAAAGCTAAGTATTTTCGTTCAACAACTGTCGAAAAAACATCTTATTTAGTAACTTTACGGCCTGTAAAACCGAAAATCTCAGTGAAGATCAGAATAAAAGGGACTGTTACCGCAGGAAAGGGACTCGGTGCCCGCATGGGTTTCCCGACGGCCAACATGGAGGCCGTCGGACTGGATGGCGTCCCCGGCGGGGTTTATGCCGCCAGGGCTACCGTAGACGGCGCCGGTCATAAGGCTATGGCCAACCTGGGCTACCGTCCTTCGGTAGACGGGGGGGGGCGCCGCAGGCTTCTGGAAGTAAATATTTTCGGCTTCGACGACGATCTCTACGGGAAGACCGTGGAGGTGGAGCTTTTAAAATTCGTACGTCCGGAGAAGAAGTTCGGTTCTTTGGATTTACTCCGCGAGGCCATTGCCGAGGATAAAAAAACGATTACGGAATATTTCAAAAACCCTTATATGATGTTTTTAGACTACAACCTGCCTTACAAGGTCGCCGACATGGGTCTTGCCGACTGGGGGCGCAGGGAGATCGGGATAGCCGAAAAGGAAATGCCCGGACTTATGGCCGTCAGGCGAAGATATGCCGCGGAGAAACCTTTGGCCGGAGTGCGGATCACCGGTTCGCTCCACATGACCATCCAGACGGCGGTTCTTATCGAGACCCTAGCCGAGCTGGGCGCCGAAGTGCGCTGGTGCAGCTGCAACATATTTTCAACTCAGGATCACGCCGCCGCCGCCGTAGCCGAAGCGGGGATTTCCGTATTCGCATGGAAAGGCGAAACGCTGGAGGAATACTGGTGGTGTACCGCCATGGCGCTCTCGTTTCCGGAAGGCAGGGGGCCCAATCTGATAGTAGACGACGGCGGCGATGCCACTTTACTGATACACAAGGGGTATCATGCCGAAGACGATCCCTCGCTCCTGGATTATACCCCCACCAACCGCGAAGAGGCCGTTATACTCGACACCCTGAAGAGCATACTCGCCGAATCCCCGCGCAAATGGCACGACACGGTGACTGAGTGGAAGGGCGTTTCGGAAGAGACAACTACGGGAGTACATCGTCTTTACCGTATGGCGGAGCGTGGCGAGCTGTTGGTTCCGGCGATAAACGTGAACGACTCGGTGACCAAGAGCAAGTTCGACAACCTGTACGGATGCCGCGAGTCGCTGGCCGACGGCATCAAGCGGGCTACCGACGTTATGATAGCCGGCAAGGTGGTCGTAATATGCGGATACGGCGACGTGGGCAAGGGATGCGCCATGAGCATGAGGTCTTACGGGGCGCGCGTGATCGTTACGGAGATAGACCCCATTTGCGCCCTCCAGGCCGCCATGGAAGGATTCGAGGTGAAGACGGTCGAAGATGCGCTCGCGGAAGGGAACATCTACGTCACGGCGACCGGAAACCGCGACGTCATCACACTCGAACACATGCAGGCCATGAGGGATCAGGCAATAGTGTGCAACATAGGCCATTTCGACAACGAGATACAGATGGAGCAGCTCGAAAACTGCCCTTCGGCGGTGAAAACCAACATAAAACCACAGGTGGACAAGTTCACTTTCGGGGACGGTCATTCCATATACATTCTCGCCGAGGGACGCCTTGTCAATCTCGGCTGCGCGACGGGGCACCCTTCGTTCGTAATGAGCAATTCCTTCACCAACCAGACGCTGGCGCAGCTCGAACTGTGGCGTAAGAGGGATTCCCTGAAGGCCGGCGTCTACACGCTGCCAAAGAAATTGGACGAGGAAGTGGCCAGGCTTCATCTTGACAGTATAGGGGTCAGGCTGACCAGGCTCACTACCCAGCAGGCGGAATATATAGGCGTAGACGAGAACGGCCCGTACAAGGCTGAATATTACAGATACTGACCCTGTCTCGGCAAGGCGACTTACATACAGCAACACGATTATGATAAAGACCGACGTTTTTCAATTCAATCCATTTCAGGAAAACACCTATGTCGTCTCGGACGAAACTGGCGAGTGCATAATAATAGACGCGGGGAATTACTCTGCATCCGAAGACAGGAAAATCCTCGGCCACATAACCGACAATAACCTGAAACCGGTCATGGCCGTAAACACCCACGGCCATGTAGACCATGTCCTCGGCATCGGTTTTGTCGCGTCCGCTTTCGATATTCCCTTAGCACTGCACGGTGACGATAAATTTTTAATAGACAGTGCGGAGAAGCACGGGAAGATATACGGCTTCGAGGTAAGGGAATTGCCGCCCATAGGGAAAGACCTGAAGGGCGTCGGAGAAATAACATTCGGAAATACCGTCCTGAAAATAATACACACGCCCGGACACACGCCCGGACATATTTGCATTTTCGACCCGGAAAGCAGAACCCTTTTTACCGGCGACACGCTTTTCAAGGAGAGCATCGGACGCACCGACCTTCCCGGAGGCGACTACAGCTGGATCATGAAGAGCATACTGGAGAAGATCGCTTCCCTGGGAGACGATGTCGTATTTTACCCGGGCCACGGCCCCAAAAGTACAATCGGACACGAATTACTGTACAACCCGTTCATAGTCGAGGTGATCAGGGGCGATGTGGAGTACAGGTGATTGACAAGATTATATTTCATATCACGATTAGTACGACAGCATTGATCCTTGGTAAGAAATAAATATGAGATCTTTCGCTTCGCTCAGGATGACAATTTGTAGAACAAATTCATAATTAAATATATAGATTCGGAAATGCGAATAGATATTCTGACCGTCCTGCCGGAACTGCTTGCGTCCCCCTTCAACGAGTCTATAATTAAAAGGGCGCGGCAAAAGGGATTGGTCGAAATAACGGTACACGATATAAGGGACTACGCCACCGACAAACACCGGCAGGTGGACGATTATCCTTTCGGCGGTGAAGCGGGGATGGTGATGAAACCCGAACCCGTTTTCCGCTGTGTGGAGAAATTAAAATCAGAGCGCACCTACGACGAAATAATATACACTTCTCCGGACGGTGTGCGTTACACTCAGGGAGAGGCCAACAGGCTTTCGACGCTGAAAAATATCATTATCTTGTGCGGGCATTACAAGGGCGTGGATCACCGCATCCGCGAACACCTTATAACAAAGGAAATATCGATCGGCGATTATGTGCTGACGGGCGGTGAACTCGCCGCTGCCATAATAGCCGACAGCGTGGTGAGGCTTCTGCCCGGAGCCATCGGCGACGAGGCGTCGGCACTGACGGACTGCTTTCAGGACAACCTGCTCGCCCCTCCCGTCTACACCCGTCCGGCGGAATTCAACGGGTGGCGTGTCCCCGAAATCCTTCTGTCCGGCAACTTCGGTGAGATCGAAAAGTGGAAGGAAGAACAGTCCTATGAAAGGACTAAAAGACTGCGCCCCGACCTGCTGGAGGAATAGGGTGCTTAGGCTAAGGATTGTCATTTTGGGGAGCCGTCAGGCGACGAAGAACGGCCCCCTTGCATCAGAAATATTTTAGATTCTAATTTTCATAAACTATGAAATATTACATCATAGCAGGCGAAGCCTCGGGCGATCTTCACGGGGCGAACCTTATGAAAGGTCTGATTAAAAATGATCCTCAGGCCGAATTCCGTTTCTGGGGCGGCGACAGGATGTCCGAGGTCGGAGGCAGTGAAAACCTTGCCCGCCATTACGATACCGCTTCATTTTTCGGTATTGCCGAGATCATCCTGAATCTTCCCGAAATATTCGCCCAGATGAAGGAGTGCCAAAACGACGTAATGAACTACCGTCCCGACGTGCTGATCCTGATAGACTATCCGGGATTCAATCTCAGGATGGCCGCATTCGCCCGTATGAACGGAATAAGGACGTTCTATTATATAGCGCCTAAGGTATGGGCATGGCGGGAATCGAGGGTGAGGCTGATAAGGAAATATGTAGACCGCCTGTTCATAATATTTCCGTTCGAGAAGGAATGGTTCGGGGAGAGGGGGATAGAGGCCGTTTTCGAGGGAAACCCTTTGGCGGACGTTGTCGAACAGGAGATGAAATCGCTGCCGTCTAAAAGGAAATTCCTGAACGATAACGGAATTCCGGACGACAAACCTATTGTAGCCCTGCTCCCCGGCAGTCGCCGGAACGAGATAAGATACAATCTGCCGTTCATGGTCGCGCTTTCGAGGCGGTTCCCTAATTACCGCTTCGTGGTGGGCGGGGTAAAGTGGATCGACAGGAAAACATACGACGATATTATCGGCACCGACTCTGTCTCCTTTGTATCCGACCGGACTTATCCCCTGCTCGCCTGTGCCGAAGCGGCTGTCGTGACTTCGGGAACGGCCACCCTCGAAACCGCCCTCGTCGGAACGCCCCAGACAGTGTGTTACCGCAAGGACAGGCTTTCGATGAATATCGGCAGGATGATGCTTAAAATCCGCTATATATCGCTGGTGAACCTGATCATGGACAGTGAAGTCGTGCGGGAACTTATCCAATGGGACATGACCATGCCCAATGCGGAGAAAGAGCTGCGCGCCATATTGCCCGGAGGGGAAAAGAGGAAGGAAATGCTGGCCGACTACGCCCTGCTGAAGGAAAAGGTGGGAGGAAGCGGCGCGTCCGACCGCTTTGCGGCCAGGATGGTCGAAATTCTGAAAGAAGGCGGCAAGTGAAAATAATATGTATAAGCGGTAATTATCCGCCCGATGTCGCGGAGGCGGAGTTGCACGGCGGAGGCGGAACACCCGTCGAACCTGTTTTCTTCTGTAAGCCCGACACGGCGCTGCTGCGCAATAACGACCCCTTCTACATCCCTTCTTTCAGCCGCGAGGTGCATTGCGGAACCGGATTGGTTGTACGCATAAATCGCGTTGCGAAGTCGATAGAGGAGCGTTTTGCCGGCCGCTGCTACGACGAGGTGGGACTCGGCATCGACTTTACGGCAATGGATCTCCGGCGCCGCTGCATGGCCGGCGGATTGCCGTGGGAAATATGCAATTCGTTCGACAAATCGGCGGCCGTATCGCCCCGTTTTATTAAACTGGAGGAATTGGGCGGGGATACAGGCAACCTGATGTTCGGAATGGAACTTAACGGAAAGCGGGTGCAGGACGGCCGCACTTCCGGGATGATATTCGGCGTGGACAGTATAATTTCATATGTGTCGCGCTTTATGACCCTCAAAATTGGAGACCTTATATTTACCGGAACCCCCTCGGGCGCCGTTCAAGTTTCGCAGGGAGACAGGGTCACGTCATGGCTCGAAGACGAAACCCTTTTGGATTTCGATATAAAATGATGCGTATCCGTATAGCCTGAAATTTCTTCCGCTATCCTATCTTTAAATACCGTTAAATATTTATTTCGTACATAAATCTAAAGGTTGTTTGTAGCTTTTAGGCTTTATTGTTGTTTTGCGATCAATTAAGACAAAAGGAAATTATACTGTCCGGTACATGTCGGTATTCTTATACGCTTGCCTTAAAAAATCTCATTGTATTTTAGACGCATAAAGAGCGTATAATCAACCGTATATAGTGCCTCATAAAAAATATTTGAAAAAATATTTTAAAAAAAAAGGTATTATGTGTTGCATGGTATTGTTTTTTATTCTTATATTTGCAATGCCAAAACAGAATGAAAAAATTAACAAAATTAAAAAACCTTGTAAATATGAAAAAGACACTTAACGTCAATATCGGATCCGTGGCATTTACCATGGATGAGGACGCCTACCATGCCCTCAATGGATATTACGAGGATATCCGTTCCCGTCTCTACGACACCGAAGAGAAGGAGATAATGGACGATGTGGAATCGCGCACGGCCGATATTTTCACTGAAAACCTCTCTTTCCCCTCCCAGGTGGTTAGTTTGGACCTCGTGAAACGCGCCATTGCCGTAATAGGAAGTGCGCAGAATTTCGGAGAGAAAAGGTATGATCCGGGTTATGATCCTTTCTCGGAATCGGCTAAAAGGCGCAAGCTCTACCGCTCGCGTACCGACAATCTTATCGGAGGCGTTTGCGGCGGACTGGCCGAATATTTCAACATAGACCCGACCTTAGTGCGTCTGTTGATGGTATTCCTGTTGATACTGGGCGGGTTCACATTCTGGGTATACATTATCTTATGGATCGTCGTACCGCAGGAGTCCGTGGAAAGAACGTTCGATAAACCGTCACGCAAAGAAAAGAAAAGGAGGAACATGTGATGAATGCAGACAATGTAAAAGCCCAGATGCGGAAAGGGATACTGGAGTATTGTATACTTGCAGTCCTTTCGCGCAACGACGCCTATGTTTCGCAAATAATAACGGAGCTGAAACAGGTGGAGATGATCGTGGTGGAGGGAACGCTCTACCCGCTGCTTACGCGGCTGAAAAACCAGGGAATGCTATCTTACAGGTGGGAGGAATCCACACAGGGGCCGCCCCGCAAATACTACTCGATCACGGAAAAAGGCCGGCAAATGCTCGGTCAGTTGGACACCGTGTGGGACGAGCTTATAGAACAGATAAAAATCATAAGGTGGGGAAATCTGTAACGAAAACCTGAATATATGAATAAGGTGATAAATGCCAGCATTGCGGGGATCGGCTTCGGGTTCGATCCGCGCGCCTATGAAGAACTGAGGGGCTATTTAGACCGGCTGAACGGGATTTTCAGGGACAATCCCGACGGAGAGGAGATAACAGCCGACATAGAGGCTCGTATCGTAGAGATAATACTCTCGCAGCAAAGCGCGGAGACCGTCGTAAGCGAGGAACTCATACATTCCGTAATAGAACGCATGGGTATGCCGGAGAGCGATTCCGTTTTCCCCGAAAGTTCGCATGATACGGATGCCGCGGGCGACCTTTTTCCCCGCCGCTTCTACCGCAGCCGCGAAGGAGCCAAGATAGGGGGAGTGTGCAGCGGACTGGGGACGTATCTCGACGTAGACCCCGTGTGGATAAGAGTAGGGATATTCATTCCGGTCATACTTCTGATCCTGTCATCCTCAATAGGTTTCAACTATATGGCCGGCTTCCTGGGAGCTTTGTTCGGATCCGTCGTGCTTCTGTATTTCATACTGTGGTTCGCCGTGCCCCTTGCCCGCACGCCGCGTCAGAGACTGGAGATGAGGGGTGAAAAGATAACGGCCTCGTCCATTCAGAGAAATATGACCCAGGAGATGTCCGTAATGAGTGAAGGAGATGCACGCAGGGCGTCGGTGTTCGGTGAACTTATGACGCTCGTCGGAAGAGTTTTGCTGTTCTTTGTAAAATTGTTCGTAATTTTCGTGGGATTTGCCCTGGCGCTTGC
The DNA here is from genome assembly GCA_023690525.1 of Holotrichia oblita. NCBI lineage: Eukaryota > Metazoa > Arthropoda > Insecta > Coleoptera > Scarabaeidae > Holotrichia > Holotrichia oblita. The sequence continues at coordinate 2,091,422 of CM043015.1, forward strand.
GGCGATAGGGTTGATTGTCGCCATGTTCTCGGTCATACTCAGCAGGGGTTTAATGATCAATGGGCACGAGTTAGCCGGTCTTGCGGACTGGCTTCAGGGCATCTCCCCGAGAAGTTATGTGAGCATTACGATTTCACTGGCATTGATTCCCATCATAATGCTTGTTTACCTCATCGTGGGTTTGGTCTTTAAATTGCGCATCAACCGTGCCGTGATGTGGATATTGGGAGGGCTGTGGATCGTACTTTTGATATACTGGGGAGTAGTAACCGTTCGCACGCTGAATTTGAAGGAGGGCGAAGTGAATATCGAGAAAATATGGGAGGGCGATCTGCATACTTACGGAAATCCGCCCGACGGTGCGGCGGAGGTACCGGATATGGACGGTAATCCCCGCCTTCTGATCGTCAATGGAGATACGATAATAGGGAAATCGAAGGAGGCTGCCGTAAAAGAGGACATTAAAGTTGTTAAAGTCGAAGAGATTAAAGTCATTAAAGCCGAATAGCAATTATAAACTTGGCATTGGTAACTAACTATGGTTTTTTGCAGTTTTGCCTGTCAAAACTGCCGACTCCCTCGCCCGTGCAGCCGCCAAAGGCGGCTGAGGGGGGCGGGCGGGGAGTCGAAAACCAACAAATATGTATTTAATTACCATCCCCATAAACTTTACCTATTTTGTTCTCTTTATAAAGAAAACCAAACAATTATGGATGTAGTTAAAAATGTACCGGATAAAATCCGCAGAAACGGTTCCGTCACCAATACGAGAAACATTTACATCGGGACAGTATTTATCCTCGCAGGTATAATATGGATGTTGTATAATCTGGATCTTCTGTCGAGGAGTTTTTTTCACGTGATCTTTTCATGGCAGGTTCTTCTAATTGCCATCGGGGGTTATCTTTTGTCGGCGAGGAAATGGGTGGCTGGTTCCATAGTGGGGATTGTCGGAGTTTTCTTCCTGATAGTTAATATATTCGACATAACGCTGCCCATCGGAGAGATAATCCTTCCCGCGGCGGCCATAGCAATAGGGGTAGCCATCATTTTCTCCCGCAAGTAATGTGGATTTTTTAAAGAGCGGCTTTATTAGGAATTTGTTTTAAACTTCAGCGATAACCGGCATATGCCGGTTATCGCTGTTTTTGTCGCCGGAAGAGACACAAGGGGTTTCCCGTGTAACGGATTCAGGGGCGAAAAGAGCAGAAAAGAGGACATTAAATGAATTGAACAGATACCTTAAATCTGCAAATTCACGTACAAAAATTTTCTTAAAATATTTTGTAAATTGTAAAATTTAGTATAAATTGCAGAAATTTAAAGAGCCTGTTTAAACAGAATCTAAATATTTACCAATTTTACCAACTAACTTAATTTAAAACTCATGAAAAAATTAAAATCTCTTTCGTTATTCGCCAAGTGAACAATCATTACTGCGCTTGCGCTACCGGCAATCGCCATGCTGATTTACGCGGTGATTCCTAGTACTGATTTTATCGACATACCTGACACCCAAGGTCGTGGGACCCTGTATATCGATCGGGATCATTGTATCGGATGCGGAGCCTGCGTTGAAGCAGATCCCAATCATGCTTTCTACCTTGATGATGATGGTAAAGTATGGGTTAGTCCAAGCAGACTAACATTCTATGGTGCCATAGAAGCAGTAAATGCTTGCCCCGTAGAAATTCTTCGGGTATCTTACGGTAAGTAACGCCGTTTTCGTTCCGATCGATTTTTAGAATTACAAGGGAGTTCGGATCAGAAACCATTAAAACAATCTGTTCGTCTCCGAACTCCCCTTAGTTTTGAAACTGCATGAAATACAGCTTACTAACCCTTTTTCTCGCCATACTGTCCTCGGTCGCATGGGGGCAGGCCCGGCAACCCAGGCCCACGGTCACGGGCAAAGTCGTCGAAAACCTCGGCGGGCTGCCGATCGGCTGGGCAACGGTGTGGAGTTACGAAGACGGGAAGCAAAAGCCTCTCAATGTGGCTTATGTCAAATCCGACGGATCGTTCGCATGGCAGACGCCGCGGGCGGGGAAATACAAACTGGTGTTTCGGGCCGAGGGGTTTACGTCCGATTCGCTCGTAGTAGACCTTGCGGCCGACACCGGCATAGGGGTAATACGGCTTGATAACGATTTGAAAACCCGTACGCTGGGGATCGATTCGGTCGTCGTGACCGCCAAGCGCTCGATTTTGACCCGACTGTTCGACAGATATGTCTACGACGTCTCGCAGGATCCCGACGCCAAACGGATGAAAATGACCGAGATCATGGAAAAGATACCCGGCCTAAACTCCAATACTCCGAACGGAATGCTCGAATACGGCGGGGTGGCGCTCGGCGAGATATTGATCGACGGGGAGCGGCATGAGATGATCAATTCGAGCCTTCAGTTTCCCATGAGGCTGATCCGCGGCGACGTGATGGACAAGATCGAGGTTATCCCGCCCGGTTCACCGCAGTACAATAACCAAAATACAATCCTTAACATTATAACTTCCCGTCCGTTGCCCAACGGCGTAGCGGTGGAGATGAAGGGCGACGCGGCTACCGACAATGCCTACGGAGGCGGTCTCGATCTGGTATCTAAAATCCGGGACAGGGTCGTGCTGCGCTTCGGTTACGGCATTACCTACAGTTCGCGTCCGAAGTTGCACAGCTATTCCCTGCGCGAGATGTTCGCCGACGACGGTTCTGCGGTTTCCTCCATCGGAAGCGCAACCGAATCGTGGAACGACAGCCGCATGCACAACTTCAAGCTCCGCGGAAGCGCCAAACTGCTGGGCGGCAAATTCGATTTCGGATTCAGCACCCCGCTGGGCGAAAGCGACTCCCATACGAACCTGCAACAAACCGTTTACGACGCCTCGGGACAGGTAACTTCGGCGCAAACCGTCAGTACGTCGTCCACTTCCAAAACCATGCCCGTTCTGAACGGCGACATAAAATATACATTCAAGAAATCCCCCAACAGGACAACCTACATTGTTTATCAGTATGGCGAAAGCCGCAGCGAGACGGCAAGGCTGCAAGCCGTCTACGATGCGTCCTCCGCCGCGCAGCCGGCCGAACCCCTCTCGCAGAACGACCAGAGAACGCGGACACACACGGTGCAGCTGTTAAACAAAATAAATATGGGCAAAGTTCCACGGAACACCTACGGCCCTCTTCCCCATACGCTGACGATGTGGGCGACCTACACTAACCGCGACTACGACTACCAGACCGAATATTACGGCCAGAATCCGCGTACCGGCGGGATAAATTACCGCCAGCATGCGGCAAACTTTTTGCCGAGCTATTCTTACATGGGTAAAAAACTGAATATATCGGTTTCCGCCGCGCTGGACTATGAGAACGATAAGGGAAGGTTTCGCGGTACGCAAAGCCTGCTGGATTACTCGCAACTGGCATTCAATCCCTCGGGTCGGCTCATATATAATATTTCGCGTAAATACAGCCTCGGTGCAAACTATTCTGAGCGCAGCGTAAGACCCTCGGTCGACAGACTCGACCCTTACGTTGACGACACCGACCCCATGAACCTTTATTCCGGCAATCCGGAACTGAAGCCCGAGCGCCTCAGGCGCGCTTACCTGAGTATAAACCGACAGATAAAGGGGAAAGCGATATCGACCGGCAGTATAGATCTCAGCTTTTCTTACCAAGCGATTACCAATGCTATTGAACGTGTGACCCGGGTGGGAAACGACGGCATAAGCCTGACTACATACCAAAATATCGGCCGGAGCGAGAGATACGGCATCGGATTGAACCATATGATATACCTTGTTCCGAAAAGGATAGGATTGGTTATATTTGCCGACTACGGCGTACTGGTATACCACAGTCCCGATCCGAACGTGGACGGGAATCGCGTGGCCGGTGCCGGTTGCACCGCCACTCTCTCTGGCCGCCTCTGGAAAGGGGGAGATACGAGATTCAGGTATTTGCTCTCTTCCAACATGGACACGAGCCAGGCCGACAAGGTTTACTATAACCACTCATTTAGTTTAGAACACAGCCAGGTGCTTGTAAAAAACAAACTCTTCTGCTCGGTGGCAATCAGCAATCCTTTCGAATCGCGCAGGACGGTGCGCAACGAAATAGCCGGAACGAATTTTCGCACGGCGTCTTCGTATGAACGACTGGGACGTGTTTTCGGGTTCACCCTGCGCTGTAACTTCGGCCGCCTGAAAGACCGTGTCGCCGAAGCCGAGAAGATAGTAGACGATACCTCAAGAGACTGACGGGGAACTTCGCTCCCTGACGGCAAGTATTTCCTTCCGGAATAATCCCGAATTCGGGATTATTCCGGCCTAAAAATATTCCTGCCTGTAATTGTAGTTATTGCGGAATTCCTCGAATCTTTCCGGAGAAGATTTAAGGTCGCGGCTTTGCGAAACGATGTCGAAATAACCGGCGATAGTCGCTTTCATCTCCTCCCATGGAATAGGGGAGCGCGCGACAGGACGGACGTATTGTATGGGATACCAGTCCGACAGGGGAAAACCGAATTCGGAAGCTACGGCACGGACTGCAAAAGCCGAAGCGTTGGCCTTGCCCTGAGCCGAGTACCCCGCGATATGGGGCGTAGAGAGCGATGACAGCCTCAGAAGTTCCCTGTCTATGTACGGTTCGTTCTCCCATGTGTCTATACAGCACGAACACAGGCCGCCGCGCACGGCTTCCGTCAGGGCGGCGGTATCTGCGACCTCCCCCCGTGAACTGTTTATGATCAAGGAATTCTTTCTTATGCGGCTGAAAAAATCGCTTCCGGCCATTCCGAACGTCCTGTCCCCGCCTGAGAAAATAAGAGGTACATGGAACGTTATTATGTCGCATTCGGCCGCGATGGTATCGAAATCGGCGAAATCCCCGCCTTCCGTGCGCCGGCGAGGCGGGTCGCACAGCCTGACCTCGAAACCCCACATCCTGCAATAGAGGTCTACGAGTCTTCCGACATTGCCCACCCCCACTATGCCTATTGTTTTACGGGAAGGAACCCACTCCGAGATTTCGGACTGGTGCGCCAGCACGGCCGCTACCCACTGCAGAACGCCGCCGGCATTGCAACCGGCAGCGGTTATCACTTTTATTCCGGCCTCGCGGCAGTATTCGACATCTATATGGTCGTCCCCGACGGTGGCCGAAACTATCAGCCGGAGGGAGGAATTCTCCAACAGCTCCCGTCCGCACCGCGTGCGGGTACGTACGATAAGCGCGTCGGCTCCGGCAATATCGCTGCAGCCGATGGCGCTTCCATTAACGTAGCCGACTTGTGAGTACGGTTCGAACACCCCTTTTATATAAGGGATACCGGCATCTATTATGATTTTCATCGGAGTAGGGCGTATTGGCATAAAACCGCACATTCGTTTTCCTGTCGGTTTCGCATTCTACTGCATGAAATTTTCTCGCCAATGGAACCCCATTGCCTCCAAAATTTCACTTGTATAACACAAAACCGACCGACAGAACCCAAACATCCGGTTTTATGCCAATACGCCCTCAGGTAACGGGTACAATAATAATCAATTTACGGTAATTAAGCACATTGTGCCATTTTATTATTTTTGTTAGTACTGTTAATTAGTATCTTACAAATAAATAATGGATGAAATATTCTACGGTACTTATATTCAAATAGGGCTGTAATAAAAACTTCCGGCGCGGTATTTTCGCCGCGCCGGAAGCACCCAACTTAATGTATTGATTATGAAAAAAAGCAGAAAACCTCCGACCTCTGTTTCCCAACGATATCCGAGATTCGTATATATAACGCAGACCGGAATAATTTTGTTGTATGTACGAAGAATTTTTTATATAATTATTTGAGACTACCTGAAGGATAGCCCGACAGAGACTCCGAACATATTCATTCTGTTGCCTTCCACCGTGAAATCCCTCTGGATATTGCCATTGAACGTGTTGGAGAATCTACCGTAAAAATTCATAGTATCGAAGAAATAAGTGTATTCCAGTCCGAGTAAAAGGCTCGACTTGGATTTCGGGGAAATTTTGCACTTGAAATTCAACCTGCCTGTGATGTAGCCCAAGGTGGAACTGCTGTATTCCTCGCTTTGCCGCCGTTTCCATTCATACTTCGCATTGTATTGCATGTTGGAGCCGTCCTCTTTCAGGATTATTTCGTAACTCCTGTGCGACATGGTGAATCCGCCGATTCCCAGATAGGGTACGATGTTCAGTTTTTCGGTAACGCGGAGATCGGCAAACAGCCCTGCCGTCATCATAAAGTGGGCACTCGCCTTATCGTCTCCGGATTCCGACAGTGTTTCGCGCAGATAATACTGCGTTCCGCTATAAGGCATGGGCATCCGGTCAGGGTCTAAAGATTTCATTGCCGGAGCCGGCATTACCCCTATTCCCATATCGACAAAACCGCCGAATGGCTTAACGATACGAAGATTGAACGTGCCCCTGATCTCCGTGATCGATGTTGCGGGCAGTCCGTCATTGACATAGCCGGCGGTACTCCATTGGTTAAGTCCGATATGCTGTGCTATCTGAACATCGAACCAGGCTTTTTTATTTCTTGTATTGTTTTGTGCCGTAAGCGACTGCAATGTCGCAACGGCTACCATAAGTAACAGGACGCTTTTTTTCATGGCTAAAACAGTCTGATGAGTTGAGTGTCGTAGAAGAATTTAAGTTCGTCCCCGTCATAATACTCCACTCTGAAGGAGTGTTCCCCGGGATCGGGAGCCACGAGAAGGACGAATCCTTCGTCTACACCCGACGGCAGGTAATTCCTGTCTATCTCCTTGAAGAATCTGGATATATATCTTCCGGCAGGTATGTCGGAGTTGAATTGGGTATTGCACTTGATCGCCTTTGAATATGTGTCTGGAAGAGAGCCGTAGTAGTATCCCTCCCGTATCGGGCCGGTTATAAATTTATCGTCGTCATCCGACGGGGTATTGTCCATGATCCACTTTACTCCCACCATGTAGGCTTCTTTTTTTATGGACGAACTGGAAATCACCGGCAATTTTCCCGAGTTGTCGATATTGACGGCTTCTATGCCTTTTATCGACACCGGGATCACCGGATCGTTCCATGGATCGCTTTCGGGGGAGCATCCTGCCACCGCAGCGGCAAGGGCGCCGATAATCAGTAAATTTTTCATTGAGTAGTATTTTATGAAGTTGGTTAGAGTGTAATTACGAAATTTGCCTCCGGTAAAGGTATAAAATATTTGACCGGATCGGAAATATCAATTACCTTTATGCTTAAGTACCGTAGAATATTTATTTATCCGTTATTTATTTGCAAGGTGCTAATTAACAGTATCGACAAAAAATAATAAATAGCACAATGTGCTTAATACCTGCTAAATAAAATGAAAGGAATAGTTCTTGCCGGAGGCTCGGGAACCCGCCTCTATCCCATTACGAAGTTTATTTCCAAACAGCTTCTGCCGGTTTACGACAAGCCGATGATCTATTATCCCGTGTCGGTGCTGATGCTTGCCGGAATAAGGGATATTCTTATTATCAGCACTCCGCAGGATCTGCCGCTTTTCAGGCGGCTGCTCGGAAGCGGCGAAGATTACGGGGTAAGGTTCGAATATGCCGAACAGCCCGCTCCCGAAGGGATCGCCCAGGCATTCATAATCGGGGAGAAATTCATCGGCAGCGATTCGGTATGTCTGGTACTCGGCGACAATATTTTCTACGGGCAGGGATTCACGGCCATGCTGACGGATGCGGTACGCCTGGCCGAACGGGAGGGTATGGCCACCGTCTTCGGCTACTATGTGAACGACCCCGAAAGGTACGGTGTCGCAGAGTTCGATTGTGACGGCAACGTGGTCAGCATAGAAGAGAAACCGGCCAAACCCAAATCGAATTACGCGGTAGTGGGTCTTTATTTCTATCCCAACAAAGTGATCGAGGTAGCCAAGACCGTGAAGCCCTCCGCACGGGGCGAACTGGAGATCACGACCGTGAATCAGGAATTCCTTAGGGCGGGACTTCTCAAGATCAAACTGTTCGGCAGAGGGTTTGCATGGTTGGACACGGGAACGCACGACTCGCTAAGGGAGGCTTCTAATTTTGTCGAGGCGATCGAGAAAAGACAGGGACTCCAGATAGCATGCCTCGAAGAGATCGCTTTCCACAAGAACTGGATAAGCAGGGAGAAACTCTGCGAATTGGCCTGCCCGATGGAAAACAACCATTACGGCCAGTACCTGAAAAAACTCTGAGCGGTGAAAGTAATTCAGACGGACATACCCGGCGTGGTGATCATCGAACCCAAAGTGTTCGGTGACGACAGGGGATACTTTTTCGAAAGTTTCTCGCAGCGCGAGTTCACGGAAAAAGTATGCCGGACGGTTTTTGTCCAGGACAACGAGTCCGGTTCATGCTACGGAGTGGTTCGCGGACTTCACTATCAGCTTCCTCCGTACTCCCAGAGCAAGCTCGTCCGCGTGGTAAGCGGACGGATCGTGGACGTCGCGGTGGATATACGAAAGGGGTCGCCGACGTTCGGGCGGCACGCGGCAGTCGAACTCAGCGGCGAGAACCGCCTCCAGTTGTTCGTCCCGCGCGGTTTCGCACACGGATTTGCCGTCCTCAGCGAATCGGCCGTCGTACAATACAAATGCGATAACCCCTACTCGCCGTATCACGAAAGAGGCATAATTTTCGATGATCCCCAACTGGGTATAAACTGGCATCTGCCGCCCGATAGCATACTCCTGTCAGGCAAGGACAGGGCGAATCCACCCCTGAAAGACGCCTGCCTGTTCGATTATAACGATAAATTATGGTAGTTAAGCACACCGTGCTATTTATTATTTTTCGTCAGTGCTGCTTATTAGCGGCTTAAAAATAAAAAATGTATCAATAAATATTTAACGGTACTTATTATTTTTCGTCATTGCGGGCTCGACCCGCAATCTCGACAATAATGCGACGCAAAGCCGATTAATAAATGTCCTCTGAGATTGCGGCTCGGCCGCAATGACGTGAAATTAGGGTATTTCCGGTCAAGCCCGCAATGAAATAGAAGAAAAGTATTAACGCATCAGAGTGAAATATACAGTCACCTGGATTATAGGATTATATTGACATGAATATACTTGTTATAGGGGCCGACGGGCAGTTGGGACGTTCGTTCAGGAAGATAGGCGGCCTGTATGCCGGTCATACATTCACTTTCACCGATCTACCTGAAACCGACATAACCGATCCGGACACTGTTATGGCGCATGTAAAGGACGGCAGTCCCGACGTCATCGTGAATTGCGCGGCCTATACTGCCGTGGACAGGGCGGAGAGCGAGCCGGAAGAGGCCGCGAGGGTCAATACTCTCGGCTGCCGCATCCTGGCCGAGGCGGCAGTGTCTGCAGGCGTGAAACTGGTGCATATCTCGACCGACTATGTTTTCGGAAACCGTGTATTCTCCCCTCTGAAGGAAGATGATCCGGTTTCTCCGCTGAACGTCTACGGCAAGACCAAATTGGACGGGGAAAAAGAGATCGAGGAGAGCGAATGCGAAGCCGTCGTGATAAGGACGGGATGGCTCTATTCGGAATACGGGAACAACTTCGTAAAAACCATGCTGCGCCTGGGTTCGCAAGGGAAGTCCATAAATGTGGTTTACGACCAGATCGGAACACCAACCTACGCCCCCGATCTTGCGGCAGCGGTTATGAGGATCATAGAAAACGGCATTGCAGGTTTCGAGACATACCATTACAGCAACGAGGGTGCGGTGTCGTGGTACGATTTTGCCAAAGTCATATTCGGCCTTTCGGGTATCGACATCGAGGTATCCGCCATATTGTCGGAAGGCTATCCGGTGCCGGCTCCGAGACCGCGCTACAGCGTCCTGTCCAAGGAGAAGATAAAGGCGGCGGGAGCGGACGTACCCTACTGGATCGACTCCCTGAAAATATGCCTCGACGAGTTGAAAAAATAAGGTAACTTTTATATATTTAATATATGTCCTCCGTATATGTACTAAAATCAGATATTTTAATTTTTTCCGCTTTTTGGCTGGCAAAAAGCGGAGCAAAAACCAGCCCCGCGAGTCGAAAAAGCTAAAATGCCGGCGTTAAACCCAAGAAATACCGGCATGTTCAGAATCGGTGATTCTAAACATACCTACACTATCGTGAATTTCTATGGGTTTATCATCCGCCATTTTTTAACGCTTTTATCGACAGCGGGGGATAAGGCGCCTGACGGCGCCAAAAGGATTGTTAGTGTACCATTTTTTCGGGTTGCGAAGCAACCGTATCCCCGCCCTGCCATCGACGCGGAAAAAAGTTGCGGTAGGAAGATCACCCGAAGCTACCGCGTAGCGAGGGAAGTTTCCGAGAGCAACTCCGCGGAAGATGGGGGCGGCAGGTTTTGGCTCCACCTTTTGGCTCTCAAAAGGTGGAAAAGAAAAAATTTAGATATACATACGATACGACAGTCATAATATACTTTACACTCCATATTTTTCTGTTCTTCCTTGAAAGAGATGACCCAAAATTCCGGTTCACTTTTACAAGGGAGGGCAAAAATGATCGTATAAGAAGAATGTAAATTACCCAATACTTTAAATCATGGACAGTATACTTATCACCGGCGGGGCGGGGTTCATAGGTTCGCATGTGGTGCGGCTTTTTGTGAACAGTTATCCGCATACCCGCATAATCAATCTGGACAGGCTGACTTATGCCGGCAATCTGGAGAACCTCAAGGACATAGAGGACAGGCCGAACTATGAGTTCGTGAAGGCCGACATATGCGATTTCGACCGTATGCGGGAAATATTCGCCGAACACGACATAAGGGGTGTCGTACATCTTGCCGCCGAAAGCCATGTGGACAGGAGTATAACCGATCCGTTCACGTTTGCCCGCACCAACGTCATGGGAACCCTGTCGCTTCTTCAGGCGGCAAAGGAACACTGGGGCGGCGAACAGGAAGGCAGGCTCTTTTATCATGTTTCGACGGACGAGGTTTACGGCTCTTTAGGATTCGACGGAGAACTCTTCACCGAGGAGAGCAGGTACGATCCCCACAGTCCGTATTCGGCGAGCAAGGCTGCTTCCGACCATTTCGTAAGGGCGTTCCATGATACTTACGGTATGCCTGTCGTGATCTCCAACTGCTCCAATAATTACGGACCGTATCAATTCCCTGAGAAATTGATCCCCTTGTTCATCAATAATATACGTCACGGCAGGCCTTTGCCCGTTTACGGCAGGGGAGAGAACGTGCGCGACTGGCTTTATGTCGTAGACCATGCCCGTGCGATCGACGTGGTCTTTCACAGGGGGAAAACGGGCGAGACCTACAACATCGGCGGCTTCAACGAATGGAAGAACATAGACCTCATACGGGTCATTATCAGGACGACTGACAGGCTGCTCGGCCGCCCTAAGGGGACATCCGAGAAACTTATAACATATGTTACCGACAGGGCGGGACACGACCTGAGGTATGCCATAGATTCGTCCAAAATTAAGAACGAACTCGGGTGGCAGCCGTCGTTACAATTCGAAGAAGGGATAGAATTGACCGTTAAATGGTACCTCGACAACCAACAGTGGCTGGACGACGTCACCACCGGCGAATACTGCAATTATTACAGCAGGATGTACGGGGGAAATTAACGCGGCCTCTCGTAAATTCGTGAGTCAAACCTCCATTCCGTCATCAAAACGTCTTATAATTATGCCCCGTCCGTCCGGACGGGGCATAATTTTATCAATCGTGCTGAAGATATTGAATGGGTTTATATTGAACTAAACCGCCCACTTTATATAGAGTGCAATCCTTAACCGACGGTTCGCAGTCGCAGAAACAACGATACTTTTCTTCCGTGTAAAAATCCGGACGTTTTTTGTGATAGAACTGGAAAAACATGGGGAGATTCTCACTTCCGTATAGGGAAAGACCATTAACTGTTGATCATTTTAAATTTTACGGGTTTCGTGTTTTTTGTATGGTATTTGCATACATATATCAGCGATAGGACTATTCATTGATTAAAATTTAATATTCAATTAATTATGGCACAAATTTACGATTCTCTAAAAGCCCTTATGAGTTCTGAGATGATCTCAAAGGCTTCGGCTTTACTTGGAGAAAAAGAATCAAATGTTTCTTCTGCGGTTTCCTCATTGACCCCCAGTTTTTTGGGAGCGCTGATAAATAAGGGTGATACTCCGCAGGTAAAGAGCGTACTGGAAGATGCCGGAAGATCGAGTATTCTCTCCGATATAGGAAATATCTTTTCCGGAAAGATGACCGATGAACATCAGGGTATCGGTAACAGGCTTATTCAAACCCTCATGGGTGACAGGGCTTCCAATCTTACATCGGGTGTAGCGGCTTCTTCCGGCGTTTCCCCTGCAAGCTCCGGCAAACTTGCTACGATAGTGGCTGCCGTAACTTCGGCTTTTTTGGGTAACAGGATGTCCACTAACAATATGAGCCTTTCGGGTCTTTTAGGACAGCTCAACCGTGAGAAATCCGGTTTCATGGGACTTATTCCATCCGGACTAAGAGATAAGATCGGACTTTCATCATTATACGGCGGCGGAGGCGCTTCCGGCAGTAGTCAGAAAATGAAAAAGAATTCCAACTGGCTTACATGGGTCATCGTCATCATAATTCTGCTTCTTCTTTTCTTCTGGTGGAGGTCATGCAGGCATAGAACCACCATAAGTCAGGTAGAGAGAGGGACTAAGGAAATGGTCGATACTGTAGCTCAGAAGGCAGCCAGGGCGGTCGAAGGAACAGTCCGCAAAATATCTTCGGAGATCGCACTTCCGAACGGAGTGAAACTCACCGCATTCGAGGAGGGTACCGAACAACAGATAATCAGCTACCTTAATTCGGATGCATTCAAGAATGCAACGGCGGCTAATATCAGGGAAAGATGGTTCGAACTCGATCACATAACCTTTATGCATAACAGCGAGACCGATCTGAAGGAAGGAAACTTCAACCAGGTGGACAACCTTGCGGCAATCCTCAAATATTACACCGACGCGAAAATAAAAATCAGGGGGTTTGCAGACAAAACCGGAACCGAAGGTGAAAATTTGAAGATTTCCAAAGGCAGAGCCGATTACATAAAGAGTCTCCTGGTCAGCAGGGGAATAAGTTCGGCGCGGATCAGCACCGAAGGAGCAGGCGAAAGAATGGCCACTCACGGAGCATCCTCACCCGATAGCGAAAGGGAAAGGGACAGGCATGTGGCAGTAAGTTTTATGAAGTAAACGCCATGTAGTCTGTAATACAATACTTTATAAGAAATACTTACAGGGAATAAAAATAGCGGGGCGGTCTTTAAAGACCGCCCCGCTATTTGGACTTTATATAATGCGACTTCATTTTCGCACTACTCTTTCCATTTCGCGTTTCGCCTGTTTTTCTTTCAGATATTCGCGCTTGTCGTAGCTCTTGCGACCTTTGGCCAGCCCGATCGTTACCTTGGCGAGTCCTTTTTCGTTTATGAACAGGCGCAGTCCGACTGCCGTAAGTCCCTTGTCCTGAAGCGACCTCTCCAACTTGTTAAGCTCTTTCCTCTGTAGCAGGAGTTTGCGGTCACGCTTGGGCTGGTGGTTGTAGTGCGTACCCCACGGGTACAGCGATATGTTTAGCCCTCTGATGAAGAGTTCGCCGCGGTCGAAATAACAGTAGCTGTCGGTGAGCGACGCCCTGCCGAGTCTCAGCGACTTGATCTCGGTTCCGGTCAGGACAATGCCGGCCACCCAGGTTTCGAGTATCTCGTAATCGAACGAAGCCCGTTTATTCTTAATCTCTATTTTTTTGTAGTCCGCCATCCAAGTTCAAAAATAACCGGCAACAAGTACCGCGCAAAATAAGTACCTTAAATATTTATTTATCCATTATTTATTTGTAAGTTACTGACATATACTGATAAAAAATAATAAATAGCACGATGTGCTTAGTCATCTTTCCCGGATTTTCCCATATTCCGGTTTCAAAGTATGAGCCTCGACAACTTTTTGGCTATCGACATCCTCTCCCTGTTCAGAACTGCTATGCGGTATGTCAGTTCCTCTCTGTCCGAATCGGGGAGATCGCCGTCATCCAGTTTGCGACACAACCCTTCGATGATCTGCTCTATGGCCTTCGACTTGTACAGTATCACGAGCCTCGGCACTATGGACGATAGCCGGTCGGCCTCGCTTTCCACTATAATGTCGTGCTTCTCCCACATGCGGCTGACGACGTAATTGTCGGTGTCGGTAAGTATGTCCACCGCCGTGTTGCAGACTTCGGGATCGGGGTGGTTTATAAAGTTCTGCAACCCTATTTTCAGGCTGTCGGTCTCGTCTTCCGGTACGTCGCCGCGATCCTCCCTCTCGATCATCTCGTTGTAGAGACCGATATAATGGTCGTAAAGAGCCTTGTAGCGCGGTTCGCGCAGTTGCAGGCCGTTGGCTTCGAGGTCGTTGATTATGATACCGGCGACATTCAACGAGACCATGTTGCGCCCTTCCTTGTACTCGAAATTACGGTCGCCGTATTTTATAAGGTATTTCACGATCTCCTTCTCGAGTTCCGACATATTGCTGCCCGCCGCCACGCCCGGGGGAAATACGCCCGCCTCATCCTGAGCGCCGCCCTCCTGACGCCTCAGACTCTGCTGATTCCTGATGAATTCCCGCGTAGAGGCATCCGAATCGTGCGAAAGCCTTTTCCTCGCCACTTCCGCGACCACGATCTGTTGATCTATACCCATCGCCGAGGCCGTTTCCTTTATATACAGAGACCTCATTATGGGATCGGGTATTTCGGCTATCGAAGACACTACGGACGAGATCAGCTCCCCTTTCCTAATAGGGTCGCTCTCCGTTCCGGAGATAAGGGTGCGGGTTTTGAAGGATATGAAGTCCTCCTCGTTGCTCTTTATGTAATCCTTTACTTCCTGTCCGCTGCGGGCGCGGGCGAACGAATCGGGGTCTTCCCCCTGCGGCATCGGTACGACCCTCACGTTCATGCCTTCGCGCAGTATGAGGTCTATCCCCCGCAGCGACGCCTGCATGCCCGCCTCGTCGCCGTCGTATATGACCGTAATATTCTTGGTGAAACGCCCGATTAGCCGTATCTGCTCCACGGTCAGCGACGTTCCCGACGAGGCGACGGTGTTCTCGACTCCCGACTGGTGCATCGAGATGACATCGGTATAGCCCTCGACAAGTATGCAGCAGTCTTCGCGGGTTATAGCCCTTTTTGCAAAATAAAGGCCGTAGAGTATGTTGCTTTTATGGTATATCTCGCTCTCGGGCGAGTTCACGTACTTGGCGGCTTTTTTGTCGGTGCGCAGCGTGCGTCCCCCGAAAGCCGCCACGCGGCCGCTCACGGTGTGGATTGGAAATATCACCCGTCCGAAAAACCGGTCGTACAGCCTTCCGTCGTCCCTCTTGCCTGTCAGTCCCGTAGAAACGAGGAATTCTTCCTTGTAACCGGCTTCGAGCGCCGATTTCGTCAGCGAGTCGCCCGCGACGGGACAGAATCCCAGTCCGAACTTTTTTATCGTGGCGTCGGAAAAACCTCTGTGGCGGAAATAACCGAGCCCCACGCTCCGTCCTTCTTCGGAGTCGAACATTTGGGCGGCGAACCAGTCGGCGGCATATCCGCTGACTACGAACATGCTCTCGCGGTCGTCGTTGCGGCGCACCTGTTCAGGCGAGGCCTCCCTCTCCGTCACCTCTATGCCGTACTTCCTGCCGACGTACTTCAGCGCTTCGGCGTAGCCCATGCTTTCGTGCTTCATCACGAACGTCACGGCGTTGCCGCCCTCGCCGCACCCGAAGCACTTGAAAAGCCCCTTCGCGGGGGAGACTATGAACGACGGTGTTTTCTCGCTGTGGAAAGGACAGCATGCCTGCCAGTTCACGCCTTTCTTGCGGAGCGTCACGAAATCGCTTACCACCTCGACGATGTCCGCCGAGGCATATATGCTGTCGATAGTCGATTTGTCGATCATTGTGAATTATCCCGTCCGTATGGTTTCCGTTCCGGCGGGAGCGTAAAGATAGCAAGAAATCGCGGATAATCGGCCTCCGATTCACTGGGCAGTAAAGGCTGTTCCTGCGTTGGCGTCGCTATTCTTTTAAAAATTCATTCAATAATTTTATTATGCCTTTTCTTTATTTTTTCCGTTTCGGCTTCGTGGCCGGGTTTGCCGAGAAGGGCGAAGACGTTTTTCTTGTATTCTTCCACCCCGGGCTGGTCGAACGGATTCACGCCAAGCATGTATCCGCTTATGCCGCACGCCTTCTCGAAGAGATACATTAAAGCGCCCAGATAATATTCCGAAATTTCAGGTATTGCTATCCTCATGTTGGGGCATCCCCCGTCGGCATGGGCTATGCTCACCCCCAGTTCTGCCATCCTGTTGATTTCGCCGACGCGCCTGCCTGCGAGATAGTTGAGGCCGTCGAGATTATCCGCATCGTTCTCAATGGTAACGGTGTGGTGCGGTTTTTCGACGCTGACAACGGTTTCCATCAGTATCCTTTCCCCCTGCTGAATATACTGCCCCATGGAGTGAAGGTCGGCCGTAAAACTCACGCTCGCGGGAAATATCCCTTTGCCGTCCTTCCCTTCGCTTTCGCCGAAAAGCTGTTTCCACCATTCGGCGATGTATGTAAGGCAGGGTTCGTAACCGGCGAGTATTTCCACTTTGTATCCTCTCCGGTAGATGATGTTGCGGGTCGCAGCATATATGGCGGCGGGATTTTTCCAGAATTCGATATTCATACCCGTGGCTTCCTCCATATCCCGCGCCCCTCTTACCAGCTCCCTTATGTCGATTCCCGCCGCCGCTATGGGAAGCAGTCCTACGGGGGTCAGAACCGAGTAACGTCCGCCTACGTCGTCGGGGACGGTGAATGTTCCGTAACCCTCCCTGTCGGCGATGGCCTTGAGGGCGCCTTTTTCGCGGTCGGTTACGGCGATTATGCGCGATGCCGCCTCCGTTTTACCGTACCTCGACTCCATTTCGGCCTTCAGGATGCGGAAAGCGACGGCCGGTTCGGTGGTAGTACCCGACTTGGAGATAACGATCACCGCTATCGACAGGTCGCGTACCGCGTCGAGAAGGTCGTACATGTAGTCCTCGCTTAGGTTCTGTCCGGCGAAAACCACTCTGGGACGCGCAGAATCGCCCCTCAGGAACCCGAAACTGTCGCCGAGCGCTTCGATGACCGCTTTGGCTCCCAGGTAGGAACCCCCTATGCCCACGATGATTATCACATCGGCTTTACGCCGCAGTTCGCCGGCCGCCTTTTCGATTTCGTTTAATTCCGCCACGGTTGTCGAAGACGGAAGATCGACCCATCCGAGGAATTCGCTGCCCGCGCCTTTCCCGCTGTGCAGAAGTTCGTTGGCTTTTACGGCATCGCGCCCGATGGATTCTATTTCGTCGCTGTAACCGGAAACCGTCTCCGATATTTTAGACGTGTCGATTTTTATTATATCCATAATTTATAGATTGAATAAGTTTGACCAACATATTTTTATATATAATTATTTGGCATTGCCGATTAAATATAGATGCGAGTATTTGCAACCTCCCCGCCGTCCCCTCGGCCGCCAGGCGGCCGAGGGGACGGCGAGTCGGCAATTTTGTATAAGACAAAACTGCGAAAACTACATTGGCCAGCAACCCGATTATTCGGCCTTGTAATAGCCGACCGGCATAATATACAGAGGTTCTTCGTTTTCCGGCAGCTGCAATAACCGTGCGACTTCGCCGTCCGAGAACGAGCCTATCGCGCACGTGCCGAGATCAAGCGCTTCGGCCTGGAGGTATATGTTCTGAGCGGAATGCCCCAGGTCCATACAAACATATCTTTCGCGCCCCCTGTCTCCATATTTTTTGGTCGTCCTGTCGAATATCGCACTGTAAAAAACGACCACCGGTGCGTTTTTTATAGAAACCTGCCCCAATGCCGCTTTGCTCAACGCTTCCCTGAGATCTTCGGCTATCGTTCTGATAATTTTATGTTCCTCCGAAACATATTTATAAACACCGTCCTCGATACCGTCGACATTCCCGACCAGTACATATATTTCGAACGGATACAGCCCTCCGGCAGAAGGCGCCGTGCGAAAACCGCCCCTTAGCGTAGCCCTGCCTGGCTGCGGACTGGTTACGCCATATGCCGACCACAGGATTTGCGATAACTTTTCGGCCGGAACAGCCTTATCCACAAAAATCCTGCGGGACCGCCTGTTGGCCAATGCGCGTTCGACACTCATATTGCCATCGGTCTCAGGGGATGGCAAGATATAAGTTAATTGAGCGCCGTCGATTTTTACCAGTCCGGATTGCGGCTGCTCATCCTGGGTATTTGTAAAGGCAACCAAACAAAATACGGCAAATACGGACAAACAGATTTTCAAAAAGGGATTTTTCATTTTTCTTTGTTTTTATAGGTTTATTTTCTATTTAAAGGTTAAAACCCCGCACTTTAGTGCGGCAACTTTAGGTTTTGTATAATTTTTTTCTTTTATTATTGTCATCATTCCCGAACATCCGCAGGATGGAGGGATCTACCTTATATTTTCTTTCCACCTTTTGACAGCCAAAAGGTGGAGCCAAAACCTGCCGCCCCCATCTTCCGCGGAGTTACTCTCGGAAGCTTCCCTCGCTACGCGGTAGCTTCGGGTGATCTTCCTACCGCAACTTCCTCCGCGTCGATGGCAGGGCGGAACTACGGGTTGCTTCGCACCCGAAAAGAGTAATTTCATTTCCTCAAAAGAAACCCATGCACTTTATTCCATAGTAACCATAGTAATTTATTTATTTTTTTGGTTAAAGATTAGGTATATGTATATCGTTTCACTGGTTGATAACCGCTACGGTGACCACTGCCGCGATCGCCGCAGTTTCGGTGCGCAGACGGCTTTCGCCTAAAGACACTTCGGTAAAACCGTTCACTACCGCAAAATTAATCTCTTCCGGGGAAAAATCCCCTTCCGGCCCGATCAAAATCATGGCATCTTCACCCTTCTCCAAACTGTGCTTCAGCAATTTTATCTCCCCGACCGGTTGGCCGCAATGGGCTATCAAGCGCCGCCCTTCCGTATGCCGGCTTATGACTTCTGCGAACGGGGTCATATCCAGAAGCTGCGGATGATACGCCTTCAGGGACTGTTTCACGGCGCCCGTTATGATCTTCATCCCCCTGTCCGTCCTGACCGTCCTGCGTTCGCCGTGCGACGTAAGCAGGGGTATGAAAATATCGCAGCCCACCTCCGTAGCCTTTTCCAGGAACCACTCGTAGCGTTCCGCATTCTTGGTAGGTGCTACGGCCATGGTAAGACCGTAGCCGCGCCTGCCCCATTCCGGCAATGTTTCAGTAACCTCCGCCGTACAATTTTTGCCGCCGCACCCTTTAAGGCGCGCCCTGTACATCGTACCCCTGCCGTCGGTTAGAAATATTTCGTCTCCGGCGGCCAGCCGAAGTACGCGGGTACAATGTTTGCTTTCATCCTCGCCGAGTACATGAAGCGGCGGAATTATATCGGGAGTATAGAATAAATGCATATGACCTGAGTGCGCTGTTAGCTTATTTAATATTTTAGAAAAAGGTTAAATCTCCGTACTTTAGTACGGCAACTTTAGTTCATATAAACTTTTTCTTGTTCATTATTGTCATCCCGAACATCCGCAGGATGGAGGGGATCTACCGCTTTTCATCCCGAGGGCTTGTCCGAGGGATCTGCCTTATATCATTCCATTAATAATAGGTAGATTCCTCACATACGTTCGGAATGACAAAATTATGATTTTTCTATCTACCTTTTGACAGCTATAACCTGCCGCCATCATTCGCTCCCGTGAGTTTGTGAGATCGGAGTAACAATATTTTATCATTTCATCGTTCGGTTATCACTGTACAATAAAAAATTATACATTTGTGCAAAGTAACGAAAAATGTATGAATCCCATGAAAAGAATACCCATTTTATCAATCCTGATCACAGTTCTTGTTATGACGTCATGCGGAACCAGGAAGAACGCAGGGGAAAACCCGTTCTTCACCGAGTGGAACACCCCTTTCGGTGTACCTCCCTTCGATGAGATAAAGGCGGAACATTACAAGCCCGCTTTCCTGAGGGCTATGGAGCTGCACAAAGCGGAAATAGATTCGATCGTGAACAACACGGCTGCGCCGACGTTCGACAACGTCATACTGGCTTTGGACGAGTCGGGAGACATGCTCGTTACGGTATCGCTCATATTTTCAAATATAATGGGCGCCGAATCCACCGATGAACTGCGCGCCATAGAGAACGAAATATCCCCTCTCCTGACGGCACACGGCGACGACATACTTATGAACGAGGGGCTTTTCGCCAGGATCAAGGCGGTTTATGACAACCGTACGGGTCTCGACTCGCTCCGTCTGCGCCTGACGGAAAAAACATACAGGGATTTTGTCAGGGCGGGAGCCAACCTGTCGCCCCAGGACAAGGAGAGGCTCAGGGAGATAAATACGGAACTCACCCTGGCGCAGATCAAGTTCGGCAATAACGTGCTTGCGGCTACGAATAATTTCGTGATGCTTTTGGATACCGCCGATGTGGCGGGTCTCCCGCAGGAGTTAAGGACGGCCGCCGCCGAAAAGGCGTCGGGCAGGGGAGAAACGGGGAAATTCGCCTTCACGCTCAGCAAACCCAGCATGCTACCGTTCCTGACCTATTCCGGCAGGCGCGATCTCCGCGAAAAGCTGTACAGGGGGTATCTGGAACGCGCCAACTACGGCGACCCCACGGACAACAGGGATCTCGTGAACAGTATCGTATCGCTCCGTACCGAACGCGCCAAACTCCTCGGGTTCAACCACCACGCCGCCTATCAGCTGGACGAGCGCATGGCGAAGAATACCGAAGCGGTCTATGATCTTTTGGACGCCCTGTGGACCCCCTCCCTGGAGAGCGCCAAAAGGGAGTTGGAGGATATGAGGGAAATAAGGAAATCGGAGGGCGGCGGTGACGATTTCGAGAGCTGGGACTGGTGGTATTATGCGGAGAAAGTGCGCAGGAAAAAATACGACCTGGACGAAGAGATGCTCAAGCCGTATATGTCGCTGGACAATGTCCGGTCCGGCATCTTCGAACTCTCCAACAGGCTCTATGGACTGACTTTCCGTCCGGTGAACATACCCGTCTTCCATAAGGAATGCGTCTCCTTCGAGGTACTGGACAGAAACAATACGCATCTGGGTATTCTGATCATGGACTTCCATCCGCGCGAGGGCAAGCAGGTCGGGGCGTGGTGCGAGGCGCTGCGCAGCAGGACTTACCGCAACGGCGTCAGGACAGCCGACCCCATAGTCGTAATAGTATGTAACTTCACGGCTCCATCGGGTAATCAGCCCGCCCTTCTTTCTCTGGACGAGGTGGAAACATTCTTCCACGAGTTCGGCCATGCGCTGCATTTCCTCTTTATAGACGTTCCGTACAGGGGGCTTCAGGAAACGGAACAGGATTTCGTCGAACTCCCGTCGCAGATAATGGAGAACTGGGCTTTCGAGCCCGCCGTACTTCGAATGTACGCTACCCACTACCGTACGAAAGCCGTCATTCCCGATAACCTGATAGACAAACTCGGACGGAGCATGTTTTTCAACCAGGGTTTCATCACCACGGAGTACCTCGCAGCCTCGCTGTCGGATATGGACATACATTCCATCCCGGATTTCAAGCCGGTCGATGTAAACGGGTTCGAGACGGAGATACTCAATGTCAAGAGGGGACTGATACCGCAGATAGCTCCCCGCTACAGGTTCCCCTACTTCAACCATATTTTCGCCGGCAGCGGCTATTCGGCCGGATATTACGGCTATATATGGGCGGAAGTACTCGACAAGGACGCCTACGAGGCTTTTGCCGAAACGGGCGACATATTCAACCGTACGGTCGCCGATTCGTTCCTCAAAAACATATTATCCAAGGGGGGCAGCGCCGACGGGATGGTTCTGTACCGGAATTTCAGGGGGGCATATCCTTCGCGCGAATACCTACTTTACGCAAGAGGACTGCGGGAAAGGCCCGCCCGCGTTAAGGTGGACGATATCGTAATACAGCCTGCGGAAGCGAAAAATACTACCGTCGTGCCGGAATAAGCACACCGTGCGTAGACCGACAGTTTCAAGCGGGGTTACGGGGTTGCTTCGCAACCCGAAAAAATATATGAAAGATTCCTTAGGACGCCGTCAGGCGCCTTCCCCCTCCCCGCTGTCGATAAAAGCGTTAAGAAATGGCGGATGATAAACCCATAGAAATTCACGATAGTGTAGGTATGTTTAGAATCACCGATTCTGAACATACCGGTATTTCTTGGGTTTAGCGCCGGCATTTTAGCTTTTTCGACTCGCGGGGCTGGTTTTTGCTCCGCTTTTTGCCAGCCAAAAAGCGGAAAAAAAATGAACTACCCCTCCGCAAGCAGCGGGGTATCTAAAGGTAGACTTCTTTTCAAATCGCCGCAAGCAGCAGAGAATTCAACCTTAGAGATTAAAAGATATGATTTTAGGTACGTATGGACACATACATTCTCACAGATACGGTATAAGTCTTTCGAGTTTCATGCCGTTCGATCCTTTGAGTAGAATTTCGTATCCTGCCGGAGGATTCGCCGACAGGAACTCCGACAGGGCATCGACAGTCGCGAACGTGTGCATTCCGGTATCACGGGCGGCGGCTGTAAATTCTCTTCCCACAAGATATATTTTGTCGAGACCGCCCGTCTCCAGGAGCGTAACTATTCTGCGATGTTCATCCGTCGAATGACGGCCAAGCTCAAGCATGTCGCCGAGTATCACCGCTTTAGGATGAACCGAAGGGGCGGCGGCAAAATCCTTCAAGGCCGCCTCCATGCTCGACGGATTGGCGTTATAACAATCCAGTATGAGCATGTTCCTGCCCGTATTTTTCCTTTGAGAACGGTTGTTCTCGGGAATGTAACTCTCTATCGCGTTGCGAATTTCGTCCCGCTGTATTCCGAAGTAACGGCCTATCGCCGCCGCCGCCGCAATATTCAAGATATTGAATCCGCCGGCAAGGGGGTTCTCTATTCCTGCGGCCTCGTCGAGGGTGTAACCTATGGCTTTCAGAGACTTCCTCTCGGTCACCATACCTGTCAATTCGGCGTCTTCCGTAAAATAAAAGGCCGTGCCACCGTGTCCGGCGAGGTAATCGTAAAGTTCGCCTTTGCCGCGCCTGACTCCCTCGCGGCTTCCGAATCCTTCGAGATGCGCCGATCCGATGTTGGTCACGATGCCGAAATCCGGCTGCGCTATCCGGCACAACTGTGCTATTTCGCCTACCGAACTCGCCCCCA
Source organism: Holotrichia oblita (assembly GCA_023690525.1). Taxonomy (NCBI): domain Eukaryota; kingdom Metazoa; phylum Arthropoda; class Insecta; order Coleoptera; family Scarabaeidae; genus Holotrichia; species Holotrichia oblita. Next base: position 2,114,802 of record CM043015.1, read on the forward strand.
TTTCGACCACTCCGAATTCCGTGCGCCTGTCCATGGAGAGCAGGGTGAGGGGAACCCCTATATGGTTGTTGAGGTTGCCTTCGGTAGCGAAAACATTATATTTTCCCGAAAGAACCCTTGCAGTGAGTTCCTTCGTGGTGGTCTTGCCGTTGGTGCCGGTAACGGCGAGTATGGGGATACCCAGTTTGCGGCGGTGGAATGCCGCCAAATCCTGTAATGCCGCAAGGGAATCCTCCACGAGAATGAACCTCTCTCCGGCGGAGACCGACCGGTCATCCACTACGGCAAAGGCCGCCCCCCTGGTAAGCGCTTCGGCGGCATAGGTGTTGCCGTTGAATTTTTCTCCCCTCAGGGCGAAGAACAACGAGCCTGGACGTATCTTCCTGCTGTCGGTGGATACCGACTTGCACTTACTGTAAATATCGTACAGTTCCTCTGTCGATAGTGTTTCTGTCATTTCTTCCGATGGATTTCGGTTCTCGCCGCCGTTTCCCAACGATTATCAGATATATTTATCTCCTCTGCGGAACTTGACTTCGTCGACGTACTTCCTAATATTCTGTTCGTTGGCGCGGGGACATATAAGGAGTACGTTCCCGCTCTCGACTATTATATAGTCGCTGAGTCCTTCGGCCACTACTATCTTGTCCCCCGAAATTTTGACTATGCAGTCACGGGTGTCGTATAGTTCTTCGTTACCCGATACTACGTTGCCGTTTTCGTCCTTGGGCGAGTGCTCATACAGCGAACCCCAGGTACCTATATCTGACCACCCGAATTCGCTGCCCAGAACGTATACGTTCGAGGCTTTTTCCATCACCCCGAAGTCGATGGAAATGGCTTTGCACTCGGAATATACGCGCTGGATCAATTCCTCTTCGCGGGAAGTGTTGTAGTACGGAAGTATGGAATTGAAAAGCCGGTAGGTGTCGGGCAGGAACTCCTTTATTGCTGTGAGTATGGAATTTACCTTCCATATGAATATGCCGGAGTTCCATAAAAATTCGCCGCTTTCGACGAACGATCTGGCTATTTCGAGATTCGGTTTCTCGGTGAAAGTCTTGACTTTCATTATTTTGTCGGTAAGGCCGCTGCCCGTGCCTGCCTGTATATAGCCGTATCCCGTGTTGGGATTGGTCGGTTTTATTCCTATGGTCATCAATATGTCGTTGCCGGCGGCGAAATCGAGGCCTTTTTTCATACTCTCCGTGAAAGAGGCCTCGTCGAGGATAAGGTGATCGCTCGGAGTCACGATCATTTCGGCATCGGGATCGACGGCGTTCAGTCTGAAAGCGGCATAGGCTATACACGGAGCGGTATTACGGCCTATGGGTTCGCCCAATATCTGATGCCTGCCTATCTCCGGTATCTGTTCGAGTACGATATCCGCGTAGTCCCTGTTGGTTACCACGAGAAAGTTCTCGGGGGGGACGACAGGCAGAAAACGCTCGAAGGTACTCCTGAGGAACGACTTTCCCTCTCCCAGAATATCCAGAAACTGTTTCGGTTTCGATGTTCTGCTGATAGGCCAGAAACGGCTTCCGATACCTCCCGCCATTATAACGCAATACTTCTTATTTTCCATAATCAGAAATTGTAAACGGTGAATTTACAAATATAGGAAATAATATACAGTTATCTGAAATTTAAAAGCTCCTTACGTTATCTTTGTGCAACACGACTGTTGCGGTTGAAAAATTAATGGATAAAAGCACGCTCTTTATGAAAGTACGTTTGTTTACCATACCCAATATTATAACGCTCGCCAACCTCGCCTGCGGATGTGCGGCGCTTGTTTTCGTGCTGGGACGCAACGACCTGAAAACGGCGTTTTATTTCATTGCGGCCGGTGCGGCGTTCGATTTTCTCGACGGATTCGCCGCCCGTGCGCTCAAATCATGGTCCGAAGCGGGAAAGCAGCTCGATTCGCTGAGCGACGTAGTCAGTTTCGGGGTCGCCCCTTCGGCGGTACTATATGTCATATATGGTCTCTCGGGAGGGGCGGAACCGTGGGGTTATACGGTTTTCATGGTGGCCTTGTTTTCCGCTCTGCGTTTGGCCAAATTCAATGTGGACGATTCGCAATCCGCGGAGTTCAGGGGACTGCCCACGCCGGCCTGCGCGATCCTTATTGCGTCGGCAGGCTGGCTTTTCGCCGATGGACGGTTCGTTATCGAGCCTTTTGCGATCTTATTGGCGGCATTGCTGCTCAGCGGCCTGTTAATTAGCAATATAAGGATGTTTGCACTGAAATTCAAGACCTTCGGGTTTAAAAAGGACAATGCGGTCAGATATTTATTTATATTGGTCTCCGTTGCGGCTGTCGCCGTATTCCGCATCGCCGCCGTTCCGTTCATAATAATTCTTTATATACTGGTTTCCACAGTGCTGCATTTCGCATGTAGCCGCAGATAGGTTAGCGTCACAGTATTATGAACACCGCCGGTCGCCTGTCAATCTCGGGTTTGGGCATTCCCCGCCATGCGTGTACGGGAGCAGTGAATATGAATTCTGCCGGCGAGAGAATATCGGCGGCTACGGTCAGCCTCGTGTCTTTCGCACAGACGGACAGAAGATCGTCGAACAGCCGCAGGTTCCTGTACGGAGCCTCTATGAATATCTGCGACTGGTTTTCGGCGGCGGCGCGGCGCTCGAAATGCTTTATCGCCTTGCGCCTCTCCTCGGCCTTGACCGGCAGGTAGCCGTTGAACGCGAACGACTGGCCGTTAAGTCCCGAAGCCATGAGGGCGAGGATCACCGACGAGGGCCCGACGAGCGGCTTTATGGTAACGCCGAGCGCATGACACGCGGCGACTATTTCTGCCCCCGGGTCGGCTATGCCAGGAACGCCCGCCTCGGAGATCACTCCGGCGCTCCTCCCGTCCAACAGAGGCCTGACAAGCCTGTCCAGCTCCTGAGGGCGGGTATGTTCGCTGAGTTCGGCGAATTCGAGCGAATCGACAGGTTTGCCGATCCCCGCGCTTATCAGGAACCTCCTCGCGCTCCGCAGGTTCTCGACTATGAAATAATCGAGCGAACGGATCACGTCCATATTCGCCGCAGGCAGCACCTCCTGTGACGGGGTATCGCCGATGGGGCACGGTATCAGGTAAAGTATGCCTTTGTCCGCCATTAAGTAAGGTTCATTAAAATTTCTTATTCCTTCATAAATATTCTTTTCACCCTCGACGATATTCCGGTCATTATCTCGTAGGGAATGGTTCCGAGCGCATGAGCCATGTCTTCCAGCCGGTTGCCTTTAAGATCTCCGAATACCGTCACTTCGTCTCCTTCGACGGCTCCGGTATCCGTAACGTCTATCATGCAGGTGTCCATACATATCCTGCCCACGGTCGGAGCGGCTTTGCATCCAACCAGAACCGACCATCCGCCGCACCCCAGCCGGCGGTCGAGGCCGTCTGCATAGCCGACCGGTATAGTAGCTATACGCGCATCGTGCGGCAGCCGTCCTTCGAGACCGTACCCCACGCTTTCTCCGCAGGCGACATCCCTGATCTGGACGATCCGCGTCTTCAGACTGCTTACCGGTTTTAGTTCCGTACCTGCCGGCACGGTTCCGATACCGTACAATCCTATGCCGAGCCTAATCATATCGAACCGCGATTCGGGAAACCGTACCGCCGCCGCACTGTTGGCAATGTGCAGGAGAGGTTTATAACCCAGTCCGCCGGTTATTTTCTCGCTTGTACTGTGGAAAAGTGCTGTCTGGTGCAGGGTAAAACCGTCGTCGGCCTCCTCGTCGGAAGAGGCCAGGTGGGAAAACACCGAGGCTACCCGTATGCGGTCGCGGCAGGCCGCAAGCCCCGCGATCAAACCGTCTATGTCCTTGGGGCTGAAACCCAGCCTGTGCATCCCGGTGTCCACCTTTATATGCACGGGGTAGTTTATCTCTCCGAACCTGCCCGCTGTTTTGGCAAAATCATACAGGGAGTCGAAGCTGTAAATCTCCGGTTCGAGGCGATTGGCCGCCATAACATCGAAACTGTCCCTGTCGGCATTCAGCACGACTATGGGCATCGTGATTCCCTGTTCCCGCAAAAGGACGCCCTCGTCGGCAAACGCGACCGCGAGGTAATCGACCCCCTGGTGCTGCAATACGGCTGCCGTCTCGTACAGGCCGTTGCCGTAGCCCGCCGCCTTCACCATGGCCATTATGCGGGTCGGCTGTCCGACGATCGAGCGGTAGACGTTCAGATTGTGTATCAGGGCATCGAGGTCTATTTCGAGAACAGTGGTGTGGCTGCGGCTTTCGAGTACGCGGCTTATCCTCTCGAACTGCGAACTGCGGCTTCCTTTCAAAAGTATGGCTCTTCCGGCCATATCCTCTTTCCGCAGACGGGACAGAAAAGCGTCTGCGGAAGGGTAGAACGTTGCCGGAACGGTGAATAGCCCTCCGTATTTTCCGATTTTTTCCCCAATGCCCACAAGGTTGTCCACTCCGGCGAGTTCGATCATGGCAGACACCTTGCCGTACAGTTCCCCGTCGGGAAATCCGCTTTGGGGTATGTCCGAAAGTATGAGTGTCTTCCTGCGTCCTCCGGCAATGCTTCCCAGGCGGTCCAAGGCTATCGCCAGGGAATTTATGTCGGAGTTATACGTGTCGTTTATTATAAGGGAACCGTTCACGCCTTCCTTAACTTCCAGCCTCATCGCAACGGGGCTCAGCAAAGGTATCCTGCCGGCAACACGGGCGATGTCGTAACCGGCCTCCATGCACAATGCAACGGCGGCTACGGCATTTTCCCGCGATGCCCTGTCGTCGAAAAGTCCGCACAGCTCCTCCCGTTCAGCCGAATCGACCAGCCGCGCGTCGGGACATTTATCCCTGAGAAGCGATTCTATCAAGGGATAGGCGCTGTTGTATATTATCACCGGCGTATCCCTGAAAAGTTCCAGTTTTTCTGCGGTTTTCTGCTCCAAACTGCCGAAATTCTCCTGATGGGCGTCGCCTATCGTGGTTATTACTCCTATATCGGGCTTTATTATTTTTTCGAGTTTCGCCATTTCGCCGGGTTTGGAGATGCCCGCTTCTATGATCGCCAGTTCCTCGTCGCCCTCGATCATCAGCACCGAGAGCGGAACCCCGATCTGGGAATTGTAGCTTTTGGGACTGCGGAAAACCTTGACCCCGTCCGGCACCAGCGCCGCCGCCCACTCCTTGACTATCGTCTTGCCGTTGCTGCCTGTTATCGCTGTGACCTTACCCCTGAATTTAGCCCTGTAATCCGAGGCCAGATTTTGAAGTGCGTCCACCGAACTTTCGACGCGGATGAATCCGGCGTCGCCGTATATTTCTCCGTGCGGAACGTCTTTCTCTATGATAAAAGCCCTTATGCCCCTGCCGTACAGTTCCCCGATGTAGGAATGTCCGTCGTGGTTGCCTCCGCATATGGCAACGAAGAGGGAATCGGGATTGACAAAACTGCGGCTGTCTGTAAAAACCGACTCCACCGTCCTGTCTTCGCCCGACAGCCTGCCTCCGCATATGCGGGCTATTTCGCTCAGTTCATACTTCATTTATACTCACCGCTTCATTTGAGCGTAAATATAACGTTTTTTAACCGGATTTCATATAACGGTTACGGAGAATGGACAGTTGCCGAATCCGAACGGTATCTTATTTGTACAATATGAACTATTAAACCGTGACAGGTACAGACCGATCATGCTCAAAATTCTAAAATATATTTCAGTGGGAGCAGCCATACTTACAGGATTGGTCGCTCTTGTTATTCTGCTTCTGTATCTGCCGCCGGTTCAGAGATTCATAAAAAACCGCGCCGTCTCTTACGTTTCGGATAATTTCGGCATTTTGCTCGAAATCGAGCGACTGCGTATACGGTTTCCCTTGAGGGTCACGATAGACAACGCAGTCGCGCTCACGCCGGAAAGAGACACGCTGTTGCGCCTGGAACGGTTAGCCGCGGATATACATCTCATGCCTCTGCTGCGGCAGGAGGTGAAGGCGGATGGCCTGCTTCTGGAAAATGCGGCGTTCAACTTCGCCAACAATCGTTCCGGCCTGCGGATCAACACATCGTTGGACAACTTTACCGCCGTACTGCTCAACTTCCACTGGAAACGGCACATTATCGCCGCGGCGGAAGCGGAACTTCACGGGGCGACGGTCGGCCTGTCGCTCGGGGAGGGAAGCCCCGCCCCAGAGAACGGCGTGGATACTACGAGCGGGGCGCCGTGGAGAATAGAGGTCGGAAAGCTGAAGCTGACCGGTACGGATTTCAGGATGACCTCTCCTCCGCGTATAGAGTCCATAGCTGTCCTTCTCGGGGAGGGCGAATTCGAAAGGTGCGCGGTGGACTTGGGTACCAGAAATATCAGCGCTACCAGGGCGCGTCTCTACAACGGCGACTATGCCCTTTATTTTACCGGCGAACCGGCCTCGGGGGAACCTTCTGCGGCGGCCTCACGGGAAAATGAAGCTTCCGGCCAATCGTCCGAGCCATGGACGATAACGGTCGGGAAAGTGGAACTCAATGAAAATTCGGCAAAATACGTCGTTTCGGGAATGGGAAGCGAACGCGCCGGTTTCGATCCCCGCAACATAGAGGTAAGCGGACTCAATCTCGCCGCCGAATCTTTCCACAACCGCCGCTCGGACATATCGGTACGCATAAAATCTCTCTCGTTCAGGGAACGTTCGGGTTTGGAAGTCGCCGGACTGAGTGCATGGCTGCAAGCCGATTCTTCTTCGGTAACGCTGTCGGGATTTGAACTGCGTACCCCGTACTCGGACATCGCCGCCGACGCATGGGCGGGCGCATCTCTTTCGGGATTTTCGGAGGAAACTCCGGTGACCGTTTCCCTTAACGGCACCGCTGGAATGCAGGATATACTGCTGTTCTATCAGGCGACTCCGCAGTTAAGGAGGGCACTGGACGGGCGGACGGTAACCGTGGGCGCCGACATTGATGGCAGAATAAACGACCTCACGGTGAACTCATTGAGCGTCCTGCTCCCGGGACACATATCCTTGGAAGCAAGCGGACGCATAAGTTCGATCACACGTCCGGCTACTCTCGATACCGATCTGAGGCTGAACGGCGTATTTACAGGCATGGATTTCATAAAGCCCCTGATACCGGATACCGCGCTGAGAAACAGGATCGGGTTCCCCGGCAGGATGACCGTGGCCGGAACCGTGCGCGCTTCGCGCGGTTCATATTCCCCCGACCTGATCGTAACCGCAGGAGAGGGGAGACTGGCGGTCAGGGGGAGTATAAACATGCGCACCGAGAACTACGAAGCCCACGTAACGGCCGAAAATTTTCCGGTTCACAGCTTCCTGCCTCACGATTCCCTTGGTCTGGCGTCCCTTTCCCTTTCCGCACGGGGAGCCGGCTTCGACCCCCGCATCGAAAACGCCAGGTCGGAGATAAAACTTTCCGTGGATCGTTTCGATTACAGGCAATCCACCTATAAGAACATACTTTTGGAAGCGGCATTGAACGACCATATGGTTTCCGGCACCTTCGCAAGTTCGATGGACGCAATGTATACGGACATCGTATTCCGGGGTGAGGTCAGGCCAGAGGCATATTCCGCCACGATCACCGGCGATATACGAAGGTTCGACCCCTACGGGCTGCGATTGGTAAATTCGCCTCTGAGCGTTTCGTTAACGGTGGACGCATCGGCATCGTTCGTCCCGGGCGGCGCATTTGTGGCGGAACTTACATTGGACAGCATACATTATGCAAGCAGCAGCCTGAATACTGCGATAGAGAAAACGACCGTCACGGTATCCGCGGACAGCAGTTCGGTGAAAGCCCATGCGCTTTCCGGAGACATGACGCTCGATTTCGCCTCCGCGGTGTCGTTCACATCCTTTAAAGACGGTATTCAGGCATCTGTCGATCAGGTAAAAAACCAGATAAAATCCGCCGACGTAAACATGGCTCTAATTCAGGATGCGCTGCCCCCGTTCAGCCTGCGGGCGGAAGCCGGACGTAACAATATTCTGAATACCCTGCTCGGCGAAAGAATGTCGTTCAATCATCTCGCCGTCTCGGCGCTGACGGACGACGAACCGTTCCATGCCCGCATATACCTCAACGGTTTCAAGACAGGCAATCTTACGCTGGACAGCCTCAATGTGGGATTGATGCGCAGGGACGGGCAACTGGCCTATTATGCGCGTCTTCGCAACAATCCGGGCAATATAGACCAGATGGCTCTCATTGCGGTAAGGGGAAGCATCGAAGGGAACAGGATCAGGGCGGATTTCCTGCAGCGCGACCGCGCGGACAGCACGGGATTCCGGTTCGGACTCCAGGGAATCCTGCAGGATTCATCGCTGAATGTAAGTATCGATCCGTTAGATCCCATATTCGGGTACGAAAGATGGACGGTGAATGAGGACAACTACCTGACCTGGCATTTCGGCGACAGGATATTAAATGCTAATATCCGCCTCGATGCGGGTGCAAAGCGCGTCTACATTCAGTCTGCCGAGCTTCCCAATATAAGTCGCGGAGCCATTAATCTGAACATGGTAGAAATAGACATCGGCAAGGCGCTGAGACTGCTGCCCAATCCACCCGCTCTCGGCGGAACCCTCGATACCGACGTAACATTCGGATTCGAAAGGAATACGATCGCGGCCGAAGGCTCGGTCGGCCTCAGTGAATTCTCTTTCGGCGGGGAGAATGTGGGGAATGTGTCTCTTGCGGGTTCGTTCCTGTCCGACAGCGCCGGAACGTACCGTCTCGACGCTTCCCTCTCGCTCGACGACAGGACGGTTCTCACCGCCGGCGGAGTCTACACTACCGAAGGCGACGGAAACATGGACTTTACCGCGAAAATCTCGGAATTCCCGCTCGACTATGCGCGTATATTCCTGCCTGCCGACATGGTTAATATCTCGGGTCAGCTCGGAGGCGACTTCACACTGAGGGGAAGTCCCTCGGAACCGGATCTGAACGGACGGTTGGCGCTGGCCGGAGCCGAAGTAACGGTAAAACCCATAGGGACGACTTTCAGGATCTCTCCAGACGATATCGTCGTGGACAGAAGCAGCATCATATTCAACAGATATGCGATCCTGTCCCCCGACAACAAAACCCTGACCCTGGACGGCCATTTGGACATAGGAAAACTCAAACACATTCAGACCGACCTCGACATATATGCGGAAGAGTTCGACATCATAAATTCCACGCAAAGGGGAGGCTCCCAAATATACGGCAAGGCCATGGCCGACATCGACATAAGAGTCTCCGGCGGCCAGGAGACTCTTACCGTGCGCGGCGACATAGGCCTGCTCGGTACTTCCAATATTTATTACACCATGCGCAGCGCTCCGCTGAGGGTCGAGAACCGGCAGCAGAATATCGTTACCTTCATTTCGTTCGCCGACACGGCAGCGGTTGCCGTCGCTCCGTCGGCCGCCGGACGTACAGGGGCGTGGGGTATGGATGTTCTTGTGAACATAGATATCGAGAGAGGGTTTAAAGCTACCGTCAATCTTTCCGAAGGCGGCAACAACCGCGCAGAACTGACAGGGGAGGGGAATCTGACATATATTCTCAATCCCCGCGGCGACAGCCGCTTTACGGGACGCTACAACCTTACCGGAGGGACTTTCGTATACAACCCGCCGATAATAAGTCCGGCCAATTTCGCGATTCAGGAAAACAGCTACGTGGAATGGAGGGGTGAACTCGCCAACCCGTCGTTCAATGTCACGGCCGTGGATACCCGCCGGATGACGGTTACCATGGACAACGGAGCGACCTCCACGGTCAATTTTGAAATCATCGTAAGGATGAGCAATACCCTCTCCGACCTTTCGCTCCTGTTCGACCTTGCGGCCCCGGGAAATGCAACCATACAGAACCAGTTGTCAGCGCTGTCTCCCCAGGAGCGTTCCTCGCAGGCTCTGTCGATCATCATCTTCAATACATATACCGGACCCGGGGCTTCGGCAAGACTGGACACCAATAATCCCATCAATACCTTTATTCAGGATGAGCTTAACAAGTGGGCGCGGAGTAATCTGAGGGGCGTAGACCTCTCGTTCGGTATCACTACCCAGGAAGGTCTTTCCGCGGGAGCATTGCAACATGTCAATTATACCTACAGGGTATCGAAAAGCCTGTTCGACGAAAGAGTGAGGATTACCGTCGGCGGAGGCGTGCGTCCGACCGGAAACGACGGCAATGATCCGTGGGACGATTTCGTGAGCGATATTTCGATAGAGTATCAAATACGCCGACGGGAAAACATCTTCCTCAGATTCTACCGCTACAATGCACAGGAGAGCATACTCGAAGGAGAAGTGATCAAAACCGGCGTCGGCTTGGTGATAAGAAGGAAACTGAACAGACTCCGCGACCTGTTCCGTTTTTCAGGGGTCGAACAGAGGAGAGAGGAACGTATACGCAGAAGAGAGGTCAGACGGGAGTTGCGGTACGCCGAACAGAAGACGGAAGATGCCGCAAAAACCCAGAGACAGGATGAATCGGAAATAATCATCCCGCTTAGTGTCTATTAGGAAATATTTCGGAGAAATTTTTGAGGTATTTTTTGATGATTTTGCAGAAATAGCCGACGAGCATAGCGGGCTATGTGAGAAGGGTTTTTCTGTAAAAGCGCGAAAAAGAGCCAAAAAGTTCCCGAAACATAATAAATCTCAAGTTATTGTATTATAATAAATTAAATCTAATATTTCCTAACAGACTCTAAATACGGAAGAGATTCCGCCTAATAATACGAGGGAATGAATAGAAAGATAGTATATATAATCTCAGCGATCGCGGCGGCGGGGTACATGGTCTCCTGTTCGACCACCAAAAGGCTCGCCGAAGGAGAGATCCTGTACACCGGCGTGAGGAGAATGAGGATCGAATCCACGGGGGAGGAAAAAGTGCCGGGAGGAGTTACGTCGGCAGTAAGAAGTCCCCTGTCGGTCAGGCCGAACAACCCCCTGTTCAGTCCTTATGTCCGTACGCCTTTACCAACGGGACTGTGGGTATGGAATTACCTTTACACCGAACGGGAAAGAGGGCTGAGAAGCTGGATTTACCGGAGACTGGGGAAACAGCCTGTGCTTATCTCGCAAGTGCAGCCCGAAACGCGCGTGATGCTCGTGGAGCAGATACTGGACAACCATGGATACTTCGGTTCCACTGCCGATTATCAACTCCACGTACAGCGCAACCCGAGGAAGAACCGGATCAGCTACCACGTAAGGATCGCCGAGCCGTGGAGCTACAGCCGCATATCCTATCCCGCCGTTACCGACGAAGTTACGGCCATAATATCCGAAATGAAACAAAATTCTGCCCTCGTCCCGGGAAAGCGCTTCGATATAGACACACTCATCGCGGAAAGGATACGCATCACCAACCGGCTTCGCAATTCAGGCTACTATTATTTCACCCCTGGTTTTTTGGAATATCAGGCCGACACGACGCAGGAAAGGCTGAAGGTGGATCTGCGCATGATCATGGCGCCGGATATCACCCCCGAGGCGCTTATGCCGCGCTATACGGGCGATATAAACCTGAGGTTCTACAATCCCACGGGCGGGGAGCCTGACTCGCTCTACCTCGACGGCATTAAAGTGTGGTACCAGCGGCCTCTGCGTATACGGCCGAAGGTTCTCGGATGCAGCCTGCGCATAAAACCCGGAAAACTAAGCAGGGTGCGAGACATAAACGCTTCCCTGGATAATCTGACGAGACTGGGAATATTCAGGTATGTGAATATGACCGTTACCCCGCTCAGCCAGCTCGACGGGACGGACACTCCCATAGACATGACCGTCACGGCGGCTTTCGACGAACCGATCGAAGCGGAATTCGAGGTCGATTTCTCATCCAAATCCAACAGTTTCATAGGACCTGGAGCGGTTTTCAGCGTAAGTCACAAGAATATTTTCAGGGGAGGCGAGGTATTGTCGGTCAGGCTGAACGGAGCCTATGAATGGCAGACCGGCAACAGGAGCGCCGGAGCCAACCTGGCCACCATCAATTCTTATGAATTCGGCATTAACACGAGCCTTGCTTTTCCGCGCCTGCTCGTTCCGTGGCGTACCGGATGTTACGGCCGGTTCCCGTCGAGGACGACTATCCAGCTCGGGGCGGTGGTATTGAACCGTCCCAGGTTTTTCACCATGGCTTCGTTCAACGGTTCGTTATCCTACGACTTCCAGACTTCACGGCACAGTTTTCATAACCTTACGCTGCTGCGTACTTCATACAACCGTTTGATCCGCACCACCCAGGAGTTCGACAGCATAATGTCGGTCACTCCCACCCTGAGACTGAGCTTCGAGAACCAGTTCATACCGGCGGCATCGTACACCTATACTTTCGACAGAAGTTTCGGAAAGAACATGCGCAACCGGATAGTCTGGCAAACCACGTTCACCACCGCCGGCAACATACTGGCGGGAATATACATCCTGCTCGGTCCCAGCGGAACCAAACGCATACTCGGAAACCCGTTTTCGCAATTCATAAAGGGAACCACCGAGATCAGATATTTCCGCGACATAGGAAAAAACACAGTCTTGGCCTCGCGCCTCCTGGTCGGGGCGGGTCATGCTTACGGCAATTCGGAGGTACTTCCCTACAGCGAGCAGTTCTTCATAGGCGGCGCTTACAGTATAAGGGCCTTTGCGATCCGTTCGCTGGGACCCGGCAGCTTCCGTCCCGAACAGGGAGCGCTGTTCGGGTTTTTCGACCAGACGGGAGACTTCAAGCTGGAGGCGAATGTCGAATTGAGGATGAGGATAGCGGGACGCCTCAACGGAGCCGTATTCCTGGATGCGGGAAATATATGGTTATTGGAAAAGGACGAGAGCAGGCCCGGCGGTAAACTGACCGCCAAAAACTTCTGGAACGAAGTGGCTCTCGGTACGGGAGTCGGACTACGGTACGACCTCACGTTCATCGTCATACGTGCCGATCTCGGCATAGCCCTGCACACACCGTACAAAAACCCCGACAGGGGCGGGTACTATAATATATCCAGTTTCAAGGACGGACTGAGTTTCCACCTTGCAATAGGTTATCCTTTCTGACAGAGACCCACGAGGTACAATAGGAAGAAGACCGAAGGTCAATCTACATATTATAAAAATGTCATTCCGAATGTATGTGAGGAATCTACCGATTATAACGGAAATAATATGAGGTAGATCCCTCGGACAAGCCTCGGGATGACAAGCAGTAAATCCCTCCATCCTGCGGATGTTCGGGATGACAGTAAATATTTGGACTGGTGCAGAGGAGAACAGCTGCATATTCCTTGATGGATAGTGTCGTTATATGTAATCAGTTACTATTCAGGCAATAAACGGTCTATATGCCGGAACAGTCTGCCGGAAATCTCTTCGATGGAACCGGTGCCTTCCACGGCGGCATACTTGTCCTGGGCGGCATAATATTCCGAAACGGCTGCGGTGATCTTTTTATATACATCCAGACGGTAGCGGACTACTCCCTCGTCGAGATCGTCCGTGCGCCCGCTCTCCTTGCCTCTGAGCAGTATGCGTTTGACAACTTCTTCGTCGGATACTTCGAGCGAGATCATCAGGTCGATCGAGTCCCCTCTGCCGGCCAGCATCCCGTCCAGTTCTTCCGCCTGTCTGATGGTGCGCGGAAAACCGTCGAAAATATTACCCGTCGCATCGTGGTTCCGTTCAAGGTAATCGGCGATCATGCCTATCACGAGTTCGTCGGAAAGCAATTCCCCTTTGGAGATGTAGCCTTCCGCGATCTTACCCAGCGGAGTCTCGCGCCTTACTTCGTCCCGTATGATTTCGCCGGTCGAGATATGATTGAAGCCATATTTCTTGACAAGTATGGCCGCTTGGGTGCCTTTCCCCGATCCGGGAGGGCCGAACAGTACGATATTGACCGGTTTCTTCATATGCCAGAATATTATTGATGTAAGCGACAAAATTAACCAAATTATTTTTGCATTGCCCCTGCCGGCGGTTATTTTTGCAATATATATGAATCGGTTTACTTATGGAAGATAAAAAATATACCGAAATATCCGAAGTGGGGAGGTTCGCTCTCACCGAAAGGCTTGTGGGGGATCAGGATGTTAAAAACCCCTCGACTGTCCATGGCGGTAACGGCGCAGCAGTGATCCGCGGCGGCGACGGCGAATACACCCTGCTGACCGCCGGCCTCATGCTTGAGGGAGTGGATTTCGATCTGACCTATTTTCCCTTGAAACATCTGGGTTACAAGAGCGTCGTCCGCGCATGTTCCGGCATTCTTGCAATGAACGGCACGCCGCGACAGATAATAGCGACTGCGGGCATATCGTCCAGGTTCTCCGTGGAGGATATGGACGAACTTTATAACGGCATAAAGGCGGCGTGCAAAGAGTACGGTATCGACCTTGTCGGCGGTGAAGCGGCTGCTTCGGCAGCCGGCCTCGTACTGAGCATGTCGGCTGCGGGAAGTGTCGGACGGGAATCGGTCGTATACCGCAGCGGGGCGAAGACCAACGATTTGATATGTATAACGGGCGATCTCGGCGCGGCCTATATGGGGCTTAGCCTGCTCGAACGCGAAAAACGGGTGCTTAAAGGGCACGCCGAACCCAAGCCCGAATTCGGGGGCTACGAATATCTGCTGAGGCGTCAGCTCAGACCGAAAGCGCGGTTGGACGTGATAGAGTCCCTGCAAAAGGAGGGAATAACACCTACATCGATGACATGTATTCGCGACGGCCTGGCCGCCGACCTGCTCGGAATATGCCTAAAATCGGATTGCGGCGCACGTATTTACCTGGACCGCATACCCATAGCGAGCGAGACATACGCCCTGGCGGAGGAATTGAACGCCGACCCCGTGGTGGCTGCGCTGAACGGCGGCGAAGACTACGAAATGCTCTTCACCGTACGGCTCGAAGACCACGAGGCGGTATCGCGGATCGGAGGCATCGAAGTGATAGGCCACATAACCGGAAAGGAAGCGGGAGCGGCTCTCGTGACCCCCGACGATTCGTGCATACCCCTGACGGCGCCCGGCCTCGTATAAACCCGGGCTTGCGGTACAACAGCGAACTATGGCGTGTTAACACTAACCGAAACGCCTCTCTTTTGGCTGATTTTGCGTCATACTTCACCAAATTTCCTTGCCAATGGAACCCCATTGCCTGCATAAATTTGGCTCGTCTGACATAAAATCATCTTCAAAAACCAAACATTCCGGTTAGTGTTAACACGCCCTAATCAAACCCGTCTAAAAGAATGAGTCCGGTGTAAAACACCGGACTCATTCGACCTGATTTAATTATAAACCGTCAAAAATTTCGGAGTCGCTTCAGAGCGGCAACATACCTCAAGTTTAGCTATTGCCCCGATAGGCATGCCATGCAAGGCGAAGGCTAAAGCTGCCCGATCTCCTTAAGTACATCGTTGGTTTTGCGCACGGCGTCGGCGCTCGCCGCGAACAGCGATCTTTCTTCGTCCGAAAGTTTTATTTCCAGCACCTTCTCCACGCCTTTCCTTCCTATTACGGCCGGAACGCCTATACAGATGTCGTTTTGTCCGTATTCGCCTTCGAGCGAGACGCACGACGGTATGACCTTCTTCTGATCCCTGAGGATCGATTCCACGACATAGGCTGCAGCGGCGCCCGGAGCGTACCAAGCGGAAGTACCCAGCAGTTTCGTAAGGGTCGCACCCCCGACCATGGTATCCGCTACGACCTGTTTCAACGTAGCCTCATCGGCAAAATCGGAGACCGGAGAACCTTTATAGTTGGCCTTGCTCAGAAGGGGAACCATAGTGGTATCGCCGTGTCCGCCTATGACCATGGCTTCTAATTCGTTGATATTTACGTCTATGGCTTTGCTCAGATAGCATTTGAAACGCGCGCTGTCCAAAGCGCCGCCCATACCGAATACCCTGTTCCTCGGCAGTCCGCTGACCTTGCCTGCGAGGTAGGTCATCGTATCCATGGGGTTGCTCACGATCAGCAGAATAGCATCTGGGGAATGGCGCAGGACATTTTCCACGACGCTTTTTACTATGCCCGCATTAACGCCGATAAGTTCTTCACGGCTCATACCGGGTTTCCTCGGTATGCCGGAAGTAATCACCACCACATCGCTGGAAGCGGCCTTCGAGTAATCGTCCGTCACGCCCGTAAGTTTGGTGTCGATGTCCAGAAACGTCTCCGTTTGGAACATATCCAACACCTTGCCTTCGGCAAGACCCTCCTTTATATCGATCAGCACTACCTCGTTTGCAATCTCACCGATTGCAAGAACATTGGCGCATGTAGCCCCCACGTTGCCCGCGCCGACAACTGTCACTTTACTCATAATCACTCCGTTTTTAACCCGAATATATTTCAATAATTGCGCCTGAATACACTACCCGATCATGGCCTTGTACTGTTCGGCATCCAGAAGCGTTCCGTACTGCGACTGATCGGTCATCCTCACCTTGATGATCCAGCCTTCTCCGTACGGATCTTTGTTCACCTTGTCGGGCGAATCGTTGAGGACATCGTTGAATTCGAGTACCTCGCCGCCGACGGGTATAAAAGCGTCCGATACGGTCTTTACGGCCTCGATCGTTCCGAAAATGTCGTTCTGCGAGAGAGTCTCGCCGACAGTGGTGACGTCTATGAAAACAATGTCACCCAACTGGCTCTGTGCAAAATCGGTGATCCCGATGTAAGCCGTATCGCCCTCTACTCTGACCCACTCGTGGTCTTTAGAGTACCTGAGATTCGATGGTATATTCATAATAAGTTTTATGTATGGATTAAAAGTCTCCAAAGTTACGCTTTAATTTTTCCCGCCGCAAATATCGTGTGAATTATTTAACAATTAAGCATATTGTGCTTTTTATTATTTTTTGTCAGTGCTGCTAATTAGCAATATACAACAAAAAATGTATCAATAAATATTTAACGGCACTTATTATGACCGCCAATTTCCGGAATTCCATATATTTAAGGAAACTTTGTAGCAAGTTCCCAAGATGGAATAGCGGAAATTATTAAAATACCGACAAGATTTTTTAAATACCATTTGTCCTTTTCATACCGAACGGTGTGCTAAAGTAAAACGAACTATTATGGATGATTCCATGAAATACCGCATTTCGGGTATTATGGCCAAAAAAGCCGCAGGAAGTATTGTAACACCGGAAGAAACGGAAATACTCCGCGAATGGATGGAGGAGTCTCCCGCCAACAGGGAGACTTATGACAGATTTATATCGGGCAGGAGTTATGCCATGCGTAACGAGATGGCCGACATGATCAATATCGAAGAATTCGCCCGCAAGGTGGAGAAAAAGATATACAGGCGGGGAATGCGCCGTATAGTGGTGAGGAGCGCTTCCGTTGCCGCCATGCTTGCCGTCGTGATATTATCGACCGTTTTTATCAGGAACATGAACTTTAATGCCTCTGAAACGGCAACCATTACGTACAGCCCAAACCCGACTGCCATACTATCTCTCGAAGACGGGAGCAGCTTCGTATTGAACAGCAACGACGGAGAGGACGAATGGCGAAAACTTGTTAAAGATGAGGCGAACAGTCACAGCGAGCATGACAGCGTCATTACAATAAAGATCGACGTTCCGCGCGGAGCCAAATATAAAATCCGGCTGGACGACGGGACCATGGTTTGGCTGAATGTCGAGACGACAATAGAATACCCCAGCAGATTCAGCGGAGATAACAGGAAAGTGCGCGTAACGGGAGAAGCATATTTCGAAGTAGCCCACAATCCCGAAAAACCTTTCATAGTGACGACGCGGGACAATCTCGATATAACCGTTCTCGGAACCAAATTCAATTTAAACAATTATACCGATACCCGCGAGGTTCAGGTAACGCTTGCGGAAGGTTCCGTGTCGATAAGACATGGAGAATATAATTTTAAGCTGGCGCCGAACCGGCAGGCAGTGTTCACGCGCGATAATGAAGATATATACATGGGTGAAATCCGCGAGGTAGATGCCTCAAGTTACATTGCATGGATTAACGGAATTTTTGATTTCCGATCCGAGACCCTGCCTGATATTCATAATGAAATGGCCAAATGGTACGATGTCGAATTTGTCGTAGAAAACGATGTCGATCTGTCTTTCTTCGGACGGTTTACGCTTACTGCGGACAGAGGAAACGATTTCAGCCAGGTGCAGAAGATACTCCAGAAGACGACAGGACTGCATTATCGAATCGATGGCAATATTATACATGTTTCGGACAGATAAAATGCAGTTTACTGATGATTTATATGAATGAGTAATGGGATATGTATAAAAACAATGCCGCCTTCTCAAGCCCCTGACAGCGGAGGAAAACTTGGAATTGAATGAAGAATGAAATTATTTAATCTAACAACATAATATTTCGTTATACCTTGATGTGATAAGAAAAGTACGGGAATAGAATTTATTTAACCCGCCGATAAGCCTTAATTTTATAGAAGCGTGAATTTTAAACGAACGATAAATTCGTTCGCCAGTATCCCCTATACCCGTACTGTAGCTATAATAAATTAACCTTTAGTTGTTTACAAACTTAAATATAAATATATGATTAGAATTTCGACCCGAAAAAAGAAAGAGAGAGATGGGCTTTACAGGCACGTGTTAATTTCTTTTTTTATGCTCTGTTTTCTTTCTGCTATTTTTTCCTCGCCGATACTCGCTCAAACTCAGCAGCGGATATCCCTGGAAATGAAGCAGATTACCGTGGAACAGGCAGTCAGGAGATTACAGGAGACGACGCGCTACAAATTCTCCTATAACGAGCAGGATTTACAGCAAACAGATCCGCGTGATTATGTTTTCAGGAATTTAACTATTAACAGGGTAATTGGAAAACGCGGTAAAATTGACCCAGTATGAACGGTTAAAAATGACCCATCAAAAACGGATTAAACTGACCCGTGTAAAACGGCTGAAATTGACCCACCAAAAACGGAGCAAATTGACCCACTCTGGGATGTAAGTTAAAAGTTGTCGACCGGAGGTCTTAAAGGAGCCGGATTTTGTTAGCTTAAAACCAAAAGCAAACTAAAATCTGACAGACTATGCCCAACAGACCTTTGAAAATGAACAAATTAAGAACGATCATCCGTTTATACACCGACCGCGTCGGTTTAAGGGCTATCGCTGAGATGGCCCGCACCTCTCGCAACACCGTCAAGAAGTATGTCAACAAATGGAACTCTCTGAGCCTTAGCTATGAGGATTTCATTGCCATGAGCGATGCGGAGCTTTACGCTTTATTCTGCATTGAAGATGCTCCGGCCGAACCTAATCCCCGCATGGATGTCCTCGAGGCTTTTTTGCCTTCCGCAAGTAAAGAGCTGTCCCGCAAAGGCATGACCGTTATTAAGCAATGGGAGCGTTATCTTACGATCCATCCTGACGGCTACTGCCTGACGCAGTTCCGTGTAGCGCTCCGGCGCTACGAGCGGATAAGCAACCCGTCTATGCGTATGGAGCATAAGGCCGGTGATAAGTTGTTTGTCGACTATACCGGCAGTAAGTTGTGGATCTATCCGCCGTGCGAGCAGCCCCGCGAAGTGGAAGTGTTCGTAGCGATCCTGGGATGCAGCCTTCTGACTTATGTTGAAGCCGTAGAGAGTCAACGTAAGGAGGACTTTATCTCGGCTTGTGAGAATGCTTTCTATTATTACGGCGGCGTACCCAAGGCTATCGTACCGGATAATCTGAAGAGCGCCGTCACCAAAGCCAGCCGCTATGAGGCGATCCTTAACACCGAGTTCGAGCGCTTCGGCGAACATTACGGAGTAACTGCCTATCCGACGCGTACTCGTAGTCCCAAGGACAAGGCGCACGTGGAGAATGCCGTTAAGTTGACCTATAAGGATATCTTTACCGTCATCGAGCCGCTTCACTGTCCTGACCTTCGCTCACTCAACGTAGCTATCCGCGGAGCCCTTGAGAAGCATAACAACCGTAATCTGGCTCGTCGCAACTACTCCCGGCGCGATTACTTCGAGGATGTCGAACAGGAAGCCCTCGGCCCCCTGAACCCGATCCGTTACCAAATGAAGAAGCATATCGTGACCACGGTCGACAAATACGGTTATGCGCGGCTTCATGAAGATATCCACTATTACAGCGTCCCGCACACTTACATAGGCAAGAAAGTGCAGTTGTCTTATACGGCTACCGACGTTGAGATCCGCTACAACTATGACATCATAGCCCATCATACCCGTGACAGGCATAATTACCGCTATACTACCGTCACCGAACATCTCTGTCCCAAGCACCGCGCCGTGATGGAGTGGTCGCCCGAGAGGTTCGTCGAACAGGCGGCGGCCATACACGAAGACGTGGAGCATTATATCCGCAGGGTACTTGAAAAAAACCGCTATCAGGATCAGGCCAACAAGATGTGCTCGGGTATCCTGAACTTCGCCCGCAAAGCAGGGCCTGAGCGCCTTGCAGCAGCTTGCCGTCTGGCCGACAGCTATGGCAAGTATAACTTCCGGGAGATCCAGGATATACTACATAACAAGTCGGAGGCAATCGACCTTCCCGAGGAACCCACCGACATGCCCGAACATGAAAACATCCGGGGTAAAGAGTATTATAAGTAACTTTTAATCCAATAAAACCATGAACAATCAAACATTAGAAAAACTGCGGCAGATGCGTCTGTTCGGCATGCACGACGCCTTCAAGACCAGCTTGGAGAACACCATCAAAGAGAAAATGACCCAGGACGGGTTCGTCTCGCACCTGGTTCAAAGCGAATGGGACAACCGTAAGAACAGGGCGGTGGAGCGGGCTGTCAGGGCCGCCCAGTTCCGCTACAACGCTTCGTTGGAAGACATAGAATACACTTATGAGCGAGGACTGGATCGCAACCAGGTCGAGCGGCTGGCCGCTATGGAGTTCGTGCGCGATCACAAGGATCTGTTCATTACCGGCCCTACTGGAACCGGTAAAAGCTATCTGGCTACTGCGCTCGGTTACAAGGCCTGCCAGGACAACTTCCGGGTACTTTACGCAAGTACGGCCAAGCTGATGAGCCAGCTCAAGATAGCCAAGGCCAAAGGCACGATACTGACCGACCTGAAGCGCATCGAAAAAGTCGACCTGCTGATCCTCGACGACTTCTGTATGCAACCTCTCGACGCACAATCACGGGGCATACTGATGGACATCATCGAAGACCGCCATGGGAAACACTCCACGATGATAACCTCGCAGATACCCGTCAAGGACTGGTATGACGTGATCGGCGAAAAAACAATCGCTGATGCCGTCCTCGATCGCATCGTACACCACTCGCTGCGCGTCGAACTGTTCGGAGAGTCGATACGAAAAAGAAAAGCTAAAAACGAAAATGCTTATGGATAAACGCCTGCGGCGCGTAAAAGACATCAGCTTGTCATTTTACAACGAATAGTTATATTTGTAGTATATGTCGACACAATCCCGACCGTTTTATGGGCGAGAGCAACTTAGGGCTCTCGCAATAAACAGGGATAAAAGACTACGAGAAAATGTTGTTTAACCCCGGGCAAAATCAAATCCTTTCAGACCCTATTCCGGACAACAACTTTTAACTCTTTTTGCTCTTCAACTTTAGGGGGTCATCTTCCCCCGTTTTTAAGGGGTCATTTTAACCGTTTTTTCCAGAGGAAGCGATAAATTCGGGTAATGAAGAATTTCTGGAAGAGCTTATACGCTATAAGGAATACTGGCCTAAGAATGTAATAACCAAAAATTCCGATCCCGATTGGGATTTGCTTTACGGCCGCGGAATTTATTTCGCTTCTTCCGATTTTCTGCGTCTGGAGTTCATGCGTGTTAATAACAGAGAAGACAAGTTTCGTGAAGCGTTAGTACCCTATATGGAGAAAATGATGAAGGAAACTCCGAAAGGTTCATGGGTCACACCCCATTTTGACACGGAAATGTTCATCGCCATGCTTAAACAGACGGGAAAGGATAAAAAACCTTCTGTCGATCTTATGAAGATGAGGGCGCAAAATCTTTTTAAATTCAGGAGCAGATCCATAGATTACCTCACACGATGGGCGGATTATTTCTGGCGCATTTCACCCTCCGACAAAAAAACAAAAGAGTTAATCGCCCGATGGCTGGATTATACAGTGGCTATTAACCCGTATTACATTAAGGGCCCGTTGAATTCGAGCGCCCTTTTAGTAAAAACAG
Source organism: Holotrichia oblita (assembly GCA_023690525.1). Classification (NCBI taxonomy): domain Eukaryota; kingdom Metazoa; phylum Arthropoda; class Insecta; order Coleoptera; family Scarabaeidae; genus Holotrichia; species Holotrichia oblita. Next base: position 2,137,012 of record CM043015.1, read on the forward strand.
GGAATAAAAAACTTGCTATTTCGAATCTTGAGAAATCCATAAAAGATATGAGCGATATATACCTCGATGAGACGGACGAAGTGAAACAGCTCGAACAAATGCTCAGAGATGTTAAGAACGACAAACTGTAGTAAGACCTAATATTATTTTAAATCTAATTCTAAATTTCTGACACAATGAAAACAATTAGCTTATTAAAACGGGCGGCAATCCTTTTCATGGCTGTCTTTACTATTGTCTCGTGCGGTAAGGATAACCCTGTCGAACCTGAAGATGAAGCATCCATCGACCTCAACAAAAATGAACTTACCCTTACAGTTACTAAAAACGAGAGGCTGATACCGACCGTTTATCCGACCAATGCTACGGTGAAGTGGACATCGTCCGACGATGCCGTAGCCACTGTGGACAATAACGGAGTGGTTACCGCCATGAGCGTGGGGACCGCTACGATTACCGCCGAGGTGGAAGGCAAGAAGGCATATTGTGCGGTAACCGTTATAGCTATGAATGCGATAACATATGTGGTAGGATATGAAAGGCCGGGAGGTGTGGGAACCCCACAGGTAGCCAAGTTATGGATAGACGGAGAACTGCTTAATCTTACCGACGGAACGAAGAATTCATCTGCCGAAAGCATTTATGTTACTGATGACTACGCGTATATAGCAGGCAATGAGGGAAATTTTGCCAGACTGTGGAAAATCGACAGGAAGACTAAAGCCGTAGTAGAATCAAAAAATCTTACCGATGGGACAAATGCTGCTTTTGCCAAGAGCGTATATGTTTCGGGTGGTAATGTATATGTAGGAGGATACGAAACCGTAAGCAGTGTGAGCGCTCCGAAGATATGGAAAAACGGCGTGCTTGATACAGAACTTTCTTCCAGCGGCTCCTGTACATGTACCAGCATATTCGTTTCAGGGAATGATGTTCATGCAGTAGGCGTAGACGGAAGCGGACTTACGGCCGTATACTGGAAAAACGGGAATAAGGAAGAACTTTTCAAGGGTACTAACGGAGGAGGTGATCCTGCTAAATCAATATCCGTTGTTGTTAACAGAGTATATGTTTCGGGCAATGATGTTTATGTAACAGGTTATTATAATCCCTATCAGAAACATCCGATTGCCGTATACTGTAAAAACAAAGAGGAATTTTCACCCTATACTTTGAACGGCGGCCGTATTTTCGGTATATGTGTATCAGGCAACAATCTCTATTATTGTGGCGATTATAATGTGTCAGAACAGGCATCCTATATGTTGTTTCTTTCTGCCGCCACAGTCTGGAGAAACGATCAAAAACTTTACTCATTTCAAGAAGACGGAACGTCAAGATCCGCGTATGGAAGGGATATCTTTGTTTTGGGTGGAGATATATATATGGCGGGGTATCAAGCCGTCCCTCCTGCATCAGGTACTACTAATGTTAATGCGGCCAGTATATGGAAAAACGGCTCTTTATTCGAGACACTTTCCGGCAATACATATAATGCGTATGGGAATGCCATATTTGTAGTGGAAAAAGAGTAAAGGATCTCCCGTAGATAGAATTTAATAACAAAGAAATAGGCTTGGATGTAACATCCAAGCCTATTCTTCTTTGAGGAGCAGTTCAAGTATCGTTCTAAGTTTTTTTATGCCTATCGCTTTGAGATTTTTCACATTAGACACCGTCACATTCATGGCTTTGGCAATCTCTTCCCTTTTCATTCCCTGAAGGCTCATTCTTAGAATATTCGCTGTGCGGGGCGGTAATTTGCCTATTGCGTTTTCGAGCATACTGATAGCATCTTCTTCGATCATAAACGCCTCCGTTACAGTGTCCTCTTCTTCAAGATGCGCGATCTTTTCAAGACGCGCCCTCAGTCGTTTGGTGTTTCTGATATGATTATAGGCAAAATTACGGGCAGATACGTACAAATAGTTCCTGATCGAAGTATCTAAACTTATCTTGCTGCGGTTGATCCATACATTAACAAATACATCCTGTACAATTTCCTCGGCGGATTCCCTGCTATTGACAATATAATATACGAATGAAATAAGCGAATCGTAATATTCATGCATAAGAACCTTGAAAGCATCCTGGTCACCGTTCAGTACCTCCTTTAGAGTTTTGTTGCGGTTCATTACAAAGAATAATTCGATATAAGTAATCGATACGGTTTAACATATCTTGTTGCAAATCCTTTATTAGCAACACTTATTAAAAAATAATAATAGCACGATGTGATCAATTTTTCCATATTCTCCTATATACAAATTTACAAGTAAAATTCAGATAAATCAACATAATGGAGATAAATCAATTTTAAAAGAATACTATTCACTAATTAATGAGGCTTTTTACATGGAAGGGTGAATGAGGTACCTAATTTTAACAGCAGAAATTTGCTGTCTTACAAAACCTATGTAAGTAATTTACTGTTAGTGTATTAAGGTTATACGGGATTGTCATTGCGGACTTCGAGTCGCAATCTCGACAAGTGTTTTAAAACAAATCGCTTTATAATGCCTTCTGGGATTGCGGTTCTAAGCCGCAATGAGTGCTTAGAAATATGATTTTGACAATTAATTTTACCGGTCACTTTGCCTGTTGAAGTAACCTGTTGAAGCATATATAACCGTTTAAAACCGGAATACTCCGTCCGCAACGATTGAGGAGTTTGCCGCAACCGTTTCTTCCTTCTTCCGGCCGGCGGTACGTTTCCGCCTTTTGCGCAGCACCTCGTCCACTTTTTCCGCGATCATCGAAGGGGCGATCTGCGTCATGCATCTGTAATCCCTGTACATGCAGGGTTTGTTGCCGTAAACCGAGCATGGCCTGCATTCCATATCGAGTTGCACGGCATTGGCGGCATCCTGACCGAAGCCGTAGAATCCGGCGTAAGGGTGGGTTGCGCCCCATACGGAAACTGCAGGGACGCCGACGAGCGACGCCATGTGCATCGCGGACGAATCCATGCAGACCATCGCGTTGAGATTCGATATAAGATCCAACTCCCCGTTCAGCTTCATTCTCCCTATTGCCGACGAAACATTGGCAAACCTCTCCTCCATATATTCGGCGAATTCCTGTTCATAATGGCCTCCCCCGAAGATGAAAACGCGGTCGTACCGCGCAGACAGCAGCTCTAAAAGTTCGACAGTAAGAGCGGAGGGGTAAGTCTTGCCCAGATGTCCGGCAAACGGCGCCATGCCTATCCAGATTCCTTCCTTCCTGCCCTCCCTGTTAAGTATTTCTTTCGGAAGGGACAGTTTCTTGCGTACGGCGGGAACAGGAGGGGCGAAGTCGAATCCCAGACGCCTTACCGTATCGTAATAACGTACTATCGTAGGGGTCAGGGCGGTTTTGAATTTGCGGAACTTGCGGGTCAGTGCGCGTTTATCTCCTCTGCCCTTGTCGATTACCGAAACCCGCCTGCCGGAGAGGAGCAACAGCAGGCGGAGGAATTTCGTTCTCAGAACATCGTGTAAATCGGCCGCATCGGTAACTTTGCACGCTACGATATCCCTGTACAGTCTTACCAGGCCGATCATTCCCTTGTGTCTGCCCGCAAAATCGGGTTCGAGAAACCCGATGTCGCCGGTGTTGCGGAAAAACGGTTTGAAAAAAGGACGTGTCAGAATGGTGATTTTAAGGTCGGGGCAGGCTTCCCTGAGAGCCTTTACTACCGGCGCGGTCATCGCGGCATCCCCCATGGCGGAAAGAAGGATCAATAACAGATGTTTTTCCTTATCCGGTTTCATAACAGTAAAAAGCGTAAAGTAAGGGAGTCGGAAGGTATTTTGGGTTCAATAGTTTAATGGTTCTTTCCCTGAAGTCCAGTAAAGTTAAGTATAAATTTCCAAATTCCGTTCGGAATGACGGTAAGGATCAGTGATGAAAATGCCGCCTGAGGATTAATCAATCACACAAACTTCTATTTATTTCCAACCCTCATAATTCATTTTAATTCACTTTAATTGATTTTACTTTTAATATTATCAATATAAAATTTGATAAAATAAAATTAATACTTACATTTGCAAAAAATAATTTCAATTATGGATAATATAAAAAAGATGCCGGCGGATTGTCCGGCCTGTTCCGCGCAGCTCAAAGTCGGGCGGCTTTTTTGCGAGAATTGCGGGACGGAAGTTTGCGGGAGCTTTACGCTTCCTCCTCTGGCGCGGTTGGATGAAAAGGAGCAGCGGCTGGCGCTCGACTTCATACTTGCGGGAGGTAGTCTCAAGGAATTGTCGGTGACCATGGGATTGAGCTACCCGACGGTACGCAACCTGCTCGACGATCTGATAGCCAAACTAAATAAAATGTCATAATATGAAACCGAACTTTTTTTACCGCCTCGTGCATCCTTTCGAATACATAGCCGGAGGCAAGGCGTTGCTTTACGGGTTGGCGGGCATGGCGCTGGCCGTACTTTTCTCGGTAACAGCCGGATTGCATTTCCACGGGCTGCTCCATTTCGGCCCCGCGTCCAATCCTTCGTGGTGGGTTTTCGCCGTGGAACATCTGGCCGTATGGTTGGTTCCTGCATTGCTGTTCTGGATCGGAGGAGTTATTTTTTCCTCCTCGCGGATCCGGGCGGTCGATGTACTTGGAACCACCGCTTTTGCGCAGCTTCCATTTATCCCGATGGTTCTTTTCTTCATGCTGCCTCCGATGCGGTCGCTTATGACGCAGATGGAAGCCATGACAACGCAAAACTACACATCGGCGGCACTGGAACAATGGTTCCGGCACCCGGGAACAATGATCGGGGTACTGCTGCTGGCGCTCTTGTCGGTTCTGTTTATAGGCTGGGTGCTGGTGTGGATGTACAATGCCATGCGGGTTTCGTGCAACCTCAAAGGATGGAAAGCTGCGGTCGTCTATATCGTGGCGGTAGTGGGCGGGGATGTAATTTGCCGCCTGCTGATCGGGTTGATGTATTAGGGTGTGTTGGTCGAGATTGCAGGTCAAGCCCGCAATGACAACTATAGTGTATTTTCCCAATAGATTGCGGGTCAAACCCGCGTTAGCAAGCATAGCCCGCCGCACGTGGCGGGCTCGCTCGTTTTTCGTATCCGTAAATTCAGGTCGATATTTTTTAACGAGGCTAACTTATTTGTTCAAACCGCAATAATTATTATATTTGCTGGACTTAAATATCCGGAAAATGAGATTTCCAAAATATCTGACGGCATGCATATTTGCCGCTTTGTTTGCGTTCGGTTTGTCGGCGCAGAAAAGAACCACGGCACAGGAGTACATAGAAAAATATAAACACCTTGCCATTGAAAATCAGGAAATTTACGGGATTCCCGCAAGCATAATAATGGCTCAGGGGCTTCTCGAATCTGACTGCGGCAACAGTCGCCTGGCCCTGGAGGCCAACAACCATTTCGGGATAAAATGCAAGCGCGAGTGGACGGGACCTACCATACTGCACAACGACGATGCTCCCGACGAATGTTTCAGGAAATATCCCACTGCGGAGGATTCTTTCCTCGACCACTCTGAATTTCTCGATAAATCACCGCGCTATCAGACCCTGTTCGACCTGGACATCTCCGATTATAAGGCCTGGGCGCACGGACTCCGGTCGTGCGGATACGCCACGAACCCGAAGTACGGCGACCTGCTTATAAAGGTCATAGAGGAAAACCAGCTTTACCTGTTGGACAGCGGGATCACCGCCCGGCATGAACCGTCTGCTCCGGTTCCGGTTGACCTTGCGGCCGTCCCGGAAGAACAGGGCGGGAGAGTCACGGCAGCGGATAATCAGTCGAAGATCGATGTGGACAATTACGTGGTTTCGATACGCCGTGTCGGGAATTACCCCATTTATTACAATAACGGTTCGGAGTTCATAGTTGCCAGAGGAGGGGATACTTTCGAGATATTGTCGCAGGTGACGGGTATATCTTCCAAAAAACTGCGCAAGTTCAATGAACTGGTAACGGGAGGACAGCCGTCGGAAGGCGACCCCGTCTATATCAGGCCTAAAGCAAAATGCGCCCTCAACGGCAAACTGATACACATTGCCAGGGACGGAGAAACAATGCACTCCATTTCGCAGGCCTACGGCATCAGATTGAGCAAATTGGCTGGAATGAACAGAAGGCCCGCAGATTCGCAGTTGCGTACCGGACAGCAGATACGGCTTATGTAACGGCAAATCAAGCGCATCGTGCTATTTAAATAATTATAGTCACTTTATATGGACAATGGATCCGGCATAAAAGACGGGATAGCTGAAAATCTTCTCCGTAAAGCAAATCTTCAACAAAAAGTGTACGACAATACTTCCGAGGTTTTCGACGAACTGAAAGACGTTTTGCGTGAGATGTCAGTGAACTTCAATGACGAACTCAAAGACGAGCTGGATAAACGAATGCGTATCGAGTTCAGGGACAGGGGCAAATTCGAAGCCCAATTCCAGGTGGGGGGAGACGTTCTCATTTTCAGCATGCACACCAATATATTCCAATTCAACAGGGAACATCCCATATGGCAGAATTCCTATGTCAGAGACGACAAGTCGAATTCCTACTGCGGGATAATCAATATATACAACTTCCTCAGCGACTCGCTCAAATACAACCGCAATGCCGACGAAGGCTATCTTATAGGCCGGATTTTCATCAACCGCGAGATGCAGTATTTCGTCGAGGGCAAACGGCAGATAACATTAAAACACAACGATTTCGGGATTTCGGTCATAGACAGGGACGCCATAGTGAATATAGTCGAAAGCTCCATCAGGTATGCCTTGGAATTCGATCTGCTGGTACCCCCATACGATATATCCAAGATCGTTACGGTAGACCAGTTGAACATCAAGATCGAAAACTCAAAGATCCAGACCGGCAAGCGGTTGGGGTACAAGTTCAACTCGGACGACATTTGACTCGAATATTTCCGGCTGGCATTTAATAAGGGAGTTGCGCACACTGAGCGCAACTCCCTTATATTATTGTTCCTGACGACTTCGACCTGCCGTTATATCCTTGCTACCGGTTCGAGTTCCACCGTGAAGTGGCGCATGATCGGGGCTTCGTAGGTTATCCTGTAACCGGAGGTTATACTGCCGCTTCTGTCGGAGATATTTTTGAGAGCCGCCGCTATGACGTTCATATGGTTGTCGGAATAGGTACGGCGCGGTATCGCCAAACGCAGGAATTCGAGTGCGGGGTAACGGTCGAGGCGTGTAACGGGATCGCGGTCGGCAAGCAGCGTGCCTATCTCCACACCCCTCACGCCTGCCTCCAGGTATAACTCTACGGCCAGGGTCTGGGCTATGAACTCCTCTTTGGGTACGGCGGGCAGCATTTTTTTTGCGTCTACGAAAATGGCGTGTCCTCCGGCAGGACGCTGGTAAGGAATACCGTATCCGTCCAATTTTCCGCCGAGATATTGCACCTGCCTTATGCGGGAGTGAAGCAGTTCGAACTCGGTATTTTCATCCAGCCCGACCGCCATGGCATCCATATCTCTGCCGCTCAGGCCGCCGTATGTTACAAAACCTTCGAACATGATGTTGAATACCGACGCTTTACGGTAAAGTTCCGCGTCCCTCATGGCGGTGAATCCGCCTATGTTCACCACGCCGTCCTTTTTCGCGCTGATCGTCATCATGTCGGCGTTGGAAAACATTTCGGCGACTATCTGCTTTATCGTCTTGTCATTGTAACCCTCCTCGCGGGTTTTGATGAAGTAGGCGTTTTCCGCGAAACGCGCGGAATCGAGCAGCAGAGGTATGCCGTATTTCCTGCACAAGGCTGCCGTTTCCCTAATATTGGACATGGAAACAGGCTGCCCTCCGGCAGTGTTGTTGGTTATCGTAAGGCAGACGAAAGGTATTTTCCCTGCAGGGTTGCTTTTCAGAACTTCTTCGAGTTTGCCGCAGTCGATGTTACCCTTGAAAGGACGTTCGAGCTGCGTGTCCTTGGCCTCATCGACCGTACAGTCCAAGGCGGTGGCCTTTCTGAATTCGATATGTCCTTTGGTCGTGTCGAAATGCGAGTTACCGGGAACTATATCCCCCTCTTTCACCAACACGGAAAACAGGACATTTTCCGCCGCGCGCCCCTGGTGCGTGGGGAGGAAGTATTCGAATCCGAAGATACTGCGGACTGCTTTTTTAAGGCGGAAATATGACGAGGCGCCGGCGTAACTTTCGTCACCCGTCATCATGGCGCCCCACTGCCTGTCGCTCATGGAACCGGTCCCTGAATCAGTCAGCAGGTCTATATATACATTTTCGCTTGCGAGGTTGAACAGGTTGTACCTGGCCTCCCTGATCCATTCTTCGCGTTCACGGCGTGTGCTGGGACGTATAGGTTCGAATACTTTTGTTTTGAAAGGTTCCGCATATGGCAGTTCCATGTCTTTGAGTTTTTAAGTGAAATAATGAAAACGGGACAAATTTAAGAAATGTTCGACAATTATTGAAACACACTCAATAAATAACCTGACAACAAACACAGAAGATTATATTGAAGGATATTTGTAAAATTCATAAATAATATGTACTTTTGAATTTGAATTGAGTGCGAAATGTCCACAATGACTACGCAAACAAAAAAAATGTTATTTTTGCGACTAAATCATACCCATTTCTCGTTTTTAATATGGTATCATTGACATACAAAGGGTGGTAGAGACAGGATAATGGATAATGCTCTGATTTTTCTCCACATGTTTTTAAGAGACTGTTTAAAATAATCTGAAAATATTAATAATTAATTCATCATCAACCATGAAAAAACTTTTTTTGATCTTGTCTGTAACCGGTATGCTCGGTTTCGGTGCGGTTTATGCCTATGCTCAGAATGAAACGACTGCCCAGACGGAGCAGACCGCACAGGAGACAAATTTTGCTACTGCCAACCAAACTAACTTCCCTGAAACAGCTGTGGAAGGCCAGCCCATGCATAGAGCTATCAAGCAAAAATTCATAGAGGGCGGCGTAATCTGGATGACCCCGATACTTTTGTGTCTTGTTATCGGTCTTGCGATCGCAATCGAGCGTGTTCTTTACCTCAACTTCTCCACTACCAACTCAAAGAAACTCATAGCCAAAGTCGAAGAAGCTCTGAGAGTGGGCGATATAGAAGGCGCCAAAGAAATATGCCGCAATACCCGCGGTCCTATAGCAAGCATATTCTATCAGGGACTGGATCGCTACGATCAGGGTATGGATGTTGTTGAAAAATCGGTTGTTTCATACGGTTCGGTACAGATGGGACAAATGGAAAGCGGCCTCAGCTGGCTAAGTCTTTTCATCGCTATCTCTCCTATGTTAGGATTCATGGGTACGGTAGTCGGTATGATCGCTGCTTTCGACGCAATCGAAGCCGCCGGAGACATCAGTCCTACACTCGTTGCCGGTGGTATCAAGGTTGCCCTTTTGACGACCCTTGCCGGTCTTATCGCCGCGGTAATCCTGCAGCTCTTCTACAACTATATTCTTTCCAAAATAGACGGACTTGTGGTAGCGATGGAAGACAGCTCGATCACCCTCGTGGACATGCTTGTAAAATACAAGAAATAGAATTTCAGAGATGAAAAAAATAGTATCAATAATTAAATACGCACTTGTGGGTATAACTCTCGTCGCCCTTATCCCCATATTTACCAAGGGGGACGAGGGGGTGGATTTTATCCTCATCTGGACTGCCTTACTACTCGGAGCAGCTGTTTTAATAACGGTGGTACTCTCGGCAATCAATATATTTGCAAATCCCAAGAATGCGACAGTATCTCTTATTTCGATAGGCATAGGGATTGTCGTTGTGGGTATTTCCTGGGCGCTTTCGAGTGCGGAGACTATCGTTACTCCTGTACAGGTTCTCGATTCTCCGTCGGAACTCAGATTGACCGATACGATGCTCTTCACCACCTATTTCTTCTTTGTCGCAGCAATTCTGGCGGCAGTGATCGGGGAAATAAGGAACAGTTTTAAATAATGATGGTTTAACCATATACAGAAATGATTGACAAAAGACAAGTGCCGGAAGTCAATGCCGGGTCGATGGCCGACATCGCCTTTCTTCTGTTGATATTCTTCCTTGTCGTCACAACCATGAACGTGGATACCGGACTTAACAGGATACTCCCCCAGTTGCCGGATAAAGAAGAGGAAAAACCTATAGAGATAAAGGAACGTAATCTTTTGTTCGTTTATGTCAGCAGGTTTGACCAGATCATGGTGAACCGCGACATAATAGATATCTCACAGCTGAAAGACAAGGCCAAAGAATTTATCCTTAACGTTAATGATAGCGAGAATCTTCCGGAGAAGGAGATTATAAATATACCTCTTATCGGCAATTTCCCTGTTAGTAAGGGTGTTATATCCCTGCAGAACGACCGCGGGACAAGTTACGATATGTATATAAAAGTACAGAACGAGCTGACGCGCGCGATCAACGAGATACGCAACTCGCTTGCACAGGAGAAGTTCGGAAGGAATATCGGAGATCTTAGCAAGGAACAGGTGGAGGCGATACAAAAAGCAGTACCTCCGAAAATATCGGAAGCCGAACCGCGTAATATAGAAGGAGGAAAGTGATATGGCAGTAATGAAGAAAAAGGGAGGCAAGAAAGTTGGCTCCATCTCTACGGCATCTCTTCCCGACGTTGTTTTTATGATCCTGTTCTTCTTTATGGTATCCACCACTATGAGGCAGAGCGAACTTTTAGTCAGGTTCACACTGCCGAGTGCCACGGAAGTACAAAAATTAGAGAAGAAATCGCTGATAAGTTTTATTCATGTCGGACCGCCCATCGAAAGCCTGCAGAAACAGTTCGGTACGGCCCCGAGAATACAGCTCAACGACAGTTTCAGGACAACTCAGGATATTCTCGAATTCGTCGCTTCGGAGAGAGACAAAATGTCTGAAGCCGATCGCGCCCAGATGACTATATGCCTCAAGGCGGACAGGGAAACCCGCATGGGTATAATAACCGATGTGAAACAGGAACTCAGACGGGCTAATGCCCTCAAGTTGAGTTACGCTGCTTCGAGAACTTTGGGCTACTGATTAATATAAAATCAGTTTAAGTGAACGCAAACGAGCCGTCCCGAGAATCTCGGGACGGCTCGTTTTGGAGATTATTGTAAACGGGGCGGTCGAGGCAGCCATATAGGTTTTAATGTCAAGTAAAAGGTTAAATCCCCACAATTTTTATTGCGGGGATTTTTGGTTTCTATAAATTTTTGTCATTCTCTACGTTAGTGAAGAATCTCTTGTCTCATAATTCTTTGCAGAGATCCTTCGCTTCACTCACAGCGAATTTTATTCGCTGAAGAAACCCATGCGCTTTTATTGTATGGTGGCTTAATTCCATCCCCAAATATTTATATCAGAACAGCAACTTCACGCCGGCGCTTACCGTCACTCCCGCATCGGGGTAGTGGTTGAATATATAGAGTTTGCTTCCTGCGAGGTTCCGGCCTTCGATAAATATCCCTGTCCGCGGTCTGAAAAAATAATCGGCTCCCAGGCTTACATCCGCAACCGCCGGCTGTTCGCGTTCGAAATAGGTATAATCTCCGGCTGCGGATACAGCCCGTTCGAGGAAGCGGCGCCGGCCGGTCAGATCGGCCCCCGCACGCAGGTAAAACTTATCGCGGCAGTTATAACGGATACCGAACGAGGCTTCCATATCAGGCAGCGAATAGGCATTTTCGAATTCTCCGGAGGAGTACGCAGCGAACTTCAATCCTGCTGTTACCGTAAAACTTCCCGCTATTCGTCCCTCCAATTCGCCGCCTATCGCCAGAGAGGTTATCCGTCTCTCGCTCAGCACGTCGAAACTTGTCGTATTCCCTTCCTCATACCGGTTGGCGAACACCGGAACGTTCCTGAGCAGATCGCCACCGACCCACACCCTGTAGGAGAAAACCGACGATGCGCTTCCCGATATCCCACCCCTTAGACGGTATTCCGCCGTGCTGCGCGGAACGGACAGATCGTGCGGGTTTATGTATGGATTCAGTCGGCTGAGAACGAGCAGGCTGTTGTTCACAAGGCGGCTTTCGAGGGTCACGAACGGCACGAAATACCCCTTCGTGACATCGAACTTCAGGCTGAAATCGGGTAGCAGCCAGAGCCTGCCGTTCCCACTGAGACGCATGTCGTAACCGACGTACATGCCTGCCGAGAACCCAAATCCGGCGGTTGTCGTCGAATATCCGGCCCCTCCCGTGAATATGCCGTTCCGGAAACCGTCCAGATTTTTCCGGCCGTTCCTCAGGTCGTATTCACCTTTGATCTTAACGGCATGTACGGGAGACTTCCTGCCGAATTCCATGAAGGCGCGGATGCCCGACTCCCCGTTGTCATAGCGGTCGCCCAGATAATACCCCTCGGCGCCCAATTTGAATCCCAGACCGGAAGGGTTGTCGAAATCATTGCCCAGAACGATCCTTGCATGTGGGGAAGAATAGCTTTGCATGGGACTTTTGCCGCCGTAATCGGCGAGCGGCGGCAGCTCTTCTATCGTGAACTGTCCGTATTTCGACCATATATCGTAGTCATATCCTATCTCTCCGTCCAAATACATCCTGCCGAACCCGACCCTGCCGGACAAGACGGCGGAATTTACGGTGCTCAGAGCTCTCGCCTTAATGCCCAAATCGTTTTTAATATCCGTATAATGCCCGTAATGGTTGATGCGGAATCCGCATGAACCGCTCCCCCGCTTCACTGAATTGGCATACAGGTCGAAAAGCGACTGCCCGGGATAACCCCCTCCCGCCTTGATATACAGCGGACGGAGCGCATCGTATCCCGACGACTCGATTCTCGCCGGATTTATCGCCCTCACAGCGAAACCCGACGCCCACGCGTTGGGAGTGATCGAATATTCCGGTTCGGGACGCAGGGCGACCGTATCCGACATGTTCGGCGCTATGTTCAGTTTGACGGCCTTACCTATTTCCGGCGTGTAGTTGCGGGATACATCGACCTGCCTGTCGAGCGTTCCCGTTTCGGTCTGGGCGGTCGCGCAGATGGCCGTAGCGGACAATACGGCTACCGCCGTTATTTTTACCAGTTTCATATTTTAAGTACCGTAGAATATTTATTTTCCAGTTAAATGTTAAAATCCCGCACTTTAGTGCGGCTACTTTAGTTTGTATAAATTTTTCTTGTTATTACTGTCATCCCGAACATCCGCAGGATGGAGGGATCTACCTTATATTCTTCTTTCCACCTTTTGGCTGTCAAAAGGTGGAGCCAAAATCTGCCGCCCCCATCTTCCGCGGAGTTGCTCCCGGAAGCTTCCCTCGCTACGCGGTAGCTTCGGGTGATCTTCCTAACGCAACTTATTTCCGCGTCGATGGTAAGGCGGGACTATGGGTTTGCTTTGCAACCCGAAAAGAGGAATTTTATTCTTCAAGAAACCTATGCACTTTAGTGCATAGTAATTTATTTATCCATTTTTATTTGTAAGGCGCTAATTAGCAGTATTTACAAAAAAATAATAAACGGCACAATGTGCTTGCCTCTTCTTTTACAAACTGTTTATACGTTTTTTCGTGGCCTCCAGTATACCGTCATCGGCGGGAGAATAACCGTCCACTATGCTTTGCAGGGTGGCGCGCGCCTGAAATTTGTCGCCCTTGTCCGCGTAAATATCTCCCAAAATTAGGAATGCCTTCCCGAGGAAATACGTGTGCGGGGTGTTGCGGTCGGCGAACTCCATTATTCTCTTCTCCGCTTCGCCGAGTTTGCCTGCGGCGTAGAGAGACTCTATAACTTTCAGGGTGGATTCCGCTCCGATCCTCGTGGATGACTCGGTGGAAAGTTCGCCGTAAAGGACATCCGCCTCGTTACGCTTGCCGGAACTTTCCAATATTCCCGCCTTCAGGAACCTGGCTTCGCGTTTGGTCTCGGCCGATGCCTTGGCCGATGCGATAACCTCTTCGGCGGCCGCCGACTGAAGGGCTTTGTCCCCCGTCTGCCGTACGCTCGCGAGGTACCCGGAGTAGGCGGAAGCGACGGTTTGCGGATTGACGGCAGTATTTGCAAGTTTACTGTAAATACCGGCCGCCTCCTCGAATCTTCCCTGTCCGTAGAGCAGCGGTGCCAGTTTCTCAAGACCTCTTATGGTGAAACTGTTATAATGCATTTCGGAAAGTTCCCTGAGAAATTTCACCGCGTCGCTCTCCTTACCTCCGGAAGCAAGCGAGGCATCGGCGGCATAGTACAATGCGTCGGGTCTGTAAACTCCACGGGGAAACTTGTCGAGATAGTCCCTGAGGGCTGCGGCGGCCGAAGACCTCGACGCCGAGGACAGGTAAAGACGCTCCGCGGCGGCGTAAGTCAGGGAGTCGCGCGCGACGACGCTCACGTCGGTTTCCATGCCGCTCTCCGAGGCGAAGGCGAAGTAGCCGTCCACATCGTTCATGTCCATATAGAGGCTCTTCACGGCGAGCATGGCGCTCTTGGCCTCCTGCGAATTCGGAACCTTGTCGATCACCATCTTGTAATACGTCAAGGCGGTTTTGTCGTCCCCGAGATTCTGGTATGCAAGCCCCAGATCGGACAGGGCGGCAGCGTACTTATCGGATGAGGGATACGCGTCGGTAAAGCGTTTCAGCGTGGACACCGCGTCCCGGAAACGCTCCTGGGCAATGTATTCCCGTCCGAGGGAATACATGGCGTCGCCGACGTAGGGCCCTTTACCGGCAGCGACAATATCGTTGAGCGACTCCAGTTTACGCTGGCTTCGGTCTACGAATCCCAGCACTATGGCACGCTGGTACTGCGAATAGTACCTCTCGTCCGTGCCTGTGGCTATGGCACTGTCGTAGTTCTCGGCCGCCTTCCAGAATTCCCTCTGTGCGTAATGTATATCACCTATCCTGTTATAGGTGTCTGCACGGAAAACATCCTTTGCCGTATATTCCTTGAGAAATCTGTCGAACCATGTCCTGGATTCGCTCCAGCGACTGAGATTGAAACAGCAATACCCCAGATTATACAACGCGGCCTTATGCTCATTCTCCGATGACGGGGACAGCGATATATACTCTCTATACAGAGGTATGGCCGCTGCAAAATTCCCCTTACGGTAAAGGATCTCACCTTTCCAGAACTGGGCGAGAGCCGTGTATTTCGGGTTGAATTTATTTTTCAGAGACTCGTCGAAAATAGTGTAAGCCCTGTCGAACTCCCCCCTGCCGTAACAGTCCAGCGCACGGAAGTATGTTATCTTCTGGAACGCCGTCCTTATATTATTGTCTGGATTGGGGATAAGTTTTATGGCTTCATAAGCCGCCTCGTAGTTGCGCGAATTGTAATAGGCCGACACCAGGTATTCCCTCGCCTGCGTGACGCGCGGCGACGAAGGGTACTCCTTTATATAACGCGTAAGGATGTTGATCGCTTCGTTGAATACGCCTTCGCCCAGTTCGAATTGCAGTTTCCCGTAGTTGAACAGGGCGTCTTCCTTTATGGCCGGATCGTAATCGGCCGAGGAGGCCATCGATAATGCCCTCATGGCCTCGTTCTTATTGCCCGCCCTCAGGTAACACCCTCCGAGATGATAGGCGGCATTTTGCGTAAGTTTGTCGTCCGGGCCGGCAACGAGGGTAAACTCCTTTATGGCGCCGGAAACATCGTTGCGCATGAAAAGGGAATAACCGGTGATATAATGTTCCGGCCTTCCCATCTCCCCTCCGTTCCTTACGTACAGGTTCATATAGCGAAGCGCCGATTCATAGTCCTTCTTATGGAACCACGATTCCGCCATGATGCGCGAAATCTCGGCTGCCCGTTCCCCCTGCGCCGACGACAGCAGGGCATCCCCCTCCCGTACCACGTAGTCGTAATTCCCTTCGAGAAATTCGATCTGGAGAAGATAGAAGGGGATTATCCTCCCGTAGGAAGGATCGGCGAGCAGATCCCTGAAGCCTTTTTTTGCCGAACCGTAGCTGCCGTTCGTGTAATCTATGTAGGAAATATGGTAGTTCGCATGAGGCTTGTACCTGCCTTCCCCCACCTGGTAAAGCCGGATTCGGGCGTTGCCGTTGTCGCCCGTCAGGAAATAGGAGTGCCCCAGTTTGAACATATACTCGTCCCGCGAGGAGGAAGGAAGGGCGGAAGCATCGGTTTTCAAGTATTCCCCGATGGCACGCCCGTAATCGCCGTCGGCATAATAACTGTTGGCTGTCGCAAAGCGTATGTCGTTGGCGTAAATGGAATTGGGATAATTCCCCGTGAAAGCCTTTAGGAGCCGGATGGCGTTTTTCTCGCCAAGTTTCACCGCGCACTCGGCCAACATATAATCGACCGTCTCGATTTCCCCGCCGGTCAGGCCGGCTGCATTTTCGCGCACTTTCCACAGCTCCGTACTGGCCGCCCCGTAGCTGCCCGCCTCGTAAAGCTCGTATCCCCTGCGCAAGGATGATGACTGATTAGGGTTAGTAACCTGTGAGTTGGCAACGTTTACACCTGCCGCGAACAGCAGGATCGGGAAAAATAGTTTCTTTAGCATAAGCGCTTCCGAACGCTTTTTTGTCCGGTATGCAAATCTACGAAAAAATATGCTTTTACGGATTCCCACGATATGATTATTCACATACCGTCGCATCCAGAAATAAAAAGAGCCTGCTGGGTTTTCCATTCGACAAACTCGGGGAACGAAAGAACAAAATATCCGCGGCGGCTGAGCCTGTCGAACCTCCCTCACGGTGTGTCTGCAATTAAAGCCGTGCCGGACGGGATTTCAAGAAATCCCGTCCGGCACGGCTTTAATTGCACGATCCGCGACTCTCTATCAGACTACTTTATTTCTATATTTTTCGTAACCTTATTTTGTTCTTCCACTTTCTTTTTTGGGATATTTATGGTTAGAACCCCGTTTTCCACTTTGGCTTCTATCTTATCCTCCATTATATCGTCGGGAAGAATCATACTCTGGCGGAAATGGCTGTATGAAAACTCGCGGCGCAGATACTTGCCCTTCTTATCCTCGTCCTCTTTCTTTTCCGTTTTTTTCTCCATTGTGATCGTCAGTTCGTTATTATCCTGAAAATCGATCTTGATATCGTCCTTGGTCATGCCCGGAGCGGCAACCTCCACTTTGTATTCTTTGTCACCCTCTATGATATTCACAGCCGGTGAGGTAATATTCGATCTTTCGAGCCATTCATTACCGAAAAAATCGTTGAAAATGCTGGGTAACCAACCCGACCTTTTTGCTGGCAACATAATTATACCCTCCTTATTTTATATTTGTTTAACATAGAAATTTGGCATAAACCGAAAAAATATTTGTTACTTTTTGATTTATTAATATTGCAAATGGTATGCCAGAAGGGCGCAGAAATCTGTTTGGCAGCAAGTTGAGGCAGATTATATTTGTCCGGCAATGATCGCTCACTATCAGGGACATAAAGAAATGCAACAGAAAATTTTGACTGTATATGTACCGATAAATTTAGTTTAACATATTTTATCTGTAAATAGCTTATTATCAGTACTGACGAAAAATAATGAAAAGCATGGTATGCTTAATTTGTTTATAAGGCGGAAATAACATAAATTTGCCGTCCGGTACGAGTTACCGGTACACAAGTTACTAATTAACGTAAATTTTAAAATGCCTGTAAAAATCAGACTTTCGCGGCACGGTAAGAAAGGCTATGCCTTTTACCATATTGTAGCCGCAGACAGCAGGGCGCCGCGCGACGGCAGATTCATCGAAAAACTCGGGACATATAATCCGAACACCAACCCCGCCACGATCGAACTTAATTTCGACAAGGCTCTCGACTGGCTGCGCAAGGGTGCACAACCCACGGATACCTGCCGTGCCATCCTGTCCTATAAAGGGGTACTGTACAAAAAACACCTTCTCGGAGGAGTTGCCAAAGGCGCATTTTCCGAAGATGAAGCCGGCGTGCGTTTCGATAACTGGCTCAAGGATAAGGAAGCCAGGATAGAGAGCAAGGTCAGGAAGATCGGTCAGGAGAAATCGACTGCCGACAGGGCGCGTTTAGCCGAAGAGACAAAGGTGAAGGAAGAGAAAGCTAAAGCGGTGGCCGCCAGAAAGGCAGCAGCCTTAAAAGCCGGAGAAACGGCCGAAGCGACAGAGGAGACGGAGACGGCCGAAACTGAAGCCGCCGAATCACAGGAGGAGCAGACAGCTGAAAACACTCAGGAAGCCGCAACTCCATCCGCCGAGGAAGAGACCCCTGCTACTCAGGAAGTTTCAGGAGAAGAGGCACCCGCAGAGGAATAATTTTTTCGCCGCAGTACGCGGGAAGCAACATAACAAAATGAAAACGGTGTTGCCGGCAGGTAAAGTTTCCAGGACGTTCGGTCTCGACGGAGGTCTTTTAGTGAATTTTTACGATACCTTTTCCGGCGATATAAATTACGGGGAACCGCTCTATTTCCGCATCGGCGGATTGGCGGTTCCCTTTTTTATCGAACATTTCGAGCGCAGGGGACGCAACGGCGCCTTGATAAGGTTTTCCGACATGGACAATACCGAACGGGCATCCGAACTCGCGGGAAAGGAATTTTTCATGGAAAACCCGTTGGAAATGCCGTGTCACGCCGGTTCCGGCACACGGCCTGCCGGCCGGATAGCGGAGAATACGGCAGAACAGGAAACTGACGATGTATACGAAACGGAGGGTGAACTGTTTCTCGAAGATATGACGGGATACGCCGCCGTAATAAAAACCCCCGCCGCCAGGAACGGTAAACGCCGTAAAACTGCGGTCAGGGGCAGGATAGCAGGCTTCATAGAAAGCGAATACAATCCTCTTTTCATAATCGACATCGAGGGCAGGGAGGTTCTCGTACCCGCCGCGGATGAGTTTATCACAGGTATCGACACCGTAAAACGCGAGGCGGAGTTCGATCTTCCCGAAGGCCTTTTGGAACTGAATCCGTAAATTTTAAGAGCTTGTTTGAAAATGTTACCGAAGTTATTTTAGAGCTCTTTTTTGATGATTTTTTCCTGAAAGATGAGGCGAATAGCGGGACTATTTAACGAATCTTTCAGGAAAAAAGCGCGGAAAAGAGCCGAAAAGAACCGAAAAGAACGAGATTAATATTTTCAAACAAGTTCTAAGTATAACTTTAAAACCCGCATCATCTGGGGTGGATAAGTCGAATTCAAACAATTTCTTGCTACCTTTGTTAATACATGCCGGATTGCTTACGCAGTCCGTGCTTGTAATTTTCTGTCTCCGCAAGTTCGGGGGACAGTGTGGGTTGAAAATTTTCCCGCCACAATATTTCGATGAGAACAACAGGCATAAAAAAAGTGATCGTGGGTCTTTCGGGGGGGGTGGACTCCTCCGTTGCGGCGTACATCCTCAAGCGGGAGGGCTATGAGGTGGAGGGGCTTTTCATGCGTAACTGGCACGATACTGCGGGTACACTTTCGGGAGACTGCCCGTGGCAGGACGACCAGATGTTTGCCGAACTCGTTGCCAGGAAGCTCGATATACCGTTCCATTTCGTCGATCTCAGCGCGGAGTACAGGCGGCGCGTGGTCGATTACATGTTCTCGGAGTATGAAAGGGGACGGACACCCAATCCCGACGTCCTGTGCAACCGCGAAATCAAGTTCGACGTATTTCTGAAGGAGGCTCTGAAACTCGGCGCCGACCGTGTGGCTACCGGTCATTACTGCCGCAGGGAGGAGATCAAGGTGGACGGAAAGGCGGTATACAGGCTCCTCGCCGGTGTCGATCCCAACAAGGACCAAAGTTACTTTCTTTGCCAGCTGTCCCAGTACCAGTTGGGATACTCCATGTTTCCGCTGGGAAATCTTACGAAGCCGGAGGTAAGGCGGATAGCGGAGGAACAAAAATTAGCCACGGCGAAACGTAAGGATTCGCAGGGTATATGTTTCGTCGGCAAGGTAGACCTGCCTGTTTTCCTGCAGCAGAAATTGGCGGCGCGCAAAGGCGACATCATAGAGATCCCCCCGGACTGGGAAGGTTATAAATCCCGTGCCGCAGATATTGCCGTCATCCCCGCGGGCACGATATCCGGCGAGGAGTATCTGAAAAAACTCGCCGCCCCTTACCGGTACTCCCGCGTGGACGGCGACAGGATAGGGGAACATAACGGAGCGCATTTCTATACCATAGGCCAGCGCAAGGGTCTCGGCGTGGGCGGCAGGGCGGAACCGCTTTTCGTAATCTCGACCGATACACAGTCCAATATAGTCTATGTAGGTCAGGGAGAAGGACATCAGGGTCTTTACCGCAGGGGATTGTTCATAAAACAGGAGGATATGCACTGGATCA
The DNA here is from genome assembly GCA_023690525.1 of Holotrichia oblita. Classification (NCBI taxonomy): domain Eukaryota; kingdom Metazoa; phylum Arthropoda; class Insecta; order Coleoptera; family Scarabaeidae; genus Holotrichia; species Holotrichia oblita. The sequence goes on from CM043015.1 coordinate 2,157,296, forward strand.
GACCCGATATGGAAACGGGGATGAACAGCCGCAGGCGTTTCGACGTCAGGATACGCTACCGCCAGCCGCTGCAGGGCGGTGTGCTTTACAATACCGAAAGCGGAGGATATGTAATATTCGATTCCCCCCAGCGCGGCGTCACGGCAGGGCAGTTCGCGGCATGGTACGATGGGGAGGAACTCGTCGGTTCCGGAGTGATCGATGCCTGATCCGCCGGTAGCGAATAAATTAAAATGTCCGTATATATACCTGAAAACTCTCCCGTCTAATTTCATGGAGATTGGTTATGCGTTGAAACAGATTATTTCTTTTCCGCTTTTTGGCTGGCAAAAAGCGGAGCAAAAACCAGCCCCGCGAGCCGAAAAAGCTAAAATGCCGGCGTTAAACCCAAGAAATACCGGTATGTTTAGAATCGGTGATTCTAAACATACCGGCACTATCGTGAATTTCTAGGGGTTTAACATTCGCCATTTTTTAACGCTTTTATCGACAGCGGGGGATAAGGCGCCTGACGGCGCCAAAAGAATCTTCATATATTATTTTTCGGGTTGCGAAGCAACCCGTAGTTCCGCCTGGGACTGTCGGTCTGCGACCCATCGACGCGGAGAAAGTTGCTGCAGGAAGATCACCCGAAGCTACCGCGTAGCGAGGGAAGTTTCTGAGAGCAACACCGCGGAAGATGGGGGCGGCAGGTTTTGGCTCCACCTTTTGACAGTCAAAAGGTGGAAAGAAAAGATTTATAGAAACTGAAATAACCTAAAATAACTGCAATAAGGTGCAGGGTTTTTACCGATAAATTAGATAATAAATTACAGCATACTTTTTGAAAACCACCGAATATGTATAGACCCGCAATCATAGCCTGTATCGTTTTCTTCCTGTGTAGCAATGCCTTTTCGCAAAACGGGACTTCCGTCACGGCAGGCGGAACGGCAAGCGCCGAGGTGGGATTTTACAATGTGGAGAACCTGTACGATACCATACCGTCGCCTTTTTATGACGATTCGGCCTGGACTCCTTCCGGCAGGATGAAGTGGAACGCCGAACGGTACACTGCCAAACTGTGTAACCTGGTGCGCGTTCTCGACGGGATGTCGCTCGACGTCGTGGGGCTTGCGGAGGTCGAGAACGAACAGGCGCTCAAAGACCTGGTCTCCGTACTGAAAACAGACTACAATTATATCCACCGCACTTCGGGCGACTACAGGGGAATGGACGTGGTTCTTCTGTTCAAGGGCGACAGGTTCATCCCTTCGGATATACGGCAGATCGGCTCGGGGTCTTCCCGCCGCTTCCTTTACGTGAGGGGCGAACTGACAGGCGGGAGGGTGGACATAATCGTGTGCCACCTGCCCTCCCAAATGAACGTGAAGGAGATGCGGGAACGCACTTTGAGAAACCTGCGCTCCTTCGCCGACTCGCTTCATAACGCCGACCGGCAATCGCGCATAATCATAATGGGCGACTTCAACTGCGAACCCTCCGACAAGATGATGCGGCAGTTCCTTAATAGCAGGAACGTAAAAAACGGAAACGGCCGCGTAGCCGGAACGTTCTTCTGTCCTTTCGCGCAGCCGCACCTTAGGGGTACGGGTTCATACGTTTACAACGACCGCTGGAGACTCTACGACAATATACTGCTCAGCGTCAGGTTTTTTGCCGGCGACGGCCTCGGGTACTCCGGATGCGGTATTTTCATCAAACCCTGGTTATTGACCCAGGGCAATTCATCCCGCAAAGGATACCCCCTGCGTACATTTTCCGGTACGCAATTTCTTAACGGATACAGCGACCATCTGCCCGTATTCGTCCGGCTGGAAAAACAGCGCCTGACGAAGTGAGCCATAGACGGCTTAATCCCTGAACCCACTTTTCTAAGATTCTGTTTGAAAATGTTACCGAAGTTATTTTAGAACTCTTTTTCGATGATTTTTTTCTGGAGCCAAAATCTGCCGTCCCCATCTTCCGCGGAATTGCTCTCGGAAGATTCCCTCGCTACGCGGTAGCTTCGGGTGATCTTCCTACCGCAACTTTTTCCCGCGTCGATGGGTCGCAGACCGACAGTCCCAGACGGGGATTCGGGTTGCGAAGCAACCCGAAAAACGATACTGAAGTATTTTAGGCGCCGTCAGGCGCCTTCTCCCCCGCTGTCGATAAAAGCGTTAAGAAATGGCGGATGTTAAACCCTTAGAAATTCACGATAGTGCCGGTCTGGTTAAAATCGGCGATTCTAACCAGACCGGTATTTCTTGGGTTTAACGCCGTCATTTTAGCTTTTTCGGCTCGCGGGGCTGGTTTTTGCTCCGCTTTTTGCCAGCCAAAAAGCGGAAAAAAATTACAAAAGTGCCTTTAGGTACGTTACGGACATACATAAAATAATAAATAGCACAATGTGCTTACTTCCTGCCGATTAGTTCCACGCTGCGGCGGATAAAGGTGTCGAGAGATTCGCCGCGAAGCATGCCGTTGGAAAGAAGAGCGAGGTCGATAAGCTGCTTGACCAACGGATTCTCCCTGCCTATTTCACGCAGTTTGCCGTTCCTTTCGTCGATGAGACCGGCGACCTTTTTATCCAATTCTTCACGCTTGTCCTTTTCTTCGCCGGTCAGTTCGTCTTCCTTTTTGTCCTTTAGCAGCGTATTCAGATCGTCCAGTTCGGACCGTGCGGCGTCTATCTTTTTGTTGATCCTGTCCAGGCCGGCGCCGTACTTTTCTTCTGCCTCGTTCAGTATTTCGGCCACTAAGGGATGATTACCGTTCACGGCAACGGTGAAGTTGTCGGGCATCTCTCCGTAGAAACTGCCCATTCCGCCGCCCATGGCAGCCATCTCCTTCATCCGCCGCATGTATTCGTTCTGGGTTATGACCACAGGAGCGTCTTCCGCGCCGAGAGGCTCGAACGAGATATGATAGCGTATCTTTTCCTCCGACGGGAGCTGCGCCTCGAAAACTGGACGCATGATCTCCTGCTGCCGCGCATCGAGCACCATGGGATTGTCGGCATCCTTGCGGATCAATTTGTCCGCAACGTCGGAGTCGACGCGCACGAACTTGCTGTCCTGATCCTTGTTTTCGTACCAGTTCACGAAATGACTGTCCAGCGGGCCGTCCATTACCAGCACGTCGTAGCCTTTCTGCCTCGCGGTCTCTATGAAGCCGTACTTACCCGCGATATCGTTGGTGTAGAGATAGATGAGAGTGTCGTACTTGTCCGTCTGGTTTCCCTTGATCCTCTCCCTGTATTCCTCCAGTGTGAAATAGTTGTTTTCGGTGTTCTTGAGCAGTGCGAAACCGGCGGCTTTTTCGGCGAACTTTTCGTCGGTCACCATGCCGTACTGTATAAACACTTTGAGATCATCCCATTTGCCCTCGAACTGCGCCCTGTCGCCGGAGAATATTTCCTGGAGCCGGTCGGCGACTTTGCGCGTTATATAAGACGATATTTTTTTGACATTGCTGTCGCTTTGCAGGTAACTTCTTGATACGTTGAGCGGAATGTCGGGAGAGTCTATGACCCCGTGCAGAAGCGTGAGAAACTCGGGGACGATCCCTTCCACCGAATCGGTGACATAGACCTGATTGCTGTAAAGCTGTATTTTATTCCTCTGTATGTCGAAATTGTTCCTTATTTTCGGAAAATAAAGTATCCCCGTGAGGTTGAACGGGTAGTCTATGTTCAGGTGTATGTGGAACAGCGGGTCGTCGCCTGCGGGAAACAGCTTGCGGTAGAACCGGAGGTACTCCTCTTCCGAAATATCCCCGGGTTTGCGTACCCAAAGCGGGTTGGTATCGTTTATAATGTCGTCCCTGTCCGTATCGACGTATTTGCCGTCCTTCCACTCCCTGACCTTGCCGAACGCTATGGGGACGGGCAGGAATCCGCAATACTTTTTCAGCAGTTCCCGCACGCGGTTCCCGTCGGCAAATTCGGCGCTGTCTTCCGAGAGGTAAAGTATTATATCGGTGCCCCTGCCGCGCTTTTCGATGCTTTCGGCAATGGTATAATCGGGCGTCCCTCCGCACGTCCATGTCATCGTGGGGGCGCTCTCATCGTGGGACTGCGTCCTGATCTCTACCTTGTCGGCGACCATGAACGCCGAATAAAAGCCCAGTCCGAAATGACCGATAACAGCCTGATTCTTATACTTTTGCATGAACTCCTCGGCGCTGGAAAAGGCTATCTGGTTGATATACCTGTCGATCTCTTCCGCCGTCATACCGATGCCGTTGTCGGAAACCACGAGTTTCCTCGCCTCCGCATCGACCGAAACATGTATGGTAAGGTCTCCGAGTTCACCCTTGTAGTCGCCGACCGAAGCCAGCGTCTTCATCTTCTGGGTCGCATCCACCGCGTTGGAAATGAGTTCACGAAGGAATATTTCGTGATCCGAGTACAGAAATTTCTTGATAATGGGAAAAATGTTTTCGGTGGTGACACCTATCCTGCCTTCCTGCATAATATAAAGTTTTTGGATTATACTTTAGAGTCCGTTTGAAAATATTAATCTCGTTCTTTTCGTCTCTTTTCCGCGCTTTTTCCCTGAAAGATTCGTTAAATAGTCCCCGCTATTCGCCTCATCTTTCAGGAAAAAATCATCGCAAAAGAGCTCTAAAATAACTTCGGTAACATTTTCAAACAGACTCTTTAGGAACTATGGACTCAATTTATATGCCATCGGCCGCGGTATGCCAATATGTCATTTTAGCGGAGGACTCTCTGCCAGACGGTCAGTTGCAAGATGAAATACAATAGCGGAGATTAGGGCTCAAGGGCACAAGCCCTGATCACATCGACAGAATGTCGGCATAGGAGAGTTCCGTGAAATCCGACACGATCATGCCGCTGTGGGTTGCGGCGAGGGCATGCCGCGGGAAGGTTGTGGCCATTGCGACAACTCTCATACCGCCTCTTTTTGCCGCTTCTATACCGGCGAAGGAATCCTCGATTACCACGCATTCCTCAGGTTCCAATCCCAGGAGTCCGGCAGCTTTCAGGAAGATTTCGGGGTCGGGTTTGCGTTTGGACACCATGCTTCCGTCGGCTATGGCGTCGAAACTGCCGGCGATGCCGCACTTCTCCAGAACAAACGATACATTTTCCATGGGACCGGACGATCCGACCGCACACTTGAGGCCATGACTGCGCACATCGTCGAGAAATTCTACGAGCCCCCTGACAGGCTTTATGCTATCGGCATAAATCTGCCTGTATATCTCTTCCTTCTCGTCTGCGAGTTTTTCGAGCCCGACACGGCAGACGACCTCGGCGGGGAGCATGGAGGGGATTATTTCGTCGTTTCCCCTGCCGAAAAGGAGGATCAGATCGTCGGCGTCGAATTCCGCACCATAGCGGCGGCACAATATTCCGAAAGCCTCTATGTGTACGTCGCGGTTGTCCACCAGCACGCCGTCCATGTCGAAAATAATTCCCTTTACCATTATTAATAATGTAATCCGCGTCAAATATAATTCTTATTATTCTTAATCGTTATATTTGCATATCCAATACTTGTGAAGCATGAGTAATCTACCGGCCGGCAACATACCCGAAAAGACCATAGAACGCCTCAGCGAGTACAGGCGTACTCTGCTCAGCAGCCATAAACAGGGCATAACACATATTTTTTCCCATGTTCTGGCCGCCATGCACGGCATAACGGCGGTTCAGGTAAGGCGCGACCTCATGCTCATAGGCTTTTCGAGCGATACTAAAAAAGGGTATGACGTTCAGGTGCTTATAGAGTTCATCGGCTCCATACTCGACAGCAGGAATCCGGTGAACATAGCGGTGATAGGCATGGGGCATCTCGGGCAGGCGATAACCAAATATTTCAACGGCAAGGGACTTAAACTCAGTATCGTCGCATCGTTCGACATAGACCCGTCGAAAGTGGGTACGGAGATCGACGACATTCCGTGTTATGATATGGCCGAATTTGAAATGAGGGTGGAAGAACTCGATATTAATATAGCCATACTTTCATCTCCCACGAGCGTGGCTTCGGAGTTGGTGCTGCCCATAATAAATGCGGGGATCAAGGGGGTTCTCAACTTTACTTCCAAGCCCCTCAGTTTTCCCCCGGGAATAGTGGTGGAGAATTACGATATTACCACCCTTTTGGAGAAAGTGGCCTACTTCGTAAAGGAAAACGATTAAACAATCAAGTTGTTTTTCAAAAAGTATACTACTGTAATTTACTTACATACAATTACTTTGCCTTTTTATTTTCGGCATGCCGCCGGCGGTGGGGTGCGAATCTCGACCGCAAGGTCGATTGAGCGACCCGCCGCGTGGGGCGGCGGCGTGCCGCGTGACTTCGTGCTGACGCACAAAAGTCACAGATTTTGCTAAATGCTAAATAGAGATATAATAATATTGAATCTACCAACAATCAATCAAAGACACAGAATAATGATAGTTTTCCGCGGTACTGACAATCTGCCGCGTTTCGACAATCCCGTCGTGACGATGGGATCATACGACGGAGTACACTGCGGACACCGCGAACTTCTCGGGACGGTCATGCGGACAGCACGGGATATGTCCGGAACAAGCGTTGTCGTGACGTTCGATCCCCATCCCCGCTTCCTGACGAGCGAGAACGAACCTGTCAAACTGCTGACCACCACAGACGAAAAAATCAGGCTGTTGGAAGCGGCGGGCATCGATGTCCTTATAATAATCCCGTTTACCAGGGAATTTCTCGGTATATCGCCGTACGATTTCGTCAGGGACTATCTGAGGGAGAGAATCGGAGTATCGACCCTGGTAGTGGGCTATAACCATCACTTCGGCCATGACAAGGAGGGAAACTACGACTACCTGTGCCGCATACGGCAGGAGTTCGGGTTCGATGTGATCATGGTCCCGCGCAAGGATATGTGCAGCGAGAAGGTAAGTTCGACCGTTATAAGAGGCCTCCTGGCGGAAGGCAGGATGAAGCAGGCTGCAAAACTGCTGGGTTATGATTACTTTATGATACTGCGAAAGGATGACGGCGGTCTTCTTCACACGGGGGATCCCGCGAAGCTGCTTCCGGTGCAGGGCAGGTACGATGTGAGGGCGGAGAGCGGCGGCATCTCTTTCGACAGCATCCTGACCGTTTCGCAGGACGGTCTGATCGAACTCGACGGCTCCGAATGCCTGCCCGCGGACATGTATATAACGGTGACTTTTTGCTGATCCGTAAAGGAAGGAGGTACATTTTCGGGGGATAATTATTATCTTTGCAGCTATTAATAAATAGCACAATGTGCATTAAATCCGTTCTCACATGTCTTTCATCACAGATAAAATTCAGACCGAGGGGCTTACATTCGACGATGTACTCCTGGTACCTGCCTTTTCCGAAGTTCTACCGCGGCAGGTAAATATAGCCTCGCGCTTCTCACGAAACATAATTCTCAACACTCCCATAGTTTCTGCGGCAATGGATACGGTCACGGAGGCCGATCTCGCCATAGCCCTTGCCCGTGAAGGCGGCATAGGCGTGATCCACAAGAATATGACAATAGCCGAACAGGCCGCACAGGTGCGCAAGGTCAAGCGCGCCGAGAACGGCATGATCTACGATCCGATAACCATATCCAAGGACAATACCGTGGGCGACGCCCTCCATCTTATGAAGGAGAACAGGATAGGGGGTATTCCGGTGGTTGCCGCAGACGGAACGCTTATAGGAATAGTCACGAACCGCGACCTGCGTTTCCAGAAAGACCTCAAACGCAGGATAGAGGATGTCATGACAAGGGCGGAGAGGCTGATAACCACGTACAATCCCGACCTGGGGACGGCTTCCGATATTCTTTTACAGAACAAGATAGAGAAACTTCCCGTTATCGACCAGAACGGTAAATTAGTAGGGCTTCTGACATACAAGGATATAACCAAAATACAGGCCAATCCGCATGCCAGCAAGGATACGAAAGGGCGCCTGCGTGTTGCCGCGGCGGTGGGCGTTGCCGGCGACACGATGGAGAGGGCGGGGGCGCTGGCCGAAGCCGATGCGGATGCCATAGTCATCGACACGGCTCACGGCCATTCGCGCCATGTGGTGGAAACACTTAAAAAGGTCAAAGCCGCTTTCCCCGAACTCGACGTGGTCGTAGGAAATATCGCTACTGCCGAGGCCGCCGCGTATCTGGCCGAAGCGGGAGCGGACGGGATCAAAGTCGGAATAGGACCCGGCTCCATATGCACTACGAGGGTTATAGCGGGAGTCGGGGTACCCCAGTTGTCCGCGATTTACGAAGCCTCTAAAGCCGTAAAGGGATTGGATGTCCCGATTATCGCCGACGGAGGCCTGCGCTATACGGGCGACGTTGTCAAGGCTTTGGCCGCAGGAGCCGACGCCGTCATGGCCGGTTCGATGTTTGCCGGTGTGGAAGAATCTCCCGGCGAGACCATTATTTACAACGGCCGCAGGTTCAAGGCCTACCGCGGCATGGGGTCGCTGGAAGCCATGCAGCAGGGTTCGAAAGACCGCTACTTCCAGGACATGGAGGAAGACATCAAAAAGTTGGTTCCCGAGGGGATCACGGCGCGTGTACCATTCAAGGGAACGCTCAAGGAGGTTGTTTACCAGATAGTAGGAGGACTCAGAGCGGGCATGGGGTACTGCGGCGCCAAGGACATCGCGGCGCTCAAGGAGGCGCGTTTCATCAGGATCACCGCCTCGGGAGTACTCGAAAGTCATCCGCACGACGTCTCGATCACAAGCGAGGCTCCCAATTACTGCCGCGAAGTTTAAGTCTAATTTTCAGGGAGATGCGTAAACAGGAGATCCTTATAAGGGTAAGGTACAAGGAGACCGATGCCATGGGCTTCGTTCACCACTCGAATTACGTGAACTATTACGAGGTAGCGCGTACCGAAACGCTCAGGGAACTCGGCACTTCCTATAAGGAACTGGAAGACCACGGCATTATGATGCCGGTAGTAAAGGTCGATATGCGCTTCTTCTCTCCTGCGAAATACGACGACCTCCTGACGGTGACTACCGCTCTCTCGGAATGTACGGCCGCCAAGACGCTTTTTGAACACGAGATACGAAATCAAAACGGCGAACTCGTAAACACGGGATCGGTGCTGTTGGCATATATGAATTCGGCGACCCGCCGCGCTTGCCGCGCCCCCCAGTGGTTCCTCGACTATTTTGCGCCCTGTATCGAAGTCTCATCCGAATAACATCTTTAGCCTTACCTTTCATTTTTCCGCCGCCCCATGAGGCGGACGGAGCTGCTCGCTCCGCTCGTGGTCTTGCCCTGTCTATTCCCGGGATTACGCGGGAACCAACCCTTTTCCACGCGTTTCTTCTGCTCGAACAGTTCCCTTACCGACCACAGCGAAGAGAATGCAAAGACGCCGCTGGCTGCCGAAATAATGATGTTCTGAAAACAGAGCGCTCCCGCAATCCCTGCAGCGCCTGCCAGAACGAAGATCCACCAGCATCCCGTGCCTAAATAATATTCCGCCTTGATCACCAGCGGATGGAAAAGACCTATGACCAGGAAAGTCAAAATACCTATTATAAGGCCTGAGAGATTGTAGGTTTCTATTAAAGACATTATATGCATTGTATTACGGATTTTAATCCAGCCTCTCGGCTAAGTTTATTACTGTAAGTCCCTGTCGTAATGCTTTTTTTACGGTATACTCCGTTCCGCCTTTCGCACCGTTGTAGAAACAGACCACGACGGAACTGTTATCCACCAGATAGTCGTTGCGGCGATGGAAACAGTGGTGGCGGTATTGCTCCGATACAAGCGTGACCTCGTCGGCGGCCTCCATAATACTGTCGTACAGTTGGCGTGCTTTTACAGAAAACATGTCGGACTGGCGGGCATGCGGGAGCACGGCCACAAGCCTTACGGCGCCGGCGGCATTCGCCGCATCACCCTTGATGTCGGCAACCGCCTTTCCTGCAAGCAGATCGAAACCTTCCGCCATTCCGCAGAGAAAAGTGTCATATCCCCTGTCGATAAGACTGACCACCGTCCTGTAAACATTATCATATATCGCTTGGGTGTCGGCGGCCTTATATACGGCGGAAAAGAGATTATTTTCCCCCGCTGCGGCCATTTTGAAAGTCCTGTGGCCGGCGAACGAGACCGTTTTATTTCTGTCTATGACCATATGTTTTAAGGAGTAGATTCTTAAGACAAAATTACGCGAAATTTTCTTATTTCCAGGAACCTGATCGATAGACTAAAAAAAGATGTTTCAAAATGAAATTTGACCCTCTGAGAATCGCGTATTTTTGAGAACGTGCCCGCGGGGTACGGATAAAAATGACAAAAATGAGGCCGTCTCGCATGCGAGACGGCCTCATTTTTTAGTCTGCAATCGGAGGATTACCGTGATTCCGGTATCCATATCGTTCTGCCTACCTTTCTCAGACTGTTTCAACTTTCAGCTTTATTTCCATGCGTTCTTGTGTCGAAAAAAGGCCGAGCAAGTAAGAATCGAGATAGAAAAGTTCCGGATCATCCTGTATGACATGTTTCATTACAAGATCATATTCGTTCTTTTCGGCATTATCGGATTGTGTCGCGTTGTCTAATTTTTCCATAGGCATTAAGAATTTGACGTCTCTCTACTGAAAAAACGGAAGGGCGCCTGTGAATATTGTCTATCAACTAAGAATTAATTGTTTTTCGTGAACCAGTTTCCTCAGATTGATAAGCGCATAACGCATCCTTCCCAAAGCTGTATTTATACTTACAGCGGTTTGTTCGGCGATCTCCTTGAAACTTAACCCATTAAAATAACGCATAATGACCACTTCGCGTTGTTCGGACGGGAGATAATCTATTAAATCGCGTATATCCTTTTCGATTTGAGCCGAGACGATCTTGTCTTCGATAGTAGCGTCGGAGAAACGCCTGCTGTTCATAAAGTCATATCCCGCGCTCGATTCCGTGACCTGACCTTGTTGTTTCACCTGGCGAAAATGGTCGATAACCTGATTATGTGCAATACGAAGCACCCAACTGAGAAAACGGCCGCTTTCCTGATACCGGCCTTCCCTGAGAAATTTTACGGCTTTTATCAGTGTTTCCTGAAAAATATCATCAGCCGTATCACGGTCCTTGACCATCATATAGATATAATCCGAAATCCTTTTCCGGTGACGGTCTATCAACGCCGATATGGCACTATCATCGCCTGCAAGATACAGTTCGATCAATTCCTGATCGTTCGTGGTTTTAGGATTCATACTCTTTTCCCTTGCTTAATTGGTTTGAGTACAATTTTCTCGATAGGCAAACGAAGTTTTACAGGTTAATTATGAGTTGATTATGATTACAGGTGCAATGTAATAATATTTTTTCATACTGCAAAATTTTTATTATAGAGTCTGTTTAAATTTATTATCGAAGTTATTTGAAAGCTATTTTATGATGATTTTTTTCTGAGAAACGAGGCGAATAGTATAACTATTTAACGAATTTCTCAGGGAAAAAGCGCGTAAAAGAGCCGAAAAGAACGAGTTTAATATTTTTAAACGGACTCTAAGTACCGTTTAAATATTTATTGACACATTTTTTGTTTGGATGTCGCTAATTGGCAACATTGACGAAAAATAATAAATAGCACGGCGTGTTTGTCCCACAGAGGTCTCGACGATGAAAGGCATTAACTGTGCCAGAGTTTTATATCCGGCATGCGTACTAACGGATTCAGGCACGTCGCGGCGGCCTACTTACTCATGCAAGCGACCATGCCTGTTGAAAATATAAATGGAACCTCTATATCTGAAATCGGGCTGCATTATTTATGTGAAAAGGCGCCGTTCTGCGGCGCCTTTATAGACAATAATCCTGTATGTTTAGTATTTACGCCGGCAACTGCCGGCTGACTCTCAAATATTACTCCGCAATAGGAGTAATATTGACATAGGACTTTCCGGATGCTTTTTTGTTGAAACAGACCGTGCCGTCTACCAATGCGAAGAGGGTGTGGTCTTTACCCATACCCACGTTCTCGCCCGGATTGTGCATAGTTCCTCTCTGACGGACAATAATATTGCCCGCTTTCGCAAATTGACCTCCGAAAAGTTTGACTCCGAGCCGTTTGCTTTCCGACTCGCGGCCGTTCTTGGAACTGCCTACTCCTTTTTTATGTGCCATTTTCTTTCGGTTTTGAAGTTATGCGATGATCTCCTCGATAAGGATTTGGGTAAGATACTGCCTGTGGCAGTTCTTTACCTTGTACCCCTTTCTCCTCTTCTTCTTAAAGACGATAACCTTGTCGTCCTTGAGATGTTTCAGTATCGTGGCGTTCACTGCGGAGCCTTTAACAACAGGTGTCCCCACTTGTACCTGACCGTCATTGTCTGTTAGCAGTACACGATCGAAACTCACGGGGGAACCTTCCTCACCCCCGAGACGGTTGACATAGAGTTTGCGACCTTTCTCAGCCTTGAATTGCTGACCTGCGATTTCCACTATTACGTACATTGGATAAAATTTGATTCTGCCTCTCGTACAATTTGGAGTGCAAAGATAGGAAAATCAAAAATAAAAAACAAATCACTTCTTAGTTTTCATATATTATTTGGGGAAAGAGATCGCTTTACTTGTACTTTCGGGTCTGTGCAAATGACAGAATGCCTATCGGTTACCCGAATCGCTGGCGGTTGCCGTCAAACCAGTTTCTGCTCGATCGCCTTCCTTATCATCATAACGCTGTTCTTCGTTCCGAATTTCAACAAAAGGTCTTTTCTGTACCCTTTGACCGTTTCGTAGCTCAGGAAGATCCTTTCGGCTATTTCGGGATTCGAGTAACCTTCGGCGATCAGTTTCAGAACTTCCTTCTCGCGTGCGGTAAGCCATATGATATCCTCCTTTTTCCTCTCTTTCATCAGCAGGTCGATCTCCTCGCAGAGGAAAATCTTCCCTTCGGTGACGCATTCTATACCGGCTATCACCTCCTCGCACATCGCGTTTTTGAGTATATATCCCGAAGCGCCGTTATGCAATGCCCTTTTTGCAATGGAGAATTCGTTGAAACTCGTAAGAATGAGAATTTTGAGGTCGGGGTAAACCTCATTTATTTCGGCACAGAAATCCAGGCCGTTGCCGTCGGGAAGGTTAATGTCCAGCAAAAGGACATCCGGCAGTCCCGATGCTAATCCTTCGCGGCATTCCGACAGCGAAAAGTAGGTTGCGGTGACTTCGGCGATGCCCGATTCGTTTATGATCTTCTTCAGTCCCTCGGACAGTATTTTGTGATCGTCGGTTATTTGTACATTGATCATGGCAGTATTATTTCGATATATACTTCCGTACCCTTATCGGGCGAGGAAAATATATTCATTTTACCGTTACAGGACTCCACCCTGTTCCTTATATTGCCGAGTCCGGTCCCTTCCGCCGGAGTATCGGCGTCGAACCCGCATCCGTTATCCTGTACCGTGAGCGACACGCGGTCGTTATCCCGAATCAACTGAACGTTGATCTTATCCGCACCGGAGTGCTTGAGTGCATTATTGACCAATTCGTGTACGCAACGGTACAGCATGATCTCGACTTTACTGTCGAAGCGGCTTCCGTCGCCGTAATAATGAAATTCCGCAGCGGGTATCGACGTGCAGAAATCTTCCAGCGACGTTTTGAGTCCGTACCGCAACAGGGTTTCGGGCATCATGTGATGAGCCACGCGGCGAAGTTCCTTTATGGAACGGTCGAGCATATCGCGTGCATTGTTGAAATGCTCGATGTCCTCGCTTTCGAGAATTGCGTAATTTTTCACATCCTTGAGATTTAATTTGATAACCGATAACATACCCCCGAGTCCGTCGTGCAGGTCGCGGGCGAGCCTTGTCCTCTCGGCAGTTTCCCCATCGAGTACCGACTGTGTGGCGATCAACTGCTTCTCCTGTTCAAGCTCGTATATTTTACGGTCTGCGAGTTCTTTCTGTTTTTTCTCCAATCTTCTCCGGTAAATTATTATAATCAAGAAGGCCGATACGGACAGCACAAGTATCACGAGAGACAGTCCGAATAATTGTCCCCTCTGTCTGGTTTTATACCTGAGTAAGTCTGCATCATGCTGCATCTGTTTTATTTCATTGTCCTTCAACGCCGACTCGAACCTCGCGGCGTAATGATTTATCTGATTGTTATTCTTCTCGTTATTGGCGTTTATATAAATGTCTATACATTGATTCCGCAGATCGAGAGCCTCCTTATATTTTCCATCGTTTTCGGCTATCATTGAAAGAACATCCAAATGGCGCCATCTCTGATCGTCGATCTTTATGGTGTCGGTGAGCCCGATGCCCATTTCGGCATATCTTTTCGCGTCGGCTTTCCAGCCCTGCACGTACGACAGGAACGCCGCGTTTGAAATGGATTTGGCTGCAAATGAATATTTCCTATCTTTCACGGCGGTTTCACAGCATTTCATATAGTATTCGACCGCCTTTCTGAAATTGCCCTTTCTTTCCTCTATCATGCCGCGTTGTCCGAGAGATGTTATAAGACCTGTGGTATAGTTTATCTTCCTTGACACGGAATCCATTTTATCTATATATAACAGTGCCTCGTCTAAACGGTCGTTATTGTCCAAATAGTTTGAATATGCGCTGTAACACTGGACTTTACTCATATCGTCTTTCAATTTCGGAATGAGAGCCATTGTTTTTTCGAAGAGTTCGTTCGACTTTTGTATGAATGCGTCTTTTTCAGGACCCGCTTTCATTGTCGTGCGTTGGGAATGGTATATATTGGCAAGACCTGAGTAAACGCGCACAAGGGCGTCGTAATCTTTAATCTTATCGAAATAATTGCCCGCCTCACATAAAAGCTCGGCAGCAGGAGAAAAATTCGTCTGCGATATGAAATTTAACCCCCGCGATGCCTGTATGCGGGCAATCACTCCCTCTCTATCCGTTTTTCCCGTTTTTTCAATCTCCTTTAGCGCTTTTTGATAATAAGTTTCAGCCACTTCGTAATAACTTTTCTCATTATAGTACTGTCCTACGGTAAGATAGGCTTCGGAGATATCAAAGGGATCAGTACTCAAATTGATCATACTGTCCAATGAGTGCGCATACGCATCCTTTTCTTCACTATTGATTGCGACAGACATCAGTTTTGCCGTAATATCCATTTTATCTCTCAGCGATACCGCAGTCTCCAGTTTCATTTTAAGCGAATCGGCTTGTTGCCCGTTTGCGCCGAAACATAGTCCGATGAAAGATATGATTGCCAATATTCTTTTCATAACCATACGGGTTAGTTTATGTTAAATAACGTTTTTGATATTCAAAATTACGGTATTTTTTACAAAAATAGACCTCCCCCTGCTGCTATACTATCCCCCTTTAGGGGGTTTTTTAGATTTGACGTGAAAACCCCCCTTTGGGGGGATTTTTTCACAAAAACGAATCCGATAATTTTGTCTTTGCATTGTCTTTGCAATAACCCGTCGGAGCATTACACAGTGTGTTCCGAACTGAAATAAACAGTACAGTCTCAAACCCTAAAGAAATTAAAAACATGAACATTATTGAAAGAACCAAAAACGTGCTTATCACTCCGGCGAAAGAATGGCCGGTGATTGCCGGCGAGAAAAACAACGCGGGTACGATCTTCTTTTCCTACCTGCTGATCCTGATTATTATACCGATGGCCGCCTCTTTTATAGGTTACGGACTGATAGGCAGGAATTTTTTCGGCGTTCACGTAAGTTCGTTGGGATACGGCATAAGACAGGCCATTGTTTCCGGCGTATCCATTGCCGGAGGCGCCTTCCTGTCGGCATTCATTATCAACCTGTTGGCCGAGAAATTCGGCGCGAAGAAAAACTTCGACCGCGCATTCGCCCTGGTGGCTTATTCCTATGCTGCAATGTGCGTGGCGGGTATTCTCTATATTTTCCCCGTACTTTCCATACTGGCAGGCCTGATTTCCCTGTACGGACTGTACATCCTTTATTTGGGCATTAAGCCCATGATGGAAGTTCCCGAGGATAAAGCCACTACGTATTTTGTAGTGAGCCTGCTCTGCATGATCGGAGCGTGGATTATCATAGGCGCTGTTTTGGGCGCCATTCTTATTCCCCGCTCTTCGCTTATGCTGGGACTTTAATTCCCTGCTCGGGCGGAAAAGCACGTCGTACAACGATGCAGGCGGCAATTCCTTCCGGAACGGAGTGTTCTTTCTAAATTTTCCGGCGGCGGCAATGACCTCCGGAACAGCGGTTTGTTGGTTTTCGACTCCCCGCCCGCCCGTGCAGCTGCCTCAGGCAGCTGCACGGGCGAGGGAGTCGGCAGTTTTGACAATCAAAACTGCAAAAGACGATAGTTAATTACCAACGCCCAGCTATATAGCATATAATATTGAAACAGAAAGACATGTATGTTTTTAACAAAAACATTAAGCCAACATTATTTTTAAAAAACCTTATTATGAAAAAACTGATTACAATCGCTATGGCTGTGGCAGTCGCAGCTCTATTTGCCTGTGGCGGCGTTTCGGGCGGTATAAACCGTTCGATCGGCCAGTTGGAGCGCAGCCTGGAAAAGGTGGAAAAGAACAAGGACAATATGACCCAAGCCGACTGGGAAGCCCTCGAACAGGAAATGGAGGAGCCTCTCGAAGTACTGCGCGACGCCCTGGAATCGGGTAAGGCCGGTACGATGGACAGGATAAAGATCGCCATGCTGATGGGGAGGTGGGCTACGGTAGTAATGGAAGCGGGTCTCAAAACGATGGAGAATGAAACCGGAATGAAACTCGAAGACATCGAAAAGGCGGCAGGCGAACTCGAAAAGTTGTCCGAAGAAGAGGGTGCGAAACTCGAAGACCTCGCCAGACAGATCGAACAGGCGGCCGATACCCTGAAGCGGTAAATGTTATGGGAATGGTAATTAAATAGGTTTGTTGGTTTTAGACTCCCCGTCCGCCCGTGTAGCCGCCTAAGGCGGCTGCACGGGCGAGGGAGTCGGGCGGTTTTGACAGGCAAAACTGCAAAAAACCATAGTTAATTACCAATGCCGATATTATTTAACCATATCTCACTTAAAAAATTATGAAGACAATTAAGATTTCAACTATGCTGGTGTCGGCATTCGCTTGCGCGTCGGTACTTTTTTCGTGCGGCAAAAGCGAACCGTCCGATCCTTCCTATGCCATAACCGTATCGAACGACGGCCACGGGACGTGCGCGGCCGCGGTCGGCGGCGCGAGTGCGAATAAAGCGACGGCGGGGCAAACGGTGACGATCACCGCCACGCCTGCCGGCGGCTATGTTTTCAGCCGGTGGACGGTCGTCAGCGGGGGCGCGTCGCTTTCGGGCGCGACCGACAACCCCGCCACCTTTACCATGCCCGCAAAGGCTGTGGAGATCAAAGCCGAGTTCGAACCCCGTATCGTATCGCAGGCCGAGGCCAACTGCTATATGGTTGCGCCCAACAGTGCCGCGATTTACATCCCCGTGTCGCAGGCCAACCGCGTACTTACCGCCGACGGTCTGGGAGCGGTGACGACCGGACTGGGCGGCGTGACGGCGGATAATTATACGGTCGAACTCGTCTGGGGCGATACTCCTGTCGGAGCGACAGGGGTTATCAAGAAGTTGGAGGCGTACACGCAGGACGGCAAGGGATATATCCGCGTCGAGCCCGGAGTGGCCGGCAACGCCGTTGTCTGCATTAAGGATAAGACTTCCGGCGCGGTGAAATGGAGCTGGCATATCTGGGTGACGGATGCCGTGACTTCTAAAAAGGATACCGAAACCGGCCTTACGTGGATGGACCGCAACCTCGGCGCGGCGGGAACGACATGGAACACGAGCGGCAAGAACGGCCTCTTCTACCAGTGGGGTCGCAAGGACGCTTTCCCTGGCTCCGACGGGACGAACAGCGGCAACCAGACCTATTTATGTTGGAAGCAGTTCTACCGGAACCACCGCCGCTCTACCCACCGGCAGTTATACCGAATTGCCGGAACTGGTGCAGAACCCGCTGAATTTCGCTACGAATTATGAAACCTACCGCGGTTCGGTGAATGCGGGCGACGATAACGATTCGTGGGGCGGGGTGTCGGGCAAGAAGGCTCTCTACGATCCCTGTCCCGCGGGCTGGAAAGTGCCGCCGGCTAAGGTCGGTACCGTGAACAGTTGGGGAAGTTATACCGCTGTCGATAACAGCGAGTGGACTTTCAAGGACTATATCGGTATGAATAAAGGGGCTGTCTTCAACGGCGTGAACGGCACGGCTAACCTCGGCCATTTCTATCCCGCCTCAGGTTGTCGCGCCAATATGATGGGAGGGATGACCGTCGCAGGTACGGCGGGCCACTATTGGTCGGGGTCGCCTCGGGACATATACAGCTACAGCCTGATCGTGCGCAGCAATGAAGCCAACCCGAGCTACGACATACTTAGGACGGGCGGGTACGCTGTCCGTTGTGTCGCAGAATAAAAAAATGTTATTCCGAGCGAGACTGTCAGGCCGACTAGGAATCTACAAATTAACAGAATACCCCTCGGGCAAGCCTCGGGATGACAAGCGGCAGATCCCTCCATCCTTCGGATGTTCGGGATGACAACCGGAACAACCAGGGACAACCGAAATAATCTTAACAAACTAACAGTAATATTAAATTTAATTTATGAAAACCTTGAAATTAAGTTTTTTGGCCGCTGCGGCGGCGATGATCGCGGCGCTGGCGTTGGCGGGTTGCAAGAAGGACGGACCCGCCGTACCCTCCGAACCCGACGTGTATGCGGCGGGGTGGCAGAAAAACAGCAGAGATCTTGACGTCGCCACTCTATGGAAAAACGGCGCGGCACAGCAACTCGGCGACGGAACGAGCCATTCCTATGCTTATTCCGTTTATGTTTCGGGCGCCGACGTCTATGCCGCCGGAGAGGAATATAACGGCAGCACGTATATGTATGTAGCCACCTTGTGGAAGAACGGCGCCGCGCAGCGGCTTACCGACGGGACGAAGGATGCCTGTGCCTATTCCGTTTATGTTTCGGGTGGGAACGTCTATGTCGCCGGATATGAATCTAACGGCAGCAAGGAGGTAGCCGTCTTGTGGAAAAACGGCGCCGCGCAGCGGCTTACCGACGGAACGAACAATGCCTATGCCATGTCTGTCTATGTATCGGGCGGGGACGTATATGTCGCCGGATACGAACATAACGGCAGCAAATATGTGGCTACCTTGTGGAAGAACGGCGCCGTGCAGCGGCTCACCGACGGAACGAACAATGCCTATGCCTTTTCCGTCTTCGTTTCGGGCGGAGACGTCTATGTTGCCGGACGGGAATATAACGGCAGCAGGGACATAGCTATCCTGTGGAAGAACGGCGCCGCGCAGCGGCTCGGCGACGGGACGAACCATACTTACACTAATTCCGTCTGTGTATCGGGCGGGGACGTCTATGTCGCCGGATACGAATACGGCACCGTAGATGCAGCCGTCTTGTGGAAGAACGGCGCCGCGCAGCGGCTCGGCGACGGGACGAATACCTACGCCTATTCCGTTTATGTATCGGGCGGGGACGTCTACGTCGCCGGACGGGAAAATAACGGCACCAAGGACATAGCTATCCTGTGGAAGAACGGCTCCGCGTAGCGGCTCACCGACGGAACGCGTGATGCCACCGCGTACTCCGTATTCGTGAAACAACAATAACCCGTCCTAATCAGCAATGCCAAACCATTTTCGGGGTTTTCCCAAAAAGTGCGCCCCGTAATTTGTTTACAGAAAACACAGAAAGTTTTTAATACTAATTATTTATTCACTTAAAATTCAAACTAATGAAGAAAATTTGCATCATTCTCGCAATGGGTCTTTGCTGCTCATTTGCACATGGACAGAACGCGCCGGCGAAAAGTACCAAAAGCCCGTTCAGTCACACCGTATTTCAGAAAGGCGACAACGTGGCATCCCTGGGTATCGGTTTTGGTGGCACGCTTCACCGCGGAAGGGGATATTCAAGCAAAATGCCGTTTTTCTCCCTCTCCTACGAACGTTGCCTTTTTGACAATCTTTTCGACGCAAAAAGTTCGATCGGCGTCGGAGGCATCGTAGGCTACACCTCTGCGAAATGGAAGTACGGCGGCTACGGATGGAAATACACCAGCGTCGTTATCGGACTGAGCGGCGCGATGCACTACCAGTTTGTCGATAAACTGGATACCTACACGGGGCTGATGTTCGGCTACGAAATATCTTCGGCAAAGACGATAGGAGTTCACGTCCCCGGATTGGATTATTCCGCATCGTCCGGCGGCTTCGCATGGTCGTGGCATGTGGGCGCACGCTACTACTTCACCAATTCGTTAGCCGCATTTGCCGAACTGGGCTATGGAGTGAGCATCTTCAACATGGGCTTGGCCTTCAAATTCTAAAAAATACGGCAGTGCCTGGGTAGCTGAAAAACCCAACTTGAAAGCAACTTAAAAAATACTCCGACAGCTATCCGGCACTGCCGTAAAAACCTTATGAAACTCGTCGAAGACCGTGCATCGGTCATCGGTTATATCCGGTCGGCCCCGCCTGAATTGGTCAAGATTGCGGGTCGAGCCCGCAATGACAACCATGATGAATTTCAGTAGATTGCGGTTATGAAACCGCAATGACAAAGAGAGAAGGGCATTTAAATTGAATACGTATTTCGTGGTCATATCTGCAAAATCATCTGTAAATCTTGCTCCGCAGGGTCCTTTTATTAATATAACATAATAGACATGAAAACATTAAAATTTATTGCCGCGACCGCGTTCACACTGCTTTTTTGTATGAGCGCCAACGCCCAGTTTTTAGACAGATTGGGGAAAGCGGTTCAGCGAAGCGCTGAAAATACGACCATCCGCAAGGCCGAACAGAAAACCGAAAGTGCGGTAAGCAAGGGCATCGACGATGCCACGAACCCTTCGAAAAGCAAGGGCAACGATAAGGGCGACAATAATTCCCGTGCCGCAGCCGCGGACGTGAACGACTCCGAGAACACCGCCGCTCCGTCGGGTAAATCATCGGGAAAAGCTGCGCCCGAAGCTCTGGAGAGCTATTCGCAGTACGACTTCGTACCGGGCGATCAGATCCTCTTCTTCGAGGACTTCTCTCAGGACGCCATCGGCGATTTTCCCGCCCTGTGGACTACCAACAGCAGCGGCGAGGTGAAAACTCTTAATAAATTCCCCGGGAAATGGTTCCAGATAACGGACGGACACGGGGTGTTCACTTACCTCAACACGCTGGATCTTCCACCTAACTTTATCCTCGAATTCGACTACATTCCCTACTACAGCGAGGAGGCTCAGCAAAAAAATCCCAACAGGGTGAACTGGTATGCAACGGCAGCGGTTAAGCTATACCATCACAAAGACGGAGGTAAGGAGATGGATACAGGACTGTACCCGGGAGATATGGGAACAAGGCTTTTTTTCAGTAACAGCGGATGGAGCATGAATGCCTACAACCGCGATGCGCCCGACCAATACGGCCAGGAGAGCAGGAGCTCGAAGAATCCCATAGTATCGGAAGAGGTGAACCACATTATCGTCTGGGTGCAAAACCGCAGGGTGCGCGTCTATCATGGGGGCGCAAAGGTTCTCGATGCGCCGACACTCATGGCTCCTAATACCACACTGTCCCGTATCGTCTTTCTGAACGACCACGGGGACAACCGTCCGTTCTTCGGAAATATCAAAATTACCACCGCCTCACCCGACATGCGCTCGAAGCTGCTCACCGAGGGCAAGATCATAAGCTACGGCATCAACTTCGACAGCGGGAAAGATATTATCAAACCAGAATCCTACGGCGCGGTCAAAGCCATTGCAGATGTGCTGAAAGAGAACCCGGAGGTAAGAATAACCATTATCGGGCATACCGACAGCGACGGGAACGCCGACTCCAACCTCGACCTCTCGAAACGCCGCGCCGCCGCCGTTAAGAACTGCCTGTCCAGGGAATTCGGCATCGACGCCTCGCGCATGGAGACCGACGGCAAGGGACAGATCGAACCGCTGGCGCCCAACGCCACATCCGAAGGCAAAGCCAAAAACCGCCGTGTGGAATTCATCAAAATTTAAGAGCCATGCAATAAAGGATTATTGCCCAAACATAGTTTTTGCAGTTTGTATAATACAAAACTGCCGACTCCCTCGCCCGTGCAGCCGCTTTGGCGGCTGAGGGGGACGGGCGGGGAGTCGAAAAACACGTACCCAATATTTATTCAGCAATGCCTGCGATTATTGTCGTTTTACCAATACTGTTCGGCGGTTTTTCAAAAAGACCGAATGTGGTTTTCAGGCCGTCGGCGGGATGACAGTAAAAAAATTGTTTTTGAGATTACGGCTCCGAAGCCCGCAATGACAACCAGGGTAAATCTTAACGCACCGATAATAAACAATTTAAAATTCACTTAAACCAAAATTCTAACGTATCACTTAAAAAGTACAATGATGAAAACGAAACTGACATTTTTATTTTTAGCCGCAGCAGCTATGGCGGTCGGCCTTAGTTCCTGCAAAAAGGACGGATCGGAAAAATCGGATTGGACGATAGAGCAACTGGCTCCCTACATGCCGGGTCTGGGGGATGATGATGGCACACCCACCGGTACGGAATTCACACTCCCCGCCGGAATAACGATCGATGGGGAGATACGCGGAGGTTATGACGACGACGCGTCGGCAGACTTCAGGAAAGGCGGCGGAATGTTGCCTGTTATTGCTCCGGAAACGCGCGCAACGTACAGCGATTACGTTCAATACGGGAGCGGCACCTACGTCGAGGTATTCGTCAAGATCAAAAACTCCAACTCTTCCGACGTCGTTCTGGAGATTCCCGCCGGATTGATATTCGTTTGCGTTTCGGGCTACAGTCAGAACGGATTCGTTCTTCAGAAGATCTCGATTCCCGTTCCGGCCAACAAAACGGCTTATGCATGCATATTGTGTTATTGCCTTAATTCCGGACGTAATGGGAGCTACAGCAGCGAAAGGTATATTATAGGACGCATCACGAACCATCCACTTCTGTTGCAGATCGTCGATATAATGCGAAGCAAGGAAGTGCCGACGGACTATAGCGTAATGGGTGATATACAGGATATTATATGGTGTGTTACCGAATATGACGGTTATTCTTATACCGGATTGACCCGAGAAGACAGGGATTATCTCAATTCATTGCCGTAGAGTCGCATTGGACTATCGGTTTGCGGTTCGCGACGGTCTGTGGCGAGCGGATAAGCGTCCGCCCGTCACATATCGTCGGTTCGGTTTTCCTTTTCCCCCGCGAGGCTCTCCACCGCGCTCCGGCGCGGCGGAAGGAGCGCGGCAAGCTACCCCTTTCGCGCTTGTATGACAGGAAATATAAGAATGTAAAATAATTGTATGTTAGCAAATTACAATAGCATGCTTTTTGAAACACAACAAAAAAATTGTAAAACCATGAAAATGACCAGAATTTTCGTAACTCTCCTGGCGGCTTTGATCGCTGTGGGAGCGCACGCGCAGAACACTTTCTTCCCCACCAAGGCGGGGACGGTATTGACATATGCTAACAACGACGCCAAAGGGAAAGCGGAAAATTATTTGCGGTATACCGTCAAGAACGTGGAGGGCTCGGGCGGCAACATGAAGGTTTCGTATGTGGTCGAGTGTCTGGATAAAAACAGGAAGCCCCTTGATCCGCCGATGGAAATACCGTGCGAGGTGGTCATCAGGGATGGCGTTATGATACTGGATATGAACCAGATGTTCGTCGGCCAGTTGAAAGACCCGCAGATCAGGGTAGAGATAGACGGCGTGCCGATGGAGCTGCCCTGCAACATGAAGCCCGGTCAGTCGCTCAAGGATGCGGAGATAACCATGACCATCGACATGATAATGGCAAAGTTAAAGACGGTGATGAAAATGTACGATGGCAAATGTCTGGCCGTCGAGGAAGTGACGGTTCCGGCGGGAACTTTCACATGCCATAAGGTCACCCAGACCGTCTCGACTACCGTGATGAAAAAGGAAAACGTTTCGAGAACCGTTTCCTGGTACGCCCCAGGCATAGGAACCGTCAAGAACGAAACATATAACGACAGCAATAAGCTGCAGGGCGGTATGGAACTGGTGGAGATCAGGTAAAAGGTTTCATAGTCATTGCGGCCCCCGAGCCGCAATCTCGGAAGGCATTCATGAACCGGCAATTTGCTTCGAGCGTTATCGGTCGAGATTGCGGGTCGAGCCCGCAATGACAATACATTTATTTGTCATCCCGAACATCCTCAGGATGGAGGGATCTACCGCTTTGTCATCCCGAGGCTTGTCCGAGGGATTTGCCTTATATCATTCCCCGTTATAAAGGCTATTAATAGGTAGATTGACCTTCGGTCTTCTCGTTACCCCTGCGGGGTTTCCTCCTTGACGTTCGGCATAGCTCAAGTAAACTTGGCTCTGCGCTCACTGCCTGCGTCGGTTCGCGCCTCGGCAATCGGAGCAAGATCCATTGCGCTCGGGTTACATAAATTCTGTCGTCACTCGGCAATTCAAGCGAGCTTGATTGCCCTCGTTCCTAAGAATTTTGGCGTCAGTTCCTCGTCGGCCTGACGGCCTCGCTCGGAATGACAAAAAGTACGATCCGCAATGACATGCCGAGCCCGCAATGACGGCAAATAATACTGATATTAAGTAATTTATCACCAATAAACGTTGCCGACTGGCGACGAAACCGAAGAGCCGGCCGCTTATGAAGCATGACCGATCATTCTGCCATGTTATGCAGGGGGAAACCGTCGGCCGGTTTCCTCGTTGCCGTTTATGATGTGGATCGATTATCCGATTTCCGGCCGTTTTCGTATATCGGCATTTTTTTATTACTTTGCGGAACCAAAATCCGGTCGGTACAATGGTCAACAGGAAAATTTCGAAAATACTGCCGTACCTTACGGCGTTCGTATGCTTTGCGGCGGTCAGCATGATCTACTTTGCGCCCCAGTTCGAAGGCAAGGCGATCCGGATGGGCGACATCGTCCAGTACGAAGGTTCGAGCAGGGATATAAGGGAGCATAACGAAAAGTTCGGCGAGGATCCGCAGTGGACGGGCAACATGTTTTCGGGTATGCCGGCCATACTCATCAGCATGAAATTCGATTCGCAGGTAGTTAAAAAACTGTATCCGGCGATAGAATTCATGGGGCGTCCCGCGTCGATGATCTTTCTGGCCATGGCGGCGTTCTTCGTCATGCTACTCATGTTCGGGGTGAACCCCTGGGCAGCGATAGTGCCCTCTATGGCTTACGGATTGTCCACATATTTTTTCATAATAATCGGAGCGGGACACATCACGAAAATGGTCGCGTCGGCCTATGCCCCTCTGATGATAGGCGGGGTCTGGTTTACGCTGCGCCGCAATATGTGGGCGGGGGCGGCGCTGACCGCCCTGTTCGCCTCGCTGCAAATAGCGGCTAACCATCCCCAGATAACATATTATTTCGGCTTTGTGATACTCGCCCTCTGGATTAACGAGGGGGTGAGGGCGGTTCGCCGCAGGTTGATCCCGCGTTTCGCCAAAGCGACCGGACTCCTGGCTGTGGCCGCAGTCCTTGCTTTGGGTTCCAATTTCGCCCCCCTGTGGTATATAAACCAGTACTCCAAATACTCTACACGCAGCGGCACCGAACTTTCCGCCGCCGGATCGGACGGAGCGGTTTCCCTTGCAGGAAACGGAAGCGAGGTTGCCAAAAGAGGAGGTCTGGAACTCGACTACGCCACGCAGTGGAGCTATGGCATTACGGAAAGTTTCAATCTTTTCATACCCTATTTCAAGGGCGGTTCTTCGGAAGGCAATTTCTCTGACGACGGGGATGTCGCCAACTCGCTGACGAGGTACGGGGCGCGCCAGCTTGCCGGCCAGCTGCCCTCCTATTGGGGCGAACAGCCCGGTACGGCAGGCCCCACCTATCTGGGCGCCGTGGCGCTGTTCCTTTTCGTATTGGGTCTGCTGATTTTGAGGCGGTGCGATATTGTTTGGGTTGCGGCGGTCTCGCTGATAGCCCTGCTGCTGTCGTGGGGACATAATTTTATGTGGTTCACCGAACTGTTCTTCAGGTGGTTCCCCGGGTACGACAAGTTCAGGACGGTGGCCATGATCCTTGTGATCGTACAGTGGAGCGTACCGTTTTTAGCCGCGTTGGCTCTCAACAGGATATGGAACGGGGAAATCGAAACCGCAAGGCTTAAAAAGGCGGCGGCCGTATCTTTCTGCATAACGGGCGGCGTAGCGTTGTTCTTCGCACTTTTCGGAAGCACGGTATTCGATTTCAGGGGCGGGGCGGACTCGCTGATGGGGTTGCCCGACGACGTTCTGGCCGCCATGAGGAGCGAACGAGCCTCGATGCTGCGTTCCGACTCGTGGAGGTCGTTCATGTTCGTACTGCTGACGGCTTCCTCCGTTTATCTTTACTCCACCGGTTTCTTCAGAAAAGGGGCGATGATGACAGTGTTGGGGATACTCGTGCTTGCGGACATGATACCGGTGAACCTCCGCTTTCTGCCGCAGAGCAGATTCGTAGACAGGAAAGAGATCGGGATCACGGCTACGCCGGCAGACCGTTATATAATGCAGGACGGGGAGTTGGGGTTCCGTGTTCTCAACCTTTCGGTGAATACGTTCAACGACGCCACCACATCCTATTTCCACCGTTCGGTCGGAGGGTACCACGGCGCCAAGTTGCAGAGGTACCAGGACCTGATCGACAGATACCTTACAGACCCCCGTTCTCCAGTGTACAATATGCTTAACACCAAATACATAATAGATGCCGACAGGGAGACGGGGCAGCTTTCCGTAGTCCAGAATCCCGAAGCCAACGGCGCGGCGTGGTTCGTGGACAGTGTGATCATTGTAAATTCTCCAGATGAGGAGATCGGTGCGCTCGCATGGATAGACAACAAGACCGAGGCCGTCGTGGACGGAATGTTCGGTAATATGCTCGCTGGAGTGTCGCCCGTCGGGGACTCTTCTGCGGTTATAAAACTCGTGGAGTACAGGCCGAATTACCTGAAGTACGAATATTCGTCGGCGGAGGAAGGTGTGGCCGTATTTTCCGAAATATACTTCAACAGAGGATGGAACGCATGGATCGACGGCGAGCCCGCTCCGTATTTCAGGGCGGATTACGTGCTGAGGGCGATGGTTCTGCCCGCGGGGGAACATGCCGTCGAATTCCGGTTCAGGGCGGAAAATTTCAGGACGGTATCGGGCATAACCCTTGCATTTTCGATTCTCGTACTGCTCGGTGTCGCGTCGTCGGCCGCCGTTTTTGCAGTGAGAACCATAAAGAACAGAAAGAACCGTAATTGCTGAGTTAAGCACACCGTGCTATTTATTATTTTTTGTTAATACTGCTAATTAGTATTTTACGAATAAAAAATGTATCAATAGATATTTAACGGTACTTATATACAGGGAGCTGCTGAAAGCAGCGACAAAGTCCTCCCCTTAGAAGGGGAGGGTTTGGGAGGGGTGATCGAACACCTGTCGGGGTTTATTTTCTATCTAAAGGTTAAAACCCCGCACTTTATTGCGTCTACTTTAGTTTGTATAAATATTTTCTTTCCACCTTTTGGCAGTCAAAAGGTGGAGCCAAAACCTGCCGCCCCCATCTTCCGCGGAGTTGCTCCCGGGAACTTCCCTCGCTACACGGTAGCTTCGGGTGATTTCCCTAACGCAACTTCATTCCGCGTCGATGGCAGGGCAGGGCTACGGGTTGCTTCGCAACCCGAAAAGAGGAATTTTATTCCTTAAAAGAAACACATGCACTTTAGTGCATAGTAATTTATTTAACCCACGTTAATATGCAGGACAACAACAGCCGGAAACTAAGGCGTAAAGTCAGAAATTCGTACATCATATCCACCGTGAGCATCTCCATGGTGCTTTTCCTGCTGGCATCGGTCTGCTACATGATAATAAGCGCGATCGGCGCTACGGACAGGATGAAGGAGAGCATGACGGTCTACGTGATGCTCAAAAACGGCCTGTCGCAGGAACAGAAAGACGCCGTGGGTAAAAAACTATTCGGTACGGAAAACGTCCTCGAAGCCCTCTTTGTCCCCAAGGAAAAGGCGGCGGAAGAATTCAGGAATTATATAGGCGTGGATTTTACGGAATTCCTCGATTTCAATCCCCTGCCCGATTCATACGAGGTCAGGATGCGCGCCGGATACGCCGATAACACGGCGGTGACGGAACTTGAGAAAAACGCCTCGTCGTGGCCGGAAGTGGAAGAGGTGGTCTACCAGAGTAACGTGGCGGAGAAGATATTTTCCAATATAAATAAATTCAACCTCGTCCTGATGATCTTCGGCGCCGCCCTGCTCGTAATATCCATAATATTACTGAACAATACCATACGGATAAGTATCTATTCCAAGAGATACATAATCAACACCATGAAACTGGTGGGTGCGGACAGACGGTTCGTCATAAGGCCTTTCGTGAATTCCGCCCTGTTGCAGGGCGTCTACTCAGCTCTTATCGCAACGGTTATGTTCGCCGGACTTGTAGCCGGAATCGGCGAAGGCCTGCCCGAACTTAGAAATGTGACAGGCAACGCCGCCCTCCTTTGGATAACGGCGGGAATATTCGTGGTCGGTATAACCATTTCATTGATATTCACTATATTTGCAGTCGATAAGTTCATTAGGATGCGAAGTGATGCGGTATACCTCTATTAAATGTGCCGACCTGCGGTTGAAATATTAATAGATATAAGTACCGTTAAATATTTATGATACATTTTTTGTTTGGATGTCGCTAATTAGCGGCACTGACGAAAAATAATAAATAGCACGGTGTGCTTAAAAATCTACTGGGAAAATAGAAAAAATTTAACTGACAATGAATAAAAAGACGGTACGGAAACAGAAACAACAACCGGCTTCGGGCGTTATTATGCCTCTCGGCAGGCAGAACTATGCGCTAATGCTGATCGGTTTTGCTATTATAGTCCTGGGATTCGTCCTGATGGCAGGGGGGAGGAATATCGATCCCAATGAATTCGATCACAGCATGTTCAGTACCCGCCGTATCGTCCTTGCCCCGATACTTGTCATAACTGGATTTGTACTCGAAGTATATGCCATAATGAAAAAAGGCGGCAGGGACGATAAAGAGGGTGAAGGGACGGGCGGCAAATGAATCTCTGGGAAGCGATCGTACTCGGTATATTGCAGGGACTTACGGAATTTCTGCCGGTAAGCAGTAGCGGCCACCTCGAAATAGCGAATTATTTCTTCGGTATCGATGAACCCGACAACCTGAGATTCGTCGTGGCTCTGCACGGCGGGACGGTGTTGAGTACCGTAGTAGTTTTTGCGCGGGAGCTCGGACGCATAACCAGGGGGTTTCTGAAATTCCGATTGAACGACGAAACGGTATATGTCGCCAATATAATGGTATCCATGATCCCCCTGCTCTTTGTGGGGTTGTTCCTGCAGGACTTCGTGGAGAAAATGTTTACGGGCAGTCTGATGCTCGTCGGGTCTATGATGCTGGTAACGGCTGCACTCCTTGCGTTCTCACATTACGCCAAACCGCGCCGCCGGCCTGTTGCTCCCAAAAGCGCGTTCATCATAGGTCTTGCTCAGGCCGCAGCCGTACTTCCCGGACTCTCGAGATCGGGAGCCACCATATCCGCCGGTCTGCTGCTGGGCATTAAAAGGGAGGAAGTCTCCAAATTCTCGTTCCTTATGGTGCTGATTCCCGTTATAGGCATGAACATTCTCGAAATCTGGAAGACCGGCATTTCGGGTTCGGTTACTGCTGTCGCATGGGAAACCTTGTTCGCGGGCTTTGCCGCGTCGTTCATTACGGGAATCCTTGCGTGCAGGTGGATGATCAGCCTGGTGAACAGGGGCAAATTGATATGGTTCGCCGTTTATTGCTTCATAATGGGCATCGCGGCCATAATGATCTCATTGTAGGGATTTCGTATTTTTCTGTTCTCTTTTACAAAAGGACAGCGGGGAGAAGGCGCCTGACGGACACCTAAGAATCCTCAAGTAC
Source organism: Holotrichia oblita (assembly GCA_023690525.1). Lineage (NCBI taxonomy): Eukaryota > Metazoa > Arthropoda > Insecta > Coleoptera > Scarabaeidae > Holotrichia > Holotrichia oblita. The sequence goes on from CM043015.1 coordinate 2,187,335, forward strand.
CGTTATTCGGGTTGCGAAGCAACCCGAAGTTCCGCCTGGGACTGTCGGTCTGCGACCCATCGATGCGGGGAAAGTTGCGGTAGGAAGATCACCCGAAGCTACCGCGTAGCGAGGGAAGCTTCAGGGAGCAACTCCGCGGAAGATGAGGGCGGCAGATCTTGGCTCCACCTTTTGTCTGCCAAAAGGTGGAAAAGAAAAAATTTAGGTACACATACGGATAGTCATAAATAATAAATAGCGCAATGTACTTAATAAATGAAAAAAAGTTTCCCTTCCGATACGAATTTGTCTGACGGTTACGTTATTAACATTGACAAGCCTTTGGGCTGGACTTCCGCCGACGTTGTCCGCAAGATCAAGTTCGCGCTTCGCAGGTGCGGATACGGCGAATTGAAAGTAGGCCACGCCGGAACGCTCGATCCCCTGGCTACGGGGGTATTGCTCGTCTGCGTGGGCAGAGCCACCAAAAGAGTGGACGAACTGCAGGCGGAGCCCAAAGAATACGTAACGGAAATAATGCTCGGCGCAACGACGCCCAGCTATGATCTCGAACATCCCATCGACAGGACTTATCCTTACGGGCACATAACGGTGGATATGGTGAAGACGGCTCTGTGCGAAATGACGGGGGAAAGATTGCAGATGCCGCCCGTGTACTCGGCGAAGAAGATCGAGGGTCAGCGTGCCTACCAGTATGCGCGCGAAGGGACCGAGGTTCCCTTGAAGTATTCCATGGTCAATATATATGCGATGGAGGTGCTGGAATTCGACCCTCCGCGCCTGAAGCTGAGGATAAAGTGCGGCAAGGGTACATATATCCGTTCCATTGCGATGGAACTCGGGGAAAAACTCGGAAGCGGGGCGCATATAGTTTCGCTGTGCAGGACGAAAAGCGGTGGATATTCGCTCGAAGAGGCATACGGCATGGAAGAAATAACATATTGTTTGGATAGTATGAAACAAAAATAGATTTTCAACGTATATATTTTACATGTAATTATTTTTAGAGTTTGTTTGAAAATGTTACCGAAGTTATTTTGAACTCTTTTTCGATGATTTTTTCCTGAAAGATGAGGCGAATAGCGGGGACTATTTAACGAATCTTTCAAGAAAAAAGCGTAAAAGAGCCAAAAAGAACGAGATTAATATTTTCAAACAGACTCTTAAATTTATCTTAAATAAGAACGGAAATGTATCGTATGTAAGCGATATATTTTCATCTTAATTTTTACAATGATCGAATTATGAAATTATCACAATACAATTATAGCTACTCGCCGGATATGCTTGCGAAGTATCCTGTTGAAAACCGCGACGAATCGCGCCTCATGGTAGTGCGCAGGAAGGACGGCAGTATAGAACACAGGGTATTCAAGGATATTCTGGATTATTTTGAGGAGAAGGACACCTTTATTTTCAACAATACGAAGGTTTTTCCCGCAAGGCTTTACGGAAACAAGGAGAAGACGGGCGCCGAGATAGAGATATTCCTCCTCAGGGAACTCAACAGCGACCTGAGGCTTTGGGACGTACTCGTGGATCCGGCACGTAAAATAAGGATAGGCAACAAGCTCTATTTCGGGGATGACGACACGTTGGTGGCAGAAGTCATAGACAATACCACATCGCGCGGCCGTACCCTGCGCTTCCTTTTCGACGGAGACTACGACGAGTTCAAGGAAGCCCTTTACAAGACGGGCGAGACTCCATTGCCTAAATGGGTGCGCAGTAAGGCGGAGGAAATAGACAAGGAGCGTTATCAGACGATATATGCCAGAGCCGAAGGCGCCGTGGCCGCCCCTATCGCCGGCTTGCACTTCAGCAAGCACCTTATGAAGAGGATGGAAATAAAGGGTATCGAACAGGCGTTTATAACCCTTCATGTCGGTCTTGGCAGTTTCAGGGAAGTCGATGTAGAGGATGTGACGAAGCACAAGATGGATTCCGAGCAGATGTTCATAGGCGAGGATGTCGTTTCTGCCGTGAACTCCGCCAAGAATAATTCCAGGAGGGTGTGCGCCGTGGGAACCACCGTGATGAGGGCGATAGAGAGTTCGGTCACCACCGACGGTCTTCTCAAGCCGTTTGATGGGTGGACTAACAAATTCATTTACTACCCCTACGAATTCAGCGTGGCCGATTCCATGGTAAGCAATTTTCATCTGCCCCATTCCACCCACCTGATGATGGTATGTGCTTTCGGCGGGTTCGACACGGTTATGAACGCCTACAAGGTTGCGAAAAGCGAAGGATACCGCTTCGGCACCTATGGCGATGCCATGCTGATCCTTTAGGGCGTCGGGAAATAAAGCGCCGAGAAGAACCTATGGGCGGATCGGGAATATTTTTCCGGTCGAAACGGCAGGTTGTTGTCATATTCCGTAAAATTCAGAAATATAATGAGGGCTGCCCTGATTTTTTTTATCTGGGCAGTCTCGTTTTATTATCTAATTATCGGTAAAAACCCTGCACTTTTTTGCAGTTACTTTGGTTTCTATAAATATTTTTTCCACCTTTTGACAGTCAAAAGGTGGAGCCAAAACCTGCCGCCCCCATCTTCCGCGGAGTTTCTCTCGGAAGCTTCCCTCGCTACGCGGTAGCTTCGGGTGATCTTCCTGACGCAACTTTTCTCCGCGTCGATGGGTCGCAGACCGACAGTCCCAGGCGGAACTACGGGTTTGATCATGGGAATTTCGCTGGTAAGAGAAAGCACCTCGAATAGTGAATTATTTTCTCGGTATCGATGAACCCGACAACCTGAGATCGGCTTACCTGCATCGGCGTGGACGGTGTTGAGTACCGTAGTGAAGTTTTTGCGCGGGAGGCCGGACGCATAACCAGGGGGTTTCAGTTCCGATTGAACGACGAAACGGTATATGTCGCCAATATAATGGTATCCAAGATCTCCGTTTTGTGGGGTTGTTCCCAGGACTTTCGTGAGAAAATGTTTACGGGCAGTCTGATGCTCGTCGGGTCTATGATGCTGGTAACGGCTGCACTCCTTGCGTTCTCACATTACGCCAAACCGCGCCGTCAGCCGTTGTTCCCAAAAGCGCGTTCATAGGTCTTGTTTGCGCTGCAGCTGTACTTCCCGGACTCTCGAGATCGGGAGCCACCGCATTCGCCGGTCTGCTGCTGGGTACAAAGGGCAAGCTCCCAAATTCTCGTTCCTGCGTGCTTATCCCGCGTAGGCATGAACATTCTCGAAATCTGGAAGACCGCATTTCGGGTTCGGTTATCGCCGCTTGCCCGACAAACCTTGTTCGCGGGCTTTGCCGCGTCGTCACGCGGAATCCTTGCGTGCAGGTGGATGATCAGCCCGGTGAACAGGGGCAAATTGATATGGTTCGCCGTTTATTGTCAGTCGGCATCGCGCCATACGATCTCAGCTGTAGGGATTTCGTATTTTTTCTGTTCTCTTTTACAAAAGGACAGCGGGGAGAAGGCGCCTGATTTTATTCCGGCATCCTCATAGCCGTTATTCGGGTTGCGAAGCAACCCGAAGTTCGCCTGGGACTGTCGAGTTCGCGAATTTATCGATGCGGGGAAAGTTGCGGTAGGAAGATCACCCGAAGCTACCGCGTAGCTGAGAAGTTTTCCTCAGGAGCAACTCCGGCGAAGAGCGAGGCGGCAGACGGCTCCACTCTTTGTCTGCCAAAAGGTGGAAAAGAAAAATTTAGGTACACATACGATATCGTTAAATGGCAGTTAGCGTAATGTAATTACAATGAAAGTTTCCGATAACGAATTGTCTGACGAAGTGCCGTTATTACATTGACAAGCCTTTGGCTGGACTTCCGCCGACGTTGTCCGCAAGGTCGAGTTCGCTGCAGGGTGGAATGGCATTGAAAGTAGGCCACGCCGGAACGCTCGATCCTGGCTGCGGGGGGTGCTCATCTGCGTGGCAGGCAACCGCCAAAAGAGATGGACGAACTGCAGGCGGAGCCCAAAGAATACGTAACGGAAATAATGCTCGGCGCAACGACGCCCAGCTATGATCTCGAACATCCCATCGACAGGACTTATCCTTACGGGCACATAACGGTGGATATGGTGAAGACGGCTCTGTGCGAAATGACGGGGGAAAGATTGCAGATGCCGCCCGTGTACTTGGCGAAGAAGATCGAGTGGTCAGCGTGCCTACCAGTATGCGCGCGAAGGGACCGAGGTTCCCTTGAAGTATTCCGCGGATGGTCAATATATATGCGATGTGGGAGGTGCTGGAATTCGACCACTCCGCGCCTGAAGCTGAGGATAAAGTGCGGCAAGGGTACATATATCCGTTCCATTGCGATGAACTCGGGAAAACTGGAAGCGGGGCGCATATAGTTTGGGCTGTGCAGGACGAAAAGCGGTGGATATTCGCTCGAAGAGTGGCATACGGCATGGAAGAAATAACATATTGTTTGGATAGTATGGAAACAAAAATAATAGATTTTCAACGTATATTTTACATGTAATTATTTTTAGTTTGTTTGAAAATATTTATCAGTTATTTTGAACTCTTTTTCGATGATTTTTCCTGAAAGATGAGGCGAATAGCGGGGACTATTTAACGAATCTTTCTCAAGGAAAAAGCGTAAAAGAGCCAAAAAGAACGATTAATATTTTCAAACAGACTCTTAAATTTATCTTAAATAAGAACGGAAATGTATCGTATGTAAGCGATATATTTTCATCTTAATTTTTACAATGATCGAAGTAGGAAATTATCACAATACAAGTATAGCTGCTCGCCGATATGCTTGCGAAGTATCCTGTTGAAAACCGCGGACGAATCGCGCCTCATGGTAGTGCGCAGGAAGGACGGCGGTAAATAGAACACAGGGTATTCAAGGATATTCTGGATTATTTTGAGGAGAAGGACACCTTTATTTTCAACAATACGAAGGTTTTTCCCGCAAGGCTTTACGGAAACAAGGAGAAGACGGGCGCCGAGATAGAGATATTCCTCCTCAGGGAACTCAACAGCGACCTGAGGGCTTTGGGACGTACTCGTGGATCCGGCACGTAAAATAAGGATAGGCAACAAGCTCTATTTCGGGGATGACGACACGTTGGTGGCAGAAGTCATAGACAATACCACATCGCGCGGCCGTACCCTGCGCTTCCTTTTCGACGGAGACTACGACGAGTTCAAGGAAGCCCTTTACAAGACGGGCGAGACTCCATTGCCTAAATGGGTGCGCAGGTAAGGCGGAGGAAATAGACAAGGAGCGTTATCAGACGATATATGCCAGAGCCGAAGGCGCCGTGGCCGCCCCTATCGCCGGCTTGCACTTCAGCAAGCACCTTATGAAGAGGATGGAAATAAAGGGTATCGAACAGGCGTTTATAACCCTTCATGTCGGTCTGGCAGTTTCAGGGAAGTCGATGTAGAGGATGTGACGAAGCACAAGATGGATTCCGAGCAGATGTTCATAGGCGAGGATGTCGTTTTCTGCCGTGAACTCCGCCAAGAATAATTCCAGAGGGTGTGCGCCGTGGGAACCACCGTGATGAGGGCGATAGAGAGTTCGGTCACCACCGACGGTCTTCTCAAGCCGTTTGATGGGTGGACTAACAAATTCATTTACTACCCCTACGAATTCAGCGTGGCCGATTCCATGGTAAGCAATTTTCATCTGCCCCATTCCACCCACCTGATGATGGTATGTGCTTTCCGGCGGGTTCGACACGGTTATGAACGCCTACAAGGTTGCGGAAAAGCGAAGGATACCGCTTCGGCACCTATGGCGATGCCATGCTGATCCTTTAGGGCGTCGGGAAATAAAGCGCCGAGAAGAACCTATGGGCGGATCGGGAATATTTTTCCGGTCGAAACGGCAGGTTGTTGTCATATTCCGTAAAATTCAGAAATATAATGAGGGCTGCCCTGATTTTTTTTATCTGGGCAGTCTCGTTTTATTATCTAATTATCGGTAAAAACCCTGCACTTTTTTGCAGTTACTTTGGTTTCTATAAATATTTTTTCCACCTTTTGACAGTCAAAAGGTGGAGCTAAAACCTGCCGCCCCATCTTCCGCGGAGTTTCTCTCGAAGCTTCCCGCTACGCGGTAGCTTCGGGTGATCTTCCTGACGCAACTTTTCTCCGCGTCGATGGGTCGAAGACCGACAGTCCCAGGCGGAACTACGGGTTTGCTTCGCAATCCGAAAAATGGTATCTTAAAAATTTTTGGGCGCCGTCAGGCGCCTTCTTCCCCGCTGTCGATAAAAGCGTTAAGAAATTATTGGATGATAAACCCTTAGAAATTCACGATAGTGTAGGTATGTTTAGAATCACCGATTCTGAACATACCGGCATTTCTTGGGTTTAACGCCGTCATTTTAGCTTTTTCGACTCGCGGGGCTGAGTTTTTGCCCGCTTTTGCCAGCCAAAAGCGGAAAAGAAATATTTGGCAACACGTAAATAATCACTATAAAATTAACCGGAGCGTCTTTAGGTAAATATACGGACATTTATTTTTCTATTTTCCCATTTTGCGCCGCCTTATGCCTCGACAAACCGGTTTGACTGCGATGTAGATAGAGTTTCAATCCCTTGACATGGAATATTCTCAAATTTTTCTTATCTTTGTATTCGATTTTAAGTTAAACCGGGGAATCATTGATGAATAGCCGCAAGATCTTATATGTTTGTCAGAAATCATGCCTTACTTTCCTCAGACCGACATGTCGCAGCTTTGCAGGACATTGTCTCAAGCGATGCAGGAGAAGGGAAATGAGATCAGGACTTTCACACCCCGGTACGGATGTATAAACGAACGACGGAACCAGCTTCACTGAGGTTATACGTCTTTCCGGAATGAATCTCATTATCAACGACAATGATCACCAGCTCATAATAAAGGTGGCTTCGATACCTTCGGCGCGGGTTCAGATATTTTATCGACAACGACGACTGTTTCGGCCGTAAAGCGGTGTTGGAAGACGAACAGGGAAAACTGCTTCCCGATAATGACGACCGCGCCATCTTTTTCGCGCGCGGAGTGATCGAGACCGTGAGGAAGCTGAGGTGGCAACCCGACATAGTCCACTGCCACGGCTGGTTCACTTCCATGGTTCCGTCCTACATCAGGTACATGTTTGCCGACGATCCTCTCTCTTATGAATACGAAGATCGTCATGTCTTTATATAACGACCGGTTCTGTGGCGAACTCGACGGCGGATTTGCGGAAAAGTTGGCAGGGAGGGGGTAGACCGTAAAATATTGACGTACTTCGCAACCTTCATACGAAAATCTCATGAAGTTCGTTATTAATCTGGCTGACGGTGTCATATTGGAGACTGAACAGGGGCAGGATGCCATTCTGGAATATCTTAAAGATACGGGAAAGCCTGTGCTGCAGTATCAGCACAAAAATACAACCGAGTATTTGGACAATTATCAGGAATTCTATGGAAAAGATTCTTTAGACTTGCAGGGCTGTTGGTTCTGCCGGTCGTGGCGGCGGGGTTTGCAATGTATTCATGTGTCAAGGTGATAACACTTTCGGCCTGGATTATGTACCCGAACACGAGAAAATGATTCTCAGGATCGACACGCTTACGGACATCGGTACATACGTCGTATTTTCCGATTCGCTTAGCGCCAACTACCGCTCCAGAATACTGATCGGCAACATGACCGACCCCGTTTTCGGAAAAACGGCCTGCGGGACCGTCGTCCAGTATTACCCGAGCTCGAACGAATTCAACGACAAAAAACTCTTCGGGTTCAATCCCGTAGCCGATTCCGTGAAATTCACCTTTTACGTATCCAACACATACGGAAAGGGCGATGTGGAACAGACTTTCTACGTCTATACGCTGACCGATTCGCTTGCACGCGACTCGGGTACTATCCGGATATACCGGTGGAGAATGTGGTGAATTCCTCCAAGCCGGTTTTTTCCTTCACAATGAAGGACGAGCCTTTCGAGGCGGTCAAATTGGTCGATATTACGGCTGACGGAAGGGATTTCCTGAATAAGCTGGTGACGGCCGATTCGGCCATGTATGCCGAACCCTACCGCAAATTCCGCAAACAATTTTACGGACTTTACATCGCGCCCGCGCGCCTGGTTCGTTGGAGGATGCCGCCGTATACAATATAACCATGTACGAAAGCACGTACTATGTCTACTCAGCCATGACCGTCTACGGGCATAACTACGACCGTCAGAATCCGACCGAAGTTCAGGATACGCTGACTGTCCGCTATATTTTCAGCGAGAGTACCCTTGTGGACAAGGAATTGCCGGTCAATATGTCGGTGAACAAGATAACCCATACATACCCGAACGAAATATTGAATGTCCTGAACGATACCGTAAATTCCCAGCCGGTGACTTACGTGCAGGGACTTGGGGTGGCCACGATGTTCGATCTGGGGGACAAACTCGAACAGATAAATAAACTCAAGACATACAAGGATAAGGAAGGTAATGTTACGGAATACAGCTCGATAGTGGTAAATCAGGCGAGGCTTGTCGTTCCGATCGGGAGCGTACCGCCGATATTATGGATGCGGCTCCGTCAAGCTCGGAATGTATACCAATTACAAGGGGAGCAACCCGTCGCCGATCGTGGATTATCAGTATTATAGCGAAGCCTACTATGGCTACACCATACCTTATAACGGATACCTTAACCGCAGCAGGGGATTCTATGACATTAACATCTCGGCGTATATTGCCTACCTGATCAACGACAGGGAAAAATTGGAAGACAGGACGAAAATATGGGTTTGCCCTGCGGCATATACCATAGGGGAGAACTATTCCCAGATAGTACTCAACGGATCCGCCCCTGTGCGACGATCCGGTGAAGCTGGTGCTGACTTATACACTTGTAAAATAGACCTGTAATCCTGATAAAATAAAACCTAAAGCACACCCGCCTTTAGGTTTTGTTGTTTAAACCAGGTATTTATTTAACGTATTGAATATGAAAGATAATTTAGTAATCGTCGAATCGCCCGCCAAAGCCAAGACGATCGAGAAATTCCTGGGGAAGGACTATGTCGAAATCGAGTTACGGGCATGTCTGCGATCTTGCTAAAAAAGGCATGGGCATTGAAATAGACAATGATTTCGCCCCCCGTCTACGAGATAGCTCCCGGCAAGAAAAAGGTCGTTTCCGAGTTGGCCAAGGCCGCTTCGGAAGCTAAGACAGTCTGGCTCGCGTCCGATGAAGACCGAGAGGGAGAGGCCATACATGGCACCTGTCCCAGGCGCTCAAATTATCCCCCGACCATACGAAAAGAATAGTATTTCACGAAATAACGAAGGAAGCCATACTTTCCGCCGTCGACAATCCGAGGAAGTGGACAGGAACCTGGTGAACGCCCAGCAGGCGCGGCGTGTTCTCGACCGGCTTGTCGGCTTCGAACTGTCGCCCCTGCTGTGGAGAAAAAGTCAGGCCGTCGCTCTCCGCCGGCAGGGTGCAGAGCGTGGCGGTCAGGCTTATCGTGGAGCGCGAGAGAGAGATTATAGCCTTCAAACAGCAACCCTATTTCAGGGTTACGGCCATGTTCGTAAACAGTGCCGACCGCGACAAAATCATTTTCAGGGCAGAACTGAACAAACGTTTCGATTCGCGCGAGCAAGCCCGCGCCTTTCTTGAAAAGTGTATGGGTGCCGCGTTTACCGTTGCCTCCCACGAGAAAAATCGGGTTCCAAATCGCCCGCCCCGCCGTTTACCACATCGACGCTCCAACAGGAAGCGGGACGCCGGTTCGGCATGTCGGTATCCCAGACCATGTCGGTCGCGCAGAGCCTCTATGAGAACGGGTCTCATAACATATATGCGTACCGATTCCGTCAATCTGTCCGCCCAGGCGCTGGCGGCCTCCAAAAAGAAATCACGAGACGCTTCGGCGCGGACTACTCGCATTCACGCAACTATAAAACCAAGTCCAAGATGGCGCAGGAAGCCCACGAGGCCATAAGGCCTTCCTATTTTCGACAGGGAGGAGATAGAAGGCAGCGCGGCCGAAAAGAAACTGTACAACCTGATATGGAAGCGTACCGTAGCGTCACAGATGGCTTCTGCGGAGGTGGAGAAGACGGTTGTCACGATAGAGACGGACAAGACCAAAGAACATTTTACGGCTTCGGAGAGAGATACTTTTCGACGGCTTCCTTAAACTGTATGCGGAAACGGTCGATGACGAGGCAGCCGCCGAATCGGGCGAAGGCATACTTCCCGAACTTCATGTGGGCGACGCGCTCGACAATATCAGCATCATCGCCACGCAAAATTTACGCAACCCCCGCGCGTTACAGCGAGGCCACCCTGGTCAAACGGCTCGAAGAACTGGGCATAGGCCGTCCTCACATACGCTCCCACGATTTCCACGGTTATAAAGCGCGGATACGTGGTAAAGGAAAACAGGGAAGGCGTAAAACGCGGTTACGAAGTGATGACGCTCGAAAAAGGCAAAATTACTGAAAAACGGGCGGAGGAGACTGCCGGCAGGGGAAAAGAACAAACTTCTGCCGACCGACATAGGGATGCTCGAACGATTATCTCGAAGGACGGTTCCAGGAGATAATGGACTATAATTTTGGCCAAGGTCGAGAAGGAGTTCGACGAAATAGCCGAAGGAGAAAAAGGAGTGGTCGGTATGATAAGGGAATCTCATTGCCCTTTCCACGAGTCGGTCGTGAAAAGGCGCTCGAAATATCGGCAAGGTGTGGGACGTACGCAGCGGGTACTCGGCCGTGATCCCGAGAGTGGCCGCGAAGTGTCGGCGCGTATAGGAAGGCATGGCCCCATAGTGGAGATAGAGGGGCGAAGAGGGGGAGAAAGCGCGGTTTGCAAGCCTGCGGAAAGGGACAGCTGATAGAATCGATAACCCTTCAGGAGGCGCTGGAATTATTCACCCCTGCCGCGTACTGTCGGGGAGCTCGATGGCCGGGAGGTCGTGATAGGGATAGGACGTTTCGGCCATATGTGCGCCATAACGGCAAATTCACGTCGCTCGCCAAGACAGACGATCCTTATACGATAACGCTGGGAAAGGGCGGCCGAACTGATCGCGGAGAAAGAAAAACAGGCCGCGGCCGCCAAAACCCCACCTCAGGACTTTCGATGAAGAACCCGGCATGTTAATACTCAACGGCCGTTACGGGCCTTACATATCCTTCGAGGGCGCAAATTATCCCGTCCTAAAGGGAAAGAACCGGCGGAGCTCACTCTCGCGGGAGGTAAGGGAGGTTATCGAGAAAGGCAAAAACCGGAAAGCAAGGAAAGCAGGCAATAAGTAGTTTATGAATTTGGTGACAATAAACAGGACTGATTTTATATAAAATCAGTCCTGTTTTGCATTAATGTATGTCCGTATATGTACCTAAAATCATATGAGATATTTTAAACTTTTTCCACTTTTTGCCAGCCAAAAAGCGGAAAAGAAATAATCTGTTTCAACGCATAACCAATCTCCATGAAATTAGACGGAGAGTTTCCAAGTGCATATACGGAGGACCGGACATACATCTTATATTTCATATACCTTGCGGGTAAGATTATCCTCATTCCGGGAACGTTCTGGAAGGACGAAGCCGACCGTCTGGCAGAGTCGAGTTCCCTGCAGTCGCCACAGGTCTCGAAACCTTTCGATCCGGCGCATTTGCGGATCTCGCATTCTGCACAATGACCGATTTTCACGCCGTCCGTGCGGCAGCCTGTGCAGTTTATCATATCGGCGGTAATATCCGGCGAATCGTACATCGCCCGCCATTTCAGGGCGGTTTCTTGCCGCAGTTCGTTGTCATCGGCAATGGTGGCTATGCGGGCGTCGCAGTTCTCGCAGTCGATGCCGCAGCAGGCAATAAGTCGTTTCATATCTTCTTATGGTTTTTGGTCAGTCGCTTTGTTGATTAAAAAAATAGAGATGAACACCAATGCCGCCGAAACAAGGGAGAACGCCACCGCCATCGGGAAGAACCAGATTATCTCGTCCACGGCAAGCAGTACGAGTGCCGGGCCTGTAACCCAGAGAACTTTAATGACGGTTTTATCCTTTGCTCCCGAAACAACCCAGAGCAGTACGGCGATGAACAGCAGAAGAATCGTTCCGCAGTAGCCGAAACCCGAATAAAAGCCCGCCATCGTGGAATCTTCCTTACCCATAAAACTGAACTGCACATCCTGCATTATCCTGACTACCTCAGGGGTACATCTCCGTCGGGTTTTTGCCAGGTCGCGACCCTGCTCGTATGGCCTATGGCATGAAGCAGCACGATTACCGCTGCGATCCTTAAAAGTAATTTCTGATTTCATGGATTTATAGTTAAATTAGGATGATCAATTACCGCTTATTTTTTTGGGAACAGCGCCACCTGGTTGTCCTTGATAGAATAGTCTATATTGGATGTTATTTTCAGCAGTTCCAATACCTGGGAGACGGATTCCGAATTGAAAGATGCCGTGAACCGGTACGACAGTATGGATCTATCGGCGACGCTTATATTTATGCCGTACCATCTCTCCATCTTTTTATCACGTCTTCCATGCCGGTGTTATCGAACAGAAGGCATCCGTCTTTTCCATGCTGTATTGTAATATATTTCGCCGCCGCTCTTCTTGGAGCTTTTAGTCGCCGCTTTATCGGGGATTATGATTTCGTCCTCGGGGTTTACGATTATTTTCTCTTTTGTTTTTCAACGTAGAGGGTCACGTTTCCCGAAACCAGGGTAAATTTCAGCTCGCGGTCGTTTTCATAGGATGAGACGTTGAAAACCGTTCCCGATACTATTATCGTCACTCCTTGGACGTTTTGATATACATTGGCCACTGTTCGTTGCCTTCGACCTCGAAATAGGCCTCGCCCGACAGCTCGACATTCCGCATAAGGGGATCGAACCTGTCGGGACATTTCAGCAGGCTGTTGCTGTTAAGCCACACTCTGCTGCCGTCGGGCAGCGTGACTTTGCCCTTGACACCCGGATTGACGAAATATTCCACGAAAGCATCCTCCTGCACGGGTATTTCGGCAACAAGCGATCCCTCTGCCGGAGTACCGGCGGAGGACTCGCGCAGGAAATAAAGACAGGCGGCTGAAATAACCGCAGGGATAAAAAGTATGGCCGCCGTCCTTATAAGTACTTTCGACAACGAACGGCTTTTTCCCGGTTTTCTATGCCTGGTAATGCTGCACGCCTTTTCCATACCGGCAGTCGTATACGGCATGTTTCTGAAAACCCAGTCAGCCTTTACTCTGGAGAAGAATGCGCAGTTTTCTTCACTGCCCTCTATCCACGAAAGAATATCTCTCTCGGAAGCCGAAACTTTGTCTTCGATATATCGTATCAACGTTTCTTTATTCATCAAATCATCTTATTAAGCACACTGCTATTTTTTTATTATTTTGTTAGTACTGTTAATTAGTACTATACAGACAAATAATGGATAAATAAATATTTCACGGTACTTATAAATAAAAAACCTCCAATAAATCCGTTGCAATTTACACATCCGTAATGACTTATTCAAAAAAATCGATTACGGAATCAGGTACCTGTGCTCTTTCAGCTTCTTCCTGAGATAACGTAGCGCCAGGATTATGTGGTATTCGACCACCTTGACGGAAACATGTTTTTGCGTCGCTATCTCTTCGTAGGTCATACCGAATTTACGGCTGAGAACGAAACTGTCCCTGACCTTTTCCGGCAGTAGCCTATACATTTTCTCAATAAAAGATTCGAGTTCGAGGGCTTCGAGTTCTTCGCTGACGCTTATGCTCTCCAGGGCGATCGTATTGACGGCGGCTTCCGCTTGACTATCGGATCCGTGCGCCTGTTTATGGTATCGCGCAGAAAGTTCAGAGCCCTGTTCCTCGCTATGGTGAAAGTATATGAGCGTATGCTGCATTCCGGTTTCAGGTGTTCCCTCGAATTCCACAGCGATATAAAAGTCTCCTGCGCGATGTCCTGCGCGGAAGAAGGATCATTGATGTATTTAGTGACGAAAAAGACGATATTATCGTACTCGGCCATGAAGAAGGCGTTGAAAACTTCTTCATTGCCGTGTCTTATGGATTCGTTGATAATGTTATACTTCTTCTCGCTCTGCATAGTGCAAATATATAAATTTCTATTGTCCATGACTGTTTGTAAAGAATCGAAAGTGGTATCAATTTTTAAAGACGATTTATATCATGCAGATGAATAGTTAGTTATGGCTTGATCTTTTGATCCGAGGATAAAATCCTCCGGTCCTGTGCGGGCTTTACCTGCAATATGAGACGAATTGATTCATGAAATTGGTATTTTTATTTCATTTTTATTCTCCTTGCGATTTTTTTCAGGGAATGGTACTCTCCGCCGTGTATTATAATTATCGGGCATCACCCGTATAATTTTTCTATTAATTCAAACAATTAAGCACGATGGGAAAACTGAAAAGACTCTTTGAACGACGGATTATGTTCGGATCCGTCATGTTATTTATGTGCTTTGCCGTGCATGCGACAGTTGTCTCGGCGCAAACTCCGGAATTGAATTTTTCCAGAGTTCCTTTAACGACTGTGTTGAAGGAAATTCAGAAACAGACCCCCTTACAGGTTTGTTTACAACAATTCCCTGATCGATGTCGGGAAAGAGGTTTCCATAGTATCCTCCAATGAGGATATTGAAACCGTAATGAAAAAACTTTTGGCCGGCACCGGAATCGTCCACCGGATCATAGACAAGCAGGTAACCCTGTCTCCCGCGACTTTCGTCCAGAGTAGTACTGCAAGTCAGCCGACTTCGGTGCAATCTGCCATCGGCGCGAGGAATACCGTGAGCGGTACGGTCGTGGATGCCTCCACGGGTGAAGCCGTGATAGGTGCGGTCGTCAGTCTGAAAGGGACGCGGCGCGCCACGGTAACCGATGTCTTCGGAGGGTTCAAACTCGATGCTCCGGGCGATGGGATAATAGAAGTTTCCTGCCTCGGAATGCTGCCTGTCGAGATGAATATAGCCGGCAGGACCAATATTCCCGTTGTGATGCAGCAGGATGCCATGAAATTGCAGGACGTGGTAGTTACGGGGTATCAGACCCTCTCACGGGAGAGATCGACCGGTTCATTCTCGGTTATAAAATCGGAAAACCTCGAAGCCAAACTGCAGCCCAATATGAAATCGGTGCTCGAAGGCCAGGCCACTGGGATGGTGGTCACGAAAGAGGGGAACATCGAGATCAGGGCGTGTCCACGATCAATGGCGTCAAAGACCCTCTGATCGTCGTGGACGGTTATCCGCTGATGGGGGAGAACTGTTGAAGACCGTGTCGAGATCCACAATGGACAGGGATGTGCTGTCCAATATGGGGTATGACTTTAGAGTCGATCAATCCGGATAACATAGAGACT
Source organism: Holotrichia oblita (assembly GCA_023690525.1). Taxonomy (NCBI): domain Eukaryota; kingdom Metazoa; phylum Arthropoda; class Insecta; order Coleoptera; family Scarabaeidae; genus Holotrichia; species Holotrichia oblita. The sequence goes on from CM043015.1 coordinate 2,202,676, forward strand.
ATAACCCTGTTGAAGGATGCCGTGGCCGCATCGATCTACGGAGCGAAAGCGTCGAACGGTGTTATCGTAATAACCACAAAAAGGCATGAAAGGCGGATCCCCCGGTACGTTCAATATATCATACAAGGGAACTTACGGAGTTAAGCTGAAACCCCAATTGTCCAAACTCAATATCGCGAGCGTCTCGGATTACATGGACGCGGAATTGGATCTATACAAACTTGATCCCAATTCGTATTACAGTACCTACAATTCGTACGGACGTATTTCGGACTATGCCTACCTGCTTATGGCCAAGGACAGGGGGCTGATCTCCGCAGCCGAGGCCGATTCAAAGATAGAGGCGTTGAAAAAGAACAACGCCCTGAAGCAGATAGAGGACAAACTGCTCAGACCCGTACAGTCGCAGCAGCACAATATTTCGCTGTCGAGCGTGGCGAAAGGCAATGCTTTCAATGCCATGATGAGATATTTCAGAGAATCCGGCGATTTGCTCGCAAAGAACAGTTCGAGACTGACAGTCGATATAGGCGATACGTGGAGTCCGAAGGACTGGCTGTCGGTCAAACTTTTACTCAATGTCAATAATCAGAATTCCAAGACTCCGATAGCCAACTTGTCAAGTCTTACGACGTTCGGTTCGTCGAGTTGGATATTGCCCTACTCGCAACTGTACGACGACAGCGGAATCCCACGTCATGGGCTCCCGTTGGCCAGTCGCGGCTAAGCAAATATGAAACCTATCCGGGGATGAAATCCGTACTGTACCACCCTGCGGATGATTTGAGACAGAGGTATACGGATGCCAATGAACTCTACATAAGGATGGGCGGCGATATCAACTTGAATTTCTGTAAATTCCTCAAGGGAAGCGTCGGCGGGACATGGACGAGGAGCGCCTATGGAAGCAAAACCATATGGGAGGCGGAATCGTTCAGCATGAGAACCGCCTACAACGATGCTACTTCCGCCAAGGATCCCACCGTACATTATGTTCCGGAAGGGGGAAAGATCGATGAAAACAGGGGAACGGCGACTTCGTGGCTGCTCCGTTACCAGCTGAACTACAGCCAGGCGTTCGGCGGCGAAATGCATCGCGTGACGGCAATGTTCGGCGGCGAAGTCAACAGGGATACCTATGAAATAAGCTACCTCCCGACCAGACTGGGCTACAATCCCGTATCGGCTACATACAACTCCGGCTTCAATCCCTACGATTTTAACAACAATACCGGCGGTATAAGGGGGAACATGCTCTTTGCACTGGCTCCGACCAACCTGGGAACCATCGGCTACGGATCCAACTACGGAGTGCGGGACAACAGGTTCGCATCGTGGTACGCAAACGCTTCCTACGAGTTTAACAACAAGTATCTGGTCACCGGAAGCACAAGGCTCGACCTGACGAACTTCTTCGGTACCGATCCCAAATACAGGTACAAACCGGCATGGTCGGTAGGGGGCAAATACAAGCTGGCCGAAGAGAGCTTCTTCGAAGGCCTGAAAAGCGTATTCGGAAGATTCGACATCAGGGCTTCGTACGGCGTCACCGGTAACATATCGTTGAGTTATACTCCCTACCTCGTATTGAGCGTGGGTTCGCACAATACCACCACGGGCGGCATATCGTATGCCATATCCACCTATCCCAACAACCAGTTGAGATGGGGAAAAAAACCAAGACGATCGACCTCGGGGCGGACTTCTCAGTACTGAACGACAAGCTGAACGTAACCGTAGAATACTACAACAAGAAAAGCAAGGACCTGATAGTTTCGGATGCAATAGATGAAACGAGAGGTACGACTAGCTGTCCCAATGAATGTGGGATCGGTCACTAATAAGGGAATCGAAGTGAATCTGTCGGGAAGCGTGCTGAAGGGGAAAGATTTTTCCTGGTGGACAAATCTTAACATAAGCCATAATACGAGCATGGTAGACTATTACAAGGTAAACCGAATGTATTTCACCAGTTTCGCTTCAGCCAATGGGATTCTCGTGGAGGGCTACCCGATGGACGGTTTCTGGGGAGCGAAGTTCGCGGGACTTAACGACAAGGGCGTCTCCCTGTATTACAACAAGGCGGGTGACAAAGTGGAAGGAGGAAGCCTCAAGGCCGAAGACGCCGTTTATCTTGGCACGCTGAGACCCAAGGTGGACATAGGTTTCACCAATTCGTTCCGCTACAGGAATTTGAAGCCTCCATCATGTTTATCGGCAAGTTCGGACACAAGTACAGGAAAGACAATTTCTCCGGTTCCAACTACATAAACAGGCATGTGGGCGAAAGATGGAAGAAACCCGGTGACGAAGCCAATACGATCTACCCCGTGATTCAGTCGTGGAACATGGACATGTTCTACTACCCTTACAGCGATGTCCTCGTGGGTAATGCCAGCTATGTGAAACTGAGGGACGTGACGTTGACCTACAATATCCCCGCAAAAGCGGCGAAAGCCGTGTGGCTGTCCGGCGCGAAGGTGTATTTCCAGACGCGCAACCTGTTCTGTATTACGGCTAAGGGCGTGGATATAGACCCCGAAACCGCCGAGGTCAATACTACGGGAGGAACGGGCGCCATGACCAACCAGGGATATGTATCCATGCAACTCAGGCCGGAGTTTTATTTCGGACTGTCCGTCACTTTTTAAATAACCGTTAAAATAAATGACAATTATGAATTTAAATAACTACGGCATGAGAAAGTTTTCGCTTCTGGTCATATCCGTACTGACCCTCGCCTCATGCAGCAAGTTTCTCGATGTCAAGCCGGCAGGAAAACTGATACCCGAACAGGGCGATGTAGCCTCGTTCGAAAGACTGATGAACAATATCAACTCGGTAGACTGGATACTTCAGAATAATAACAGGTCTTCTTCGCTTGTCTATCTGGGCGACGATGTGGAATTGTCGGACAATCAGGCGGACTGGGCATGGTACAACGGCCACCCCAATATCGACTGTTATTTCGCCTTCGTTTACAAGCGCCCCTACGCCAATCCCGCCGTGCAGGACTACTACTGGAACTGGGGATTCTACAGGGCGGCGCAGATATTCAACACCTGCATAGACGGCGTTAACAACGTGAGAACGGCCGACGTCGAACAGTATGCCAACGAAGTGGTGGCACAGGCAACGGTCGCAAGGGCGTGGCTGTACTTTTACGCGGCAATGGTGTACGGTCCGGTTTACAGGCCGGGCGGTGGCAATTCCACGAAAGCCATACCCTACAGGACTTCGGGAGACGTAATGTCGGCGATGGAGGATCTTTCGACTACGGAGGAGGTTTTCACCAGGGTGCTGTCCGACATACACTCCAATTTGAAAAACATACCCGAGCGTGCGAGTTGGAACACAAGGTTCGGCAAAGTGCAGACCTATGCTTTCCTGGCGCATTACCATCTATTCACAGTCTGTTATGACAGTGTGGCATACTATGCCGACAAGGCGCTCACGCTGGCCGCTTCACAGAATGGCGGTATGGACAACCTGTTCTACGACATGAACAAGTTCAGCTGGGCGAATGCCGGAGTAGCCGGTGACCGCAATCTGAGAAACGGAAGCGCGATCAATACCTCCCAGGGAACGGATCCCTTGTCCGCAACGTACAACAGGGAAATATGCCTTTACAGATCGTCGGCGTCCGCCGGCGGCACCTCCAGCTATCCTTCGGACGAACTTCTTGCGCTGTTCGATCCCGCCACCGATTTGCGCCGCGAGTACTTCTTCTTCGAGTACGACGGCTACAAGACGACCCAGGGAGGGGTCACATATGACGACGGAAGGCAGATACTGAATTACCAGACAAAAGCAGACCCGTACATGCGGATATACCTATCCCGAGCTGCTTCTTATGAGGGCAGAAGGCAGGGCGAGGACGAACGACCTGTCCGGCGCGCTGGCCGATCTCAATTATCTCAGGAAATTCAGGCACGTAGCCGGAACTCCCGATTTGGCGATCTCCGCTCAGAACGATCTGATCCAGGAAGTGCTCGACGAAAGAAGAAGGGAACTGCCCGTGGGCTCTCCCAAGCGCTTTTTCGATCTCAAACGGTTCTGCCTGGAGACGGGAAAACCCTGGTGCAAAACCTCCATATCGCACACGGTTAAAGGGGGTTACCTATACTGCAAACGTCGATTCGGAATTTTTCGTGCTGCCCATAAGCAATGCCGTGCTCATGTGGAACCCGCAATGGGGTATTCCGTTGAACGAAACTCCATGGAGCAACAGTAAGTAAAGGCGCCACAGTGGCAAAAGGTTCTGGATTTATTCTGAAAACAGTAGGGGAGGCATGCGGCGTTGTAGCGCCTCCTCTACCCCCGTTTCCCAGGGTTTTCCCAGACAACAATTTAGCTGCGCCGAAAGAAATGACGTCAATGAATGACATATTGTTCGAGAGATATTATCAGTAATCGAACAATATCTTTAATTTTGTAAAGTGAAAAATAACCAATCTCTAAAAAATTAAAAATGAAGAAAACATTTGTTCTCATGCTCTCCCTTCTGTTATGTTCTGGAGCGTTAGCCCAGGATAAAGGGTGTAAATTTCGAAAACCTGACTTTTGATCAGGCATTGGCAAAGGCGAAGGCCAACAAGAAAGGACCCAAATTAGTTTTTTCTCGACAGTTACACCGAGTGGTGCGGCCCGTGCAAATATATGACGAACACCGTATTCCCTCAGGAAGAGGCCGGTAAGTTCTTCAATGCCAACTTTGTAAATATCAAGATCGACATGGAGAAGGGCGAAGGCCTCGAACTGGCCAAGAGATTCTCGGTTGCGGCATATCCCACATTCCTTATCCTTGACGGAGACGGCAAGGAGGTAGGTCGTTTGGTCGGCAGTTCCGAGACGGCGGCACAGTTCATCGAAAGGGCTAAAAAAGCCATAGATCCGGCCAATTCTCCCGATGTGCTTAAAGCAGCCTACGACTCCAGCAAAGCCTCGATGATGCCATAAAGTATCTGGAGGCTCTCAGCGCAGCTTATAAAAACAATGAGATCAGGACTTTCGTTAACGATAATTTCGACTCTTTCAACGACAGGGAAAAGTTCTCGGATAAATTATGGCCGTATGTTTCACAGACATTATCCATGAAAGATTCCAGAACGCTTCCTTATGTCCTGGAGAACAAGGGCAGGGCTAACGCCGTCCTGGGCAAGGAAAAGGTGGACAAAGCGCTGATAATAGTCTATAAAAACATGCTTATGTCATATCTTATAGGTAAATCGGAAATGACTAAAACGGAATCGGCGCAGGCATGCAACAACCTGTCGCTTCTCATGGACAACGACGCCGTGGCCGAACGTTATATAAGCATAACCAGATTATACAATGACGGCAAGATGGAAGAAATAGCGAAGATGTTCAATGCTTCTTCCCTGTTTTATTCTTTCAACGAAATGGACAGGCAGCAGATCGAAAGAGTTTTCACCGGCATGAAGGGTTTTCCCGAAGAAACGGTGAAAAAATATTATGAGGAAAAGGCCGATATGTACAAGAGAATGGCCGAAGCCAGTTCAAATAGAAAATAGATTTTTTGCAGCATCCTAAGTGATAAATTAAGCACATTGTGCTATTTGCTATTTTTTGTTATACTGCTAATTAGCTCCTTGCAAACAAATAATGGATAAATAAATATTTCACGGTAATTATAACACAGTGTCGCACCGGAACTCCGGTGCGACACTGTGTTATAATGGGTCTTGTCGTAGGCCGGATTTCAATAAATTCCGGTTCAAGTTAGTTCCGAATGATTTTATATTTATTTTTGTTAAATTATTACTTTTTGTAATAAAAACTGGATAATCCGGTTATTATATATTGGTACTTAATCATACAGACTATGAAGACTAAATTGAATGCGTTGTTTCCGAAGAGTATGGCAAGCTGCGGATTTTACTCCTGTTATGCTGTTCCATTTTTGTGTTGCCTGTCAGGGCGCAGCAGCCGTCGTACCCTCCTTTTCCGGTCGATACGAAAGTTCGCTACGGAACTCTCGACAACGGGCTTACCTATTACATACGCCACAACGGACTGCCCAAGCAGCAGGCCGATTTCTACATTGCACAGAGGGTAGGGTCGGTACTGGAAGAGGACAACCAGGCGGGGTTGGCTCACTTTTCTCGAACATATGGCCTTTAACGGGTCGAGAATTTCCCGGAACGTATGATGATAGAATACCTGGAAACCATAGGAGTAAAATTCGGCGCGAATCTCAATGCCTATACTGCTTTCGATGAGACCGTGTACAACATATCGAGCGTTCCTGTCGTACGTCAGGGGATTATAGACTCCTGCCTTCTTATACTTCATGACTGGTCGGGTTTCCTTTCGCTGACCGAAAAATCGATGCTCAAGGAGCGCGGCGTTATCCGCGAAGAAATGCGTACCCGCAACTCGGCGAACTTTCGGCAGATAGAGAAACTCCTGCCGCAGATAATGGCGGGAAGCAAATATGCCAACCGCATGCCCATAGGTACGGAAGAAGTCATAATGAACTTCGGACTGCAGGAACTTGTCGATTACTACCACAAATGGTACCGTCCCGACCTGCAGGGTATTATCGTGGTGGGCGATATAGATGTGGACGAGATAGAATCTAAGATCAAACGATATTCGCCGACGTTCCGAAACCGGAGAATGCGGCGGAACGCACATACTTTACGGTTCCCGACAACGACGCCCCGATAGTCGGTATAGTGACCGACCCCGAAGCGACTGATTCAGGCGTGAGCATTTTCTATAAACGCGACCGGATATCTAAGGAGGAAAGGGGTACACTCCAGGGTATGGTGGTAAATTATTTCAACAACGCTGCCGCAATGATGCTCAACGCCCGTCTGGCGGAGATCGCACAGAAGGCCGACGCCCCCTTCTCGGGTGCGAGCTGCGGAAATTCTGATTTTATAGTATCCAAAACCAAGGAAATGTGGGCATTCGGCGCCGATGTCAAGAATAACGATGTCGGGAGCGCCCTGAAAGCCATAACCGTGGAAGCCGAAAGGGCAAAGAGGTACGGGTTCACCGAGCCGGAGTTCGACAGGGCGCGTACCAATATCTCAAATTATACGAAAAATGCGTACAATGAAAGAGAGAAACAATACAATGGCAGTTATACGCGCGAATATGTCGAACACTTTACGGATGGAGGTTACATACCCGGCATAGAAGTAGAATGCCAAACTATCAACGCTATCGCTCCCCAGATACCATTAGAGGCTATAAATCAATATTTTGCGAGTCTGATAGGGGAAAATAACATTGTAATTGTGCTTACGGCGCCCGAAAAAGAGGGATTGAGGTACCTTCGGAAACCATGATATTGAAATGGTTCGATGAGGCGAGGTCTTCCGGAATAGAAGGTTACAAGGAGGACTTTGTAAATGAACCGCTGATGAAAAAAATGCCCAAAAGCGGCAAAGATCAAATCGGAAAAGAGGGATCCCGTTTCGGGACAACCAGCATTACTCTGTCAACGGGTAAAAGTAGTGCTTAAAACCTACTGATTTCAAAGACAATGAGATAGTTTGAGCGCCTTTAGCCGGGCGACAAGTTCGCTTTTCCCGAACGACAATCCGTAAAACATTAAAAAACGTATGGTACGGTATCGGGTCTCGGTGGCATTGCAGGCCGTACTCCGATCGAAATGGGAAAGCTGCTTGCCGGCAAATCGGTGAGCGTAAGGCCTACCATAAGCCGCGTAAAATCTCAGGGTATTTCGGCTTCCTGCATACCGCGGAGATATCGAGACGATGTTCAGCTTACCTGCACCTGACTTTCACCGAACCGCGTATGGATCAGGAGCTCTTGACTCGTACGTAGCCCGTGCAAAATCGCAGCTCGAAAACCAGGATGCCCAGCCGGCTACGGCTCTCCGACTCTGTGACCGCTCCTCTACCGACGTGGCACGTTTCTCAGGATTAAGACCGGAGATATTGACAGGATAGATTATCAGACGATAATGGACTGGCGCATGGATGCGTTGCACAAGGATGCAGGCAATTTCACGTTCGTCCTGGTAGGCAACATCGACGAGCAGACGATCAGACCTCTTCTTGAGCGTTACCTCCGGATCTTTGCCGTCGTCCGGACGCAAAGAGTCGCCCAAGTCCGTGAACCTCGGCTTCAACCCGGGCAGAAAACGAGCCATTTCGACAAGGGATAGAACCGACCTGCGGTGGGTTAATATCTATACCGGCCAGTTGGAAAACACTGGAACAGAGACTGCATTTCAATATGTTAAGCAGATACTCGACATCGTCTACACCGAAAAGGTCAGGAGAGGACGAAAGCGGGACTTACGGAGTGGAAGTTGGAGAGCAACGTGCTTTCTATCCGCAGGGACAGGCTGTTCTGCAGATAGCGTTCACACCAATGCCGAAAAGAGAGACGTGCTGAAGAAGATAGTGCGCCGCGAACTGGATAATATGTGCGCAGAAGGTCCCCGCCAGGAAGCTTCAATAAGGTAAGGAATACATACAGAAGAATATAAAGGACGCTTTCAGGCAGAACGGCTATTGGCTCAGCACGCTGATGGGATACTACGAGAACAACTATGACGGGTATACAGATTATGAACGGACTCTGAATACCGTTACCGTGGACACGACATCAGGGATGTTGCCAAAGCGCTGCTCGATCAGGGAACTTCATAAGGTTATAATGACCGGCGTACCTGTTAAGGAGAAATGACGGTTAGAGGGACATGCCGGCAGTTAGCACCGGAACAATCCGTGAGGCGGATTCGGGTCAGGGCGAATCCGCCTCATGGTATTCCGATCTGCTCACCCAGTGTCCGATCGCCCTCTGCTGAGTTTCCCATAGAACAGGACTTTGATTCGCTGCCTGCGGCAACTTCCGGGAGTTACGGGTTCGCCTGTATCCGGAATCCGCGTTATTATGAATTAAGTTTATTGCGGATTTATAAAAATAGTCTATATTTGCATTCCAATTAAGCAACCGCGGGGTGTAGTTCAGTCGGTTAGAATGTTGGTCTGGGGGCGTTACCCTACACGTTAAATATATGGCCCGCAATGCATTGGCATCGCGGGCTTTTCTGTGCCCTGAACTCTGCCTGAAGGATTCCTCATCCATTTGAAAACGAGAGAGATTGCAATCTACAAAACAATTGACACCCTGCATGTTAGACGTTCCAATAATTTTTACTATCTTTGTGTCGGAGATCACTCTGATTCTTCTCTTTCGTTCTCCTTGTTGCTCCAAATAAGGCGTTTTGCCGTCAGGTTGGAAAACGCGGTAAAATTGACCCAGTATGAACGGTTAAAAATGACCCATCAAAAAACGGATTAAGCTGACCCGTGGCAAAACGGCTGGGAATTGACCCACCAAAAACGGAGCAAATTGACCCACTCTGGGATGTAAGTTAAAAGTTGTCGACCGGAGGTCTTAAAGGAGCCGGATTTTGTTAGCTTAAAACCAAAAACGACTAAAATCTGACAGACTATGCCCAACAGACCTTTGAAAATGAACAAATTAAGAACGATCATCCGTTTATACACCGACCGCGTCGGTTTAAGGGCTATCGCTGAGATGGCCCGCACCTCTCGCAACACCGTCAAGAAGTATGTCAACAAATGGAACTCTCTGAGCCTTAGCTATGAGGATTTCATTGCCATGAGCGATGCGGAGCTTTACGCTTTATTCTGCATTGAAGATGCTCCGGCCGAACCTAATCCCCGCATGGATGTCCTCGAGGCTTTTTTGCCTTCCGCAAGTAAAGAGCTGTCCCGCAAAGGCATGACCGTTATTAAGCAATGGGAGCGTTATCTTACGATCCATCCTGACGGCTACTGCCTGACGCAGTTCCGTGTAGCGCTCCGGCGCTACGAGCGGATAAGCAACCCGTCTATGCGTATGGAGCATAAGGCCGGTGATAAGTTGTTTGTCGACTATACCGGCAGTAAGTTGTGGATCTATCCGCCGTGCGAGCAGCCCCGCGAAGTGGAAGTGTTCGTAGCGATCCTGGGATGCAGCCTTCTGACTTATGTTGAAGCCGTAGAGAGTCAACGTAAGGAGGACTTTATCTCGGCTTGTGAGAATGCTTTCTATTATTACGGCGGCGTACCCAAGGCTATCGTACCGGATAATCTGAAGAGCGCCGTCACCAAAGCCAGCCGCTATGAGGCGATCCTTAACACCGAGTTCGAGCGCTTCGGCGAACATTACGGAGTAACTGCCTATCCGACGCGTACTCGTAGTCCCAAGGACAAGGCGCACGTGGAGAATGCCGTTAAGTTGACCTATAAGGATATCTTTACCGTCATCGAGCCGCTTCACTGTCCTGACCTTCGCTCACTCAACGTAGCTATCCGCGGAGCCCTTGAGAAGCATAACAACCGTAATCTGGCTCGTCGCAACTACTCCCGGCGCGATTACTTCGAGGATGTCGAACAGGAAGCCCTCGGCCCCTGAACCCGATCCGTTACCAAATGAAGAAGCATATCGTGACCACGGTCGACAAATTTCGCAAAAACCGAGAAATTTGCTAGCCGGGCATTTGTTGAATTTTTAAACTTTGAAGGGTGGAACAGATTGTACTCGGCGTCCTGAGTCTTGTACCGAGATTTCGGCTCTATCTATCATAGTTGCCGAGATATTTCGCAAAAACCGAGAAATTTGCTAGCCGGGCATTTGTTGAATTTTTAAACTTTGAAGGGTGGAACAGATTGTACTCGGCGTCCTGAGTCTTGTACCGAAGAGATTTCGGCTCTATCTATCATAGTTGCCGAGATATTTCGAAAAAAAACCGAGAAATTTGCTAGCCGGGCATTTGTTGAATTTTTAAACTTTGAAGGGTGGAACAGATTGTACTCGGCGTCCTGAGTCTTGTACCGAAGAGATTTCGGCTCTATCTATCATAGTTGCCGAGATATTTCGAAAAAACCGAGAAATTTGCTAGCCGGGCATTTGTTGAATTTTTAAACTTTGAAGGGTGGAACAGATTGTACTCGGCGTCCTGAGTCTTGTACCGAAGAGATTTCGGCTCTATCTATCATAGTTGCCGAGATATTTCGAAAAAACCGAGAAATTTGCTAGCCGGGCATTTGTTGAATTTTTAAACTTTGAAGGGTGGAACAGATTGTACTCGGCGTCCTGAGTCTTGTACCGAAGAGATTTCGGCTCTATCTATCATAGTTGCCGAGATATTTCGCAAAAACCGAGAAATTTGCTAGCCGGGCATTTGTTGAATTTTTAAACTTTGAAGGGTGGAACAGATTGTACTCGGCGTCCTGAGTCTTGTACCGAAGAGATTTCGGCTCTATCTATCATAGTTGCCGAGATATTTCGAAAAAACCGAGAAATTTGCTAGCCGGGCATTTGTTGAATTTTTAAACTTTGAAGGGTGGAACAGATTGTACTCGGCGTCCTGAGTCTTGTACCGAAGAGATTTCGGCTCTATCTATCATAGTTGCCGAGATATTTCGCAAAAACCGAGAAATTTGCTAGCCGGGCATTTGTTGAATTTTTAAACTTTGAAGGGTGGAACAGATTGTACTCGGCGTCCTGAGTCTTGTACCGAAGAGATTTCGGCTCTATCTATCATAGTTGCCGAGATATTTCGAAAAAAACCGAGAAATTTGCTAGCCGGGCATTTGTTGAATTTTTAAACTTTGAAGGGTGGAACAGATTGTACTCGGCGTCCTGAGTCTTGTACCGAAGAGATTTCGGCTCTATCTATCATAGTTGCCGAGATATTTCGAAAAAACCGAGAAATTTGCTAGCCGGGCATTTGTTGAATTTTTAAACTTTGAAGGGTGGAACAGATTGTACTCGGCGTCCTGAGTCTTGTACCGAAGAGATTTCGGCTCTATCTATCATAGTTGCCGAGATATTTCGAAAAAACCGAGAAATTTGCTAGCCGGGCATTTGTTGAATTTTTAAACTTTGAAGGGTGGAACAGATTGTACTCGGCGTCCTGAGTCTTGTACCGAAGAGATTTCGGCTCTATCTATCATAGTTGCCGAGATATTTCGAAAAAACCGAGAAATTTGCTAGCCGGGCATTTGTTGAATTTTTAAACTTTGAAGGGTGGAACAGATTGTACTCGGCGTCCTGAGTCTTGTACCGAAGAGATTTCGGCTCTATCTATCATAGTTGCCGAGATATTTCGAAAAAACCGAGAAATTTGCTAGCCGGGCATTTGTTGAATTTTTAAACTTTGAAGGGTGGAACAGATTGTACTCGGCGTCCTGAGTCTTGTACCGAAGAGATTTCGGCTCTATCTATCATAGTTGCCGAGATATTTCGAAAAACCGAGAAATTTGCTAGCCGGGCATTTGTTGAATTTTTAAACTTTGAAGGGTGGAACAGATTGTACTCGGCGTCCTGAGTCTTGTACCGAAGAGATTTCGGCTCTATCTATCATAGTTGCCGAGATATTTCGAAAAACCTAGAAATTTGCTAGCCGGGCATTTGTTGAATTTTTAAACTTTGAAGGGTGGAACAGATTGTACTCGGCGTCCTGAGTCTTGTACCGAAGAGATTTCGGCTCTATCTATCATAGTTGCCGAGATATTTCGAAAAAAAACCGAGAAATTTGCTAGCCGGGCATTTGTTGAATTTTTAAACTTTGAAGGGTGGAACAGATTGTACTCGGCGTCCTGAGTCTTGTACCGAAGAGATTTCGGCTCTATCTATCATAGTTGCCGAGATATTTCGAAAAACCTAGAAATTTGCTAGCCGGGCATTTGTTGAATTTTTAAACTTTGAAGGGTGGAACAGATTGTACTCGGCGTCCTGAGTCTTGTACCGAAGAGATTTCGGCTCTATCTATCATAGTTGCCGAGATATTTCGAAAAAACCGAGAAATTTGCTAGCCGGGCATTTGTTGAATTTTTAAACTTTGAAGGGTGGAACAGATTGTACTCGGCGTCCTGAGTCTTGTACCGAAGAGATTTCGGCTCTATCTATCATAGTTGCCGAGATATTTCGAAAAAACCGAGAAATTTGCTAGCCGGGCATTTGTTGAATTTTTAAACTTTGAAGGGTGGAACAGATTGTACTCGGCGTCCTGAGTCTTGTACCGAAGAGATTTCGGCTCTATCTATCATAGTTGCCGAGATATTTCGCAAAAACCGAGAAATTTGCTAGCCGGGCATTTGTTGAATTTTTAAACTTTGAAGGGTGGAACAGATTGTACTCGGCGTCCTGAGTCTTGTACCGAAGAGATTTCGGCTCTATCTATCATAGTTGCCGAGATATTTCGAAAAAACCGAGAAATTTGCTAGCCGGGCATTTGTTGAATTTTTAAACTTTGAAGGGTGGAACAGATTGTACTCGGCGTCCTGAGTCTTGTACCGAAGAGATTTCGGCTCTATCTATCATAGTTGCCGAGATATTTCGAAAAAACCGAGAAATTTGCTAGCCGGGCATTTGTTGAATTTTTAAACTTTGAAGGGTGGAACAGATTGTACTCGGCGTCCTGAGTCTTGTACCGAAGAGATTTCGGCTCTATCTATCATAGTTGCCGAGATATTTCGAAAAAACCGAGAAATTTGCTAGCCGGGCATTTGTTGAATTTTTAAACTTTGAAGGGTGGAACAGATTGTACTCGGCGTCCTGAGTCTTGTACCGAAGAGATTTCGGCTCTATCTATCATAGTTGCCGAGATATTTCGAAAAAACCTAGAAATTTGCTAGCCGGGCATTTGTTGAATTTTTAAACTTTGAAGGGTGGAACAGATTGTACTCGGCGTCCTGAGTCTTGTACCGAAGAGATTTCGGCTCTATCTATCATAGTTGCCGAGATATTTCGAAAAAACCGAGAAATTTGCTAGCCGGGCATTTGTTGAATTTTTAAACTTTGAAGGGTGGAACAGATTGTACTCGGCGTCCTGAGTCTTGTACCGAAGAGATTTCGGCTCTATCTATCATAGTTGCCGAGATATTTCGAAAAAACCTAGAAATTTGCTAGCCGGGCATTTGTTGAATTTTTAAACTTTGAAGGGTGGAACAGATTGTACTCGGCGTCCTGAGTCTTGTACCGAAGAGATTTCGGCTCTATCTATCATAGTTGCCGAGATATTTCGAAAAAACCTAGAAATTTGCTAGCCGGGCATTTGTTGAATTTTTAAACTTTGAAGGGTGGAACAGATTGTACTCGGCGTCCTGAGTCTTGTACCGAAGAGATTTCGGCTCTATCTATCATAGTTGCCGAGATATTTCGCAAAAACCGAGAAATTTGCTAGCCGGGCATTTGTTGAATTTTTAAACTTTGAAGGGTGGAACAGATTGTACTCGGCGTCCTGAGTCTTGTACCGAAGAGATTTCGGCTCTATCTATCATAGTTGCCGAGATATTTCGAAAAAACCGAGAAATTTGCTAGCCGGGCATTTGTTGAATTTTTAAACTTTGAAGGGTGGAACAGATTGTACTCGGCGTCCTGAGTCTTGTACCGAAGAGATTTCGGCTCTATCTATCATAGTTGCCGAGATATTTCGAAAAAACCGAGAAATTTGCTAGCCGGGCATTTGTTGAATTTTTAAACTTTGAAGGGTGGAACAGATTGTACTCGGCGTCCTGAGTCTTGTACCGAAGAGATTTCGGCTCTATCTATCATAGTTGCCGAGATATTTCGAAAAAACCGAGAAATTTGCTAGCCGGGCATTTGTTGAATTTTTAAACTTTGAAGGGTGGAACAGATTGTACTCGGCGTCCTGAGTCTTGTACCGAAGAGATTTCGGCTCTATCTATCATAGTTGCCGAGATATTTCGAAAAAACCGAGAAATTTGCTAGCCGGGCATTTGTTGAATTTTTAAACTTTGAAGGGTGGAACAGATTGTACTCGGCGTCCTGAGTCTTGTACCGAAGAGATTTCGGCTCTATCTATCATAGTTGCCGAGATATTTCGAAAAAACCGAGAAATTTGCTAGCCGGGCATTTGTTGAATTTTTAAACTTTGAAGGGTGGAACAGATTGTACTCGGCGTCCTGAGTCTTGTACCGAAGAGATTTCGGCTCTATCTATCATAGTTGCCGAGATATTTCGAAAAAACCGAGAAATTTGCTAGCCGGGCATTTGTTGAATTTTTAAACTTTGAAGGGTGGAACAGATTGTACTCGGCGTCCTGAGTCTTGTACCGAAGAGATTTCGGCTCTATCTATCATAGTTGCCGAGATATTTCGCAAAAACCGAGAAATTTGCTAGCCGGGCATTTGTTGAATTTTTAAACTTTGAAGGGTGGAACAGATTGTACTCGGCGTCCTGAGTCTTGTACCGAAGAGATTTCGGCTCTATCTATCATAGTTGCCGAGATATTTCGAAAAAACCGAGAAATTTGCTAGCCGGGCATTTGTTGAATTTTTAAACTTTGAAGGGTGGAACAGATTGTACTCGGCGTCCTGAGTCTTGTACCGAAGAGATTTCGGCTCTATCTATCATAGTTGCCGAGATATTTCGAAAAAACCGAGAAATTTGCTAGCCGGGCATTTGTTGAATTTTTAAACTTTGAAGGGTGGAACAGATTGTACTCGGCGTCCTGAGTCTTGTACCGAAGAGATTTCGGCTCTATCTATCATAGTTGCCGAGATATTTCGAAAAAACCGAGAAATTTGCTAGCCGGGCATTTGTTGAATTTTTAAACTTTGAAGGGTGGAACAGATTGTACTCGGCGTCCTGAGTCTTGTACCGAAGAGATTTCGGCTCTATCTATCATAGTTGCCGAGATATTTCGAAAAAACCGAGAAATTTGCTAGCCGGGCATTTGTTGAATTTTTAAACTTTGAAGGGTGGAACAGATTGTACTCGGCGTCCTGAGTCTTGTACCGAAGAGATTTCGGCTCTATCTATCATAGTTGCCGAGATATTTCGAAAAAACCGAGAAATTTGCTAGCCGGGCATTTGTTGAATTTTTAAACTTTGAAGGGTGGAACAGATTGTACTCGGCGTCCTGAGTCTTGTACCGAAGAGATTTCGGCTCTATCTATCATAGTTGCCGAGATATTTCGAAAAAACCGAGAAATTTGCTAGCCGGGCATTTGTTGAATTTTTAAACTTTGAAGGGTGGAACAGATTGTACTCGGCGTCCTGAGTCTTGTACCGAAGAGATTTCGGCTCTATCTATCATAGTTGCCGAGATATTTCGAAAAAACCGAGAAATTTGCTAGCCGGGCATTTGTTGAATTTTTAAACTTTGAAGGGTGGAACAGATTGTACTCGGCGTCCTGAGTCTTGTACCGAAGAGATTTCGGCTCTATCTATCATAGTTGCCGAGATATTTCGAAAAAACCGAGAAATTTGCTAGCCGGGCATTTGTTGAATTTTTAAACTTTGAAGGGTGGAACAGATTGTACTCGGCGTCCTGAGTCTTGTACCGAAGAGATTTCGGCTCTATCTATCATAGTTGCCGAGATATTTCGAAAAAACCGAGAAATTTGCTAGCCGGGCATTTGTTGAATTTTTAAACTTTGAAGGGTGGAACAGATTGTACTCGGCGTCCTGAGTCTTGTACCGAAGAGATTTCGGCTCTATCTATCATAGTTGCCGAGATATTTCGAAAAAACCGAGAAATTTGCTAGCCGGGCATTTGTTGAATTTTTAAACTTTGAAGGGTGGAACAGATTGTACTCGGCGTCCTGAGTCTTGTACCGAAGAGATTTCGGCTCTATCTATCATAGTTGCCGAGATATTTCGCAAAAACCGAGAAATTTGCTAGCCGGGCATTTGTTGAATTTTTAAACTTTGAAGGGTGGAACAGATTGTACTCGGCGTCCTGAGTCTTGTACCGAAGAGATTTCGGCTCTATCTATCATAGTTGCCGAGATATTTCGAAAAAACCGAGAAATTTGCTAGCCGGGCATTTGTTGAATTTTTAAACTTTGAAGGGTGGAACAGATTGTACTCGGCGTCCTGAGTCTTGTACCGAAGAGATTTCGGCTCTATCTATCATAGTTGCCGAGATATTTCGAAAAAACCTAGAAATTTGCTAGCCGGGCATTTGTTGAATTTTTAAACTTTGAAGGGTGGAACAGATTGTACTCGGCGTCCTGAGTCTTGTACCGAAGAGATTTCGGCTCTATCTATCATAGTTGCCGAGATATTTCGCAAAAACCGAGAAATTTGCTAGCCGGGCATTTGTTGAATTTTTAAACTTTGAAGGGTGGAACAGATTGTACTCGGCGTCCTGAGTCTTGTACCGAAGAGATTTCGGCTCTATCTATCATAGTTGCCGAGATATTTCGCAAAAACCGAGAAATTTGCTAGCCGGGCATTTGTTGAATTTTTAAACTTTGAAGGGTGGAACAGATTGTACTCGGCGTCCTGAGTCTTGTACCGAAGAGATTTCGGCTCTATCTATCATAGTTGCCGAGATATTTCGCAAAAACCGAGAAATTTGCTAGCCGGGCATTTGTTGAATTTTTAAACTTTGAAGGGTGGAACAGATTGTACTCGGCGTCCTGAGTCTTGTACCGAAGAGATTTCGGCTCTATCTATCATAGTTGCCGAGATATTTCGAAAAAACCGAGAAATTTGCTAGCCGGGCATTTGTTGAATTTTTAAACTTTGAAGGGTGGAACAGATTGTACTCGGCGTCCTGAGTCTTGTACCGAAGAGATTTCGGCTCTATCTATCATAGTTGCCGAGATATTTCGAAAAAACCGAGAAATTTGCTAGCCGGGCATTTGTTGAATTTTTAAACTTTGAAGGGTGGAACAGATTGTACTCGGCGTCCTGAGTCTTGTACCGAAGAGATTTCGGCTCTATCTATCATAGTTGCCGAGATATTTCGCAAAAACCGAGAAATTTGCTAGCCGGGCATTTGTTGAATTTTTAAACTTTGAAGGGTGGAACAGATTGTACTCGGCGTCCTGAGTCTTGTACCGAAGAGATTTCGGCTCTATCTATCATAGTTGCCGAGATATTTCGAAAAAACCGAGAAATTTGCTAGCCGGGCATTTGTTGAATTTTTAAACTTTGAAGGGTGGAACAGATTGTACTCGGCGTCCTGAGTCTTGTACCGAAGAGATTTCGGCTCTATCTATCATAGTTGCCGAGATATTTCGAAAAAACCTAGAAATTTGCTAGCCGGGCATTTGTTGAATTTTTAAACTTTGAAGGGTGGAACAGATTGTACTCGGCGTCCTGAGTCTTGTACCGAAGAGATTTCGGCTCTATCTATCATAGTTGCCGAGATATTTCGCAAAAACCGAGAAATTTGCTAGCCGGGCATTTGTTGAATTTTTAAACTTTGAAGGGTGGAACAGATTGTACTCGGCGTCCTGAGTCTTGTACCGAAGAGATTTCGGCTCTATCTATCATAGTTGCCGAGATATTTCGAAAAAAAAACCGAGAAATTTGCTAGCCGGGCATTTGTTGAATTTTTAAACTTTGAAGGGTGGAACAGATTGTACTCGGCGTCCTGAGTCTTGTACCGAAGAGATTTCGGCTCTATCTATCATAGTTGCCGAGATATTTCGAAAAAACCGAGAAATTTGCTAGCCGGGCATTTGTTGAATTTTTAAACTTTGAAGGGTGGAACAGATTGTACTCGGCGTCCTGAGTCTTGTACCGAAGAGATTTCGGCTCTATCTATCATAGTTGCCGAGATATTTCGAAAAAACCGAGAAATTTGCTAGCCGGGCATTTGTTGAATTTTTAAACTTTGAAGGGTGGAACAGATTGTACTCGGCGTCCTGAGTCTTGTACCGAAGAGATTTCGGCTCTATCTATCATAGTTGCCGAGATATTTCGCAAAAACCGAGAAATTTGCTAGCCGGGCATTTGTTGAATTTTTAAACTTTGAAGGGTGGAACAGATTGTACTCGGCGTCCTGAGTCTTGTACCGAAGAGATTTCGGCTCTATCTATCATAGTTGCCGAGATATTTCGCAAAAACCGAGAAATTTGCTAGCCGGGCATTTGTTGAATTTTTAAACTTTGAAGGGTGGAACAGATTGTACTCGGCGTCCTGAGTCTTGTACCGAAGAGATTTCGGCTCTATCTATCATAGTTGCCGAGATATTTCGAAAAAACCTAGAAATTTGCTAGCCGGGCATTTGTTGAATTTTTAAACTTTGAAGGGTGGAACAGATTGTACTCGGCGTCCTGAGTCTTGTACCGAAGAGATTTCGGCTCTATCTATCATAGTTGCCGAGATATTTCGAAAAAACCGAGAAATTTGCTAGCCGGGCATTTGTTGAATTTTTAAACTTTGAAGGGTGGAACAGATTGTACTCGGCGTCCTGAGTCTTGTACCGAAGAGATTTCGGCTCTATCTATCATAGTTGCCGAGATATTTCGAAAAAACCGAGAAATTTGCTAGCCGGGCATTTGTTGAATTTTTAAACTTTGAAGGGTGGAACAGATTGTACTCGGCGTCCTGAGTCTTGTACCGAAGAGATTTCGGCTCTATCTATCATAGTTGCCGAGATATTTCGCAAAAACCGAGAAATTTGCTAGCCGGGCATTTGTTGAATTTTTAAACTTTGAAGGGTGGAACAGATTGTACTCGGCGTCCTGAGTCTTGTACCGAAGAGATTTCGGCTCTATCTATCATAGTTGCCGAGATATTTCGCAAAAACCGAGAAATTTGCTAGCCGGGCATTTGTTGAATTTTTAAACTTTGAAGGGTGGAACAGATTGTACTCGGCGTCCTGAGTCTTGTACCGAAGAGATTTCGGCTCTATCTATCATAGTTGCCGAGATATTTCGCAAAAACCGAGAAATTTGCTAGCCGGGCATTTGTTGAATTTTTAAACTTTGAAGGGTGGAACAGATTGTACTCGGCGTCCTGAGTCTTGTACCGAAGAGATTTCGGCTCTATCTATCATAGTTGCCGAGATATTTCGAAAAAACCGAGAAATTTGCTAGCCGGGCATTTGTTGAATTTTTAAACTTTGAAGGGTGGAACAGATTGTACTCGGCGTCCTGAGTCTTGTACCGAAGAGATTTCGGCTCTATCTATCATAGTTGCCGAGATATTTCGAAAAAACCGAGAAATTTGCTAGCCGGGCATTTGTTGAATTTTTAAACTTTGAAGGGTGGAACAGATTGTACTCGGCGTCCTGAGTCTTGTACCGAAGAGATTTCGGCTCTATCTATCATAGTTGCCGAGATATTTCGCAAAAACCGAGAAATTTGCTAGCCGGGCATTTGTTGAATTTTTAAACTTTGAAGGGTGGAACAGATTGTACTCGGCGTCCTGAGTCTTGTACCGAAGAGATTTCGGCTCTATCTATCATAGTTGCCGAGATATTTCGAAAAAACCGAGAAATTTGCTAGCCGGGCATTTGTTGAATTTTTAAACTTTGAAGGGTGGAACAGATTGTACTCGGCGTCCTGAGTCTTGTACCGAAGAGATTTCGGCTCTATCTATCATAGTTGCCGAGATATTTCGCAAAAACCGAGAAATTTGCTAGCCGGGCATTTGTTGAATTTTTAAACTTTGAAGGGTGGAACAGATTGTACTCGGCGTCCTGAGTCTTGTACCGAAGAGATTTCGGCTCTATCTATCATAGTTGCCGAGATATTTCGAAAAAACCGAGAAATTTGCTAGCCGGGCATTTGTTGAATTTTTAAACTTTGAAGGGTGGAACAGATTGTACTCGGCGTCCTGAGTCTTGTACCGAAGAGATTTCGGCTCTATCTATCATAGTTGCCGAGATATTTCGAAAAAACCTAGAAATTTGCTAGCCGGGCATTTGTTGAATTTTTAAACTTTGAAGGGTGGAACAGATTGTACTCGGCGTCCTGAGTCTTGTACCGAAGAGATTTCGGCTCTATCTATCATAGTTGCCGAGATATTTCGCAAAAACCGAGAAATTTGCTAGCCGGGCATTTGTTGAATTTTTAAACTTTGAAGGGTGGAACAGATTGTACTCGGCGTCCTGAGTCTTGTACCGAAGAGATTTCGGCTCTATCTATCATAGTTGCCGAGATATTTCGAAAAAACCGAGAAATTTGCTAGCCGGGCATTTGTTGAATTTTTAAACTTTGAAGGGTGGAACAGATTGTACTCGGCGTCCTGAGTCTTGTACCGAAGAGATTTCGGCTCTATCTATCATAGTTGCCGAGATATTTCGAAAAAAACCTAGAAATTTGCTAGCCGGGCATTTGTTGAATTTTTAAACTTTGAAGGGTGGAACAGATTGTACTCGGCGTCCTGAGTCTTGTACCGAAGAGATTTCGGCTCTATCTATCATAGTTGCCGAGATATTTCGAAAAAACCGAGAAATTTGCTAGCCGGGCATTTGTTGAATTTTTAAACTTTGAAGGGTGGAACAGATTGTACTCGGCGTCCTGAGTCTTGTACCGAAGAGATTTCGGCTCTATCTATCATAGTTGCCGAGATATTTCGAAAAAACCTAGAAATTTGCTAGCCGGGCATTTGTTGAATTTTTAAACTTTGAAGGGTGGAACAGATTGTACTCGGCGTCCTGAGTCTTGTACCGAAGAGATTTCGGCTCTATCTATCATAGTTGCCGAGATATTTCGCAAAAACCGAGAAATTTGCTAGCCGGGCATTTGTTGAATTTTTAAACTTTGAAGGGTGGAACAGATTGTACTCGGCGTCCTGAGTCTTGTACCGAAGAGATTTCGGCTCTATCTATCATAGTTGCCGAGATATTTCGAAAAACAGATAACCGAGAAATTTGCTAGCCGGGCATTTGTTGAATTTTTAAACTTTGAAGGGTGGAACAGATTGTACTCGGCGTCCTGAGTCTTGTACCGAAGAGATTTCGGCTCTATCTATCATAGTTGCCGAGATATTTCGAAAAAACCTAGAAATTTGCTAGCCGGGCATTTGTTGAATTTTTAAACTTTGAAGGGTGGAACAGATTGTACTCGGCGTCCTGAGTCTTGTACCGAAGAGATTTCGGCTCTATCTATCATAGTTGCCGAGATATTTCGAAAAAACCGAGAAATTTGCTAGCCGGGCATTTGTTGAATTTTTTAAACTTTGAAGGGTGGAACAGATTGTACTCGGCGTCCTGAGTCTTGTACCGAAGAGATTTCGGCTCTATCTATCATAGTTGCCGAGATATTTCGAAAAAACCGAGAAATTTGCTAGCCGGGCATTTGTTGAATTTTTAAACTTTGAAGGGTGGAACAGATTGTACTCGACGTCCTGAGTCTTGTACCGAAGAGATTTCGGCTCTATCTCTTATAGTTGCCGAGATATTTCGCAAAAAACCGAGAAATTTGCTAGCTGGGCATTTGTCGAATTTTTAAACTCTGAAGGGTGGAACAGATTGTACTCGACGTCCTGAGTCTTGTACCGAAGAGATTTCGGCTCTATCTCTCATAGTTGCCGAGATATTTCGAAAAAACCGAGAAATTTGCTAGCTGGGCATTTGTCGAATTTTTCAACTCTGAAGGGTGGAACAGATTGTACTCGGCGTCCTGAGTCTTGTACCGAAGAGATTTCGGCTCTATCTCTTATAGTTGCCGAGATATTTCGCAAAAACCGAAAAATTTGCTAGCCGGGCATTTGTCGAATTTTTAAACTCCGATGGGCAGAACAGATTGTACTCGACGTCCTGATTGTTGTACCGAAGAGATTTTGGCTCTATCTCTTATAGTTGCCGAGATATTTCGAAAAAACCGAAAAATTTGCTAGCCGGGCATTTGTCGAATTTTTAAACTCTGAAACACACGACTTTCTCTTACTTAATTATTACAATTTTACTTATATAAATTGAATATCCGTTGATATGCACATGTAGTATGAATTAACCCAAGCGCATCCCAAGCGGATACACAGTCAACTATAGCCTATATGTACGCATGACTCACGGGTCACATAAGAAAGAAACAATAAAAGAACTTTGTTTTTTCCATTATTTGATAAGGTTCATCAATAATTCTACAGCATAAATCAAAAATCATATTTCTAATTAATTCTTCTATTAATTATTATATTATTGAAGAATTATTTCATTCTTTGTTAATTTTGTAATTGTACCTATATTTAGTATTTTTGTTATCGTTATTATATATATTATATTAAGCCAAATGAAAAATTGAAAGTTTATCTGCTAGAAATAATGCACTAAGTATATTCGGCAAAAAAAAACCACTTGTATTTTTTTTTTTCACAACCCACCGTCAATAAACAGATAGTGTCTTTCTGAAATTTAGGAAACTAGCAACACATACTCAAACAAAAGACAAAAATTATTTAAAATTAATTAATTTTCTACATTATCAAGCTTCTACACCATTACATATTTACTTCGTAATTAATTTTTTTCATACACAATATTCTTTGCGTATATTTCAATTAAATTATATTTAAATGTTGAAGGTAACAGAAAATATCATTGAAATCGATACACCGAGCGCCATCTGTATTACAAAATATTGTAGATTTGTCGCCATGTTGGCTATGTGAAGATTTTTTATACGGCAAGCCCTCGTTAACATATGTACATTGATCATAGGTAACAATACATATTAAAATAATTAAGTAATATAAGGGTTTTATATTCCCGCGCTTAGTATATCTTCAAACTTACTTAAAACAGGCATCTTTCTAGTTTCTAGCCTGGATATGAACCTTTTACGCATCGCCAGCCGTCGGATGGCGCTGATACTAGTACTCATTTCTTAATGAAGAGTGGCCATTCTATTCCATAGCTCTACTTGTTCTATGATAACCACCATCACCAGTAACCGCACATAAGGTTTGTATCTCGTGTTTGATTTCCGTTATTCAAATATAATACATAAATTCCAGATTCCAGAGATACCACGAGTGGGTCACTATATTGTAGTATTGTGAGTATTTTTGTAAACCTTCCCAATTTCATTGTTCATTCAGATATTTGTTACAGTATATATTTACAAAATGGAGTTATGTCCATGTCCTAGACGGTTGGAATGCCCATATTTACCCGGAGTGTATCCACAAATAGATTCAGCACATCAAAGTTTATTGAAAGTTATTTTCAAAAATCTCTTCTTACCCAATGATAATTTTAATGTCACAAAAGTCGACCCTCTCCATAGAAAGGACCAACCATGTTGTGGATGGATGATTTTCTTTACACTAAATAATAGAATAAATATTAATGTATATAATGCTGTAAAAGATGCAATAGAACAAACGAAGCCAATTAATGCAAGTGTTGCGCAACTGAATGCATATGGTCCTCAAAGCTTTTCCGTCGTATATGATGTTATCTGTGATTGTAATTCGATGGATTTTTGAATTGAATTGACGCATTAAACAGATTAATTAAATAATGTAACATGTTAAATAGATTAATAAAATAATATATGTTTTGGAATAAATATGTTGCATTGTATGTAATTTATTCTAACGATACGTTTCTTGTTGTGTTATACTGCCACGTTTATGCCCACGTTTGATGTTTGCATTAACGTTAGACATAATAACTAGAACTATTATGTTCAATGTTTATGTTTTACGTTACGTTATATATTTCATGTTTAGTTCACCTTTTGGCTAGGTAAGTACTTGGTGAATATGTATTTTCTCAAAAGAGCATTTTGCCCTCCATTGATTTTCTTAATCTTCAACATTCAGGAAAATGATCACAATTCTTATTTTCAATAAAAATACTAAACAATCATAACAAAAATAACGATGATAAAATATACAGTATAAATCTACAAAGATCTCTTAATAATAATAAGTTTTTTCATCTTCATTTAAGGTGGGGACATTTTGAAGCCACTCATCAATTATATTCGAATAATTTAATTTATCATCTTCATCAACATGTAATTGAATTATGTTACGTTTAATGTTCACCTTTACGTTTGATGTTACGTTTTATATGCATGTTTACGTTCACAAAGACATGTTGATGATGATAAAAAAAGTTTCGGATATTTGAACGGATCTATAGCAGATACCCTTAGGGGTGAACTTGAGGGCCACCCTCAAAATTGGTAAACAATATTATCTAATGATTTTTCATAAATAAATTAGTGATAGAAATTAGTAAAAACAACAGTAAAATTAGGAAATATAGTTATTTTTAGAGGTTCACGATTTCGTGGTATTTCAAAAATTGAATTTTTTTGAATAAGTGAAAATGAGTGTTTTGAGGTAAATGTGTTAAAAATGAGTATAAACAGCACTAAATTTATAAAATATGTCTCTTTTTAGTCGTTCACAATTTGGTGGTTACTCGGAAAATTGAATTTTTATGTTGATTTTTTAGTTTGTACGAGCAAAAATGAAAGAAAATATGGTTTTTTGATATAAATGTGTTAAAATAATGATAATGATGACTAGAATTTATAGTAAAATGTGTTGTAAAATCGATAAATATCTCTAAATTTGTGCGTTCAAAATTATATGGTCCGAAACCGGCGTTTTATAGACTACTTACGTATGATTCTAATACAACGTATTCCTTTAATATTAATTATGTCAATAAACTAAATAAATAATTGCGCTACTATCTGGCACCACCAGGCGCGATGCCGGAACTAATTTCGCGCCCTTTTTTGAAGAGCGAAGTGACACTACGCTGGTCCATCCGGCGGAGCGCAGAACTCTTCCCTGCTCCCGGTTCGTATATCGGCTAGGCTATAGACCACTATAGACAGCTATAGAGATTTCGAGGTTATGTACGCAATGAATGAATCTCACACGTAGGTATACTTTTATTCGTGTTTTCTTAATTAATTGTTGATTTTCAGAGGGGCCGTAGGTATCAGTATGGCCGGTGGATAGCCCTGCTACCATCTAGGCCCGGAAACGCTAACGGAAAATCGTACCTTGCCTGTGAAAATAGCATGCGAAGTTGTGGAAAAATACACAAATCTGCCTGAGCCGTTTGTTGACGACTGTGTTTCGCAGGATAATATGATAATGTTTAGAGGTACTGTATTTATTATACGATAGTAGTAGTTGAGTAGTGACAATTAATACGTAGTCTGTACTGCAATCGTCAATCGATACTGCATCCTGCTGAACGATTTAATGTAGAGATGAGAAGCGTATTTACCAAATGAACCGTACGGTCTTTCTTTCCTATTTCTTAACAAGACATAAGTTGTTTACGTGAATGATGTAATGTAATGTGTAGGTACAATATGCTAGATATAGATTATAGACAATATGACGTATCATTATAGCGTCGGATGTAACCCTTTAACGTTACCGTAGGTTTCAGCTGTTCGTAGGTAATGATGTTTGTTGCTACTGCGTGCCTTTTTCATTATCTACGGACAGCTGCTAGCACGGTGTAGTATTGCAGATAACATCCACCGCGAAACCTAAAGGTTATATAGGTGCTTATAGCGTTACGCTTCCTTCTTATTTGCAACCCGTTACGCTTACCATGCTTAGACATCAGTTAACACATCTATTAGATATGAATATGAATTTACAGCGTTGCTTGCTGCCGCCAGCGGCGTCGAATGTCGTGCTGGTCTTCCAGACTTGCACAACTCAACGAATCCTACGAGAAGGGATGGTGGATGGATGGACGGTTGGTTGCGATAACTTAGAGGGTTGAACTCTGCCTTCCTACTACGTACTACGTTGATAATAGGTACTGCAGGGACCGTATATATACAGTTGTGGTCAATAAAATAGATACACAGTTTATTATCGCTTGTTTTACAAATAGAAGCTGAAAAACGATTTCTTTCACCACAAATCGATCATTAACGACCAGAACAGCTTAAATGTGGAATATTTCTCTAAAAAGTTAATTAGGAACAAAGTTACAAGCATTGAAGTACACACGGAAAAATTCCCCCCTCCTTTCTGGCGAAAGTTGAATTAAATTTGTGTCACTAAAAGAAAGAATATGATTTGTTCATCCAACATTCCAAATTTGGTTTGATTATCTGCAGCGGTTCCAAAGTTATGAATTTTTTACTTTACGAAATAGAGGCGAAAATCGCGTGCGACTCGCGTTCAAGAGGGTTCGCACGCGATAAATTTTAAGAAATAATATTTTCTTTTTAAACAGTAAATTCTTTTTTAGTCCAAATTAATATTGGAAAAATTTAAAAATTTAATTTTTTTTTATACAGAAATTTTCCCAGTCCCAACTAAAAGTTGGAAAAATTTCAAAACTACCAAAAAGGGTCTTTATAGGTAATAATTTAGTTGTGGTGATTGCCACGCCTTTCTGCACGTATTTACCGCCATCTCGACGGCGGTGGCTGTATTAGTTCGCTAGCGAATAGCGGAGTAACACATCACATGGAATCGTAGGAATCTAGAGAAGGACGAGCCGACGTCCATCGTTTCTGCCGTTGCACCCGAGATGGCGCTAGCTGTAGTGGAATTTAATAAATTTATAATTTCAATTATTTATCGAGTTTGATTCCTATCTCTCTTAATAGCAGGGATATTTCAAAAATACGAAAAACATCTAGCCGGGCATTTGTCGAATTTTCGATCTCCGAAGGGTTGAAAAGATTGTACTCATCGCCCTGAGTGTTGTACGGAAGAGATTATCTCCTTAATAGCCGGCATTTGTCAAGGCACATTAACGCGTTTGAGCGCTGTTACCGATCCAAATTGATAAATTTTCTGGACAATTTTTTCATCATATACATTACCTAATATTAGCTAGCTCGATAACCGTTTGATGAATCTGCTTGCCCCTCGGCAAGTAGGTTCACCTTGTTAATCTAAACGTGAGGACAAACTCCCCAGCAGGGCACATTAACGCGTTATAGCGATAAATTTTCTCGAGAACCGTTTGATGAATCTGCTTCGCTCTCGGCCAGATGGTTCGTTACATTTTCATAAATTTTTCTGTACAACATTCTTATCATATAAATGTTACGTAGCCCGATGACCGTTTGATAGATCTGCTTCCTCCTCGGCAAATAGGTTCACCTTGTTAATCTAAACGAGAGGCACATTAGCGCCTTATAGGGCGAAATTTTCGTCGATATTTTCTCGAGAACCGTTTGATGAATCTACTTCGCTCTCGGCCAGATCGTTCACCTTGTTAATCTGAAGGAGAGGCCAAACTACCAGGAAGGCACATTGACGCATTACAACGCTGTTGGAAGTGAAACTTTCAGATTTTATCTCGAGAACCGTCCCATGAATCTACTTCGCTCTCGATTTTCTGCTTTTGGCACATTTTTGAAGATATGATGTCACCGGATAGTATTTTAAATGAATCATCCTGTATTTATATTTTTTCTGAGTAGATATTTTTTTCCTGAATTCACTAATACCAGGTTTAGTGGGTCTCTGACTTATGGTTTCATAAGAAGAAAAAAAAAATAATGGCAACTAAATATTTATTTAATAAAAACCGAACAACAATAACTGAAAATTCTATTCATTAAAGCGTCCATTAACTTAAAAAAATGATTATGAAATTCATTTCTCGCTTAAAATATACGAAAACTTTAATATAGGTTAAATTTTCGAAAGAGTGCTAGTTAAGCCATAAATTCGGTGTTCCGCTCTTTTTGCCCGATCCTGTATATAATCCTTTTCGGAAGATTATTTGACAGAATACATTATATTTACAATGCTAATATCCTTTGGAAAAGCGAGTTTCAAGAAATTCTCATGAATAACCAAAATCCAGGACATAGATCCGTATAAATAGGGGGCATTTCATCGAGGGATCCGGTAAGAATATCTTGTGTGCGCATAATAGTTTATAAGCGATCTACAATAGAAAATAGGTATTTATAAGTAGCTATCGTAGGGAATCAGGTTTAGTTAATAAAGAGCGATCGCATGAAAAGTAGAGTTGTTATAATTTCTATTCATAATCACACATTTTTGAATTGAATCCACGTAACATCAGAGCACATATGTACATAGGTACCTACAGTAGGTAGGTATTTATTTGACCATTTTTTCTAGAGCACATTTTCTAATAATTATTATTAATAGTCATGTACAACATCAATTTTATTATTTTATTTATGTATTTTTTAAAAGAAAGTCGAAGGTATACGGTACGGATAAAGAAAGGCATTATGTTAATGTTGTTAATACACATATGTACATACATGCACAAGTTGGACCTGTTTAATGAAATAGCGTATTTATTAATTAACAAACAGTAAATACATTATAAAATTATACAATGGTATATGATATGTAGGTACATACATATATGGTATAATATGTGCTTGTATTCTCTTTTGCGGTCCTGTAGAATGTATGTACCTACCTACAGCTGTCTATTTAATATCGCACAGTAAAGCTACTCCTCTTAATACCCAATGTTCCGGCGGCTTTACCGTATCTAACCACAGCGGTGTGATGTAATTCAAATCGGTACGTCTCGCTTTCGTATAAACGGGACACTGGAATCGTAAGGGACGATTAATTCTTTTTCAACCGGAAACAATAATAGATTCGTGCCTCTGCAACAGGCAGCAATTCCTATGAAAACGATCCGCCTTAAATAGGTATGTACGTGATTTTGCCTTACCGGCGAAAGAAAGGGCCCTTCCAACAAAAATCGACCTGCCTCGGCGTTTATTCGTGCTTCTTGACGTTTTCGCCTTACCTAAGGCGGTTCGTTTTCATTGCAATGCTCCCTACCTTACAGTGCGAGTCCGGCGTAATCTGGAATAGATTCAGTAAGGCGAAGACGGTCTTTTTTTATTATTTTAAATTGTCCACCACCACAAAATCTTATTCAGCGTGTCCAAAATTTGAAATATGACGTCATCGACAATTTTTTAAATGGCAGCCCTAATTTTTTAATAACTGTTAACGTTAATAACGGTATATCAAATTCCACATGAGTACCGAATTTTAAGTTTTTATTCCGTGTCATTAAAGACATTTAAGAATAACTAATAGTAATTCGAAAAATGAAGAAATCTGATTTCTCATACCTCAATCGTACCTCTTCTACAATAAATGTTCAAAATGTTGTCCTCCATGTACACAACCTGACGATACCCTAAACGGAATTAAAACTTATTTTGCACATTGCTAATTACTTGAGCGGAAATTAGCCTAAACTCTGGTCTTAGTCGTAGTTATCCTTCGATATGTTTTTAATGACAAGGAATAAAAAGTTGAAATTTGGTACGATATACCATACCTACCCTTTAAGAATAGTTATTACAAAATTGTCATTTAAAAAAATTATCGATGACGTCATATTTCAAATTTGGGACACGCTGTATAAAATGTTGTCAGATGAAAAAGTGGGCAATTTAAAATACTAATCAAAAAAAGAGCGTCTTCGCTTTACTGAATTCATTCCAGATTACAGACTCGTCGACTCTGTACATATCTATATTTGCGTGTGTGTAACGACCGCGTTGCTCACCGTATACAGTTTAGGATCCTTGGGCGCCGTCGAATTGATGGCGTATACGTGGACGACCGGCAGTAGCGTGTACAATACTTTATTGATGGATTCCGCCAGTCGAGAATGCCGCCTATCCCATCCGGCGCCGTCCAGGTACAGGCCGTAGACGAAAACGCCCTCCGGCGGTCCCTGTTTGATCTCCTCCCTCGAATTCTTGCTCACCTCGTTGTGTAACGTGCACTGATCCAGCGCCCAACCCTTGTGCGCCCGGGCGATCTCCTGACGCATCGCCGTCAAGAAACCTACAAAATATCAACCTCGTTCGTTTATATATAAATATATGTAACTATATGTACGTACGTAATATGTACAATGTATGTGTAGTAGGTGCGTATGTATACCTTGAGGATTAAAGAATCCGGTCATCCAGAATGCCGGCGGTTTAGTGACGAAACACCAGTTCCGGAACTGTTCGTTCCTCTCCAACAACTCGGTGAACCAGAAACCTAACGTGCTCGAATCCCACGACGATTTCTTCCATAAGTTCGGAACTTGCGCGTCGTAGATGTTGTCCAGTGCGTCCCTCAAGTTCTACAACAACGATAATAAACGTTCCGTCACATCCATCGTATGATGTAGGTATACCGTGACATTCATAATTGACGTCGTCTAACTATCTCGGCATCATCGAGCGAATAACATATCTACTTTAATATGTAAACATATCCGAACTAGCACAACATCGCAATAGTTCGATATTCTCAAGATACAATGTTTACAAAGTAGATGGTACCTACTATTCGCTCATGCCGAGATAGTTAGACGACGTCAATTATGAATGTTACCGCATATAGTATAATAATAGTTGTATGTAGATGGTACATTGTCTCCATCTGCTTTCGAAGATGAGGAAGGGAGGGATATATACGTATGTATGTGTATGTATATTTCGCTATGATGGATCCTCACCTCGCTCATGATGATGGTTCCTTCTATGGCCAGAAGTAAATCTTTGAGCGTGTGCCGAACGATGACCAACACTTTTTGCATCCTGTCTATTTCCTGTCTCAAAAATATATTTAGTGGATTGAGTAGGCCCATTAATTTCAACCTGTCAAACAAGATAAATCATCTTCACACTGCCCATCCAATCCAATTTTGTATATTATCGTCCGTCCGTCAGTCCGTACTCACCTATCTTTGACTTCGTACGGATCGTAATTTACGGGGAGTTTATTCAGCATATCGTTCGTCAGTCTGGTCACGACGGCCTCTCTGCTTTCGCCTCCGCCTCCGGACGATTCTTTCGGTTGAATGGACATGATCGTCAACAACATGGTGGTGGTCGTATTCGTTTGATAACTGTAACAATAATTCATTCGTAGGTATGTATATAATATGTATAAGAGGGACAACATTTAAAATCGTCCGCCAAAATATAGGCTTATGATTGGTTAGTTGCCAGTCATGTTTACACTGATCAAATTAACCAATTTTAGTGCCGCCATATTGCAAATACAGCTGATTGAGTAGATATTTTTGTAAAGTATTTTTTTTTGTGTTCCTACGGTATTCAAGCAATAAAATTAGTTTTTTAAGAAACTATTTGCTTGTGATAATGGATTCACAGCCTAGTACAAGTGGATTATTAACTTCGCTTCCAAAAAGGCATGCTATCTTGGGACATGGACATTTGTCGATACAACCAAAATTATTGGTGGTTGTCCTAGAAGAACAAGCAGACAGAAATAGCACTGCACATATCAAATAATAATAATAATAGTCTTTATTGCCATAATACTGATACTATTAATAATGCATTAAATACAACATGTTGGCAATCACAGGGCGAGTTTCAGACGTAAGTCTGCTTACACTAACCCTGAAAGGAAGAGAAAGTAAATATCAGGAAAAACAAAATAATATACATACTACAGTGCATAATGTTATTACGAAACAACAATCTGCGTAATGCTCATAACAGAAAAGAAAAAAAGAAACATACACATATACATATGCCATTCATCAACAAGCGAATACTAAAAGAGATAACAATATTCGGCAAAGGAAAGTAATAGAATATACTAGTAAGCGGATAGGCAGAGTAGCACACACCTCACTGATTCTGACTCAAGAGTTGTTTGAGACGAGACCTAAAGGCAGGAACGGTCAAATTTTTTAAGGAGCTATCAAGATTATTGTAACGGAAATAGATATTATAAGAAAACGAACGCTTGAATAAAGATGAAGTAAAGACTGGTGGTGATATTAACCCTGTAAATCTCGTCGTAATACTGTGAATATCGGACCTAAAACGAATTTTTTAGATATGGGGGAGTGCGATGCAGTAGGATACCATGGAAAGTCGTCAACATTTTTAACTCACGCCTGTTCCACATATTCAGCCAACCAACCGCGCTCAGTTTATGCGAGATTCGATCGTATTTTCTGATACCAAATATAAATCTAAGGCATGAATTTTGAATCTTTTGAATGCGAGTAGCAGAAAGTGAATCAATTGCAGGATGGCAAACAGTAGAGCAGTATGTAAATTGAGACAATACCATTGCCTCACATGACCTGGTTTTGATATTACACGGTAGGGCTGTTCTGTGAGGATACAGTTTTCTTAAGTTTAAGTATGCATTTTTAATGTAATTATGTACCTGATCACGAAATCTGAAAGAATTGTCCATGTGTAAGCCCAAATTTTTAGACTTGTCCACCGTTTAAACTGCAACACCTCCAATAGTAACGTGAAAAGCATGTTGCAATTCGCTACACGTTTTTGATTTCCCAAAAAGCAACAGCTGTGTCTTCAGTGGATTGAGCTTAAGATTGTACTGGGTAGAAGTAGTATGAAGATTGTTAAGATCGGCGTCCATTTTCTCCCGAGCAGATTGCCAATCATGTGGTGAGAACGATAAGTATAATTGCACATCGTCTGCGTACATGTACATCTTACAAAATTTTGCACATTTAATAAATTGAGACGTATAAATTGAAAATAGAAGTGGCCCTAAAATGGATCCTTGGGGAACTCCGACAGCTAACTTCAGTGGATGTGACACCTCTGAATCCACAGAGACAGATTGAAAACGATTAGTTAAATAATTTCTTATCAGATCCGTAGATTTTATATCTACTCCCAAGTAGTGAAGAAGAGAGCACAAAGTGGCATGGCAAACAGTATCAAAGGCCTTTGAAAAATCCAAAAGCACCAAAGCAGTAATTAATCCTTTATCAGTAGCAGCCATAATATCATCCGTAATAGACAACAGAGCAGATTCACAGCTGTAACCTTTTCTGAATCCTGACTGAGTGAGAGGAAGTATATTGTTAGCTTCAACGAAATTGGATAATTGAATGCACAGAACTTTCTCAAATATCTTCGATAGTGCAGGGAGCACACTAATTGGTCGGAGATCACCGAGACTCAACGGATTTTGAATTTTAAGAAGGGGTTTAACTAAAGCAAATTTCCAAGAATCAGGCACAACAGATTGCTCAATGCAACAGTTAATAATATGTGTTATAAACGCGAAATTAGGTGAGGGCAGCACATTTTAATCATTGTTATATTAATGCCATCTGCACCGGTTGAAGTTGATTGGATACTATTGATAATGCAAGAAACTGATATTGTATCTACAAACGAGAAAGAAAACGATAAGTGAGAACTGGAAACCGAGTTGTCGAAACACAAGCTTGATACAGAGGGTGTAGGCAAGCTATCAATAAAGAAATTATTAATTACGTCAACATCAGAAAGATTTTGTGGTAAAGGCTGTGAGAAGCGGGTATTGAAGTCTAAATATGATATATGTTTCCATAATACTTTTGGAGATCTGCTATTAGAAATATAGTTAAAGTATGCTCTTTTTTCACGATTAAAAGACGATGTAGTTAGGTTTCGAAGAGTCTTGTAGTAATCCCAGTGAGAAGGACATCCTGTATGCCGGAATCTGCTTTTAGCCTTATCTCTTAGTTTCATTAGAAGTTTAAGATTATCAGTAAGCCAGGGCAGACATTTTTTTGTAAATCTTCTGGTAATGAAGGGAGAGTGAATAAAAAACAGCTCCAACAGACTGTTGTTTAAAAAGTTAAGCTTGCCATTGATATCATCTAAAGAAAACAAGAGATGTAATGGAAGTGCATACAAGTCAGCATTGAATTTAGCAATATCGATCCGTTTAAAGTCTCTATATGTATGAAATCTATCATTTGTTTTAGGCATATACCAGGTGATATCGCAGAATACCATGTCGTGGTCTGAAAGTTCGCAAGATATCACGCCGGAGTTGATGAAATACTGTCACTACATAGAACTACATCCAATAGGGACGCACAAGTTTTAGTCAAACGAGTAGGTTGGTCAATAAGTTGTTTCAAATTGAAACATTCAATAATATCAACAAGGTATAAGCTGGATGGCTCGTAAGGTTTCAGTAAGTCAATATTAAAATCACCAAAGCAAATCACATTATCAGTAAAACAGAAAGATAGGTCTAGACAATTTTCCAATTCGCTCAAAAAGAAATTATGATCTAATTTAGGTGGTCTATAGGCAACTCCAACAGCTAACCGACATCTGTTGACTACGTGCAACCAAAGCTGCTCTATACTCTCATTGGAGTTCACCACTGAAACCTGAAAACCCTCTTTAACGTAAATACCCACTCCTCCACCTCTAGATTGCCTATCATATCTGAAAAAATTAAACCCGTCTAGATGTA
This sequence comes from Holotrichia oblita, assembly GCA_023690525.1. Taxonomy (NCBI): domain Eukaryota; kingdom Metazoa; phylum Arthropoda; class Insecta; order Coleoptera; family Scarabaeidae; genus Holotrichia; species Holotrichia oblita. Next base: position 2,237,623 of record CM043015.1, read on the forward strand.
GACTATCCGACTCATCATCCACACCAAGCCATGTCTCACACAACGCCAAAATATCAATATCATTAACCGCTACGTAGTGAGCCAGATCATGCAATTTAGGGAGCAAAGATCTAATGTTAATGTGTGCCAATTTAACGCAACCGCCAAGCATATTAAAACGAGAAGCAAATTATCTTACAACAAAGAGAAATAAACAATCGAATGCCTACTAAGACTAACAACAAATTATATTAATCATATAAAATCATCATATAAAGGTACAGTTAGATAATATAGTTAGATTAGTTAGAATATATATATATATGTATAATTACAATAAATAAAGATAAAGTGTGCGTATAACAAAAATGAAAAAATAATTATAAAATTGCTTTAAAATAAAATTATTTTCGAAAGTATATAAATCAATATGTACTTCAAGGTAAACTCTATCTGTCAATAAGTACAAAAAGATAAAACAAAAGTTTTTGCTTTCCTAAATTCAAATTTGCACAACCACCAGTAAAAAAGAAAAAAATGTGTAAGTATGTAAGAAATGCCGACCTTCCAGCAAACAAACTGAAGCAAGAAATATATCTGCAAGTACATATATGTATACATATGCCGCTACAAATTACAAGGTTAAAGCGAAAGATTTATAATCATGTACTGAAGTGAATTTTTGTATCTTATTATCTAATTTCAAAAAGATATTTCCGTTATTTGTGAAGACATTTTTGTTAGAAAAACGCTTAATTAGGTCATTTACCGCTAATGATCTCTGTATAGTCAGGTCCTCCCGAAGTACGAATTTAGTCCCCTTCAGTTTAGATTTTAATTTAAAAACCGCGTTTCTGATAGATCTTCGTACGAATTTAATGATGATAGGACGAGAACCACCTACTTTTCCCTTCAGACGATGGCTTATTACAATGTCCTCCGACTTGATATGTAGATTTAATTTAGCATTTAGAAGAGAATCAAACATTTTAGGTAGTATACTGAAATAAGCCTATATAAACTTCTGTGTGGGTATTTATATTTCATAATACGAATAGGTATTTCAAGAACAAGTGTTTACCGAATAATTCATGAATATAAAACCAAAGGGCTAATTTCACCACCATCAAAACTATTAAGGAGAAAATCAGTGCTATCTACATTTGACGATACTGTTAAATACTCTTCATAAGACAAGTAGTAAGTACACAGTTTTTTTATGGTGGAGAACTTCGTACACCAAACAGGATTTTAAAGAAATTAAAGGAACATGAAAATATACCTCAAATGAGTCGTTCTACTTTATATAAATTAACGAGAATGCATAATTTTATCTAAGTTTTGATATTAAATTATTTAAATGTTTTATACATATACTATTTATTTATAGGTTTTTAAAACGTAATCGCAAAAGTATGCCAAGATATTTATCTTCGTTTAAAAAAATATAGAACTGAACAACGTCCACTATATTATTTAGGTGAAACTTGGCTTAATGAAGGAAACACGAAAGCAACATTGTGAGTAGATATTGATGTTACAACACGCAGACAAGCATTTATAGATTGTGTAACAACGGGTCTGAAAAATCCTGTTGGTAAAGGTAGACGCTTAATTATTTTACATACTGGTTCGAAAAATGGTTTTGTTGACGATGCCTCGGTGGTATTTGAAGGAAGAAAAGCAGCTGATTACCACGAAAAAATGGATGCAGATGTTTTTGAGAGATCATTCAATAATATTTTACAAAAATTGCCTGAGAATAGCGCCATTGTAATGGATAATGCATCCTGCCATAGCAGGAAGAAAGAAAAAAATATCATAAACATGTGCGATGCGGGCTGAAACGTTTTGTCCCTCTTATTAAAAAACAAAGTATAGTAGTAGCATTATCTCTATGGCGATACTATTAAGGCGAGATGATTGACGATAGGATACCGCACCGCGTACTGCCGCGTTACTAGCTACAGTCTGTTCCAAAATTAATGCCACCCCCGCACTTAAAAGATCCAATAAAAATTATCTTCCCTATAATTCGACACAATTTTTGATTGATGAATATCAATATTGTAATTGCGCTCTAAAATAAATGTCGGTCAAACCTAGTGCATTCGTTTCCATCACATCAAGCGACATTAATTTTGGAACAGGCTGTAGGTACTGTAGAAACAGACTTCTTCAAACGTAGAAATGAGATGGATACATGGATGATCGGCGGGCTTGACGCGGGCTTTCTCCAAGGTACAGTACCAGAGCGCATTTATGCATGTGTTTGTACCTACTTACGACTATATATATACTAGGTAGTACATTGTAACGTACGTTATATCGGCGTTGGAATGTAGACCGTAAGCTTGCGGCGGATCCGTCGGCGAGAACTTATCGATGACCTCCAGGTAATCGGTGACCTGCTTGAACCGGATGATCTTGTAGCCCTTGTAGAACTGAAAGTCCTCCTGGAACATGTCCTCGTGGAACCAGACCTGCGCGAACGTGTTCAACAGCCGCTTATCGTAGTCGTCGGTCACGCGACCGCCGTACTGCACCTCGCCGATCATGTACCTCACCGTCGTCCAGCTGATGCCGCGCTTCGGGTCGATCTCGTCCAGGTGGTTCTGGACGAACATGCAGCTGGCGAGCCAGTCGGCCGAATTGAACTCGTACGGGATGTTCCAGCCGAGCGGGCCGAACTTGCGGCGCTCTTGCACGACGGTGTGCAGGAACGAGATCGCGTACACGATCGGGATGTACTGCGGCAGGTCCGAGTACTCGAGCATATCCTGGTTCATCGACGTGTACGTCCGCAATAATCCCGCTCGGATACCTATACATATGTACATATTATCTATCATACGTAGGTGCTAGTAGCGAGGGCAGAAAAAGCGAATCAGACTTCTAAAGTCTAAAAGACTAAAAAACGATTTAAATCGAATAGCATTTAAAAAATATATTTTTTAAATTATATTTACGTCATCGCAAAACAGATTTAATTTAATCACAGCAAAAAAATTATAAAATCAACAAAATTCTTAGAATAATGTAAAATTTATTGTAGTCTACATATTACACGACCTCTCTGTGGTGTGTTGTAAAATTAGAGATTTTCCAGGTACTTCAGAATTGATTCGTTTTTGATTATTAAATTATATTGAATTTGGTGCAGAACTTTCGTTAAAACTTCGTTTAAATTCATTTAAATGTCCGGTACGCTTTGGCCTGCGCGGGTATACGGCTCATTACAGTTGCCCAGTTACATTTACCTACCTGAATAACGAGTCAGGAAGGAAAGCCTGCGATAGACGCGTTTTCTTGCAGTTTGAATCGCTATCTTTGCCCTCGATAGTACAGTATACATAGGGTATATATGGGACACAATGATTTATGTTTTATATATGTGTAATAATACCTACCTGACGGCGGCTCGTTCGTAAACTTGATGCACAGCTGCAGCAAACTGATGGGAAAGTTGTCGTGCACCTCCGTCGTCATCCACAGCCTAAAGTCGGGATGGATGCTGCCGACGCCCCGTTCCAATTCTATAAATTGCCCCAACACCTCCTGCATATAATCCAGACCCAGATGGCAGTTCTGCATCAGCGCCCAGAATCCCTACGCGATAACGTTCATTCACCATAATTATTACGGATTGTCAGTCGTCGTCGTCGTTAATAAATGATGTATGTATGTAGATAGGTAGGTAGGTAGATACTTACGTCGGCCATCGCGCTCGCCAACAACTTCCTGGCGTGTATCTCCTGGCCCTGGCCCATCGAGATCGCCTTGCACTTGTTCTCCACCTTCTTCGCCAGCTGTTCGATGTACGGCGTCGGATCCGAACCGGTACTGAGGAAGCAGATCATCGGCGACATCGCCCTGCTCTCCGACAACATCGTCTCGTAATTGAGGATGACCGGTTCGGCGAAGCGCGTCCCCAACGACGCCGCGATGTACTTGCGGCTCTGCGTGACCGTTCGGTCCGGACACCACGCCCTGATCATCAGTAGCTTCCTGAACGTGTCCAGGGAATTGTAGCCGTCCGGTATGGACGACTCCTCGGGCGCGTCCTTGTCGAACCACTGCTTCCACGTCTTATCGTTGGCGGTAACCTGCTGCACGATGTATTGAAAATGCCTCAGCTTGGTTAGCTCGACGAGATTCAGCCAGGTGGTGTCGGTGATCCATTTCGCCGGTTTCGGCGGGCACGCGTTCAGATCTAGGGCGGCGCCGCCCTTGATGAACGTCTGGAACTCCTCGTGGGTGATGTGCTCCTTCTGCATGTCGATCTTGAGCGCCATCAGCAGCACGAACATGTACTTGTGCGTTTCGTACAGTCCGCGCGATTTATACTTGAATATCTCGTACGTCAGGTAATCGATGATGTAATTCAGGCGTCTCGACGTTATCGGACTCTTCTCCGATTTGATCATCGACCAATCGAATCGTTCCAGGAATTGCACCAGCGACGTCTGATACATCACGTTCACCATGGCCATGTTGCATATGAGGAAGTACAGGACGCTGCCGCGAGTCGCCACCGGCCTACAATATCGTCAAGTACGTTCGGTTAAAAAGAAAAAGAAAAGTGGGACAATTTTACAATCATTCACGTGTAGGTATTCACAACTTGACGGCGTTTATCTTAAGTACGTTATTTTTATATATACCGGAATTCTTCCCTCGCCGCGTTAATCTTGATCTCCGTGTCTTTAGCGATCGCCAGTTTCTCGCGCACCTCGGCCGCCGTATCCTTCGACACGTTCAGCACGCTGATCAACGTCTCATCGTCCAGCAGGGAACCTTGGATCGTCGTCAGCTTGTACAGCAAGCTCTGTTCCAATTCCAACATCTTCCTCTTGTTCTCCGTCACGTCCTTGATCAGATTCGTCCTTTCCGATTCCAATTCCTTCTTCTCCGTTAATATCACCCTGCCCAACAGCTGATCTTCCAAACCTACGTACGCGTACGTATGTATATGGCGCACCTACTAGGATGGATCATCAATCGCTTACCTTTCATCGTCACCGTAAAGTCGATGATGGACGTTCTGGCGAACACTTCCGGCGTGTAGGACGGATTCGCCAACTTCGTGGTGATGTACAGGCGGAAATCTTTGTGCACGTCCACTTCCTTGTCGCCGATCTTCACCTTGTACGTGCTGCCTATCTTGATGTGGTTCTTTTCGAGGACGTTATCCAGGACCGGGTCCAGTTCTTCGTTGATATCTTCGATTATCATCGGATACCCTAGCGAGACCGAATCTTCGATGTGGTTTCTATAACGGAGGAGACAAGTTTTTATTCGTTTGTCGCATCTAGGTATGTATCTTTGCGAATCTTTGGGATCTATGTATATTACATCACGGTCTCTTTTTGTTTATAGTGTAGGTAGGTACATTTTTAACAAGTTTAATTACCAAGTAGGTACCTACACATTCTCCTATCAGAATGGTCGACGTAACGACGACGGTCTCTAGCTAGTAGACACATACATACCTAAAATATTTGTGATTCAATGACGAGATGACGAGTCCGAAAGGTTTCTCTTTGTTCTTGATCCAGGCTTTACCCTGACTCTGCGGGTCGATCATGAGAGGATAGCGGGAGGCTTTCGTCACGATGATACCGTTCTCGATGGATAGGTCGTCCGTCGGCAGGCCTTGCAAATTCCATTCGCCCGTCTAACGAAGAACACAACAAACACGATACTGGTAAGTAGACGAACTATGACAGTACGTATGTCTTGGAATTCCCGTAGGAACTAACGCTATATTTACATATTTATTTATAAAAAGATCAGTCTAAATGACCATTTCAACGAACCGAATGTATAGATACGTCACACTTACCGTCGCCGTGTCCGTTAGGCATTCCGTCACGTTCAAGTTCAACGTGAACGGTATCTTCCTCTCGGTCAGCTGGCTCACCCAGTTGTCCTCTAGCAACGTTCTGAACTCCTGATTGAACGGCCCCGTATAGCCCAGGAAGCCGGTCATGATGAGCACGTCGCCGACCAGCCGTTCCGTCTCCGACTTGAACTGACCCGATTGCTCCGTCCATCGGATCCGTTCGCCGCTCAGACCGTTCAGCAGCGCCGTGGCCGCGTCCATCTTCGCCTTGCACTTCATCGCGTCGTCGAGTACGGCCTGTCGAACACGAGACCGTGCGTTCACGAACGTGCATGTACGAACGAACGTTACAACACTACCGTACCTGTTTGAACGACATCGCCTTGTCGTATCTATCCTGACATTCCTTTACCTCCCTCTCCTTCGTCTCCAGCAGGTCCATGGCCGTCTTCAGTTCGGCTTGGGCCTTTACCAATTTCGCCTGTTGCCTATCCAAATTGGCCTAGACGGAGGATCGACAAATTTACAACGTTAAGAAATTAACGTCGTCGTATGAACGTATGTATGTATGTATGTGTGTACCTACCTTTAACGGCAAGACTTCCCTGTTCACCTCGTAGAAGGCGGCCATCGCCATCGTCCAAGAGATGAGACCGGCGACGTTGCCGCAGGCAGTCTTGGCCGCTTCGTACGTGTACTGCGGGAATTCGAAGTACGGCACCAATAGGTCGAGCATCTCGGCGTTGATCGTGTCTTTCGGGTACTCTTGCAGTTTCTGCAACATTTTCGTGTCCGCCATGACCTATGGACACGTAAGAGATGGCGCGTTAGTTGCTAGTTGCTGTTGTTGTGTGTATACAGTATGTCCACGGATCGGGTTTACAAGAAGAAAAACTTTTTTATCTTTAACTTTTTCGAAAAAATGTATTCTATATAAAAAAATCTGCTTGTTTTAAAACGACGAATTCAAGTGAGTCATGTTAAAAAAAACACGACATTACAACATTTGCTGCTTTTGTTAAAATTAAATAATAATGTCATTTGAACAGAACAAATAATTAAAGTTTTATTCAAATAAACCGCATCCCTTTTCTGCACATAGTTCAGCTCTTGTTCGAAATTCAGTAAAACTTTTTCTTATTTCATGAATTGACAAGGCATATCTACAGGTTGTCGTATGCGATCTCTCGAACCATCTCTATGGTGGTAACGGTAACGGCTGACTATAAACGATCTGCTTCAAACGTCCCCGCAGAGATAAAAATCTGCAATTGTGACATCTGGACTTCTTGGAGGCCATCTAATTGGACCATTGCTTCCGAACCCTCTATCTCCGAATTTATTATTTAACCAATTTACTACAGCACGAGCCGAGTGAACCGGCCAGCCATCTCGTTGAAAGTACATTGTACTGCGATAAGCTAAACTAAAGGTGTCCATACTGTCGCTAAAGAAAAAATTCTAACAAATGGAGATAGGTATATTGATTCACGAAGATAAAAAAGTTTTTCCTATTGCAAACCCAATCCGTGGACATCCTGTATACACACAACCGTATACGGCGATCATACCCTGAGAGATTCCGCCCACGACGTGACGAAGAACTTCTTGTCGAAGTCGGGCGAGATCGGCTCCAGCTTCCGTTTGAAGTAGATGCAGACGGCGTCCATAATCAGCATGATTAGATACGGCGGCTTACCTAATTTCCTTACCGTCGCTATGTCGGCAGCTTTTATAGTCTGGATAAGAAAATGGAAGAATGGGAAGAATTTAAATACCTAATAGCAAGAGAAGAATCGTGCGTGTTTATAATTGATCTTACCATCGTGTTTTCGCGCAAATAATAAACAATTGCAATTTGCATTTTTCGCCGCCCGCATACGTACCAATAGAGCCGCTTCGGCCGCGTCCAGTGCCGGTTTCGCCGCCGATAGTTTCTTCTCGGCCTCCTGCTGGTCTACGCTGATGTTGGCGACGAGCGTTTCCGCCTTCTCCATGACGATGGACGCCTCTTCCTTGATCTTGTTGGCGATCTCGCTGGACGCCAACACCGACACCAGCACCTTCTCCGCCTCCTCGGTGGCGACGGCGATCTCGCGCTCCTTCACCGCCAGCTCCTGCTTCAGGACGTCGACGCTGGCCGCCGCTTCGATCAGCTTGGACAGGCCGGTCTTCATGCGCTGCGCCATCACCTCGATCTGACCGTTCTTCTCCGTGTACACCGATTTGTAACTGGTCAGGAAGCTCAGGTACGTTTTCGGCGTCACGTGCGTTTGCCGCCTGAACCTGCACAAGGAATCAACATTAAGCGTAACGTTAAAGAGACCGAGACAGAGGTAACATCGTTCGTACGCTCTCACCTTTCGAAGTACTCCCTGCACACGTCCGACACGTTATTTTGGACGACCGCCATCAACAGGATCAGCTCGTGCTTGACCTCCGGCGAACAGACGATCTCGAATTCGGTAAGAAAATGCCCGGAGACGGCGATGAGAGCGTCCTCCGGCCATCTGGAGAACCAGTCCATCGTGCAGCCGGATATCAGACCCGGGAACTTCATCGCCCGGCTCCTGAATTTCTCGCCCACCTTCATAATAAAGAGGATTGACGGTCAAACGCAAGTAGGTAGGTATGTATGCAGAGAGATAAGATAGATAGATAATAAAGAGCCCTGTACTTGTACTAAATTCGGCACTTATTATCCTATATCCTATCGTTGAAAACGCGTACCGGCGAGAAGCACAGCACGACGTGCAGGTTGGACCTCGCCCGCGCGATGAAGAAATCGTACAGGTTGTCGCCCGTGGGCGGACGCTTCGGCTGCAGCTTCTTCATCACCGGTATCAGCTCCGTCTGGATCTCGTCCAGCTCGTCCTTGGCGAACAGATTGGCGATCTCGCCCGAATTCAAGATGTTGTTGAGCGATTCCAGGAACGTCTCGTCCTTAATCTCGTTATCGGTGAAGATGAAGGTGATGCCGTGACCTTCGCTGCCCGATACGCGGTACAGGTACTTGAGGTCCTCCATTAGATTATTAAGATTGTACATTCTGTGTACGTAATGGTACGAGATGGATGATAAGAAAGTAGTAGGTAGTAAAGGAGACAAACCTCGTCAGCTGTATCTGAAAACTCTTATAGCTGGCGATGAACGACGCCAGTCGGGTTAGGCTCTGCTTGCCGGAGCCGCCCACGCCTACTAACAGGGCGTTGCCTCTCGCGGTCCGGATAATACGCGAGATGATCATGAGGTGCACCATGGCGTCGCGGAAGAACACCAGGTCCATCTTGGCGCCGCGTATAGATTCGTTGTATTGCTCCATGAAGCCTGAAATTAATCGCGAACGGCGATAAAAATATAAAGTTCCTTACTGGATCTCTTGTGATGCACAAGTAGACACAATACATACTAAACTCTTCAACCCGCTAAACACCGAAAACTTTAACTCAATCAAAACCGATGGCTTTCGACAGCAAAGCTCATCATCATTATCAAGGCGCTAATAGAACTAAATTAAAATAAAACCTACAAATAACAAGTGCAGCATCATTCTTGGTACACAGATTCCTCACCTTTCTCTTGAACAAGGCGAGTGCGCGCGCTCTTTTACGCTCCCTTTATAACTCGAGATTTGAGTAAAATCTTCGAAGAGCTAGGTATCTCAGATTAGTTTACAGTTCTGGGACTAGCTTACCAAGTCTCATCGGTAACCCTAAAGATAAGATACGACCTTGGGGGAAAAGTCGGATATTTAAAAAATTAATTTTAAAGATTATAATTAATATATCTAAATTGCGACCTTTATGTAGGTACTTATCTTTCGATTCCTGAAGTATTTCCACTTATAGGTCAATAAAACAACAATTAATTAAGTCCCAATTTATTCCAGAACATATAATAATGTTTTCTTTAATAAGACTTTTTTATTGGAAGCAATTGACATTGACTCATTAACGAAAACATAATGTTCTGGAATAAATTGGGATTTAATTAATTGTTGTTTTATTGATCTATAAGTGGAAATACTTTAGGAATTGAAAGATAAAAATTATAATTAAAAATATATCGGGCAAACCACTGGTCGTCTTCTGGTTTGCCCTAACTACTACTACTACTACTACTACTACTAGTATTTGAAGAGCTGTCATCAATGCAACACACACATTTTTGAAACGGATCCCAACATCGATCATACGAATGCTAAGTTAAAGTTAAGAGAAATAAACAATCGTAACTTTCTAAATGTTTTCGAAGGTTTAGGAATATATAAAAATATGTCATGTGTAATGAATTGTAACGATGGCCTTATCCCGCGCTCGCCATTGTTTTCGTTAATCGGAATTGACGTGCAATACATTTACTTATTGCTTGCTTATTGTTGTTTTATATTAATTTAGTTAGTTTTATTAGGTATCGCCTTGATACCTAATAAGCTTTGCAGTCGAAACGTGTTGGAACGTCTTAGTTAAAGTTTTCGGCGTTTAGTGTTGCACAGAATATAAAATAAAAACCGAAAAGATGTGTAACGTATGCTTGCTTCAATAAATTCTTACTGTGCACTTTCTCGAGGAGGAACTCCCACTGGGGCACCTCCTCGTAAACTTTGGGCGCCTCGAAGACGAAATCGTCCGGCTCGTCGCCGGTCGGTTCGGGCGCCTCCCGCAAAAAGTCCACCCAGAACGTCTCCTCCTCCGGATAGTGCTGGCCGTCCTCCTGCAGATCGTCGTGCGCCTGCGTGGAGAGATGCGCGACGAACCACTGGCGGTCGCGCTTGTTGACGAAACGGTCGGAAATGACGCGCGTGCACTCGTGCCGCCACAGCTTCAGCAGCGACGACACCGACTGGCACTCGGCGTACTCCACGGTGAGGATGCCCTGCCAGATACGCGACAGGTCGCGCAGGTTGAACACGTAGTGGAACTTGGCCGGCGTCGGCAGCATCTTCCGCTTCGTCGCCTGCCACACGTGACGCGTGAGCGGTATCAGGCGCGGTAGGAACTCGACGACGATGTTGTTGAAACGCGTCGGGCAGAAGTATCCCTCGCCGATCATCCCTGATGATGGAAATTAGTTAATTGGTTAATTAGTTAGAGTAGTTCGATCGCATTGAATCTTTTAATTCCTGAATTATTTCCACTTTGTAGGTCAATAAAACAACAAATATTAAATGTCAATTTCTTCCACTGAAGAAGTCTTTTTAACGAAAACATCATATTATATGTATGTTCTGGAATAAATCGGTATTTAATTAATTGTTGTTTTATTGACCTACAAGTGGAAATAATTCAGGAATTAAAAGATAACTACATAAAGGTCAGAAAATAGATATATTAGTCGTACTGAATATCATATCCATCGATTTGTCGCTGGGCAGCGTGCAATTGAAGATGTTGAACTGTCTCTTGAGCCTGTGCGGGATGTCGTTGCGTCCGCCGCCCGGATGTATCATCGCGGCCACGAACAGCATGTCCAGTATGGTCGAGAAGTCCCCGGGTTTATCCAAACTGTAAAATCCTGCAAGCGCACGAATGCTATTATTTTGAAGGCGTCATCGTCATCGCATATAGTTACCTCCGTTCTCCATCACCTGCCTGACGATCTCGTTGGTGATCTGGTCGCCCCAATCGTTCACCACGGGCATGTTGATGTCGTCGATGAAGACGGTGAGGGTCTTGCCGGCGGGCGGTCCGTACGTCGTACCCACTCTTTTATCCACGTACGATTCGAGAATTCTCTACGAAATAGTCAAGCATCATCGTCAATACAATAGAACAAAACGTTTAACATAGAAAAATAACGTCGATGTCAACGGTTTATAAAACTTGCGTTAAACGTAGCTTCGTATTTGATGACTAAACTAAATCATTTCAATTCTCGCGACATTTTCGATAACTATTTTACTAAACTGTGAACTCGACAATAACCTACCTGCACCATATTCGGCGTCGTCGCCGACGAGAAATTGAAACTCTTCGTCAGCTTATATTCTGGATCGAAAGTCGACGTGTAACCTTTGATCATTACGGTTTTTGCGGTTCCCGGCTCGCCTAAACGAACAAACAAACAAGAAAGAAACACACACACACACGCGCACATATATACATAGATATCGTCCTTACGTATGTACAGTAGGCCATCTTGTTTCGCGGACAGTCCTGTCACAGTATAATAATACGAGAGATACCGAAGCTATTGATATCCTTGCAATAACTCTTCGCTTTCGCTCAAGCCCGTATACATACAGATAAAATCACAACGACAAGAGTTTCTGCATTTCAGGGTGATTTAAAACCCATTTAGCATGCAAATATACCGTATAATATAACGCACACAAGGTCACTAATATTCATGTGACTATTTAAATTTTTAGATTCTACTACAGTATCAAAAGAGTTGACACATATCGACAACAATAACAAACACACTTCTAATTGGTGTAACTGGAGAACACTAGGAGTTAAAGGAGAGTTCTCTTACAAAAGAACTTTAATTAAAATCATTCCATCCGTATTTGATATTTGGGTCCTAGTCACGTTACAATATAATTTAATATAAGATTATCATATGTATTGATTTATTCTATCATTAATGAATTATTATTAGTGTTGTATGTATTTAGTAAAAATTATAATACAAGTTTATAATGATATCGAAAGCAGATTTAAATATGTACATGTATTGTCTTTTCTCTTATCTCGAATACGAAAGAGTTCTTTCGATGTACGTAAAGAATTAATCAGCAATTATTACAAATTATATGAAGAAAGTTATTAGTTGGAAGGTATTACACATATTTTTGGTATTCCACAAATTGTGTTTTCAATTCCCAGGGGTATAACAGTATAACTTTAGTGGCTACGTTTAATTTGCATTGGATTATTTTTTTTTTTTTTGTCTGAAGGATGGATATCATAGGAAATAGACACATAACTTAATATCGGCCATATTCGAATTTATACATATAGATACTGATAAACCTCTTTTAATTTCATCAGTGAGAGAAACAGTTACAGCTTCTTCCGAGTTAAATAGGTTTTTATTCACTGAATATAATTATATTCACTGCTATATATGTAACTATATACAGATAATTTTCATTAAAGTATTTTACTTATAACGGTATTAAAACATATTCAAATGGTGCTCATAATTGGTTTAGGCCATCATTCTAACTTTGTATTAAGAAAATAAGAATTTTCTGAGACTTTAGTTACACAGACACCCCTCATTGAAATTAACAATTCTTAAAGTTTAGGAAATATGTATTTCAATATTTTGAATATGAGTTCCAGTTAAGAGATCACAGTACTTGAAGTAAGATTTAATTATTAGGATAATATTATTACAGTTTGTGGTGTTTGATGGATTAATAAATTCGGTTTAAATATTCGGCGTATGAGACTGTAATGCTTTAAAAGAAATTTAATTGTTAATACAATATTGAATTGTTGGAATTCATTTACCTATCTGCTTCCTCTATAATTCTTTTTAAAGATTCTAAGCAATAACTAGACATCATTAGCGTAATATTAAGATTTAATTTTAGACTCGTGGAGAAATATGCAATAAGAATGAATATATTACGACTTTAGTAAGAAATATTTAACAATAATATTTAAGTGAATGATTAAAATATTGAAAATAGGTATCGTATAGTATCTATGTATATATCGTTTCGTTTGTTGACTTTGATTGTTTCGTATGCGTATTCCAATATGATTTTAAAATATATATGTACATCAATCCGAATCCACATATCAAATATGGAAAGAGCGATTCAAATTAAGGATTTTTTTTATAAGAGAACTCTTTTTTAATTGTTATAATTTTCGAATTCTACTAATTAGAAATGTGTTGCTTATTTTCCAGTTCTATTGCTCACATTATCACGATGGTATGTATACCACCTATGTATTTCAACAGCGTAGGACAAACTAAAATATTGAAATAGTCACATAAAAGATTAGTGACCTTGTGTGCATTATATTAGACCGTAAATTTGCACGTGTAAATATAGATTTTAAATCATCGTGAAATGTAGAAACCCTTGTCGTTACGATTTTACCTGTATCTGTATAATCTTAAATGAAACTTAGGGAGTATTCAGATATATTCGGCGCGGCTTCGGTGTTATCATATATTGTGACAGGACTGTCCACCAATAAAGATGGCCTAGTGTGCATACATATGCATGTACATACCTATCAGTAGTACGGCCTTATTCTGTTTGGCGATGGTATGTATGAGGAAGGCCGTCCGCACGTTATCGATGTTCGGTACGAGGATGCTGGCGTACTCGAGCACCTGGTCGGGCGGATAGATGAACTCCTCGACGCGCTCGGACCAGTGCTGCCATCTACCGTTATCGCCGACGACGAACTCGAAGATCGTCTCGCCCGCCTGACACTTCGGCCAGTCCAACTTCGACTGGCCGATGGCGTACTCCTCCAGCTTGTCGCGGTCTTGCAGCTCCAGGGCGGCGCCCAGCGACCACATCATCGAGAAGATGAACAGCCGCTCCAGATGCTTGTCGCTGTACACCTCTGCGGGGTACGAATACAACAACGACGACGGCAATATGAAAGAACGCAAATAAATACAGGGTGAGGTGGCGTGTACGAGTGTGGAACGGTGAACAATTACTATTCTCGTCTCCGCAGTCCAGGATCCCCTGCAGCACGTCGTAGCACTGCCTTATGTAGATGGCCTCGCGCAGGAACATCTTCGGCTTCAATCGTATCTGGACGAAACTGTGCAGATCGTCGTAGATCTTCCCGAATAACGTTCGTAACGTGTCGGCTTCCTGTTGGGAACGCGTTTTAAGCCAACTCTAAAATAAAAAAATTAGTAATTCAGTATATCTATGTATCTGCTGGTAGCGTAATAAGTAATCGCACCTCTAATATAGGGCCCCAAGGTAACGCGGACGCGCTGATAAAAACCATACCCATCCTGGAAATGGTAGCCGGGCTGGCGTTGTCCACGTTGTCCGGTTCGAACACCAGCTTGCAGTTGGGCGCCATCACGATCCGATCGCCGTTGGCCAGCGTCAGCGTCTTGTTGTCGTCCAGCACGGAATTCAAGTTCTCGATCCACACAGCGTCGACCGGCCCGTCCAACACCAGCCTAGAACGGGAGACGCGCGATCATATCGCGAACCGCGCGTTACCGTACCGCGCGTTTACGTACCAGCAGTAGTCGGTCTTCTTGAACTTCAACGTCCTGCGCCACAGCGTGGAGAAGATGCCGTCCGTCCAGTCGTTCGTGGCGACGTCCAGCCGGCCGAACATCTGCGGCGCCGTGATCGCCTTCGGGTTCATGCGGAGTTCCCTGTGCGGCAGCCCGTTCTCCGTCATCGACCTCATCAGGCAATGCATGCATTTCGTTTTGCCGGCGCCGGTCGGCCCCAACACCATCAATCCGTGACGCACCAGCGACGTCTCGTACAGCTGCACGATCTTCAGGTTCCACGACGGGTGATTCACCAGGCTCATCGCCGCCGTCTGGTTCGATATCGCCCTCTGCAGGTCTTTCCACGAGTGCGTCGACAGCTTCACGCCGGGGAACATGTCCTCGATCAACGACAGGAACAGCGGCTCGTCCTCGTCGACCAATTTGCTCAAGTTCATGTCTCTACGCCGTACCATCACCGTATGTACACATATGTACGTACAAGACATTTTCGTATTGTTAACACTTACCTCAGCACTCTCATGAGAATGGTCTCCTCCGTATCGGTGGGGTGGCTTCGTTTCTGAGCGCCCAACGTTCGCAACACCGACAGGATATTCCTCAGGCCGAAATCGTAATGCACCTATCGATGTGTGTAGTAAGCGTTAGTAAATATTATGGCATGCATGTACGTATGTATGTACCTGTTTCGAGAGTTGCTCCTCGCACAGTTTGTACAGCGTGTAGAACTTCCTCGCCAGGATGATGTTCTCCTTGAAACCGCACGAGGCCATCTTGACGCGGATGATGATCTGCCTGTCCGGCACCATCATGGCGACCGAACGGAATTGGATCTTCAAGTTCTCCGGCAACTCTTGCCGGCCCGCGTAACCCGGATTCATCGTCAGGAACATTCCGAACTCGATGTTCATCGTAACCGTATCGCCGTCGCTAAAACATGCACGTACATGATAGATGTCATCAAGGTACAATACAGACGCCAGAGCTACAGACTGTTTCATCATATAAATTGTTCCGTTCTTTAAAAACCATTTTTAAATCAAAATTTAAAATTGCTACCAAGTATGAGATATACTACATACTTTCTTGCTTACTCTACTCCCTATATATTAAAAAATATTTTTGTACTGTTACTACTGTTAATCTACGTAAATTTACTAAAAAATACACACGCGATCATTGAATCATTCTATGTGATATATGAATATGTATGTACAAATTGAAACAATCCTTAAAAATAAATAGATTCGTGTAATTATTCCCGACAGTGAAGTTGGTACTTGAACGCTTCAAAATTACTAATCACAAACATTAAGATAATAAGAGTCAAATTCATAGTTGTCACTTAAGTAGCACTCATTCTTACCTCATCTCTAACTCATAGCTAACTCAAGCTTAAACACACAAGTCGGTACAGATTGACAATCTGTCAAACTACATAGCTGATTCGATGAATTGATTCTTCGGTCATTTCAACTAAATATATCTATATCATTGTTGGAGATTTATTTATTATTTATACTACATTGAATTTTCATGACAGATGCCAAATGAGGAGACTTGTTGTCCACTGACTTGGATTTCCAGAGGTTCAGGCCCCAGTGCTGATTCTATCCCAATGTATACAATATTTATTAATTATTGTTTATGTTTATTAATGTATACTATATTTATATAAAATCCATTAAGAATAATAATAAATCAGTTCAACTACGAACGTTGTCATGTTATTATAATCTATTATAAGGTACAAATAGCTTATATTCACACAAAATTGACGATTAGATAAAATGTGAATTATTTCACTTATACCTCTTGTATATTGTTTAAATATTTACTTTCCTAAAAACTAATATTTGTATGGTTTTTATAAAGACAAATCTGCCATTAAACAGTACCAAAAGTATTAAATATCGACAAAAAGATAAAGGCCACATAGTAAAACCCAACAACTATACCTCCAACGCTAGTTCTAAAAATTACCGCATAGTGGCGTGTCAATTAATGTAAATTGCCAATACATAGTTTTACAATTGGAGGTACCGATAAACCACGTTGATTCATTCAATGGTACCCCTTGAAAAACGGTACCGTTGCAATAGCTCAGTATTATTATATTTTTCCAAAGGATTCTCTACATCTCCCATAATATTCCTGTAATAAATTATTACTTCAAAATCATAAGGATTTCGAAGTGTGTACTTTTTACCTATACAGGTATGCGAATATACACCTCGTCTTCTACGTACCTACTCTACAAATTCAAAAAAAAACCATCCATATTACAAATAAAATTGGTTAGAATAGAAAAAAAAAAAACTTTTGACACAATTGTAAGTGGCATTTGAGGGATAGATGAGTTACTAACTGTCTATGAATTTCGAATGAGTTTAGGATGAGAGAGCCTCAAGTGGCATTTATGAATTTGACCCTAAACGATAATGTCGATACCTGAATACGAAACTCGGTTTGCGCTCCTTCCTGGCCTGCAGGACGATGTAGATCTGCTGGGCGGCGACCGACAACACCGGCAATTCGATCCTGTTGAACTCGTCGAAACAACCCCACGTGCCGGATTGTGCCAGACCCTGTACCCATCATCATCATTAATACGACGTAATAAACGCTAGCGAGCAGGTACTACCTTGAATATCCTGCCTAGACCGCGGAAATCCATCTGATCCGAACAGTTGAACACGACGACCAGTTTACCCAGCGATCGGCCCATATCCTTGGTGGTTTCCGTTTTACCGGTGCCGGCTGGTCCGGCCGGAGCGCCGCCCATATTCATCCCTATACGCGGAATACAAATTACGTATAAAGGCACGAAAAGAAACGATAGATCGCCCCGTACGTACATATAGCTTGCGCTAACGTGATGTAACACCTGTCGGTCAGCGGCGTAATGGCCAACCTCTCAGTGATGCCCAGGTATTCGTTCTGGTAGATGAAGATGACGTCCGTGATGCGCACGATGACGTCGTCCGTTTCTTCGTAATAATAGAACCTCTCCTGTTTCTGCCATTCGAAATCGATCGGCGTCCGAACTTTCAACTTGACAATGTCATCGAATATATCTCTGTTTTTTTTTGAAAGAAAAAAGAAAAATTCTCGGTGAAAAAGTTGTAAAATATTCCTTTAGATGGCGTATAATGTTTTGTTTTAACGGTTTCCACACTTTTAGACGTCATACGTAGAAGACTAGAGTACCTTTGATGGACGTGAATGGTCACCATCGTCTCGAAACGTATCCTATCCATAACGGTCAGATCCTTGGTCGTCAACTCGATCAGGTTATTGAGGAGGTCGAGAAATTTCTGGTTCGTTATCTTCATGATGAACCTGTCGACGCGGGCCTTACGTATCGCGATCTCCGCCTCTTTCGTCCACAGGATCTGCACGCCCACCAGGCCGGCCTAGCGAAACGGAAGGTTTTATCATCGCCCTAATCGCCGCCACCGTCGCTAACATCTCACCTGTCCGCAGAACGAGATGAACCCCTTGATGAAATCGTATTCGGGATCGACGAGGCACTGGGCCATCGCGGCGATCACGTTCTTCACCGTATCCTTGACGGCGGTCAGCAGATTGTTGAGCCAGATCTCTACGCCGCCGGTGCACATCACCGGCTTCTCGAACGGTATCTTCTCGCCCAAGTTCGATAGCATCGCGTCTATCTGGTCCGGTTGGTTCTCGTTGAATTCCACCTGCGAATTGATATATAGGTACAAATATGTAGTTATAATCGTGTAAGCAAGGTCGACGGTGGTGGTATCTTGCGCGCACCCTATAGACGGCGTCGAACAAACTCAACAGGTGCGGCTGTATCGACTGCGGGTCCGAACTTTGCCCGAGGATCTCCAGCAGTACCGGATCGGAGATGAAGAAGAATCTCGGGAAACATAAGCGCTTCGATTCTGGAAGAGAGATTCGATTCGATTACCGTGTCGGGCAACCTGAGTAAGCAACCGGATTTTAGAATCCGCGATACTAACCTAGATATCCGGTCAAGCTCTTCTGGCACGTCTCCAACTGTTCGAGCAGATGCGGTAGCAGCTGACCCATGGTCTCGTCGCCGGTACAGCATTCTACGGCGTTCGGGATCTCGTGAGCTCTCGTCATGATTTTCACCCAAGATTTATCGATACCCTGCAGTCACATTATTATTTTTTAACTACAAGATTTTTACAACCATTTTCTAATAATAATACGCGTTATTATTTGACGTCACGTTTGATTTTCGTACAACCCTACCTAATGTACTACCTATTGATTTCATAATGATCTAGGATAATATGTATTTTCCATTGAAAAATGAACTGAAGTCACTTAGACGTTGTCACTTTTATTATTAAAACGTCAAAGTTGTCTGTTATCGACCATGGAGCGGATATTAACAGAAATTAAGAAAGTAAATATAATTAATTTAATAGAAAATGGTCGCTCTATAAAACAAATTGCAAACGAAATGCATTTAAATAAAAATACCGTGTTATGTGTTAAATAGCGCTGACAGAATGAAGGAACTATTAAATAGAAGAAAAGTACCGGAAGACGTATCCTTTTCATACAGCTCGAAATGCTGTAAGCGACACGATTTTCCCCGCTTCAATGTCGACAACAAATAAACCTTCAATTATGCCATCATCATTTGCATTTAATCACATTAATTGTGGCTTAGAATTTTGGCAGAATGTAATTTTTACTGACGAAAAACCTTTGAATCTAGCAATAACGGCAAAATTAGCGTATATCGACCTCCTAGATCGAAGATAATGAAAGGTATATTAATTTCAATGACAAATCGGGATGCTTTTCAGTAGCTGTTTGGGCATGGATTTCTTGGAGAAGAGCGTGGGCATGTTGGAGAATTGAAGGACACTTTACTGCCATAAACTATACACGAACATATTAGAAAATATTATGGTACCATCAGTTCAACAGTTCTATCCTGAAAATAACTTTATCTTTCAACACGATAACAGTCCGATCCCTACAGCACACGTAATTGCAAATTGGTTACATACATAATAACAACATTGACGTAATTTCCTGGGTGATTAAAGGGGCAGATGTAAATCCAATAGAGAACGTCTGGGCTTAGATGGTGAAACGTATGGAACGAAACAGAGTAAGATTTAGGAATAAAGAAGGGCTGTGGGAGACTATTGAAAATACACGGGAATAATTATTTAATGAGCAGTGTTATATACAAAATTTAATTCATTCGATGCCAGCGAGGTTGCATGCCATTATAGAGGCAAATGATGGGGCAACTAAATATTAATATTTATTATAGTTAGATCAGTTCATAAAATTATTAATAAAAAAAGCATATTTTTTTATATTAAACCTTGCTCACACACATACACATTTTGAATATTCGTTGTTGTTTTATTTCAGACAATTTTGACTTCGCAACTATTAAAAAAAAAAATTAAAATAATCAAATTATGTCAGTTTTACTGTCCCAGATCATTATGAAAACAATAGTACCCACATATTTATGTAGTATCTATTTAAACGTAAAAACGGAACAAGACGAATAATTACCGAGAACCTCTTGGCTTCAGCTGGCAACTGTTTAGCGATATCGCCGCCTACGAACACCGCCTCCAGGTAAATCCACAAGTTCTGGACGCACATCCATTTCTCGAGGACCTCGGACGTCGTCACCAGTTTGCTCACCCACAACTGGATATCCTTCTTGAACGGCGCGTTATACCTGTACGACGACAGACGATGTCGCATCGTCGGAATCGATCGATCGATCATTGTACGGATACGCGCGGCCTACCTGTTGCTCAACAGCGAATTCAGTATCATCAAGCTATCCTCCAGCGAGGCGATGATCTCGCCGGTCTCCGTACCTTTCAGCAGCAGCTCGCCGCGATTCTTGAAAGCGTGGAAGGATAGCTCCACCACCGCCCAATCCGTTATCACCTGTTTCAGTTTCGCTTCGATATCACGTTCTTTTACGGCACTGATACAGATGTCCTAAGATGTAAACGTTTATTATTATTATTAAAATAGACACCCGTTGGTACGGTTGCAGCCAATATAATCTGGACATCTGCGATTTGACATTTCATGACTTTTTCATGAAATTTGGTAAATCAGGCTTTGCTACAATCTACGTTACTCTGGATACGCATTTAAGGCATAAGCCATCATGTGATGGTTATCTCGATAATCAATAGTTATAAAAAATTAATATTTTGTAGCAGCTGCATTTTTTTCAATAACATTAATTAACCTTCTGGGCATTGATGCTACTAATTCTGCAGTATAATTTGGAGTTAATTCAATCCATTCTTCTTGAACTCTTTCCTATAACTATTCTACATTTTTTACTGTCAAACCCCACATATTTTCAATGGGGTTCAAGTCCGGGCTACGTGAAGGCCAAGGCAGAACTTGTATGTTCTGTTGCTGCACCCAGTTTGAGGTCACTCTAGCTGTATGAACGGGGCTATTATCATGTTGATATATAAAATTATTTCGGGGAAAGACTGCATATACTGAGGGCAGCACGATATTTTCCAATATTCCAACATAGACCTCTGCATCGCGTCTATCTCTTATATCTGTTATAACTCCGGGTCCTTGGGCGCTCATCCAGGCCCAGACATTAACAGAGAAACGACCGTTTGTGTGTGATTGACGGGTATGACGTTCATCAAAGCGAGAGTTCTCTAACGTGTCCGTCAAAACGCGATTTGAATACCTTCTCACTTCTAAGGAGTATTCCAAAGCAAAACTTACTCCCTGTTCCTTATTTTGCGGAGTTAGAAAAGGTTTTTTTCGCTGCAGAACGACTACGTAGATCAGATCCATTTTTGATAGGACGCCTTGCCGTTCGAGCAGACCCTAGAAAGTTTGTTTCAGCCTGTGGAAGGGATTTTTTCGAATAAAATCAACCAAATTACCATCATCAACCTCCGTTGTAACATCGCTTGGCCTACCACCACCCAATCTTCTATCAAACGTTTGTCTCTCATCCCATATTCTCTTAATGTTATGCACAGTACCTACTCTTCGGTAGTTGGCATCTTAATGCAACTCGACGTTCCGACCACCCCTCTCCTAGTAACGTTACAACCCTCAATTTCTCGGCCAAAGATAAATGTGCCATTTTTATAATAATTGACGTTTTCCATCAATCAATTATGACAGTATAGTTTTCCAGGCGACTTTCTTTATGTAATAATTAAAATCTATTTACATTGGGAAAAACTGCTGCCCAGATAATATTGGCCGCAACCGTACATAATAACGTATTTATAATATGCTTACCTCGACATCGTCTTTAAACTGCAACAAGGGTGCTTCCATCACGTTCCTCAGCGTAAACGTGGGAGATTCGACGTCGAAGAGGTACCCGGTCACTTTAGCCATCCGCTTCCAATGCCTGTCTTTCATCGCCTGCAATCGTAATTATGATTATGACGTAGGCGCGGGCGGATAACGGAATAAATTTTCGTCAACCTTATTCGCCATCAGCTCCAGCAGAGGGCAGGTCTCGTTGAAATCGTCGATCTTCTTCTTCAAATCTAGATAGGCGGGCCAATCCCTCATGCCTTTAGGCAACTTTCGGCAACTGCACCAAACAAAACGACGGTAACAAAAGTATGTATGAAGGGGGTCGGTACGCTTACCGCGACTGAAAGTCCGCCAGTTCCGCCATGATGACCTCCGTATCGACGTCCGCCCACAGCAGGTCGAAGTAACCGTCGATGCTCTGGTTCACCGTGATGTACAGGCCGTACAGCTTGTTCAACAGATTGAACTCCTTCTTGCGCTTGTGCAGGATGGGGTACTCGTGGACGTCGAGGCCGAACAGTCGTTCGCCGCTGCTGTACATCTCGAAGCGGCGCCACAGCTCGTCGAAGCGCGCCTGGAACAACAGCACGCGGTCGCTGGCCTCCCTCGCCGACAGGCCCGGTATCATCGGCCCGTTCGCGTCGAAGTCCTTATCGAACTCGATCACGTCCTGGTAGAAGCCCTTCACGCCGTCCGTCAACTCCTGCAGCAGCGGTCCCTGAACGTTGCAGATCTGTTCCTGCACCGATTTCGCCTAATCCGCGAACGAACGACAATGACAACGCACGTTGAAACGAGAAATGTTTTGCAAGAGAGGAACGGCGGTAGCCAGCCCTTACGTTATTGACCATGTTGTTGAAATTGAACCGCAACGTGTCGACCCTCTCCACGTCCTCCTTCGGCACGTCGATCTTGAATTTGGCGAACGTCGAGTACGCCTCCTCCATCAGGCCCAGATCCAGGTCCATCTCGATGAAGTTCTGTCTGATCCTCTCCAGGCACGCCATAGCCAATCTACGAAATGATCGATAGATGTCATAAATATTAATAGATGTTATAATGGGTGAGCGATTTCAAACAAATCAAGTTAGCGGAACAAATTTTCTCAGTTACTTAATTCTAAAACGTAACCTAATCGAATAATTAAACGTAGCGAGCACGCAGTGTCTAAAATTTTCAAACTTCCCTTCAGTTTCAAATTGCTCGTACGGTAGATATTTTTTCATATATTAAAAAGAGAAGACTTATCAATTGATTGATTAATTAATTAACGAATGCGCACCTACAATCGTCCAGATCCTTAATCGGTTTAGCGAGAACCTTCTCTTGTTGCTTTATGAAGTCCACCATGTCGTTCAGCTTGTCTTTATATTTCAAACCTAGATTTTTACCCAGCAGATGCTTCCACGCGTCCGATTCGATCAGGAGCGCAAGTTTGAATTTTTCTAACCGGAAACGGTAAATAACACGATAATAATCAGTAAAAGATTCACAGATTCGATAAAAGTAGAATAAGATGACGACTAATATAAATATACACATTTTGAAAAAGTTACCCATTTTGATTTCTACGGCGCCGATCTTATGCACTTCAGGCAATTGTCGGATCATCTCCGCCTGATCCTCGTACTCCTGGAACTTCTCGCGTATCTCCACGATCAGAGGGTTCGTGTCGACGAAATCTTGGATCTGCTTCTCCCTCGTCTCCGACCAAAGGTAAGCGTATTTCAAATAGCTCTACGACAAACGTCATTATTACACGACGAATAAACTTTAAACGACGATGCCGTTACCTCCAAGAGTTTGACGACGTCCGGCTTTAACATGAACATGGCCCCCTGCAGACCCATAAACATCCTTATGATCTCCTTGTGCTCCGAGACGCTCTTGTAGTAGTTCTTCAACATCTCGACGCCGCCGTCCTTGTCGTCTCCTCTCTCTGCTTATGATGGGGAGAGAGAGAAAAAAACGGAAAATCACGCATACGTAACACGTTAAAGTTATACGTTGTATACCGGATCCGACGCTGTTGAAACGCAACAGCGCTCGCCGGCGGGTATCCTTCTTGTTCAGGCTACGCTGGCCCCACATCGTGATGTCCTTCGTCATGTCGGTGATATTGTTCAACACCTGGGCGAAATAGCTCTGGATCTCGTCCAGATTGGGATTGATGAGGGTCAAGGGTATCTGCAGTTCCATACTGGTGGTCATAAGGGGGGCGCTCGTCATCATATCCTCGATGCTGTAACAATTCAACGATAATACGTCGAAACAGGTGCGAACGACTCTTCCTATTCTCGGCGTACCGATCTTTAAACAATTTAAATGTGCCTCTAGGCTGGGTGAACAGCAATAATTACTTACTCTTATCTATCTGAATTGAAATGGTCCTCCACATTTTCCCTTTTAAACTTAATTGAAGTAAATTAGTAAAACGTAGTAACACTCACCTGGCGGAGGTCGCTCTACGTTTGAGCTGCTCCAGCGATAGTTTGGTCGCTTTCACCAAGCTATCGATCAGTTTCATATTGAAGAAGGCGAACATCTCGATACAATCGGACTGCAGGGCGTATTGATCGATCAGCTGGTGGCGATCTATCTCCTTGAAAGCTAAACACAACATTTACTATAACACGAGCAATAAATTTCAAACGATTTTATTACTACTACTTGTATCTATGTACCTATGCATTATGTATGGATAAATAAATAAATATTGGCGTATTACCTGCATCTTCTCCCATTAACAATTTAGACGACGAACCGACCGGTTTCACCGCCCTCTCGGGGTCCATCCAGTTGTATTTCTCCGCTTGCAAATCGGGCTGCGTCACCGTATCCATGAAGATGTTGATCAGATCGATGACGGCCTTCTCCGCCGTGGACGATTTCAATTCCATTTCTTTCGCTTCAAAAAGAAAACGTTCGAAATAATTAAATGGCGCGAGAAGACGTTTCGGCCGTTTCACATACCTAACTTGGCTCTATGTTGTAAATTCAACTCCAAAAGCTCCTGCGGTTTAATCGGACTGTCCGGTAAGCAAACGAAGCACATCCGGGCGATGCTGTCCAGCACTTCGTCGATTCTCGCCTCTTTCATATCCGTCACCTACATAAATTATTATTCGTAACGGATCGAAACGAATCAAATGAATTTCAGATACTATACCTCCTTGACGAACATCTCGATGTCGTCCAGGCATTTCGTGATGTTATCGCAGAACTCCGGTATCTTCATCGACGTCCACGTGATGGCGGAAAAGCCCGCCATGAACACGTTCTCCATCTTGATCAGTTGCGACCTCATCAACGGTATGAAGAGTTTCGGTATGGTCTGCCTGATCGTGTCGTTCCGTTGGACCAGGCTCTTCACCAGCTCGTACGATTGCAGTATCTTATCCTTGCAGAAGACTAATATCTGGCCGACATCGGGAACCGCTAACGCAAATCAACCAACAATAAATTTTTGCGATGCTGTCATGTTTCGTCACGTGGATAGATAATCAATTCGATTAGCAGCATGATAATTCTCGAAAATAAAATTCCAATATGTAAATGAACGACTTACATAGATCCAGCTTGTACATATATTCAGTTTCCCTGATCGCCTCGACGATGTACGGATCGAAGTTCACCATGAAACGTTTCGTCTTCGGATGTTTGATGAGAATCGGCGCGCTCAGGCCGCATCGTACCTAATCCCAATTGCTTATTAATCGCGCTTTTTGCGTTTACTAATCTTACCTGACCGATATAGTTGTGCCACGCGTCGTGGTAGATCTGTTCGTAATGTACGAAGACCGTGGCCAAGGCGTTGTACATCTGGATGCACTTCTGAGCTTTGCGGTGCCGCATCACCTGCGTTTTACACACACGCGACGTTCAAATGGCAAAAGACGGAGAGGGGCGAGGGAGGAAGCAACGCATAGTTTACCTTGCACTTGGTCTTGAAGATGTTCATCGGCTCCTCGATGCGAGCGTACAGCTGCCTGATCCACATGATGCGGCCGGCGACCGGAGGCATATTCCTCGGCACCAACGGATTTTGACGTTCCTCGTTGTAGCGATCTCGCAGGTCGCCGATTTCGTTCTGGAACATCTCCAGCGCTTCCAGGTAGCGTTCGTTCAGGTTCAAACAGTCCAAGTTCAGCTTCTCGAACCTGACGGGGATCGATCGTCAATTTACGAAACGAACTCATCGAGACACGACAGCGTCCGCGATCCGAGATCTATCTATCTATCTACCTACACTGGCTTGCAATAAAATCTCGTACACTTAGTATTGGCTGTATTAAATTGACCTTTCCGGTGACATTTCTAATTTGACATTACTCAATTGAAATTATCTGAATGTGATAAAAGTATTGATGATATCAAAATTAGAAGAAGGATGATCCATAAGAAATGTAGCTTGAATGTTTAATATAAATAAAGCTATCTCGCAGCTTCTCTTGCTGAAAGCACATTATCGCCAACAAGACGTACTATTTCAATTTTGTCTCTTAAAGTTAGATTTTCCATGGTTATTAACACTAGACAAATTGTAATATCTTTCTTACGCAGTAATGTCACTTTGTTTGACAATTAACTGTTTCAATTTTTTTTTTTCATGGATAACTTGACATGACTTGAGAACAAATTTATGGAAATGATGAGTGCATTTTTAATTTGGCTACAGAATCGGTATTACTCAAAAGTTTTCGATAAAGTTTGGTACAGGCCCGTTTCGAATAGTGGTGAATCCAGTGGCGTGCACGGATTTTTTCTAAAAAAATCGCTAATATGATTTCTCTAAATTTTACTCCTAAAAACTTGTATTTTGTAGGAATGTGGCTCTTTTTGTTCCAAGAATACAGTCCATCAAGCTCTACAATTTAAAAGAAATCCGATTAAAATCGCACAATAAATAAAGATTTTACAGAGTGACTCAATAACAAATCGGTCACACTGTATGTTGTTACATGTCACATCTGTCATATCTAACTCGGCTTATATTAGCAAATAATCTTAAAATATAACCAAACTTTACATTAAACTGTACGAGATTTTATTGCAAGCCACGACCACGACGGACGGAAACTTGATAACGTACCGGTTTAACAAGCGCAGGACGTTATCGACGTCCGTCATCTTCTCCAGCGACGTGCCGACGAACTCCTCCAGTTCCCACTCGGTATCGGCCACGTTCTGCTTGAACTCGACGTAATCCTTATCGAACATGTCCAAGCGGTGGTTAAGGGCGTCGTACGTCTTCGACGAGATCTTCTTGTAGTACTGTTGAAATTTGCTAGCGAAATTATCGATGTTCTCGATCTTGCTGCTCTGCAGGATCGAATATTTTGTTGTCGTCTCCAATACATCCACGATCTAACACGAAACGAAACAGGTTACGATGATATTTTTGCACGATTTCTATTCATCCGACGTTACCTGTTCGACTCGTTTCTTGAACGTTTCGAATTTCCCGAAAACGTACATTTCCGAACATTCGAATGGATTTTCGCCAACCTCCGCCATCGTACGCTGAGTTTGCTTGAAACACTGGTAATACTTGAGATACAGATCTAGACACACCTGCAAGGCACCAAGAAATATGTACGTAAGTATATAAAAGGCCAACCTGTGCAATAGTACTTGAACGAACGTACCTGAATCTTCTTCAGCACTTCGGAACGGGACTGCTCCCAGACAGTCTTCTTGCCGTCGCAGTTCAAATACTTTCGGCAACTCTGAATCATCTGATTGGTGACCTTGACGAGGATGGCGGTGACGCTCGCCGTGTTGTTGTAATAGCGCGACGTCGTGAAGATCATCCTGATGGTGTACAGCAGGCTGCCCAGGTGTAGCGGGATGACGGACGGATCCGATCTGTACAGGGGGTCGCAGTACTTCTCCAGGGCGTAAAGATACTTGATATTATCCTGACACACGTTCCTAGCTTCCGTCACGAGATTATCTTGTTTCTTCCACGTCTACAATAACACGACATAGATGATATTATTCTACATACACACATACATATATGTATACCGGGTGTCTCGCAAAAATTTCCAAACCGATTTTAATGATCTATACCGCAAATTAAACGGTCACGAAAAGATTGTACTGCGAATCATCTTTTAGCCGCATATAGAACACACCATATGTATATACGCACCTTCATAATTTTCGACCTGGCCAAGTTCAAACACTGCAGGTGGTTCTTGCACACATCCGAATTGATAAACTCCACGATGCTGGTGAACCTGGCCAACTGTCTCCGCCAATATTCGATCTCGACTGTCGGTCCGGCGAATTCGTTCTCCCGCCTCAGTTGTTGAAATTGCGTCAACACCTAACAACACCCGGATAAGTTTACTTTTAATTCGAATATCTGCTAAACACGCGGCAAAACCGACCTTCTCCATCTGCTTCGCCCACACCCTGACGTCCGCCTGCAATTGCGCCACCAGCTCGGAATTCGTGGCTGTCTGCTTGACGTGCACGATATTGCTCAGGTACTTCTCGTACATCTCCTTGTTGACGGCGAATCTGACGACGCCTTCCAGATCGATCTTGGTCGCTAGATAGGAAAAAAAAAACGACGGCGTTTAAGAACTATAATACTAACAAGTGAGAATCGATATCACGTACTGTCGAGGAAATCGACGAAAGACTCGAAATCGCCCATAAATTGTTTCTTAATCTCTTGTCCCTCCTGCGTCTTGTTCAGGTCGCCCCATTCCTTCGTTATCTCCACCGTGGGTCGAAGAAGCATATTGATCAGATTGCAAACCACGGCCACCGCGTTCCCCATCTCTTTGATATTGAATTCCGCATAACTTACGTCCTGCACAACATTTTTTTATATATATATATCATCCTTGTATAAATAATTACGCGTGAGTGTCAAGAAGATACATATCTTACATCAGTAACATTTCTTTGTTCGATAGCTTTATCGGAATTCGTCCTGTAAACGACGATAGCTTTCCCCTCCAAACGAATCGTACTACCGTCCGTCACGTAGACCCTCTTCACCTGCGGCTGTACGTCCTTCGGGGCATTCGCGATCGGCCTTCCGCTCTCTGAAACGCACCAAATTTAACATCAAAATATCATACGGCGACGCGAACGTGGACAACCGATAGGCGGCGGATCGCCATCTTGATAGTAGAACATGATCGCGAATCTGCCGTCGGGTTTGCAGAAACTCTCCAGGAGTGTCACGTGTACCGGATCGTCCAAGACGCCTTCGAACACTTCGTTGGAGTCGATACCCAAGTACAGAGCGACCATGTCCAAAATCTGCCGGTGCGTTAAGTTCACCAGGCCGGATCTCTCTAGACGTTCGTCTTTAGCCCTCGACTTGACAATTCAATTTAGGTAATATAACGCAACGGTTACGGTTACACTCACTAATTTCGCCTTGAACGTTTCTAGGTGGCCGAACATTTGGAGACTCTTCGACCTCTTGTTCTCGGCAAAGCTGGCGATCTTCTTCGACATGCCGACCAGCATCGCTACATCGCCCTCCTTGCTTTTCAGATCGTCGGGGGCCAGATCGTTGGACATCGTTCTCGATCGCAATACCTTCACCGATTAACACGAGAAAGAAATAAGAATTATTAGCTTCCTGTACCTACTTATATGCACACAGAAATCACTAACTGATAGACAGCTGTTAACTGTCTAAAATGTTTCTGCTGTACTATCTATTGATATTATTATAATAAAACTATGGTAACTGGTTATTTTATAACTTGATCGTTTTAACAAGATTATTTTTAAAATACGAGTTTTCTTAAACTGTGGGGAGATAATCAGAGCTCTATTGCGTATCAGTACGTATAATTTTAACGAATATCGTTACGTACGGACCTTCAATATGAGTAGTCGTTAGTTTGATAGTGTCCGATTGCGTATTTCATATTATAGATTGATGTGCTAGTAAAGTATCCCTACAATTCCCGTACTTATAATTTTTGACTATAAAGATTAAAAGCGTACTATTTCAGTTCTATGTAACCGAGAGATTTTAGAAAAAAAAACCGGTGTCAAACGTACTTGATCAAAAATTCTGTTTTGTAAAGGCATAGGACATTTTATTTCGATTTCGTATCTACCTGCTCACCTCCCACTATCATTACTAGGAATTGAAATAGAACAAGTAAGAGCATTTCAGAACTTGGAAGTAAGAATTGATGGAAAAGGGACCCAGGACGCAGAGATTAATCAACAACAAAGCTGTACCATAGCACGACGAATAATTTCATTAACAAAAAAGAGATATCCAGAGAAATAAAACTAAAAGTACAGAAGGCAATTTACCGACCGATATTAACATATGGCTGTGAATCCTGGATATTAAATAGAAGACAAAAGAATAAATTACAGGCAGTAGAAATGAAGTATTGATGAAGAGTTAAGAGGAGTTACAAGGATGGATAGAATAAGAAACTCGGAAATACGAAAAGATTTAAAAATGCAGTCAGTGCTAGAATACATTGAACAAAGACAGCTAGCATGGTGGGGACACTTGTATAGAATGGAAAATAGAAGACAAACCAAGAAGGATATGGGAAGCAAGAATAATGAAAAACAAAAGAAGAGGAAGGCCAAAGACAACATGGAATGATGTCAGTGAAGAACATGACGAGGAATAGAAATAAATGAAAAACGTTTATAAAAACCTAGAAGAAGATAAACGCCCTACACCATTCTTATGGTAGACGAGATTATTGGATTATATACAGGGTGACATAGAAAAAAGTACATTGCATAGTGCCACACAATAGAGGATACTAAAATAAGAAAAAAAGTTCCTATGAACATGGGTCCGCAAGACCTTCGGTTAAAAGATACGGGGTGTTGATTTTTTTTAAATTTATTTGCAAAAACAATGATTAATTAAAACAAAAAATTAAGTTCTTAGAAGATGTTCAAATTGTTGCCCTTGTACTTGAATACATTTTTCCATTCTTCTTCTTAATGATTGACGGCATCTCTGAAATATTCCTGGGTTATTACGAAATCTATCTGCCGATTCCATAATTCTTATCCACAATTGTTCTTCATTATGTATTTCTACAGCATAAACTTCATTTTTCATAAATCCCCAAAATGAAAAATCGAGGGGATTAAGGTATCGGGACTACGAGCTGGCCCCCCTCGACCAATCCACATATTTCCAAATCTCCTGTCCAAATATTCCCTTGCCACTCGAGAAAAGTGAGCTAGCGCCCCATCATGCATGTAATACATTCTTCCAGTAATGGCCAATGGGACATCCTCTAATAATGTATTTAAATCATTCTCCAAGAAATTTCGATACAGTGCACCTGTCAATCGAAATGGCCCAATTAAATAATTGTCAATTATACCTGCCCACACATTAATTGAAAATCCATATTGGTGACTTCGAATTACAGTTTGATGAGGATTTTCATCACTCCAATGGTGCATGTTATGTAGGTTCAGTATACCATCTCGACTAAAACCAGCTTCGTCAGTAAACAAAATTGATGAAATAATGTTTTGTCTTTGGTTTTGCAACCATTTTTCAAAATTGTACACGAAGAACAAAGTCATGTTCCAATAGTGAATGAATTTTTTGGAAATGACATGGGCGAAGAAGTTGTTCTTTGAAAATTTGTCTAACTGATTCACGGTTAAGGTTTCGTACCGCTGAACTTGTTTTTCTGGTGCTTGTTCTTGGATTATTTTCTACCATTCGTAAAACAGTTTCTTCGTTTCGCACAGTGCGACGAGTTCTGGAAACCCCACTATTCAATTTTGGTTTTCTAAAACAGCCATCTTCTCTCAAACGCCTATGCACATCAATAAATGTTCGAACATTAGGAACTTAGGGATAAAGGATATCTTTCTCGATAAATACGTTGAGCTTCGTAAGGATTTGATCTAGCTTCGCCGTAACACATAATCATGTCCCTGTATTCTTCAAAAGTGTAGTGAACCATTTTTGAAAGCAACTTTGAATAATTAGTGAGAAAACCAATGAAAAACTTAATCACGAACACAAAATTCCTCAAATAACAATTACATCAGTTTGACAAGTGTCATTATGACACATTCAATTGTTATTTTTTTGATTAATTAGCGTGCATTGTCGGCTTTCAGATGCATTTGTACTGGAACCATAGATATTCAAAAAAAAACCCAAAAAAAGAAATAAAATTCAACACCCCGTATCTTTTAACCGAAGGTTTTGCGGACCCATGTTCATAGGATTTTTTTTTCTTATTTTAGTGTCCTCTATTGTGTGGCACTATGCAATGTACTTTTTTCTATGTCACCCCGTATATAAAGGCACAGCACAGCTTTGTTTTTTCATTGGAGGAACAAAGTACTTAGATACAAGATAAACTTGAACCAATTAATAATAATAATAATAATAATAATATTTATTGATCCATTGTACATATAATTGTAATTGGATAAGTCAAATTTAAACATAAGTGTTTGATTTCATCTAACTTAGCAAAAAAAGATTGAACAAAACAAGAATTACAAGGATATAACTGCAAAACAAAGGTATATTACAATAAAAAATGACAATTGACATTGCATTATATTGAGGTATCAGACAGATTTACAAATTCATCTACAGTGTAGAATTCTCTATTTATTAAGAACTCTTTATATGCATTTTTAAAATTCTTGGAACACTTAATGTTACTAGGTATGTTATTATATATCTTGACGCCAATAAATTCGAGACTAAGTTCCGCAGATTTTAATAATGGTTTGTTTTGGTGTAGATCGTCTCTTTGTCGGGTATTATAATCATGATAATGCTTATTTTTTGCGTATTGCAATATATTGTTATGAAAATAGCAGCCTGCATGCCAGAGAAAAAGACAGGGAAGAATCAGTGCTTTGAGTTCTCTAAAGAGCGATCGACAGGAGTCTCTTGGTTTAAGTCCCATTATGACACGGATAATATTCTTTTGAGCTACAAATACCTTCGACGCATAAGAGCTTGACCCCCACAGTAAAATGCCGTAACTCAGGCGTGATTGAATTTCAGCGTTGTATAATGACAGTAGAACATCTCGCGAAACCGAAGTACGCAAAGTGCGGAATAAGTATATGCATTGCGCGATCTTCTGTACTAAACAGTTGCAGTGCAAGTCCCACGATATATTTTCATGTAAGTTGATTCCCAGAAATTTCGTAGTTTGACTCTGTGTGATTTGTTCATCATTCATTGAGACAGCTAGTTCATTTTCCAAGACTTTTTGCCGAGGGTGGAATAATAGATAGGTAGTTTTTTCACGATTTAGCTGTAGTTTATTACACGCGAACCAATCAGCAATGGATCTCAAATAAAAATTCGTCGCTTGCTCAGTATCTCTTACAGAACTGGTTGATGTGATAAAGGTCGTGTCATCAGCATACATAAGTAAATACAAATCAGTGAAACACTGGAAAATGTCGTTAGTGTAGAGTGTGAACAACATTGGGCCGAGTACTGATCCCTGAGGTACACCATGAAGTACAGGTAGACATTGTGACTTTCGAGTCATCTGACAGCCATTTTTGGCTCTTTTGCCATTTTTATCAATTCGATCTACTTTTTGAACTGGTTCTAAATTATGGCAGTTTGAGGCAAAAGTAACAATTTTATTATCATTCCATCTGGTAATAAGAACATGCTCAGAATTTTTGAAAGAGAAAGAGTCTCGTTTTTCTTTCTTCAAAACTGAACTTTGGGTTATGGGACATTTTCCAATTTTGTTTTCGCGGATTGTACCTGTCCCACCAGTTGCACGTTCAGCCAAAGTGGCAAGTAACTGCAATCCCGTAAAAAAATGTCAAAATAGTTAGTTAAAAATTTATAAGACCCATATTTTTAGGCAAACGTGATTTAAGTTCTAACATGACAGCAGCTCCTAAACCGTACCTATTCGTTTTGAAGCGGGAGTTGAATTGCCTTAGCTCTTTGGTAAGGCTCAAAAGTTATAAGATACCCATCTCGAGTAGCAGCTGATCACACTTTATATCCGAAACGTATTGGTTTGCCGTGAATATGTCGTTGTTTCAGACTATGACGACCGTAATAGGGAATCATGGTTTCATCCATTGAAACATGCCAAGTGTGCGCAAATTTGAAATTTTGTGTCAAGTTATTGTTTAGAAGATCGAAATATGCACGAACTTTATCCTCCTCTGGAAGATGAAAATTCTCAGACAAATGTACGTATTGTTGAATCTCGAAAAATCTATTCCGACGTATACTGTTAGCAACAGCCTCATTGTGAGTGTCTGATTCGATTCCCTAAAACATTATCATGTATTTAGGAGTCATATAACCAGTAAGTAACAAAATAGCGATGTAAACTTTGATTTCTTCGGCAGATACGTTGAGAGTATGGTTTCGTTGAAGAGCATATCTGTTTAACATTTCAACAATCAGTTGTATGACGTTGTTGGTAAAGTTAAGTTCAAAACATTCCACTCGGGGAGTATTCAAAATTATCAACTCCAATTTTAATTTCATCAGTGTCACTTCTACCGCTGTTAGAATTGAAATTTTGAGAATTAAGTATACCAACCAAGTATAAGCACTGTTTTTAGCTTTGGGGGAGTTTTGTTTGTTGTTTTTGGGGCTTTTTGTTCCTTTCTTTGTTGCATTCACTCAACTCGATGTGTCTCGATCATCGGAACGTACGACCCGCTAGCCTCTGAAGATTGCCCTCATCTGTGATATCACCGTCATCTGGTGGAACAGGACAACTTCTTCTATTTCACCGTCATCTTGAAGTAATAACTCCTCCAATTCGTATAGTTTTAGCCTGCATTGTAAACAAATTCAATGTCAATCACAACGCCCAGTGTCACCTTCACATTTTTGGGGTACAATTGCAAAAAACCGACAAACATTATTTCATTAGCATGTATTTCCAAAGAAACTCTACACTTTCAGTAGCCAACATTCATACAAATACATTACAAAACTTACGGTATAGTGTTTTCGTAGGTTTTGTAAGAGACTACGGTGTCTGTCTGTCTGTCGTCCATTTTACAATACACGCTGCACAAACGTTCTCTCACATTTTATTAGCCTTTATGATTGAAACACAATGACTGTTGTATTAGGCGGTGTGATAAACAACAGCCCCATCTCTTATTTGAGTGCATCACTGAAGCCTTAATTGCACATACCTTTAATCTACAGGAAATTTTAGACTGCGTATTGTAGCGTAACCTGTAGGATACACTGAGAATTAGAGGGTTCTCATCACTTGTTTATATGTAATATAAATTACCCGTGGGATCGTACACTAAAATATCTTTTGATGTAGAACCTAAGCACCACCCTGCTATCGTTTTGAAGAATTAACTGAATACAATCTCGGTTGTGGTGTTACTATGAGGCATTATAATGTTGATACAAATTATATAAATTCATGCTTATTTGGATAGAGTTGGAATAAGTCAATGTATTTATGTACTGAACTTTAGACAGCGTTAGAAAACAGGGCATTACCACTAACAATATATGTATATATTGGCTAAAATACCCCCGAGGGGGCAACGCCGCTTGAAGCTTTCTAAATCCATTTTCTTCGGGAAGGATCAATTCCCATGTCTCTGTTACTCTCTACCATCTCACTAATTTTCCTCCATTCTCTTCTATTACCCGTTTTACTTTTCCAGTTTGTTATTCCTGCTCTGTTCAAATCTTCCATCACTTCATTTAGCCATTTTGATCTAGGTCTTCCTCCATTTCTTTAATTGTAGCGCCATCGGCTCTCCACACATGCCCAAGCCATCTTACCCTTTGTCGCTTTATCCTTGTCACGATATCCTCTCCAATTTCGCTCTGTATTTCCATGTTCGTTCTCCACCTGATTTGATTTTCTCCCACTTTGACAGGTCCCCAGATTACTCTCAATATCTTTCTTTCCGTTATCTTTAGGTCTTCTTCACATTTTTTAGTCATAGTCATAGTTTCTGCGGCGTACATTAACACGGGACATATGATTGTTTTGTATATCTTCATTTTAGTTGCTTCTGAGAGTAGTTTATGCCGTAAAAGTTTTTTATTTGCGAAGAATACTTTGTTTGTATTTAAAATTCTTTCTTTTATTTCGGTCTCCCTATTTCCATCATTGGATATCATTATTCCCAAGTATTTAAATTTCTCCACCCGCTCAAATACAAACTTTCCAACCCTAATGTTTTTAAGGCTTTCCTGTTTCGTTCCAAACTTCATTACTTTGGTTTTGTTTTCATTTATCTCCAGTCCCATTTCTTCTCCTTCCTTTATTATTTCTGTCACCACTTCCTTCAATATTTGTTGTCTTTTAGCTATTACCACAATATCGTCTGCATATGCTATTATCTGTGCCCCTCTTGATCTAAGCGCGCCTTTGTTGATCTTTCTCGTAACGTATTCCAAGGCCAAATTAAATAGTGTAGTTGAGAGTGCATCACCCTGTTTAACTCCTTTGTTTGTTCTTAGTTCTTCTGTATCCCCTTTCGCTGTCGCTACCGTTATTCTTGTCTCCTTCATTGTCATTACTGTTAGTCGTCTCAATTTCGCTGGTATACCGAGCTTTTCCATTGCGAGTATTAAGTTGTTTCTCTTGATAGAGTCAAACGCCTGTTTAAAATCTATGAATAGCACATCTAGATCCATATTATGCTCGTGCGCTTTTTCCATTATTTGCTTTAAACTATGTATAGCATCTGTAGTTGATCTGCCCTTAATAAAACCACATTGGTATTGCCCTATCTCTCTTTCAGCTGTTATCGCGATTCTTTCTTGGAGTACTTTGGACAGGATTTTATACGCTGTTGATAGCAATGTTATTCCTCTGTAATTAGAGCATTCCCGCTGATCGCCTTTTTTATGTATTGCGACTATTTTCGCTGTTTCCCATTCCTTCGGCATACACTCTTCCTTCCATATCTTTTTTATCATTGTATATAAATATTCTGCTGCTGTATCTCCACTGTATTTAATCAACTCGTTGCTGATGCCATCGTTCCCTGCTGCTTTTCCATTTCGCGTATGTGCTATGATTTGCTTTACTTCCTCCCATGTCGGCTCCTGTATTTCAATTCCATCTTCCTGTATCTCCACTGGTAGCTCATTCGTCCCCTTATCAAATAGCAGTTCCTTGAAGTAGTCTGCCCATATTTTCCGATATTCTCGCTCTTCTTCTATTACCTTTCCTTCCTTATTTTTTATGCCACTTAGTTTGTGCTTATATACTTTGTTTTGTTCTCTGATCTTCTTATAAAATTGTTTGGTGTTTCTGTTGCTGCTTGCTACCTCAACCTTTTCTATTAATGCTTGCATCCACTCTCTCTTTCTTTTTCTTATTAGTTTTTTGCAATCTTTCCTTATTTTTTCATATTCTTCTCTTAGCTAAAACCCTTTCACTACAGTTTTCGTTATACCATTCTTTTCTTGCTTCATTCCTCTTCCTGCCTATGCGCTTTTTTGCACTCTCTTCTATGCTAGCCCTTATATGTTCCCAACTTTCATCTATGCTTTTTCCCTCAATGTTCTCTTTTTCTATTTGTATTTTAATCTCTTCTGCATATTCTTTTCTCTTTTCATCTTCACACAATACTTCTATATTCCAATTGTGTTGCTTTTTCCTAATTTTTATCTTGTCCGAATCCACACAGGCTCCCCTGTACGTTCTCACGTCCTGTATTGATGATTGTCTTCTTCTTGTAACTAGTACATGATCGATTTGCGGTTGTGTTTTATTATCTGGTGCTATGCACGTAACTTTATGCCGTTTTGGATGCGGAAACATTGTGCTACTTATTATCATATTTGCTTCTGTAGCTAATCTGCATAATCGTTGTCCATTATTATTCATTTTTTCATGTATTGTATGTTTCCCGGCTACTTGTGTGTAATGTAATCCTCTTTACCTATTTGTGCGTTGAAGTCACCCACCATCACAATTATATCTTCGCTTGGTATTTTTTCTAATTCCTCCTGTATCATCTCATATAGTCCATCTTTAATCTCATCATCAGTATCAGTATCAGTGTGAGCATATACATTCAGCAGCGATAACTTGAAGGGGTCCGTTTCTATTCTTAGATACGCTATTCTCTCACCACTAACAATAAGAAGAGAAATAAGAGGGGAGATAGGGAAGAAAAGGAATACGATACTATCACAAAAAAATGAAAAAGAAGAAGATTACCACGATGGAAAGTGTAAAATTATGTATATCCTTACGATAAGGAATAAAAAATAACATAAAAAATGGGATATTTTTAATAGGTATCCTATTTATGCTGACATTATTATTATTTTCTACAGAATTAACTCGGGGTGGTTCGGATCGAAAAATGGGAGCTCTATAGGGGATCCTTGCAGTTTACATTTACCGTTTGATTTTTCTCGCACCTATCGCGTACTTCTTCGCGGGTAAGGTACAATATTCGTATTCCATTGTGTGCCTTGTCGAAATCGTACAATTTAATCCTACAATCTTCATCGAATTTATTACCTTCCATAGACAGATCGGTACCGTTGTTTAAGGAATTTAAAAAGTTGTCACTCAAACAGGATACATTATTTTGTCCCAAAAATATCGTCGTCAACTTCGTCAGACCTTGAACGAAGTTATCGGGGACGACTTGGATCGTATTATTACTCATGCCTAGCTTAATTAACGATTTCAAATCCTTTAGGGCGTTAACTCCTAGAGATTTGATCCTGTTATTGCTTAAGTTCAAATACCGCAAATTTTTCAGATATTTAAAGTCGTCTTTTTCGATCTGGGTAATGTAATTGTCGGTCATCATCAATTTATTCACCGTATCGCAACTTATAAACCATTCCGGTTTGATCGCGGTAATTCTATTGTACGATAGATCGATCTCCTGCAGAAATTGGAGATTACCGAACGCGCCGTCTTCGATCTCCCCGATCAGATTGTATTGAAAACTTACGCTTTTCATGAGTAGGGTGCCGTAGAATATGTTCATCGTAATTTTCGTTAGATTATAGTTCTGCACGGTGAGGCGCAGTAATTGCGGTAGATTAACGAAATATCCCGGATTCGTCACCGGTAGGTTACCTCCGTTCAGGCTTAGGTCGTCCAACAGTACGATGCTGGGGAAATTCGCGTCTTCCGGGAAATTAATTTCTGCCGGTACGTTAGTGGCATTTACTATGTAAGCCGCTGTACAATCTAATCCTATATCGTTAGCGATGGTACCGTTATATAAGAAGGTTGGTGCAGCTTTACCCTTTATAGAAAGAATAGCCTCGGTGAAACTAATATCTGCTAAAATAGAGATGAAACAAGACAGGAACACTAGATACACCAACATATTGTTAAGATTGCAGTATATGTCATCTAGTGTTATATACATACATAGGTACATGTAAAGTGATAACGTTATGCTAGGTGAAACGGAATAAAAAATTAATATTCGATTGTTCGAATACAATGTTTAATAAAAAATACAATTATTATAATTAGACAATGTACCTAGTATCGGTTCATTAGCTTGTTGATTGGATTTTCGCAATTGCAATTTCCTTTTGCAATAAAAAAAAACCTAATAATTTCACCTATAATTATGCAACTTCTCATAATATTAATTTCCAATTATTATTGCGATGCGTACAAGCTACCGAGAAGCGTTTATTCCGCTACTTAACTTCGGACGCTGCTAGTAGACAAAAAAAAAAAGTTTTCTCAATCAATTTCCGTATCATCGTTCTTCGATAGATTTATTAAATAATTATTAGTTATAATAAATATTTCGATGTACAGGGGGTGCTCACTTAGTAGATACGCGGAAGTCCAATATCTTGGTTGATAAGAGAGATAATTGAATCTTTTTTTATTTCATGCCTGTCTAGCTTTTTCAACATGCAGTACAAACTTGAAATAATTCCGATTATACAGGATGTTCCATTTCCTCTGTACAGAAAGCAACTTTGTTATTTTAAATACATAATAATATATTTTATAAAAGGAACTTTTATGATGGTATTCATATGAAAAAGCTGACGGTCTTTGAGATATTTGGCTTACAATGTTTTTCTAATAAATTCTCGTCAATCATAATACATATCGCAAATTTTGTGCTTACGCTAACTAACAGAAGAGAAGAACTTATTTTTTGATCAAATGTTAGGCAAACTGACCTACTGTATAAGGGGTGCCCGGAAAATGTCGAATTTGACGAAGAAAAATATGAGAAATCTCCGTTAATTCAAACGGAACACCCTGTATATTATTGATCAGTAAAACGCGGAATAAGATACTCTAACACTTTAGGCAAAAATGCACTATTACAGTAAAAAGTGAATAAACTTGTGCATTAGGAACTAAAAACTTGAAAATTTAAAAAATATTTCACATTTTTTCATTTTATATCGAAGACACCTCGAGGTATACATATGTACTGTCGAGGGTGCCGATGTGACCCGATTGGTACCGTGAGGGCACAGAATATTAAACTACCAGAATTTGCACTCCCC
Organism: Holotrichia oblita; assembly: GCA_023690525.1. Lineage (NCBI taxonomy): Eukaryota > Metazoa > Arthropoda > Insecta > Coleoptera > Scarabaeidae > Holotrichia > Holotrichia oblita. The sequence goes on from CM043015.1 coordinate 2,278,446, forward strand.
TTGGCGGGATAAGTACGCGCATTTTTAGTGCGCAGCGTAATCCACCATCTTCTCTGGAAGAGAAATACTTCACGATAGTTGATGTTCTTCGAGATTCGGGCGTTGTTCATTGTTTACTAACTATAAGGTGTGACGTTTGTGGCGAGATTAACTTTTGTATTCTAAATATTCATTCGTAGTACCTACTTGGTAGTACCTATATGACTTGTATTTAATACATACATATTTCATATTTTATAACTATACATATACTTATTTTAACGGCTTCTAGTTTTCAGACAATACCCTCCTGTCAACGTATACAATTTTTTCAATCCGACCCTGCGTTTCTTCCACACAAAATGGCGTGAATCTGTCTTAAAAAGATCAAAGGCGCCGACAAGGAGTGCAAATTCTGGTAGTTTGATATTCTGTGGTGAGGGTATCGACGGGATCGATCGAGGGAATGGATCAGTACCTGTTCGCTGACGAGTGATGTACCGGGTGGTGTCCAATTTTCGATGGTTTTGGGGGTATCTCACTTATTCGTAAAGATAGAGAGTTGCGGTTTTCGCATTAGGTACTTTGCTACTTTTTTGTGAAACGAAAGATGCCGTGAACAAAATATTTATAGCTCACTTCGTTTTCGAGATACAGGGTGATTTTGAAAATATTGCATTTTGGAACACCCCTCGTATCTCAGTTACCGTTTAACTTATCGGAAAAGTAAAAAATGTTTTTTATACAGTTTTTTACATAGACTTCAGTGGCGTAGATAGATTTCCGCTGAAGATTGTAATTTTTTAGATATTAGTCAAAATTATGTTTTTTTAAATGAGACATCCTATATATTTTTTGATGCTTTGGTTAAGCTTTTCAAAAATATATAACACTTTAGATATATTTGCATTTTAAATTTAAAACATAATTTTTTTGTTAGTAGGCCATGGCGAATAAAAAAAACAACTGCGTCTTATATCAATTTACGAGTTTTAGGTGGTTTATGTCAGAATCGGTCAGAATATTCATTGTTTATTTTTATATTTATTATTTACCTACCGTTTTGTGTTAGAATTTTAAGAAACTTTTTATTATCACAATGAAAACAAACCGTATAAGTACCATTTGGTCCAAAATGTTCCAAATGGGGTTCCAAAATGCAATATTTTCAAAATCACCCTGTATCTCGAAAACGAAGTGAGCTATGAAAATTTTGTTCACGGCATCTTTCGTTTCACAAAAAAGTAGCGTAAGTAATGCGAAAACCGCAACTCTCTATCTTTACGAATAAGGGAGATACCCCCCAAAACCATCGAAAATTGGACACCCTGTACATGTTTATATTCTCACCTGTTATTATTATATTATTATATATACAATAAATATTACTCTATACTACATCAGAAGTGGGCGTTGTGTTAGTGCAAAATGCCAAAGAAAAATAAACGACGAAAGAGGACTCCTTCTACATCATCGACGTCGTCGAGCACAACTTCGCAAGGGAGTAAGGAAGATGGCCGTTCGAGGCGTAGGCGTAAAGTGAATAGATCGCGGCACAGTAGAACTGTTAATTCATGAGCGTTTCCTTAAATTTTATTCAGATATATCACCTATAATTCCCGAATTCGATCCGTTAATAAAGGATATTACACAATGGATTGAGATTGTTCAATATAATAGCGAAATATACAAAAGGTTAGATACCACTACAGTTTATTAAGCGTTAAGTAAGTTGCGGGGGACGGCAAAAACGTGGTACGACAGTTTCATACAGAGTGAGTTAGGGTGGTCTCGACTTATGACAAGCGCAAGATCAGGACGTGAAAATAAAAGAGATTAAAGATATTCTACTTAGTGGAAATGCACAAGAAAATAAAACATTTTCAAAGAATACGATTTGCGCGCTGGAAAAGTTTATAAATTAACCACACATGGTCGAAGATGGTTGGTTCCCAAAAATTGCCAATGACAAATCGTTCAAGCTAATCACGACGAGGTGGGGCATTTTGCTTTAGATAAAACTCTAGAACGAATTAAACAACGGTATCGTTTTCCTAGAATGACAAGATTCGTTAAGAATTACATTGATTCTTGCTTATCTTGTTTGTACCATAAACAGACAGGAGGACAAAAACCCCGAAAATTTACATTCTATTCCCAAGTATGCCAGACCGCATCACACCCTACATATGGACCACTTGGGACCATTTGTGGAGACACTTAATGGAAATAGGTGCTTATTAGTGACAGTGGATGGATTTTCCAAATTCGTGCACCTACAAGCGGTACCCGACACATCAGCCATTCACGTAGTTCAAAAATTATCGGAAATATTTGCGGTATTTGGCAATCCATGTAGAATAATTACTGATGCAGGGAAAGCATTCGTGTCAAATCACTTGAGAAAATATCTTGAAGATAGAGGTGTTAGATTACTTACAATAGCAGTAGGATTACCGAGAGGAAACGGTCAAGTGGAAAGACTAAAGAAAACTGTACTCGACGCGCTAGCCACTATGGGCACAAAGACAACGACAAATAATTGGGATTCTAACATAGTCAAGATTCAACAAGGCATTAACAGTGTTAAGTTCCATGGTCCGTTCAAAGTGGTGGAAATTTTACCAAATGACCGGTATAGAGTAAAAGAAGATAAAAATACTACGAGGTCGAGTCGCCCCTATGAAGCAGTTGTAGAGTTAGAGAGTTTGAAGTGTTTTAAATTCCACTATAACTAAGGTATGTATATTTGCCTTAATTGGCAGTCGTTTACCTTAACTGGTAGTTAGTCATTTGCCTTAATTGGCAGTCGTTTGTCTTAGTTGGCAGTCGTTTGTCTTAATTGGCAGTCGTTTACCTTAAATGTCAGTAGTGTGCCTTGCATGGCAGTCATTTGCTTTAGATGGCAGTCGTTCATAAGTAATACTTCTTTAGCTGAAGTACTGAATACAGATTTCAGGTAGCAGTTCGAAGACGAACGGATGTATAGGATGGCCGTGTCGAGGGTGCCGATGTGACCCGATTGGTACCGTGAGGGTATCGACGGGATCGATCGAGGGAATGGATCAGTACCTGTTCGCTGACGAGTGATGTACATGTTTATATTCTCACCTGTTATTATTATATTATTATATATACAATAAATATTACTCAACACTACAGTACCTACAATGTAAAAGACGAGAAGGAAAACATCACCCGAAAAAAAATCAAATCCTTTTAATCATCTATTTATGACATTATTATTTACAGAATTAATTAATTAGGGAATATCGAGGATCCGAAGATGTAAACTTTAAGCGACTGTTCTGTTACGTTACTCACAGTCAGTTAGTTTATCTAGCTAAAACTATTCTTTCATTTTTCTTCTGGAAGTCGTATATGTTGTTTCTACAATTTTGCTCTAATTTATTACCTTCTATAGACACATCTGTACCGTTGTTTAACGAATTTAAAAAGTTGTCACTCAAACATGTTAAGTCGTTGTAAGCGAAAATTATCGCCCTCAGTTTTTTCAAGCCCGCCAGAAAGTTATCCGGGATGACTTGTATCAAATTGTTAGCTAGCTCTAGGAAAGACAACAACCGCAAATCTTTCAGGGCATTACTTCCTAGGGTTTTGATCCTGTTACCGTTTAGATTCAACAGCGCCACATTTTTTATGTATTGAAAGGCGTCGTCTTGAACCTCGGCAATGTTATTCTCCCGTAGTATCAGTACCTTCACTTTATCACAGTTCAAAAACCATTCCGCTCTAATCTTCCTGATTCTGTTGGACGTTAAATCGATCTCCTCGAGAAAGCGTAGGTTACCGAAGGCGTTGTCTTCGATGTCTTCGATCTGATTGTACGGGAAACTTAGACTTCTAATTAAGAGGGTCCCGTAGAATAAGTCCTGCGTCAGTTTCATTAGATTACAGTTCTGTATGGTGAGCGTCCGTAAATGCGGTAGGTTACTGAAGTATCGTGGTCTCGTCACCGGCAGGTTACCTCCGTTCACATTTAAATCATCCAAGAGTACGATGCTGGGGAAATTGGCGTCGTCCGGTTCAGTTGTCGTGGCATTAACCAAGTAGACGCCAACGCAGTCTAATCCTACATCGTCTTTCAGTGTACCATTATATATATACAAAAATGGGAGAATCTAGATTCTTGCTAGATATAATCGCTTCCGTAAAAGTAATATCTGCTAAAATAGAGGCGAATGACGATACGAACACTATGTACTGCAGCATATTGTTCAGTTTTCACTAATAATATGTATTTACATGGTGAACATACGTATACATATGTAAAACTAATAGTCCGCTAATGTTCCGCAAAAAAGATAATGTACTCTACTATTATATAAGATTGATATTCGATTGTTAATGAAAATTGTAATTGCATGATGAATGTAATAACGAATCATTGCGTAGTTAAGTACTGACCGTATAGTTTAATTTTTGATTCGATTTTCGCGACAATTTCTTTTTTAATTAAGATAAAACCAAGTCCGCAATACTCTGGTGATTATGCGACTCATAATAATGAGACTTATGATGTACTTATGTACATATGTAGGTATCTCATCTGTTACCAATATACAGGGTGAGGCATTAGTGCGTCAAAGCTCAATATATCCCTTAATATTGAAGATATCAAAAAACTGTATGTACAAGAATCATAGACAGTCTTAAGCTACACATTTTAAAATTAATTTCATATATACAGGGTGTTTCATATCGCTAGGGTGAATCAAACATACATTTTCTTAAGTGGAACACACTATATATTATTTAAAATTTGGATTAAGCCCATCTTCTTCAATATAAGGTTTCATTGAGTTATACCGAGTATTTCAGAAGTTATGGTCAATTTTGTGTGAAAATCGTGACGTATTTAACGTCCTGTGTATTCCATACGAATCAGCTTGAATTTATTTTTTTACTGGAATAACTTTTTTATACTGTTACACTGTTATAACGAAGTGGTGTTTTCCCAATATTACGAAAACTGTGTACAGGGCGATTCAAAACACAAATGCATTATTTTCAAAATTTTTTTAATGGAACACCCTGTATTTTATATTAAGAAAGGAAAGAATACTTGATATACTTTCATTTTCATTAACCATTCCCTATATCTAAAATGGTTAGTTTCTGAGATATTTAATGATTTTTAAAAAAATGTGAGCATTTTGGCAATAATTGAAATATAATACATTAGCCATGAAAATGTGACATTAGAAAAATACTAAATCATTAATTAAAATAATTTTTAACTACAAAATGAAAAACTTATACCGATAATTAATATTTTAGCATTTTAGCCAAAGTTTAAATACAACAAGGTTATTTTCTACATAGGAATTTCTCTTTATTTAAATGTACAAATAAATATTCATACAATGCGTATACAGCCTGTTTTAATACTCTACCACGAGTTTATAACTTGTTGATTGAATGTCCGTTCCTGATACTACAGCATGTATGTATGTCGATAGATTTTGACTTGAGAGTTCTATCTATCTATGTAGTTAGGGTGGGCCCGGATTTTTCAGTGCTAATACAATTACGCTTATCGTAAAGTGGTGGTTTCTGTGGCGAATGAATTTGATTCTAGTAGTTATGAATGAACTTTATACTTGTTATAGTGAATAATTCATTTTATTGTTAGAGTAAGTATGATTGGCTGCCTATACAACGATTGCCACTAATGAAGGTTATTTTTAATAAATATTAGTAATAATAAAAAGTAATTATCGCGCTGTTACACGACCAATATTTCATACCAAATCGTATTGCTGCTTTAAAAAAAAAATCATCTGACTAGTTAACTGATGTAACATACCGGGTGACAACGGAATAAGGTAACAGATTATAACTTTTTTATCGTGTAATAGATTTACTTGACATTATTTCATGTAATCGCGCATCTTTCTAAACTTCGCCACCTCCTCTTTCATTTCCAGTTTAACCGGAAGTGACATCAACTTTTTATTTTTAAATACAACTATGTTTGTTTTTTGTTATATTTTGATCCGCTGATAAATCTAGAATACGTTGATATGTCACACGATAGGATTTTATCTCAAAATGATCGAGAATAGTTAGTTTTTGGTAACAACAATAAAGTGCTCTTGAACACATGGTCATGATTATTTCTTAAGGGTTAGTTGCATAAACAAAATAACAATGAATTTTACATAGTCCATCTACAATTTTTGTCAAAAATATGATTTTGGAATAAAGATATTCGCGAAATATGAAAAAAACTTTTTTTAACTTTTAAATAGCCTTAACATAATTTTTTTAAATATACCCGTCCTATTTTTATACAATTATTTCCTTCGTGTTTTTATTTGCTTTGATTTCATACTAACAGAATATCAAATTGTTTATAAATAATTAAGGATAAATGCAATTGTTACTGTAATATACAAATTAATGAGGCTGACAATACGTGCGTCCATCTTTGACAGGTAGTGTGCCTTGATACTAAATTTCACGAACTGTCACTAATTGTCAAAATTACTAACTAATCGGTAGATTGGATGACTTAAGCATTTTTGGCAGTAAATGAGTTGGTGGTGGTAAGGTGCGTTCGATTAACGTGGTGTAGAGATTGATGAGGCTGGTAGTACCTGAACACATAAGAATAAATAAAAAAATTTCTGGTAATTAAAACAAACCTTTTCATTTGAAACAAGAAAACCAATAATTCCAGTATATTAATATAGAAATGGACTAGCAAAGTTACAAAAAAAAGAAACAAGAACATAATATAAACTATAATAAATGCTCAAACTGCTGACCATGGCAATTACGACATACGGTTGCTCTTCTAACAATTTCTTGCAACATGTTGTTTAATTGCTGCCTACTTATTTCATTAATTGCTTGTCTTAATCTAGCTTCCAAATCTTCTCTGGTTGTTGGAGATGTAGCATAAACTATATTTTTTAAATGACCCCAAAGGAAAAAGTCTGGTGGTGTCAGATCGGGCGATCGCGCTGACCATCTAATGGGCCCATTTGTTCCCAGCCATTCATTCCCAAACCTCTGATTAAGGTAATCTACCATTATTCTCGCATTATGAGGAGGAGCTCCATTTTGTTGGAAATAGACACGACGTCGCAAAATATGTGGCAACGCATTAATGTACCCATCACCTTCGGTTGTAAGAAATTCGAGATATCGTTCGCCAGTTAAAGGGCCATCAAAAATTATTGGCGGTAGTAACTGGTTACCTACTACTCCTAACCACACGTTAAACCCAAAACGTTCTTGATATGCACCCTCTCTAAATAAATGTTTGTTGTTTCGAGCCCAATATCGTGTGTTTTGTGTATTGAACGCACTTAAATTTGTGAATCTTGATTCATCGGAAAAGAAAACGCTGCGTATAAAGTTTTCGTCTTCGCGTTGATGATTTAGTAACCAATTACAAAAATTCAATCTACGCTCATGATCTGCTACATATAGATGTTGATTAATCTGGTTCTTGAAACTTTTGTACTTGTGTTTCTTTAAAATTAGTCTCACAGATTCGCGGCTTATATCCAGATTTTGAGCAATTTGGCGGATAGATGCGTTCTTCTCCACTTCCACATATGCTAACACATTTATTTCTACTTTTTCACTCACAATGAATACTCCTTCATCACGATGTAAATTTTCAGATCGAAACTTTTTCTCTAATTTTATGAAATACACATTATTTGGTTGCCGTCGGTTTGGACCCGCTGGAAATACAACGTTTGCGCTCGTCTAGAATTTCGTTGACACTCGCCGAAAACTAATAGCATATCTAGTTGCTCGTTTTTGGTAAAATTCATTGTATGTGTTTCTTTTTTAACACTTATTTTACTGCCAAAAATGCTTTAAGTTATCCAATCTACCGATTAGTTAGAGTAATTTTGACAATTAATGACAGTTCGTGAAATTTAGTATCAAGGCACACTACCTGTCAAAGATGGACGCACGTATTGTCAGCCTCATTAATTTGTATATTACAGTAATAATTGCACTTATCCTTAATTATTTATGAAACAATTTGATATTGTTAGTACGAAATCAAAGCAAATAAAAACACGAAGGAAATAATTGTATAAAAATAGGACGGGTATATTTAAAAAAATTAAGTTAAGGCTATTTAAAAAGTTAAAAAAGTTTTTTCATATTTTGCGAGTATCTTTATTCCAAAATCATATTTCTGACAAAAATTGTAGATGGACTATGTCAAATTCATTGTTATTTTGTTTATGCAACTAACCCTTAAGAAATAATCATGACTATGTGTTCAAGAGCACTTTATTGTTGTTACCAAAAACTAACTATTCTCGATCATTTTGAGATAAAATCCTATCGTGTGACATATCAACGTATTCTAGATTTATCAGCGGATCAAAATATAACAAAAAACAAACATAGTTGTATTTAAAAATAAAAAGTTGATGTCACTTCCGGTTAAACTGGAAATGAAAGAGGAGGTGGCGAAGTTTAGAAAGATGCGCGATTACATGAAATAATGTCAAATAAATCTATTACACGATAAAAAAGTTATAATCTGTTACCTTATTCCGTTGTCACCCGGTATATATGTATGTATAAGTACACTGAAATCACATGAAATCTATTTGCAATAAATAGTATTTTTTTATAATTTTGTCATAACAGCTCTAACACACACAAAAATGTACCTATCAGAAATAGACTGAGTGCTACTACATCCTATCAATAGATGACTCTGAGAAATATATATATATATATTGTTTTAAATTTCGAACAGGGGCTGCCCCAATGACGAAATAACCTTTCAAAATTCGCCGCAGCTGGACTTGACGTTAGTGTAGACACATGTATGTATGTATATGTCATACGTCGGTATAGGGAGGATGCGGCGCAAAATAAACGTCAGTTTGACGATGTCATGCCTTCGGATCAAAATTACCCGATCGAATATCTGACGCGATTGGCACGATTAGCATGTCCTGTTATGCTGGGGACGACGTAAAATGAGTACTAGTGGGAACACGAATCAACAGCAATTAACCGATGAAGATCTGCTCAATCAATGCATCGATAATTTCTACATTACGGCCAGTGTGCAGGGTCGGGTCGCCTATCTGCTTATGTCCATCTACGCCGTTAATCCCGTAATATGGCACAGGTAACAATATTACACGACTGTCGTGTCGTATCGCTCTTCAAGACGCGGATCTATCGCAAATAACACAATAAGTATATTTATGTTATATGTACATAACATGTATGTTTTACTTTTAAAGGTTTATAGACTACAGTCCGTCCCATATAATATTCAGCAATATGATTTATGGTTCGACGGTGTACATATTCTCCCGACCGGCGATGAGGCCAATCAGTATTGTGAATCGATTAATTTTTAGGTAAACACACACATACGCACACACGGTCGTTCGAAGGTGGGCACCGTTCCTCTCCCAACCAAAACATATGTATTGTTGTCTGTTGCAGTATTTTAGGATCAATGATGTTTAATTATTCCAGTATGTTGGTATACGAGTATCTGGTGGGGAAATGGCACCATCGGCCGGTCTTCCTCACCGTCTTAGGTTTTTTCGCCGGTCGCCTCATGATGCTGCATTATCTGTCGTACCTGTATCACGTCGATAGGATGAGCAGGATCGAGAGGAATTTCGAGCGGAACGCCGCCTACGATAGCATGTATGTACATTTATAAGTTGGCGGCTCCTTCGATGTTAACGATCATTGTTTTTAGGTATTATTGACAACCTACCCGACGGCACCGGCATAAGTTAGAGCAACAGAAATGGATACCTGTGGATTTTATGGATAGCATCGAATGCAGTATACATATGTACATATTATGTATATCATCTATTTACTGTTGTAAAATAAAAAGTCAAAAATATAATATATATACATACGTACCTATGTGTATACGGAACATATTATTATATCGGTTGTGGCATGTATAAAACGCCCTGTATTAGATTTATTATCAAAACTTTTCGTGCTACACCCGATATAAGAAACCCATTTTAATTCATAATTAAACTATAAAAAAATAAATAAATAAATAAAGATATATCTTTTGAAAAACATCGCGAAAGACATTCTATGGATACATCTCCCAAAAACCAGTTTTCTATACAGGGTGTGTAACAGGACGAGCTTACGTTAGCCGTATCCCAGCAATTAAGCAAGTGTGATATTTGTAAATTTGCAAAGTTATATTGGGCATGGGGACAAACTTTTTAGAAAATATTAGTAGATACATATTTTTTATTTCCGGTTTCGCCGGAAGCACAATCAACTTCATTTTTTTTAATGGATTACCCAATTTTTTTTCAAACAATTGAATTCAGCAACAAATTTTATTTCGACTGGTGTAACCATTACCGTTTTACAGCTAACTTGATTTTTATGAAAATTTTATCAAATTGCATCGTAGTACTTAGTGACGCATTTCTTCGGTATGCAGAATAGTTGATGAATGATTATTGGAAGTTAGAGAGCTACTAAGATGGGCTATTGAAAATTATTTTCACTTGTGTGCAAATACTATACAAGGTGTTAGTAATTACCGACCTAATATGTTAAATTTCAAACACTAATAACTTCATAATTTTAAATGGAACACCCTGTATATTTTTATCGCAGACGGTAGAGAATTAAATTCCTCATCAAATGATATTACATTTCCCTATACCTAAAATGAATATTTCAGGAGCTATTTGCAAAATATGTGAATGTATTCAGAAACTTCGCGTGAGCGCTAAAGGTGGCTATGAAAATTCGTCACAGTTTTAGCGTAATGTCTAATTTTTTAATGACAGTTTGATAGCGTCTTAATAAACTTCCTAGTATATCACACAGTTCCTAATCTAGTATACGAAAATGTCACGTTTAGGATTGACAAATCAGGATTACCTGAATTTATTGATGATTTATGGAGAGTCCGGAAAAATTTTAAGTCGAACATGTGCTTTATTTCGACAAAGGCATCTAGTTAGTTAAAAATTGTTTAGAACATGGACAGTTTAGGCCAAAATTTAATTAAAAAAAAAAAAAAAAAATTGATGACGAAGTAGTTGAAATTGGTGTTATGGGATATTTCTATGCCAACCCCACTGCATCTCTTCGACAACTTTGGAAATTTCAACAATGTCCATTCAAAGAGTACTAAAAAGACATAAATGGAGACCATTTTCATACCAGCAGGTATACCGCACTTACCTCCGCAGAATTTCTTGAATAGGGTCAACTTTTGTGAATTCCTCACCATAGCTTGTCAGGACGACGAAAATTTTACGAAGAAAATCATTATTTGGACTGACGAAGCTAAATTTACCAAAAATTGCCTCTTTAATAAACATAACAGTCATTTTTGGGCATCCGAAAATCCCCATGTAACGAGAGAAAGAGACAAGAGATGTAGACTTATTCTTGGAGAGGTTATTTGATGGGAAGTTTATCGCAAACGTAGGTCCATACTTGTGGCCTCCACGTTCACCAGACTTGACCCCTATGAATTTTTTCCTTTGGGGTTATGTTAAGGACAAAGTTTACAGTACTCCGGTGACAACTGCAGAGGAAACAATAGAAAGAATACGAGGAGCAGTAAATTCATTAACAGAAGCGCAAATACAAAAGGTAATCAAGTAATCAAGTGCTAAAACGAATTAATAAATGTTTGGAACTGAATGGGGCTTATTTTGAACAAAATTTGAATTAATTTATTACTTTTTAATTTTATATATTTTTTTTAATTTCTTTCTTAACATGCTATCGAACTGTCATTAGAAAATTAGACATTACGCGAAAACTGTGACGAATCATTCATCAACTATTCTGCATACCGAAGAAATACGTCACTAAGTACTACGATGCAATTTGATAAAATTTTCATAAAAATCAAGTTAGCTGTAATAAATGATCTATACGCCAAATTTGTTGCTGAATTCAATTGTTTGAAAAAAAATTGGGTAATCCATTAAAAAAAATGAAGTTGATTGTGCTTCCGGCGAAACCGGAAATAGAGAATATGTACTGATATTTTCTAAAAGTTTGCCCCCATGCCCAAAATAACTCTGCAAATTTACAAATATGGAACTTGCTTAGTTGCTGAAATACAGCTAACGTAAGCTCATCCTGTTACACCCTGTATAATAAGAGGTATAACATGCGAACATGATATTGCGCAAACTTCCAAGAACTTGTTTTGCACGGTTGTGATAAGTTTCTCAATACGAAGTAATTAATTGCAATACTAAGTGTGCAAGAAACTTATGCTGCTATTAAACAAATATTTAGAATAACAATTCCAAATGTTTGGTAAGAAGATCAGAAGAACGGCTACATAAATAAATATTGACAGAATTGAACGTTCATTGCATATTATTAGAACATAATACAGGATGATAAATGATATTTCCAGTTATTCGATAATATAAAAAGGTAACATTTTGCCGTAGTACATATTTTACGAACATACTGTATGTATGTATGTATGTATAAGTTGGAAAGTTACAATTTTGGAATAGCATTCACAACTGTAACAATCTTGGGTAATTTTTAAAATTTGGGAATAAGAACAGAAAAGTGGTACTTGGCTAAATTTTCCCAAAAAAAAAAATTATCAGAAACATCCAATCAACAAGTAAATGGAGCAGCGTTACCGCATTGTTTTTTTATTAGGTAGATTATATACATATAAGTATGTACATGTGCGTACAATTATACATATACATATATCGTTGTTTTCAAAGAAACTGTCGAATAACCTATTTCGTTATTATTAGTGTCAAAGATGAATTCCTATTAATATTTAGTTTCAAAGCAAAAGAATCAATTCATAAACTTTTGACGTCTATCACATTCAAATTATGTTTGCGTGGGTTTATAAGAAATTGGTAAGAGGAATGATGGTGGTGCTAAGACCATGACGAAGAATTACACGCAGATAGACAATTCAATAATTTAAAGGCAACAGGTCCTTTAAGACGTATCTACAGCTTTTAGAACTAGAATCATATTATGTAAAAGATTTATATCCCATGTGCAAATAAATATTGTCAATTGATGTAAGCACCTAATATTATTCCGACGGCTGCTATGGAAACCATGCTAAACTTGCCTCCCCTCGATATCTTTATCATGGGAGAGGCTAGAATGGGAGCATACAGACTAAGGAATACTAGCAACTGGGGAGACCCCACTATGGGTCGGGGCACACCAGAATAGAAGCAATAGTACAAAACCCAATCTTTGATATGGGGAGCGACATATCAATCACCAGGATTTCCAATGACAAACCCTTCAAGATTTTCTTGAATTGGGATGAATGGAAAAAATGGTGAGGGGAGAAAACCGCACGCCCAAAACTGGTATACAGATGGGTCAAGGGCGGGCACTAATTCTGGCGTTGGTGTATACGAGGAAAACCAGGGTTACAAGGTATGTGAACCACTCGGGCGATACACAACGGTATTTCAAACAGAAATATATGCTATACAAACCTGTGCGTTGGAGAGTCTACGCCGCCAACCGCGAGGGCAGGCGATCTGTATTCTCTCTGACAGTCAGGCAGCCTTAAAGGCTCTAGCATCTTATTACATAGCCTCCAAACTAGTATGGGAGTATCTGCAAAACCTAACTGTCCTGGCCAGAGACAACAAGGTCACCTTGGTGGGGGTGCCGGGACACAGGGCAATGAAACCGCAGACCAACTTGCGAGGGAAGGTTCCCAAATTAAATTCACCGGGCCGGAGCCAGGTCTGGGTATCACAAAGAGTGCAGTACGTGGTGCAATTAATGAGTGGATTATTAAACAACACCAACTAAATTGGAACCATGTAGCTGGACAAAGACACAGCAAACGGATGATGGAACGACCGTCACAACGACTAACTGCTGACTTACTTGCATTAAACAGGACTCAGCTTAGGGCAGTGACATGTCTATTAACAGGACACGGCTGTCTAAGAGGTCATCTGCACAAGATGGGGATCTATAAAGATGAACCCCTATGCAGACTCTGCAATGAGGAGGAGGAGGAAACAGCCTTTCATATCATCTTCGAATGCGTGGCACTAAGTCAACGTAGGGTTACTTTGCAAAGCGCATTTGATCTACCAGTGGAGAAAGATTTACCAAATAGGCTTCTAAACCTGATCGAGGGAACTAACCTGTTTGAGTAAAACGGAATCAAGGCAGGAATAACACAATAGGCTAAGTGGGCCGCAGTGTTAGGGATAATTAGAGACTGCCCTGCCTTGATAGTAATCAACAATCAACATCAATCAATCAAGCTCCTAATATAAAAATGGTTACGGCTTTTAATTAATAAAAATGATTATTATTTAATTTTATTATAATAAAATATAAAATTCAATCTTTCGGTCAACAATCCTTTGTCTTTATTGTAGAGGTCACATAAGTACATACGTATGTATGTATATAAATAGATGAGCATCGGCTTTACATACCGCATTCTTAACAACATGTTGTTGTGCTTAACAATATTTGTGTCGTGTTTCGCCTCTATTTTAGCAGAGATTACTTTCACTGAAGCGATTACTAGAAATCATGTAGGTGTAGAATTTTTAGATAACGGAGACCTGAAGAAGGATCTAGGATTAAACTGTACTACAGCTTATATAACTAATGCTACGACAACCGAACCCGAAAAAGAGACTACTTTCCCTAAGTTTGCACTCTTGGAGCACCTACGTCTAATCAGAGGTAACCTGCCAGTGACGAAATCGGGATACTTCAGCAGCTTACCGCAATTACGGGAACTCTCTGTTCGAGGCTATAATCTAACTGAAATTACGCGGAGTTTATTCTACGGGATCCCGTTAATCGAAACGCTAGGTTTGCAAGACGATCGAATTGAGGAAATAGAAGCCGGAGCATTGGGTAGCCTGCAATTTATGGAAAACATCGATTTATCATCCAATAGAATTACGAGGATTAAACCGGAGTGGTTCTTACATTGCGATAAATTGGTCCACCTGGATATGTCGAGGAACAACATTACCGAAATTCAAGAGGGCGCCTTTCAACATATCAAAAATTTGACACGTTTGACGTTAAACGGAAATAAGATCAAATATCTAGGTGAAAACGCCCTACGGGATTTGCGATCGCTGTACAGCTTAGAAATAGCTAATAATGCGATCGAAGCCATCCCGGACAAATTCATTCAAGGTTTGAGCAAGTTGACGCATATATATTTACCCTATAACAATTTAACATGTTTGAGCGACGCCTTTTTAAATTCTATAAACAACAACGGTACGAATCTGCTTATCCAAGGTAGCAAACTAGATGAAAATTGTAAAACGAAATTGTACGATTTCGACTATACGCATGACAGAATAAGCGTATGGTTCCTTACCCAAGCAGAAATAAACGATAGGTGTCGGAGAAAACTACCGGTCAATGCATATTGCGACCCTGATTTAGATCTGATTGTTTTTCCAGACTCCTGACCGTTCCAAGGCAACTCGCTACAATTCCATTATAAATAATAATGTTACAAATGTTTATTATTAATAAAGATTTGACCTTGATGTGACGATTTCTTTTTTCATATTATATCTAACATACATAGTATGTAAGTATGTACTACATAGGTATGTATGTATATGTAGAAAATAAAACGTTGAAGCGGCGATTAAATTCCAAGAACTTTGGGTTTTGCCAGTTAATATGAGAGAACTTGTTTCATGGCGCAATGAAAAATGCAAATTCGATTCGGTAAGTACTGGTTTACGCGATTGACCTTGTGATGCGTTTTTTGGTGTAGATTATGATAACTAACCGATAATAATTACATAGTATGTACTTACAAAAATGTGACGGATTCAAATGCGATCGCAAGTGCGGATTGCTCCAAAATTGACGATAACTTTCACGAATAATTAATTTATGCGTAATTTTCACACAACCCTGTATATCGTATGTATGTATATATGTTTGTAGATATGTACTGGGTGTCCAATTTTCGATGGTTTTGGGGAGTTGCGGTTTTCGCATTACTGTGCTACTTTTTTGTGAAACGAAAGATGCCGCGAACAAAATTTTCATAGCTCACTTCGTTTTCGAGATACAGGGTGATTTTGAAAATATTGCATTTTGGAACCTCCCTCGTATCTCAGTTATCGTTATCGTTTAACTTATCGAAAAAGTAAAAAATGTTTTTTATGCAGTTTTTTACGTAGACTCCAGTGGCGTAGATAGATTTCCACTGAAGACTGTAATTTCTTAGATATTAGTCAAAGTTATGTTTTTTTAAATGGGACACCCTATATATTTTTTGCCGGTTTGGTTAAGCTTTTTACAAGCTTTTCAAAAATATATAATACTTTAGATATATTTGCATTTTAAATTAAAAATATAATTTTTTTGTTAGTAGGCCATGGCGAATAAAAAAAAACAACTGCGTCTTATGTCAATTTACGAGTTTTAGGTGGTTTATGTCAGAATAGTGTCAGAATGTAGTTATTAATTAGAATTTTCATTCAAATGCAAATATATCTAAAGTGTTATATATTTTTGAAAAGCTTGTAAAAAGCTTAACCAAACAATCAAAAAATATATAGGATGTCTCATTTAAAAAAAACATAACTTTGATTAATATCTAAAAAAATTACAGTCTTCAGCGGAAATCTATCTACGCCAGTGGAGTCTACATAAAAGACTGCATAAAAACATTTTTTACCTTTTCGATAAGTTAAACGATAACTGAGATACGAGGGGGTTCCAAAATGCAATATTTTCAAAATCACCCTGTATCTCGAAAACGAAGTGAGCTATGGAAATTTTGTTCACGGCATCTTTCGTTTCACAAAAAAGTAGCAAAGTACCTAATGCGAAAACCGCAACTCTCTATCTTTACGAATAAGTGAGATACCCCCAAAACCATCGAAAATTGTACACCCGGTACATACGTATAATTACATGTATAATATAACTAATGAAATAATAAAACACTAAACACTTGAACCCACTGAACACCAAACAAGTTTTAACTAAAACACGGACGCGTTTCAACAGCAATGCTGTCATTATCATGCTGTTGAAACGCGTCAGTGTTTTAGTTCAAACTTGTTTGGTGTTCAGTGGGTTAAAGTGTTTAGTGTTCTACGTCTGCACCAAGAGATCCAGTGAAGAACTTCTCATGTGTTTTTTCGATTCTGCCTGATGATGGGAATTTCCCGAAACCGGTAGCAAATTATTTGTTAATATAGAATCTTGTGAGATATAGACCAACCTTTTTTCCCTTCTATTTGTGATCATCTACTCACACGAGTCATCATGTTTGATTTACTTTTCATGTTATTATGCAAAAAATGTATAAAAACAAAAACACGCACTCTTTGCAAGATCCTCTTTATGACATTCTTTCTTCTTTTTATACAAATTATGTGCAATTGTTTCTATGGTGACAACGTAGTTGAATTATTTACTTCTATTTTTGACGTTAAATTAGTTAGACATTGCGTAAAAATTGTTCATTTTCGCTAATATAAAAAATGGCGCATTTATCTGAGCGAGAAAGAATCGAAATTTTAATTATGGTTGGGTAGGGGGACAGATAAAGAACGGGTGCAGAAGCATGCAAATTGCAATTTAACCATGGACATCCTGATAGACCTCCAATTGCCAGGTATAGGGTGACAAAACTAGTTGGAAAGTTTACCGAAACTGGACCCGTAAAAAGATCGACTACGGCAAGGTAGATCTCAAGTAGGAGAAGATGTGAAATTAAATGTACTTCTTGCACAACTTGCGTTAGCCAATCAGATGGCTTACTCATTTGTCGTCAACTTATTGAAAAAAAGAACACTATCATCTTTACAAAGTTCAGCTTGTACAGGAATTAGATGAGGATGACGAAGATCGTCGACTGCAGTTATGTGAAGACGTAATGTTACGTTGTGACCAAAATGCAAATTTCTTGGGAAACATCGTCTTCTCTGATGAAGTTACGTTCTGCCTAAATGGATCTGTTCACCGCCATAATTGCAGATATCGGTCGCATTGGACTAAAGCGTCTCATACTCAGCGCAGAGGAAAAGTTAACGTATGGGTTGGTATGATTGGACGACGCATTTTAGGACCATATTTTTTTGAAGGAAATTTGACTGCGCACAGCAATATTTAGAATTTTTAAGATTCGAACTGATTCCAGCGCTCGCTGTTATTTTCCCAAATCACGAGGGTGGTGATGTACCCCGTCCAAATATTTGGTTTCAACAAGATGGGGCAGCTCCCCCATTATGGTGTAGAGGTTCGCCACTATCTTGACGAAATATTTCCTAATAAATGGATTTGATGGAGAGGCATAGAATGGCCACCTCGTTCTCCTGACTTGACTCCGTTAGACTTTTTTTGTGTGATTATTTGAAATCGAAAGTGTATTTTAACAAACCGAATAATTTAGAAGATCGCAAAGCATTTACACTCGGCTGGGACAGTGTCAGTTGCTTGGTGGGGTCCATTTCGAAAATTTACGTTAACTGTTACAATAAATTTAAGTTCAGATGCATTTTTTTAATTTAATTTTAATTTTGTACAAAAATAAAATTTTATTTTTTTCTAAATTTATATTATTTAAAAAAAATTGTGATGCAACATACCAATTGTTTTATATCACTATTTGGAGGATATAAAGATCTACCAAAAACGATAAAAAAATAATATGGTTGCCATTTTAAAAAAGGGTTGATGACGTCATCACTCTAAAAACCAATGACGTCATAGAAAAAAATTGTATGTCAAAAGATGGCGTTTTAAAAAAGAAAATTTACCTGTGCGGTTATAAGCTTGGTTCCAAACTTTATGACCACACTGTATATGAATCAAATTGCAGGACTTGAAGAAGACACACGATGGCGTACACGTATATAAGTACTCTTACCTTAACGGAAATACTTGATAAGTATAATATAATCAGACGGTAAATGTAAATTGTTCCGTCCCACCCAGCTGGAAAGTTTCTTGGAAAACGAAATAGGATATTAAAAAAAATACCTTTGATGTGACTTTTGTTTTCCTTTACATATGTATGTACATATGTACTAGGCACTAAACACACATATTTCAATGATTTATCTTATTAAAATCGTTCGAAGATTAAGTCGTACCGAGCCTACATAGAGTGAAATCGTAGTAGTAGTAATAAATAATTTACGTAATCCGTTCGTTAAAATATTAAAGCTATTTTACGGGGTGACCCAAATCGCAAATGTTAGGTTATACAATCAGGACTATACAGGGTGCTTCATTAATTATGGGAAATATTTTAACTGGAGATACTACGTGTTAAATAATGACCATTGAGCAGAAGTAGCCTTATTCAAAATCGCACCGTTGTCGAGATAAAGATCTTCAAGGTTCCAGAAAAAAAAAATCGTTTTTTCCATATGTTGTTTACATAGGAAGTATTGAAGAATAATCGAAAAATTGTCTTAAAATGACAACTACGTCAGCGACCTACAATTTGAGTGTTGGCCTACCCGGATTTTTGCCGTTTAAACTATATATTTTTATCCACAAATTCTTCCCAACTTTCTCGTTTTTCTCGAAAACCAAGCATAATACGAAGTTTCTACAAGAGGATCTACTTTTTGGCATTTTAACTGGTCTATTAGGTTATGCTGATCTCGTGCTTGTAAATAAAAAAATAAAACAGTTTTATTGATGTTAACACAAGGGGATATTTTTTTCTCTCTTTACTTAAAGATGGAAAAAACAATTTTTTTCCTGGCACTTTAAAAACCTGCACCTCGAAAATGGTGCCTTAGCCTTATTTTTGGTCAATAATCATTATTTGAAACGTATAGTAGTTCTATACAGGCTGTTACAAATTCGCGGGTCACCATTGGGATCTCGAAAACGGTAAGAGATACAAAGTCGGTTAAATTGGGGCAAAGTTGCGGTTTTTGCTGCTGAACAGTAATACGTTTTAAAAAATTTTCTATGATTTGTAGTTTTTGAATTATTTCCGAAAAACCGAAAAACACACTTTTCTTTTTTCTTCTGTTGTGAAATTATTATTGCAGGGATGAAAACAAGATTAGTACATTCTACAGGCACTTTTTTGAGCTCTTTAGGAAGGTATTATTAGATTTTGCTCAAAGCGTTTCGTCTCGCTTTGACCACCATCAGCTTCATTTTTTCTTATGGTCGCCATATTAGATCTTCGTATCATTAAATAGATAATTTTTTTCTGATATTTGTTCATGTATCACGTATCCTCATTAAAGAAAGTTAAATGGCTATAAATGCAGAAAATGTTAAAAATAACAGTACTAAGAAAAATATGGTGTGCTGTGACCACCCACAAAACTTAAACGTTTTGACATATCTGCGCATAGTTTAGTTTGTTTACTGTTTGATCCTACTGAAAATCGTTTTACTTATTACAATGGATTTTTCCGATGAAGAAAAACGCGACATGTTAACGTGTTATTATGCTAATTACAGCAATTCATTAATATCGAACGCAATACTTTCAACAATATCCAGAAATACAACAACCACATAGAACATTCTTTAGTAAATTAGGTAGGAACATTTCTCTTTATGGATCTTTTCGTAAAACTCGAAAGAAGTATGGAGATCACTCTAATAATAATGATAATGAACAAATTTTAGAAGAGGTAATTAACAGTTTTTGTTTTTTGAATACATAATATTCTCTTAATTGTTACTTTATTTATAAAAACGTATAGTTTAAATAAAAGTCCAGTCAAGAGCTATTTTAAACAGTTTCAATTTTCTCTTATAATTTCTCCTTTTAGATTAACAATAACAATTCTAACCGACAAGTTGCAAACACTATCGATGCCGCGCATCAGGTTAAAATTTGGAGACTCTTGAGAAAGAATAATTACAAATGCTACAAAATACACGTTTCGCACGCTTTACTTCCTGGGGATACCGAAATTCGTTTAAAATGGTGTCATTGGCTTAGCAACAGAGACGGCAATTTTTTAAATAACATTATTTGGACGGATGAAAGTAAATTTACAAATTGTGGATTATTTAATCGAAATAATGAGCACGTCTGGTCGCTTGAAAATCCAAGAGACAATAGACCAGTTCGAAATCAAGTTAGATTTGGCTTCAATGTTTGGGCGGGAATTGTGAGAGAACAAGTTATTGGCCCATTTATTTATGAGGAAAACCTAAACTCAGAACGATACCTAAATTTTCTTAGAACTACATTTGCCGAATATTTGGACAATATAAATTTAAGACTTCCAAAATTATGGTTTCAACATGATGGTGCACCAGCGCACAATGCAAGGGCGGTGTGTGATCATTTAAACGAACAATTTCTAAATCAGTGGATTGGGAATAGTGGAGTAGTACGTTGGGCTGCAAGGCCACCGGATCTCTCGCCATTAGATTTTTTGTGGGGTATTCCGAAAAATAAAGTTTATGCTGAACCAGTTAATGACATTGCCGAGTTACGCAATAAAATTCTGGTTTCATTTAATTCGTTACGAAGAAGAGATGTTCAACGTGCTGTTAATAACGTTTGACGAAAAATAAATTTATGAATAGCAAAGAACGGAGGATATTTCGAATATCTAGTACTCTGAAAATTTTGTTTTGTTTGTGAACTATTAAATTTGTAGACTATAATAATTATGAATATGTCTATCAAGTAGGTACTTTCAGAACTGTCGAGTACACCATTATTTTTTCTAGTTTAATTCGTTCGTGTTAGTCACGTTTGGTATCAATGCAATGTGACGAGTATTGTAAAATATAACTTATTCAGAATTTCAAATAAACAGACTACAGTATCGACATTGTAATACATATTTTGGGTTTTTTTTTCTATTTGTGAATGTTATAATACCTACTTAATTTTTCAGCAATTAGCTGGATATTAAAAGTTGTTAATATTACTGTTGTTTTCTGAATTTGTATTAAAATTCTGAAATTCCTACTTCCTTCGAATTTTACTAAAAGATCCATAAAAAACAACGTTTCTATCTAATTTACCAAACAATGTTCTATTTGGTTGACGTCTTTATGGATACTGTTGGAAGTAAATTTCGTTGGCTGTTACTGTGTTGTTATTATTATAATAAAGTTGTAACATGTCACGTTGTTATGCGTTGTTTTCATCATTTGAACAAGTTTAAAACGAATTGCATTTGAGTTTAACAGTAAACAAACTAAACTATGCGGAGATATGTCAAAACGTTTTGTTTTTGTCGTCACAGCACACCATATTTTTCTTAGTACTGTTATTTTTAACATTTCCTGCATTTATAGCCATTTAACTTTATTTAATGAGGATGCGTGGTACACGAAAATATATCAGAAAAAACTGATCTACTTAATGATGTCAAGATTTAATATGGCGGCCATAAGAAAAAATGAAGTTGACGGTGGTCAAAGCGAGACGAAACGCTTTAAGCAAAATCTAAAAATACCTTCGTAAAGAGCTCAAAAAAGTGCATGTAGAATGTATTAATCTTGTTTTGATCTCTGCAATAATAACTTCAGAACAGAAGCAAAAAGAAAAGTGTGTTTTTCGGAAATATTTCAAAAACTACAAATTATAGAAATTTTTTAAAACGGATTATTGTTCAGCAGCAAAAACCGCAACTTTGCCCCAATTTAACCGACTTTGAATCTCTTACCGTTTTCGTGATCCCAATGGCGACCCGCGAATTTGTAACAGCCTGTATACTTAAAATATTTCCCATAATTAATTAAGCACCCTGTATAATATCGAGAAATCCAAAACAATAAAATCACCGAGATGCCCAGCTTGACTTTGGACGAGAATAATCATCAACGCTCTGAAAAACGTGGAATCTGTTAATTCACTTCTTGAATTATGTCAGAGAAATGGATTATTAAAACAGATTTGTTTTACTTTTTATCGCATCTAATGTTAAATAATATCTAAATTTGCGTTAATTATCGTATTTAAGATAAGTAAGGGCGCTAAGTACGACAATATTTGAGTGAAGGCCGCACGGTGGTTAGCGACCTATTATAATTGACCATCTAGATCGTCAGATTTGACGAAAATGAGGGTACATTAAAAATATTGTACAACAGGCACCTCCAACTACAGCAGACGATCACTGAGACAGCTTTGGAATAGATCCTTTCTTTCTGTCAAGTCAGCTGTAGAATCGAAAACAAGAAATTTAGCGGTTTTTAACGAAAAATCAAGGCTAACTCTCAGATGCTGCTGTACCACTTTTAAGTTGATGCACTAATGAGTAGCCTTGTAGGTATAATATTATCGAATGAATAGTTTAAAGAGCGTTGATCGAAAACACAATTTGTCACACGACGTCGCTCCGGTACGTAATGTATAACACACACGCATTTCAGGCTGCAACCTAAATGCTAAAAAAATTGTTAAAAATCAAGTAATAGAAATTTGTTTACGAATGAAAGCAT
This sequence comes from Holotrichia oblita, assembly GCA_023690525.1. NCBI lineage: Eukaryota > Metazoa > Arthropoda > Insecta > Coleoptera > Scarabaeidae > Holotrichia > Holotrichia oblita. The sequence continues at coordinate 2,301,867 of CM043015.1, forward strand.
AAAGCTAATGATGCACCACCCCATATACATATATATAATTATATTGTTTTTATTAAACATTGTATTGTAACAATCGAATATTAATTTTATTATTTCGTTTTATATCGTGCAACGTCATCTTTTTACATTTACATACTTACATCGATGTAGCATAGATGTTAACAATATGTTGCTGTATATAGTGCTGGTCTCGTCTTTCACCTCTATTTTAGCGGTGATAACTTTTACCAAAGCCGTTCTTACGATGTACGTAAGCATTCTGAAGGAAATACCTCATTATTATTATTATTATCATCATCACCACCATTACTATTATTATTTCCAGAAATCATAAACAATTGCCGACTTCTTTACACGATGGAAACCTGAACGATATAGGACAGAACTACACTTGGGTTTACATATTGAACGCGACGACAAACTATCCAGGAGAAAACGATAATTTCCCTAAGATCGCGCACTTGAACAGCCTCAACCTGAACGGAGGTAACCTCAAAGTGACGAGACCGGGCTACTTCAGTAATCTACCTCAATTACAGATACTCAGTGTACAGAACTATAAGCTGCCGACGTTGACGTCGGCTATATTCGAGGGGATCCCGCTAATCAGGGTACTAGGCTTCCAACGGGATCAAGTCGAGAAGATGGAAGACGGTACGTTCGCCAAGCTGACATACCTGGCGGAGATCGATCTGTCGTACAATAGGATCGCCGCGATTAAACCGCAGTGGTTCTTGAATTGCGATAATTTGAAAGGGTTGAATCTGGCGCGTAACAGGCTGACACAGATTCCGGACAACACCTTCCAATACGTTAGACATTTGACGAGCTTGAATCTGAACGAGAACAGGATTACGTTCCTGGGACGCAACGCTCTGAAGGATCTGCTGAGGTTGTCGACGCTGCAGGTAGCCAGCAACGCGATCGAGGCCATCTCGGACGATCTCGTCCAGGGTTTGCTCAACTTGACGGCGATAGATCTCAGCTACAACAAGTTGAGATGTTTGAACGAGAACTTTTGCATTACCTAAGCAACGATGCGGAAGTGCAATTCGAAGGGAACACGATAGACGAGAATTGCAGGAGCAAATTGTATCGCTACCATAAGACGCATCCGCGTATAAATGTGTTGTACCTGACGCCGGAAGAAGTACGTAAGAGGTGCGCGACGAAACAAACGGTGAATACGGATTGCGAAGATCCCACCAAACTTCCCTATTTCGGCTTTTTCCCGAACAATAACGCTTCGTACGAGATAAGCTAAATAATTGTACCTAATTGTATAATTAGTTGTTCTTCTTATCGTACCTACCTACCTACCTACCTAATGTAAGCGCACGCATACATAATATGTATTTTTTATAATAAAATAAAACGCTATAATAAGTCGGCTATACTTGATATTACGTAATCGACGCCTGCGTTGGCGGAGAACGATGAACAAACATATTTCTTATAATGTCATTGACATTAATTTAATCCAGTAATTGGCCTATTACTAATAAAAATGCACCTAACTAAAGTCGACGTATGTATATACATACGCTAAAGTATGGATGAAGAATTATGAATTTCGCGCAAGATGGGCAAGCGCTATAGGGTGTCTTCGGTAAATGACGGATTTGCAATCGTTGTCCGTGCTAAGCAACGTAACAAGTAGGTAACGTCGTTGTATGGTTGTGGAGCAAATAAACGTTTTCTAACCATATCTCAAAATACCACATTTACCCGCGTGGCCTTGGATCCAACTGTTCACTAGTTTAGGCAATATTCCTATTTCATAATACATCGCAATTAATATCACTTTTCGTTGTGAGATTAACATTTATTGTGAAATTCTTTATTACGTTTATTTAATTTTATTCTTATATAGCTACGTAGGCGACGGTAAATACATACATACGCATACATACCTATGTATAATAATACATAAAGAACTACTGTAACCGCAGATAATTTTATCGGCCCGTCTTCCTCTGACATGTGAGTAATACATAAAGTATTCACAAAAAAATTTACAAATCAACAATATGACGAAATGATGACAAAGAAATTCGCAATCAAAACAAGCTTTATGCATATCAGATATATTGTACTCCTATTTATGATGACCTGCTAAATAACAACAGGTATGTACCTATGTATACAGTGGGTCCCAAAATGCCCGCGATAGCCCTGTAAGTCCTGTATTAAAGTCGTAATTAAAAAGTGTTTCAAGTGTTTCTGGTCATTATGTCGTTCGATATTTAATGAGTGGATTATAGCCTGAAAATCAAGTATAGCAATGTCGAATCTAATACACAGGTGATGAGTTTAACTGTCATAAGTCTGCCAGAAATAGATACGTGACTTTAATTTCGCAAGAAACCTCAACCATTCGAACGATGTCATCGTGGAGTGCGCAAACGGTATGGGAGCCAATATGCTCTACAATGTTATGGATGAATTCAATAAATAAATAAATAAATAAATGGCTTTATTATAGCAGACTTAAAGTATACAATGTACAAGAGATCTTAAAAATATGTTGTATGAGGTATAAAGTAAAGTAAGCTATAATCCCAAGGCGAATCCAGTAGGACTGCTGTTGACCTTGTAGTAATAGACTGACAGATATAAAAAATGCAATGCCTAATCTAAATTCCTAATCTAAATTCGGTGATGCCTGATATTACGACCGTAAAAATACTCTGAATTAGTAAAACAAATCTTGTCTATTGTACCGCTGGATTGAACTGAACCATCAGCACTAACGGGCCTGCATCCTAAGTAGGTAAGTTTTAAGCTTGCATCTAAACAATGATGACCTTAACGATCTCATCTCAGGAGATAATCCATTATATTCAGTATAGATTTGATAGCTAAACGATTTTTTAAAAAGTGTTGTTTTGTGTATTGGTGGAGAAATTAAGTTTCTGTATCTAGTAGTTAAGTTATGGATATCTGTTCTGAATCTGATTTTATTATAAAGGTAGGCCGGTGACTTCAACAAGACAACCCTATGATATAGCCCAAGACATTGAAATTTACGACGATTATACATATTGAGCCAACCGGTAGGCGTTAGCTTATAGCTTATGCGATCATGCTTCTTTATACCATGGATAAACCTAAGACAAGAGTTTTGGACTCTTTGAATACGATTAGCCGTAAATTGATCTATGCAGCTATGATAAAGAGCGGAGCAGAACGTAAAATGTGAAAGGACGAAAGCTTCGCACAGAGTTTTCTTAATATGTAGGTTTAGTATACGACGGAACGGATATAATTTCTTTAAGTTCAAGTAAGCACTGCGCACATATTTTGATATTTGTTTGCGATAACGAAAAGTATTGTCTAAATGTAAGCCCAGAGTTTTAACTTCATTGACGAGTGAAATATTTACGTTATTGATTTGTAAGTGAAAAATATTAGAAAGATTATTGCATATTTTCTTGGAACCAAACAAGATCGCGTTCGTCTTTGTAGGATTTAAAGTGAGACAGTGATCAATCGAGTAATTGTACAGTGAAGCTAGATCGGAATTTATGCAATCCATGGCACTTCTCCAGTCAGATGCGTGAAAGGAGAACTGTATTTGTATATCATCAGCATAAGAATGACTTCTACAGTATTTTAAACAGGACAAGAGATTAAAAGTATATATTGTATACAGCAGTGGTCGCAAGACTGAACCTTGCGGTACACCTTGTCTGACAATAAGTGGAGACGATATGAGATCACCGGCCTTTACAGATTGTTCTCTGCTACTCAAATACGACTTCATCAAGTACCGTGCGCTATCTGTAAAACCAATACATTTCAAGATAGATAAAAGCAGTTCGCTATTTACGGTGTCGAAGGCTTTGCTATAGTCTAACAATACAAGACATGTAATCAAGCCGTTGTCAGTGGCTCTCAGTATATTATCCGTTACTTCTAACAGGGCTGTTTCACAACTATATCCAGCGCGAAACCCAGATTGTGTCTGTGGGAGAATATTCTTAGTAGATATGTATCGTGTTAATTGATTAGCTAGTACGCGTTCAAAGATTTTAGACACAGTAGATAATAAACTAATCGGTCTAAGGTCTGTATAGTGTTCTGGTTTGGAAACTTTAGGTAAAGGTAGAACAATAGCTCGTCGCCATTCATGAGGAAATATGTTCTCGGTTATACATATATTAATTATATGAGTTATATATGGCAGTAGTGTAGGACAACACATTTTAATCATAGTTATATTGATATTGTCGCAGCCAAAGGATGTGCTGTTTATGTTATTTGTGATGCGCTGCACGTCGGTAATATCAACAGGAAAGAAAGAAAACTCATCGTCAAATTTGACATTATTATGATAGTAATTGATTAAATCGTTAATATGATCTTTCGAAGTGCTTACGCTATTAACAAAAAAGTCATTAATCTTATTTGGATCCTTTAGATATATTGGGATCTCTGCAACGCTGCGTGAAGTTATTCCCAGATGATTAAGATGCTTCCAAAGGGCTTTATTATCTTTTAATCGGGCGACATGATCAAAGTAAGCCTTTTTCTCGAACCTGACAGTGTTGGTGGTGAGGTTACGTAAAGATTTATAATACTCCCAATCAGCGGAATTGCCAATCATTGGACAGTGACATGCATGCCAAATGAAGCAGGTTTTATGGAGTGATTGTTTTTCTGTCATATTTTTGCGTTGTTTACTTTCATTTTAAGCGTTAGTCTGCAATGTAGGTATTATTATTTATTATTTTTTGTCTATGGTGGTTTTTTAATATTATCACACGTTTTTTCTAATTTACATAATTACTGTCTTAAAATATTTCCCGTTGTTATATTTTTTTGTTTTTTAGAAAATAAAAAGTAAAAAGTATTTCCTACGAAAATAAATACTTTCTTATTCTCATAACTGCTTCAACTAAAATCATTGAAATTGAAACAAAATTACAGATAACTACCTTAAAAGGCCATGCTGTACCAAATTTTCGAAATCTGCATCAAGTAGTATGTATCATGTTCATTCGTCCATTTGGAGCGAATTCAAGATGGTTGCCATAAGAGATGAAAATAAGTAACGACATAATGACCAGGCTGTATAAAATTTTCGAAATCTATTCATTTCACAAAGTAGATCATGTCAATTGGAGCAACTTAATTTTATTTAAAACATTTTTTTATTACGATTACAATACAGGACTTACAGGGCTGTTGCGGACATTTTGGGACATACTGTATACATACATACATATGTATGTATGTATGCTTGCGTATCTTTGATTAATAACGCTACAACTGCGGTTATCAACAGCAAAAGATTACAATTTAAACGAGTAACAGCGGTAATAAAAAAAAATTCCGAACGATACGCGTTATCATCCCATTCTTTCCTTTAAATTTACATAATCTGTGTATGTATATTAGATATGTATATGTAATTACGCACGCTACATCATTATTTTATATAAGTACTTATGTATCACATATACATAAGACATATGTATGTATGTATACAAGTGGATACGTGCACTGATCCAATGATGATTCGTTAAATTGAGCGAAAAGAAAGCTACAAGATGAATACGTAATGGAAACCTAATTAAAATGAACAGACAATCGGGGAATCTACCGAACCAACTCAGATCTAACAAAAACGAGATTCCCCCGAATCGTCCGCTACACCACAAAGGTATTTATAGCGCGCGTCTCCATCACTTCAACTTCGTATTAAGTTGTACACTTGCGTTGCGTGTTGGACCGGGTTCCGTTCGTCGCGTATAAAGAGATGCTGACCGCACGATGACGCGCTTAGTTCCATGTTGGTGTTTGTCCGCGTTGATCGTCGTCGTCCTCCGAACTCAAATGGCTACCTCGACCGCTATCCCGTCGACTAACGATTATCGCCGTTTCCGCGCTGCCATCATCGCCGAAGAGGAACAACACTCCCTGGGAAAAGATCTGATCCTCAACGCCGACGAGAAATCATGCAACGAAAAGTTACTAGCGATGAAACGCCGGGAATTGTACGGCCCCAGTGACCGTCAACCGTGGCAACGCAATTTCCTGCGTTCAGCCGGAATTATCGAAGCAAGTTCCGTGTTTCAATTCATCAAGAAGCTACCTAAAGGCGCCTCCTTGCACAGTCACCTATACGCGTCCGCCTCATACAAATACGTAGTTAACGATTTGTTGTACAGGGACGACATTTACGTCTGCAACATAGACGGCAGGATTAAATTAAAATTCTTAGCGAAAACGGACGTCAATTCGGGTTGCGAATCGCTAGCGGATAAAAGGAATTCCGTCGATTTCGACGATTGGCTGGACGCTCATCTGCTCGTTAAGGACAGCGACAACATCGAAGACGTTTGGAACGGTTTCCGTAAAATCTTCACCTTCACCTACGATCTCTTCTCTTACGTTGACGTTTTAGAGGATTACATCCATCGAGTGCTCTTGGAACATTACTTGGACAATGTCATGTACGTGGAGGTTAGAACTCCCTTCGTCCCGATGTACGACCTCAAAAATACCACTTACGACCCAGAGGATTTCGTCTCGAAACTGTGGGATATCGTGAATAAATTTAAACGGAAATACCCCGATTTCGTGGGTATGAAGATCATCTACGCCCCGTACAGGGCGTCCAACGTCGCTATCGTAAAGGAGAACTTTAAAATCCTAAAACGTATCGCCGGGAAATACCCGGGATTCATCGCGGGCATCGATCTGGTCGGTTTCGAAGAGGAAGGCACCCTCCTACACTATCTGGACGAGCTCCAAAGCATCGGCGAACACTTACCGTTTTATTTCCATGCCGGCGAGACTAACCGACACGGAGCGTTCGTCGATCACAACATTTTAGACGCTATCCTTCTCGGCAGTAAACGAATAGGACACGCATTAGCCCTACCGAAACATCCTAGTTTAATGAGGATGGTGAAGGAGAAGAACATCGCCGTCGAAGTGTGCCCCATCTCTAATCAGATGCTCGGATTCGTCTCGGACCTAAGGAATCACCCGGCTACTTATCTGATATCTCGCGGGTATCCGGTGGTCGTCTGCAACGACGATCCGGGGAATTGGGGCGCCGAAGGGTTGAGTTACGATTGGTATCTGGCCTTCATGGCGATGTCGGGGGAGAACGCCGGTTTGGAGTTGCTGAAGAAGTTGGCGATGAACTCGATCGAATATAGTGCCTTGGATGATGCCCAAAAGGCGTTAGCTTTGAAAATATGGACGGATAAGTGGAATCAGTTTATAAGTGATTTTACGAACGAAATATGATATTATTATTATTTATGTGATTTGTATTGATTCGCGTAAATTAATCGTCTCTCAATATTAATAAATGAAATTCATTGATTAAAATACCTACATATGTGTATGTAGACCTTATTATGAATATACATCATGTGTATTGTATTCGTAATTTATTTAGAATTTATTGCGTAAATACATTATTTTTGGTAAACCGACTTCTTATTGTGTAAGATGTAAGTTGACCCCAGGTATAAATTTTTTTTAAGTAAAATTATCGTTATTTCGGCAAATTATTCGGTCATACTTTCATTAGAAATACGATTTGATTTTTTATCGGCGATTGTGAAATATAATTTCTAGAAATCTCGTTAGTAATATATGTAGATTCCAAGTATCAATTATTACTAAAGATTTCAACACATGATTGTTAATTTCTTGAATGTAAAACTCTTGTACAATTATTTTAAAAATAACAATTAATAATTATACAGTGTGTTTCACGTTATATGAAGTCATCTATCTATGTATGTACATGCAAAATTTATTATTAATAATAAAGAAAATAGTATAAAACTATTACCAATAATAGAGGCCATTAAAATTAATATATGTATCTATGTATACATATACAGTATCTACAGACTGTCCCGTAAAAAACGCCAACAATCATAATTCCGTTATTTATTGTCCGATTTTATTTAAACAAAAACTAAATTTAATGGCATCAAAAGTACTATAGAATAGCAGCGTTTTATTTGTTTTCAGTTGTTTTCATTAATGTCAAACGATATTCAATTTTTTTTATTTTAAATGGCAACGTATATATTTTTGGTTATATTCGGATTGGATTTTTTTTTCTGAATTCAACGATGTATAACATGTCTATATTTGATAAACATTTATTGTAAAAAAATTACATTTAATATAATTCATCTTTGTGTTCTATTATTTATAAATTTTTGAGTATGCCATGAAGTAACAAAAATGCTATAAACATTGATAAGTGTCAATGTGACTTTATTAAATCTTTTTTATTGTCCTGTTTGAACGTTTTGCTACAACACGTAAAAATGGATAACAATGAGTTAACGGACATGTTACAAGTGTTCTTTGAATGTAATAAAAACCGTCTTGAAGCTGTTCGTCGTTACAGTGTTCGTTTTCCGGACAGAGAAATTCCAGATTCGAAAATATTTCAGAGAATTGAAACGAATTTAAGAAATTATGGATCATTTAAGAAACCAAATACGCAAAAACGTAAATTCTCCGAAGATAAGGAGTTAAATGTTCTTCTTGCAGTACAAGAAAATTCTCAAACTTCGACTCGCGAAATTGCACCTAATATTGGAGTATCAAAAACAACAGTTCATGGTATATTAAGAAAACACAAATTTAAACCGTACGTAGCTCGAAAAGTTCATGCATTAGAACAAAATGATCCTGGCCGAAGAATACAGTTTTGTCGTTTTTATTTAAATGCGCTAGAACAAGACCCGAATTTTTACAGAATGATAATCTGGTCTGATGAATGCACTTTTAGCAACAATGGTATTTTCAAATCGGCAATGGAGCCAAGATAATCCGAGGTTTGTCATTGAAAATAATTTTCAAAGACGTTTCAGTGTAAATGTTTGGTGTGGCATTTTAGGCGATCAATTAATTGGGCCATTTTTCATAGATGGTTGCTTAAATCAAGAAAAATATCACACTCTATTAAACGAAAATCTCCAAAACTTTTTAGATGAATTAGCTTTGATAAATTTAAGCAGAATATTTTATCAACAAGATGGAGCTCCCGCGCACAATGCCAGGGTTAATACTGATTGGTTGAACATTCAATTTGGAAATAGATGGATAGGAACATCTGGTCCTATCGTGTGGCCTGCGCGTTCACCGGATCTTACTCCCCTGGATTTTTGGTTGTGGGCTTATCTACAGGGCTTATCGAGTTTATTTAACAAATCCAGAAAATGTTAACATTTTAAGACAAAGAATTATGAACACTTGTCAAGAAATACCTGCCGTTTGTTTTTTAAATGCGAGTCGTGGAGTAATTCGGAGATGTGCGATGTGTGTTGAGCAAGGTGGCGGGCAATTTGAACAATTATTGTAAAATGGTTTGTTTTGTTTCTTATAATAGTTACATTTCCAATGTTTCATGGTACATTCGAAAATTTACACATAATTTATTAAAAACAAAGTTGATTTTGAGAAATGGTTTTTTTCTTTAGTAAACGTTTATGAAAAATAGACATATTATACATCGTTGAATTCAGAAAAAGAAATCCAATCCGAATATAGCCAAAAATATATATGTTGCCATTTAAAATAAAAAAATTGACTATCGTTTGACATTAATGAAAACAACTGAAAACAAATAAAACGCTGCTATTCTATAGTACTTTTGATGCCATTAAATTTAGTTTTTGTTTAAATAAAATCGGACAATAAATAACGGAATTATGATTGTTGGCGTTTTTTACGGGACAGTCTGTATATTGTGACCTGTAAGTATGTACCTATGTATGTAACAATAGTGCGATATTCCTTGATATCTCCATTTTTATGCAAAATGCATCAAATATTTAAATACAAAAGTGGTTCAGTTTTACGAAATTTATAACGTAAAATTATTCTACGATATACGGGATGTTTAGTTTGCCCGTAACCATCAGTATCTTTACATTTTTAAATGGAACACCCTGTATATGATCACATTTTTGAATTGCCTGAGGAATTTTAAGGCAACTTTATACAGGATCATATTCAATTATTTTCATTAGTTTACAAGATATTGACATTTGTTTGAAAATTTTGACATTTTGCACTCTTCAGAAAAATGCCATTAGGTTTGTTTGATTTGGCGTCGGCAGTAAACAATTTAACGCACGCTCATGCGCACTTGCAACGTTGCTGTTCGGTTTGATTCGCGTTAATTTTATGCGGCGAGCAAGCTGTTCGATTAGAAATATCAAGTTTTGCAGTTTGACGCTAATACACTCTAGCGTCAAGAATTTTTAATCCACTCCATGAGCAGATTTTCGCTGTAAGAAAAGAGATAGGTAGCTCGGAAAAAAGAGTAGGATAAATAATCCTTTCACTAACCTTACATTTTCAAATATATGGTCCGTTGTTGTGTACTTGTGTACCGTACCAAGTTAATTAACACCGTTTTTATTCAGGGCTGGTTAGGGCAATTTATCTGTATATGATGAGTCTGACGACTGTTATAAGTTGCATGAATTACGCGAATGAAGAACAAACTGGAAATGGTAATTATGCAAATATAATAATAATAATAATATAGATAATATAAAATAAATATATATTTATCTACCTGGATATGTATTAATTTTTATGTCTAAGTCACTCTCCTCCAATCTTGTATTCGAAAATCACCTAAATTGTTACTGTTCATGCAATAACGCAAATGAAACGGTCTCTAAAACATGTTGGAGTCTATTGCAGCAGCGTTAAAACGTCGCGTTTACTCTGCAACTAGTGTTTAAAAACTAAACGCAACTTCAAAATATTTGTTGCTTGCTGTAAGACGCAAATGTCCAAATCGAACAAACCTATTATTTCGGTAACGGAAAAATGTAACATTATGAAACTTAACATAACGTTAGAAGCATCTCCTATGTTGACAGTAAACAGAAGTAGACTTAAATACGTTACACAGAGTGTTCTAGAAATCAGTGTCTTTATTACTTTACCACCATATTCTTATGGGTTAGTTGAAAGCGAAATTTAATTATCTATTAGTTCGAATAAAGCTTGTATGTAGTTAAAATTAATGGTATTAAAGATATTTCAAATTATTTCTGTGTGTTGTTATGTAGGTGTGATCTTTAAAAGAAAGTTTCTCCCTCGTGTTGTTGGGGCTGTTCGGTAAACTTGCTCTTCTATGTACAGTGTGTTTCACTTTTCATGGGGACACCTAAATAACTTTTTTATTTTGAAAGCAATCAATATAAAATTTCTATCAGTTATGTAGGCCACGACAATGCATCTTTTCATATGAATAGAGTTTTTATAAAGTCAAAATCTAGCCAACTACGATGAAAATAAAAAGTAGCGTTTCAAGTCGGGTCATAGTAGCGATTAAGATAGAGCAAAAAAGTATTAAGAAAAGTTATTACAAATCACTCAAGAACTCCAAATACCAAATTTCTCTGAAAAATTTGTAATTTTACATTTTTCTCCATTTTTATGCCATCAGCAGATGATAATTTGTTATTGCAATAATAAGAGTGCCATTAAACAAGAAAACGATTCGCAAATTTTATTCAGTATTAAAGAACAAAATATAGCAACAATTTAACGAACAATATTTTAAATAGGATCTTTTAATTTCAACTAGATCACCTTGAAGACGGATACATTTTGCCAATCGTCTTTTGTGATTCAGTACAACTCGTCGTAGTATTTCTGGGGAAATTTCTCGGCAGGCTTGTCGGATTCTCTGACACAGTTCCTGTATGTTTTGAGGTCTTGATGCATACAAGATGCAACATTTTTAATAGTTCCCCAAAGGAAAAAGTCAAGTGGTGTAATGTCAGGCGATCTAGGAGCCCACTCTATTAACGGGCTATTACGACCTATCCATCTTCCATCAACGGAAAGTTCTCGTCTAACCATGCTCGCACTATTCTTGCGTTATGAACCGGGGATCCATCTAGCTGGAAGTACAAATCTCGCCTCTCATCCAGTGGTAAATCATCAAGCACATCCATTAATTCAGTATTTAAAAAATGTAAAAACCTTTCTGCATTTAGCGTGTCAAAAAAGAAAAACGGGCCAATGATTCGTGCATTTAAAATTCCGCACCACACATTAATTTTCTGTGAATATTGTCTTTTACAGTTGATGACCCAGTTTGGGTTTTCTGTTGCCCAGTATCTACAATTCTGGGACGAAACTACACCGTTAGTAGTAAATGTAGCTTCATCACTAAACATAATTTTTTTCAAAAATTCTCTGTCATTTAGATAATTACCTTGAGCCCATAGACAATACTCCATTCTTCTATGGAGATCTCCATTTTCAAGAGTGTGTAAATATTTTGGCTTACGGTTTCAATTTGTGACGACGGAGACATCTCCAAATTTTAGAGTAAGAGATATTTAAATTTCTAGCCATATCTCGTAAACTCGTGTGAGGATTATTACGATACGCTGCTAATATTACTGCATCTACATAAATGGTGTTCTCGATTGTTCAATCCTCGTGGACGTGGTTTAGTAACATTTCCAGTAGTGTTGAAAATATTATTCAAGTATGCAACAGTTCGATGACGGATGGGTGGACGTTCAGGTTGCCTCGCGTTAAACTCTCTCGGGTAGAACGTACATTGTCACCAACAATTCGAATAATTTCTACTTTTTCAGCAATACTTAAATGTCTATCGGCCATTGCTTAGCAAAGTTCGATAGTTGCAACTAAAGTAAACTGTTTAGTGAATTGACGTTTGATGTTTGACGTTTGAACTGATGAATCGTTTTCTTGTTTCATGGCACTCTTATTATTGCAATAACAAATTATCATCTGCTGATGGCATAAAAATGGAGAAAAATGTAAAATTACAAATTTTTCAGAGAAATTTGGTATTTGGAGTTCTTGAGTGATTTGTAATAACTTTTCTTAATACTTTTTTGCTCTATCTTAATCGCTACTATGACCCGACTTGAAACGCTACTTTTTATTTTAATCGTAGTTGGCTAGATTTTGACTTTATAAAAACTCTATTCATATGAAAAGATGCATTGTCGTGGCCTACATAACTGATAAAAATTTTATATTGATTGCTTTCAAAATAAAAAAGTTATTTTGGTGTCCCCATGAAAAGTGAAACACACTGTATGTATCCCCGAAGAAAGAAAAATCACATTTGGTCAGATCGGGTGACCTTGACAGCCAATGCACTGGCCCTCCTCTCCCAATCCATTTATCACGCTTCCCTCCTCCTCCAAACAATTGTCTTCAAACGGTAAACATCCCTTACCGTTCTCCATAGGTACTTAATATACTATTGTTGCTTTTTTGCTGTCTACTGTATGTTGCATAATTTAACATTTTTATTGATTAAATATGTATATGTAATTCGTTAGATCGTTAAATATAATCAGTTAATAAAGTCGGAATACACACTAAAGTCAAAGAAGGATGGTCTATCAGGCGACTAACAAATGAATTTAGCATACCTAAGAGCTCGATTAGTAGAATATGTAAAAAGGAGCGAGAAGAAACGAATCCTTCAAGGCTGCCTGGTATAGAATGACTTAGTATTTCTAATGTAAATTCTATTCCTAGAATGTTAAAAAAATAATTATCCATTTTTGGTACCTCCTTTTCGTTTCATTAAAGTGCATTTGTATAATCGGTCAGTTTGTATTATTTGCCAAATTTTTCATTTATGATCAACTTCAATAGCTATCAAATAGAATTGCTGTCAACGCGATAAAACGTCAAAAAAAAACGATAGATGTCATCCGTTTCATTTGACACGCGAATCGATTGCCGTAACCGTCATCGTGCGAGAACTATTCCGTTGGTTGTAATAAATTCACGTTTAAGCAAAACTACCGCCGCATATACCTACGAAAAGAAAGGCCGCGACGCGCGTCAGCGTTCAAAATTTTCCCTTCGAGAAGTGATATCGGAAACATTCAAAATTAAGCCCAAACGGAAACTCAACGGTCTCATGGACGACGAACAGAATCTGACACTCGACCGGCCCATGACCGGAAAGGTTCGAAACGATCACGCCTCACGCCCTAAAACAAGCCGCTAATTCCTTTTTTTTCTCTCTCTCTATATATTATCCGCGGCGTCGACCCGTCGATTTCTCTTTTTCTTCTTACAGAGTTCCGAACAACTGAAGAAGCACACTCTGGATTCGAATTTCGAAAATAAACCCATCGAACGAGCCCTATACATATTAACGTAAGTCATTATTGCTCAACTACTTAATACGGTAGTGCTCCGAAAAGGCATTTTTGTTCTTTCACAAGAAGGCGTCATTCTTAACGCCTTCAATTGTAGGTATTTAAGTATCTCTACAGGTGTTATTTGTTTTCATATTAATCATGACAATCACATCAAATTAGTTTACATACACACACACACACACACACACTCGAGCTAACGAGATTTCCAATTGTTGATCTATTCTATTGTGCTATAAATAAATGATTCATTATAATTTATCAGTGGCGGAAATATAGGTAATTTGATATGAAACTAATACTAACGCGATTTATATTTTAATTAATTCGCAAAGATATTTATGATGTACGTATGTATTAAATAGATATAAATAAAATATCTAAAGCGATGTGTAACCATCAATAAGGTAGGATAATAATCATAGATTGTTGATGGACGATACACCCAAACCGGTAAAATAATGGAGGCAATTTGTCAGTCATCCTTCAGCACTACCACATACATACAGGATGATTGGTGAGAATGGCCTACTAAAAGTATTATACAAACTTACTTATTTGTAACTTCAAGGTCGGGTAAAAATTAACCGGTGGGCGGACAAATGGTGATTTATGATTTGTTGTGATCGAGAAACCCGAAGCAAGAGCTTGAAACATTTTCTAAAATGTTATAGGTATAAAACAAGGACATTTTTAGAAACTTCCGGCAGAACCGGAAATACAGCAACTAAGAAAATATGATATTTTAATACAGTTTACATGACTACGTTCAATTTCAAAATATCAGCGTCTCATCTCCTTTTATAAGATAAATCTCTAGTTGGTTAATTGGGTGAATCACCCTGTATAGATAGAGAAGATATGTAATAGGAATAGACTTACCGTGTTGTAGATTCGAATTTCCCGCGTTTTCATTACGATGATGGTGATGTTGATTTCTTCAATTCTGGTTAACTTCAATGAAAATTGCCCTTTTTGACGTAATATGGAATGCTTGTTTCCTTCGATAGCATACGATCATATCCTACTGCATAGAAATGTTGCATCAATACGGTGAAATGAATGTTGCGAAAAGGTTAGGTCTGCCCAGGTAATTGTTCATATAACGAAGTAATCTTATCGAAATATCTGCCTTGTTTCTGATTGTAATTATTGAGGAAAATACAACCAAAACTTCGTCCGTAAATTACCTATGCAGATATGACTTTTTTCCATAACGCATCTCCCCATGTTAGTATAGAAAATTTTTGAATGCTTCTTGTATTATATTTACCTCATTAATGGTTCAGAAAGACGGCAAATAGTTTCCCGATTGACTATAAATGAACACCTTCCATTGAAAAACATTTTTTTAACACCCTTTATAATACAAAAACATGACAATACACCCAGATGCTCACAAACAACGCTACACATGCGCCATGTTGCTAAAAACTATTCAATTGTTTTTCTTCTATTCTTCGAGCAATGGCGGTAAAATGATATCAATTGAAATTTAATAAATATAATAAAATAATACGGGTCTCTATGTAGATAAAAAGTCACATATCAGATTACAAACATATTATTATTTAACTAAATTGCATTCTAAATTGATTGGTTTAGGGACTTTCTAATTATGATTTTTAGTGACTTCAATCAGTTTACTTACTATTGGTAGAGCTGTAAATAATGTTGTTAAGATTAGGTCATATGTCAGATTTTTTTTATTTAATGATTAACCTTAATATTTAATATGTTATTATCGAAATTCTCATATAATTTTGGTTGATTGTAGCAATACTCTACAAATTGGTGTTGCTTTTAATTTAAAAAATGTCCTATTTGCCGATGATACTTTTAATATCGTACACCGACAATAAAACGAAGCTTTGTTTACATAATAATCTATATTTAAAAGATGGAAAATCAAATCGATGAAATATCGCCCGAAGATAAATACACCCATCTTCCAGATTTGTTCCTGTACGTGCAAGGATCTTAATATATCTCAAAAAACGTATTAACATTTAAAAACGTATTAACGCAAGAACTGGCTTTTCAGAAAAGGAGACGACATCCAGAAACTTAGTATTATACAAGCGCTGCCTCAATTGGTCAGGATCGATCAGCATGCAACATTCTCCAGGATCGTCCCTAAGATCCAACAGGAGTTACCAAAAGCCTCTAGTGAATTTCAAGTCACAACGAGCCAAATATTCCGCGTACTCATCGAGAAGGAGCTGCCGGTGAATCTCCTTGGTGCCGTCATCCAAGGAGTGGATTCCAGGGATCCCGTAGTGTCCGCGGCCTGGATGGATACCCTCCTGTCGGTTATCCCTACTTTGAGCGAAAGTGTCATAAAAAATGAGGTGATTATTTCCATTCTGGGTTGTTACGATTTACGGTTTTCATTGTTTTTAGATAATACCGCTGATCAGTATTAAATCGCAATTAACACAGCCGGTTATACAGAGAGTGGCCGGATGTCGGATCATTGGAAAGCTTGCGATTCATAAGGCATTGAAAGCTACCGAGTAATATTTCATGTTTTCTTTTTGTGTGTTGGTTTGTAAAGTGAGCGATTGTTTTAGCATTAAGAAGGATATCCTGCCGTACGTGCACAGTTTGAGTCAAGATTGTAGTGTCGAAGTTAGAGCCGTGATGTGCATGCAATTGCCAGCGGTTGCTGAAGGTAAGACATCAATCCCTTGATTTAACAGATAAAAGTGATCTATGATCTGTAGAAAGCATGTTTTGAATAAGAGTAGGTATTATTGTAGGGATGGGCATCGGCATCGTGAAAACGCAACTGCTACCATGCTTTGTGGAACTCGCTTCGGATAATACACCCTTGGTGCGAGAAGCTGCTGTCCTAACGTTAGTTAATCTATTTCCTTACATCGAAAAAGGTAATACATTACATACATGTCTGTATTAACACGTTACCTCCGTTTACATTGGATTTATATTCTGTTTAGATTTGATCGAGAACACCATAATACCGTTGATAAAGAAATTATGCGAGAAATGCATTCCGGAGGATAATATTGCATCGATTATTGCCAGCCAATACGGAGCCATCCTTGACCATATCACCCCTTATCTCTCCAACGATGACAAAACGTGGTTCCTGTCGTATTACAAGATATTAGCGAGGACCGGTTTCGAAACCAGGCCAGGGGGTATGCAGACTGTCGACGCCTCTAAGGTAATTATTTATTGCAGATCTTGTTATACACGATAATATTTTCACTGCTTCGCGTTATCCGTATTTTTACAAGCGGTTGTACTGTGAGTGTTGCTAAATATTTAAAAATACGGTGAAGTGGGGTAAATTCATATCATTATGCGATTGTATCAAAACCTGACAGATTATCGTATGATGATCACTGTTATAGTCGAAATTAGTTAATACAAAATCTCCTACATTCCCGGAGTAGGATAATTGTGAATAAGATAATCCGAGAAATTAAGTAAAAGAAAAGGACCTTAAGGCGCACCCTTGGGGTACTCCACCATTATTCGTTGTAGATTTTGTAACAAAAGTTCACTTGGATGAGGAAAGAGTAAGAATTATTTTCGTAAATACCAGATGGCACCACTTTCTTGGTGCACATACTTCAAAGACGCACTTACCGCACTTCACCCTACGTTTTTTTCTTTTGAATTGTAGCAACAATTTTCTTTTTTGTTTTATCGGTTTACGTTTGACATATGTATGTCGCGTATCCTGTTCTTACTTGTTATGTTAAGCGCCGTCTAGCTGTATCTGACGAGCGGAAGAATTTTAGGATGTCGTTTGTAGAGAGAACTGCGCATCTAACCTGCCGGAAGTGGCGAAATTCGTCAGCACAACGATACCGCAACAGATGGACGTGCTGTATTCGATCTTCAGGGATCTGGCCGGCGATCCCTGCTACATCGTCCGCAGAGCCGTCGCCGGATGTATCCACAATATCGCGGTGATATTAGGTAAGCGATAAACGCTTCTTCGAAATATCGTTTGTTAGTTCGTTGACGATTGCGGCGCATCAGGTCCGCAAAATCGCATGTTGAAGACGGATTTCGTCCGTTTACTGAGGGACGACGCGGAGGACGTGCTACAGATGCTGGTGCCGAATCTGAAGCCGACGCTGACGTTACTGGCCCAGTTCGGTTTCTTATCGAAGGATCGTACGGATCAGACGACGATGGAGATCAGCAGGGCCGTATTGAAATGCCAGATCGAACTGGCGAAGGGCTACAATTGGCGGCTGCTCGCCACCTTCCTCGAGCAATTGGAGTGTTTGCCGATCTGTATGCCGTGCGATTTTATCCACCAGCATTTCACGCCGATAATACTAGGGAACGCAGCGAACGGGGTTAGTTCCTATATTTTTTTAAATATACATATATGTATATTGAAATGTCGAAAAATTCGCGTTCAATTTGTATTGTAGAGGGTGAAACCTGTACGATATCAAGCGATCAAGACGCTTCTGATTTTTCTCCGCTACAACAAGAAGGATAACCAGCAGAAGTGGCTGAGGGAGTCGCTGATCAACCAATTCTGCTATTCGGATTCGTGCTACACGCGCCAGATCTACGTCAAGTTGTGCTACTACGCGTTGGAGATCTTCAGCAGTCGGTATTTTAAGGAGTTCTTCTTCCAACCGCTGCTGTGCTTAGCTGGTACCTACTTAAATATTCGATAAATCTGTGTTCGAAATTAAGTCTTTGCGCTAATACAGAGGATCCGGTATCGAACGTGCGCTACTCCTTCATCAGCATCCTACCGAACCTGAAACTGTTGACGTTACTGCCGCCCATGGATACCAAGTACAAGGTCATCTTGCAGGACGCCATCACCAAATTGGAGACGAAGGAGAAGGAGAAATACGTGATGCAGCACCTGAGGAATACGCTGCGCGACGTCCAGCTGGTCTCGTTGATCGGCAACAAGGAGTTCCAGCAGAGGGATATGGCGAAGCAGGAGCAGGAGGCGGCCTTCAACAATCCGACGCCGGAGAAACAGATCGCGACGATCACAGGTAGACGGAAACGTATACGGGGTTGTTGAAAAAAAAAATCTAACACTCAATGACTTCTTTATGCATGTTTTTTTTCGGTTCTAATGACGTCCCGTTGTCGTTACAGCTCATCAGACGATGAAACCGAAGATGGGTCCGACGAGCGGCGGGATAACGTCCGGACGTCCGGGGCGACGACCTTCTATAACGCGACTGGGCACCCCTAGTAAGACGACCTCGTCCTCTCTATCGTCGACGGGGTCCACCATGTAAGTATCCGATTAAACGAAATTTTCAATTTAATTTCAACATCTCTGTATACACGGACGTGAAATAATCGATATCGACGACGTATTTCCAGCGACATGAACTTCCTAAAACAACATTTCTACACCGACGCCGGCGTCAACCTACCAACAACAACAACCAAAACCACCAACCTTAACGACGATCACGACGACATCCGCCGTCTGATCGAGACCAACATGACGGACGACATCAAAGTCAACTTGCGCAGGCGGACGCTCAATAAGAGTTCGTCGTTTCACCACCACCACCATAACTACCAACAACACAACGATCGCAATTCCGTCGAAGTGTCCGTCCGCAATAAGGCCGCGAGGACGAAAAGACATTCGAGCGTGTTGTTGGCGTCTTTCGCGTACACGGCGACGGATAAGACGAGGGCGAACTCTAACAAGAGGGATCCGGAAAGGCGGCGCAGTCTTAATATCAATCCGCATCAACAGAACGGGAGGGAGTTGAGTAGGATCCCGATTTGCGTGAGGAAACGCGATTCCCTCGTCGTCGGTGTTAATTCCGCAGCCACTGCCGCCGCCGGTAACGATGGCGTCGATGCTACGGCGACGACGACCACCGCCACTGCCGTGTTGCAGAGGGATCGTGATTTTGAAGTGAATATCGGCGAGGAGGGTTGCGTCACCGGCATTTCCTCCATCAACATTAACAGCAATAATAATAATAATAATAGTAGTAGTAATAATAATTATACTAGTAATAGCGACGAAATTACCGCTATTTCCGCAACCGAACGTAGTAATAATAATAATACAACAACGAGGACAATGTCCAATTTACCAATCGCCGTAAGGTTAGTATCTCAACTAAACATAACGTCGCAAGCAAACCTCTGCTTATTATTATACAATCTTATTCTCCGTTTTTTTTTTGTTTTTTCTTTCGTTTACAGAAAACCGAACAAATGATGAATAGAGAGAGAGACAGAACATTGCCGATCTCATTCTGAATATTTTTTTCCTTTTAAAATAATACGTACTTTAATACAATATATGCATATACCTATTTTATTATGTATTTATTATTTATTGTTGGTTTGATATTTTCATAACTTTATATACTAATAAATACAGTTCTAACATTTTGCAATGTAGTATGTTTTAAATCAGTACAACAGTTTAATCTATAATAATGAAAGACGCTTACACCCCTAGTTCCCAATAATAACGACGATTGTGATATTAACCAACTATGATCTGTCGAAAGCTTTTAAATTTAGTGGTATCACAGGTCAAGTGCATCAATTAATACAATCATACTCATAGATGCCTGCGAGTGAGGTCTACCCTGTATTCGCCGCTCTGCTACAGAAGCTCTTTAAGTCTTATTAAGATCAAACTACTGATATATGTCGCGTTTCTCCGACCAATTCTAACGTATGATGGCCTGACAAATAAATCGTCTCGATGTCTTGCAGAAGCGGGTACTGCGTATGATTGTTGCGGCACACTGGTTTGTAAGCAATACACCGATTTATAAAGACTTACAGCTTCCGACTCTAACGGAGTATGCGCTGACACTGGTCAAAGGAACGTTAGATAGAGCATCTCGGACGGAGAACAGTTTTATTTAACATCTAGCGGAACTGCATCCGGACGGGCCGCCTCTGCGGGTAGCGACCGGATGCGTCCTACATAAATAGCGCAGTAGCTCCGGGCAACACCTAACCACACATCGAGTTTAACATTTAATACCCTAGATATTAGAAGGTTAAAGGAACAATCGCTCCAATTTTGGCACAGCAGAAGCCTCAAAATAACTGATAAATTGAGGTTACACTAAAACCCTAATTTATTGTCTGTCTACTTTTTTTTGCATTCGACTGTACATACTCTACTAATACGCTGCAGTAACTTGTATAATTTTACGATGTTCGACGAAAAAGAAAATAAATGAAAAACTAAAATTTATTAAAAATAAAAATTCCATTTGTCTTGATATTAAGGTCCTTTTTAAAATAAACAAAACGAGATCAAAATTTAATATTCTATGTCGTAATAAAATGTTTCGACATTTTACTGATGTCATTTTTAATAAAACTGTAAGAACACATATTTTATTGAACAACTCTCTAAAATTGGTAGAATGGCAAGAGAAAAATAATTAGATAATAGTAATAATTAGATACCCTCATAAAACTCCAGTATTATAAGTATTATTAATATATGTGTTTTTTTGACCTTTATGTACTTATCTTTTAATTCCTGATTTATTTCCACTTAGAGGTCAATAAAACAATAAATAATTAAATACCAATTTCTTCCATAACATATAATAATATGTTTTCGTTAAATAACTTCTTCGGTGGAAGAAATTGACATTTAATATGTGTCAAATTACTAATAAAATAAATATAAATTGCCATGCCTATCAACAAAATTAATTAAAACAAACAATTCATTGATATATCGAATTTTAATTATATTCACAAGTAATAATGAAGGAATAATGATTTAATACAACATTAGAAATTGAAATGATTTGAATTATTCGTATATCAATCTATTTTTTGTCAAGCTCTAACAATTCTGTTCAAGGACTAGGGAAAAACATGGCAAAAAAACCTAGTCAAGAGCTTAAAATTAATAAAATTCATGCGTGAATTAAATTATTGTAAATAACGCTTAAATTATCAATATCCGTTCTAAAATTTACCGCGTTTTCATCTTTCTTAATGTATATCATTTCGTAAATTAATCTTTTCTTATAATTATTTTCCTTTTTTAAAATTTTAGTGTTTTGAAAATCAAAATTATGTCGTCTATCTTTAGAGTGCTTAGATAAAGCAGTTTCAGCGGTGACGTTATGTGTAACAGTGTATTGATGGTTATAAATTCGTTTCTTTAAATATTGTTTGGTTTGTCCGATATAACATTTATTACAATCTTTGCAATCTAATTTATAAACGACACTACTTTGATTATCATGTTTAATGGGTGTTTTTAAATTTGTGAATAAATGTCTATTGTTGGTAGGTATGAAAGTTATGTGAATGTCTGATTTTTTTAATTCGTGTTTTATTGTGTCGCTTAAATTGTTTATATATGGTATAGTGTGGTATATGTTATTATTTGATTTTGTACCTGTGTTATATATTTTATTTATTCTTTTTGTGATTAATTTATTGTAAAACTCTTTAGGATAACTATTTTTTCTAGTATTGTTTTTACTTTGCTTAAATTTTCTTTTCTAAAATCAGGGTGAGCTAATTTAATAGCCTGATCTACTAAACTGTTAATTACGCTTTTTTTAAAATTTACCGAAGTGTTTGAAAAATAGTTTAAATGCCTACTACTACATACTAGTGTCTTTAATGTACCAGTTTGTTTTTATTTGTGTGTTATCATGTAGTATCTTTACATTTAAAAAGTTTATAGAATTTTGATTTTCTCTTTCAAAAGTAAATTTTAACCTATCATGATATGTGTTAAATGTGTGTAGAACATGTTCAATTTTATCATTTGGTATGCAGCATATACAATCATCTACATACCGCTTATAAAATTGCACATGACAGTTTAGTCTGTCAAGTGAGACCTGCTCTAAGTCCTCCATTACTAAATTTGCTATAACAGCAGATAATGGAGAACCCATTGCTGTACCGAATATTTGTTTATATATTGTGTCATTGTACTGAAAATATGTTGAATTTAAGCAAAGCTTTGCAGCCAACATGAATTCATTTTTTGGTAAATTTGTATAATTTTGAATTAAATTCCATTTTTTGTTTATAATGTTTAATGCCAAATCTGTAGGAACATTTGTGAATAAAGATACAACGTCTAAACTGATAATTTCATGATTACACGGTACGGATTTTTTGTTAATGAAATTAACAAATTCCCACGAATTTTTTACATGATACTCTGTATTTCCTACAACATTACTGAGAATTTTGGATAAAAATTTTGATAAATTGTATGTTGGTGATTGTATACAATTTACAATCGGCCTTAAAGGAATATCAGTTTTATGAATTTTAGGGACGCCATAAATTCGCGGAGTTATCGAATTATATATTTTTAAATGTTTAGCTACGGATTCGTTTATAAGTATAATTGCTATTTAACCAACTAGTGATTAATTGGTTATTTTCACTTTGAATTTTGTTAGTCGGGTCTTTTTGTAATGTAATGTAAGTGTTTTGATCGTTTAATAATGAATGCATTTTGGCTGCGTAATCTTTTTTGTACATTATTATACTTTTTTCTCCTTTGTCTGCTTTAGTTATTATAATATCTCGGTTATTACTTAAAAACTTTTTTGTTTCCTTTAACATACGATTTAAATCAAACACTTCGGTAAATTTTAAAAAAAGCGTAATTAACAGTTTAGTAGATCAGGCTATTAAATTAGCTCACCCTGATTTTAGAAAAGAAAATTTAAGCAAAGTAAAAACAATACTAGAAAAAAATAGTTATCCTAAAGAGTTTTACAATAAATTAATCACAAAAAGAATAAATAAAATATATAACACAGGTACAAAATCAAATAATAACATATACCACACTATACCATATATAAACAATTTAAGCGACACAATAAAACACGAATTAAAAAAATCAGACATTCACATAACTTTCATACCTACCAACAATAGACATTTATTCACAAATTTAAAAACACCCATTAAACATGATAATCAAAGTAGTGTCGTTTATAAATTAGATTGCAAAGATTGTAATAAATGTTATATCGGACAAACCAAACAATATTTAAAGAAACGAATTTATAACCATCAATACACTGTTACACATAACGTCACCGCTGAAACTGCTTTATCTAAGCACTCTAAAGATAGACGACATAATTTTGATTTTCAAAACACTAAAATTTTAAAAAAGGAAAATAATTATAAGAAAAGATTAATTTACGAAATGATATACATTAAGAAAGATGAAAACGCGGTAAATTTTAGAACGGATATTGATAATTTAAGCGTTATTTACAATAATTTAATTCACGGATGAATTTTATTAATTTTAAGCTCTTGACCAGGTTTTTTTGCCATGTTTTTCCCTAGTCCTTGAACAGAATTGTTAGAGCTTGACAAAAAATAGATTGATATACGAATAATTCAAATCATTTCAATTTCTAATGTTGTATTAAATCATTATTCCTTCATTATTACTTGTGAATATAATTAAAATTCGATATATCAATGAATTCTTTGTTTTAATTAATTTTGTTGATAGGCATGGCAATTTATATTTATATTATTAGTAATTTGACACATATTAAATGTCAATTTCTTCCACCGAAGAAGTTATTTAACGAAAACATATTATTATATGTTATGGAATAAATTGGTATTTAATTATTGTTTTATTGACCTCTAAGTGGAAATAAATCAGGAATTAAAAGATTATAAGTATTATTATATTTCCAAGAAAATGACAACCGAATGTATGCTTAGTTTGCATATTTAATGGGATATTTATGAAGTACTTTTCTTACTTTGGGACAAAAAATATTTGAAGAATGGGAGAAAATATCTGTAGACGAATGTTATCATCTTGTAACAAGTATGTCAAAGAGAGTCCGTCCTGCTATAAAAACAGGTGGAAGGAGGAGTAGTAAATATTCATAATTCTACTATTTTGTAAATAAATTATCGTTACATGCATTTTTGTTCTTGTAGTTTTATTCTATTTCTTACTATTTGGTTCGAATTTATAAAAGTGAAGGGTGTCTAATACAATTGCAGGTTAAGGCTGTAAAATTATTTCACCCCAATTTCATTTCATTAATACTCAAGCTGTTGCATATATGGATGCAATACAACAAGATCAAATAGGACGACTGCACTATTTAGGACATAGATAAATAGGGGAGGACCACGTTGGTTAACTTAAAAACTATGCCAGGGGGAAAATTCAGATTGATCAGATTGAGAGGCGACATCATTATAATCGAATACACATCCGAACTGAGGAATACTTCGCTTAGGAAATAATTGCGTTCGTTCCGTCCATTTATCAACCAGTAAATGGAATCATTTGAGAAAACGTAACGAGCTGGTAATTGAATGTTTTAGATCACCTAAGGGGGCGTCATCTTCATTGGTGTATCTAATCGCTATAATAATTATTATATTATTTATTCGTTTACTCTACTACATACTAAATACACATAACGAGTCACTACTAACTCGGTTTTTTAGAATTAAATCTCAAACTTTGATTTAAAAAAAATTGTCGAAAAAAATGCCACCCAAACTAGAAGGACTAGAAGATTTGAAAGCATGCGCAAGTACGTCAGTGAGGCGATTTAACGTTTTGCTTTCTATTACTTCACTTCCGTTTGTCGTAAGGGAAGTACGCGAGCGCCTTTTTTAAAAGTTTGCTTTGTGTTTTTCCGCTATAAATGTATCCGCACAATTTCATAGTAAAAAGGAACCGATTTATAACGACTAATTTCCTTTTATCGGGTGAGTTGAAAGCTTTTATTTAGTTTAGAAAATTTAAATGTTAACACGGTCTTTATCGGAGATTATAGTCCTGTTGATAAATGGTTACGCGGCTATCAGAATTAAAAGATTACAAGTTCCTAGCGTCGTCGAACAAGGCAATTCGGCCGTGTTAAATTGCGATTATACGATGGATTCAGGCGATGAGGACGGTATCGTTATTAAATGGTATTTAAAAGAGATAGACGCTTTATATCCCGACCTCGTATATCAATGGATTCCATCTAATAGAGAACCGCAAGCTTTCGGTTTGTCCTAAGCAGAACAAAATAATTATCAATATTTATAAATGTGTAATAATCTTTTGATAGGTAAGCTGAAAAATCGTTTAATTTCCTATAATTACGGTAATGAAAGCAGCACTTTGCATATTACGAATACGAGCTTTGAATTGTCAGGGGAATATATTTGCAAGGTATCAAGTTTTATAAGCGAAGATGTTGCCCAGAAGAATATGTTGGTTTTTGGTATGTTTTTAATCCATTATAAATAATTCGAAACAAGTCTGAGGTTTTTGACAATTTTATTTATATAATAATTAAAGACTAACATTGGATTGCATCATTGCAGTAGCGCCAACTAATATGTCTATACTACAGGAAATAGACGACGGCTTAAAACAACTCAACATACTTTGTTATGCGGAGAACGTATATCCGGAACCAAATCTCAAGATATTCACCGACGATAGGTAAATACATAATATAATTAATATAAAATATATACATATATATAGAATTATAAATTATTATGTTTGTATTAAAAACACAAATTATATTTTAAAAATAGAATAATTTCTATCACAAATTTAGTAATTTTTAGTCTTTATGATGTAGCTTAATGTTTTTCAAAGTGTCTTCTAAATTTATTTCATTATTATTATCAATATTATACAACTATAAGCTATCTATACACAGGCCGTCCCAGCTGACGCGGTTTCTTTAATAATTTGTTTATTTTACAGTATAGCGAAAAAGTTTCAAATAAAAGTTTTCCCTATTTAAACGACGTATTGCTAGAAAATATTTTCAAGTATACAGGGTGTCCCAAATATAGAAAAAGCGTATGTAACTTTATTTTAAGCGGATCACCCTATAGATTATATATTTTTAGATTCTACATGATATTTTAAGTAACTTTTATTAAGACTCTCCTAGACCTATGTGCTTTTGTTTTCGAGAAAATAAATATTTTATCAAAAATGTTGCAATTGCAGCGCTCTCGTTAATGAGCAGTAGGATCAAAACTAAAAAAATTTTGGTTTGCGCAAATTGATACGTCTTGAATTGCTTTACTATTTCCTATATTAACATGTACGGATCCTTTTCTTGACATACAGTTACTGGCGCCAACATTTGTAAACATTTGAATGCCAATAACTCTGTTTTTTTTTTTTTTTTTCTTAAACGGGGCAGTCTATGTCTGTCTACATGGTTGGATGTAAAATTAAATTCTCATTCTTTTGATATAAGAATGTACCCATTTATCTTCAGCCGTTTTAGAGAAAGCTGTATATTTCTTCTGCTACTGTCGAAGAAACCATTTCAATTTGCACGAAGTAGGCTACTTAACAATAATATTATGGCAGATATTATATTTAATAACCATTTGTACCGTTTATAATTATACACAAGTTTAAATTTGTATTATAAAGCAATTTCTAAGGACAATAACATTTGTTCACAATCCTTTTATAAAAAATGTAATAACTTTTTATTTTGTGACAAATTTCAGCTGTGAAGATATGTGTCAGCGAATTATCTTGGCGTTTCAAGAAATTAGCCCAATCATGTTGAGAAATGTAGAACAATCATTTAAAAAAAGACATTTCGAAAAATAAATTAATGAATTTAATAATTTTTTCCTAGTTCACGCATTTGCTTGTCTTTTTAAAACTGGTTTTGTCGCGTTTTTATGTTATTTGTTGAAAGGTCCTGTTTAGTTAAAATTGTTTGCAATACAAATTTAAATTGAGCTTATTACTTGTGTATAATTACAAATGGTTATTAAATATAATATCTGCCATAATATTAATGTGCACCCACTTCGTGCAAATTGAAGTGGTTTTTTCGACAGTAGCAGAAGAAATATACAGCTTTGTCTAAAACGGTTGAGAATAAATGGGTACATTCTGAAGAAAGAGAATTTAATTTTACATCCAACCGTGTAAATATACAGGGTGACATAGAAAAAAGTACATTGCATAGTGCCACATAATAGAGGACACTAAAATAAGAAAAAAAGTTCCTATGAACATGGGTCCGCAAGACCTTCGGTTAAAAGATACCGGGTGTTGAATTTTTTTTTATTTGCAAAAACAATGATTAATTAAAACAAAAAATTAAGTTCTTAGAAGATGTTCAAATTGTTATTCTTGTACTTGAATACATTTTTCCATTCTTCTTCTTAATGATTGACGGCATCTTTGAAATATTCCTGGGTTATTACGAAATCTATCTGCCGATTCCATAATTCTTATCCACAATTGTTCTTCATTATGTATTTCTACAGCATAAACTTCATTTTTCATAAATCCCCAAAATGAAAAATCGAGGGGATTAAGGTATCGGGACTACGAGCTGGCCCCCTCGACCAATCCACATATTTCCAAATCTCCTGTCCAAATATTCCCTTGCCACTCGAGAAAAGTGAGCTGGCGCCCCATCATCATGCATGTAATACATTCTTCCAGTAATGGCCAATGGGACATCCTCTAATAATGTATTTAAATCATTCTCCAAGAAATTTCGATACAGTGCACCTGTCAATCGAAATGGGCCAATTAAATAATTGTCAATTATACCTGCCCACACATTAATTGAAAATCCATATTGGTGACTTCGAATTACAGTTCGATGAGGATTTTCATCACTCCAATGGTGCATGTTATGTAGGTTCAGTATACCATCACGACTAAAACCAGCTTCGTCAGTAAACAAAATTGATGAAATAATGTTTTGTCTTTGGTTTTGCAACCATTGGCAAAATTGTACACGAGAAACAAAGTCATGTTCCAATAGTGAATGAATTTTTTTGGAAATGATATGGGCGAAGAAGTTGTTCTTTGAAAATTGGTCTAACTGATTCACGGTTAAGGTTTCGTACCGCTGAACTTGTTTTTCTGGTGCTTGTTCTTGGATTATTTTCTACCATTCGTAAAACAGTTTCTTCGTTTCGCACAGTGCGATGAATTCTGGAAACCCCACTATTCAATTTTGGTTTTCTAAAACAGCCATCTTCTCTCAAACGCCTATGCACATCAATAAATGTTCGAACATTAGGAACTTAGGTCTTAAAGGATATCTTTCTCGATAAATACGTTGAGCTTCGTAAGAATTTGATCTAGCTTCGCCGTAACACATAATCATGTCCCTGTATTCTTCAAAAGTGTAGTGAACCATTTTTGAAAGCAAATTTGAATAATCAGTGAGAAAACCAACGAAAAACATTGAAATCACGAACACAAAATTCCTCAAACAACAATTACATCAGTTTGACAAGTGTCATTATGACACATTATTCAATTGTTATTTTTTGATTAATTAGCGTGCATTGTCGGCTTTCAGATGCATTTGTACTGGAACCATAGATATTCAAAAAAAAAACCCAAAAAAAAGAAATAAAATTCAACACCCCGTATCTTTTAACCGAAGGTCTTGCGGACCCATGTTCATAGGAACTTTTTTTCTTATTTTAGTGTCCTCTATTGTGTGGCACTATGCAATGTACTTTTTTCTATGTCACCCCGTATATAGGGTGTCCCATTAAAAGAAACCAGAGTTAGTGCCATTTAAATGTTTCCAAATGTTGGCGCCAGTAACCGTATGTCAACAAAAGAATCCGTAAATGTTAATATTGGAAATAGTAAACCAATTCAAGACGTATCACTTTGCGCAAACCAAAATTTTCTACATTTTTTAGTTTTGATCCCACAGCTCGTTAACGAGAGCGCTGCAATTGCAAAATTTTTGATTTATTATTTATTTATATTTATTTTATGGAAAACAAAAGCACATAGGTCTAGGAAAATCTTAATAAAAGTTACTTAAAGTATCATGTAGAATTAAAAAAATATATAATATATAGGGTGATCCGCTTAAAATAATAAAGTTACATAGGATATCGACAAAAGGATCCGTACATGTTAATATTGGAAATAGTAAAGCAATTCAAGACATATCAATTTACGCAAACCAAAATTTTCTACCTTTTTTAGTTTTGGTCTTACAGCTCATTAACGAGAGCGCTGCAATTGCAAAATTTTTGATAAAATATTTATTTTCTCGAAAATAAAAGCACATAGGTCTAGGAAGATCTTAATAAAAGTTACTTAAAATATCATGTAGAATCTAAAAAAATATAATATATAGGGTGATCCATTTAAAATAATAAAGTTACATACGCTTTTTCTATAATTGGGACACCCTGTATATTTGAAAATATTTTCTAGCTATGCATCGTATAAATAGGGACAACTTTTATTTGAAACTTTTTTCTCTATACTGTAAAATAAACAAATTATCAAAGAAACCGCGTCAGCTGGGACAGCCGGTATATACAGGATGTCTAGTTAATATTGTACCAAAATTTTATTTTTTTGATTAAAATACGAATAAGTAGTTTTATTTTACTAATATCTATATCTATACAGAGAGAACCATCCTTTTATTGATATTTTTTGTACTTTAAGAGAAGTCAACATTTCTTCATTATTGCGTTACGGAACCCGTTCCAGTTTATATTCTATTCAGGCAACGACAATTTTAGACACTAATGAAGCGATTCCGAAGAAAATGTCTTGCGAAATGGACATGCCCGATGTTAATTATTATAATAGGGTTGAAGCTAGCTTTAATCCTAATAGTAAGTTTTTTTCCGATTATTTAAAGCCATTTAAAAGTGTTAAATGAACAATTAATAATTTCTTTTTTTTTGCAGTTATAGTAAATTCAACGGAACACTTGCAGCTTGTTACCTACTTATTCATACTGATACAAGTATTAATAATATTGCTGACATACTCATATTGATGTATAATTCATTGTATGCAATTTATATTTTATATATTTTTTATAAAAAAATAAACTGACTTTAATATATTTCTCTGGTATATATGTATGTATTTATTAGAGAGTTAATATTTAAATTGCACCGACGGACGCAATACAACAGGAGAGAATCACGCTGACTAATTTAAAAACGAATAAGCAGGGAGGGACTCAAAAATCAAATTGTGTGACGAGACATAACTATAATCTAATGATTCCAAATTGAATCTTAACATCCCATTCAAGTTAATAATAATTCCATTCGTCCATTTCGCCACCGTCAATTTGTCAACCGGTAAACTGGATCATTTAGAAAACGTAACGAGCTGGTAATTGAATGTTTTAGATCACCCTAAGGGGTGTAATATCTGCCTTGGGCTAATTGTCCCTTTTTTATTTTTCTGACGAATTAAATGCTGGTATTGTTTTGCGTGTTTCATTATTACCCTAGCCGACACCATTTTTATAAGTGACTAAGATTAGAGGAAAATTGAAAATTAAAAGAATATTGCAACAAGCTCGAGTTTGTGAAAGCACTAGAAAATCAAGACAACTGTTTTAAATACAATGTTTTTAATAATAATAATAATAAATGTCTTTATTTCCATATATCCGTACATACATATGTATATAAAGAAATGAAATAGTAAATAAAAGATAAAAGGAAATCTTACGGGGCACTTCAGGTAAGCAGCATGAATTGCTGCTTCCTGCTTTGCACACCTAGACTTGTGGCAGCCGATGAAATAGGGACAATATCACCATTTAGGGTTATATTCAGTCGATTTTTGCACAGGTCCACCTCTTTATTCTTACCAAATAAAATAACCTGACTTTTTTGCGGATTGAGAAACAATGAATGAATTCGGGAAAATATATAAATCTGATCTAGATCAAATACAATTTTTGCTTTTGCGTCATCAATGCGAGCGGCAGGAAAGGATAAATATTTATAAATTTGTGTATCATCAGCGTACATTTGAAGTTGACAATAAGTAGGAACAACGGGTAAACGACAGGTATATAAGGAAAAGAGTAGTGGTCCCAAAATTGAACCATGGGGAACGCCACGATAGAGACGAATCTGTGCAGAACACGCATCACCTAGCCGCACAGACTGATAGCGATTAGACAAATATGAGCTAAGCATATCAACGGCAGACTGGGAACAACCCACAAAATGCAAAATCGATAATAGCATTCAACGGTATCAAACGCTTTGCTGTAATCTAATAATACAGCAGCAGTAAGGTTACCTTGGTCTTTTGCCTGAATAATATCATCAGTAAACATTAAAAGAGCAGTCTCCCAACTATATCCCTTCCTAAAACCAGACTGGCAGTCAGGTATAATAGAATGACTTTCAAGATGTTTTACCAATTGTGGTTAAATATAATCTTTTCCAACACCTTACTAATTGTGGGCAGGATACTGATTGGTCTAAGATCATCATATCGAGTAGGCAAAGGCAACACAATAGCCGATTTCCATTGACGAGGAAATACTATTTCCTCGATACAGCAGTTGATTATATGCGATAGATACGGAAGTGTAATAGGAAGAGTCAGTTTCAACATATTAATACCAATACCATCGCTTTTCACGAAGGAAAATTTGTTGATTCGTAAGTTAGGAGGCTTTAGAAAGATGAAAACCATGAATGATTTAGAGCGGACACTTTGGACGAATTCGTTTTAAAAATATTTGCAAACATTTTATAAAAAATCAAAAGAGGGAAAGCTACGAGTATTTAGGGTGTTACATTTCCTGCATTCACATTTCATTTGTTGCTAATTTAGGATAGATGATGATGCGAAAATGGAGAAACGATGTTAGCAGGATAGGCGCAATCTTGCCATGATTGGAGATTATTACCTGTTACTCATTAGAAAATTTTTTTTAAATGCGCATTTTTTTCAAAAAAAAAAAAAAATTATACAGGGTGTCATGTGACAGTGGCCAATACCAACTTTCTTATTTTAAATGGAAACCCCTGCATATTATTTATTTTTTGGGTTCTTCGGAAAATTCTAGACATAATTCATGTACAATGTCCCATACCTATCTTCAACTGTTTCGGAAATATTAAGTGTTTTCAGATTTATTACGAAAATTAACATTAAAAAAAGAAAATTATTTTATTTCACTAATTCGCTACATTACACCAAAAATCTATTTCCCATTTAGCTCTTGATATTGATAAAGTAAGGAAAAACCATTGCTGCGTTCCTTTTTACTGATATGAAATTAAACAAATACAAAGACCGTTTTGTTTATTTTCGTAAAAACTCTTCTAGCCATAGCAACATGTTGTCTGCCTGCATGACAGTAGTGATCAGTGTCAGTGCTATTATTGTGATTTGAATTTCGTTAAATGTACGTAATAATATCAGAAAAATGGTTCATTTAACAGAAATGCACAAAATAACCATTCTACAAATGATTGGTTATGGAGATAACACACGGACACAAATGGAAGTTTCTCGCTTATTTCACGAAAAATTTCCAAATTTGCCGCCTGTATCTCAAAGAACAATTAGCAAAATAGAAAAACAGTTTTGCGAGCTTGGTCATGTAAGACATATTAAAAAAGTATCTGCCAATGCAGTAAGTGATGATACGAAATTGGATATTATGCTTGAGTTTCAAGAAAACCCATATAATTCTGGTCGAAAAGCAGCCCCACTCTTCAACATTAGCCACACATCAATTTTTCGAGTATTAAAGGAAAGTAAAATGCATCCCTATAAAATGATGCCAACTCAGGATGAGCTCATGGAAGACGATTTCGATAGGAGAACGTATTTTTGTGAACAGATGATGGCAATGTTAGATAACGATGTGATCCGATTAGAAGATATTTTATTTTTTTGATGAGAGCACATTTACACTTCACGGCCATGTTAATCGTCAAAATTGCCGCTATTGGTCTAATGAGAATCCTCACTGGATGAGAGAGGAACAACAACGCAATATCCTGAAAAAGTTAATGTTTGGGCAGGAATTGTTGGAAATCACATCGTTCATTGATGGTAACTTGAATGGAGATAAATATTTAGAACTGCTCCAAAATAATGTCGTGCCAACTTTCGCAAACTTATATCCTAATTCAGCAAACCCACAAGTTCCTGCCAATACAGTATGGTTTCAGCAAGATGGAGCACCGCCCAAATTTCCAAATCAATGTCCGGCAGTACCTGAACCAAATTCTTCCAAATCGGTGGATAGGGAGGCGCGGATCGATAGAATGGCCAGCACGATCTCCTGATCTGACGCCATTAGACTACTTTTTGTGGGGATATGTCAAAAGTCTTGTATACAAAACTAAACCCCTCAACTTAGATGACTTAAAAAAACGAATCACGCTTGCGATTAGATCAGTCACGCCTGAGATGTTGAGTAATGTTAGAAGACATTTCCATACTAGATTAGCATGTTGCCAAGACGTTCGCGGCGAGCATTTTGAACATTTACTACATTGACATTAAAAAATAAATAATACGCAGGGGTTTCCATTTAAAATAAGAAAGTTGATATTGGCCACTGTCACATGACGCATCCTGTATATATATATATATATTTTTTGAAAAAAATGCGCATTTAAAAATACAAATCGACGTGTCCAAGCGTTTTTCCCAATACACCCTCATTTATTTGTTATCGAATTTATTCCATTTGGCTGTTCCACACTGTATAAGAAAATTGCTTCGATGTAATAATGTATGTACATATATATACAGATATTATACATATGTCGTATTACTAATACTATTTACATTAATTAATATTAGATACAATTCTCTCTTGTCGATCGACAAAATACGTATGTATATAGATACAAAATGACCTAATATCGTTTAATATCCTGCAATAACTGTTTCTATCGCAGTATATTTAGTAGTGCGATAAAAGTTGAAACTTTTTATACGGAAATCGGTTCAAAAACTATTAATTTTTTTTCCTTGCACGATCGTATAGATAAACGACTTTTAATGAGTACTAATTTCCCTCTGTATATTTAACAAAGTTGATGGTACAGTTGGCGAAATGTTCGGACGGATCTCTTGATAATTCTAAACTGAAAAATTCTTTTCGAAAATATTTACTATTTAGGAAATATTTTCGGAGGGTTTTGTTAATATATTGCCATAATTACCATATGGGTTTTATGAGCTTATACACATTTTTTTTTAAACTCCATATACATACATGATGTACCTATAATGTGCATCGCGTATAAATCTAAATTTATCTCTTGAATTATGGGCATTTTCGGCGTTTTCGCCTATATACACTCTTTATACGCTCGACTTTTGTTTAGAGATCTCTTTCGACAGCTAGGGTAACGCGGCGTTATAATCCAGTAATAATTATATACCTCCATATATTGTTTACTGCGTATGAAGGTGTACCTACAGAAAGTTACGTGTCCGCTAGTGATCATCATCATCATCATGAGACGGGATCCTTCGGGTTAGTGCGAGAAATGGTGTTCCTAAATTTACGTCGGAAATTCGTCCTGGAGGACGTGTCTTTAAGTAGGGTAAGTTATGTCGTTGATTTTTTTAAATTTTTTTTTCTCCCGCAAATCGCACATTCTTGCTAATTTTACAAGTAAAAATTTAAGATTATTATAAATGTGTCTTATTTACTGGATCATCAACGGAAACTTTTCTGCATTAAAACTTATATTAATTTATTATGTCAAATTTTATTTATATTATCGTCAACATCTTTATACATGACGATTTGATATTATTATAACTTTATAATTGTTAAATTATATAAAAGTTTATACTTACAATTATTACATGTACCATGTACCTACAGTGTGTTTCACTTTTCATGGGGACACCTAAATAACTTTTTTATTTTGAAAGCAATCAATATAAAATTTTTATCAGTTATGTAGGCCACGACAATGCATCTTTTCATATGAATAGAGTTTTTATAAAGTCAAAATCTAGCCAACTACGATTAAAATAAAAAGTAGCGTTTCAAGTCGGGTCATAGTAGCGATTAAGATAGAGCAAAAAAGTATTAAGAAAAGTTATTACAAATCACTCAAGAACTCCAAATACCAAATTTCTCTGAAAAATTTGTAATTTTACATTTTTCTCCATTTTTATGCCATCAGCAGATGATAATTTGTTATTGCAATAATAAGAGTGCCATGAAACAAGAAAACGATTCGCAAATTTTATTCAGTATTAAAGAACAAAATATAGCAACAATTTAACGAACAATATTTTAAATAGGATCTTTTTCAACTAGATCACCTTGAAGACGGATACATTTTTCCAATCGTCTTTTGTGATTCAGTACAACTCGTCGTAGTATTTCTGGGGAAATTTCTCGGCAGGCTTGTCGGATTCTCTGACACAGTTCCTGTATGTTTTGAGGTCTTGATGCATACACAACATTTTTAATAGTTCCCCAAAGGAAAAAGTCAAGTGGTGTAATGTCAGGCGATCTAGGAGCCCACTCTATTAACGGGCTATTACGACCTATCCATCTTAACGGAAAGTTCTCGTCTAACCATGCTCGCACTATTCTTGCGTTATGAACCGGGGATCCATCTAGCTGGAAGTACAAATCTCGCCTCTCATCATCCAGTGGTAAATCATCAAGCACATCCATTAATTCAGTATTTAAAAAATGTAAAAACCTTTCTGCATTTAGCGTGTCAAAAAAGAAAAACGGGCCAATGATTCGTGCATTTAAAATTCCGCACCACACATTAATTTTCTGTGAATATTGTCTTTTACAGTTGATGACCCAGTTTGGGTTTTCTGTTGCCCAGTATCTACAGTTCTGGGACGAAACTACACCGTTAGTAGTAAGCTAGTAGCTTCATCACTAAACATAATTTTTTTTCAAAAATTCTCTGTCATTTAGATAATTACCTTGAGCCCATAGACAATACTCCATTCTTCTATGGAGATCTCCATCTTCAAGAGTGTGTAAATATTTTGGCTTACTTATACGGTTTCAATTTGTGACGACGGAGACATCTCCAAATTTTAGAGTAAGAGATACATATTTAAATTTCTAGCCATATCTCGTAAACTCGTGTGAGGATTATTACGATACGCTGCTAATATTACTGCATCTAAATGGTGTTCTCGATTGTTCAATCCTCGTGGACGTGGTTTAGTAACATTTCCAGTAGTGTCGAAAATATTATTCAAGTATGCAACAGTTCGATGACGGATGGGTGGACGTTCAGGGTGCCTCGCGTGAAACTCTCTAGCCGCCTCTCGGGTAGAACGTACATTGTCACCAACAATTCGAATAATTTCTACTTTTTCAGCAATACTTAAATGTCTATCGGCCATTGCTTAGCAAAGTTCGATAGTTGCAACTGAAGTAAACTGTTTAGTGAATTGACGTTTGATGTTTGACGTTTGAACTGATGAATCGTTTTCTTGTTTCATGGCACTCTTATTATTGCAATAACAAATTATCATCTGCTGATGGCATAAAAATGGAGAAAAATGTAAAATTACAAATTTTTCAGAGAAATTTGGTATTTGGAGTTCTTGAGTGATTTGTAATAACTTTTCTTAATACTTTTTTGCTCTATCTTAATCGCTACTATGACTCGACTTGAAACGCTACTTTTTATTTCAATCGTAGTTGGCTAGATTTTGACTTTATAAAAACTCTATTCATATGAAAAGATGCATTGTCGTGGCCTACATAACTAATAAAAATTTTATATTGATTGCTTTCAAAATAAAAAAGTTATTTAGGTGTCCCCATGAAAAGTGAAACACACTGTATATCAGTTTTATTATTATTATTATTTTTTATGTGGTGGGTGCTTAGTTGCAGTGACTCCGAAAACTGTATTACTTGTCTGGCTATCACTGCAACTCTTGAAATTATCGCTTTGATAATGACAGCGCTGCTGTCTAAACGCGTCGGTGTTTAATTAACATCAGTTTTTGGTCTTACAATTATAACTTACCTTTAGAAAAATTCGGAAATTGACGAAAGTCCCTCCTCTGTTATAATTTCTACAGGCTGTTACAAATTCGCGGGTCACCATTGGGATCTCGAAAACGGTAAGAGATACAAAGTCGGTTAAATTGGGGCAAAGTTGCGTTTTTTGCTGCTGAACAATAATCCGTTTTAAAAAATTTTCTATGATTTGTAGTTTTTGAAATATTTCCGAAAAACCGAAAAACACACTTTTCTTTTTTTTTCTGTTCTGAAGTTATTATTGCAGGGATGAAAACTACATTAATACATTCTACAGGTACTTTTTTGAGTTCTTTACGAAGGTATTATTAGATTTTGTTTAAAGCTTTTCGTAGTAGTAAGAAAAATATGGTGTGCTGTGACGACAAAAATTAAACGTTTTGACATATCTCCGCATAGTTTAGTTTGTTTACTGTTCAACTCAAATGCAATTCGTTTTAAACTTATTCAAATGATGAAAACAACGCATAACAACGTGAAATGTTACAACTTTATTATAATAATAACAACACAGTAACAGCCAACGAAATTTACTTCCAACAGTATCCATAAAGACGTCAACCAAATAGAACATTGTTTGGTAAATTAGATAGAAACGTTGTTTTTTATGGATCTTTTAGTAAAATTCGAAGGAAGTAGGAATTTCAGAATTTTAATACAAATTCAGAAAACAACAGTCATATTAACAACTTTTAATATCCAGCTAATTGCTGAAAAATTAAGTAGGTATTATAACATTCACAAATAGAAAGAAAAAACCCAAAATATGTATTACAATGTCGATACTGTAGTTTGTTTCTTTGAAATTCTGAATAAGTTATATTTTACAATACTCGTCACATTGCATTGATACCAAACGTGACTAACACGAACGAATTAAACTAGAAAAAATAATGGTGTACTCGACAGTTCTGAAAGTACCTACTTGATAGAGATATTCATAATTATTATAGTCTACAAATTTAATAGTTCACAAACAAAACAAAATTTTCAGAGTACTAGATATTCGAAATATCCTCCGTTCTTTGCTATATATAAATTTATTCTTCGTCGAACGTTATTAAGAGTACGTTGAACATCTCTTCTTCGTAACGAATTAAATGAAACCAAATTTTATTGCGTAGCTCGGCAATGTCATTAACTGGTTCAGCACAAACTTTATTTTTCAAAATACCCCACAAAAAAAATCTAATGGCGAGAGACCCGGTGACCTTGCAGGCCAACGTACTACTCCACTATTCCCAATCCACTGATTTGGAAATTGTTCGTTTAAATGATCACACACCGCCCTTGCATTGTGCGCTGGTGCACCATCATGTTGAAACCATAATTCTGGAAGTCTCCTTAAATTTATATTGTCCAAATATTCGGCAAATGTAGTTCTAAGAAAATTTAGGTATCGTACTGAGTTTAGGTTTTCCTCATAAATAAATGGGCCCAAACATTTAATCCAAATCTAACTTGATTTCGAACTGGTCTATTGACTCTTGGATTTTCAAGTGACCAAACGTGCTCATTATTTCGATTAAATAATCCACAATTTGTAAATTTACTTTCATCCGTCCAAATAATGTTTCTTTAAAAAATTGCCGTCTCTGTTTTGCTAAGCCAATGACACCATTCTAAACGTCTTTCGGTATCCCCAGGAAGTAAAGCGTGCGAAACGTGTATTTTGTAGCATTTGTAATTGTTCTTTCTCAAGAGTCTCCAAATTTTAACATGATTGTACCATAGCATTGATAGTGTTTGCTGCAACTTGTCGGGTAGAATTGGAAGGGTTAGAAGAAATTATAAAAGAAAATTGAAACTGTTAAAACAGCTCTTGACTGAACTTTTATTTAAACTATATACGCTTTTATAAATAAAGTAACAGTTAAGAGAATATTATGTATTTAAAAAATAAAAACTATTAATTACCTCTTCTAAAATTCGTTATTAGAGCGATCTCCATACTTTTTTCGAGTTTTACGAAAAGATCCATAAAGAGAAATGTTTCTATCTAATTTACTAAAAAATGTTCTATGTGGTTGTTGTCTTTCTAGATATTGTTGAAAGTAAATTGCGCTCGCTATTACTGAATTGCTGTAATTATAGAGCATAATAACACTTTAACATGTCGCGTTTTTCTTCATCGGAAAAATCCATTGTAATAAGTAAAACGATTTTCAATAGGATTAAACAGTAAACAAACTAAACTATGCGGAGATATGTCAAAACGTTTAATTTTTGTGGTCACAGCACATGATATTTTTCTTAGTACTGTTATTTTTAACGTTTTCTGCATTTATAGCCATTTAACTTTCTTTAATGAGGATACGTGATACATGAAAAAATATCAGAAAAAATTGATCTATTTAATGATGCCAAGATCTAATATGGCGGCCATAAGAAAAAATGAAGTTGATGGCGGTCAAAGCGAGACGAAACGCTTTAAACAAAATCTAATAACACCTTCGCAAAGAGTTCAAAAAAGTGCCTGTAGAATGTATTAATCTTGTTTTGATCCCTACAATAATAACTTCAGAACAGAAGAACAAAGAAAAGTGTGTTTTTCGGAAATATTTCAAAAACTACAAATCATAGAAAATTTTTTAAAACGAATTATTGTTCAGCAGCAAAAACCGCAACTTTGCTCCAATTTAACCGACTTCGTATCTCTTGCCGGTTTCGAGATCCCAATGGTGACCCGCGAATTTGTAACAGCCTGTATATGTAGCATAAAATGGGTATCTATCAATTAACAGCAACGCTTTCAATCCTTGAAGTTTATTTCGTACTCTACTGTTATGTTATTTCGTTAATTTCCAATAAATTCGTTCGAATATTATGTTAAGCATTGTAAATTTAGGAAATACTTTGTCAAAATTACACGTACGATGCACACTCATGTTACCGCGGTTTTTGAAAATAATAATAAAATTTGAGAAGGAGGTCAAGAAAAAAACAAGAAAAGGTGGACAATTGGTTTTTTTTGAAATGTGAAAAAGAAGGAAAAGTCAGACGAAAAAGATAAGTTCTTTTAAAAAGTAGAAAAACATTTTAAAAATAGAAAGTGATATTTGAAAAAGAACATTGGAAATTAGTTTGAAAAGAAATTAGAGAAACAGGTGAAGGAAAAGTTTGAAGATTCAAAAGATTTGAAAAGATTGAAAAGTGAAAAGAGGAAAAGAAGAAAAATTTCAAAGGAAAGAAGGACCAGAAGTCGGGAAGAAGTTACTAATTTTATTTTTAATATTATACATACTAAGGTAAGAGGGGGTGGGTCTAAATTAATTGTAAAGTGCTTAATATAAAATTTATTTGAATTATTTTGATTTGATTTGACATTACACTACATTGCTGGATTTATTTTATAATTGTTAAGAATACAGACCTGCTAATACTCTTTGTGATGACTAGCTTCGATAGGCCAAAATTTTGACAAAATTTAGCAGTAAAGTTATATTACACATAATACCTTTATCGGTTTTCATTTGGTGATTTAGATTTAATTTCAAAAATGATGGATTCGGACTAGAAGAAAAGTTCGAAATTTATTTTAGTCGAGGCCTAACAGGTACTGTTATATTCATGTTGGTTGTTAATATTATAATTGTTTAGTTTCTTTGCCGCAAAAACAATTCTTTTATTGATCCAACTCAAACAATGAAAGCTGCTGATTTTTCATTTCATTGGGTTTTAGTCCTCTTATCTAAACAGTCCCAAATTCAAGTAAGTTAACCAGCTCCTCCTCTCCTTCGATTATTTAAAAAAAAATCTTTGAAAACGGA
This sequence comes from Holotrichia oblita, assembly GCA_023690525.1. Lineage (NCBI taxonomy): Eukaryota > Metazoa > Arthropoda > Insecta > Coleoptera > Scarabaeidae > Holotrichia > Holotrichia oblita. The sequence continues at coordinate 2,343,639 of CM043015.1, forward strand.
AGAGCACAAACGAATCTAATAACAGCGCAATTGAGCACAAACAGAGCACAATTGACACACATTTTATGCTATATAAATTATAATAAACGAGGGGCTACAGCAAACTTTCGCCAATATCGGAAATTTTTTTTAAGTACATATATATATAAGGTTTTATTAAGTGAATATTTATTAGTGTTGGTCATCGTCGTGTTTTTACATTTTGTTAGGCTCCATGGATTCGCTTAGTTAAACAATATTTTAAAAGCTATAAAATTAACTAAAAAAGCTTCCATTTAAGAAGTTGCCTTTAGATTCGACGATCGCTCTCACGAAAAGCTTATTCGGAATCGTTTAGAAAAAAAATAGAATCGACAAAGTGCGGCCAATTGTACGGGCGAACGGTTTACTTGATCTGCACTTTCGTTTTATAGCAACAACTAAAATACATTACAAAGAAACACGTTGTATACATATATACGAGGAGGTAATAAATTTAACGGCGAAGAATGTAGCAATAATCTACCAAGCTACGTCCAGCTGTTCGTAGAAATCTAGCACGGACAACATCCCAACACAATAAAGACAATTAATTATATGTACGTACAGTCGAAAGCAAAAAAAAAAAATAGAAATGATTGCGTGTAAACGCGGCTTGACAGTTACTTGTCAATATTTACTTATCTGTCAAAATTAATATATAAGACTGTCATTTTCATAATTTTCTACAAACACTGTTAAAAGTTGACTAACTTCGATAGTCGTTTTTACAGGAACCCTGTCGCACAGTGATAAACGCATTTGGCAATCTTATTATGACAACTAAATTAATTTATTTCCGTGAACTATCATAACATTATAAATTTTGTCAATCGATTTTCGTTAAATTGCAAAAAATAATTTCATAAGACATTAAATCAGTCGTTCATTAAGAACCTTGAATACGTACTTTGAAATTCCATTGGTACTTGTTCTTTTTTTAATATATTATTATAATTTCTTACACATGCAACTGGCGTATGCGTGCAATTTCTCATTTAATTAAAATTATAATACGACAGGACTGCATACTAATTTGCAATTCAAGGTTGTAATAATGACATTAACACTAAACACATTTCTATATTAATAAAGCCAGATTTACAAAGGACGAAAATTGTTGCTCGCTTTTATTTTTTGCCTTCGACAGTACAAACTGTTCAGTTTCTATTACAAGGTGCCTGGGAAAATATAGGAAATCCCTTGGATGCAGATAGAACATGAACAAATAAGATGACAAGTCCCTCTAAACTTTTTTCCTACAGGCCCTTCCTACGGAGATATGCGTCCCTGAAGGACGTCACTGGAAATCGGTTTTTCTAGATTTTTTTTTTAAGTAAGCAGGAGGGCACAACGAATTAAGGAGTGTTGTAGCCGCAACAATAACCCAGCCGTGCTCCTTATCACATCACACAATAAGCAAGAGTACGTTTTTTTAGTCTAAGGTTCAAGCTATCCAGTTTAATTTTTTTGATGTCTTCATAATACAGGGTGTTAAAAATTTAGGCATTAAGTTGTAAAGATTAGTCCACCCCTGGTAAACTTACAAAAGTTAAATACATATTTTAACAAGTCCTTACTAGTGTCTTAAATTATATTAAGTACTTAAAAAAACCGAAGAACCGTAGAAAGGCCCTGTAGGAAAAAAAAATTATAGGAACTTGTCATTTTAATTCTTCATGTTCTATCTGCATCCAAGAGATTTCGCACATTTTCCCGGACACCCTGTATACTGGCAAATTAATATATCCAATAATAATTTGTATTAATAATGCCATCAATAAACACCTCGTTATAAGTGTGGATGCAACGACGTAAGGAAAGAGATATTAAAGGTGTTTCAGGTTAAATAATTAAACGTTAGATTTATCGCGTTCAATGCGCGCGTATTTTTATGATGGGGCTGTTTATAAATGAATGAACGGGAGAGAGTGGCGGGGGCGGCGCGAGAGGGGGGATCATATTTTCGTTTTAGATCGCGCAAACAATGTTCCTCCTCTTTATGATAGTTCATATACCTTAGTTGGGTAGGTAGATATAGAGGCGTATGTATATATGTATGTATGTATACAACGTATCTTAGTTTATTTATTAATTAATATTTTTAGACCTCAATTAATTATGGGATGATAAATTTTACATCGGGCTACCGGATGTTATTCTAATGGGACACATTTGCTACATGTAATATATGTATGTAGTTGCGAATATGATCTATTTTAATTTCGAGAATGCAATACGATACGAATATTTATTTACACGTCGATTTAGCACTTTAATGTATATATGTAGATAGATATCTAAGAAATCTAGTAGGCCGTAAAGATTTAGAACTAATAAAACAATAAAAGGACGTATTGCACGTTAGAACCGATAAAACTCGAAACTCGACAACGATTTACATACGTATGTACTTAGATACATATGTACATACATAATACATTTCTAACGAATAGTATACGATGTTGTTTTATACAGGAGGAACGTCGTCGAACCGGAAGATATGTAGCTGGCGGGACGGCCATCCTCCTATCGCTGTTGGGATTGTACCAGGCCTTCATCGTGGGCACCCCCGAATACGCAGCGCTGTTCGTGCCGGCCGTCATCATGTTCGTCTACGTTCTCTGTATCTTGCACGCTTCCAAACACCAACAGAAACTAGCGAAGGTATCTCGCACATATACGTATGTATGTATACGAGTTTTAATTAATTGTGAATATTTTGTTGCGTTTAGGCGTTAGAACAGGAAGCTCTAAAAGAGATCGTCGTAGCATCGGATAGCAAACCCGACTTATTCGAACCGCCGAAGATTAAGATGAAGAATCTCAAACGCTCTTTCTCTATCGCGTAATTTTGTTTAATTTTCCGTATCCGTTTTAATGAACGTTCTGAGTCTAGTTTTCGAAATGGAATGAATGGAAAAAGATGGATAATAACGTTATGCCTACACACAACTAAACTAATGATGTATATGTATAGGTCATCATTTCGTTTTTATTAGATAATAAAGTATTTATTTAAAAAAAATGTATCAAATAAAAGTTAAAAAAAAAACATATTAGAAACTATTTTATCAAACCTTCGCATATAACGCAAGTACCTCTATTATACAGGGTTGTCACCTAAGCGCGCGCTGGTCTATAGCTCCTAAACTAATGATGTTAGGAATTTCGTTCATATACTAATCTATACTACTTGCAAGACTCTATTTCAGGAAAATATTTTTAAGTACTCGTATATAAGGTGACCCAAATAAGTGTGAAGATATGGAAGTAATTTTTTTTAAATGACACCCCTTGTATTGTGTTGCACATTTCAGTTCATCTCAATGCACTTTATCAATTCCCAAAAAATTATTTCATTACTCCTGGTATTTCCGGAGAAATAAATTAAAAGTCATTAAAATGAAATTTTACGCACTAAGAATAGAAAATAAAAAAAAACGTAGGAGCAATTTTTTGACTCACGATTTAGTATGGAGTGAGTCGAAAACCATTTATTTGGTTTTCCACGGTAAATTTGTATTAACATTTAACTATGAATAACATTAGAGAATTTCACACATGATTAAATTAAGTATTCAAACAATCTACCATTTTCTTGTAAACACAGATTTAACCTGTTTGTTAAAGACCTATTTGTATTTTGTAACACTAAAAGAGTAACTGTATCAAAGGCTTCTCTTATTCTTTCCCGCATGTTTTCTGGTGTAGTTGGTGGTATACGGTAGACCAGATCTTTAACATACCCCCACAGGAAAAAATCGACTTTGGTCAGATCTGGTGACCTTGCGGGCCAAGGAACAGGTCCTTGTCTTCCAATCCAGCGACCTGGAAACTTCTCATTCAAAGTATGTCGAACTTGAATACTGAAATGAGCAGGCGCCCCGTCTAACTGGAACCACATTCTTCTTAACAGCCCTAATGGTATATTCTCTAGAAGGTTATCAAGGTCTTCGTCCAAAAATCTTTGGAAAAATATCACCATTGAGATGTCCATCAAAGAAATAGGGTCCTATAATATGGTCTCCAATTATACCTCCCCAGACGTTTACATTCCACCTGTGTTGCCAGTCAACTGCCCTCTTAAAATTTGGATTCACATTGGCGTAATAATATAGATTATGCCTGTTCACATGACCATTATTGTGGAAAGTTGCTTCATCGGTAAACAATACAGTATTAAAAAACCGTACATCTTCTTCAATTCGACCGAGACCCCAATTACAAAAATTTATCCTGTTTTCGAAATCTTGCCCTAGAAGTGCTTGACTCAGTTGTACGTGATATGGATGGAAATGATGCTTCTTCAAAACCTTTTTAACTGAAGTTTGACCTATGTGCAGCAAATCACTAATGTCGGCTGTACTCCTATGTGGATTTTCAACAACACTTGCAATAATGTTAAATTCGTTTTCATCAATTAATATGGGCTTTACTCTGTCATGTTTTTCATATTTAACTGTCCCAGTCCTGTTAAATCGATCCATCAATCTTTGAAATGCTCTTTCATCTGGGTGCCTTCTATCAGGAAACCTCTCGCCGTACACTCTGGATGCTAGAAGACAATTCTTTAAACATTCTCCGAGAATGTAAATCATATCAGTTGATTCTTGGATCATATAGTTCATTTTTATTAAGAAAGAAAGATAATATGTGCAAGAGGTCGCCGAGTGTCAGAATAATACGACAATAATTAATAACATTGTCATACCAACGAGTAATTTTTTTTCCATAACCGATTTGATCTATTAACAAAAATTTACCGTGGAAAACCAAATAAATGGTTTTCCATAAATATCTAGAAAACCGTCGAGAATTTAAATACAGTTACACTTACAAAAAATATTTGTTTTTTAATTCTGCATCAAGTGGTGAAAAAATATACAGGGTGTTCCATTTGAAAAAAGTGAGAAAAATTAGTTTGAAATATGTCATTGTTCGACCATAATTTCGGTAACCCTGTAGAAAATTTACGAAATGTAAACAAGGTGAGAGTAACCTTAGACCTTTCTCGACTCACTCCATACTAAATTGTGAGTAAAAAAATTGCTCCTACGTTTTTTTTTTATTTTCTATTTTTAGTGCGTAAAATTTCATTTTAATGACTTTTAATTTATTTCTCCGGAAATACCAGGAGTAATGAAATAATTTTTTGGGAATTGATAAAGCGCATTGAGATGAACTGAAATGTGCAACACAATACAAGGGGTGTCATTTAAAAAAAAATACTTCCATATCTTCACACTTATTTGGGTCACCTTATATACTTAAAAATATTTTCCTGAAATAGAGTCTTGCAAGTAGTATAGATTAGTATATGAACGAAATTCCTAACATCATTAGTATAGGAGCTATAGACCAGCGCGCGCTTAGGTGACAACCCTGTATAGAGGATTGTCAGGCAAGTGTGCGTCAATCTACAGCTCCCAAGTTGGGGATTTAGCGAGATAAAAAATGTTACACATATAACACAATTATAAAAATGTTCGAAGCAGACAATGTGAATGTACTGAAGCCCATTCAACCGTCAATCTATTCTCTCCCAATTCTAGCATGTATTTGTGTTTTATCTTCGTCTTGGTCTCGTGCAAATACCAACTAGCTGCATTTCAATAGACCATTCACTATTCATATCATCTAACTTTACTTGCATATGCGTAAACTTGAATAATGGGCGGTATTTGTATAAATATGTATAGGATAATCAATCGTTTATTGGATATTTTTTTATCATCGCTCCAACTTTTTATTATACACTGAACTGTTGTACGGGTTTCGCTCACAATTTTAGCGATTTCCCGTCATTCTACAGTTTGAATACTAAAACGTCAAATGTCGCAAGTAGTTTACCATTTTCTATATTCCATTGGGAGAAATATTTTTGAAATATACACAGGAATACGCAAGAAAATACACCGTATAACGAAACATACGTAGTAGTAACTGACATGAGATTAGCGCATTATATACAGGATGTCCAAGATGTAATTATCCTTTAGTACAACATCAAACCATTAAAATTCAATTTTCGCAAATACAATCACCCAATCAACATTTGATAATTACTGCGAAATATATTTCCATCCTAACATAATAAAATCTAAATTACAATAAACCTTAAGAATACATCGGGGGGGATCTGCACGGAACGTTCAATCGGCGTCATCGAACTTGATGTGTTTGCCCAATTCTTTCTCGGCCTTCTTCAACAATTTTTCCCTTCCCCTCAACCGTTTCTGGTTCTTCTTGAACTTCTGCGATCGATCCGTATTGATCTTACTCCAATACTCCACCTCCTCTTCGCCTTTCAGTACGGTCGCCGGATGTCCTTTATAATCCGATCCGCAGAACCTTACGGCGGCAGAATTATCAGCGAAACGGAGGTAACCCTCATTGGAATTCGGTGTGACATCGACATATTTGATTTCCGATGAATATTGTTTTAAATCTTCCTATACGGATAATAAATATTGTCTTATGAATAAATAGAATTATGTGCTGCGCTCACCTTGATCTTTTTAATGTCACAATACGATTCGGACAATTGAATTTTAACTATAACTCCAGGCACAAATGCTATTTCCTGCTTTTCTTTCTCAGTTGTGTTCGTATCAGTTTCCATTCCGTTCACACTTTTCTGTTTTGTCTCTGTGTGAGTAGTAAACCTCTTCCTATGCAGGAATTGTTTCAATTGTTTCATTTTTGCTTTCTGATTATCTAAATATCGGTTGCGAATTTTCTTCCATTCCAACCTGAAAATATATTTCAGACTTAGATTGATTCAAATCGGAAATAATACAACTTACTTTGATAGCACTTGCATCCCCAATTCCCGCAATTGTTTCTTCTTCATCTTTTTATGCTTTTTCCGCTTTTTCTCTTCGTAATCGTCACTCGTTACGCTTTCCCCAACATTTTCCACATCGACCGCTAAATTATCGACCTTAATTTTCTTCCGATTTTCGTCAGATTCCTCTTTACTATGTCTACGTTTTTTCGAATTTTCCACATCCTCCTCATCATCATCATCAGCATTACTAACATCTTTATCGCCGTCAACTATCTCGCTTGTCTTATTTCCTTCGTAAGTAACGATACTGCATAAAGTATCAGGTGCGATCAACGCAGACATCCTACACCCGATAGATTCGAAATAATTCAACGCTTCCGTGGCTTCTTCCTCCTTTTCAAATTCCACAAATGCGAAACCTTTATTCACTTTATTATGTTTATATTTGGGGATGGACACATAATTGACGGTACCAAATTCGAGAAAATCGATGCTAACCATTCATGAGTAGCGTCCACCTTAATCCTTTCCACATATAACGTACAATTATCGACGTTCTCATTCATTTTAATAGGAGTTTTCCTCTTAACTTTAGTTTTGTCTTCCGTCAACTCTAATAATTCAGAATTATTTATCGCTTTTATTACATCTTCAGGGTTTGTCGTCAACTTGCGGATCTTATTAAATTTTAAAAATATAGAAATGTCAACCTCTAAAATGACAATAAATAAAGGTAAAATATATGATTGTGCAGAATTAACAAGTATAGATAATTACCAGGACTCTTTTCCACTATCGGCAATAAAAATTTATCCTTCACCAGATTAGAATCACTAAAATAAAATTCCATTTGCTGCATTATAGAATTGTAAAGTTGTTTCTTTCGATGGCGACCCTTTTTGTGTATTTGTTCGTCTAAGATCATATCACTTTCCATTCCTGAAAGTTAAAACTTTAAATACTATCTTATAAAATTAATTTTAGCAAAATCGAAACGATTCAAATTAATAAAATGAGGTTAAGTTTGTTTGTAGTACCAACATCGCAACACTCTATAGAATATACTTTTAATTAATCTTGGTTAGTGCTGCCATCAAATGGGAGATGGCGGAACTGGGATTACAATTTTTTTAAATAATAATTGTGATTATGATAATTAGAAACCGAGAAATTATATCACAAATCAGCAATTATCATTGTGTATAAGAAAGTATAAGAAAATTGTTTTAATCACCAAAAAAAAGCAAGATCTTTAAAAACGTGAAATTAGTCAGTAACAAGTGGCGCCAGATGAGGTGTAGTTGGGAAGTAGACAATAATACCACCAACATAAATAGATTAGGGATTTATTAATTTCTATACAGATGTATGCGATTCACTTCACAGGTATTTAACATTAATTGCGAACTGTCATTGTGTGTGAATCGTCAAATTTGAAAATCGTCTATTAACTATTACAAGTTTATATCTCACGATGGCATCTGTAGCAAGTCCATCTTTTCCCGACTATTCAACTCAAGCCCCAACGCAACATATGTTTAGTCCTTACGCGGATAATGGAGGGTAAGTATTTTTTAACCTCTTCCATCACAATTCAATTTAATCAGAGAAATTCTTATTTAAGGAGCGTGGTAGCTATAGCCGGCGATGACTTCGTCATCATCGGCGCTGATACTCGCTTAAGCGCTGGATTCTCTATATACACCAGGGAACAGAATAAATTGTTCCGACTGACCGATAACACCGTACTAGGTTGTGCTGGATGCTGGTGTGATACTCTAACGTTAACCAGGATTTTGAAGGCCCGCATGCAGATGTACGAGCAGGAGCATAACAAAACCATGTCCACAACGGCCGCAGCCCAGATGCTATCTACGATGCTGTATTATAAACGTTTCTTCCCGTATTACATATCCAATATCTTAGTCGGGTTGGATACGGAAGGGAAAGGCTGCGTTTACAGCTACGATCCGATTGGACATTGCGAACGAGCTTCTTATAGAGCTGGGGGATCTGCCGGAGCTTTGTTGCAGCCCTTATTGGATAACCAAATTGGATTGAAGAATATGCAAAACGTGACTAATAAAACGGTCAGTTTGGATAGGGCTTTAGCTGTCGTTAAAGATGTGTTCATATCGGCTGCGGAACGAGATATATACACGGGTGATAAAATTATGATCATGGTTATTACGAAGAATGGGATTAAAGAAGATTCGTTTGATTTAAGGAAAGATTAATCAGATTTTCTTTTTTGTACTTTTAATATTATAATAATTAATAAAAGTATCTAATTTTTATTTTGTTTTATTTTAATAATAATTCCTTAAAGAAAAACCAAGCTGCTTGCTGTTTCATTTAAATCTTATTAACCGATTCACTTACATTAATCCCACTGTGATCAATAGGAAGCACCCCTTTTTAATAAAAAGGATGTTTTCAATCCTTCATGATAATTAGATGGTACTCTCTTAGTAAAAATGGCTTTAAATCCTTTCTTTTGTCGTTTAACATGATTAAAAATTCAAATATGGTGGGTTTAATTCGATCACCAATCAGGAGATTTTCGTTCTGTACGACCAATCGAAACACCGTTCCACGTCAAAATACGTTATATTATTTTTTTATCGATAAAATTTCGAAAATATTAACTTCTAAAATCGTTAATTTTCCCCGTTTTATTAATAAAATAGGTACATTTCGTCTATACACGTCGAAATTAAACTTATAAAAATAACTTGTATGTAATAGGTTTCGTTGACAGGACGCATGTGCGCACATTTCATCGAATTCTAACCCGAATTGGGGGGCGCGGATTAATGCAATTTCGGTCACGTTCTCGCCAAAATTACCGTCGTCTCGTTTTTTTCGGTGCGTAATTGAAGAGATAGTGAACCGGCGAAGCCAGTATGTACACTAAAGACTTGACGTTTCTTTTCAGTTGTTAAAAATTGTGATTTGACGCAATTCCCGTAAAAATAGCATCATTTTTCGTTGAATATTTCTTTTGAGACGCATCCCCGACGGAAATTAGCGATGTCAACCTGTACTATACGCACGGTATCGAAGATCTACACGGACGCCCTGGCCGGGAAACCGAAAGAGTTCTGGGATTACGACAATTTCACGCCGCAATACCAAGACATCGATAATTACTCGCTGACGCGGAAACTGGGACGTGGCAAGTACAGCGAAGTGTTCGAGGCGATAAACGAACTCAACAACGAGAAGGTCGTGGTGAAGATATTGAAGCCGGTGAAGAAGCGGAAGGTGAAACGCGAAATCAAGATCTTGGAGGAGCTCAGGGGCGGCGTCAACATCATTCGGATGTACGGCGTCGTTTCGATTAATTCACTCTATACGGGTTTAATCTTGAACAGGTCCATAACGTCGACTTCAAGCACATATACTTTACGTTATCAGAATTTGACACCAGATATTACATATACGAGCTGTTGAAGGCTTTAAATTACTGCCACAGTAAAGGAATCATGCATCGAGATGTCAAGCCGCATAATATAATCGTGGATCAATCACAGCGGAAGCTCAGATTGATCGATTGGGGTCTAGCGGAGTTCTACCACCCCGGACAGGAGTATAATGTAAGGGTGGCATCCAGATATTTTAAAGGACCCGAATTACTTGTCGAATATGGATATTACGATTACTCCCTCGATATGTGGTCGCTAGGTTGTATGTTCGCATCCATGATATTCCGAAAAGAACCCTTTTTTAGTGGAAACGATAACTATGATCAGCTAGTGCGTATTGTTAAAGTACTAGGAACGCAGCAATTCTACAACTATATTGAGAAATACAATATTCCGCTATCGAGCCACTTCCAGGAGATGATTGGCACCCACAATCGGAAGAAATGGGAGAGATTCATTAAAACAGAGAACGAGTACTTAGTGAGCGAGGATGCTTTGGATTTTTTAGAGAATCTATTACGTTACGATCACATGGAACGTATCACAGCATTAACTGCTTTAGATCATCGTTATTTCACGCCCATCGTTCGGTATTATAAGAATAAGCAGTCGGCGGAGTCGAAAGAGGGTCTCGGCTTAGATATGGAAGCATCCCCTGCGAAGTAATGCTCATTGATTGTCTAATTTGCTTTTAAGTTTTTTTTTAAATAAATTGTTATACGTTTTTTAAATAAATTACCACTTTAATACGATACTGAGATTATTTTATAGATATCTCTTAAAGTTAAAAATACATTTTAATGATTAAATATTACATCCTATATTGCTGCGCACCATTTCGAGCTAACTTATCCGCCTCTTCGTTACCTTTAATACCCTGATGACCGTTAACGTGAACCTACGGAGGAATTAAATTAAAACTATCACAAAATCCAAAAGAGAGTGATAACGTACCCAGCGGATATCCTCCAATTGTTGGCACAATTTATCTAATTTATCAAAATCGACTTTATTCTTTACATCTCCGCCGGAGGATAATTTCCAATCATTCTTCTTCCATTTCTTTATCCACATCGTCATGGATTTAATCACAAAATCGGAATCAGTCTTAATACACAGCTTTTTAATATCTACAATGCTATCATGATTAAAGAAATTTTAACATATAATATGTACCATTATCTAAAGCAATTTTCACAGCTCGAATACAGGCTTGAATCTCGCCGACATTATTGGTAGCCTTCCCATCTACGGGGGCCGAAACGTTACTACAACATCCCTAATTAGTTTAAGTTATACAATGACATCTACTTACAAAGGGTGATCGTCTCCGAACCACACTCCAAGACCAGCTTTAGCTCCTTTAAATCCGTTATTTTCGCAAGCCCCATCAGTATATACAACGACAAAATCGTTTTCGTAATCGAAATCTCTTTTTTGCCGTTTGGCCTCATTTAATGAGTAATAATCGGTCTCTGTAAAATCAGAGCTAGTTGTACTGAATGCTCTAAAATATTGCAGGCATTTTAGAGTGATATTAATATATTGACATTAGATAGAGTAAGATATAAATTGAGCAATAATAATCACCTGGATCCTACGGTGGAGTTCCTTTGTAATTGCAACATCTTATATTTAATATCTTTGATTTCGTTCGTTAACGATTCTAGTTGGTTCTCAGCTTTAGATAATCGTTTATTTAATACTGACATCTGTTCAGAAACGCTAAAACTGATCCATTTGATATATGTAAAAAGAAATGATGACAATAAAACATAGATAGTTGATTACCTTCTATTTCCAGTCATCTTCACTAAATTACACGTTTTTAATCTATTGGTTATACCTAATTGCCGAAAAAACATAAAAGATGTAAAAATTATGATAATTTGGCATTAAAATAGATTAAGATGGATAATTGTTATCTTTTATCGCACAACATATGTTTATAAATACATTTATTGTAACTTTCTTTTCAGCACATATTTGCAAATTATCGAATCTGACATTTAACAGCAACTATGATTCTAACCTATCTTTGAAATTAAAATTAGCGACAACAAACAGAACCATCTGTCCCAACATTTCCGTACTATTAGACGTTTTTGTAAATTGTAGCGATAAATATTTACCGGTAATCAGTTGATATTATGACGAATCTATTCGCTTAATCCTGATAAATTAATTTATTCTCAACCTCTTTCCAAGTTGGTAATGTTGAGATGAAGTGGAGAATAAACGGTTTCTAAACTAATTTACTACGGTTAAATGAATAATTCTTTCATAAAACCAGCTGATGACCGGTAAATTTCTACCGTGCAATTTTCGAAAACGTCTATTACCATTAAAAAAAGGTATTTATATTGATGCGCGGCAAATTTAAATATCTCAAAATTATAGATAACTTTGCATTTTCGAAATCTTATGGTGACAGTTACTTATAAGAACGTTTATTGATAGGTATAGGGAATGCTAATGTAGTTTGAAGCAGAATTTAATTTTACTTTTAAAAAAATGGGTCGTTGTATTTGAGGACATTGAAATTTAATAGTTTGAGTACCAAAAAACTATAAAATTTTGAGCATCCTGTACATAATGCACTAATTCTAATAACTGTAGAAAAAACAACCAGATTTCTTTTATCCGATGTCTACTAGTGCCATCTGATATTTTACATTCCACTTAATTGTAATAAATTGTCCCGAAATATCGTCATAGATGGCGCTGCCTATCAGCCCGCCCAAATCGCGCAATAAAGTTCTACCTTTCTGTGCCGTTATCAGCTGTTATGTTATACGTTTTTAATCGGCAATACTGGGTAATTTTTGACTTTTTTCGAAGTTTTATCGAGTTATTTAAAAAATATTTCGAAATTTGATATTTTTTTTAAACACTTTATGTCGTGCTAAACCGAATTTGAGACTATAAATTCACTTAAAATTTACGATTCAAATTTTAGTAACTTTTCACTTTTTACAGTTAGCAACGATCTAAACAAAAATGGTTGAAGGCAACATTCATTTCATTTTTGCCACTTGACGTGTCCGGATCAGCCTCACAAAAGATAGGGACGGACATTCTAGAAATTATCATGCCCATTCGCTCATCCTACGTTTAAAATATTGAATTTATTTAAATAAAGAGAGTATTTTGTAAAAGAATGGACAATAATTACGTACAAATAAAGGACATGCGTCCTGGTCTAAAAAATATCAACGTCGTATTCATAGTGTTAGAGGTCGGACATCCTACCTTGACGAAAGAGAACCGCGAAGTTCGAACTTTCAAAGTGGCCGATCAGAGTGCTTGTATAAACGCGAGTGTGTGGGACGAGGCTGGACAATTACTGTTGCCCGGCGATATCGTACGTTTAACGAAGGGTTACGTGTCCCTGTGGAGGAACTGTCTGACGTTGTACACGTCGAAAGGCGGGGACCTGCAGAAGATCGGCGAATTCTGCATGGTCTTCAACGAGCAGCTGAACATGAGCGAACCGAACCAGGTGATAGCGCCGATGACATCGATGGGGGGACCGCCGAACAACGCCCCCTTGAATAACGGCACCAACAACGGCGCCGGCAGGATAGGACCAACGAACGTACCGCCGATCACCACCTGTTCGATAATCCACAATAACGCGGCGACGGGACCGGCGGCGGCGAAGACCGCCCCCAATACGAACAGGTTGACCAGCAACAATAACGGACAACAGGATCAGAAACGGCAGAGGGGATCCCGTGGCGGACAGCATAGGAGTAAACATAATAGGAACAATTAATTGAATCGATTAGGATTTTAAGACGACGACGTTTTGCTTTTTGTATAATATCTATTGACGTATTTCATAACAACAAAAACAAAATCTATTTTAATTGACGATTTCATCGTTTCTTTTGTTTTATATTTTAATTTAATTATATTTTGTTTCTGTTGTGTCTTGAATGTATATAAATATGCAATATAGACCGATTATTGTTGTAAACAATATTTATATTTTTATAAAAATAGACTTAAGTATACTACAATTCAAACACTCGGTGTATTATTTTTCAAAAATTGCAATTTCCAAGATGATTCATCGACTTCGACTGCCTGCAGTTCTTAGAATCCGTGATATACAGAATGCCCAAAATTTAATTGCGTTTTAGTACAACTTCAGACCATTAAAACTCGATTTGTTAAAATATAGTAATAACTAAATGAATTTTAATGGTTTGAAGTTGTATTAAAAAAAACACTGTGTAATATAATGTACTAATTTTGAGAAACGCAGCGGAAACATCAAGATATATTCTATCCATAACCTCAATTTCAAAATTTTTACTCAAGAAATCGTAAAATAGCGATGATAACCATAATAATATAAATTCAAAAATATTTTCGAAAAAGTCGGGAAATCTCGAAAACAATTACAGTAAGTCCTCGTAAAATAACGCTTAGATTACGAAAATGCAAAGAAAACTATATCCTGGAAAATATTTTTAATGAATAGATTTAATCACCCTATGCGCGTATGCAATTTTATAGAAAATTATTATCGTTAGAAGACTCAATATTTAGTTAATCGTGGTTCTTAATCGATCACTCTTGCTTCTCTAAATTGACATATTTGAGCATTTTAGGTATGGAGGTTAATTAAATCGTTATAACTTATTAACCTTACATTTTAGGTATAGGAACACCTAATACGGATTCAAAGAGAATATTTTGTAGAATCATAATATCTAATAAAATATATACCTTTCCATTTAAGAAAATGTACTTTCCGCCGATTGAACTTATTTATAAGCAACTAAGTTTTTAAACACCCTGTATAATGTTACAGAAAAAAACGTCAAATGCTGTATAACTACATAATATCAGCTATGCGTATGCAAAATTTCATTCGCCTCATTTACTCCTACGTGAAGTAATATCACTATAAAGTAAGATCGGTTCCTGTCACTTTTTTTCTTTAATTGCGAATAACTCAGAAGGAATGGTATTTAGGTATAGGGTATGATACATGAAATATGTGTAAAATTTATCATAGAAGCTGAATTTGTAATTTATTTTATAGCATGCTATTTAAAAAATCGAAGTTGATGCCCACTTCCGGTTAACCGGAAGTGATATTTATTCAAAAATATTTTCACATGATAGTTCATATTCAACCATATCGAACTGCAAAATTTTGTTTTAAAATTCCGATCCGTTTATATAATACTTTTAATAGGCCATTCTCACCAATCATCCTGTATATAGAGGTAGATAGTGACAACAGATTTGCCGGGCAATGTAATTATTTTAAAAATCTTATCTGTCTTGTCTATATAATTTTACAAGTTGGAATATGATAACAAGATAATTTAAAGTGCGTAGGAAAAAAGCATAAACAGTTATACAGGGTGTAACAATAGTGCGATATTCTTCCATGTCTCCTTTGTTACGCAAAATACAGCAAATCGTTATATACTAAAGTTGTTTAGTGTTATGAAATTTATATTGTAAAATTATTCTACCATATACAGGGTGTTTAGTCTGCCCGTAATCATCAGTATGTTTACATTTTTAAATGGAACACCCTATATATTATCACATTTTTGAATTGCCTGAGGAATTTTAAGACAACTTTATACAAGATAATATTCAGTTATTTTCATTAGTTTGCAAGATATTTACATTTGATTGAAAATTTTGACATTTAGCTATCTTCAGAAGTATGCCATTATTTCGGTAACGGAAAAAATGTAACATTATAAAACTTAACATAACGTTAGAAACATCTCCTATGATGACAATAAACAGATGTAAACTTAAATATGTTATACAGAGTGTTCTAGAAATCAGTGTCTTTTTGAAACAATTGAAATGCGAAAATCTTCATTTTTTCAAATTGAAACACTATATTTTTATGGGTTAGTTGAAAGCGAAATTTAATTATCTATTAGTTTGAATAAAGCAGATATGTAGTTAAAATTAATGGTTTTAAAGATATTTCAAATTATTTCTCACTGCACTTCTTCTTCTCTTCTGCCTTGTTAACTTTAATTTTGAGAATTTTGAGCATTTGTCAACATAATTTCACAATTATGTAGTTTTAATTGGTGTATATTATATGTTTGTAATATAATTTTGAAGAAATTATTTACTATTTTAAAATATAACTTGAAATAAAAACTACAATAAATTGAATTTGCATACAAATGTGTTCCCGTACCGTTTTGTATTTACCGCGTTGTCTTTAAAAGTTTGATAACATTTCAATAGATGGCGTTGATTGGTGTTCTGTTGCATCGGATCCAAAGTTTCTACAGTTTTCTATAATACCTACTTTAAACGTTATTGTTAGACGGTTTCAGTTTTTACGGATGTTGAGTCGCAAAATGTACCACATGTTCTTGAAATAACGTTATTACACTCCCCATAAATGACAAATAAACTTAAATAATCATCGTCAATCAACCCTTCTTCGACAACTGACAATTTATAATTTTGTAAACACTATCGTGGTTAACTAATAAAAAAGGAACTAATGCAAACAGTATGTATTATAGAAGATCCTTATTTTTAATACCGAATAAGAAAAAACTATAAAAATTGCCGCTTCCCATTTAAAAAATTGACAATATATAGGATATTCTATTTAAAATTACAAAGTTGGAGCCTACTTCCGGTATACGCCATCTTGAAAATATTATTATTTATAACGTTTCAGATCAATCCTAGCTATAGTTTTTCTGCGATCGATCGTTGCAGTTCCCGTTGCACCATCCTGTATAACAATTTCAAGGCCGTTGATTTAGATGTCGATGTGCTCCTTAAGAAATACTGTAAATTGAACTGGCTAAATTCTATCTGTGCATACCCACGAAGAAAAGGCAATTTCAAGATTCAATTTTTGTTAACTCTAGAGTCGCATCGGAGGGCGAAATGTGTTTAGCTTAGATTTCACCGTAAGCGATAGACCAGATTATAGAAATTTACGAAGAGCGATGGAGAGAAAAGATCAAGAACCAGAATCCCAAAAACATATACACGTATACAAACTCATACGCACTGAATCGATTTGAAGAAAAAAAAGAAAAACGCTCACAAACACTAAGTAGGAAAAATAACGAACGACAAGAGAAAATCTTTGATAATTCCATTTTTTTAAATAATAAGTATTTATTTTAATTCACTTTTAAACTAAATAGAGATAAACCAGTTCTATATTTACACTATCCAAACTCTAAAATTGTGTCCGATATTTCTTCAAATAAGCGTCAGCCTCACGACTCCCTTGCGGTATCAAATCCCCAATTTGCTCCATCAAATCCACGATGAACCTCTTCTGCACCAAAGGTCCCCTCCTCAAATCGGTATTATTACCGAACACGGAGATCTCGTTGAAGTAACTGTCGTCTTTCTTGCATAAAGTCGTCGGGACTTTAGTTTGGTCGCAGATGACCTTGAACATCAGCGCCCTTTCGCATTGATAGCCCAATTTCAAGTTCCCGATCGGTATGAAATTGGTCTCGTACTTCTTGATCAGTCCCCTGATGTGATGCTCCAAAGCATGTTTATGGTTATGGTGTTTCTGACAGATGTACCAATTGGAGAGGTAATGGTTGACGGTCATACCTATAACCTTAACGCGCAAATGTATCTCTTCGTACGCAATTGGGTGCGTTTCGTGAATCTCCTCGTAGAGGGAAGCTATAACCTGCAAAATTAAAAAAAATGAAATGAATGGTTTTGAAATATATAAGAAATCTTTATCGAATTGGAGGAAGATAAACCGAAGAAGAAAGCTTCACAATATTAAACTTGGCAAAAACATTACTCAAGATAATTTAGCGTATCTATCAACCAACTCTACATAAAATCAAGTATTTAGTTCAATTACAAAACGACAAAGAGAAACGATATGACAGTGTCTATTGACGAGAAACAATGAGGTAAATTTGCCCTACATGAGGTGGGCACCCAAAGGAAATTAACTTTAGCCTGGGCCCTCAGCCACATGGGCCTGAAGGAAAACGAGGCGGCGAATGAGCTGACCAGACGAGGTTCATCATCGGGCCTTTCATAGAAGCTGGCCCTTCCTTCGGCATCACCAAATCGCAAATTAAAAAGTTCATGTACGAATGGACATATAACAGGTCCAAGGAATGGTGGAAAAGATCACCAGGACAAAGACAGGCAAAGGAGTTCCTAAGGGAACAGAGGCTTGACTTTACTGAAGACCTACTGAGTAAAGACAGGAAGACTGTCAAAGTGATAGTAGGTCTGATGACGGCGGTCACTGTAGATTGAATATATGTTTAAGATCGGCCTGGCAGAGAATGCTCTTTGCAGATTCTGTCAAGAGGAAGAAGAAACCCCAGTTCATGTTTTGTGCCACTGTGACGGCCTAGCGAGGACAAGGTTTCTAGCAATGAGCGTAGAGAACCCCACAGCTAACGGCTAGATAAAAGAACCGCTCTCAAAAATAATAGGTTTAATTAAGAGGGCGAAACTAGAGAGTGTTCTCTAAGGAAAAGGAGATCAGGCTCGCATGCCACCCTACTCCTAACCTCGCCTAACCTAACCTATGGTATATTTCACCACAACCTGCTTCAAAAACAATAACAATCATTGTTAGAAGATTTTGAAATTAGCCTCTTGAGATCATTTAATGCTGCCTCTGTAGATCTTCCTGGTTGGTAGGTGTACTGTCTGTCACTGAGTGGCTGTTCTCTCACCGCGGTGTCTCATATGTGCCTGTCCACCAACCTTTCAAGAGTTTTGAGTAAGAAGGAGGACAGGCTTATCGGTCTGTATGACTTCGGCGTGTGATCAGATATCTTACCCACCTTACCACCTTTTGTCATGCTTTTGGAACCCATCCCAGGCTACTGCAATCCTTGAAGATTTTTGTGAGATGTGGTATCAGTATCTCCATCCCTTTCTGACGCGGACTTGAATGGCGAAAATCTGCTCACTGTCCACTTAATTCTTGCGGGTCTCGTGATCTCTGTGGCCAGCCTCCAGTCATCTCGTTTCGGCCTGTTTGGCGTTTGATCTGGTGCGGCCGGCCCGTGAGTACCCTTCAAGATTTTCGCGGACGGAAAGTGAACGTTTATCAGTTCTCTTTATGAGTGCTTGTGTAGGTTCCATCCGTTCTTTTGATGAAACCTACAGAAATATACCTTAATACGATATGTCATTAATAAACATTGAAAAAAGTGGAGCATTGCGGAGGTGACAGCATTACAAACAGTTGATGATGCCATAGTGAGCGATCAAGGAAAAAATATAATTGATTTTGACACAAAATAAGATAACGAAGTACTAGGAAACAGAAATGACTGGCTAGAGCTTGATATTTGATCTTGAGATTGATGAATAATTCTACTAATTTCTTTGACAACAAATTTCCTAAATTGTCAGCTTAATCTTTGTAAAATAAGAATTGTATATTTGTGTAGCATCTTGAGTTGGTAGTACTGTACAATTGATATACGCATACGAATGTCATGTAGGTAGAGTGGAAAATAAAACACGTTTATTGAATTAAATTCGAGTTGTTTATTACCTACGAGTGTAGAAATACGGAATACAACAATTTGTATATGTTTCCTAAAACTAAATAACTTACAGTGTCAACCATACGGTTTAGGAATTTTCGTAAAATATGACAACACTGTGGACACTAAGTGGCATGGATGTTTCATAATAGCTTATTACGAAGTATATTTGCTCTATAATCATTACAATAAATATAAAAATGTCGTATTGGTGAGAATCCATATTGGAAAGTACAAGAAGCTTTTTATTAATTTTATTTTTGCCGCCATATTGCGTAGAAATAAGAAAAAATCATAATTAAAAATATATGCATAATAATAACTGAAAATGATATCAATAATATGGATTACATTTACTTTCTTACTATTTTATATACAGGGTGTGCCAATTATCTGAATTCGGTCTATTATATCTTACCTATAAGTTTAATTAAAAAATGTTTTAAGTAAAAGTTGTTCGGGATCAACTGCTCTATATCGTAAAATTATTTTAGTGTATACAGGGTGTTCAGTTTTGGCTGAGCGTTATAAAATTTTCTTTTTTTAAATGGAACGGTCTATATATTATGACATTTTCAGATACCCCGTTGTAAATTAAGATAGTTTTATCGGACAAACCTAGTACTAAAAATTAACCGTTTCCGAGATATTTCAATTTTAAGAGAAAAAAGATTATTTTCATGGTTGTCTTTGAAAATTAATTCCGTCTGTACTGATATGTGTTTTGCAACGATTCTTTGGCATAATTACGACATTACCTTAAGTTAAACAATCCATGCCAAATATCTTCACTATAGCATACAGGGTGTTTCGAAATTGAAAATTAATCGTTGCATTTTTAAAACGGTAAAACTCGTTTTTTTCAAATGGAACGCCCTGTATATTTTTATGCCATTTAATATTGTTTCAAGTTCCCTTTCAATCGCTTATAACATTCCCTATAGCTAAAGTTTAGTGAATTATTGGCCCTATTTTTTTTAACGGAACCTTAACAGGAGAAAGGTATCGACAAGAAATTATTATGCCATTTATCGAACAGCTTGACGATGAAGAAATAACACAGGGATACTTTCAACCAGAGGAAGCTACAGCACACACAGTAGGAGAAACAATTAATATGCTGCAGCAATTTTTTCAAAATCGGTTGATAAGTTTAAACACTGAACATGAATTTCCACCAAGATCTTGTGACATTACCCCCGAGTGCGTTCGAAATGTTATACGTCAAGGTAACTCATCACGTGACCAGTGTAATATCACGTGGTTTTACTCTCCATCAGTTTTCGAACGCCTTGTGTAGAATAATATCGTTGCCATGGTTACCAGCTGTTGTAGGAAGGATAAGAAATAGAGGATTGTAGGTTATGTTGCTTGGACTTTGCTTGTCACTTTGTACAATAAAAGAAAAAAGAAAAAAACGTGTGATTATGGCAATTCAGTTGACACAAAAATTATATCAAGGTTGCGAAATATTTTAGAAGTAATTGCTTGCACTTCCATTTTGGTTAATTGTATTTGATAAATAACAAATTGCATAAAATTTGCAGTACCTAACCATGCCTAACCGGTACGTGCCAATACAATATTATAATTATAGCTTTCGTTTTACATGCGCTTCACTTCAGTTGTAACGTCAACTGAAGTATTACGGAAATGCAAGAACCAAGTGAAACACAAAAACGAACGCTTCTTATAGGTTAGGTGAAGCGTATCACAACAAGTGAATCGCTATTAGTCTGCTTCACATTCATCTGAAGCACTTCAGTAAAGTGCATCGTGAAAGTGCATTTCCATATCATTTGATTTTTAAAAAGAACGCAGTTGGTAACTGAAGTGAAGCAAAACTTGAGAAGCGCATGTAAAACGAAAGCACCTTGTGTGATGTGATGTGATACGTTTCAAAGAGAACAATGCGCATGCTCGAGTAAATTTTACCCTGCTTTTTATTTGGGTAAAGGCGAGAATACACATGCCATTAAAATAGCATGCCAGTGGTCAGTAACTTGTATGCTAACTACTTGTTCTTGGACGTCCCAAAATACACACGCTAGTAAACAGTATAGTAAAGTTACCAGTAACATGTATGCTAACTACTCTTGCCATTGCCATATTTAAATACTGGCAACTGGCACACGTCGTTCACACACAGGTTCCAACACGACTTGCATGCTTTTCCCCCCACCCGGCAGACGAATCGGTCTACTTGCACAGAAAAATCAAACGTCTTGCGATCTGCTAGCATGCTAACTTCTAGAATACTTTTTTACTGGCAACGAGAGTCACACATGCAAGTAACACGCATCTTCCAGTGGCTGGCATGCTTTCATGCGTGCTGCAAGCATGTGTATTCTCGCCTTAACTAAAAGAACTCAAATCAAGTACAGATACCTGATCTTGCAGACCTTCAAATCCGAATTGCCGAAAGAATTAATGGAATTGACAATGCGATACTACAAAACGTTTTTTCTTCCATTAGAAGAAGAAGAGAGTGAGAAATGTTTCGAACAAGGTGGTGAACACTTTGAACAAAACAATTTTTATAAAATTTTGCTTGTTTGTTGGAAATAAACATATTTCATTCAGTTAAAAATGTTCGTTTTATTATTTTGACATTTGTCATTTCATTCAAATATCTCATCTCATAACCAACAAAATTCCTATTAAAATTTAAGTAACAAGACATAATTATAATTTCCGAGGGCTACTTTGAGGTAAAATTTATTTTAATTCTTTGTATAATCGAACTCGATCAGGCTGGTTTGATGCAGGAACATGGCCACAGAAAATTGACAAACCCAAAGTTATTATTGGTGATAATCTTTCTTCACATTTGAATATTGATGTTATAAGGTTGTGTCAACAACACATAATATTCGGTTTGCATTTTTACCACCAAATACAACCCATTTGACCCAGCCATTAGATGTGACTTATTTCCGACCTTTAAAAAGGGCATGGAAGGAAATACTATGTGATCTCAAAATACAATAAAAATGCGTCGATATTTCCGCGTCAGTTCAAGAAATTGATGAAAAAATTAGAAGTGAACGCAACTGTCAACATAAAAAATGGATTTCGATGCGCTACTGGCATATTTCCCCTGAACCCTTATGAAGCCTTAAATAAAATGCCAAATGAAAGATTTAAGAAGCAAGTGCCAAATGAAATTGATGCTGCTTTATTAAATTTTCTGAAGAAACAGAGGACTCCAAAAGAAAAGCTGCCTATTAATGCAAAGAAACAGATGTTAAATGTAGCACCAGGATGCTCTCTATATCTTATGAAGAGTTAGATAAAAATCATAACGAACTCAGCGGAAGTGAGAATGAAACCGACAGTGACGATGGAATCGATAGGCCAGGCTGTTCAAAAGACACGACGGATTTAGAAAACAGCTGTGAAATCAACCGCACCATATGAATAATGATGAAAATATGGAATATAAAGTAAATTTTAGCTAACCTTGTGTAAACTGGGATCTTCTGTATACACCTCCGGTTTAATCAATACATGAAAACTATCATCTGAAGCCTTGAATCCCTTTACATCATCGCGAACGAGTCTATGAAACGGATTGATCTCATCTTCATTCTTAGCTATCCTTCGAATTCCAGAGAACACCCTCCTATCTGACTCGTTTATTTCCATAATAGATTTAACTCTATTACTCTTATGGGTAGACTGTAATTCTTGCAGCGTCACAACGTAGATTGGTATACGATCCGAGAGTTTCTTGGATCCCACATTGAAACAGCTCAAAGGTAACGAATTGATCGCGTCTGGGATTAACAGGAAGTTATCCCTGATTTTATCGTTCTCGTCCAATCTCTTCTTGTAGAAGAATTTTAACGTTAACGAGAAGTCGTAAATCGCCTCTAGAATTTCGTCCAAAATCGGCGTGTAAAATTTGAGGTTATCTTTGAAGAATCTCAATTGCGCCACGTAACCACCGTCAATGAGAGCTTGCCCGAATTTTTTGTATACCAGCAATTTTTTAATGGCCATCAGAATTTGCGCTGAAGACTCGATGCTTTTGCGATTCAATATCTTGTCCATAAACACGTCTAAACCTTTACGTTCCAAGAAGATTTCGCGAAACTCTTCGTTGTCGAAAAATGACTCCATTACCGTTAAGATCATTTCCTCTTCGAAGCTTGATTCGAAGTATAAATCGATGACTAATTGGATTATCCCAATATCGATTAAGGCGTGAGCGTATTGGGATCGCAAGATAAACTGCATGATTTCGATCATTTTCAGATAACCAGTCCTAGTAAATTTACTGTAGGATTTTTCGAAGATATCCTTCAACATATTTACGCTCTTGCTTTCGAAAACTAAGGTCATAGTTTTGTCGTACAATACAAAAAAGCGATGCAAAGTTTCTAAAGCTTTTTCACCATAAGGCACAATAGGGAAAGTCTTATTGTTATGTATGATTTCGATGAGGGTTCTAAACAACGACGGTTTCGCCATACTCTCCAAACAATACTTGTGCCTCATCATGTTCAGAATCAAATCGCACACGTTCAGAATGACAGCTTCGTTTATGTATCGGAATAAACAAATCGCTGATTCTTCGGCCGAAAAATCGAAGAGGACTTGCAAGAGATCTTCATGTTCAGAAAGCGTTTTTAATATAAGAGACGAGGAACCGACTAAGATTTTCGGACAGGTCTTCACCCATTGTAAAAATTCGACGAATTCCAGACTCTTCACTAAATTCTGAACGCACTCTTTCACGGTTAAACAAGCGTAAATCGCCTGAAAACAACTTTCGCGATAATCGATATCGGATTCCTTCAAAATTAATTTCATTAGATTCGGAACGATGCGATTCTCGCCCAAATGTGACAGGATATCCTCCTTCTTCCACATGATTATTTTGTGCAAGATTTTAATCGCCCATGATCGCATAAGTTCGTGTTTGGATTCGAATAAGCATAACAGATAAGCGATTGAGAAATCTTGACATGTCAAAAACTCTTTTTCGGCTTTAGGCGAGTCCAAAACGTAGAATAGCAATTGCAAATTATTAAAAGCTAATTCGAACTCTTTAGTTGTGGTGACAATCTCGAATATCTTAGATATAAGCTTAACGGAGTACACGTATTCTGTCACCATAGTGTGATGTTTCGAAAGATGCAATAAAATATTCGAGGATGAACTCCTAACGATATCATCACGCAAATTTAAATATTTGATCGCGACTAACTCAGCTGTCGAAATTAATTGCTTCATACTAACTCTCACTATCAAATCGGGTTTAGTCACCACTTTTTCTACTAGAGCCAACGTAAATCTAATAGTATAAATTTCTTCCGAAGCCAACAATCTAAGTAACTTCTCGTAGATCTTGCAGGAAAGCATGAAATACAAATTATCATCTCTATTTATAGCGATTTTATTCAAAGTGGCGACAGTTCTCAACAA
This sequence comes from Holotrichia oblita, assembly GCA_023690525.1. Classification (NCBI taxonomy): domain Eukaryota; kingdom Metazoa; phylum Arthropoda; class Insecta; order Coleoptera; family Scarabaeidae; genus Holotrichia; species Holotrichia oblita. Next base: position 2,368,844 of record CM043015.1, read on the forward strand.
GACATTCTCCTCCGGCGAATCTAACAAATCAATCATTGTGGATACTTTATTCGTTACGTACACTACAGGTTCGAACGGTATTTCCGGTTTCTTCTCCGCGACTGTATTTTTCTTCTTGGGAGGCATGATTTATTATTGTGGTAGTTTAGAATTCGTTTAAAATTTAGATCACATCCCGCTAAATTATTTTTTGATTCGATTCAGCTTGTTTCGGGAGAAAATGGGAGATTTTGGCTCAAATTTTGATTTATCCGAAATTCAAATGCAATATGACAGATGATAAGTAGGAATCTTCAATATTAACTGTCAAAAAAATGACGTTTATACTACGACTGTTATGTCCATAGATGGTTATGTCAAAGAATTAAGACAACCTTTATACTCCTAATTCATTAGGTTTATTCTAATATGTTATTTTGACAACTTAAACAATTATAAAATCGATCGATTATGTCAATAGGTGCTTTCAGCACAATTTTCTGTTTATGACGTAACCGTTTCGCTGAACGCAAAGGATATCCAACTGAAAATGTACCTTCAATACATCTTTCGGCTATAGGTAGGTTTTCGAAAGCGCGAGCGAGCGAGCGAACGACAAATTTTCGTTCGCGTGGATGTGTTTTCGAAGACGCGATAAGACTCCACACACACAATTAGTCATTACGTTTTTCAATGTCTGTGAAGAAGTGAGTTGGGCGTTTGTAGGTACTGTTTACATTTCGTGACATTTCAATAACCTCCTAACTCCTTCTAACCTAATTGCAAATATATATTCGTACGGTTCTTATCGTAGAGAAAAATGCAAATTATGGTTGTAAAATTCAGGTAAAATTGAAAAACCCGGTGATTGTGGTTAAAATATTTTTATTTTATTCCTAGACGTGTTAGCATCTCTAGTTGGTCACAGAATATTATAATAGAAAAATGTCTGAAAGTGAAGATTGAGTTATTAGTTGTCTTCCATTTACCGTAAATATCCGTTTGTATCACATCATTTCAGTTGTGACGTCATGTTAGATCATTCCTTTTAGTGGGATTATTTTGATACAAAGTGATATTTGTTGCTCTTGGTTCCCCCTTGCCGATCAGGCACCACCTTAGGAGGTACAGATTTTTGATCAGATAGGTGAAGGGGATACGATTATCAATCATTTTTATTTTTCCGGTGTTATTTTCACGTTGGTTAGCGTATTTATATTAGTATTTACCTCTAGAATTTTATATTTTATAAATTTCAGCCAAAAAAAACTTGCGTACTTAGTTGTTCTTTTATATAATACATCTACTGTGATCTACAATTTCGTAAAATGTATGAAATAATTAAAGCAAATAAACATAGATCTAATACAAACTAAACAACTCATAACTTTACTACTATCCCCACTTTAAAATTTGAATAAAGTGCGGCATTCTCATTGGTAGTCGCGTGCGAAATTTCGCCTGAATCGCTTCCCAGGCAATTCAAATCAGTCGCGTGCGATTTCGTCGCGCCAAAAGTAATACCGTCTCTGATTGGTTGAATGAGCTCGTCGCTCGCTCGCTCGCGCTTTCGAAAACCTACCTTATCACGTTCTCATTGATTTTACTCATTTGCACGTTTCCACGCTAACAAACAAGAAAGAATTAAAGATATGTGTCATGAACAAGTCGCTATTAATACAACCATAATATTCTTTAAAAGAAGAAGAAGAATCTGATCTGACAGAGTTGATTTTTCGTGTGTTGACAGTGGTGATAGAAATTTGCTATTTGCCGATGTATTAGCAAAATTTCCTCAACAATGACCCAATGGCTTCATTCAGCAGAACACAGCAGTTACCGTTGGATTGGTAGCACTCTATTAGTACGATTTATCAAAATTTAAACTGCAACCAATCAGATCGCAGTGCAAGCCGTTTGCTTTGGCTGAATACGGCCATTCATCATTCCTGTGATATTACTGCAAAAACCGAATATCGTCATCATTTTAATGTTTATTTCCTGCTGCCCTACCATTCATGGTGACAGAAATGTTCACTTTAATTGATGTCAAAAATAAGTATTAGCTACATTCTGCTACAACTAACTACTGACTGAGCGAATAAGTTTGAGGACAAGTTGAATTTCCCGCCACTTTTTATTTTTTTTTAGATTGGCCAACCTGTCGTAAACTCATAGGCGTCTCAACGAACATTTCAAAACAGGTGCTAAGGTTACAGTATTAAGAAAATATTTACACGACTTGACTGTTTGTTTGTATGTTTTAAAAAAAAAACAATTCCAATCAAATCTAACAAAAACACTCAAAAAAACGCAGAAAAAACTGAAAGAAAAACCGGCTAGAACAAAATTATTTATAACAACGCCAAACACCTCCAAATACGAGCCACCTATGCCATACGGTTTTAAATGTTTTGCAATCATTGTGACCAACCTAAGATAACAAATAAAAAAAGGGAAATTCAACTTGTCCTCAAACGTATTGGCTTACTCTGTACTTACTACCAAAATGCTCGGTATTAATAAATGAAAACTTGTTAACGCTGGCAGCTCATTTTCGAACATGCCCTATATTACAGCCTAATAACGTCATATTCGGAGAGAGAATATACGTCATGTTATGTTAATTACACGTCTCATTTCGGATTCACTCAAATGTTTTGTAGCTTTTCAAAATCTTAGCGTTTCATTTGGTAATTTATATTCTTGCAAAAAACAGATCCGGTTACTACAAAATAAAATGCCAATAACAAAACGTGTATATTTCAAATTTTTAGTAAGAACTAAAATTGACAAAAAATGCATGTTCGAACTACGAAAAAGTCTATCAATGGTGAAGGTAAGTTTAATTTTATTATTAATCAAAGTATTTAATCAGATTTAACTGAAACAAACGTTAAATGAAACCGTACCCCCACTACGTCGTAAAGACGGGCATCAACTTAATTATTAAGCCGGTGACGTCGTAGACCTGAAAAGACTGAAAAATTACTTCATTTCGACGTCAGTGTTCGGCCTGCCCAGCAAACGAACGTCATTAATCAGGCTGAATCTATAATAATACTAACGATATCTCATGGCCGTACGACGTCACGAATTTAAATTTCCAGTCCGCTTCTTCTTGAAGGCGTCATATTTACTCTGTTTCCAAATTATCCAAAAGACTACGTCGTCATCATATTTTAACTAATAATATATATTTGGTAAAAAATTGACAATATACGATGCCCTCAAGACGTGTGTAACAAACGTCATTCTCTTTATTATGGTATTTTCCTCAAATAAAGAACCATGATCAATTTTTCGACGTAGGTATATTAAATATTTCATAGTCTATTTGCGACTATCTATCTTCCTGTATTTGTAAATGTAATTTTCGACAAAAAAATGTGAATTTTTACATCTTGCGCCATCTAATTTCCAATACATTTCTTAAAAATACCAAAATTCAAATTATTTAAGTAGATAAAGAGGGCCACAAACACTACTTTAAAATGAATTCGTTGACAGGGGGAGACATTAGTTTAGAATCAACTTGTACATTTATCCTATGATATGTTTTTAATTTAAAACCCAGCTGATAGTAATTATAATTAACAGTTTATGTCTATTAACAGTGATTGCAATATTTTCTACCTTTAAACTTCATCGCCAGCAATCTATATAATAATTTGATGCAAATTCTATTACAATGAAGGTAATCACAAGACGACAGTCACTCCATTCAGTCATTCAATTTGATTGTTTTGGCGTTGATAGTTGTGTGGTTGTGGTTAGATAACTTCAAACCACTACGAACATGCCGGATGAAAATATTTTCGTATAACTTAATTTTATACGTACAAAATATAGTTTTATCTATTGTGAAATATGGAAAATGTAAACAATTATCAATTCTTTGGGTAACCAAATTTTACTCAACATCCTTGATAAACTTGGCATCCTTGACATTAATAACAATCTTGTGTATGTATGTGTAGTGCAAAACAAATATCACTATAAATACAAATACTGTTTAGAGATAGGAAGATGACTAATTTATAGTTTACTTATAATCGATGGACAATTTAAAAAGAAGTTATATTTTAGCGATCCTCAATGCTATCAATTATGGATTCGTTTCTTAACTACATCTTGAAAATAACAGCGGTAATTTAAATTGAATTTAACACTTACATTTCTATTATACCACCTGATTTTTTTGTTTAATTTTCAGTTGCTGCAATTCCCCAAGAACATTCATATAATTATGGGAAACGAAGCTTGCGATTTAGACTCCACAGTCTCCGCTTTATCCTTGGCATATTTCATGCATGAAAATCGTAATCAGATCGAAGACTCAATCACTCTACCGTTATTAAATGTCAAAAAGGAAGAGTTCGATTTACGTATTGAGAATTGTTATGTCTTAGATCAGATTGGCGTTAATAGAAGCACGTTATTTTACAAGTAAGTTCCAAATCATCTTATTAACATGATCTTACATAAATTTTATTTAGGGATACTTTAAATATAAAAGATCTCCTTAATAATTACAACGTTAAGGTTACGTTAGTCGATCATCACGTCTTAGCGCAAGACCAGCAATATTTAAAGCCGAACGTGGTAGGGATCTTCGATCATAGACCGCGCGATCTTAACGTAATATGGTCGGATAATGTCGATATCAAAATGCAACTCGTCGGTTCGTGTGCATCGTTAATCACCGAAGAAATATACGCTAAAAATCCAAGCAGGTTATCGCCAACGTTAGCGAAGATTTTATACGGTAAGCTTCAATTGTATCGTAGATCTTTTCGAATAAATATTTCCTGTTTTAGAAACTGTCATTTTCGATACAATCGGTTTAAGTCCGCAAGCGGGTAAAGTTAAACCTTTAGACGTTGAAATGAGCGAAAAATTAGAGCAATTTTTGCAAATACCAAACCCAGATCATGGAGGATTGTTTAATAAATTATGGGCGGAACATAATAACGTATCGCATTTAACACCTCGACAACTTCTGATAAAGGATGTGAAATTTGTTGAAAACGTATTAATACCTGGTTTGCCGATGTTAGTGAAAGATTTTTTGAAGTTACCGGATATATTGGATTCGTTGAAAGCGTTATGCGAAGAAAAGAATGCGACGATAATTATTCTGATGGGATTGGAAGCTAAGGATGGCTTAACGGAAAGAGATCTGGGATTTTATTCGACGGAAGAAGACTCTGATCTGTTAAAGCATATTATCGATAATTTGAAGCGAAATGATGTACTTCAACTTGAAGAGGGAACTAGTTCGATAGCGGAGATAAAGCATTTTAAACAAAATTATAAACCATCTAGGAAACAATTATTACCGCTTGTAAGAGATTTGTTAGTTGAATATAAAAAGTGTTAAAATTAATTTGATGATTTTGAAATAAAAGTTACCAATGTAAAAGAAAAACTATAATATGTACAAAGGCAAATGCATATAATACTGCTATTTATTATTAAATGTTTTATTTTGGAGAAATAATTGTTCATTACTTATTCACCTTATTATATACGAGGACTATTCAAAAAGTAACTCAAGTTATGAAGTTATTTTAAAGGTTACAAGTTATGTCTGTACAGATTGCTATGTTGACCGCGATCATTAAGGTCTCTCTCTCGAGTGAGACCTTGAAATCACGTAAATAAGTCGTCAAATCAATCCTTTTACACAGGTCTGTGTTATGGCCTGGAATGCCTACTATATAAAGATCCAAGAGGCCTCGCAGTTCTTTCGGGACAACTCTGTAGACGAGTTGGTCATTAGTGAAACCTGGCTCAAACCAGGAGATTGTCTGAGTTTACCCAACTATTTCGTATATTGATCGGATCAAGTGTCAAGTGTTCCCTTAAGAGCTCCTATGCTGCCGTTCTCCCTCCACGGTCTCTGAAGGCGACGTCCATCGACAACTATGATATCTTGTTCCTACAGTAGTCCGGTCCTTCTGGCTGGGAATCTGAATACTAAGCACTCGCTCTGGGGATAATAATAATAATGCCCATTTTATTACATAATACTCCTAAGTATGAAACACGTCAATAAATAACAAAACATAATCATTCAGTGTATAATAAAAAAACTTCCTCTTTTCCTTACAAAAATTTTAATAATTATCTAGGACATGTTTCGGCCAAACGCCACCTTCAGCTAGAATCTACATTTATTGTTGAAACTAGAGTAAACTAAGGGTAAAATAAATTACTTTAGTTTTAACAATAAATGTAGATTCTAGCTGAAGATAGCCTTTGGCCGAAACATGTCCTAGATAATTATTAAAAATTTTTTAAGGAAAAGAGGAAGTTTTTTATTAGTCTATCAATGAACTGTGCGAGTGGGCTCGTAACTAGCGGTTGGTCATAAATCCTGACAAGTGCGTGGCGATCCGTTTCTCTCTGGAGTTCTCAAATGCAGTACCTTGGCGTGGTACTCGAGACGAGGTTCATCTAGACACCATTTTTCCATGGCGGCGTCCTATTCAGCTCTGGCTCCCTAACTTGCTGGAAGAGTTACCTCAGTTTGAGGTTGAACTTGTTGATTATCACGGTGTTTCTTAGTAGATACTACTACGGCGCCCATACCTGGCCCAGCGCTTGAAAGTCGCAGATCAAGACCCTCAACTGTCTTCAGAATAAGGTGCTGCGCATCATAGTCGCAGCACTCTGGTTCGTGACTAATGCTGGGATCCATATGGATCTTGATGTTGCATTCTTGAGCGATCATGCGCTGGCTAGGGAAACCCTAAAAAGGGCAGCGCGGTCGGTGAACCCGTTGGTCTAGCTTCTCGGGGAACTGGATGCGGTCAGGCCACCATCTTGAGTCGAAAAATACACGCAAAGAATCACAACAAAATGAGAAGTTTGAGACTTTGTATTTTAAAATCGAAATGTTTACTGACATATGTTTAAAAGAAAGTTAAAAGCTAAGATTTGTTGGTGTAATATTGAAATACCCTATATAGAATCGAAATTAATATACAGGGTTATTCACGGAACTGGTTCGTTAGAACATTTTGATCGATTATTTTGACATTCAAGGGTTACTGAGCTCTTAAATGTATTAAAAAGGCGTATTTTTCGGACTTTCATCAGGAAATCTCTAATAACTCCAAAACCGTAAAAGATAGAAGCTATGTCTAATAATTAACGATAGAAGATTATTAAGTGTATCCAAAAATGCAATAATATATAGGCTGTTCCATTTAAAAAGATACTTTTATTGTCGTAAAGTTTAATTTTGGACGACCCTGTATAAATTAGGACAAATTTTAGGCCGTAAATTTGATGTACGCTATATCATCGGCTAATAACATGCCAAATATGGGGTCCTTAGCTGCAATGCTTTCCGAAATACAAATTTTTGAACATAACGTTGCAATTGGTCCAATATTTGAAACAAAAAAATAAGTCAAAAACGGCTGATTTTTGATATAGGGGGGGTATAGGGTGTCTTAGTAAGTTTTGATGCAGAATTGTATGTCCGATACAAAAAACTAATAAAAAATATACCACGCTATTTAAATTAAGAGAGTTGACGTCAACTTCCAGTAAAACCGGAAGTGGTACAATGGCGCAAATAAGTTTGCTGATGAGTCCACATGATATCAGTTATAATTCTCAAGTTTTCAGAAATGAACATCAAAAAGTTCTAACGAACCAGTTTCGTGAATGACCCTGTATATTATATTTCATTATAAAAAAAAAAAAATTAAAAATACCATTTTATAATTTATTGAGTTTAATAAAATTATTATAATCTTCAATTAGGTTTATCATATCGTCATATTTTGCATACGTTCTTAGGTTTTCCATATCAAGCCATTTAAACTCAGTATGCTCCGATGACAACTTAATTTCAGCATTAGGATTAATCAGTTCCGCCAACCAATACACAACAATTTTCGGTTTACTCTTAACAACGTATTGCAAGATACGTTTACTATGTTCGTATACTTTTAAGTCCTCTTTGGCAAGACCGCTTTCCTCTAATGTTTCACGACGGCAGTTTCAGCTTCAGTCTCGCCAGGATCCACATGCCCTATTAGTACAAAAATTACAACATGTTCGTATATTAATTATAAATTTATCAACAATACCTTTAAATTAGTGACTACATATAGCTATGACTTTTTGTACATACAGAATCCTCACTAACCTTTTGGAGGCGTCCAATGTTTTTCACCATATGAAGTTTTCAGGAACAAATATTCAATTTTATTACCAAAGAATCTAAAAACTACAAAACCAGCTGCAGTTAGCACCATTTTCTCTTAGATAAAAGTAGCAACGGAATAATTAATTCAATTAGATGTAGAAGAATGATATTCAAGAATTCATGAAATGTCAATCACAAAATCGTATTTAAATACAATCGTGAAGTTATCCACAATTAGTTACGCGAGAAATATAAAGAAATTTTATCAAAATATTTCTGGAACACTTAATTCAAATTACGCATAAAGTGGTTTTTCAACAATAAAACAATTTTAATTGTTTTAATTTAAAAAAAATGGAGTGAAAATCAACACGGCAATTAGCGAATTTAAGGCTGTTAACTTCTGAGAAAATTTAACAGCAGTTTAAATTCCAACCGCTGACTACTAATTAATTGTTGCAGATCACTATAGAATATGTGTATTAAAATATTAATTTGCAATCATTGTGTAAAATATAATTTAAAAATTGTTTGAGCTTTATTGATTAATGAGTGGTAATACTGACATTAAATTACAATTTTTTTAGATTGGCAGTTCCGGTTTAATGTCAAATATTTGTGATTTGTGGTTATGTATGTTTAATTTAATAACGAACACATGTAACATGTTTTTATAGTTGATTCTTAAATCTAATTTATAAATAAAAGTGAACGTAATATTTAAAATAGTACCTCAATTCTCGCAAAATAAATTATGTGGAAACCAGTACATATCAATGAATTCGACAAATCTTTAGAAGGTTTGATTAGCATCGAAGAGTGTTCGGATTATAATGAAGATCTTTTAAGTAAACCGTTGAAATTCAGCCTATTATTAAATAAGCAATCGAAACATATAAAAAAAAATAAGTCAAAAAATAAAAAGACGAGAGCAAAACCTTTACATGAGAGGAATGATACGAAATCGATTCTCGATATATCCCCATCAAAACAAGGATTTACTAATGGTGCTAATTTTACGAACAACCAAATTTTACACGAGGAAGAGGTAAATTTAGAAGCCTGGGCTAATTTACCTTTACAACAACCTTTATTAAAAGCGTTAGCATCGTTAAAATTCCAAAAGCCGACTATTATTCAATCGTCGACGTTACCTGCAGCAATACTAGGTAAACGTGATATTCTTGGTGCTGCCGAGACTGGTAGTGGTAAAACGCTAGCTTTCGGATTACCAATTTTGCACGGAATATTAGAATCTAAAGTGAAAAGTTTATCAAACGGAAATGATGATAAACGACCATTATATGCTTTAATTTTAACCCCGACTAGAGAATTAGCTATGCAGGTTACGCAACATTTAAAAAAATTAGCTAAATATACTGATATTAAAATTTCTGTCGTCGTTGGGGGGTTAGCTGTGGAGAAACAATTACGATTATTAAGTAAAGGTCCGGAAATTGTTGTAGCAACTCCGGGAAGGTTGTGGGAATTAATCGAAGAAAATAACGAACATTTAACTCAGATCAACGACATCAAATATTTAGCAATTGACGAGACCGATCGTATGTTGGAGAAAGGTCACTTTCAAGAGTTACAAAAAATTTTAGAGATGGTAAACGATGATTCTAACAATAAAGGAAAACGACAAAATTTCGTTTTTTCTGCTACATTAACTCTCGTTCATGAATTACCGAAATATATTCTGATGAAGAGGAAAATGAAATTTAATAGTCGGATAACAAATTTAACAGCTAGTCAAAAATTGCAAAAAATTGCGGAAGCACTGAATATAAAGAATCCGAAAGTTGTAGATTTATCGCAGGGAAAAGGTATGCCTACGACATTAACGGAATGCAAAATAACTTGTACTGCGCAGGAGAAAGATTATTACACTTATTACTTTATTGTAAAACATCCAGGTCGCACTTTAATCTTTTGTAACTCGATCGGTTGTGTAAGAAGGCTTGTTACGATATTATCGTTATTGAATTGTAATGTCGTAGCTCTACACTCTTCATTGCATCAACGCCAAAGATTGAAGAATCTTGATAAATTTAAAGGAAATGATAATTGCATTTTAATAGCTACGGATGTGGCTGCTAGAGGTCTGGATATCTCAAATATTCAACATGTAATCCACTACCAAACCCCACGAACTAGTGAGAGCTACGTTCATCGATCAGGTCGAACTGCTAGAGCTTCGAATGAAGGAATCACAGTTTTATTAGTGGAACCGGATGAGATTCAACAGTATTTACGTTTATGTCGGACTTTAGGAAAGACCGAAGACCTGCCACTATTCCCGATACAAGAGAATTATTTGGATGCTGTAAAGAAACGTGTTAATCTAGCTAGGGAAATCGATAAATTAGAATTCAAAGTGAAAAAATCTAATTCTAGCACCGGTTGGCTGCAAAAAGCTGCCGAGGAAATGGATATTATTCTAGATGACGATTTACAAAAAGATCCTGATGAATACGACGATTCAAATAACCAAAAGAAAGCTGCTACCGTGAAAAGGAAGCTCTTGAATGCTCTGTTAGAGAAACCTATATTTCCAAGATCGTTTTCGGGAAAATATCCTTTGAGTTTTGAAGATCCTGAGGTGTTGTTAAATCAAGGAGCTCGTGAGGAGAACGCAGTCGAAGTTATGAGAAATGCTATTGAAAATAATGCGGTGAAGCATACCATAAAAACAAAGCGTTTATTTAAGTCAAAAATTCCTAAATCTGACGATATAAATTTGAATTCGTTTCTGAAGCAGAAAAATAGCAAATCGAAACCTAATTTTAAAAATGGTAATAATAGGAAACGGAAAAATAGGAAACGTTGAATGTTTTATTGTAATTTTGTATGATTTTTGTAATGTTGATTTAATAAATGTTATACAATTAAAATATTTACAACTTTTTTTCTGTTAGGATTTTTTTATGTGGAGTTTCATTGTCAAGAAAAAGTTAAAATAAAGTCAGTTAGTCATTTTTTTTTCAAGAGACCCAAAACTCGCGGTGTAGAATAGTTATTTACGAACCAAGTGCGTGAAATCATATTTCGCGAATGAGTGACCAGTTTAAAGCGCGAGCCGGAGGCGAGCGCTTTATGGACTGGAGTTCCTCCAGAATGACGTTATTTGTGGAGCATTCACGCAAAAGTTAATAAGTCCAATTCTGCTATTTTTTAGCTGTTCACAGATCCTAAATCTTTATGGTGATTTTGAGTGACATTTAAGTCTGTTTTTACGTAATCGTTAATAAGTCATATGCAGAAAAAATTCCAAATTGCACGACTTCAAGCAAAAGCTTACAAGTCCGTAACATTATATTTTTATTTGTAAATTTAAGCAAAACTAAATAAGTACCGCACATCCTACATAAAAGGTTACAAAATTTCAAGCAGCGAAGTTGATAATAATAGCTTCAGATCCGGATCTGAAATGGTACACAACACTTTTATGTACTAATAAAATGATGAAAGTTCTCTAACAAATCGGGAAGAAGAATAGGGTTGTTCCTTAGAAGTTGCTGCAGAACGCCTTACTGGCATAATATCTAATGCCGTTAAGACCTCCACATCTGCTTCCACGCCTGCTCTCGACAGGTGGCTACCACTTGACCTCAGGCATCTGCTTCGCCGTAAGCGCACAGCTAGAAAAAGGGCGCAGACTACTAGAAGCCCTGCTGATTGCGAGGCGGCAAATCATCTTGCCGCGCGTCTTCGATCTGAGTTGAGGGATTTCAGAGAAAAACAGTGGTGGCGCAGTGTGTCGGCGGCCATACCTGATGATGGTTCCTTATGGCGGCTCTATAGAGAAAAAAAGCGAGATCTACTGGAAGTGTTCCGCTCCGGGGTGAGGCCGGTTTGGCTCACTCCGCATCTGGGGGCAACTGTTTTTGGGGACCATTTAGAGGCTGTGTTCCGTGGCGCGGAGGGTCAACCTCAATACGGCCTTCTACACCGTGAGGTTGACCTCTTCATCAGGGAACTTCACAATATGCGTGGTGATCCGCTCGGGAAGAGGTGCTAGGTTGCATAGATCGTCGGAGGAACGGAAAGGCTCCCGGGGATGATGGGATAGCCAATACTGCCCTCAAGAAACTCCCAACAAATGCCATTGACATCTTGGTACTGATCCTGAATGCCATGCTGAGTCTTTGCGTTTTTCCGATCGTCTGGAAGCATGCGAGTGTCCTCATGCTCCATAAGCGCGGTAAAAATCCATCGTCACCAGCAAGTTTTAGGCCGATAAGTCTCCTCTCGAACCTGTCCAAGATCGCCGAATCCATAATTCTTTCGAGACTGCGCGACTTCATCACTGAGGGTAACTTGTTACCTGATGAGCAGTTTGGATTCCGAGAGGGCTTATCGACCGACTTTCAGCTCCTCCGTTTGACGGAGGAGATTCGCAATGCGCTGGAGATGAGACACTCAACAGGTGCGGTTTTTCTAGATTTTGCACACGCATTCGATTCGGTATGGCGGCACGAAGGTCTACTTTTTAAAATGGGCAGGTTTGGCATAAATCCCAACACGATCGCACTGATCGGCTCCTATCTATAGCCGATAGAACATTCTCGATAAAGTTGAGCGATGCAGCCCCCGACCGCGGGCGAATTTTCGCCGGAGTACCGCAGGGTTCACTTTTGGGGTCAGAACTATTTATTCTATTTACGAGCGATATACCTAGGTCATTTTCCACTTGTTTGGCCGTGTATGCGGACGACACGGCCGTATATACCTCCTCAAGAAACGACGCGATCATATGTCGAAGGCTCCAAAGATCGGTCAATGAGATTTGTGACTGGGCGACCAAATGGCGTCTTAGCATCAACGCCGGCAAATGCGTTGCGATAAGGTTCTCCAGAAAACGGAACTCCAGGGGAACTCTTTTGAGGGCCTCTCGGTCGGAGAACCCGTTGATCCAGTACTTGGGAGAGCTAGATCCCGACAGACCTCCTCCTCGTGTGGAGACTAGGAGGATCTTATCGATGGCAGACTAGTATCCGGCCGCGATTTGGTCGTCCAGTTGCAGATCCAAAAATTCCTTTGATTGTTACAGACCCTGCGGTTAGAGGTGCCGCGATCGTAAGAAGAATGAAAGGCTAACGGACCCTTCGTCCAGCCTTAGATAAAACAGAAGCCCTATGAAGAAGAATAGGGTACCAGTTTGGGATGTGATGGGACGAAGGAAGAACCCTGCACCTGTTTGGACGAGGTTCCGGCTTATCGCATTTAACTAAAATAGTTGCCAATCATGAAAAGAAAAATCAAAAAAACTTCCTAAGTCTATTTTTTGGCAAAACTTAATAAGTCCATGACATTCGAGCAAAACCTGAATTTTGTAGGAAAGATTTGGTTTCCTCCTAGCATGATCTTATTATGGAGAATACAACAATTTTGTCAAAAGGACAAAAGAATGTCACCATGTTAACTGGGCTTACAATTCATGTCCTAATTTCGTGATTTAGGGCTTGTTAATATAGTGGGTAGTACGCTTGCTGCCTCTGTCAGGCGATACCAGATTTTAATCCTGATGTTTCGTAGGTGTTATTCAAATAATGACGAAATATTGTCGTCATTGTGCTAACTGAGCGCTACAAAATATATTATTATAATAATTCGATATTTAATCAGTTTTTACACAAAATAAAAGGTCATCTTTCTGACATAATTAAAAACAAAATTTTGCACTTGTATACTTATATTTTATAAAGAAAAAAAATCTGTAAAAATGAAACATTTCTAGAAACAATACAAACTTAAACAATATAAAATTCTCCAAATTAAATCTAACAATTCATAACACGTGATGGTAAGGTGCCGGCGTCGGGACGTTCATTAACGGCGAATTGAGATCGATATCCATATCTGTCGGTATGATAGGCTCGGTCTGAGAACTAATCTTCTCTTGCAGAGCTTGATACAGGCTGTGTACCTTCTCGCTGTGTTGATGAGTCGGTTGTAGCGCTTTCATTAGAGTATGAAGGCGACTGTGAGGTAGTTTCGGGTACACATACCACAGTAATTTGAGCAAATGTCTCGCGACGTTATCTCGTTGCAAACCAGCGAAGAAGAATTCATCGAATAGGCCTGTACAGAAGTCGGCGGCTCCGAATTCGTCCGGAACGTGGATTAGTAGAGATACCTACGGGATAAAAAGGGGATTAAATTTATTAAATTGTATTTTTTTGAATGTCGTACCAGAGAATGTAGAAATGGATCTTCGAAAGCTCTATCGTCTTTACAATTAGCAAGAACGGCTAATATTCGAAGCAAACCAACTCTATCTTTATGTCTCGTAACATGTAATGTGTAATACATTGCTAATATGCTAGCGACAGAACTTTCTTGTATATATGCTTCGACAGCATCGGGTAAGGGTCCAGCATGTTCGATTATCGTAATAGCAGCATCTCTTTCATCGGGAGGGAGTTTCGTCGACAATTGTCTAACCTGGTCGTCAACCATTAAAGACATCAACGCTGGTAGGAATTTAGTCACAATCTGGCTGTCCAATTTCGGTTCTTTAAAATCTTGGGAGTCAATCATAACCCAAGCGCTCAATCCTAAAGCTAACATGCGAAGTAACAAGATAAGTATCGTATTATCCTAAAAGATCGAGACAAATCAAGTAGATTTAATAATAAATTACACAAAAATGATCCTCTTACCCGTGGCATTCCTTCGTTATTAATCAACATCTGTAATATTTTTATCGCAGATGTCGCTAAGAAATTTATAGCATACGGATCGCATAATGTCATCGATAGATCGCCCAACACTTGTTCCTGACCTCTTTTAACGTTATCTAAGAATCCTTGTAACTCCCTCGATCTTTTTATATCAACGTTTTTCTCTCGAATACACGCGTCTAAACACCACGTAAACTTATGACAGGGATCGACGGATATAATATCTTGTACTTCTAAATCGTGGAGAGCCATTAGTAATTCGGCTCGGAGAGTGCAATAATGAACGTTTCGCGTTCTTAAAAATAAAGTCCGCAGAAACTGTAACACCATATCATATAATTTTACACTGTTTCCGATCATGTGCGCTAATTTTTGAACGACTTCACCTTGCCTGCGAACCTATTAATAAGACATTTCGTTACGATGATTTAATTAACAAAAATAAATCTTACCTTCGGTGACGGGCCAAAAAATTGTGTCGTTATATTCAAATGATCAAACAATATATTTTCTTTCTCGCTAATATACTGACTCAATAAAGGGGACACTTCATCGCCAAACAAAGATTGATTATCCTTCCATATTTGCCTTTTAACTTCCGTATCAGTGTCGTTGTAGAGTTCCCGATCTCTCACCAATATTTTCAAATATTGATCATCGATTTGAGGTGTGTTACGTAAAATACACATAACGATCGGTCGTAACGCTTTTACTTTCACTACCGGGAAGCTTTTATTCAATAATTCCTTTAATTTCTTATCCCGTTCTTTCCCTTCTTTCTGGCCGATTTCATTTATATGTTGCACGAGCTTGTCTCTTAAAGCCTAATTAAAAAAATTGTAAATATTTTACACAATTAATTATTAAATAAAATTTACCTCAACGACAGACGTATGAAAATCCAATCTTCTAACTCCATGCAGATCTAATAAAGGTAACATCGGTCTTAACGATGGTAATAATATTCCATTTGTAATCTAAAATTTATCAACATTGTATAGAATTTACTTCTCGAAGATGGGGATTCTTACTTGAAATTCTTCGATAGCTTTTAAAGGATCCGTACAACTAGTGAGTGCATGTTTTAAATATGTAGGGCCGTTAATATTAACTGCTTCTAATGGGAATTCAGATCTACCAGCAGACATTTTAATAGTCCTGAATGATATTAAAATACAAAACTAACTTAAAATTGCCCATAAAGTGGTTCTTTTCATTAAATTTAAATACGAAATATTAGGAATAACACACAAATTTAAACACATCCACACTCTTTGAATCAATAAGAAAAACTGAACCGAAGTTGGTACAAAAACAACTCTTTTTACATACTTACCTGAAATTAGCAGCGCAAACTTTTAAATAATTTTTTCGTATCTATTTTAAAAAACGTTTAATATTCCGATTTAAATTATAGAATTTAAACGTTTCTCGCTTTAATGATTTACTTTTTATATAAAATTTATGATAATATAAAATAAAAGAAAGCTGAATGACATTATACAAATATGCAAAGGTGATGTCCCCTATTAACGTTTCAAACTAATTATTGCGTCAAAAATTTCGTAATTGCATATATATTCCAATATTCTTGATTACCACAAATATCTATTGAAATTGACAGGAAACTTTGTATGTTTTCCTGATGGATTCTGTGTGTGGTTTAGGTCATTTAGTGGATAGGCAATTATTACAAAAAAGAGAAAAACTGTTTTTGAAATCGTGTATTTAATGCTGAAGATTTACTTTATAGTGCTGCGTAATCTCTCAAATACAGGATGAACAAAGTCAAGTGAAAGGTTGAGCCATCCAAAATTTTCAATTGGCAACACTGAGTAATTGATAGACAGCGTTGATAGCGTGAACTAACTTGTACAATGCGATCAATTCAAAACGCTCTTTAGTGACATTTTACAGCAGAGCAGAGCATTTTACTCTTCTACTATTGCTTACCTGTCGCTTCTCCTTTTTTTTTTTTGGTCAAATATGCAAGGCCGCTGCGTGCGGGCGTGCAAGGCGTGCACCGCACAAAGGCGGAATTTTGAAGGGGCGGCATCAGCCACAAAATCATATCGAAAGGAAAACAAAACATTGTTATAATTTGCATGTCTACAATTGTACAAGGGGCGGCCTAATCGGTATTGCACGCGGGCGTTCAAACAGCTAGCGACGGGCCTGGACATATGCCGCGTGGCCACATTATAATCTAATAATTTTTTTGAAATTTCGTTGCAAGATTTCTTGCTTTCTTTATTAAAGCACTGCAGGGTTGAATTTTTCTGAATGCAGTTATTTTATCAGTAGAGCCAACCTCCGAGAATTAGATTATGGTATCTGACGCTCAAAATTACCGTGGTCAGCGTGACATTTTTTTATTACAACTTTTCCGTGAGATAATCATTTTTTTCACTTGAGGTATTAAATTGTTTCTAATCGCTAAGCAATAAAAGCGTAAAAATATTTTTGTTTACTGTTTAAATGATATTTATTAGTTTTTAAAGAATGGTTTACCATTATTACATAGGTTGTGATAAATGTGCTATTTTTATGTATATAATGTGTTTAAAGAAAAACGCTCAATATAAAAATGGCGAAATAGTCTTCTATTTAGAATAAACATGCATTGCCGGTTAAAACGGGAACAAACAGACTTTTTGTTTCTTAAGCGACAGCTTGATTTGTTTTTCATAATTTTTTGTTTCAACATTCTTTTGTCCACGATTCATTTCAATTTTTGTAGCTGTTACATAACGAAACATTAAGAAAACAATTTTTTTATGTTGGCACGACTATACAGAAAACATAAAGGTTATAGAATCGTAAAATGAAAAAATATATACAAGTGTCGTATAAAAAAAAAAAACAAAAGTTGTACCTGTTTCCGATTTCACCAGAAATGAGATAAAAAACCATATTTAATTTGGCAATCCTGAAAAAAATGACTTACAATAAATCAATTGTATTTGTTATTGATCTTAGTTAAATTTTTGACACATTTAAATTTAAAAATTAGGCGACAAATCATTTCTAGTCGCGTGTTATTAATTTGAATTAACAAAATTTCGGCAATATACTTATTGAAAAAAAAAAGTGGCTACAAAAAAAATACCGTCAATTTGACGTAATATGACCAAAATTTACTAAGAAATAATAAATGCTCGTAACGTTAAAGCCACTCCGCTTCGCGTCGTGGCTTTAAACTCCTTACTCGTGCTTTAAAAGCTTGATTATGCACTAGTGTCATAATATACTATATTTTCGAATTCCGTCAAAATTGGTTTCCATGGTTAACAAACTTTAGAATTTTCCAGTGTAGAATGCTGTGAGAACTCTGGAATTATCTTTATTCAAATAGCATTGTGAATAAAAAAGGCCCACAACATGTACGCCACTGTTAAGATATGACGATATGACATATGTGATTCAGCTTTTTTTATATAGGGAGCTTTATTGTTAATTATGATGCCCAGCAGTGATTTATTAATTAATCGTGTTTATAATTTATTTACATAAATAAATAAATTAGCTTAAAGTTTATATTATTCATTATTAATCATTAGAATGACAAAATGAGTGCGCTGATGCACAGCTTGGAATCGCTCATCTTGACTGAACAGAAGCTTCAGAAAGGCATTTCCTTTATTTTCAGGTTTAAAATCTCCAACTTTGATTGGCAGATAAGTCTGTAGGTATCAAGAAGCGGTAAAAGCAACCAGGGAAGTAATTAGCTTCCGGTTTTCAAAAGACATTTTTGTGTACGCTTTGTATATTATGTCAGTTGACATTTGTGGCAATTGCGTAGTACTTTATTAAAATGTGTATAAATTATTTCGTACCATTTACGAAAAACATATGGGCCTTCGCATAGATAATTGACCATTAGCATAAAGCAGTCAGTGTATTCATCAGCCAGTAACTCCCAGAATAGGGGAAGCCTATCAAAGCTTCTTGTAAAGAAATGGCTTTATTTTCGATAACATTAATATTTTAAGAGCGGCATTTATACACGGATGATTTTATTCGAGCGCACGATGAAATGCTATATTGATTTCTAAACGATTCGAAGGGAAATTAATATGAATTAAGAAAATTACTCGTATATTGATTACAGTATAGGTTATGTTTCCAACTTTTATAAGCATCTTAGGTGTGTTTATGTAGTTTGTTTATATCTTATCGTGTAGTTAATTTTTATTGTGTACCATTACTATATCGTTTGCGAATGTACGTTTTAGATATACAATCATGGTGGGAGGTACCAAGTGTTGCACATTTTTGTTCGTTGTTTGAACTGCTTTTAACCTTTTGGATTTTGATATTGAGGTAAGTTTATTATTAAAATTAACTCATTTTATTGCTTACAACGGTTCGCTTTAGTAATTTAATTGATGTTTATATAAAAATGGTAAGAAAATTTAACCGAATAAACTTAAAATTCTACCTTTTATTTTTAGGATCTTGAGGAGGCCCTTTTAACCGATGGAACTGAAGAATCATCATGGTTACAAGAACTTATAGTTAGATTACTCAGCGGTTGTTTGCCGAATAATGAAATATCCACGTTTAATTATCAGATGTTTTTGAGGCGATTATTTCGTCAAAAATGCCAGGAACACGATCAGTATAACCCGTTTAACACAGATATTGATTTTCAGTTATTACCATTACGTACGAAAGTTGATATTTTGCACGCCTTATGTGATTTTCGTTTGGACGCGGAAGACGTTTTGGACAGACTTAAGAATTTAGAAGCCGATAGTCTTCGAGTTGAGCCGTTAGGTTATGACGATAATCAGTCGGCTTATTGGTATTTTTATGGGACGCGTTTATACCGCGAGGATTTTAAGAATAAAAATAGCAAGAAAGAGAAATCTATATGGCAGGTGATTTGTTTCACTGAAGACGATTGGTTTCAATTAGCGAAGAAGTTCAAGAAGTCCATATCGAAGACGGAAAAACAGCTTTATAATACTTTAACCGAGAATTTTCTACCTGAGTTGCCAAGATTATTTAGGGAGAAAGAACGGCTAGCTAGGAAACGATTGTTGGAAAATCAACCAAGACGGACATCGAGTCGTATAAGAAAACAGGTAAAATAATTCTTATTTAGGTTATTCAACTTTTTTAAAACTTTTTCGATAATATTTGCAATCTCCGATGCAATTAAGCAAAAATCGTAACAGTTTTAAATCGTATGATCTTGTAGACCGATCATTGTCATTAAAAAAGAGTAGAAAGAGGAGGGGGAGTTTGGAGGATCCATAAAAAAAATCATATTAGTTTTTATCAACTAAGTTTGATCCAAATTTTGTTAATAACGTTGCCAAACATCAAGCAAAGTTCTGGATCTGGATTAGAAATATGTTTTAATTATACCTAGACGAGCCAATAAACCTTCCTTTAATTTTTTTTTGCAATTGATATAGTTTTAAAAATACCACCCTCTCAACAGACTCAGAACACTCTCAAACAATATCTTCATTGGAGAGAATGTAAGCAAAGATTTTGTTTAAAAGAAACTTGTGGAACATAATTTTACCTCTAAACACCACTTTCAAAGGAGGCAATTCTCTCTAAAGAACTTGTTTACTAAATTACAATTTCTCATATAAATTGAAAACAATAGCGGACCCGAAATTGAGCCCTGCGGCACGCCCATCTTAATATTACGAGGAGGCGATGCGTTGGAGGCCACAATAACACCTTCCCTTCCCATTTATTGGTTGTTTGCTTCCTCTAGGCCACAATACATCAAAAAGTCATTTGAATCACTTGGCAGTTAATTTTTATTTGAACTTGAAGTTAGATACTACAGAATTTTCAAGGTTTATCGTACTTTTCACAGGTTATAAGAGCCGGTCAAACGTTAAAAATGCTGCAACTGGTTGTTTCATACCAGTAGACCACAAAAAAAAAAGAAAAATCATTGTTTAACCACCCACTGGTTAATTTTTATCCAACCTTGAATTTATATCTAACAGAGTGTCTAACGTTTATCATACTTTTCAGAGATTTGGAGACGTGGTCGAACGCTGAAAATGGTACAGTTTATTGTTTCATGTCTCTAGATGACAAAAAAATGAAAATTATCGTTTGACTACCACCCGGTTAATTTTTATCCGACCGCGAAGTTAGACATTACAGAATTTTCAAGGTTTATCATACTTTTCAGAGATTTTCAGAGGTAGTCAGACGCTGAAAATGATACAACTGATTGTTTCCTTGCTCTAGGCCATAAAAAATCTGAAAATCCACCCACCGGTTAAATTTGACCTTGACATTACATCTAATAGAGTTTCCAAAGTTTATTATATTTTTCAGAGATCTGGAGACGTGGTTGAACGCTGAAAATGGTACAGTTTATTGTTTCATGTCTCTAGATGACAAAAAAATGAAAATTATCGTTTGACTACCACCCGGTTAATTTTTATCCGACCTCGAAGTTAGACATTACAGAATTTTCAAGGTTTATCATACTTTTCAGAGATTTTCAGAGGTAGTCAGACGCTGAAAATGATACAACTGATTGTTTCCTTGCTCTAGGCCATAAAAAATCTAAAAATCCACCCACCGGTTAAATTTGACCTTGACATTACAACTAATAGAGTTTCCAAAGTTTATCATATTTTTCGGAGATCTGGAGACGTGGTCGAACGCTGAAAATGGTACAGTTTATTGTTTCATGTCTCTAGACCACAAAAAATTAAAATCTTTCGTTTGACTACCCACCGGTTAATTTTTATCCGACCTTGATTTTAGACATTACAGAATTTTCAAGGTTTATCATACTTTTCAGAGATTTTCAGAGATGGTCAAGGGGTGACAATAATACAACTTCCTCTAGACCGTAAAAAATCGAAACGTCATTATTTGACCACCCACCCCGGTTAAATTTGACCTTGACGTTATATTTAATAGAGTTTCCAACACTTATGATACTTTTCAGTGACTTTGCGAAGTAGTCAACTGCTGAAAATGGTAAAACGTTTTGTTTCATGTCTTCAGACCGTAAAAAATTGAAACTCATTGTTTAACCGTTCGTTGGTTAATTTTATCCGACCTTGAAATTACATAGGACACAATTTCCAAAGTTTATCCTACTGTGCAGAGACTTTGAGACGCGGTCAAACGCTGAAAATGATACAACTTGTTTTTTCGTACGTCTAGATTACAGGAAATCGAAAAACATGTTTCGAGGACTCACCTGTTTGGTTTTGTCTTTCATTTTTTTAGACTTATGATTTTTCAGAAAAATTCTTTCGTGGTCAAATAATGCTCAATCCTATGCCGCAACAAAAATTTGTCCTTGAAGAAAAAGACGTTTTGTTTTGGATTTTTTTTTCGACATTTTGAAAACGTTAAAGGTAACCAAACATTGTCAAACGATGGGCAATTGTGTTGGATGAACAAACCTTCCGATTTACAATTTTTGCGATATTGACACCTAAATATGTCTATGGTACATCTTTCCGTCATTTTTGTAGATTTTACATTACTTTGTGATGCTAACTTCACCGACCTGACTGTTAGGAGTTTTTTCAAAATTTCAACAACATTTCAATAACATCAATACTTCATATTTACATTTCTTAAAACTATGCAAGAAATGTAAAACGCTCCTTGATGCCTATGTATTGTAGGAGATAATTGCCGAGCAAGAAGAAGCGGCCAAGCCGAAGAAAGAAGCGGAGCGCCTGCGAAAGGAGCAGGAAGAGAAAGACAAACGGCAGAAGGACGACATCGAAAAGAAGCAGAAGGACAGCATCGAGAAACGTAGAAGGGAGGCATATGAGCGCCGTACGAGACTCAAGGAGCAGAGCGACACCCAAAGCGACAATTCGGAGAACCGTTATGACATGGCAGGTGCCAAGACTAGGGTCAAGAAATCTAACACCAGACAGCGACAGAACTCGGAGAGTTCTACCAGCAGTAAAGGTACGCGTAACGCTATAGGAAACACGAGACCGTGCTTTGATAACGGAATGTAATCTAATGCCTTGTTTACAGATCATGGTTCGGTTTTTTCAAACGGCAGTAATCGCAGCTCTAACCGAAGCAATACGCGAGCAGAAAATAAGAGTGCGACGAACACAACGACCGTAGGTAGACAAACGAATAATTCTTTGGCGTGTGCTACCGGACAGATCGTTATACAGCCTGTATCAAATCCGCATAGGAAGAAATTGAAAACATCGCAAGTGTAAGTTTTAAATTAGTTTAATGTTATAGTAGTAATTGATTATTTTAATTATAAAATTAGAAAAAGAATTGTTATTTAGAAGGTAGCATCAATTAAATGTTGTTACTTACGATAGGTTCTTTAATTCTCATTTATTATTTCTTGGGATTAATATACAGAGGATTCCAATGAAAACGGTCCACCTTAAATAAGTCGAAAGCGTCAAGAAATACGAATAAACGCCGGGGCAGGTTGATTTCAGTTTGAACTCTTGCCTTGCCCTTCCTTTATTTACCAGTACTTCCCATCCTGGAAACAAAACTCTCCCTTCCTATCCCAAGTAAAGTCAAAGTAAGTTTATATTTTATAAATATATAACGTAGGTATTTATTTGTTGTATTTATTTTCGTCCGTAAATGTTGGTAATATTTTACTGTGAATAACCTTGAATAATAAGCATAGTTGTAATGTTTAATGATGTTGTTTAGCTTTCGTCAAACCGATGAAGATCTACAGACTGGGATGCATAAAATATTGGATCACGTGAAGAATCACAATGATGCTTGGCCTTTCGTGGATCCAGTCGACGAGGAATACGCTCCTAATTACTATTCGGTTATTAGGAAGCCGATGGATCTTCAGAGTATGGAGGAAAGATTGGAACGCGGTTCCTACAAGACTTTCTCCAAGTTCAAAGATGATTTTCAGTTGATCGTTGATAATTGTCGGTTGTATAACGGAGCAGATAATGGTAAGTTTATTTTTTCGCGCTTAAATTAGCAGTAAGATTTAAGAATTTAAAAAATTTAATATCTGTAAATTGTAATATTAAATACAGCCGTGGCCATATGTTATTATAAGAAAAGTAAACGCAGTAAAGTCAAATAAAAGATATATTTATCTATACATATTTTAAATAACATAGTAATCAATAAAATTAATATTTAATTGCACCCGTTTTAGCTTTTATTACGGCTTTTACCCCTTTTGGCATACTAGTTATTAATTTTTTCAACATCATGCTGGTTTTGAAAGTCTCCTCCTGTCTCGCAATGCAATTTGCTCTAACATTCTGTCTTCTCTACTCGATGTCAGTCTCTTTGTGACACGTTTAAGTCGCTTACTATACAGGGTGCGGCAGTTAAATCCGGACAAATTAAACTTTGTATTAAAATATAATTTATTGACACAAAGTACAAATGCAAAAGAAAATGTTTTTAGTCAATATTAGTGTGACCTATCAGGAGTACAATTACTCAATATAACCGCCGTTGGCCTCAATTACCGCCTCCATCCTTGTCCTGAAGTGCTCGCACGCCCTCTGTAACGCAGCGCTGTCCATATTGGTGAATGCTGCTTCGATAGCGGTGCGTAGAGACGCGACATTAGGGTGCCGCGACTTGTTGGTAACCCCTTCAACAACGCTCCAAACATAGTAGTCGAGCGGGTTCAAATCCGAGCTATTCGGGGGCCAAAACTCTTTGGACCAGAACATGTGCGCAATTGTCTGATAGCCAGTTTTGGACTAAATGGCCTTTTATGAGCCGGTGCACCGTCCTGTTGAAATGCATATTTCCTCTTCGCGGCCACAATTACCATCCACGGTGCCACAACATCCTTTAAAACGTTGCCACCACTGACGCCAATTTCCGCAATGATTGTCCAGGGTCCTCCGAAATCGGTTCCTGAGCCCTTTCCACGACCGCCAGAGTTCGCTCGAATAGGAACTCCTCGACGGGTTAGCGGAACCTTCGTCGGACTTCTATGAAGCATTGTATTTCGCTACAACATCATAAACAGTCGATCTCGGGTACCCGAAGAATCGAATGATCTCGGTTGCCGAACGCCCAGCGCGAAGGCTTCCAATAATCGCGGCTTTTCGATTGTACTCCGCACTTGTACGTAGCATCTCGGCTATTTTAAGATTATGACTGTTTACTAAACGCCCATGGCGTTTAAGAACCTCAATCGCGACCTCTGACGGAACTACGATATGGCGGGAAATTCAAATTGAAACTTCTCCGGATTTAACTGCCGCACCCTGTACGATTCTGTTTGTAAGAATTGTTTTACGGTGTTTTGCACCGCACACTTGTTACATTTCATTTGTTTTGCAATGTTCTTTTGCGATCTCCCCTGTCTGTGTAGTAAAACAATTTGACCTCGCGCTGCTTCACTCAACTGAGGTTTTTTAGGCATACTTGAATAGTAACAAAACTTTAATTTAGAAGCGAAAAGGGAAACACAACGATCTCTACTGTTTCGCGACTTAAAATAAATTAAAATACATTATCGCCGTTTCTTAGAACTGCCATTTACAAATTCAGTACGTTCTCACGGTTGATGACAACCCAAAACCACCCCAAACCGATAATAGCATAAAAAGATGGATTCTAGGTATTTTTCGAGGTGGACTATAACACATAGCCATGGCTGTATATAATAAAACGTGATTTAATTTAAAAAAAACTGGATTAAGTAATAAAATTAAGCTAAGTAATCGGGTTAAACCGCCGAATAAATCCGTAAAAAGTGCCTTAGTAAGAACTAAAACTTACTATGGTCCAAGAGTGTTGTGTACTGGGATATTTTGACACCATTCATACAAATACAATTTCAAAAATAGCGGTACACACGCGGAGGGTGGTTTGATGGATAGTTTGCTGAAAGGGTCAAATATTCCTTTTCATTTGTCCAAAATCTCTTGTCATTGAGTAATTTTTTTTAACTTGGAAATCAAGAGAAATCACTGAGAATCAGGTCAGGCGATTATGGCGGATTCGCGGTCGTTTTTTCTTTAATTTGGCATGAAACCGTGTCAACAAAATACGGTCAGCAATTAAGGTTGATATTCCACTGTGATTTATTGATTTATTGTACCCCCTTGGGTGAACGGTAAGCTGCTAGTGTTTGCGCGCTCTCAGAGCTCCTCATCCAATTTAAGAGGTTTAATAAACTCGTCTTTGCCGAGATAATTGACTCGGGTTTCCGTGATAGTGATACAGTTAGATGTCAGGTGTTGCGGATTTTTATCTTCCACCTAAAAAGTCCATTTTTTAAGTGACTATTCAAGTTGCGTTTATTTTATTGTGTTTATAATTTTAAACATATATTTGCTTAAAGAATTATATGAATGATTGGCTTTAATGCTTTAAATAAATCAATTTTGTTTACAATGTCTACTTTTCAAAGAAAATTAATTCTCGTGACTACTTTCTTGTAGTTCGTTTATTGTGTGGTCTTACGCCAATTTTCGGTCGACGGAATCCGTCCAACAAGACGAACTGTTGAACTTTTGGTGCAAAAATTCGAAACAACTTATGCATTGGAAGGATTTGGCTCTCCGCCCGTATAAGATTGCGTTGACTCAAGAGCTGAAGCTAACCGACCATTTTAAGCGTCGCACATTCGCTAATTGGGCTCTGGACCACATGCAAGCTGACGACGACTTCCACAAGAAAATCATGTTTTCGGATGAAGCTCACTTCTGGCGTGATGGATTTGTCAACAAGCAAAATTGTCGTATTTGGACGAGTGAGCAGCCTGAAGTGATACACGAGACACAACTTTATCCGAAAAAATTAGCTGTTTGGTGCACTTTTCATGCTGGCGGTGTTTTTTGATAAAACGGCGCACCAACAACCGTCAACGGCGATCGCTGTAGGGCCATGATATCGGAGTATTTTTGGGATAATCTCGACACTATGAACTTGAACGATATGTGGTTCGAACAGGACGGCGCAACGTGCCATAGAACATACGACACAATCGAATTATTGAAGGCCAAGTTCGTAGAGCGAGTTATCTCACGCAATGGTGCTCACGAATGGCCGCCTCTTTCGTTCGATTTAACCCGTTTCGAGTATTTTCCTTGGGGTTACACTAAATCGCTGGTCTATGCCAACAACCCAGCAACGTTAGAAGAGCTGCAGCCAAGTCATGAAAAATTAAGTTGTGTATATTTATTTGCACAAACAAAACAATAAATGGGAGACCCTGTACTTTTATTTAAAAAAATCGTTTCCGTAACTAACCCGCAAATCAAATTAATTATTTCAATAGCGCAACTGATTATCCTGTAACGACTAATTCAACTAATTTTGTTCGCAGAATATACCAAAATGGTAGACAACTTGCAGAAAGTCTTCGAACGCATCACGGAACGATACTTAGACGAGATCACGTCAACGGACGAAGAGATCGCCGTAGAATATCCCGACCAAAACAAAGACGCCAAATTAACCAACAACAAACGAAAGAAGAGCGACTCCAGCTCGGTGACCAAACGAAAACCGACGTTAGCCGCGGAAACCGACGACAAACAGGAAAGATCGCGCTCGATGGAATCCTTAAAGAAAGACAGCGAACCGGAAGAGATCGAAGAGAAACCGTCGCCGGCGAACACACCGCCGGCTAATACCACGACGACCAGCCGGAAACATTCGAAAAAAGAGAATCCAAACGTTAAACCGAATAAGAAACATCAGAAGAGTAAGTCGAAAGGTGGCGGTAGCGACGGTAAAAGTAAGGTGGAATCGGGTAATGTAAAGAAGAAGAATCAGAAGAATTCGAAAACGAAGAAGAGCGCGAAGGTGAAATCGCCGAGTCCGGTTAGATCGCGTAGTAAGAGTTTTAGCCGGAGTCCTAGTAGGGAGAGGTGGAGCACTTCGCCGCCGCCATCTTGGCCGTCATCATCCCCGGATAGCAGGTTCGATTTTTCGCCGCATCGGAGTAAGAAGAAGGTTAATAGCAATTTAAGCGATGGTGAGAAGAGTAATAACACGTTTTCGAAGCACGAGAAATGGAAGGAGATCTATAAAGATGATTTCGATATGGATTTCTTGAAGGATCGTTCACCATCGCCAGGTAAACATAAAGATAAACACAATAAATTGAGGGAGACCATCGAGAAATTGAAGGCGAAAAATGAGTTTTCTAAATTGAAGGATAAAGAGCCGAAGGAGGATCGAATGAAGGAGAATAAAGATGATAATAAGAGCAAAATCGTCGAGAAAACTAAACAGAAAGTTGCGAAACCGAAGGGTGTGACTAAACTTGCTAAAAATACCGATTTAGAAGATGCTTGCAGTACAGCGGAAAGTACGCAATCGGATGCGAAGAACGTGAAGAAAGAGGAAAAGAAAAACACCAATACATCCAAAACGACATCGATGGAAGCCTTAACCCTGGCGACGGAACAAACTTTAAAGGATATCAACAAGTGGTTGGATGATACGCCTAAATTTTCCGAGTTTAGCTCCGCCAGTAATTCCCCGTCGCATTTCTCGAGTTTAGACGATTTCGATATAAAAATCGAACAGGATTTGAGGAAGAAGAACGATAAGATCTTCCCGAAGAAGGAGGCACCGTCTAAGGATAAGAAGAAGCCGCTCAATAGAGATCCAACTAAATTTTTTCGAAGACGCGAAGTCCAAAGGACCATCGATAGGTTACAACCGGGGAAAAGTAAAGGAAATCTTATCTCCAATATGCAGAACACGAATAAACCGGACGAATTATTCCCGTTAGGTCCCTTATCCAAGACTAAAGACACTAAAAACTCGTTGATTGTAAAAACGAACGATGCTGCGCCGAAATTGAGTTTAGGTTCGGTTCTGGATAGTTTCGGCGCTCACAAATTCGTTGATGATCCTAAGAAAGAAGATGAAGGTAAAAACGAGGAGGTTAAAGAGGTGGTTGCGAAAGAAATCTTCGAAACTAAAACTGAAAAGGAGGAGAGTAAACCTGCAGAGTCCACCTCTAAAATTGAATCTAAAGATACCGCGGCGAAAATCGGATCTAGTCCTGGGAAAGCCACACCTAATCTAAGTGCCTGGTTCAAAGCGTTCGGCGCGCCTAAAGTACAACCGACTCAGAAGAAAACCGATCAGAAACCTGATAAAGACGAGAAAATCGACGACATTAAAAAGATCGTCCCTCCAGGGGATCCATCACCAACCCCCGACAGCCCCACAATGCCCCACGGCCAACCTACAGCCAGACAAAGGAAAATCAGCACCGGAAGTAGTATGTCTGAGCGGTCTTCGTTTTCTCAAGACATGGATTCGCCTAGAGTGGGCATCGACGAACGTTTATCATACCCAGCACCTTATCCATCCCCCTCCACAAATCTCCATCGGGAGCTTCGCCTATAATGGCTTCACCGCGACCGGACGTTTCCCCCAAATCGACCCCTTACCCCACCTTCAACGGACAGATGAGGGTCGGATTTTATCAAGATACAGTGTCGACCAAAAGTAGCCCGGACAAATCTTGCAGTCCGCGAGACAATCCGCAATCGCCGTACGCCCAATATTCGGAGCACGTTTACACGCCCCCGACACAAAACTCCACGTATTCGTACGGGAATCCCCCGTGTTACTCTCAGAGTCCCTGCTATTCGAGCCAATCAAATATGGACGCGACTAATACGTACACGTCGTACAAGACGCAGTATCCGATGAAGATCATGCCGAATTACGCGAACTCGCCGGTTTCCAATCAGCCGATGCATTCGCCGCAGCCGAATACGCCGGTGCCGCAGCAGCAGATGTCGCCGAACTTGGAGGCTAGGATCGCCGAGAAACAGGCGGCTATGTTTCCCGTTAAGAAGAGGGCGTATAACGATAGCGAGGCTGGTAATTCCCCGAATCGGTACGATCTTCAGCAGCAGAAAGGGCAACAAGAGCAGTTTGCGGGTCACAGGTGGGTATTTTTTATCTTTTTAACCCTTAAGTAGTCGCTAGGCGTAAAATACCAGAAGTAGTCGCTGGTGTATTTAGTACACCAGACCAATTTTTTCACCTTTTTGACTTGTTTTTGTCTAATACAAAAATGAAACGAATAAATGGGTTATAATATGATATTTTATTTCAAACTCACAGATATTATAATAAAAACTTTAAACATAACATAGTTTATAATTGAAAGGGTTAATGGATAGAGGTGTCAATTACCAAGATATATTAGTTTTCAGTAGAGCAGTTTAATGAATTACTCTGGACATTTTTTACTATAGAACATTAACACTAAACACTTGAACCCACTGAACACCAAACAAGTTTTAACTAAAACACCGACGCGTTTCAACAGCAATGCTGTCATTATCAAGACGATAATAACACGAAATTAAAATAAAATTACAAAAAACAGGTAACCTAAAGGTTATGCACGGTCAATCCGATACGCATCATTAATTTCCGATTAACGAAAACAATGACGAATGCGGGATAGGTCCGTTGTCACAGTTCATTACACATGACTTATTTTTATATATTTCTAAACTTTCGAAAACATTTAGAAACTTACGATTGTTTATTTGTCTAATTAATTTAACATTCGTATGATCGATGTTGTGATCTGTTTCAAAAATGTGTTGGGCAACGCTCGATTTCTCAATTCTATTCAATCTAAGATGAGCCATATGCTCTTTGAATCTAGTTGAGACTGCTCTCCTGGTTTGCCCAATATATTTATTTGATTACAATCTTTACAATTGATTTCGTAAATACCTGACTTTTCTAGAGGTTGTATTTTATCTTTAGGGTTACCGATGAGACTTCGTAAACTAGTCCCAGAACTGTAAACTATTCTGAGATCTAGCTCTTTGAAGATTTTACTCAAACCTTTAGTGATAAAGGGAGCGTAAGGGAGGGTCACAACGGGTGAAGCTTTAACATCCTCTCGAAAAGTCGTAGATTCTTTCACAGTTTTCTTATCAATTAAACTTCCTAATTAACTTATAGATATGCTGAGGTTGGAAACCATTACACTTGGCCGCATCTTTTATAATTTTAAGCTCTTTCTCATACCTCGCCTTGTTCAAGGGAAAAGTGAGAAGTCTGTGGACCAAAAAATTCAGGCTTGCCATTTTGTGTTGAACACAATGATGGGAGTCTGAAGGAATGTAGCGAAGTGTACTGGTTTCCTTTCTATACACGTCAAGCTCTAATCTATTCTTATTTCTAATTACTAAAGTATCTAGAAAGGGTAGCTGACCGTTTTCTTCTCTTTCACAAGTGAACTTTATGGTTTCGAACCGATTATTTAATCTATTGAGAAAATCGTCAATATTACATTTTTTAGTGTCAAATATAGCGAAAATATCATCCACATACCTCAACCAAACCCTAGGAAAGTA